>CM065589.1:495266080-496708518 GCA_033119425.1 Bufotes viridis
AAAAAGGCATTTAATTTTTACACTTTAGTGTAATTTCAGTTGCTTGCCTGCTGCTAGTGTGTGTCAGGCCGACTTCCACTGACTGTAGTGTGCCCACTGCCAGTGCCCACCCCTGTCATCCCGTGTGGCACAGGACTTTGCATCAAAAAGGCATTTAATTTTTACACTTTAGTGTAATTTCAGCTGCTTGCCTGCTGCTAGTGTGTGTCAGGCCGACTTCCACTGACTGTAGTGTGCCCACTGCCAGTGCCCACCCCTGTCATCCCGTGTGGCACAGAACTTTGCATCAAAAAAGGCATTTAATTTTTACACTTTAGTGTAATTTCAGTTGCTTGCCTGCTGCCAGTGTGTGTCAGGCCGACTTCCACTGACTGTAGTGTGCCCACTGCCAGTGCCCACCCCTGTCATCCCGTGTGGCACAGGACTTTGCATCAAAAAAGGCATTTAATTTTTACACTTTAGTGTAATTTCAGCTGCTTGCCTGCTGCTAATGTGTGTCAGGCCGACTTCCACTGACTGTAGTGTGCCCACTGCCAGTGCCCACCCCTGTCATCCCGTGTGGCACAGGACTTTGCATTAAAAAAAGGCATTTAATTTTTACACTTTAGTGTAATTTCAGTTACTTGCCTGCTGCTAGTGTGTGTCAGGCCCACTTCCACTGACTGTAGTGTGCCCACTGCCAGTGCCAACCACTGATACCGGGTGGCACAGTAGCTTTGCCGATAAAAAAGGCATTTAATTTTTAGACAGTAGTCTAAATTCAGTTGCTTGCCTGCTGCCAGTGTGTGTCAGGCCCACTTCCACTGACTGTAGTGTGCCCACTGCCAGTGCCAACCACTGATACCGGGTGGCACAGTAGCTTGCCGATAAATAAGGCATTTAATTTTTAGACAGTAGTCTAATCTCAGTTGCTTGCCTGCTGCCAGTGTGTGTCAGGCCCACTTCCACAGACTGTAGTGTGCCCACTGCCACTGCCAACCACTGATACCGTGTGGCACAGTAGGTTGCCGATAAATAAGGCATTTAATTTTTAGATAGTAGTCAAATTCAGTTGCTTGCCTGCTGCCAGTGTGTGTCAGGCCCACTTCTACTGACTGTAATGTGCCCACTGCCAGTGCCAACCACTGATACCGGGTGGCACAGTAGCTTGCCGATAAATAAGGCATTTCATTTTTACACATTAGTCTAATTTCAGTTGCTTGCCTGCTGCCAGTGTGTGTCAGGCCCACTTCCACTGACTGTAGTGTGCCCACTGCCAGTGCCCACCACTGGTGGCACAGTACCTAGCACGCGTAGTACCACTTATCAAAAAAAAATGACAGGCAGAGGCAGGCCACCCCGCAGGGGCCGTCGTGGTCGTGGTGCTGTGATTTCCACTGTCCCTGGAATAATGCCTAGTGTTCAGAGGCCACGTACCCTGAACCCGAAAAATTCTGAGGACATAGTTAACTGGCTTAGACAGGACACCCAATCTTCAACAGCTTCCGCTAAGAACCTTGACGCACCATCCTCCTCCAGCTCAGCTTCGGTCACCTGCTCTCAAGTTACCACGCACCCTCCCGCCGCCACCACCACCACTACTACCACAGCCACCACAGCCGCTTCACTTGATCCATCAGAGGAGTTATTTACACATCAGTTGGATGCAATTAGTGATGCACAACCATTATTGCCAGATGATGAAAATTACAGGGATATGTCTCAGTCAGGCAGGATTACACACATGGACGTACAGTGTGATGATGATGATGTTGTACCCGCTGCTGCTTCCTTTGCTGAGGTGTCAGATACAAGTGAAGTGGTTAATGATGACGATGTGTGCACGGATGCCACGTGGGTGCCTGCTCGAAGAGAAGAAGGGGGGAAAGTTCAGAAGGGGAGACAGAGAGAATGAGGAGACGAGTTGGAAGAAGGGGGAGGTCGTCGCAAGAAGTTAGTGGCACAGTCAGACAGCATATATCGGCACCTGGGGTCAGCCAGACAACACGCCAGTCAACGCATGCTGTTGCCACCACCAGAATGCCGTCATTGCAAAGCTCAGCAGTGTGGCATTTTTTTTGTGTGTCTGCCTCTGATAACAGCAATGCCATTTGCAACCAGTGCCAAAAGAAACTGAGTCGTGGGAAGTCCAACACCCACCTTGGTACAACTGCTTTGCGAAGGCACATGATCTCACATCACAAACGCCTATGGGATCAACACATGAGTACAAGCAGCACACAAACTCAAAGCCACCATGCTCCTCCTGGTCCAGCATCTTCAGCCACGTCAACCACTGCTGTCCTCCCTGCCCCCTCTCAACCAACCGCCACTCCTCCTCTCACCTTCAGCAGTTCCTGCTCATCTGCCCACAGTCAGGTGTCTGTCAAGGACATGTTTGAGCGTAAAAAGCCAATGTCACAGAATCACCCCCTTGCCCGGCGACTGACAGCTGGCTTGACGGAACTCTTAGCCCGCCAGCTTTTACCATACCAGCTGGTGGAGTCTGAGGCCTTCAAAAATTTGTCGCTATTGGGACACCACAGTGGAAGGTACGCGGACGAAATTTTTTTCAAAAAGGCAATCCCAAACCTCTACCATGTCATTGAAAAGGAAGTCATGGCATCTCTGGCATACAGTGTTGGGGCAAGGGTCCATCTGACCACTGATACCTGGTCTGCAAAGCACGATCAGGGCAGGTATATCACGTACACTGCACATTGGGTCAACCTGCTGACGGCTGACAAGCATGGAATGCGTGGCTCCGCAGCGGAGTTGGTGACACCACCACGACTTGCAGGCAGACCTACTGCCACCTCCTCTACTCCTACTCCATCCTCTTCGATATCCTCCTCGGCTGAGTCCTCTTCTCCCGCGGCGTCTGGCTGCACATCAACTGAATCCCCTCAGCTCCCCAGGGGTTATTTCACATCCCGGATACGACAGTGTCACGCTGTCTTGGGGTTGACTTGCCTGAAAGCAGAGAGCCACACAGGACCAGCACTCCTGTCTGCCCTGAACGCACAGGTGGATCAGTGGCTGACCCCGCACCAACTGGAGATCGGCAAAGTGGTGTGTGACAACGGAACAAATTTGTTGTCGGCATTTAATTTGGGCAAGTTGTCATATGTGCCGTGCATGGCACATGTGTTGAATCTCATCGTACAACGTTTTGTGTCTAAGTACCCAGGCTTACAGGACGTCCTCAAGCAGGCCAGGAAGGTGTGTGGCCATTTCAGGCGTTCCTACACGGCCATGGTGCACTTTTCCGATATTCAGCGGCGAAACAACATGCCAGTGAGGCGCTTGATATGCGACAGTCCGACACGTTGGAATTCAACACTCCTAATGTTCGACCGCCTGCTCCAACAAGAAAAAGCCATCAACGAGTATTTGTATGACCGGGGTGCTAGGACAGCCTCTGCGGAGCTGGGAATTTTTTTCCACGTTACTGGACACTCATGCGCAATGCCTGTAGGCTCATGCGTCCTTTTGAGGAGGTGACAAACCTAGTCAGTCGCACCGAAGGCACCATCAGCGACCTCATCCCATTTGTATTCTTCCTAGAGCGTGCCCTGCGAAGAGTGCTGATCAGGCTTTAGATGAGCGTGAAGAGGAAGAGGAAGAGTTGTGGTCACCATCACCACCAGAAACAGCCTTGTCATCATCGCTTGCCGGACCTGCGGCAATGCTGGAAGAGGAGTATGAGGAAGAGGAGTCAGAGGAGGAATGTGGCGGCTTTGAGGAGGAGGAAGACCAACCACAGCAGGCACCCCAGGATGCTCGTTGTTGTCACTTATCTGGGACCCATGGTGTTGTACGTGGCTGGGGGGAAGAACAGACCGTCAATGACATCAGTGAGGACGAGGGACGGGAAATGAGTAGCTTTGCATCCAACCTTGTTCAAATGGGGTCTTTCATGCTGTCATGTCTGTTGAGGGATCCACGTATAAAAAAGGATGAAGGAGAACGACCTGTACTGGGTGGCCACGCTACTAGACCCCCGGTATAAGCAGAAAGTGGCAGAAATGTTACCAAATTACCGAAAGTCGGAAAGGATGCAGCAGTTCAAAACCAAACTAAAAAATATGCTTTACACAGCTTATAAGGGGGATGTCACAGCACAACAGGAATCTAACTGGGGAAGAGGTGAGTGTAACCCCCCTTCTACCACGGCGGCAAGGACTGGACGATTTACAGATGTGTTGTTGATGGAGGACATGCGGAGCTTTTTCAGTCCTACTCATCGCCACAGCCCTTCGGGATCCAGCCTTAGAGAACGACTCGACCGACAGGTAGCAGACTACCTCGCCTTAACAGCAGATATCGACACTCTGAGGAGCAATGAACCCCTTCACTACTGGGTGTGCAGGCTTGACCTGTGGCCTGAGCTATCCCAGTTCGCGATAGAACTTCTGGCCTGCCCTGCTTCAAGTGTCCTGTCAGAAAGGACCTTCAGTGCAGCAGGAGGCATTGTCACTGAGAAGAGAAGTCGCCTCGGTCAAAAAGTGTTGATTACCTCACCTTCATAAAGATGAATGAGGCATGGATCCCGAAGGGACTGACAGTGGGGATACGTTTGACTAACAAAAGGCCTGATTACATGCCTTGGCCTCAAAAATGGTCCCCACGCTGCTGTATTTAATGTCTGCATACCGGATGACTTTCGTAAATTCTCCACCACCAACTAGGGTTCAAGCCGCAATGTTTTAGTCACTTTTCTGCCTGGAAAACATCAATTTTTCCGGCCGCTGCTACAATAGCGGCTGCAACAATGCCATTATTTTTCAGGCATGTGTACATGCCTAATTTTTCTGTCCTATGGTGCAGCACTGTGGCTGCAAAAACAAACCAAAAAAAGGCACATAAAAGTGTCAATTCCCCTTCGTGATCGTTACCTTGTTGTGGTGAAGGGCTTGCGTATCACAATGAAGCAATCATCACCTCTATGAGTGTGTTGGCAATGTTGCCACACCCCAGATGATAAGGCCGTTGCTTCTTTATGGTCAGACCAAAAGCGATCGGACGGCTGGATAATATTTCATAGAAAAAACATTAATTTACCTTTTTTTTTAATATGTTGTATGGGTTTTTAATACATAAAATAAAAAATCATAATAAAGTCTCTTAATAGTTTATTAGAAATGATGCAGACAATTAAAAAAATCCCCATCAATTCCAATACAAAGCAAGTACAGAGCTCAGAAATAAATTATTTCATGATGTCGTAATGGTTCGCTAATTCGACAATGGTTAATCAATTCGACCGGATAGGGTACGTAACAGGGATTAAACTGATAGGAATAGTACTAGTTAAGACACCACTCATATAGGGTGTCACAGCACATTGCTCTGTGCACGTGCAGTGCCCCAATTTGGGAGTATGAGGACAGACCAAGCTGCTTTTTCCATCTCCCGGTTCCTGAAATCAATTCAGTTTGGAGTATGAGAGTTTGGTCTGTCACTGTGAAGGCAGTCGAAGGTACCCGGCCTAAATTTTTTTTCACAAAAGGCAATCCCTGATATGGGATGTAACAGGGATTAAACTGATGAGAATAGTACTACAGAAAATACCACTCATATTGGGTGTGACAGTAAATTGCACGGCGCAGACGCAGTCACCATGGATTAAAACAGAGTGGAGGGAGCCAGCGTTTTTTTAACCATCTCCCCGTTCGAAAAATCTATTCAATAAATGGCCCCCAGATTGGGGACGTTAGAGGGATTAAACTGATGAGAATAGTACTACAGAAAATACCACTCATATCGGGTGTGACAGTAAATTGCACGGCGCAGACGCAGTGACCGTGGATTAAAACAGAGTGGAGGGAGCCAGCGTTTTTTTTAACCATCTCCCCGTCCGAAAAATCTATTCAATAAATGGCCCCCAGATTGGGGATGGTAGAGGATTAAACTGATGAGAATAGTACTACAGAAAATACCACTCATATCGGGTGTGACAGTAAATTGCACGGCGCAGACGCAGTGACCGTGGATAAAAACAAAGGGGATGGAGCCAGCGTTTTTTCAACCATCTTCCCTAGTGTTGAGCGAACAGTTCGAGAATAGTTCGGGTTCGTACCGAACTTTGGGGTGTTCGTGACACGGACCCGAACCCGAACATTTTCGTAAAAGTTGGGTTCTGGTTCGGAGTTCGGCATGTTCTCTCGGCGCATTTTGAAAGTACTATATAGCAGAATAGTACAGGCTTAAAGCTGAAATCGCATTGCGATTACAACTTTGAGCTACCGATCACCATGGGAACGCCTCCTCCAGTAGAATGTACTGTCGGATGTTTGAATTACGTTGAAATCGCAATGCGATTCTTATATATTTGCTTAATCGCATTGCGATTTCAACTTCTCAAATCCGACAGTACATTCTAGCATTGTTCCCATGGTGATGTAGACGCTCCATTAGCACGGAATCCGGCTGAAGCAGAAATCGCAATGCGATTCTTAGAACTCAAATAAATCGCATCACACTACACGTTCTAATTGCATTCGATTTTAACTTTACTGTTTGGTTTTGTATCGCGATAATACAAAATTTGAATAATCGTGTGCGTGCTGTTCTAGCACGCAGTGCTATTCGTATCCACTCTTAAGTTCTAATCGCATTCGATGTTAACTTATGCATTTTTTTTTTGCCAGGCATCAGCAGTAAGTTAAAATAGAATGCGATGCCTGGCAAAAAAAGCATAAGTTAAAATCGAATGCGATTAGAACTTAAGAGTGGGATACGAATAGCACTAGTGTTGTTGAGCGCACATTTCGAGAATAGTTCGGTCCGTACAGAATTTTGGGGTGTTCGTGACACGACCGAACCCGAACATTTTCATAAAAATTCGGGTTCGGTTTTGTAGTTCGTCATTTTTGTGGCGCATTTTGAAAGGCTGCAAAGCAGCCAATCAACATGCATCATACTACTTGCCCTAAGATGCCATTGCAGCCATGCCTACTATTGGCAAGGCTGTGATTGGCCAAGTGCAGCATGTGACTCAGCCTCTTTATAAGCTTGTGCGCACGTCGGGACGTGCTCACTCCCGATGTGAATAGAACAGGGATAGATGCAGCTGCTGTGAGGGCGAGATAGGCAGGGAATAATCGAGGAAAAAAACCTGAGAAGAAGTGAAAGATCTACACCAGTGAATCAAAACAACTCAGCTGAGCTGTTCACTGAAAGTTTATTTTTTTACACTGGCCAGATCGATTTTTACCGGCACATGTAACTGGGCTGACCGGCGGCGGCCATTTTGGGACCTGTGGTGCGCCAGCTCAAGCTGCCACAGAGTCCAAAGAAAAGCTCCAAAGAATTGAAAAATCTACTCCTGTGACACAGAACAACAGCGATTCAGCTGCTCAGTCAAAGTCAATTTTTTTTCTGGCTGGGCAGACCATTTTCTGGCACATGTTACTGGGCTGATAGGCGGCGGCCATTTTGGGACTTGTGGTGCGCCAGCAAAAGCTGCCACAGCGTCCATTAATCTCATGTAATAGTCGATTTTTCATAGATATACTACATCAGGGGTTTGGCTGTGCTTGTGTCACCCCTACTAACTGCCAATATATTTAATATATCAGTGGTGAAACTGAAAGTAACCCACTTGGATAGCAAATCCCATGAATGTGCTGTTCCAGCTAGGCTAGCCAGTGTCACTACAGCCAGGTCCAATACTGTCAGCCAGAAATTAATTTTTTATTTTTTTGCCAGAAATATAAATTAAAAAATCTTTCCCTGTAACAAACATAATTCTGGTGTTAGACCAGAAGAAGCACTCCTTCAGTAAATAATACTGTAAAAGGTTTAGGCAATAATTCTCCCAGTGTGGGCAATTTATGTACCAAAGCGAGCATTTTAAAAATTCCGGTGTTCTGAAATACCAGCAGTCCTCTTGTAATTAATACCAGAAAAAGGCATTATAGTGTCCAGTGTTGTCATTTTGGTTCCAAAAAGGCCAATTTAATCAATCTGGTGTTGGTGACACCCGAAATAGTAGGCCGCACGTTGTTACTCCTTTGAAAAGGAAATAGTTCTCCCACTGTGGGAATTCATTTAACATAAGTAGCATTTAAAAAATTCTGGTGTCCAATTTGCAGCAGTCTTCTTGTAATTAATACCAGAAAAAGGCATTATAGTGTCCAGTGTTGTCATTTTGGTTCCAAAAAGGCCAATTTAATCAATCTGGTGTTGGTGACACCCGAAATAGTAGGCCGCACGTTGTTACTCCTTTGAAAAGGAAATAGTTCTCCCACTGTGGGAATTCATTTAACATAAGTAGCATTTAAAAAATTCTGGTGTCCAATTTGCAGCAGTCTTCTTGTAATTAATACCAGAAAAAGGCATTATAGTGTCCAGTGTTGTCATTTTGGTTCAAAAAGGCCAATTTAATCAATCTGGTGTTGGTGACACCCGAAATAGTAGGCCGCACGTTGTTACTCCTTTGAAAAGGAAATAGTTCTCCCACTGTGGGAATTCATTTAACATAAGTAGCATTTAAAAAATTCTGGTGTCCAATTTGCAGCAGTTTTCTTGTAATTTATAGCGTAAAAAGGAATTATATCTTCCAGTGTGGGAATTTTGGGGCTTAAAATTAATATATTTTATTGTGGTGCGAGTTGAATCGCAACAATGAGGAAACATTCTATTAAGGGACGAGGGCAGCGGTCGTGGTGGTGTCCGTGGAGCCTCTGTTGCTGGCAGAGGACGTGGCCGTTCGGCCTCAGGTGCACAAAGTAGTGAACCAACTCCCTCAAGTAGCCGGCAGAATTTACAGCGATATTTGGTGGGGCCCAATGCCGTTATGAGGATGGTAAGGGCTGAGCAGGTACAGGCATTAGTCGATTGGGTGGCCGACAGTGCTTCCAGCACGTTCACCACATTGTCTTCCACCCAGTCTTCTGCGGAAAGCGCACAGGTGGCACCGGAAAACCAAGCCCATCAGTCTGTCACATCACCCCCATGCATATCAGGGAAACTGTCCGAGCCTCAAGTTATGCAGCAGTCTCTTCTTCTGTTTGAAGACTCTGCTGGCAGGGGTTCCCAGGGGCGTCCACCTAGCCCTTCCCTAGCGGTGGAAGACATACCATGCACTGGCGCACAACCACTTATGTATCCAGATGATGACGACATGGGAATACCACCACAGCAGAGTCACCCAGTCTCTGATGATGACGAAACACAGGTGCCCACTGCCGCGTCTTATTGCATTGTGCAGACTGAACAGGAGGAGGTCAGGGAGGAAGACTGGGTGGAAGACGATGCAGAGGACGATGAGGTCTTAGACCCCACATGGACTGAAGGTCGTGCCGCTGACTTAAATAGTTCAGAGGAAGAGGCAGTGGTGAGACCGAGACAACAGCGAAGCCAAAGAGGGAGCAGGGGCAAAAGCAGAACACCCGCCGTCCGAGAGTTCGCCTGCTATTGGCCAGCGCCAACAGGGACCCAGCACCCCAAAGGCATCTTCAAGGAGTTCCCTGGCATGGCACTTCTTCAAACAATGTGCTGAGGACAAGACCAGAGTGGTTTGCACGCTGTGCCATCAGACCCTGAGGCGAGGCATTAGCGTTCTTAACCTGAGCACCACCTGCATGATCAGGCATCTACATGCAAAGCATGAACTGCAGTGGAGTGCACACCTCAAAAACAAGGAACACGCTCAGGCTCCCCCTGCTACCTCTACCGCTGCTGCCTCGGCTTCCGCCTCGAGAGGAATGTTGCCACCTGCCGAGCAGCAAACAGAGGATGTGCCACCGACACCACCACCACCACCGCCACCGTCACCTAGCGTCTCCACTATTTCACACAGCAGCGTTCAGCTCTCCATCTCTCAAACCTTTGAGAGGAAGCGCAAATTCCCACCTAGTCACCCTCGAGGCCCTTGGCCTGAATGCCAGCATTTCTAAACTACTGGCCTTTGAAATGCTGTCATTCCGGCTGGTGGACACAGACAGCTTCAAACAGCTGATGGCCATGGCTGTCCCCAGTATGTGGTTCCCAGCCGCCACTACTTCTCCAAGACAGCCGTGCCTTCCCTGCACATGCAAGTGTCTGATAAAATCAAGTGTGCACTGCGCAACGCCATTTGTGCCAAGGTCCACCTAACCACAGATACGTGGACCAGTAAGCACGGCCAAGGGCGCTATATCTCACTAACTGCACACTGGGTGAATGTAGTGGCGGCTGGGCCCCAGGCGGAGAGTTCCTTGGCGCACGTCCTTCCGCCACCTAGGATCGCAGGGCATCATTCTCTGCCTCCTGTAGCCTCCTCCTCCTACTCGGCTTCCTCCTCCACTGCTTCCACCAGCTCCTCCTGTCAGCCACACACCTTCACCACCAACTTCAGCACAGCCCGGGGTAGCGTCAGCAGGCCATTCTGAAACTCTTATGTTTGGGGGACAGGCCCCACACCGCGCAGGAGTTGTGGCGGGGTATTGAACAACAGACGGACCAGTGGTTGCTGCCGGTGGGCCTCAAGCCAGGCCTGGTGGTATGCGATAATGGGCGAAATCTCGTGGCAGCTCTGGGACTAGCCGGTTTGGCGCACATCCCTTGCCTGGCGCATGTGCTGAATTTGGTGGTGCAGAGGTTCATTCACCACTACCCCAACATGTCAGAGCTGCTGCATAAAGTGCGGGCCGTCTGTGCGCGCTTCCGGCGTTCACATCCTGCCGCTGCTCGCCTGTCTGCGCTACAGCGGAACTTCGGCCTTCCGCTCACCGCCTCATATGCGACGTGCCCACCCGGTGGAACTCCACCTTGCACATGCTGGAGAGACTGTGCGAGCAGCAGCAGGCCATAGTGGAGTTTCAGCTGCAGCACGCTCGCGTCAGTCGTACTGCGGAGCGGCACCACTTCACCACCAATGATTGGGCCTCCATGCGAGACCTGTGTGCCCTGCTGCACTGCTTTGAGTACTCCACCAACATGGCCAGTGGCGATGACACTGTTATCAGCGTTACAATACCAATTCTATGTCTCCTAGAGAAAGCGCTTAGGGCAATGATGGAAGAGGAGGTGGCCCAGGTGGAGGAGGAGGAGGAGGAGGAGGGCTCGTTTCTAAGACTTTCAGGCCAGTCTGTTAGAAGTAGCTCAGAGGAGGTTTTTGAAGCAGCAGAGGGCAGGTTCACAGAGTCGCCAGCCAAGGCACTCTAATGGAGGACGAGGAGGATGAGGAGGAGGTGGAGGAGGACGAGGATGAAGCAGGTTCACAGCAGGGTGGCAGCCCACACAGCTCAGGCCCATCACTGAGTGCGTGGCTGGGGGATACGGTGGGCGATGACGATCGCCTCCCACAGAGGACAGCTTGTCCTTACCTCTGGGGAGCCTGGCACACATGAGCGATTACATGCTGCAGTGCCTGCGCAGCGACAGCAGAGTTGCCCACATTTTAACGTGTGCTGACTACTGGGTGGCCACCCTGCTGGATCCCGGTACAAAGACAATGTGCCCACTTTACTTCCTGCACTGGAGCGTGATAGGAAGATGCGCGAGTACAAGCGCCACGCTGGTAGGCAGCGCTCCTGAGCATTCCCAGCTGTCACAGGGGAACAGGTGGAAGGCCAAGGCCAAGGCAGAGGAGGAGCTAGGAGGTCGCTACGCAGCAGTGTCACGGCCAGCTCCTCTGAGGGCAGGGTTAGCATGGCAGAAATGTGGACAAGTTTTGTCTCACGCCACAGCTAACTGCCCACCACCTGATACGGAGCGTGTTAGCAGGAGGCAGCATTTCACTAACATGGTTGAACAGTATGTCTGCACACCCTCCACGTACTGACGGACGGTTCGGCCCCATTCAACTTCTGGGTTTCAAAATTGTCCACGTGGCCAGAGTTAGCATGTTATGCCTTGGAGGTGCTTTCCTGCCCGGCGGCCAGCGTTTTATCAGAGCAGCGTATTCAGCACGGCGGAGCGTCATTACTGACAAGCGCAGCCGCCTGTCCACAGCCAATGTGGACAAGCTGACGTTCATAAAGATGAACCAGGCATGGATCCCACAGGACCTGTCCCTCCCTTGTGCAGAGTAGTCCTTAATAACTGCCTAAAACATGTCTTGTTGTACTACGGGCCACTTCTTTATTTAATACAAATTTTATGTAACCCACAGTTGAATGAAACTCTCCTCTGTCTGGGCGCCGGGGCTAACTAGATGAAAGTGGCCTGTTAAACTATCGGGTGACATAAAGCCATAACCTCTGCCATGCTACCTCTGTCCTCTGTCTGGGTGCTGAGGCCTAAGTCAAATAAAGCGGTCTTCTGCTGTGCTGGGGATATGAAGCTAATCTCTGACCTCTCTCCTCTGTCTGGGTCCAAAGGCCTAAGTCACTGAAAGAGGCCTTCTCCTGTGGTGTGTGATATGATGCCTGAATTTGTGCTGTGGGACCTCTCTCCTCTTCCTGGGTGCAGGGGTCAAAGTATCTAAAAGTGTCCTTCTCTTGCGGTGGTTGATATGATGCCTGAATATGTGCTGTGGGGCCTCTCTCCTCTGTCTGGGTGAAGGGTCAAAGTAACTAAATGGTGGCCTACTCCTGTAGTGGTTGATATGATGCCAGATTCTCTGCTGTGGGACCTCTCTCCTTTGTCTGGAGTGCTGGGGTCAAAATAATAGTAAGTGACCTTCTCCATTGGTGGGTGACTTGAAGCCTGATTCTGTGCTATGGGACCTCACTCCAATTAATATTGTTTAATTTTTATTTATTTTATGTTAACTCATCATTTCCCTATCACTACATTTGTTTGCAGAGGTTTACCTACATTTTGCTGCCATTTGCAGCCCTCTATGCCCTTTCCGGGTGTGTTTTACAGCCTTACCAGAAACCATGTACAGATCTAGCATAAACCAGTTGAACTTGAAACCCTTGAAGATTACAGTAATGAAAAATAATTATTAATATAGGCAACACTATCTGTACCTTTGTTTCCAATCAGAACAGAAAGCATAATAAATTTGATTTAACATTATAGTTTTATAAAATAATCTTTAACGAAATAGAATTATTTTTAACATAAATATATAAATAACCAAAAAATTAAGGTAATTTTCTAATTTTTCTCTGCTCCTCCAGCAGATCATCGATGTCCTTAAGATGAGCCTCCTCCATGGCTCGCATTTGGTCGGGAGAACTTCATCTTGAGCTGCCTCATCTTCCTGGTTTTGCTGCTCCCCTGAACTGCCGCATTCGCGGCCTAGGTCAGCTTCCTTCGCATTGTTTTTATTTTTTAACATGATGTTGCCAGCTGTAAAATAAGTGAAATACAATTTGAAAATGTACATTAAAAATACAATCGCATTATTTGTTTATATAAAGCAGATGATATTTTTCTTGAAGTCTATTATATATTGGTTTCAGGTAGGATTAATAATGGATTCCTTTTAGTTTGGGTTATTGACTTAGTAATTACGTTAATGGTACTGATGTTGATCAGTTACTTTTTAGTGTTTATTTTTTCATATTACTGTTATGTGTGTGTTAGCGCTTTATCTTGTTCCTGTTTAATTATATTTTCTTCATTTAAAAAAATAATATAGTTTGTTAAAATATATTCTTACAAAAAAATTTATATATTGCATGCTTGTTATATCGCACTTCCAAAAATGTATATGTCAGTTAGATACGTTATGGAAATCAGTACTCCCACCACGTAACATTAGCTTTCTGGGACACTGAATAAATAAAAATATCCACATCATCCATTTACCTTCTTGTCGGAGGTAGTGACCATCTCTCTCTTCTGCCTCCTCAGGTCATCACCCCTCCTCCACTGCAGCAGGTGGGCTATGGGCCCGATGGCCTGATGGCCCTGCTCCTTCCTGCTCTCCTCGTCCGAGTGGTGCTGTCTCCTCCTACCTCCACCGCCTTCTTCTTTTTAGAAGCTTGGCTCTCACTTTGGGAAGCGGAGCATCTGTAATGATGATGACCAAATTTTTAAAAATGCCAAGATAAACAAGTAACATGCCAAATTACAGTTAAAGGTACACAAATTAATCTATGGTAGTGTCTGGATGGCACAATAATTAACTACACCTATCTTTCTTCTCCTTTTGGCTTAGATCAAGTGGTAGTATCATCAGTGTCTGCCTTGACCTGCCGGCCCAGGAACCTGTGGGTACCCCCTGCACTCTGCCTTTGAGCATCGTTGATTAAGTTCAGCTTCGACTCACTGCTGCTGTGGGTGTTGGGCCACTCCCAGGGAACAAGGTGATTCCAGTCTATGACTTCATTTGGGCATGTGGCCTAATTAGTCCTGATCGATGCTTGTTGTCTACACTCGACCAGGCGTGCGAGGAGTTTGGACAAGCTTCAGGGCCAAAAGTCAACTGTGTAAGGTCAAAAACATATATGGCCCAGAAGAGGTCTCATATTGCCATCTTTAGCACCCTTTCCCATCAGTTCAACACCACTGTACTAAGTGATTTGTTGTAAAGAGGTTAAAATACTTATTTCTCGCCTAGCATGTGTATCTATCTGCTCAGTTATGCAAATAAGTATTGTACCTGGGAAAATTTATCTCGGATCTTAGTGATCAGATCCATCCGTGGTAGCTCAGAATCTGACCACTTTTTAGAATCAGCATCCTTCCGATGGGTGCCCATGCTTCTGCCCACAGATGAAAGCAATTCTCGCACTATGGCCTGCTTTAACGCCTCGACCTTCTCAGCGATGCTTTGTACTCTCAACATTTCCTGCAAGATAACAATTAAATCCATAATAAATCCCACAGTTCTAAAATACAATTATTAGTTATCGTGAGTCATAAGAACCATCAAAAATAACATTTAATATCAAAACAGTCCAAAAGAGTAGAACATACGCCATCCCTTTAAAAGTGACTTGAACATTAGCCCCTTTAAAAGTGGCTTGAACACTGCCATCCGTTTAAGTGACTTTTACGTGCGATCCTTTAAAAGTGACTTGAATATTGCCGCCCCTTTAAAAGTCATGGAACATCGCCATCCCTTTAAAAGTGACTTGAACATTGCGATCCTTTAAAGAGTGACTTGAATATTGCCGCCTCTTTAAAAGTGACTTGGTTACATCGCCATCCCTTTAAAAGTGACTTGAACATCGTCATCCCTTTAAAAGTGGTTGAACATTGCCACCCAGCAACAGTGTGTCTTTCACTAATCCTCATGTAGTTGTGCAGTCTGCTAAAGCCTGTGATGAGTTTATGTCTGAAACAGTAGGACATGTGACAGTGTAAGGCAGTTATGAGGATCAGTGAAGGCCTTGGAGTGTAATAATATTACAGGCTATAGCTACTAGAGAGGGTCGTTGATCCAGGGAGTTATTCTGATTGCCTGATTGGAGTCGGGAAGGAATTTTTTCCCCTTATGTGAGGAAAATTGGCTTCTGCCTCACAGGGGTTTTGCCTTCCTCTGGATCAACTTGTAGGAAACAGGCCGAACTGGATGGACAAATGTCTTTTTCGGTCTTATATACTATGTTACTATGTTACTATGTAAATCTGTTATATATTGGTTTAGGTAGGATTAATAATAGTTCCTTTTAGTTTTGGGTTATTGACTTAGTAGTTACGTTAATGGTTTTGATGTTGATCAATTACTTTTTAGTGTTTATTTTTATATTACTGTTATGTGTTGTACTTTATTTGTTGCCTGTTTTATTATATTTTCTTCATTTAAAAAAATAATATAGTTTGTTAAAATATATTCTTAGAAAAATTTATATATTGCATGCTTGTTATATCGTACTTCCAAAAATGGATGTGGCAGTTAGATACGTTATGGAAATCAGTACTCCCACCCGTAACATTAGCTTTCTGGGACACTGAATAAATAAAAATATCCACATCATCCATTTACCTTCTTGTCGGGGGTAGTGACCATCTCCTCTTCTGCCTCCTCAGAGTCATCACCCTCCTCCACTGCAGCAGGTGGGCTATGGGCCCGATAGCCTGATGGCCCTGCCTCTTCCTGCTCCTCGTCCGAGTGGTCTGTCTCCTCCTCCACCTCCACCGCCTTCTTCTTTTTAGAGAGCTTGGCTCTCACTTTGGGAAGCGGAGCATCTGTAATGATGATGATGACCAAATTTTTAAAAATGCCAAGATAAACAAGTAAAGCCAAATTACAGTTAAGGGTACACAAATTAATCTATGGTAGTGTCTGGATGGCATAATAATTAACTACACCTATCTTTCTTCTCCTTTTGGCTTAGATCAAGTGTAGTATCATCAGTGTCTGCCTTGACCTGCCGGACCAGGACCCTGTGGGTACCCCCTGCACTCTGCCTTTGAGCATCGTTGATTAAGTTCAGCTTCAACTCACTGCTGCTATTGGGTGATGGGCCACTCCCCAGGGAACAAGAGTGATTCGAGTCTATGACTTCATTTGGGCATGTGGCCTAATTGTCCTGATCGATGCTTGTTGTCTACACTCGTCCAGACGTGCGAGGAGTTTGGACAAGCTTCAGGGGCCAAAGTCAACTGTGTAAAGTCAAAAAACATATGTGGCCCAGAAAGAGGTCTCATATTGCCACCTTTAGCACCCTTTCCCATCAGTTCAACACCACTGTACTAAGTGATTTATTGTAAAGGGTTAAAAATACTTATTTCTCTCACCAACATATTGTGTTATCTATCTGCTCAGTTATGCAAATAAGTATTGTACCTGGAAGAGATTTATCTCGGATCTTAGTGATCAGATCCATCCGGTGGCGCTTCAGATCTGACCACTTTTTAGAATCGCATCCTTCCGATGAGTGCACCCATTCTTCTGCCACAGATGGAAAGCAATTCTCCGCACTATGGCCTGCTTTTCGCCCCTTGACCTTCTGCGGTCGTACCCCTTCTCCAACATTTCCTGCAAGATAACAATTAAATCATGTAATCCCACAGTTCTAAAATACAATTATTAGTTATCATAGTCATAAGAACCATCAAAAATAACATTTAATATCAAAACAGTCAAAGAGTAGAACATCGCCATCCCTTTAAAAGTGACTTGAACATTGCCGCCCCTTTAAAAGTGACTTGAACACTGCAGCCCCTTTAAAAGTGACTTGAACATCGCCATCCCTTTAAAACTGACTTGAACATCGCCAATTCGCCATCCCTTTAAAAGTGACTTGAACATTGCCGCCCCTTTAAAAGTGACTTGAACACTGCAGCCCCTTTAAAAGTGACTTGAACATCGCCATCCCTTTAAAACTGACTTGAACATCGCCAATTCGCCATCCCTTTAAAAGTGACTTGAACATTGCTGCCCCTTTAAAAGTGACTTGAACATCGCCATCCCTTTAAAACTGACTTGAACATCGCCATCCCTTTAAAAGTGACTTGAACATTGCGATCCCTTTAAAAGTGACTTGAATATTGCCGCCCCTTTAAAAGTCACTTGAACATCGCCATCCCTTTAAAAGTGACTTGAACATTGCGATCCCTTTAAAAGTGACTTGAATATTGCCGCCTCTTTAAAAGTGACTTGAACATCGCCATCCCTTTAAAAGTGACTTGAACATCGTCATCCCTTTAAAAGTGATTTGAACATTGCCACCCCTTTAACAGTGTCTTTCACTAATCACTCATGTAGTTGTGCAGTCTGCTAAAGCCTGTGATGAGTTTATGTCACCAAGCAGTAGGACATGTGACAGTGTAAGGCAGTTATGAGATCAGTGAAGGCCTGCAGGCTTCTTGGCTAATAAAAATCATTAATAAGTTTAAATCACATTACTGAATTACACACTAACTAAGTTCAATTACTTACAGTTATTAAGAAATCCAGCTCTTCTTTAGAGAAATTACTTTTCGCCATAATCGCTGGGACAGTCACCAATCTCCACTCTCGTCTCTCTCGATCCGAGGTACGCACACACGTACAGACGCACGTGCACGATTCTTGAATAGTTGTATTATCGCGATAATAAAACTAACAGTGTAAAGTTGACTGTATTGCTCTAAGTTATATTCGCGTGCGAATGTAACTTCTATTACAACACACCAATACTAAAACTGACTAAGAGACAGCTTTAAGTTCTATTCGAACGCGATTATGCGATTATTATATATCTGCTTAATCGCATTGCCGTTCAACTTAGCATTGCTAATTCTAAATAATTCCATCCATATTCGTTAACTTACTGACTCAGTAAGTTAGCGATATGAATGGAATTATTAGCAATGCTAAGTTGAAATCGTAATGCGATTAAGCAAATATATAAGAATCGCATTGCATTTCAACTTAATTCTCAGATCCGACAGTACATTCTACTGGAGGAGGCGTTCCATGGTGATCGTTAGCTCAAAGTTGTAATCGCAATGCGTTTATTGCGGTATATTATCCCTCTGGGTGTCTTTTACAGGTTAATTTTTATTTATTTTATGTTAACTCATCATTTCCCTATCTACATTTGTTTGCAGGGGATTTACCTACATTTTGCTGCCTTTTGCAGCCCTCTAGCCCTTTCCGGGAGTCTTTTACAGGCTTTTTAGTGCCCAAAAGTTCGGGTCCCCATTGACTTCTATGGGGTTCGGGTTCGGGATGAAGTTCGGGTTGAGTTCGGATCACGAACCCGGACATTTTCCGGAAGTTCGGCCGAACCTCTCGAACCCGAACATCCAGGTGTTCGCTCATCTCTAGACTGGATGTATTTCTGGAGTGTAATAATATTACATGCTTTAGCTACTAGAGAGGGGTCATTGATCCAGGGAGTACTTCTGATTGCCTGAATGGAGTCGGGAAGGAATTTTTACTCCTCTTAAGTGGGGAAAATTGGCTTCTACCTAACAGTTTTTTTTTTTGCCTTCCTCTGGATCCACTAGCAGGATGACAGGCCGAACTGGATGGACAGATGTCTTTTTTCGACCTTATTTACTATGTTACTATGTATGTTACTATCTGCGTGGTGACGTAACCATGTGGGAGAGCGCAGTGACGTCATTGTGCACGTTCGGCAGGTCCTGTTCTGTGAAGAGAGAAGAGACTGCTGCAGCGTGAGAAAGTGGGTAAGGTGAGTGTTTTTTTTGGGCTGCGGGATACTATGGGGGCAGTATATAAACCATGGGGACATTATAAAGCTGGAGGCGTTAAAAAAACACACACACTATTGGGGACATTATTTAAGATGTGCCCCTAAATTGGGGGCATTATTAAAGCTGGGGACGGTAAAAAAAAAAGTTGAACTTTGCGAGTCAGAGCATGCCAGCTATGAGTGTAGAGAGAACTATGGACTCTTTGACAGACCCTGCACCTGATTTGTATGATGCAGGAATTGACCAAGGTCGGATAGATGCGGGCACGTATTTTGCACAGTGTGACGATCAAAGACCGTTTTACAGGTCCTGAGTATTCGTGCCCTCAAGATGAAAGTGACCCAGCTTTCTGAAAAAGAAGTGTGACTTTTTTGGACTATTAACTCCTATGTCACTCATAACAACACATGTAACTATGTCACACATAATAGAGTCCCAAGGGCACTCAGGGTATATATGGACATTTCACAATTTCAAGTTGATCCTGAATTTGTGGAGCAGTGGAGATCTTTACATTTGGAGCACTCTTTTAAGCTGATGCAACTCGCTTTATCGCGGAATGTGAAAGAATATGATAGATTTGTTGCGGACCTAAATTTGGCCAAAGGTGAATTGAGAGCAAGATTAACTGCAGTCAGCTGCAGTCTTTTTTGAAGACATTAGAAAAGCGTTTAACTCCAGTACAATCTGATATCAAAGAGAGGAAAAAAGATACATTTTTGCATGTCATGGATGACTATGACAATTGCAAAGTTTTTGACTGGATGATAAGAAAACAAACTTAGAGGAGGAATGGTCAGGGGAGACTCCTGAATATTGGACGTCGGAATCAGACTCAAGCGCTTCTGAGGATATAACCGGGGTTACACAGATCATGAATAAAACGCAAATACTTGAAGACACAACATCGCAACCTAAACCCCCTTTAGGAGGAGAATTAGAAGGGGGAGAACAAGAAGAAGGTCCTGAAGGAGCGGTTTCAAAAGGAAACAAGTGGCATGGAGACTCTAGTATTGGATGTTGGGGAGGTGCAGGAATTGCCAGCTGGTCAAAATGTTGTCAATTTAACAAAAGTAGAATTGGACAATGATTGTTTATCTTCGCTGTCCAAGGGAGTTGATTGTAGTTTGGTGAAGGATTTTGATGAAGTAAGTTTTGAGATAGATTTATTTAAACCGGTGAGGAAACTGAATCTGCATAGATATTTTCAAAGTACTAAGGAAAGATTCAGAGATGTCAAAGAAAAAGAACAACCCACCACGATAGGACCTTTGGGGTTTCACTTTGGTGAATACACTGATCAGATGGATAGGCGAGTGATAGGCACCCTTTTGGAGTTACAGGGATGTGAAGGGGATTAGAGATGGCCCGAACTATCCGCCGGCGAACAGTTCCCGGTGAACATAGCTTGTTCGCGTTCGCCTCTGCCGGGCGAACATATGCGATGTTCGGTCCGCCCCCTATACATCATCATTGAGCAAACTTTGACCCTGTACCTCACAGTCAGCAGACACATTCCAGCCAATCAGCAGCATACCCTCCCTCCCAGACCCTCCCACCTCCTGCACAGCATCCATTTTAGATTCATTCTGAAGCTGCAGTCTTAGTGAGAGGAGGGAGAGTGTAGTTGCTGCTGATTTAATTGGGAAATTGATAGCTAGGCTAGTGAATTCAGTGTCCACTCCAGTCCTGAAAGACTCATCTGATCTCTGCTGTAAGGACAGCGTCCTGACAGCACCCCAAAAAGCCCATTTTAGGGCTGCAACATTAGTCTGCTTTTTTTTTTCCTTTATATACATATTGCAGTTGCCTGGCCTGCCTGTGTGTGAGGAGGTGCAGGCCCACAGACTGTAGTGTGTCCACTGCCAGTGCCCACCCCCGTCATTCCGTGTGGTAGAGGACTTTGCATCAAAAAAAGGCATTTAATTTTTACACTTTAATCTAAGGTTAGTTGCCTGCCAGTGTGTGTCAGGCTGACTTCCACTGACTGTAGTGTGCCCACTGCCAGTGCCCACCACTCATACCGGCTGGCACAGGACTTTGCATAAAAAGGCATTTAATTTTTACACTTTAGTGTAATTTCAGCTGCTTGCCTGCTGCTAGTGTGTGTCAGGCCGACTTCAACTGACTGTAGTGTGCCCACTGCCAGTGCCCACCCCTGTCATCCCGTGTGGCACAGGACTTTGCTTAAAAAAAAGGCACTTAATTTTTACACTTTAATCTAAGGTTAGTTGCCTGCCAGTGTGTGTCAGGTTGACTTCCACTGACTGTAGTGTGCCCACTGCCAGTGCCCACCACTCATATAGGCTGGCACAGGACTTTGCATAAAAAAGGCATTTAATTTTTACACTTTAGTGTAATTTCAGCTGCTTGCCTGCTGCTAGTGTGTGTCAGGCCGACTTCAACTGACTGTAGTGTGCCCACTGCCAGTGCCCACCCCTGTCATCCCGTGTGGCACAGGACTTTGCTTAAAAAAAAGGCATTTAATTTTTACACTTTAATCTAAGGATAGTTGCCTGCCAGTGTGTGTCAGGCTGACTTCCACTGACTGTAGTGTGCCCACTGCCAGTGCCCACCACTCATATAGGCTGGCACAGGACTTTGCATAAAAAAGGCATTTAATTTTTACACTTTAGTGTAATTTCAGCTGCTTGCCTGCTGCTAGTGTGTGTCAGGCCGACTTCAACTGACTGTAGTGTGCCCACTGCCAGTGCCCACCCCTGTCATCCCGTGTGGCACAGGACTTTGCTTAAAAAAAGGCACTTAATTTTTACACTTTAATCTAAGGTTAGTTGCCTGCCAGTGTGTGTCAGGCTGACTTCCACTGACTGTAGTGTGCCCACTGCCAGTGCCCACCACTCATACCGGCTGGCACAGGACTTTGCATAAAAAAGGCATTAAATTTTTACACTTTAGTGTAATTTCAGCTGCTTGCCTGCTGCTAGTGTGTGTCAGGCCGACTTCAACTGACTGTAGTGTGCCCACTGCCAGTGCCCACCCCTGTCATCCCGTGTGGCACAGAACTTTGCTTAAAAAAAAGGCACTTAATTTTTACACTTTAATCTAAGGTTAGTTGCCTGCCAGTGTGTGTCAATCTGACTTCCACTGACTGTAGTGTGCCCACTGCCAGTGCCCACCACTCATACCGGCTGACACAGGACTTTGCATAAAAAAGGCATTTAATTTTTACACTTTAGTGTAATTTCAGCTGCTTGCCTGCTGCCAGTGTGTGTCAGGCCGACTTCAACTGACTGTAGTGTGCCCACTGCCAGTGCCCACCCCTGTCATCCCGTGTGGCACAGTACTTTGCTTAAAAAAAAGGCACTTAATTTTTACACTTTAATCTAAGGTTAGTTGCCTGCCAGTGTGTGTCAGGCTGACTTCCACTGACTGTAGTGTGCCCACTGCCAGTGCCCACCCCTGTCATCCCGTGTGGCACAGTACTTTGCATCAAAAAAAGGCATTTAATTTTTACACTTTAGTGTAATTTCAGTTGCTTGCCTGCTGCCAGTGTGTGTCAGGCCCGCTTCCACTGACTGTAGTGTGCCCACTGCCAGTGCCAACCACTGATACCGGGTGGCACAGTAGCTTGCCAATAAATAAGGCATTTCATTTTTAGACAGTAGTCTAAATTCAGTTGCTTGCCTGCTGCCAGTGTCTGTCAGGCCCACTTCCACTGACTGTAGTGTGCCCACTGCCAGTGCCAACCACTGATACCGGGTGGCACAGTAGCTTGCCGATAAATAAGGCATTTAATTTTTACACATTAGTCTAATTCGGCACACGTCCCCGGATAGGGTACGTAACAGGGATTAAACTGATAGGAATAGTACTAGTTAAGACACCACTCATATAGGGTGCCACAGCACATTGCTCTGTGCACACGCAGTGCCCCAATTTGGGAGTAAGAGGACCGACCAAGCTGCTTTTTCCATCTCCCTGTTCCTGAAATCAATTCAGTTTGGTGTATGAGAGTTTGGTCTGTCACTGTGAAGGCAGTCGAATGTACCCGGCCTAAAAATTTTTTCACAAAAGGCAATCCCTGATATGGGACGTTAGAGGGATTAAACTGATGAGAATAGTACTACAGAAAATACCATTCATATCGGGTGTGACAGTAAATTGCACGGCGCAGACGCGGTCACCGTGGATTAAAACAGAGTGGAGGGAGCCAGCGTTTTTTTAACCATCTCCCCGTTCGAAAAATCAATTCAATAAATGGCCCCCAGATTGGGGACGTTAGAGGGATTAAACTGATGAGAATAGTACTACAGAAAATACCACTCATATCAGGTGTGACAGTAAATTGCACGGCGCATACGCAGTCACCGTGGATAAAAACAAAGGGGAGGGAGCCAGCGTTTTTTTAACCATCTCCCCGTTCGAAAAATCAATTCAATTCACCTTTTGGGGACCCTTGGTGTTGTACGTGGCTGGGTGGAGGAAGAAACCTTCAATGACATCACCGGGACATGGCTAGCTTGGTATCCAACCTTGTGCAAATGGGGAGTTTGCGGTTGTGCAAATGAACTGTTTGCGGTGCATTAAAAGGGGAGTTTGGTCTGTCAATGTCAGTGAAGCGGGCGTAACCCTTACACTACCTGATCGATACAACATCATACCTGATCGTATACACACACTGGATGTTTTAAAGCACGTTATTCCAAACAATTTAGGAATGTTAGTTGATTTATGCCCTTTATGGATTAAAACCCGACTCTGCGTCCACTACGTAATTTTCCATGGGAGTTTTGCCATAGATCCCCCTCCGGCATGCCACAGTCCAGGTGTTAGACCCCTTGAAACAACTTTCTCATCACTATTGTGGCCAGAAAGAGTCCCTGTGGGTTTTAAAATTCGCCTGTCTATTGAAGTCTATGGCAGTTCGCCCGGTTCGCCAGTTCGCGAACATTTGCGGAAGTTCGCGTTCGCTGTCCGCGAACTGAAAATTTTATGTTCGCGACATCACTAAAGGGGATACACAGCAGCAAATGTCCGATCTGTATGAGTGTTTTAGGAAAGGTATTAAGTCCACTTTCACTCCACCCTTGCTGGCCGGTGGCAATCTCATTCTGTTTCAGAAACAGGAATTGAATGAAATCAGTGCTTTGATCTATACTGTCAGTGAGCGTAATTTAAAAGAAACTGAGAAGAGAGCTTAGAATTGGCTCGCTAAACGCAGGGATCTGATTGTTAAACCGTCCGACAAGGGAGGAAATATAGTGGTCATGTATAAGAAGTGTTATATTAGAGAGGCAGAGAGACAACTAAGTAATGGGGACATATATGCACTGCTCAAATCTAATCCCATACCTAAATATCAACAACAATTGAGAATCAGGAGCCTTGTCTAGGAGTACTGCGGAGAAGCTGTACCCCAAGTTCCCTACTAATCCGGTTTGGTATTATATTACCTAAAATCCATAAATTACTGGTGGACCCCCCAGGACGCCCCATTGTGAGGGGAATCGGATCTGTTACCGACCCCTATCCCAATATTTGGATTGGTTGTTGCGTCCATTACTAAAAGGGATCCCCTCCTATTTGGAGGACACCAGTGATTTTTTGAAAGCGCTCAAAGATGTTGAATGGCAAGATGATCATCTGTTGGCTTCCATTGACGTAGAGAGTCTTTCTACTAGGATACCTCAGGAACTGGGGGTACAGTGTGTTCGTGGTATATTGGAGAAGGCTGGTAAGAGTATCAAGTATAAGGATTTTGTGACTGAAGCACTGCGTTTTGTCCTTACACATAATGCATTTATGTTTACCCAGCAATGGTTTAGGCAGTTGTCGGGGTCAGCTTTGGGGACCCTGGTCTCCTGCACTTTTGCCAATTTATTTCTGGCGTCTTTTGAGGAAAAGTACATATTTACAATAAAGAATCCTTTTGTGAGATATGTTAGGATGTTTTTGAGATACATCGATGATGTGTTCATAGTATGGACATGTACCATGATGAAATTTAGTGCGTTCGTGGAGTATTTAAATACCACAAATAATATGAATATGTATTTTACTAGCAAAATAGAGAAAGAGGAGTTGGAATTTTTGGATGTGAAAGTAAGGATCAGATATGGTAATTTACATAGTACAGTGTATAGGGAACCAACCTCCACGAACGCACTATTGCATTATGATAGCTTCCTTCCGCCCCATGTTAAAATGGCAGTCCCTTATGGTCAATTTATGTGCTTGAGGAGAATTGTGACAGATGAAAGGGAATTTTTTGAACAGTGCAATGAGTTGAAAAAGCACTTCCTCCACAGAGGATATCCAGAGTATGTTATAGATACAGCATATATAAGGGCACGCACGAGAAGGCAGGGAGATTTGACTGTATGTAAAAAAAGAGGCAGGAAACAAATCAACAACAGTATTTGGACGGTATTCACATTCGATTACACTCGAATGGCCCCGCTTATTAAAAAAGTTATCCTGAACAATTGGCACATGTTAGTGCAGGACTAATCTTTAATAGAGAGGACACAATTAAGTCTGATTGTTAGTTTCAGGAGAAGTGGAACCATTGGAAATGCAGTCTTACAGAGAGATGATTTGAATTGGTTAAGAAAGTGTACACCGCAGGGGCAATTTTGCATGCGGACACTGCTCTATGTGCAGGTTCATGCACAAACGCAGACACTTCAGAATAGGAGGAGTGGAACATATAGTTAAGCATTTTGTATTTCGCAAAACACAGTTCATAGTGTATGTGATATTCTGCCCTTGTGGGAGATTCTATATAGGTAAAACCTTTAGACCCCTTTATGTGAGATTTAGGAAACATAGAAAATCTATAGAGAGTAGGATTGGAGCAACTCGATTAATTGAGCACATAAATGCTGAATATGGAGGTAATAATGATTAGTGATGAGCAGCATAGGCAATATTCGAATTCACCATATTTAGCAATTTTTTTGGCTTAGTATTCGGCATAAATTTGCAAATTCGAGAATTAGTGATCTCCAGTCATTATTTACTTGATTGTGAAAATCGGCAATGTAATATATTCGCGATAAAAATTTGCGATTAGAATATTCGTGATTAGGAATATATAGTACTATATTCTAAATATTCGCGAACTCTGGAAGTGGCGATATTCGCAATTAAAATTCGCAATTCCAATACTCACGCTCAACACTAGAAATGATGTTTTGAAGTGTGCAGGGATAGAGGCGGTACAGATGCCTGAGTGCTGAGGAGATATAAAGCGCATCTTACTTCAGAGACAGGCCACATGGATAATTAAAACTAATGCAATGGGTCCTTTAGGATTGAACGATAAAAATAACTTAGCTGTCTTTGTTTGAGATGGTTCTATAAGATGTTTCTCATGGGTGAATCGTTTTTTGGTTATGAGTATTGTAATGTGATTGAGCTTTAACTAATTACCGTCTCACCTGTCTGATGTGACTCTGCCTGAGGAGTGAGGTATTTAAGGCATGCCCCGACTGAGTCATGTGAGGCCTGAGAAAATGCAGGTAGCGCGAAACGACTGTTGCCTGATTGACCTGTGCAGTGCCCGCCTCTACCTTATTTTAATCCTTAATAAAGCTGCAAAGAAGATTTTTTGGTGAGTGCCGCTATTCATTTTTCTTCATTTGTTGATTTTGCATAGCTATTTAGCAGAGCACCACCGAATATCGCATAACAGTTGTGTAGGAGTGAATCCTATAGGGTACTGGCCACATCGGGCAGTGCCGACCGCGTTTTCTTCTATGGACTTAAACACAGATATCACCTACGCTTGAGAATCACTTGAGTGCACGAGCCTTTATTGTTCTATTTTCTCTAGTACATGCTACTCTTGACTTTTATGATGTCATTGCCCATATAAACTGTACCTTTAACCCACGCCTGTTATACCTGATTTCACTTCAGCTAGACATTATACAAACAAATGCATCTTACATTGTAATGCACGTTCTGCACCATTTTACCCATATTACCTGTTCGGCATGTAGATCACTTGACCCATTCACTGTGAAACATCCAACATACACCTGTGCCACATACATGGCTTTACTGAGGACTCTTCCAGCCTGGAAATGCATGCGTGCAAGGTGAAGAAGGGGCTGAATACTTTCCCCAAGACCTGAAGTATATGCATTACACAGCAGCTGAGTGGCTGGGTAGGAGGTAGAATAGAAGGAGCCGGGTGGTGTTCAAAGGGATGATCTAGCCGTCTTGGAAAGCAGGCTATGAATCATGGGTTTGGTTGACAACGAAGACCACAAACACGATGGATTAGAAGAACAAATCAGTGAACATACCAGGGACCAGGGACCAGGAAGTAGAGAGCCAAACACTGTAAAATGTTTTTGGGAAAAATTAACCGTACATGTGATTGATTGGCACAGTTATTCATTTTTATGGCTGATAAACTCTTAATTTACTTTCAAGTAAGTAAAGTGAGAAGAACCTCCGGGAGCTACTCATTTGTCGTACTTTAGCATGCACATTAGCTGTTTGCAATTTTTCTGGATTTACTTCTGAACGTCTCTAGGTATAAATGTCTTACCACTCTACAGAAATATAAAATCTGGCTCCAGAGAATGACAAAGGAAACAAGTACTGCCATAGATAAATAAAGGCGAGACAAGAAATGCAAACCATTTCACTTTTACTAGAAGGTCTGTTCTGTACTATCTATGACTTTTAGCATCTCAATCTCTGTATATGCTTCCTGTTTCTCTTGACTAAAAGAATTATTAGATTGTGTCAAATTACATTTTTATTCTTATCTTCTAAGGAAGCATAAAGGAAGTAAAAGTTAGGGTGTAACATGAACTGTACCCATAGATTATTTAATGAACTGACCTCTTTTCTCAGAGGTCAGTACAAATGGACACTTTTACTCTTATTCAGCACTTTTACAATGAATAAATTATTTTTACTATTAAATCTTAAAGGAACACTAAGTGAAATGTATAAAGTATACAACAATGAAAATCCCAACAATTCCTGTTAAATATCCATTTCTCCTTCAATCCAAATTTTCCTCAGGCTGCAATCAAAACTCCAATGAAATTCTTCTAGAATTGTCCTAAGTGATTTGGCATTTCCTCCTTTCTTTTACTTAGCACAAACACAACTGGCTGTAGAAGGAGCACCCCTACCTGCTATTTCTGCAATAGGAAAATAAGGATAGGAAGCCCACCACCTTACCTAAGGCCCACCAGCAATCAGCTATCTTCCACTTGAAAATAGAAGAGATTTGAAGAAATGAACATCTATGTTCTCTGTCATATATTTTTAAGAACCTCCATCCTGTAGACTAAAACAGTGTGGACAAGCCTATGTCCAGATTACTTCCAGATCATTTGTAGGATTAATGTTGCGTACTGGATACATAGATTATATGCTTGACTGTGAACAAAAGGCTGTATATTGCATTTTTTGTAATATAGCTAAAATAAACATTTCTGAATGACTGTTTAATAAAGTACTGAATGTTCTGGTATGAGAACCATGTGGGTGTTATTCTCACAGCATTCATAGGTATCACAGAGGACAGAAAATATGTTGTTTCATGGAATGCTAAATAAAAAAAAGTGTTATGTAAGAGATTGGCGATCACTTCAGATGGAAAGGATATGGGCAGCATATGCAGCATTAGCATTTTGAGAGCCGCATTCAATGAGACACCCTGTTCACTCGTATGTGCAAACATTGTGTTCTTTTGGTTCATAATGCCTTCTTACAAAGACCAAGATGGGTCTGTTTAGGGTGGAGACTTAATTGTATGAGGTTGCCTTTTTGTGGCAAATAGGCTCATGCAACTTGTGCGCCAAGAAACACATTTAAAAGTATAGTAAATCTACAAGTAATTTGTGTTTGTTGACTACATACATGTGCTATGTAAAGGCATACTGTACACACATACATTTACATCTCTTACACTTATATGCACATAGGCGGCTAATGAGCAGACACAACTTCTACAGATGGTCACTAGAACATCTCCTTGTTTAATATCTCTGGACCCCACAACTATTCTACTTCACACAGTAGAATTGGTGCCATACAAAGCTTTTACAAGAGTATTTTATTCAAGTGAGCTGCTGTGTCATTTGAGCAGCTTTGACATCACAAACAGGTTTTGGTCAGGTAACTCCTGTGACATCATAGGTGGATTTCAGTCAGCTGTTGTGACATAAGTGTGTTAATCACAAATAGACTTCAGTCGGTTAAGCTGCTAAGCTACTGTCAACTTCTATGATACCATAAGTGTAGAAAAATAAGGTAAACCACTGTGGCATCTCAAGTGGGTTTAGACACTTAACATGAGGTAACATTACAGCTAGTTTTAGTCAGGTAACTCCATCAGGTAAGCTGCCATGACATCACAACTTGGTCAATTTAGGTAACTGGTTTGACATCACAACTAGCTGCAGACTAGAAAACTCAAATATTAGTTGGACAGCAGATGGAAATCAAGAAACCCACTGTTCTTGCACAGGAACCATCTACTGATGTCAACTGGTAATTTTTAAGATCACAGTCCAGTGGGTTGCTCACCTCTTCAGGTTCAAGCAATGCCCTCGCTGTGACTTCCTTCTACTTTACAGCTGCACAGTTCTCTCTATGATTAGGCACAGTGATTCAGGAGCTCTCCTTCTAGTCCTGTATAGGGAAATTCAGGATGGTAGTCAGGCAAGGCAAACATTTGGTAACTGTAGTCAAGTCGAGCAGAGTATGCAATAAAGTAGGGTGCGATTAATAATAGGAATCATATAAGCTGTGTCAGGTGCATTAATAGTCTGGATGCACAAGCCTAAGAGCTCATTCACATGACCGTAATTCTGGGTCCAGAACGGGTGCGGACCCATTCATTTGAAAGGGGCCACAAAAGATGCAGAGAGCATACCGCGTGCTGTCTTCATCTGTCGTTCCGCAGCCCCGCAAAAAATATAAAGCATGCCCTATTCTTGTCTGCAATCACAGACAAGAATAGACATTTTCTATATCGCGTTGGCCATGTGCGGTCCTCAAAATGGGGAAAGCACACGGCCGGTATCAGTGTTTTGCGGATCCAAAATTTGTGCACCACAAAACACTACGGGCGTGTGAATGTACCTTAACAAAGGAAATTATAATTATTACTGGTATTGATGTCTGTGTATTGCTGATCAAAAGCAATTCCTAGTTCTCAGACTTATTGTGATGACGGCAGAAGGGACCAACAGACTGCACTGGATGCTAGAGAAGTGGCTATGTTACACCAGACAGATGCAACTAAATTATTAGACACTTTCTTTATTTCAGAGTTATCTATTTATTCTTCTGACAAAATTATACCAGTGATTCTTTTCTACAGTTGTTTCTTTTAGCTGTATGAGGGTTTTTTTTTTTTCAGGACAAGTTGTATTTTCTAATGGCGCCATTTAATATAGCATACAATGTAGCGGGAAGCTGAAAAATAATCCAAATGGGGTGGAATTAGAAAAAAAATACAATGTCACCATACTTTTATGGGTTTTGTCTTTATGGCATTCCCTATGCAATAGTTTATCTTGTGGTTTATATTGAATTTAATTATATTGAATTTTATATTGATCTCTTCTTTGCAACGTCATATTCTGACCACCACAATTGTTTTATAGTTATTTCTACAGAACTGGATGAGGACTCATTTTTTGTGGGGAGACCTGTAGATTTTATTTTGAAGTGTGTATGACTGTTTGATCACTTTTTATTCAATTGTTTGGGGGGGGGGGGGGAACATAAAAAAAGGTGAATCGGCCACTTAGATTTTTTTTTCCGTTACTTTTTTTTTACACTTATTTTAAGTCTCCCTAGGGGACTTGAACGTGAAATCATTAGACTGCTTTTCTCAAAGACTGCAATTAATTACCATTGCAGCCTATTGGAGCTTCACTATGTTCCCATGGAGCCCTGACAGAGGAAGGGCCCCATAGGAACTATCATTGTGGTAGCCTTGGATCCTTCAGAAAGCTTGATGCTACCACAACTAATGAATGGCTCCCTCACTCCTGAGGTAAAGCCTGTCAGAGGACATGGTCAAAACTGTGTTATCACCAATCACAGACATAACAGGGAGAAACATGACAGCTATGGAACCTGCTCAGCTTCTGAGCAGGCACCATGTTTAAAGAAGTCACTTCCTCCCGTACATGTATGACAGAGGTCAAGGCCAGACGAAGTGCAGGTATGCACAAAACAGCCGTCGCCTAGATGTTCATGTCCATGTCTACGTAACCTTCAGAAAGCAATAAACCAAGAAGATTTTTACTCCCTGGTGGGTGCCGTGTTATGCTCTACTACACATTATTTATGGACTCTTTAATGACACAGAGCACCACTAAGGATTATGTGAGATTAGAGATCCAAGCACTGTCACTGATAGCAGCATATGCAAAGCAGTCCCAGTAGTGCCAGTCTGCTTTTTGGTTGTTATTAAAAAAAAAATCTAGCTGAGCAATTGGAGTAATGAATGGGGTGATCTATGAATCCATGTGAGGTACAGGGCTGGCTCTAGCTTTGCTAGAGATTCTCATGACTGATTTTTGTCATTAACATTAATCGTGATTGTACAAAATATTACTGACAAACTATTGTAATATGTACAGATGTAGACAAGAGTGTTATCTCGTGCCGTCTTTTTACAAAAGCTATTGAAAGAGCTAGTTAACCTTTTTGTGCCATTTTTTACTTAAAGCGTTAACCATCAAATTTAGCTTCGCTGCATCTGTAAATATTAAAAATCAGCAAAAGATGTATATGTACATATATATCTTTGGCTTTTTATAACACTCTCTCAGATTTACAGCATACCCTAGAACAACAAAAAGCACACATTAGTCATCACAGCACACTAAGTACATTGATATTTTTATAGAGTGGTAACATGGTGTAGGCTGTGCAATGTTTGTCTCTCAGATTACACTGCCAAAAACCTGTTCTTAGCATTAAACAAAGTCAAATCGTAAGCCGCACATGAGACGTATTCTGTTTTATTTCTTTATTGATTACTTTTATTTACATATTCAATACATTGTATATATGGTAGCCTTTATAGTAGTCCTAATTGCATTTATATCTAGTGTGATTAGCGCTGGGCTAATCTTCAACATGGCTAGGAGTTCAGCTTTCTAAGTATAACAACTGCAAGTGCAGGTGATAAAATTTGAATGTTTCTGGGAATTCCTTCAGTGGAATAAAGACAGATAATAACAATAGGGAAGTAAATGGGAGTCAATATAACGAGCACCACGTGTATTCGTCGCATTGCTCGAGTCTCCTCCCCGCACGTTTGGCGCCTTCTACGCGGCCAATGAAGGTCCAGGTAAGTAATTCCCCTCAGTGTAAGGCCATAGCAATGCTAGCTGTAAGCCTTACACTGATTCGCTGGCCAAAACACATGATACCATGTAATAGGAGCTGAGGCCCGGCGCTCGGCTCATTCAGCATCACGGAGAGCAGACAGTAGGCAGGGACAAATAGCGTTTTGCTCTAAACTTACTGATTTCACTCCAAAAACCTTATTGAAAGACCTAACAGTCCTTTTAAGGACTAGAGTGTGTGTTTGACAGCAGTGCAGCACCTTTTATTTTATTTTTTTAACAAAGGTTTGCTTCAGCACTATCAGGGACAGGGAGGGACAAATAAACGCAGGGCTTTAAAATCGCTTTTTTAACTTCTAAAAGACAGAAAGATTTCCGATTAGTGACATCTACAATACGCCATCATTAAGCAGTGTGTTGGGCAGATATTATAAAAAGGGTCTTATTCACTACAGTGTTCCTTGGTACTGAGATATACACTGCACCATCATAAAGCAGTGTGTTGGGCAGACATTATAAAAAGGGGCTTATTTACAACAGTGTTCCTGCTACCGAGATATACACTGTACCATCAGAGAAATTATTTTTTCTGGGGAAATTAACCTAACTTGTGCCAAATCTGTGTGTGCGTTCAATCTGCAGCCGTTATATTAATTACTCCAGCTGAGAGTGATTTATATTTTGACCATAGTTAACTAGTTTTGGGCACATCTGTGTGTGCGTTTAGGCCGCAACCATATATACAGTATTCCCGCAGAGAATACATTTTATTTGGGACAAATTTGTATCCAATATAGAACTACATTCGAATACAGTGTGTATTGTCAAAATTACATTATCTATGGGCTAGTGTAGTGCCGAAAATCTGTATTTTTCGGTATCCAGTACATTACAGTAAGCCAATACAGTGTGTATTGTAAAAATGACATTATCTCTGGGCTAGTGTAGTGCCAAAAATCTGTATTTCTCTGTCTCCAGTACATTACAGCAAGCCAACACAGTGTGTATATTATGAAAATTTCATTATCTGTGGCCTACTGTACTGCCTGAATACAGTGTGTATTGTCAAAATTACATTATCTATGGGCTAGTGTAGTGCCGAAAATCTGTATTTTTCTGTATTCAGTACATTACAGCAAGCCAATACAGTGTGTATTGTAAAAATGACATTATCTCTGGGCTGGTGTAGTGCCAAAACTGTGTATTTTTCTGTCTCCAGTACATTACAGCAAGCCAATACAGTGTGTACTGTAAAAATGTAATTATCTCTGGGCTAGTGTACTCCAGAAAATCTTTTTGTATTTTTTGTATTTTTCTGTATTCAGTACATTACAGCAAGCAAATATAGTGCATACTGTAAAAATATCATTATCTGTGGCCTAGTGTAGTGCAGAAAATTTATATTTCTGTCTCCAGTACATTACAGCAAGCCAATACAGTGTGTACTGTAAACATTTCATGATCTGTGGCCTAGTGTAGTGCCGAAAATTTGTATTTCTCTGTCTCTAGTACATTACAGCATGCCAATACAGTATATACTGTAAAAATTTCATTATCTGTGACCTACTGCAGTGCCGAAAATTAGTATTTCTCTGTCTCCAGTACATTACAGCCAGCCAATACAGTGTGTACTGTAAAAATTTCATTATCTGTGGCCTACTGTAGTGCCGAAAATTTGTATTTCTCTGTCTCCAGTACGTTACAGCAAGCCAATACAGTGTGTACTGTAAAAATTACATTATCTTTGGGCTGGTGTAGTGCCAAAAATCTGTATTTTTCAGTATCCAGTACTGTCCTGCATCAGAAAACTGTGTCTTTAGATGACAGTAAAACAATCTGCGCCACATCTACAGACAAAACCATTAATAATAAGAAGGCAAGCACAAACGGAGGGGAAAGTGGGCGTGATGCTGATGGTGCAAGCAGAGGCCGTGGCCCTGGGCATGATGCTGATGGTGCAAGTGTAGCATCCCCAAGTCAGGGCAATGTGTGGGACTAACCTGGGGAATGCCAGTGATGGAGAGGCCGGCACGCTGTTCCTCTGGGGCACTCTCTGGGTTCTTGCGGGACACAGCCAGGTGGAATGTGAGGTGCCCTTGGTGTTGTAGTTTAACGTGCCTATGGCTGGGTCCCTGAGGGGTCGTGACGCCAGTGCCAGTAAACGGTGGCACACCGTATTTATAGTAGGAATAACAGAGGTGCAGACTTGTAACTTGAAAACAGAATTCCAACTTTACTGAAAACAGTGATGATACAGTAAACAGTCTTTCCAACAGTTCCTTTTTGCAGACAATCACAATTGCAGTGGTCTTACATCCAGCAAGGTAAAACAGAGGGTGATAATACAGGACTTGGAATTGCAGGTGAACCTTACTTTCTTCCTGACTCGTCCTGACTGGAATTGATGCTTCAAGGCCCCAATGCCCTACTTCTGGCTTATATCCTTGAATCTCCAGTTTATAATGTACCTCCTCTTGACATTTAGTACCTCTTGCTCTAGGGATTGCCTCCAGGTTGACTTCTGCTGAACTCGCCTAGGCCTGAGACATGTGGCCTTCACAGACTCCAGGGTCTGCACTAACACTAGACTGCCTTGGCCTAGCTATATATATATCCTGCTCACCAGCTCCCCCAGTGGTCTAATACCTACATGACACCCTTCACATTGCTGCAGGCAATTACATGAAACACTTAGGAGCATAACAGAATGGTGGTAAGCGGGTATTAAAGTGCCCGTATACTGCATACCCCACAACTTTAAACTGAGTACGACCTCGTACTCCACCACAGAGGTCCACCCAGCTGGATTCTTTTCCTGAAAGACAAAAGGAAAACATGCAGGCATACATAAACACAAATAGATGACATCTGCATAAATTATATCAGGTCCAGCTGGAAAAGGTGGAGCGCGGTGACAAGGGCGTCGCTCTCTTTCTTCAGGATACAGAGTGGAACTGGGGCGCTGACCTGGCACAGCGGATGTTAGGGAATACCAGGATAGTCCATGACAATGAGTGAGTCCATAAAAGCATATCACAGAGGCTCGCACACAGGAGTCCATCTCTGGGCACAAACTTAAAAAGGATGATGCTCACACAGAGGTTCCCTGGGGGTGTATAACAGGCAAGGGCTCACGTGGAGGAGTCCATTCTTGCGCACAAGCGTCAAGCAAGGTATTTCCAGTAGTAACTGCCCGGGAGGAGACACCACCAGTATAATCAAAGTCCCCTAAACGGACTGGCGGACGTCCCCTGTTCATCCGGGTGGACCTTCTCAACACAGGAGTGTCCTCCTCCCTTAGAATCGAGGTAGAAGGGAGAGGAGCAACAGGAGGGTCTCCACCAGTGAGACCCTGGTCAGGAACAACAGGAGCCGGAGGATCCTCTACAAGGGGACTGGATCCGGGACATTTTGAACCGGCTCTTCCGGAGGTGAAGGCACAGTAGGTGCCGGAGCGGGCACCAACAAATTTAACCAGGGTGTGAGGAACCAATGGAGTGGTTCAGCATCATTAAATAGATCTGCCACAGCCTGCATAGGCTCCACAGGCTGAGCAGCAAGTCCTGGCACAGGAGACTGGGGTCGGAGTCTCCAGCAATGGGCTCCTTTGTCATGCAGAGTTTTAGGCGGTTTCTGTGAACAATTTGGGGACCCTTACCCTCTCTGGTGACCTCATAGGTATGAGTTTCAGCATTAGGGATGGCAGACACAAGATAGGGAGTTCTCTCCCATTTACTGTCCAGCTTACTGGTACGGTGATTGTTCTTTAACCACACGGTGTCCCCCACAGCCAAGGGCTCTGCATGGGCCGCCAAATCATAGTCTTTTTGTTGTCGCTCCCGGGCACCTTCCATGCGCTCCTGGACAATTTCTTTGGCATTAAGCAAGCGCCTTTGATGTTCCATTACCCAGTCAGTTTTAGGCAGGGGATTAATGTCGTCCAGCACTTGTACATCCAGGGAATGGTCTGCAGGCAATTTACCCTGACGCCCAAACAACAGGTAGAAAGGAGTGTATCCAGTGGAACAATGGATAGTATTATTGTACGTATACATGAGCTGTGGTAACAGGTTAGGCCAATCTCCTCTGGTCTCAGGAGGCACGGCTCTCAACATTTCAATCAGGGTCTGATTCATCTTTTCACAGAGTCCATTACCTTGTGGATGATAGGCCGTGGTCCGGACCTTTTGGCAATTGTGTAGTCGGCACAGCTCCTGGAACAGATGAGACTCAAACGCAGACCCCTGGTCGGTGAGGATCTTTTCTGGGCAGCCGTAAGGCAGGAGGAAGTGTTTCCAGAACAATTCAGCGGTCGTCTTGGCTGTCAGGTCCTTCACAGGCACTGCTACGGCAAACTTAGTGAAATGGTCAATAATAGTCATGGCATAGGCATACCCTGAGTGACTGGGCTCTAACTTCACGTGGTCAATCGCAACCAGTTCAAGAGGGGCGGTACTTATAATAGGGTGCAGCGGTGCTCTCTGATCATGATGTTCACCTCTCTTTAGGGCACAGGCTGTACATTCCCGACACCACTTCTCAATGTCCTCTCTGATTCCAACCCAGTAGAACCGCCTACGGATAGTGGCCTCAGTCTTTTGAACCCCAAAATGTCCAGACCTATCATGATACATTTCTAGAACCATACCTGCATCACGACGTGGGATGAGGATCTGGTGCACTCTGTCATTTGACACTGGATCCAGGCTTCGTCGCAGCAACAGGCCTTTTCGAAGGAACAGTTGTTGACGTTGCTTCCACAATTTGATGAGTTCTGGGTCTGCGGTCTTTCGCGAATTCTTTCAGGGTTCTGCCACTGATGAAGAAGTCCAGCAGTTCACCGAGAACTCTACTCTCTGATTGCAACTTAATCCACTTTTCTTCTCTGGATGCAGGCTTATCAAAGGATGGAGGGTCAGAGGTTCCACTGTTGGCAGCTTGAGCTTGGTCCTGTTGAGCAAACCTGTTGTAAAATGCTGGCATCTCTACATCTTCCCAGGCATCCCGTTTGTCATCTGGTGCTATCTCAGTGGGGAGCCTTGACAGGGCATCAGCATTATCGTTTGAGCGGCCAGCCCGGTATTTTACAGTGAAGTCGTAATTAGCAAGGCGGGAGGCCCATCTCTGTTCTAAGGCCCCCAGTTTGGCGGTGTTCAGGTGGGCCAGAGGATTATTATCAGTGAAGGCAATAAATGGAGTGGCAGCCAAATAGTCTTTGAATTTTTCTGTTACCGCCCACACTAAGGCCAGAAACTCTAATTTGAAAGAGCTATAATTCTGATCATTCTTTTCAGCTCCCTTTAAGGACCGACTGGCATAAGCTATCACCCTCTCTTTCCCTTCTTGCACTTGAGCCAGCACTGCTCCCAGGCCTTTCTTACTGGCATCTGTGTAAAGGTGAAATGGCTTACTGTAATCTGGGTACCCCAGCACAGGAGGTTCAGTCAACTTCTTCTTTAACAACTGAAATGCAACCTCCCTCTCTTCATTCCATTCAATGGGGACAGGAGTCTTTGGGCTCTTTTTGGTTGCCCCCTCAGGAGTTCCTGGATTGGATCCGCTATTTGAGCGAAGTGGGGGATAAAGCGCCGGTAGTAGCCAGCGAAGCTAAGGAAACTCCTCACTTCCTTCACTGTAGTGGGGACCGGCCAATTTCGGACAGCAGCCAACTTATCAGGATCAGGCTGGACCCCCTCTGCGCTTACAACATGTCCCAAGTATTTTACAGCAGGTTTCAGCAGGTGACATTTGGACGGTTTAATCTTGAGGCCGTATTTAATAAGGATTTCAAACACCTCAGCTAGATGCTTTAAATGGTCCTCATACGTTTTAGAGTAGATGATAACGTCATCCAGGTACAACAGCACCGTCTCAAAGTTCTTATGGCCTAAGCACCGCTCCATTAATCTTTGAAAGGTCCGGGGCATTACACAGTCCAAATGGCATGCAATTAAATTCAAACAGGCCCATAGGGGTGGTGAAAGCAGTCTTTTCCCTATCTTCAGGGGCCATGGGCACTTGCCAATATCCGCTGGTTAAATCTAAGGTGGAGAAGTAGGCGGAGGAGCCTAGAGCAGTTAGAGACTCCTCAATACGTGGCAATGGGTAAGCATCTTTGTGAGTGATCTGATTTATCTTTCTATAGTCTACACAAAACCGGATGCCACCATCTTTCTTTTTACTAAAACCAGGGGGCAGCCCAGGGACTACGACTGTCCCGGATTACGTTTGAGTCTTTCATTTCTTGGATCATCTCTTTAACAGTTTGGTATGAAGTTGGTGGTATGGGTCTATACCTCTCTTTAATGGGAGGATGAGAGCCAGTGGGTATGGTGTGTTGGATAACACTGACCTCTCCATAGTCCGTTGCATGCTTACTGAAGGCTTGATGGTGTTGCTTTACTAGGTTCAGGAGTCCCTCTAGTTGATGCTGCGGGGTAGCTTCGTCCCGACATGGAGTTCCTTCCACCAGGGCACTGGAGAGTCGTCCGCAGGAAGAGGTCCTCGAGTGGCAGCTGATGGCTTCTCGGTGACAGGCAGGCGGATGACATCCTGGAAGGAAACCTGGGAAAGCTGGGCAACAGGACAGTGCTTAGTAAGCACAGCAGGATGATCGCTGAGGTTAATCAGACGGACAGGTACTTTACCTTGGGAGACGGTCGCCAGGCACTTGGCAGCTCGCACATATGGGTAGTTCTCCATCTGGACAGGTTCCACCAGGGCCGGATAGTCTTGGCCCTGGACTCCCAGGACAGCACGGCACCACAGGAGAGTTTGGGAGTTTGGAGGTAGAGTCACTGGTCTATTATCACCGATCCTGGCGGTGCAGATCTCTCCTTTTCATTTGCAAACCTCTGCTGAGCACACAGTACGCTGATGGTCTTTTGGAGGACCTTCTTGGAGGCAGAGGAAGCTGCAGGCAGGGACTGATGGAGAGCTTCAAGTACCTCAGGGTAGCAATTTTTGAAAACATTAGTCCCAACAATCACAGGGTGACCCCCTTTATCCCGGTTTGTACCACGATCACTCCTTGCTGTGGTAAAGTGGCTTCTCCCACCTGGAGCGTGGGTTCCCAGTATCCATGGACCTTTATGGGCTTACCATTGCTTGCAATTATCTCCAACCAGGACTCAGGTGGCTGGGTAAGCAGGCTGGAACTCCAGAACTGATTAAAGGTGGACTGCTGAATAGTGGTGACTTGAGATCCAGTGTCCAGCAACGCTTCAAAGGCACTCCATTGATCCGGACGTTTATTTTGGGACGGGACCCCACATAGCAGGGCATCCAGTTTGGATCCCTTGGACCTGTTGTTCTACCTCCCGAGGGCGGTCCTCAGCCTCGAGGGTGACCCGTTTAACTGCCAGCAAGTAGATTCAGTATGACCCAACTTCTTGCAGTAATTACAGGAAGGTCGCTTGCGGTTCCTAAACCGGTCACTTGAGCGTCTTCCAGGATCTCTGGGATAAACTTCTTGATACGCAGGGGGCCAGGCTTTTGAGGCAAAGGAGTTCATCTTCCAGCATTAAGGGTTTCTCCCACTCTTCCAGTTTCCTGCAGACTTTTTCCAGGCTCTTAGTGAGGTAATTGACCTGTTCCATCAGAGCAGCTACTGTATCAGGAACTGGAGTCTGGGCGGCTTGGCTGGCCCCTGGCAGTCTGGTATCCGTTGGCTTAGGATTACGGACAGGAGGTTCGGGATGGGCCACTGGTTCCGTTGGCAGATGTTGTCCCAGAATACTGATGGCCAGTTCTTTAAAGTCCAGGAAAACACTGTTAGGGTGCTGAGCCGACAACATTTTCAATTGTGTTTTTAAAGATTCGCTATTCACACCCGCAATAAATTGCTCTCTCAGAGTTTGATCCTGGGTGTCAATCTCTCTAGGGTCTATATGAATGACGGCTCTCCAGGCCTCTTGGAGGGATAAAGCAAAATCACGGAGTGACTCACCAGGCTTTTGTTTCTTACTGAAGAAGCGCATCTTTATTTCAGACACCGTCCTGACTTCAAAGGTAGTGCTGAGGCGGTCAAAGATCTGCTCTATGGTACTCCTCTCAGAACTGGGCCAGGACATGACTTCTCGGCGGGCCGCTCCTTCCAACTGGGCTAACAGAATCTCCATTTGCTGCTCCGGGTTAATAGGATAGAGCCGGAACAGAGCCAGGATTTTGTCTTGGAAGTCTTTTAAATTATGAGCCTCCCGGCATAACGGGAAACCATGGAGCCCCAAAGTAGTACGGCATCGTCAGCGGCATCATGTTGGCAGCTGCAATACCGTTGGTGGCCACTGGCTCCCTGGGGGCAGGCTGCTCGGCTGCTTCTGAGTCCGACATGATGCAGATTAATTTGTTGAGCGGTCCCTTTAAGAGTTAGCGATAGGTCCGATGTCGCTGGCGGGGTTACTGGCCGGTGGCGCGATCGATGGACAGAGTCTGGTATCCCCTTTTGGGCCTTACTAACCAGGCGACCCCTCTCCGGTGTAGGATTATTTCTCCCAGGAGTTTGTACTTACTCCGGTGCAGGCGGTCCAAATCTCGCGAGATCCGGAAGGGCGTCTTCGGGAATCCCTTGCGCAGCGTCCCTTCCCGCGAGGACGTCGGGCTGGAGGGCGGAGCTTCGGACTTGCTCCGACGGGGAACAGCGTCTGCGTTCTTCCAAGTCCAAGGTAGGTGGAGTCCAGCTTGGGAAATTTGAATAAAGTGGTGACGCTGCAGAGTTTGGCGCTAAGTTTTCCCGCCAGCAATGAGTAGTGATGGCGCAGTAGATAAGTCCACAGTTCAGGCGGCCATCTTGGGCGCCATGATGCATCAATTCAATGACAGCAAGCAGCGGTAGTAAAACAGCATAAAAGTCCACAGAAATGCACTTTGAAGTGGCGATTTTCTTCCTCTTGATAGCGCAACACTGCACAGCGCTTTCTAGAAGTTTTTGGGACACTTTTCTGTACGTTTTAGGTCCGCAAAGTTCAATTAAACAAACAGGCGTTTTGTCACTTGGCAAACTGGTTAAGGCACAAAGTTCACGTTTTTGCTCACAGTCCGTAAAACGTGCGTATCCTGTTCGTGACGCCAAAATGTAGCATCCCCAAGTCAGGGCAATGTATGGAACTAACCTGGGGAATGCCAGTGATGGAGAGGCCGGCACGCTGTTCCTCTGGGGCACTCTCTGGGTTCTTGCGGGACACAGCCAGGTGGAATGTGAGGTGCCCTTGGTGTTGTAGTTTAACGTGCCTATGGCTGGGTCCCTGAGGTGTCGTGACGCCAGTGCCAGTAAACGGTGGCACACCGTATTTATAGTAGGAATAACAGAGGTGCAGACTTGTAACTTGAAAACAGAATTCCAACTTTACTGAAAACAGTGATGATACAGTAAACAGTCTTTCCAACAGTTCCTTTTTGCAGACAATCACAATTGCAGTGGTCTTACATCCAGCAAGGTAAAACAGAGGGAGATAATACAGGACTTGGAATTGCAGGTGAACCTTACTTTCTTCCTGACTCGTCCTGACTGGAATTGATGCTTCAAGGCCCCAATGCCCTACTTCTGGCTTATATCCTTGAATCTCCAGTTTATAATGTACCTCCTCTTGACATTTAGTACCTCTTGCTCTAGGGACTGCCTCCAGGTTGACTTCTGCTGAACTCGCCTAGGCCTGAGACATGTGGCCTTCACAGACTCCAGGGTCTGCACTAACTCTAGACTGCCTTGGCCTAGCTATATATATATCCTGTTCACCAGCTCCCCCCAGTGGTCTAATACCTACATGACACCCTTCACATTGCTGCAGGCAATTACATGAAACACTTAGGAGCATAACAGAATGGTGGTAAACGGGTATTAAAGTGCCCGTATACTGCACAAGCAGATGCCGTGGCCCTGGGCGCAATGAAACTGTGTCTGCTGCCAGTGAACCAGAAAAAACTAAAAATTCCTCCTTACCCAGCTTCATGTCCAGGTTTGCTGGGTGGCGCAGGACAACACTGTCGGTTGGATTGCAGAAGATAATGCTTCCAGTCAGTTAAGCACCACCCTCTCTTCCACGTCCACGTCTACCAAATCCTCACTCTGATCCTTCTTCCTCCCACTATGTCACGTCTAGCCAAACAAGTGATTCCACACTCGGATATACTCTTTTCATCACCAGTACTTGCTTTGGCTCTCTCGCCAAGCAAGCTTGAAGAGGTACCTGAAATATTGTGCCCTGATTTCCAACCTCTTGAGTCTTCAAAGTCTCAAGAAGATGACGGTGGTGAACCGCAATCATTCGTTCACGAGGTGGATGATGATGAGACACAGTTGCCAATCACTGAGGTGGTGGTTAGGTCAATTCAGGAGGATGAGCAGAGTGAGGAAGTGGAAGAGGAGGTGGTGGACGATGAGGTCACTTACCCAACATGGTTAGGTGAAAAGCCGAGCGCGGACAGCAGTACAGAGGGGGAGGGATCCGCAGCACCGCAACAGTCTGGAAGAGGCAGTGGGGTTTGTAAAACAGAGACGTCGGCCCACACCAAACAGGCCTGCAACTGTTACACAGAGCACCCCCATGCGTAAATCTATCTTGCCAAGGGGTAGGGGTTCCACAGTATGGCGCTTTTTTGAGGAAAGCCCAGACGACAAAAGAGTGGTAGTTTGCAACCTGTGTCATACCAAAATGACCCAGGGCGTGAACACTAGCAACCTCACCACCACCAGCATGATCTGCCACATGGCATCCAAGCACCCTAATAAGTGGGCCGATCGCCTGGGTCCACACTCTGCGTCTCTGGGTCCCACCACTGCCTCCCCTTTCCCTGTGTTATGCACTGCTGGCTAATCCCCTTTTGAAGGGGTAGGCCCGGATGCCCCTTGCCCTGCACCTGGATGTTTGCATGAACTGTCAGCAACAACATCCATTTCCCTGTCCCAAATGTCGATAACACAGGCATTTGTATGCGAGCGCAAATACCCACCCACCCACAGGCCATAGCACTAAATGCGCAACTTTAAAAATTACTGGCCCTTGAAAAGTTGCCATTTAGGCTTGTGGACACTGAGGCCTTCTGCAGCCTGATACCGGTGGCCGTCCCTCGGTACGCAGTCCTCAGCCGCCACTATTTTTCACAGTGTGCCGTGCCCGCCTTTCACCAGCATGTGTTCCAGAACATTACCCGTGCCCTGACCAACACACTTACTGGGAAGATCCACCTCACCACGGACACATGAACAAGTGCTGGTGGCCAGGAACGCTACATTTCCCTGACCGCACACTGGGTCAATGTTGTGGAGGCTGGGAATGAGTCAGACCCTAGGATGGCACAGGTGCCACCCGCGCCCAGGATTGTGGGCCCTACGTCCATCAGGGTCTCCACCAGCAGCTATGTTACTGGCTCCAACTCCCACTTCTCCTCCTCCGCCACCTCCTCCTCCTCCACTTTCACCTCCAACAGCAGTCAGCCATCAGTCGCTAGCTGGAAGCAGTGTAGCACTGCTGTGGGTAAGTGTCAACAGGCCGCGCTGAAGCTGATCTGTTTACGGGACAAACAGCATACCGCCGCAGAGCTGTGGCAGGGTATAAGGGACCAGACCGAGCTGTGTCTCTCGCCACTCAACCTAGAAACAGGCATGGTTGTGTCTGACAATGGCCGTAACTTGGCGGCGGCTTTAGAGCTCGGCAACCTGACACACATTCCATGCCTAGCCCACGTCTTAAACTTAGTGCTTCAGTGGTTTATCAAAACCTACCCCAATTTGCAGGAGCTACTAGTGAAGGCGGGCCGCTTGTGTGCTCATTCCCACAAGTTGTCCACAGCTTCAGCTGGTCTGTCAATGCTGCAGCAGCGCTTGCGGCATTCAGCTCACCGACTGTTGTGCGACGTGAGTACGCGGTGGAACTGTACATTCTACATGTTGGCCAGGCTTTGTGAGCAGCAGAGGGCAGTTGTGAAATACCAGTCAACTGCCACTATTGACAAGCGAGGAGTGGGCATAATGTCAGACCTATGTGAGGTTTTAAAAAACTTTGATGAATACACACAGATGGTTAGTGGTGATAACGCTATTATCAGTGTAACCATCCCACTGCTGTGTCTACTCAAACGATCGCTGCTCACAATTAAGGAGGATGCTTTGAATGTGGCAGACGAGGTAATGGGGGAGAAGATGACACAGGGTGATAGCCAGACCTCCCCCAGTTCATCTTCTCAGCGCAAATTGGGCCATGAAGAGGAAGAGGAGGAGCTGGAGACACTTTCCTCTGCTACAGAGGCTAGTATCCATGGAACTTTAATTCCATCTGTTCAGCGTGGATGGGCAGAAGAGGAGGAGGGTCCTGAAGTTAACATTGACGTCTTGCGCGTTGGTACTCTGGCACACATGGCTGACTTAATGTTTGGCTGCCTTTCCTGCGACCCTCGCGTTATACGCATTTTAGGTAACACAGATTACTGGTTGTTCACCTTTCTTGACCCCCGCTACAAAGAGAACTTCTCATCTCTCATTCCTGTGTTGGAGAGGACGAGTAAAACCGTGCAATACCAGAAGTTACTTGTTGACAGATTGCTCCAAAATTTTCCATCTAACAATGCGGCCGCCAGAGTCCGTACTTCCTTAGGCAACCGAGGAAGGGAGACAAGGGGAACACACAGTAGTTCCAAAAGAGGCAGGGCAACACTTTACAAGGCATGGGACACTTTCATGACACCCCGCCAGCAACCTCACCCTGAATCGCGGCCTAGTGCTACAAGAAGGGAAAAGTTTTGTAAGATGGTGAAGGAATACATTGCAGACCGTGTCAGCATCCTAAATGATCCCTCAGTGCCTTACAACTACTAGGTGTCCAAGCTGAACATGTGGCACGAACTTGCACTCTATGCCTTGGAGGTGCTGGCCTGCCCTGCAGCCGGCGTATTGTCTGAGCATGTATTTAGTGCTGCTGGTGGCATTATAACAGATAAGCGTATCCGCTTGTCCACTGACAATGCTGACAGGTTGACTCAGATAAAAATGAACAAGGCCTGGATTGCCCCTGACTTCTCCACTCCACTCCACCAGAGGAAAGCTGAGCTAATGAGGAACAAAAACGCAATTTACATGTATGCTTTATAATGTACTCAATCCACAAGATTCAGATGCACCCTTTTCACCGCAAAAAAAAAGGGTATATGTGTGAATCTTGTTTTCTCATCCGCCTCCTCCTCCGCCTCCTCTTCCTTACAGAATATATATGCCCTCACTACAATGTTTTGTAGGGTTCGCTCGGCTTCAGGCCCTCATCTCCAATGCTTTATACCGTCTGCTCACCTATAGCTATAGGCCATCACTGCAATGTTTCATGGGGTTCGCTCACCTTCATTTCCTTACCTCCAATGCTTTATACCGTCTGCTCACCTGTAGGCCATCACTGCAATGTTTTATGGGGTTTGCTAGGCTTCAGGCCCTCACCTACAATGCTTTATACGGTCTGCTCACCTGTAGGCCATCACTGCAATGTTTTATGGGGTTCGCTAGGCTTCAGGCTCTCACCTCTAATGCTTTATACCGTCTTCTCACCTGTAGGCCATCACTGCAATGTTTTATGGGGTTAACTAGGCTTCATGCCCTCACCTCCAATGCTTTATACGGTCTGCTCACCTGTAGGCCATCACTGCAATGTTTGATAAGGTTCGCTTACCTTCAGTCCCTCACCTCCAATGCTTTATACGGTCTGCTCACCTGTAGGCCATTACTACAATGTTTTATGGGGTTCGCTAGGCTTCAGTCCCTCACCTCCAATGCTTTATACCGTCTTCTCACCTGTAGGCCATCACTGCAATGTTTTATGGGGTTCACTAGGCTTCAAGCCCTCACCTCCAATGCTTTATACGGTCTGCTCACCTGTAGGCCATCACTGCAATGTTTGATAAGGTTCGCTTACCTTCAGTCCCTCACCTCCAATGCTTTATACGGTCTGCTCACCTGTAGGCCATTACTGCAATGTTTTATGGGGTTCGCTAGGCTATAGTCCCTCACCTCCAATGCTTTATACCGTCTTCTCACCTGTAGGCCATCACTGCAATGTTTTATGGGGTTCACTAGGCTTCAAGCCCTCACCTCCAATGCTTTACATGGTCTGCTCACCTGTAGGCCATCACTGCAATGTTTGATAAGGTTAGCTTACCTTCAGTCCCTCACCTCCAATGCTTTATACGGTCTGCTCACCTGTAGGCCATCACTACAATGTTTTATGGGGTTCACTAGGCTTCAGGCCCTCACCTCCAGTGCTTTATATGGTCTGCTCACCTGTAGGCCATCACTGCAATGTTTTATGGGGTTCACTAGGCGTCAGGCCGTCACCTCCAGTGCTTTATAAGGTCTGCTCACCTGTAGGCCATCACTGCAATGTTTTACGGGGTTCGTTCACCTTTAGGCCCTCAATACAATTTTTTATTGGGTCCACTCACCTTCAGGCCCTCAATTATAATATTTTAGAGGGTAACCAGCACGCGCTTGCTCCAAATGTTTTTAAGGGTTAGCAGTAGGCCATCAAAGATAATTTTTCAATTGTGTGTATGATGCCCTCCTTTATGTGTAATAAAGGGTGTATTGGAGTGCCGGTTCCTTGTCATTTTTAGCAGCCCTTTCATTTAGTGCATAGGCTTTATGAGTGCAGCAGTGTACCTGAACAATTGTAGCACTATGTGAATGAGGCACTCCTTTATGTGTAATAAAGGGTGTATTATAGTGCCGGTTCCTTGCAATTTTTGCCAGCCCTTTCACTTAGTGCATAGGCTTTATGAGTTTAGCAGTGTACCTGAACAATTGTAGCACCATGTGAATGAGGCCCTCCTTTATGTGATATACAGGCTGTATCAGAGTGCTTCTTCCTTGTAATGTTTGGCAGCATTTGCACTGTATATGCAATTGAATATACAGGAAAGAATGTTTCCTAACAATTTTGCCTCTAAAAATGTCTTCTTTTTTTTTGAGGGGGCAGGATTTTGAGCTCGATTTTCTTCACTATGTAAAAGTAGGGGACAACTGGGAAAATATGGTTCCCAGCAGCAACATTGGAGTCCAGTAATGGTCCCACTGCTGTTCCAGATCCATTCCGGTGGTGTTTCTATCACTTTCCGACCTTTTCCAATGGACCAGGCACCCTCCCCTCATTCGAGCAGGGGGTGCCTGGTTGTCTCCCATTGACTTCCATTATGCTCGGGTGCTCGGCTGAGCGCACGAATATTGCTATGTGTTCGGACCGAGTACCCGAACACCCAAACACTTTGGTGCTCGCTCATTACTAGTAACTAACAAAGGGTCTTTTCCAACACAGACTATTGGTCTTCTCTAACATTAAAGTGCATTGTATGGTTAAAAGAACCTGTCACGATTTGCAGTCAGCATGTTATAGAGCATGTAATAGAGCAGGAGGAGCTGAACAGATTGATATATAGGTTTGTGGGAAAATAATTAGCAAAACTTAATTTTGTACATTAAAATCTCTGCTCTTTCTGAGCTCATTTGTACACAGGGGCAATTTTAACAATGAATGATAGTTATCTACAGTCTGGCTGTGTAGTCTGAACCTCCCCCTATAACTGCTGTCTGGCCATGTAGTCTGGACCAGCGCCTATAATAGTAGTCTGACTCTTTGCACTCAAATAGATAAGGTATCATTATCTTTTAACTGATTACCCCCTGAAAGCCTTCATTTTTCATCTCAGATGCCGTGATCAGCGATGAACGCGGCATCTGAAGGGTTCAAAGATTGGGGACGGCGCAATTGCCGCTCTCCGTCATTGCACCTGAGACTTACAAAGAAATGCGCTTGATGACAAAGTAATTCGTCATGAAGCGAATTTCTTTGTATAATTTGGTGAAGCAGCCGAATTGAATTTTTGTAAACTTTGCTTATTTGTACTGGAGACACCTGGGGTATATTTGTTATGTTGGACTGTTTCCATTTACATACCTGCTGTCAACTTTGCCTCCCATTGGTAGATTTTACTTTTGCACGTAGCATGTACTGATCATTTAAATATTGGAATTGTGCTTTTATTTATCCCTGCCTTTAAGGCCCCTTTCACACAGGCGAGTTTTCCGCGCGGGTGCAATGCGTGAGGAGGACGCATTGCACCCGCACTGAATCCGGACCCATTCATTTCTATGGGGCTATGCACATGAGCGGTGATTTCCATCTTACCATGGTGATGGACCATGTGTTTGGACCATGTGATGTGATGTCATCACAGGTCCTTTAGATCTTAGCTGATGCAGGGAAAGAGAGGAGAGATCGCAACTACGCGATCAAGTGGCTAAGGTAAGTTAACTTTTATTATTTTTAACCCCTTCCACTTCATTTTACTAAGCATTCTTTATTAAGAATGCTATTATTTCCCCTTATAACCATGTTATAAGGGAAAAAAATCAATTCTCCAGAAGACCCGAAACCGGACTTCAGTGATGAAGTCTGGCTTCGGGTTGGGTACCAAACATGGCGATTTTTCTCACGCGCGTGCAAAACGCGTTACAAACGTTTGCACCCGCGCGGGAAAAACGCGCATATTCCCGCAACGCACCCGCCTCTTATCCGGGCGTCAAACATGACACCCGTGTGAAAGAGGCCTAAATCTTTTTTTTTCCTTAGGTGCTTTTTATGTATATATTTACTAAATTATGGAACTGATATAATATTGCTATAAGCATGCTAGCTGGCGCTTGATGGTCTTCCCTTTCAATGTGCAGATGGTAGAAGAGGAATGTGGTAGAAGAGAAATGCGAAACCATGCCCCAAGTCACATTATTATGACCACCAGCTAATATCCACAGTAACCATAGTGTGTGGCACGGACAGCAGCTAGACGGGCTGGAAATGACTTAGCTAGGTCCTGGTAGGTTGTCACAGGTATCTGGAGCTGATTTTATTGCATCCCACAGCTGCCAGAGGGTGCACGGTGGAGGATCCATAGTGTGAACACTCTGATCAAGGTGGTCCCACAGATGCTCGATTGGGTTCAAGTCTGGGGAATTAGGGGGCCAGGGTCGTACTTGGAAGTCTTGGTCATGCTTTTCCAACTAATGTCGAACATTTCTAGCTGGGTGACATGCCCTACTGTCTTGCTGGAAGATCACATTTGTCCCCAGAAAAGACAATCCTCATGTACGGCATAGGTATATGTGATCTGTAAGGATGGATTCACAGCCAAATAATTGAGACTGTCATCCACATGGATGAGTGGACCCAGAGAATGCAATTCCAAAATGATACCCACACCAGACTGGTTCTTCCAGCGAGAGTTGCAGGGTTTTTGTTCTCTGTTATTTCTCACCTGACATGCCAATGTCCATTTATTTGAAGAAGCATAAAACATGACTCTTTGGACATACCGAGACATACGGACGTTCCCGCAACAGATGGAAGAAGATCTGTGAGACTGGCAACACTTGGTTTGATCTGACATGTTTTCCTTTTGGATCAAATGACTTCTGTGTTGTTTCTGGTACTTGTCACACCTCCGTTTCCCCAGGTGTGGCTATTTTGGTAATTTAACCTTCTCTATTTATTATTGTTTCTCCCACTATGCTATGCGGTTTATAGCTTCTGTTGTACTTGTGGTTAGCTTGTGTTTGATTCTCAGCTGAGTTCCTAGTGCTACCAAAGCTTCATTGAAGATAAGTGTTTCCTTTCCCTTTTGTATTTTGTTTATATTTATGTGTGAGTTGCCTTTCCCGGTTGTTTGTCATTAGACCTGAGGGAGACTCCTGTTCTTCCTTCCCTTTAGAGGAACAAGTAGACTCAGTCCTGACATTAGTTCCAGGGTCCTATAGGGTGAGATAGGATTCTCGGTATCTGGTGTATAAACTTGCCTACCTTTGGGGCCTGTTATAATGGTAGTCGTCAGGACTGGAGTTAGAGTTTTCTCTAGGAGGTGTCCACCTTCCTTTCCTAGTTTCCAAGCCTTATTCCGGTGTCCCCTTTCTCTCCTATGCTCGTTGTGGCAAGGGTTTACTGAACTGTAGTCTTAGACACATCTCTGGTAACTTCTGGTTCATTTTGGCAGTGAACTGCTCCACTGTAGTGTGTGCGTTAACCCTCACACACATCTCACATCAATGGCACGTGGTGCTTTGCAGTTTCCAATTGAATACAGGTTGGGTAGCGCTCCACTTGGTGGACGCGGGTCTCAGGGAATGGTTCCTTAAAGGGAACCTGTCACCAGGAAATTCACTCATATACCAGGCATGCTGCCTTGTAGGGCTCACTCTGCTGAATATAATGATACCTTTCACTTGGTGATCTGTTGCTTTATTGTGGAGAAATAGTACTTTTCATCCATATGCTAATGAGCTGACTTGAGTCCAGTAGTTAATTTGAGTCCAGCATTTTTTCTATTCAGAGCTGTAGCCCCTCCCCTATTCACTTCTATAGATCAATAAATAAATAAACCACGCCCCTTTTACAACTGAAGAAGTAAATAGGGGAGTGGCTACAGCTCTGAATAGAAAAAATGCTGAACTCATATCAACTACTGGACTCAGATCAGCTCATTAGCATATGGATTAAAAGTACTTTTTCTCCACAATAAAGCAACAGATCACCAAGTGAAAGGTGTCATTATATTCAGCAGAGTAAGCCCTACAAGGCAGCATGCCTGGTTTATCAGTGAATTTCCTGGTGACAGGTTCCCTTTAAGCCAAATACTCATGTAGAGAAAGGATGGTTCCTGGACACCACTTTACTTTGCTCAATATAGGTTTATTGCATACATAAATTGCGGATTGCCAGTAATAAAAGTCGACGTTTCGGCATAAATGCCTTCATCAGAACACTGGGAGTGCCGCAGTATGGGAATTGGTATGTGGCTCTATGGCCTCGATGGCTAGATTGGTAGGGCAGTGTCTCTGCCGCTGGTGTCCAGGAACCATCCTTTTTCTACTTGCAGTTTCCAAGTCACTTATTTACACTGGTGCCATTTGTCTACTCACTATACACTTTCACCCACACTGCAAGTCAATAGTTTACAAATGGCACGGTTTCAGAAATACTGCCATCCTAGGCCCAAAATCCAATAATCATCACTTTTTGCAACTCTGATAAATCCTCTCATTTACCTATGGCAAGCATGCACAGTGGAATTGAATTTTCGAACCAATAGACTTGTGAAATTCTAATATGTACATTCCTATCCATCCTAAGGGAATACCTCTCCTGATTAGCAGTTTTACATATCTTTACATGTATACTGCCTTCCAATTTCCATAAAAAACACCACCCCAATGGGTTGCACCAAAGAGCTCAGTGACTTTTAATGTGGACTTGTCATAGAATACCAAAATTATCAAATGCCTGAAAATATCTAGATGCAATGAGAGGTTAGTTATAAACTGTTATACCATAAAGCATTAAAAATGGCACACCAAGAGTGTAAAGTGTAGAAGGACATGACTTAGCACTCTCAAGACCAAGTCCTTCTGGCAGCAACTTTGGCACAAAAACAGTTTATTAGATGGTTTACGTTTCAGATATCCATGACAGAGCAAAGAAGGATGAGATCACCAACTACAATGCCAGCTGCCAGCTGGAGTAGTTTAAAGCATGTTTCCATTAGATTCCAGGGCAGTGGAAATATGTTTCTTGGCATGGTGAATCATACTTTGCCATCTGGTAATCTGAGTACACTCTGGGTTTTGCAGATGCCAGGAGAATGCTCTCTGCCCAAATGTATATTGCTTACTGTAAAGTTCAGAGAAGACTGAGTAACATCTATAATTTTTCTTATGGTTTTAACAAAGTCCGTTTCTGCTTTTGCATTACAATGGGCTCATATACAATGTGATGTGAATAAAATTCAGTTTAGTAAGGTTACAAATGGATTAAAGAAACCAATTTAATGCAACCTGACTATTTATGAAAATTAGAGATGAGTGAATTTCTCGAAATTTGTTTAGTGTCCAATTCTGAAAAATATTTGATTAAGACAGAAATATATTCTTATTTAATCGAATATGCTCCAATTGCTCTGAAAATCTGTATGAGAGAGAGAGAGATAGAGAGAGAGAGAGAGAGAGAGAGAGAAAATGAGACATGCAATCCCGTTCTCTTTCCAAAAAGACAAGACTAATGGGCGTCCTGCTTAGCTGAGTGGCCTTGAGACTACTCTTGGGGGTGCTCTTTTTCATTAGGGAGACCAACATGTATGCATGAGAAGTTTCATAGTCCAGCCAACATTGCTCTGCCTTTTTGAGAAAAATATGTACAAATGTTAGTATCTTACATCTGCTGGCATCAGATAGGCTTACTGCTTTTTCTTTTTTGAAGGAAGGCATACCTCTGGGTGTTAAGGAAATATATTCAAAAAAGCTATCTGATGCCAGCATATCTAAGATACTAACATTTGGATATATGTTTAACATAAAGTCAAAGCAGTGTTAGGTGGGCTACAGCACTCCGCATGCATACTTGTTGGCCACTGTGCTAACCAGGGCAATTTTTTCTTGAGACACTTAGTGCTCTTGTTCTTTTGAAAGGATAACTGGATTGCATGTCCCATATTTAGTGGATTATTATGCAGAGGTTGCTAACTTTCTGTCTTTCTCTCTCTGTGTCTGTATGTGTCTGATTTGTCCAAAACAAGTCACAAGAATTCAGAATTTTTTGGGGGAAATACGGGATGAATTTCCATTCATTTCTATCTGTGCGATAGTAAAGCTATACAGTTCTATCCTTTTTGTTTTCTTACATAATACACTTCCTTATTTTCAATAGTGAAGGAAATATAATGCTGAGAACCGGACCTAGCTGCTGCCTCCTCAAAGGTTTTCCTATAAGTGGAAAAGGGAAAGTAAGCACTGCCAATATTTCGAGGATATAGCTTATCCTACAATAGCTGGCAGTGCTGAGCTAGGCTTTTTTTTGCTGCCATACTAAGATGAAAGAAATCTATTTCCTGAAGTATTGTGCTAATATTTTGTTGGCAGACTTTTAGTGAGTCATAAATTAGAACAATTTCATTTTTTATTAAGAAATTATTCCTGAATCCATTTTCATAATGGAAATGGAAATTTACACCACAGCAATACAACAATAACATTTATAGAATAAATAACCTCTATGAATTTTATCTGAACCCTAAAGTAAATTACAACAGTCAATTAGTCAGGTGAGTAACTCACTTTAAAGCTAAATAGAACAAAACAATAGGCTTTGTTTTGGTAACGTGGATTGTTAACCCCTTCCCCAGGCTAGTTTTCACCTTCCTGTGGTAATGGTTTTACTTACCTAGCCGTTTCTGTGACACATTGTACTTCATGTTAGTGGAAATTTGAGTCAATAATTATTTCATTTATTTATAAAAAAAAATTTAAGTTTATTTGTTACTGTTAGTCTAGAATTACTTACTTATATAGCCTATGTTAGAGGCCTTGGTACGCCCTCTTGGGTTTTGATTCCTATGACTATATGACAGTTTGTTGTCCTGCAGTACAGCCGTAGGTTTATACCATGCCAATGAGGTAGCTATGTACTATCTTACAATATATTGCTGTTTGCGACTATATGAAGCACTGTACTTGTATAAGTGGTTTCTATACTGCAATTTGTGATGTTTCTTTTATGTCTACAAAAGCAAATAAAAGCTTATTGAACCATAAAAAAAATTTAAGTTTACAGAAAATTGGGTCAACCTATATGTGGTCGCAAACTGCTCTATGGCCACATGGCAGTGGTCAGAAAGGAAGGAGCACCATATGGTTTTTGGATGGCAGATTTTGATGAAATGGTTTTTGGTGCCATGTTGTATTTGAAGAGACTCTGAGCTACACTGGAATCCCCCAAAAGTTACTCCATTTTGGAAACTACACCCCTGAAGGAATTTAGTTAGGAGTATACTGAGCACTTTGACCCTACAGACATTTTACAGAATTTAGAAACACTTGGCTGTGAAAATTAAAATTGGGGTACCAGTACAGCTATTTCTGACAACCATATGTTTTTCTCCGTGTGAGTACTTTTTGTTTCATGAGTTGCCATCATGCTTTTTAGGTTTTGCTATTGCGGCGTATACCGTGCAGGAAAAATGACACGTTATCCTTATTCTGCTGGTCGGTACAGAGATACCCATTTTATAATTTTTTTTTATTTTTTACCACTTTTATACAAAGTATTTTTATAAAGAAAAATCATGTTTTTGCATTGCCATTTTCTGAAAGCCATGTTTTTTTTGGGGGGTGATTTTCTTATGTGGGTGCTCATTTTTTGCAGGATGAGCTGATGTTTTCACTAGTACCATTGTGGGGTACATATGACTTTTTGATCACTCAATATTACGTATCTTGTAAGTTGAGGTGGCAAAAAATGACTGTTCTGGCACAGTTTTTATTTTTTTACAGTATTCACCTGGCAGGGTAGCTCATGTGATATTTTGATAGAGCAGGTAGTTACAGACGTGACATTACCTAATATTTCAGTTTTTTTTATTTTTGCTCATTTTTTGCGGGATGAGGTGATCATTTGTACTATTTTGGGGTACATATGACTTTTTGATTGCTTGGTATTACACTTTTTGTGATTCAAGCTGACCAAAAAAATAGCTGTTTTGGCACAGTTTTTATTTATTTTTACGGCGTTCACCTGACGGGATAGAGCTATTCAATATGGAAGCAGCAATACCTAATATGTCTATTTTTCTTTTTTCCCCTATTTTTTCAAATTTTATATGACTTAATTATGGGCTAAGGGCACTTTTTTTAACTTGGAACTTTTATTTTTTTACTATAAAAAACACTTTATTTTTATTTTTGTCCCACTGTGGGACTTTAACTTTTGGGGGTCTGATCTCCTCTGCAATGCATTACAATACATGTGTATTGTAATGCATTGACTGTCAGTGTACAAGTGTTTTATCTATATCAAGAAGTAGAGCCTATTATTAGCTCTAGCAGCCTGTGTGAAAACAGGGGGCTTTAAGGATTTTTTTTTTAAAAACATAGTGACTTGGGAAATTAAAAATAACATCACCAATTCTTTAAAAATATATATTTTTAAAGCTAATACTTTTTGTTGTTGTCAGTTTTAAGGAGATTCCAGCCTTTTTTTTTTTTTCAATAGGCCCCTCCATTCTGGTGCACTACCCTCCGCTCTATTCTGTTGTCTACTAAGCAAATGACTAGTAAGGGTACCACTGCCAGGAGGATGAGACCTCTGCTCGCCTCAGTGGGCATCTCCTTCTCCCACGATGTGACGCTCTCCAATTGCTGTTGAAAGCTTCACAGCCAGAGAGTAGACATGCCTATGGAAGCAAGTAATTCCCGACTAATTCCAATGGACGAGAGGAGCAAACATGACAGGCAGAAGAGAAGAGGAATCAGTGCCCACTATCACTATTATTTAGGCCCCTCCATTCCGGTGCACTACCCTCCACTCTGTTCTGGCGGCTACTATGCAAATGACTAGTAAAGGTACCAGGAGGAGGAGACCTCTGCTCACCTCAGTGGGCATCTCCTTCTCCCATGATGTGACGTTGCCCAATTGCTGTGGATCGCTTCACAGCCAAAAAAAAAGACATGACTATGGAAGCAAGTAATTCCCGACTAATTCCAATTGACCAGAGGAGCAAACATGACAGGCAGAAGAGAAGAGGAATCAGTGCTGACTATCATTATTATTTTTGGCTAGCGACTCCTGTATGTAGTCCCCTAAGAGTCCTACAAACATTTTTCCTACAATGGAAGTTAAAGGCTATGTACACTTTCGGAGGCAATTTATTTATGATTTCATGTTACAAATTTTTGCCAAAATTATATTTTTTTAAATTAGCCTTTGTTAAAAATATTTAGCTGTTCTGTCACAAAGGATTAACTGTTTTTTTATCTCTAAACTACTGAGAGGTCATAAACACTTATTTTAGTCACATTCTTATCAGTAAGATCAGAGATAAGGGGCCCATCAGCCTCTGGTCTGACAGTAAATCCAAAGGGTGCTACTAGAGCATGTCAGCTCTGTACAGAAAAAAGGACTTCATATTTTTAATAAAGACCAATTAAAAATTTTTTGCTCAAAAAGATTACAATACAATAATAAATAATGCCCCAAATGTGTACATAGCCTTTAAGCTTATTGGTCTATAATTGCTTGGGGCAGACCTTGAGCCCTTTTTGAATATTGGCACCATATTTACTTGGTAATGTAACAGCTCCTAGAGAAACTCTAAAATTTCTGAACACAAGCACAGCAATAACAACGGAATTCTTTAATAATTTTTGGATGTAATCCATGTCGTCATTTACTTTATTTAACTTAGCTTGGGCCATGTCTACATTTAGCCAGTTTAGTATATCACTGTATGTATCAACAGCTTTGGCACCACTGACATCGGCTTCAGGCGAATGGTTTTCTAGTCCCTCCAGATATTCTAGTTCCTGTCCTGGCTCTTTAACTTCCTCCTTTGTTTGGACTTTAACTCAGCTTTGCTTGACTTTCTCAGTCAGACCACTCACTGTGGCCAGAACATCACACATGCATTGCATGGCTGGGTTCCTGGTTTCCATACAAATGTTTTGGGCAACATCTACATAGAGTTTGTATATTCTCCCTGTATTTGTGTGGGTTTCTTCTGGATACTTTGGTTTCCTCCCAGACTCCAAGAACATATCCATAGGTTAATCTAGAATTTAAATCGAGAGCCCCAATGGGGACAGTCACTAGTGTGAGTGATGACAATCTCTGTATAGCCCGGTGGAATATGAATGTGCTGTATAAAACGAGTACAATAAAATAGTAAGCCAACATCTCATTCTTCTGTGCAGAAGGGTTTTAGGCATACCAAAGCATATTTTGTTATATCTTTAACATAACCTCTCATAAATATAACCTGCCATAAATACACTGATGAACGGATATGTTTATCATGACAAAATTATATGACAAGGCATAACCTTTATATTTAATAGTGTAGTAAATTTTCAACAACTGTGTATTTCATACACATACAACATATTTTAATGTTTCAAAAAAAATTGAAAACCATGATGTTGGCACATGGTATTTGACATTTATTGAATGTGATACTTGGCCGCATAAACTGTACAATGTAGCAAAGTAGCCCTGACAGTTATCAACACTCATTTCATCTGCCCTCACCCATCCAACTACTGTCATAACCCTCTGGTCATCCACATATTTAATAATATCTCAGCATATTATGTTTTGATCTGCTTTAGAATAGAACTAAATCATGGCTTTTTCAACTGTTGTAAAAAAAATATGAAAACTTGTGTCATTGCTACACTGCATTGTTATACATTATTATTTATATGTGTTCATTAAGATGAAGCTCTACATTTCACTAAAATGATTGAAATCTAATATATTTTTTACTATATATATTCATCGATCCATCCATTCCTTTTTCATTTACTTCCTAGCCAATGTTATTAAGTAGCAAAGTTGAAGTTCCTCTTTTGTTTATTGCAAGCCAAAAAGAAACACTTGTCTCTGCTCCTAAATGTTTATATGCAGTAATTCTTCTTGTAAGCTCAGCAGTTTGTGAGTTTGTGCTTCTCTTGCACTTAGAGTAAGCACATATCCAGTCTACATTTTTGACCTTAAAGTCTGTCATTTCACTTTTTTATTTAATGTGTAGGGACAGTGAATTTAAGTGTTCTTTTCTAAATACTCTGAGTGTTGCTAAGGAAACTTTTTCAGTGGCTACTGAATGTGGAGGATGGGTAACTGTAAGATGCAGATGCAGTTTCTCAGCGTGTCTCTGATCTCCCTGACCCAGCCTTGCCTACCTACATTTGTAATGTACCTTACTTTAAAAAAAATAGGATTTTACAAGTTTCCCTGCATATTTTATCAGCTGCCATTGCTGCTCGCTGGCAGCATCACTTACTTCTATCTTCCCAGTGTCTTTCCTTTCTATCTTTCCTAATATTGTATAGTACAAAAACACTCACATTCACTGTTCCTACACATTAAAAACATGGAAATGACAGTTACACGTTTAAAACTCTCTTATTTATTACACACGGACATCCAAAGTACTAGAAAAACACACAACAATTGACAACTCCTGCCTATTGGCCTTCAATTTCTTAGACAAGAAGAAGCTGTTTGATAGCTATCATTATCTACTAATTTAGCTTTCAAAGGATTTCTTTTTTAACATTGACAGGAATTGCTGTAGAGTATATACCCTTAGGTGGTGCCATGCACCTAAGGGACAACAGTCCATAATCATGAAAAGCCTTATGACTCAGAATACACAATATGATACAAAACTTTTCTTGTGCCTTCCATCTCTTTTGGAATTCCCTCTCTCATTAAATTCAACAATTTGTAACCCTTTCACTCACTGAAAACATAAATTTTCTGACAAGCCTATAACCTGGCCTATAGAGTCTTCCAAAGAGTATTCCTATGCTGACCCACATGTCTGGAGATGCTTACTCCTTTGCCTGACCTCTTTAGCTATTCATCAATACAACTACCTGGGTAGGTAGTTAAAGGAAGGTACATTTCTTCCAATAGAACCAGGTTTTTCTGAACATGTTTTGCCATACAGTACTATTATGTATACAAATAAAGTAAATCAGAACACAACTGGTGTTAAGCAAGCTTGTGTTTCAAGTTTGGCGTACAAGGTTCGGGTTATCTAAGAATTCTGTTATGAATTCCGCTACCTGGAATCCATAACGAAATTCTTACATAATCCGAACCTTGTACGATGAACTTGAAACACAAGTTTGCTCAACGCTAAACACAACATAACAACAATTTACCCTTCGCAGTGACCTTATTCTGGGGCACTGCACATGTCATAAATGTCATTATGTTTAGGAAGTCATTGACAGTGGAAGGCTCACCCAACATTAAAGTGGTTGTGCAAGAATATGGGGGTTGGCAACACACACACACCTGGTCGAACCTGTAAAGGGTAGAATACTTACCCGCTTCTCCTTCAGGCCTGCAGTGCTCCATTGGGATCTCTCGTTGTTAACATCCAGTTTTACATTTTAGAAATCAATCACTGGCTTCAACAATGACAGGCTCTCCTTACCTCTTTAAAAATAGTCACATGATGCAAGGGGATCCGAACATTTCATAAATAACAATAACCATAACATATTTTACATCCTATTTACACACTAACTCAAACCATAACAATAAAACCTCAAACACGGGAACTTAATGGGGGAAGACTGTATACTGGAGGCTAAATGAGTAGGGGTGGGAACACTAGTACCTCAACACCACCAGCATGACCTGCCACATGGCATCACAGCACCCTAATAGGTGGGCCGAACCCCTGGGTCCACAATCAGTGTCTGTGGGTCACACCACTGCCTCCTCTTCCTCCCCTGTGTTACGTGCTGGCCTATCCTCTGTCCTAGACGCAGGCCTGGATGACTCCGGCCCTGCAGCTGGGCCTTCACAAGCACCATCAGCTAGCACACCCACTTCTGTGTTCAAGCACAGTGTACAGATGTCCCCAGGCCTTTGAACGTAAGAGCCAATACTCCGCCACCCACCCATAGGCCATAGCACTAAATGCACAGATTTCACAATTTGGAGCCACAGAAATGTTGCCATTTAGGCCTGTGGACACTGAGGCTTTCCTCAGCCTCATGGCGGTGGCCGTCCTTCGTTACTCAGTCCCCAGCCGCCACTATTTTTCTCGGTGTGCCATCCCCGCATTACACCAGCAATTGTGTCCCGTAACATCACCCGTGCCCTGAACAACGAAATTATTGTGAAGGTCCACTTAACGACGGACTCATGGACAAGTGCTTTTGTCCAGGGATGCTGCATTTCTGTAACGGCACACTGGGTGAACCTTGTGGAGGTCGGTAGCGAGTACCCTGGGATGGCACAGGTGCCACCGATGCCAAGGATTGCGGGCACTACATCCATCAGGATTTCTGCCACCACCTACATTAGTGGCTGCAACCCTCCTTCTTCTCCAGGTTGGTTGTGTCTGATAATGGCCATAACTTGTTGGCAGCTTTGTAGCTCGGCAAGCTCACACATGGCAATCATACAGCATGTATGTCCCATGCACAACAAATATCCCAAACTTATACATTAATATAACTAAAATCCTAAACACACAAGAGTAGAGGTAAACCAATGGCATGAACTTTTTAAAAACTCATAAATAACCAAATAACCATAACATATTTTATTTTACAGCCTAGTCAGAAACTCAAACTCAAACCATAACAATAAAAAATCAAACCCTGGAACATAACAGGCCCAGCCCTCAGCAAATCAGGGCCATCACAGGGGCCGAAAACAACCTCTGCCCAGTGAAGAAGGGAAAATTGTACATGGGACAAATGCTGATATGGCCATGTGGATCCTACCTTAATGTCCGGGATCCGGCCATACCATGCCTAGGCCACATGTTCTCAATTTACTCCCAACTTTCCCCATTTTGCCTGAGCTACTGGTGAAGGTGTCCCGTGTGTGTGCCGAAAGTCATCTACAGCTGCCGTCGGTTTGGCAACGCTGCTGCAGCGCTTGCATTTGCCAGCTAACAGACCATTATGCGACGTGAGCACGTGCTGGAACTCTACGTTCTACATGTTGTCCAGGCTTTGTGAGCAGCAGAGGGCAGTAGTGTAATGCCAGCTGCAACATACTCTTGTATGTCTGACCTCTGTGAGGTTTTACGCAAGCACAGATGGTGAGGGATAAACACAGATGGTGAGTGGTGATGCCGCTATTATCAGCCTAACCATACCACTTCTGTGTCTAGTGAAATGCTGGCTGGTAACAATGAAGGCGAACGCTTCACATGTGGAAGAGGTGGAACTAAGGGGAAGACATTATACAGGGGGCATAGCCAGAACACCATCAGTTCGGCTTCTCAATGTGAATTGGATAATGATGAGGATGTGATGAGGAGGAAGAGGAACAAGAGACAGTTGCCTACGCTACAGAGGGTAGTAACAATAGCAGGTTTATTTCATCTGTTCTGCATAGGTGGGCAGAAGAGGAGGAAGAGGATAAGGAGAATGAGAGTCATCCTCCTGATGACGACAGCGAAGTCTTACTGTTGGGAATCTGGCACACATGGCTGACTTCATGTTAGGCCGCCTTTCATCGTGACACATGCATTACACGCATGTTAGACAACATGGATTACTGGTTGTTCACCCTTATCGACCCCCCCCTACAAAGAGAACTTCTCATCTCTCATTCCTGTGGTGGAGAGGACGAGCAAAACGATGCAATAACAGAATGTCCTTGTTTAAAAATTGCTTAGAAAATTTCCATATGACAACACTGGAGGCAGAGTACGTTGTTCCTTGGGCAACCCAGGAGGGGAGATGAGGGGGACACACTGCAGTTCCAACCGAGGCAGGACAACACTCTACAAGGCCTGGGACAGTTTTATGACACCCCGCCAGCACCCTCACCCTGATGCGCTATCTACAAGGAGGGAAATATTTTGGAGGAGGAGGAGGAATGGTGAAGGAGTACATAGCATACCGTGTCAGCGTCCTCAGTGATCCCTCTGTGCCTTACAACTATTGGGTGTCCAAGCTGGACACGTGGCACAAACTTGCACTCTATGCCTTTGAGGGGTTGGCCTGTACACTGTATTCACTAAAACCTCACTGTATTCACTAAAACCTCATCCAAAACTTACACATTACTGTAAAATACAAACATAACATACAACAGTAGTGGTAAAACAATGGCATAATAACATATCTTACAGACTAGTCATAAATTTAAACATAACAAAAAAAAGGTCAAACACAGTACACAGGGTGACAGCCAGACCACCCTCAGTTTGTCTTATTTACGCCTCAGAGATTCTGGGCTGTCCTGCCGCCAGCGTTTTGGCACAGCGGGTATTTAGTGCTGCTGGGGCCATAATAACAGATAAGCGCATGCGCCTGTCAACTGGAAATGCTGACAGGTTGACTATTATAAAAATGATCTGGGCCTTGATTGCCCCTGACTTCTCTTCTCCCCCAGATAAAAGCAGCTGAACATAAAGGCACTTTAAATGTGTGGTCTTTAATGTACTGAATACACTGTATTCACATACACCTCTGCCACCACCAAAAAGGTTATATGGTTCAATCTTCCTTTTCTCGTCGTTCTCTTCCTCCTCCTCCATCATATCAACATGCTTTTTAGGCTGCCCTCGCTCATAATGTTTTATAGGGTCAGCGAAACTCTTGCACAGGTGCCAGAGGCGATACTCAGAGACTTCTCTGTGGGCACCCTTACCCTTTAAAAAGTCTATGGTGCACCAATATGCCTTACACTTTTCCTGCCATTCATCAGCGTCAGGTACGCCATGAATGGCACAGACATCACATTGACTGTAGGCAGGCTACTATAGCTAAATAATAAGGAACATGTAAGATATACTATATTGTACTGTAGTATTCAGGGTAAATGATCATGTGGTCACTTTGCGATAAATAAGTGTGTTTGTGGTTGCAATTTGGGCAATCAGTCTCTAAAAGGTTCGCCATCATCTTCATAGTTTTAGAGGGTTAGCGCACCTGGAGGCCCTCTGCTACATTATTTTACTCTGTTTCATTGAGCCCAGGGCCACAGCCTCTGCATGAACCATGAGCATCACGGCCACTTCCATGTCCCGTACTGTCTGTCTTCTTAATATTAAATGTTATATATGCTTAAAAGTATGTCACACGTACAGTATCGTAGGATATGTACAGTCGTGGCCAAAAGTTTTGAGAATTACATAAATATTGGAAATTGGAAAAGTTGCTGCTTAAGTTTTTATAATAGCAATTTGCATATACTCCAGAATGTTATGAAGAGTGATCAGATGAATTGCATAGTCCTTTTTTGCCATGAAAATTAACTTAATCCCAAAAAAACCTTTCCACTGCATTTCATTGCTGTCATTAAAATACCTGCTGAGATCAGTTCAGTAATCGTCTTGTTAACTCAGGTGAGAATGTTGACGAGCACAAGGCTGGAGATCATTGTGTCAGGCTGATTGGGTTAAAATGGCAGACTTGACATGTTAAAAGGAGGGTGATGCTTGAAATCATTGTTCTTCCATTGTTAACCATGGTGACCTGCAAAGAAACGCGTGCAGCCATCATTGCGTTGCCTAAAAATGGCTTCACAGGCAAGGATATTGTGGCTACTAAGATTGCACCTCAATCAACAATTTATAGGATCATCAAGAACTTCAAGGAAAGAGGTTCAATTCTTGTTAAGAAGGCTTCAGGGTGTCCAAGAAAGTCCAGCAAGCGCCAGGATCGTCTCCTAAAGAGGATTCAGCTGCAGGATCGGAGTGCCACCAGTGCAGAGCTTGCTCAGGAATGGCAGCAGGCAGGTGTGAGTGCATCTGCATGCACAGTGAGGCGAAGACTTTTGGAAGATGGCCTGGTGTCAAGAAGGGCAGCAAAGAAGCCACTTCTCCCCCAAAAAAACATCAGGGACAGATTGATCTTCTGCAGAAAGTATGGTAAATGGACTGCTGAGGACTGGGGCAAAGTCATATTCTCCGATGAAGCCTCCTTCCGATTGTTTGGGGCATCTGGAAAAAGGCTTGTCCGGAGAAGAAAAGGTGAGCGCTACCATCAGTCCTGTGTCATGCCAACAGTAAAGCATCCTGAGACCATTCATGTGTGGGGTTGCTTCTCATCCAAGGGAGTGGGCTCACTCACGATTTTGCCCAAAAACACAGCCATGAATAAAGAATGGTACCAAAACACCCTCCAACAGCAACTTCTTCCAACAATCCATCAACAGTTTGGTGAAGAACAATGCATTTTCCAGCACGATGGAGCACCGTGCCATAAGGCAAAAGTGATAACCAAGTGGCTCGGGGACCAAAACATTGACATTTTGGGTCCATGGCCTGGAAACACCCCAGATCTTAATCCCATTGAGAACTTGTGGTCAATCCTCAAGAGGCAGATGGACAAACAAAAACCCATTAATTCTGACAAACTCCAAGAAGTGATTATGAAAGAATGGGTTGCTCTCACTCAGGAATTAGCCCAGAAGTTGATTGAGAGCATGCCCAGTCGAATTGCAGAGGTCCTGAAAAAGAAGGGCCAACACTGCAAATACTGACTCTTTGCATAAATGTCATGTAATTGTTGATAAAAGCCTTTGAAACGTATGAAGTGCGTGTAGTTATATTTCACTACATCACAGAAACAACTGAAACAAAGATCTAAAAGCAGTTTAGCAGCAAACTTTGTGAACACTAATATTTGTGTCATTCTTAAAACTTTTGGCCACGACTGTATATGTATGTGCCAAGAAATTTAAAAATGTATTTTGGATGCGCACACTTTACACAGGGGATATAGCTCTGATAATGTCACAGACTACCATACACCATCTGTGGATAAAGTACAGTATATGTTAGTGATATGTATGAAATGTACACACAGTAGATGTGGCACAAATATTTTACTTTTCCCCAAAATATACTGTTTTCATATGTGGTACTGTATTTGAAACAGAGAGCAACGCGCTATGGACACTCGATTTGGACCAGATTATTTAGATTGTTCGCAAGACACACATATTTTAAATTTGAGACAGTATATGCCCCAGTAATGAACATAATAATGAACACTAGATTATGCACAGATTATTTAGATTGGCGCAACAGACACTTTTTTTCAAATGTGGTAGCGTATTTGTATATGGACAGTATATTTGGCACAAAACAGTTAAATTTGTCCCAAATACAAATAATTCTCTGCTGGAATACTGTATATATGGTTGCAGCCTAAACGAACACACAGATGTGCCCAAATAATTATCTGCTGGAGTAATGAATATAACGGTTGCGGATTGAACATGCACACAGATGTGGAACATATGAGGTTAATTTCTCCAGAAAAAAAAATTCTGGCGCAGTGTATATCTCATTAGCAGGTACACTCTAGTGAATAAGCCCCTTTTTATAATGTCTGCTAAACACACTGCTTTCTGATGGCGTACTGTAGATCTTACAAATATCAGTCTTTTAAAAGCTTTTGGGTACTTAAAAAAGCAATTTTCCAGCCCTGCACTATCTGTCCCTTCCTGAAGACACCTGTCCCTGATACTGCTAAATTTATCCCCTAGTAAAAAAAAAAATAAATGGTGCTGCACTGCTGTCAAACACACGCTGTAGTCCTTAAGAGAACTGTTTGGTCTTTTAATATTTTTTTGGAGTTAAATCTGTGAATTTCCAACAAAACGCTATCTGTCCCTGCATACTGTCTGCTCTCCCTGACACTAAATGATCCGAGCGTGGGACATCGGCTCCGATATAAACTGTTATCACGATTTCCGGCCAGCCAATCAGTGTAAGGCTAATAGCCAACATGGCTATGGCATTACACTTAAGGGAATTACTTACCTGAGTGTTAATTGGCTGCTTAGAAGGCGCCAGACGTGCGGGGAGGAGACTCAAGCAATGCGACGAGGACACATAGTATTCGACCGAGTACTGCCACGTGCTGAGCATAGCGATGCTCGAGCCGAACAGGTACTCGACCGAGCATGCTCGCTCATCAATAAGAGCAAGGTTTGTTTATTTCTAAAGATAATTTAATTTCAAAAGGAACAAAAGAACTGAGCTGTCCAACAAACTTTATATGAATATTTTGGTCAGGATCTCATACACCTGACTGCAGAAGCATTCAAGTTTGAAGAATATCCACTATGTGCAGTATGGTATCCTCTGCCACTCCATATTTCCATACCTATGGGTAAAGGAAAAGTATTCAGCCACTTCCAAGAAAAAGAAAGGACTCGTTTTATCCTTCAAACAGGTCAAGTATCAGAGATGACTGGCAGTGTTGACAGTGCACAAATTCCTAAAAGCTAAAGAAAAGAAATCCATTTAGAAAAAAAAAAGAATTGCAGATTCATAACTGACGGGTCTGAAAGCAGGTACTTAAGTAATGATACAGATCTATATCATTACAGCATTATAACTGCATTAAAATAATTTGGGGGAGCAAAAGTAGCAAATTTTGGAGCACATAATATTTGCAGCAAGATTTAAGACTTTTTTCCCTTGTCACCACTTTCCAGAAATTGGGGGTGTGGCAAAGGGGTGGTCCAGCAGGCTCAACGCATCTGCATTCACAACAGTTTTCTGGCATGAATCAATACAAAAATCTACGGCAGCGCAGATTTTAGTCTATTGCATGGCTGGCAGGAGAATGCGCCAAATTTATGAGAGACCTGCACCTCTGCATAAATTTGGCACATCCTACGAATTCACAGGGTGAATCAAGCCTGGCAATGAAAACGCTGGTCTTGATTAATGTCCCCCTTTGTTTTTAAGGAGCTACATCATTGGCTCCAATAGTTGCTCCTAATAACACATTATCAGTGGAACCTTTGCTTCTGTACTTCCCTTCATTGTGTCCTAGGAGATACTATTTCCTGCCAATGTCCTCCATGTCTCAATTATTTTAGAAAATTATGTAAAAAATTTGATGTGATTAAACATCTCTGTAGTGCTTATTTTTTTTTAATAGCAATAGTACAGTATATCTTATTATCTAAAATAATCTGTACATACTGTATGTACTGCTGAATAATAATGATAACAATAATAATAATAATAATAGTATGTGGGCACCCAAATACCCCTATAAAAGACTACCACACTCTTTGTGTGGTAAACTACTGTCAATTTCCAAAAAGTTCATGTCAATGTACCAGCCATTAGGCTTGAGGGAATCAAAGTATCCAAAGTGGACTTCGATCTGAATTTCAGGGAAAATTTGTTTCGCCATGAAGACGAATTTCCTTGTGCCTCGTGGTAAAGAATAAATTTTCCCTGAAATGGCAGTAAAAAAAAAACAACATACTCACCTCATCCATTTAAGTGTGAAGATCCTGCACAAAATCCTCAATCAAGGTGGCCACGGCACAGATTATCTCCTGAAAGCCCTCACTATTATTCTCAGATGCCGTGATCAGCGATGAACGCGGCATCTAAGGGGTTCAATGATAGGGACAGCACAACCATCGTTCCCCAACATTACGCACACTACTTACTTACAAAGAAATGTGTTTCAGCGAAGCAGACGGATCAAATTTTTCAAAAATTCGCTCAACACTACCAGCCATCATTTGTGAATCATTTGGGACACATTCTGCTATGTCCATAAATCATTTTGCTTAAAATTAAATACAAATTTTAAATATCCAATTTCAGACATGCATCTAAATCTTAACATCACAATAAACCAATTCAGCAAGAAGTTCACCAAAGATTAAAACATTTTAAAATAGAATTGGAGTAAATAGTAAGTGATCAATTCAATTACACATATTTGGACATATATCTAACAACTGTCAACTTGTGTGTGTCTGTATATATTTACTGTATTTAAGCTGTGACACCAAAGAACAAAAATATTTCATCTATTTTCAACCCTAAAATTCCTTTAAATTATCAATTACCAAATGCAGGAAATATCCCAAGTTTCACTATAATATCTGGCATAAATAGCGTAACTTATAACCTATGCCATAACAACCTCAACTTTAATGGTTTGTCAAACATATATTATATATCATAGAAATCTATCATACAGACTGCGATTTAGTTTGCCAAATTCCTCCACAGGTCTGGAAGACCTGTAAGTATAAGGTCTAATGTACACTACTGTATTTTGGGTTCGAGTCCACACTTTTTTGCGGATTCCACACGGACCCATTCATTTTTATGGGACTGCAAATAATGCGAAAAGCGAAAAGATGTCTGCTGTCCGCATCTGTGTGGTGAACCCGAACTGTATAGTTTGGGTTCGTACCGAACTTTACGGTTTTCCGCACCCGGACCCGAACCCGAACATGAACATTTCCATAAAAGTTCGGGTTCGTGTTCGTTGTTCGGCAATTTCTTCCTGCTTTTTGAAAGGCTGCAGGGCAGCCATTCAACCAGCTTTTAAATACTTTGCCCTACTATTGGCATGGCTGTAATTGGCTAAGTGCAGCATGTGACCCAGCCTCTATATAAGCTGGAGTCACGTAGAGCTGCATGTCATTCTGCTGCACTTAGTGTAGAGATAGGTTGCTGCTGCTGTGAGGAAGAGATTAGGAAAGAAATAAGTTGAACTTGGTGGTGTTAAATCTTCAAACTACAGCAATTATTGAGGGTGCTATGCTACATATTTGTACCCAGCCCTGAGCCCAGTGACACTGCAAAATAATTTTTAATCCATCTGTTACTGAGGTGGGGGTCGGCGGCCATTTTAGCAACTGCAGTGTCCTTGGAACTGCAGGTGACCTGCATGTGTGCCAGCCTGCCAGGGACATCAGTCAAATTATTTTTCGGTAGCTCAGTGGAGGAAAAATTCCTTTTTTCTGGCAGGTCAAATCCCCCTACATTAGCTATTTTATAATTTTGGGGTGACATAGTTAATTTCTGTAGTTGGTGGAATAAACCTGTACTGTCGTGACCACAGAGCACGTTTGCATACACCGCTGAAAAACCTATTTTAAAATTTTGCAGTGACATAGTGCATTTCTGTAGTTGGTGGAATAAACCCTTACCTTTGTAACACAGAGCACGTTTGCATACACCACTGAAAAACCTGTTTTATAATGTTGCGGTGACAGTGCATTTCTGTAGTTGGGGGAATAAACCCGTACTGTTGTGCTACAGAGTAGTTTTGCATACAACGCTGAAAAACTGTTTTTTTGACAGTTTTGCCATGTACAAACCCCTGCTCTGCATAGGTGACAGGGAGGTAAATTTCAAAAAAATCATCTGTTACATTGGTGGGTGACATTTTGCCAGTTTTGCCGTATACAAACCTCTACAAGATCATTAATAAATATATTGAAAAGAATAGGGCCCAATACTGACCCCTGAGGTACTCCACTAGTGACAGTGACCCAATCTGAGTATGTACCGTTAATAACCACCCTCTGTTGTCTCTCACTCAGCCAGGTACTTACCAACATACTGACATTTTCTCCCAGTCCGAGCATCCTCATTTTATATACTAACCTTTTATGTGGTACAGTGTCAAATGCTTTGGAGAAGTCCAGATATATGACATCATTGATTCACCGCTGTCAAGTCTAGAACTTACCTCCTCATAGAAACTGATTAAATTTGTTTGGCATGACCGATCCCTCATGAAGCCATGCTGATATGGCCATGCTTTTATGTTATTTGCTTATTTCGATCAAGATCCTCTAGGATAGCATCTCGCAGAAAACCTTCAAACAGTTTCGCCACAACAGATGTTAAACTTACTGGCCTATAGTTTCCGGGAGGTAAGTTTCAAAAAATCATCTGTTACATTGGTGGGTGACATTTTACCAGTTTTGCCCTATACAAACCCCTGCTCTACATAAGTGACAGGGAGGAATATTTCAAAAAATCATCTGTTAAATTGGTGGGTGACATTTTGCCAGTTTTGCAGTATACAAACCCCTGCTCTGCATAAGTGACAGGGCGGTAAATTTCAAAAAATCATCTGTTACATTGGTGCAGGGTCGTTGCTACCATATAGGCAAGAGGGGCAATTACCCCCAGGCCCCCGAATCCTTAGGGGCCCCCAAGCCCACCACCCGCCCGGCGCTGGCCCGAGTCCATAGTCATCTGTATCGCCGTCCTCAGGACAGCAATACAGATGGCTGTGCTGTGGGGGCAGGGGAGGGAGAGGCGTCTCCCTTCCCAGTTTCTCTGATAGGCTGCGGGACAGCGTGGGACACAGGCCTGCATCCCATTGCTACCATAGAGGTAAGTATAAGTGTTTATTTTTTTTAATAACGGACTATATGTTACTGGCACATGGGGTGGGGGTGGGGGGTTAAAGAGGCACTTGTAACTGGTACATGGGGTGAGGGCAGGGTTAAAGAGGCACTTGTAACTGGCACATGGGGTGGGGGGGGGGTTAGTATTATCAGGGGGATTATCTGTTTCTGCAGTGTAGTATTGGGGGTAGTAGGATGAGGATGGGAGGATGATGGAAAAGTAGTAAACTAAGATTTTTTTTTTTGTTGTCAAACTGCAGAGATGGAAAATGGCACAAAATTGTGGTCTGGTCTGAAGGTCTGAAAGGAGAAGACGAGGTCAGAGAACATCTACATCAAAGGAGACGTCACTGGATGTAAGAGGTATGGGGCACTGTATTTCTGTATGCTGCCATGGAGGGAGGGGAAAATAATGTGACGCGAACGGGGTGATGTAAAAAGGAGGGGGGGGGTGACGTGACATGGAGGGGGAGAAATGTGCCACTCGGGGTGGGGGTGAATAATGTGACGCGAAGGGGGTGATGACGTGACATGGAGAGGGGGGGGGGACTTTATTGTTTTTCGCCCCAGGGCCCCAGTATATCTAGAACCGGCCTGCATTGGTGGTTGACATTTTGCCAGTTTTGCCGTATACAAACCCCTGCTCTGCATAGGTGACAGGATGGTAAATTTCTAAAAATCATCTGTTACATTCTTGGGCCATAAAGTCCCCATGCACTGCATACCTGACTTGGAAATATATTTAGTAAATTAGGTGGCCTTCAGATTGTTAGGTGATTTGTACCCCTTCTTTCTTTCTTTCTTTCATTTCATCCCTGACTGGGAATTATATTATGTAAATTCGGCGGAGTTTACATTGTTCGGTGCTGTAGTTATATGCTTTAAAATCTCCATGATGTCTCCATGATAAATCTGCAGCGTGGGGGCCCCTTGTGGCTTCTATACACTTTTAAAATAATCCTTTAGTGGTGCAAATAGATGCCTGATGACTGGGACGCTCCATGGCCCCTTTTTTCTTTCAAACTACCCCTGCCCTGCATACCTGACTGGGAAATATATACTGTAAATTAGGTGGCGTTCAGACTGTTGGCTGATCTGTACCCCTTCTTTCTTTCAAAGTACCCCTGCACTGCACAACAGACAGGGAACTTAGCTCATTACAATTGGCGGTTACATTGTTGCCTGACCCAGCAGTTAAATGGGGCAGACCCAGTGGCGTAGCTAGAAATGATTGGGCACCACAGCAAATTTTTGAATGGGGCCCCCCTCCCCCAGTAATTTTTGCGCAAACCCCTTCCTTTCATGCCGCTATGCCTGTGGCTACTAAAGATCGCTCTCTCAGACCAGGCCCAGCAGCTGTTCTATCCATTTTCAACACTGTCTATACTGCCACTGTATATAATTTCATTGTATAATACTGTTGAGGGGGCCCTGACAAAGTCTTTTAGTCCTCCTCCTCCTGGATGGGCCACTTCTTGGTCAGGGCCCCAAAGCAGCCACTTTCCCTGCTTCGTCTATAGCTACGACCCTGGGCAGGCCCATCAGTCAGTACGTATAGGCGTGTGCACAGATACTATTCCTCCATTTTGCAGAAATGCTGCCTCTTGCTAAGACGTTCCATATCTGCTGGTGGTGCTGGTTGTTGTGGCATGGTGACAAAGCTTTTCCACATTTCAGCCATGCTAACCCTGCCTTCTGAGGTGCGGGCGGTGACCCAGCTGCGTTGGCGACTTCTTCCTCATTCTCCTCTGCTTTAGCCTTGTGCTTCCACTGAGCCCCCGGTGTCAGGTGTGAATGCCATCAGCAGCGCATCTACCAGCGTTGGCTTCTTCCGATCATGCTTCAGTGACGGAATTAAGGACGGAACGTTGTCCTTGTAACGGGGATCCAGCAGGGTGGCCACCCAGTAATCTGCACAAGTTAGAATGTGGGCAACTCGGCAGTCATTGCGCAGGCACTGCAGCATGTAGTCGCTCATGTTTGCCAGGCTTCCCAGTGGCAATGACAGGCTGTCCTCTGTGGGAGGTGTATCATCTGTGTCCTCCGTATCCCCCCAGCCACGCTCAAGTGATGGCCGTGAGCTGCTTTGGGTGCCACCCTATGCTTTCTTCTCCTCCTTCTCCAGAACTGTGCCCTGGCTGGACAATTGTGTACCTGGCCTATGTTGGTGCAGGAACCCACCCTCCGAGCCACTTGTATATGACTGGCCTTATAAGTTAAGGGTAAGGCATGTATACAGTTTTGTTTGTTTATTTCGTTTATCTGACGTATAGTTATTTAAATATGTTTATAAGTAAATTTGTACATAGTTTGTGGAATGGGCATTAATGAGTGGTTTGAGTGAAGGGGGGGGGGTGTAGGGTGGGAGTCTGGTCGGGTTAATTTTCCCCTTAAATGTTCCTTGTATAGTTTTTGTTACGATTTATAATAAAAGTCCTGATAACCGTGGAAATGTTACCCAACAATCTAACCGACAAATTTAATAAAATTATTTGCTTGTCACATCTGCGGCTCAGGTCGCAGGGGTCATGGAGCACCAATAAAAGTGAATTTGTCCCACCAAAATCTAAGAGCTGGATTAACTGAATTAATTTTCACTTTCAGGTGTTCAGGAATTTCTGCACCACCAAATTCAGCACATGTGGCAGGCAGGGGTTGTGCGTCAAACCAGCTAGGCCCAGAGCTGCTATGAGATTTCATCGATTATTGCACACCACCAGGCCGGGCTTGAGACTCAGTGGCACCAACCACCCATCGGTCTGTTGTTCCATGCCCGTCCACAGCTCCTGCGCGGTGTGGGGTTTGTCCCCAAACAGATGAGTTCCACAACAGCCTGCTGTAGTTTCCCCCTGGCTGTGCTGATGTTGGTGGTGAAGGTGTTATACTGAAAGGATGAGGAGGTGGTAGAGGAGGAGGAAGCAGAGTAGGAGGAGGAGGCGGCAAAAGGAGGCAAATAGAAATGCCCTGCAATCCTCGGGGGTGGAAGGACATAGGCCAAACTGCTATCCGCCTCTGGCCCAGCCACCACTACATTTACCCAGTGTGCTGTTAGGGAGATATAACTTCCCTGTCCGTGCTTACTGGTCGACATATTGGTGGTTATGTCGACTTTGCCACAGATGGAGTTGCGCAGTGTACCCCTGATTTTGTCAGCCACTTGGTTGTGCAGGGAAGGGATGGCTCATCTGGAAAAGTAGTGGCGGCTGGGAACCACATACTGTGGGACAGTTATCGCCATGAGTTTTTTAAGTCTATCTCCACCAGACAGAATGACAACCTTTCAAAGGACCAGGAATTTTGAAATCCTGGCATTCAGGGCCAGGGATCGTGGGTGGGTAGGGGGGTACTTCCTCTTTCTATTTCTTTTTCTAATTGGGAGATGGACAGCTGAACGCTTCCATGGGATAGTGTGGAGATGCATGGTGACGGTGAAAGATGTGGTGGCGTTGCTGCCACATCCTCTGTTTGCGGGGTGGCAGTTGCCACTGTCACTCACTTGTGCTCAGGTTTAGAACGTTTATTTTTATATTTTCATGTATTTTATGTTATTTTAAGTTATTTCCCTATCCAAATTTGTTTGCAGGGCACTTGTCCTACTCTTACCCCCATTTTGCTTCAATTTCCAGCCCCCTATCCCTTTCCAGGACTTTTTTAGAGCCATTTTAGTGCCCCAAAGTTCGGGTCTCCATTGACTTCAATGGGGTTTGGGTTCGGGGTCAAGTTCGGGTCCCGAACTCGAACTTTGCGGTGAAGTTCGGCTGAACTCGGTGAACCCGACCTTTCAGGTGTTCGCTCAACTCTAATCACTAACATTATTAATAATTAAGAATTTAAGTTTTAGCCGAACATCATTATAGCCACATTATTTACCTACTGTTTACTACTCTAGCTTGGACAGTTTAGACGAATATACATTAATCAACCAAATTTTCATCATAACATACAAAAAGATATAACAATAATTCCAGATGCTTACATTTTACTTATACATCAGTTATTGCGTGATAATGGAAAGCAGGTGTTGCCTTATGGTCTTCAACATTGTAATTTTAATAAATTAGTGCAAGATAAATGGCTACACCACTGTTATACTTAAATGTTGCATTTATGGTATACACATTTGTACCCTTTCTTTGTACAGTTGCTTCTACAATGTGAGTGGTTAAAGGCTTGATTGACATAGAAATAATAGCAGATGTATCTTGTGAAGGAATCATTAATGGAGTGTATTTATGTGCAATGAGCCTTTCATGTACCATACATTGTTTCTCATTCCTTTAATAATGTATTGTCTGAAACATGTTGGTAAAATCCTCAAAGTGACTTTGAAGAAAACATCAATAACTATTAAGATATCACCTGCTTGACTCATAGAGAATGGTCTGTTTAATTTTAAAGAAATGAAATGTAATTTACATTATGACAAGTGAAAACATCAACCCCATGGGACAGGAACTCCTACTCAGCCTCAACTCATTAATGCTTCCATTAAAAGCATCAATACACCTTGATCTTCTTCTTAATGCACTTTGATCCAGTAAAAAAATAATTTGCAAATAATTTATTTTAATTCAGTTATTTCCATAGAAGTGTATTTATTACCTTAAATTCCTTAGATTAACAGCTAAGCTCATGTCTATTCTGTTTGTCTTAGTTCTGAGCAGGCTTTCTGCTGGGCCCCATCAGCCAGAATATGAGGATTACATTTGGTCCAGTTTAGCTTGTATTGTTCTCCAAACACAAAGCACAAAAGAAGTATGCGTCTAATTTAGAGCCTGGTGCAGGTAGTCCTGTTCAAATTGTTCCCGCAGGTGTTCCTCATTATTAAAGGCGTTATCCAATAACTAATGTAAAAAATGAAAATCAGACATCATATAGTACATGACAATCTCTTTCTAACAAAGCTAGAAACAGCCCTGTACCTTACATGGATCCAGAGATCTCCCCATTCATTGCTCTGATAGATTTATAGCAAGCTGGCAGCTCAGGGGTAGTGTCTTTGCTGCAGCTAAGAGGGCGTGTCTCAGCTCTGCCTATCACAGCTCAGGAGGCGTGTCTCAGCTCTCCCTATCACAGCTCAGGAGGCGTGTCTCAGCTCTCCCTATCACAGCTCAGGAGGCAGTTAAAGGATGAAACTGAGCATGTGCGGCCATCTCAGTGAGCTGGACAAAGAAAATAAGAAAAAGAACAAAGGGCAGGTGGCGCTATACAGATATATTTTATTCAATACCTCAGTGGCTATGTTAAATTATTCATTACATGCAATTACAAAAGAATTCATATCCAAGTGCTTGAAAACTGTAGAATATTTTTCATGGGACAATCCCTTTTAAATTTACTGCCCAGCGCCAAACATGTACAGCGCTCTGATCGTGCGGGTGCAGGAGCTACGTGTACACGATCAGTGGCAGGGGCCTGGGTGTTACTGAGAGCCAGATCACTGCCGTATCCGCCAGCATTGATGAGAACACCAATGCCGAGGCATTAACACCTTGTTGTCACGGCCTATGTTGTGTGCGCTGTGACACGGTTGCCACACATGCTTTTGCCTGCGGCAACGTGTTGTTGTTGAAGAATGCGGGGCACTGTCGTGGCCTCTGTTGTGTGCGCTGTGACACGGTTGCTGCGCATGCTGGTTGCCTTGGGCAATGTGTGGTTGTTTATGCATGTGTCGATGCTTTCCCTTTAAGGCTGTTTTCCTTTTGTGAGCACTGGGTTGAGGTGTGTGCTAGGTAGATCTGGGTTTGGCCTCTTGGCTCTTATAGTCTTTGTGCTGAGAGCCTGAGGTCAGATTCACTTCAGCCTTTATTTTGGGACATACTGTCACGATGGGGAGTGGGGGAAACTCCACACTGTCCAATGTCTGCTATCACTAGGCCTTGAATCAGGGATAAGGGAGCAGGTCACCTCCTAAAGCTTCCCTAAATCCTATCCCTAACCTCCTAACCGCATGAGCGAACCCAGATGGTAGGAGACGCTTATTCGCCAGAACTTGGGCCATACTGACCCTATCGGTCCCTAAAATAGGATTTAGGAATAAGAGACGACCGGTTCATCCAAACAACAGATGAACCAGAGTCTCCCACAGACCTAGCACCATGAGAGGGAAAAGCCAGTGAGCAAAACCCAGATTGCCAGATAAGCCCCAGCGTCCAAAACACACACTAGAGCTAAAGCACTTACCTGCCACAACGGCTGGGTGGAACAACTGCTGATAGCTGGCTTTAGGTTCACCCCTCCGGGAAGCCAAAAGAAGCTCACTTCCGGAGGCACAAAATACAGGACATGTGTAGCAACCATGTGGATCATCCACACAATAGACAGACCACACAGGGAACAACAACTAGACAAACATTAACCCATAAGTGCAGCACCACACATGACAACAATGGGAAGGATTAGACATAGGCAAGGACCTCCATGTCCCACAAGGTGGCCCTCAAGGACAGAGCAGCTGGAAATGCCCAGAAAGTAGCATTGCATCCAGCCAAAGTAGAGGCTGAAGTGAATCTGACCTCAGGCTCTCAACACAAAGACTATAGAAGCCAAGACGCCACACCCGGCTGTACCTAGCACACACCTTAACCCCGTGCTCACCAAAAGGGAAGGGAAAAAGCCTAAAAGGAAAAGCGACCACACATGCATAAACAACCACACGTTCCCCCAGGCAATCAGCATGCGCGGCAACCGTGTCACAGCGCACACAACAGAAGCCATGACAGTGCGCCCGCATGCTACAACAACACGTTGCCGCAGGCAAAAGCATGTGTGGCCCCATAAGACGAATTTACATTTTCCACCCATTTTGGGGGGGGGGGAATAAATGTGCATTTAGGGCGAAAGATACATTAATCTATAAAGTTTTATTTGGTATTTTACCATAGCTGGTGATGGGACTGTTATGAGGGGAGGGTAGCTAAAATGTGGGACTATACTTTACATACAATGTAATTACCATTTGAAAGATGTTGCACTTTTTTTTTCTCTCTGCAACTTAATTAAAATACAAGGATGATCCAATTCCCTGAATGACACAGAAATGTGCAATAAGGGATTTCATTTTGGTTGGTATGGCAGTCCCAGGGACCTATATATCTAAGTACAGCACCTTTTTAATATTACCAGGTACATATATAGCTGCGTAGCTAATAGTAACATTCTGTTGTAACTTAACAATGTCAACTCCCGTCAACTTAGTTAAATGGTGACTACGGTAATATTAGACAAATATTGGTGTTGCAATCAACTGCACGAAAAACCTTGCATTTCACTTTCAAAATGTTTATTACTTCTGCCACTAGTGGGTGCTCTAATACATTAAACCCATTGATCTACTGAAGTGTAGGCAACTTTATTACATGGCAGAGTCTAGATCACATTAAACCAATCTTAAAATGTTATAGTATCAGGGAAAAATAAATGAGACCTGGCAAGAGAAGTAAAGTGAAATATAACACTTTCTACCGAACAGAACATGTATGTGAAATCAAGACAACTAAAAAAACATTTTCTTAATATGGGTATAATCACATTGTATAACTGGATAAAAAATAGTTTTTGGAGAAGCCTTCTTACCATATAATATTTACAGGAAATAAATTCAGGCTTATGGCAGTTTGGGTCCAGAATATTCATTTCTCCTTAAAGGGTTGTTTCAGAATGTCAATGTATCACCTATCCATAGTACAAGTGCTGTACCTGGCGGTATTCCGCAGTCCCCTAGACTTTGAATGGAGCAGCAGTGTGCATGCTCAACTGCTGATCCATTTAAACACTGGACACAAGACTTCTTGAAGTTCTTGTGATCAGATCTGAGTGTTTGATCCCTACTGATCAGACACTTATTAGTGTCTGGATTGGTGTGGATTGGTGGTAAATTGTCATTCCGGGACAACCCCTTTAAAAAGCATGCTTTAGTCGCTCAATGTAAATGTGCTGATTTATCAAAATGTTTTTTCATTCATACAAAAATTACATTTTAATGTGTCATTGATGCAGTACATTGGAAAATATTTTTCCATCGCCTAATTTCTTCAATTTTTGCTAATTTGCCACATTAAACACAGGTTAAATATTTCAGGTCATCCAAGTATAAGATAAAGAGACCACAAGTAAATACAAGATGCAGCTTATCATTCATTTATCCAAGTCAGTCTGACTTTTTAATAAGCCTTCGGAACATGACAAGGGGAAAATAGGCAAATCAAATACATCAGTACAGAGTAGGATTCTGGCTGGCTGAATACGATGCCTTGAATGCACAGAAATAATGGAAGCATCAGTCAGTGTACATGTTCAACGGCCACTCCATCCATGAGGGAAACACAGAACACCGTTCTTGTGATTGTGGGGGTCCCAGCACTTGATCTCCACCTGACTTGTTATTCTTTATCCAGTGGATAAGGTATAACTAGTTGTTACTGGAATACCCATTAAAGTAAGAACTATTAATAGCATGTGAGATTTAGTTTATTCAGGCAAAGAATGTGTAGAATTATTTTTTATGGCACTTTTACTTTTTATTTCACCTTTTTGTCCACATAAAAGATTTATGTTTTCATTTTTAATATGTGATTGCATTAGGACAGATTCCATAAAAATTGCACAAAACTTTGCATTATTTTTCTAGGTTAAATGATGGACATCATGACAAAAACCAGATGGATCTAATTATAGGCAGTGGGTATCATTGGTGTCCATCACAGATTGTCTGAGCTGTCTGCGACTTTTTTTTATTTTGCTTGTCCAATAAAATTATATATTGGTGTACATTTTTACAATTATGGTGCACACCAATTTTTGATTCTGCCTTTAATGTCTAGTATATACTCATCATATGACTGATATGGCACTGCTGTTATTTTATTTTTTATGTTCCTATAACAGAACAAAAAACAGAACTACTCATGCACTTGTGAACCTAGCCTTAGATAAAGGATATATGTAACTTAAAGTGTCTGTAAGCAATTAAAGGGCCACTTACTTGAAAATTTCACATACTGACAACCTATATGTGAAAATTCTATACAATTTTTTAAAAATGGATGGATGGTTTTCTGGATATAATTTTTTGAAGTAACTCCATGTAATCTACTTTCTGTCCTGTCTCTTTAACTTCCACTTTGTTTGGACTTTTAGCATGTAAAACAGTCCCATTTAAATATCTCGGGCTACTTTCACACTAGCGTTTTTTGCAGATCTGTCATGGAACTGCAAAAACGCTTCCGTTACAATAATACAACCGCATGCATCCGTCATGAACAGATCCGTTTGTATTACATCTTCTATAGCCATAACGAATCCATCTTGTACACCATTGATCCTTTTCCATCCATTTTGGTCCACTTTTGAGATCCCTAAACGAATCTCAGAAACGGAAAGCCAAAACTCTAGTGTGAAAGTAGCCTCAGTCGAACCATCATTGCGACCAGAGAGAGCCCAACTGTAGTGACTCAATTAGAGCATTATCTATTTCAGTAATCAATGCAATGCTTTGTAGGCATCTTTAGCTAGGCCTATCAAGCGAACAATGTAGCTGTTATAGTATTATCCCAATTCTACACTTATTATAATGAGATTACCCTTTAGATAATGTCTTCTCCTCACAGCAGCAGTAAACTGACAATAGATTACCCATCTAAATAGGAAGTTGAATCATTTGTGTTGCTTTTCACAGAGGGAAAATATTTTGTATGCAATTTTCAATGGCACAGTGCATACTGCTACATCAGGATGTAACTGTGTGCCTATATGGTTGGATACATTTGTCATTTAATTCTTTGAAATTATGGAGTGACGGTCCTTTCATTTTATTTTGATGGGGATCCGACATGCTGACCGTGCACCCGGAACTCAATGAAAGCGCAGTGCCATCCATTCTTTCTGAATTGTTCCACCAACCAATGTCTGTTGCATCTGATTAGATCATCCATGCCGCCTCTCCCAAACCTTGACAAAAGAGACCGGTTTCTTTTGGCCACCTGCCTCAGCTACTACTCTGATGCTGCTACCCGCCTGATGCCACACATCTGCCTCCAAGTGCTCCTTCTTTTACCCGCCTTCGTCAGCGGGTACTGGTAATGCCACCCACCTCCCCACTCTGTCACCGGGTCACTTTGTGGTCTCCGGATGTTGCTGCTGCCATCTCCACACTATGTCACCTTGCCACTCTGTGGTCTCCTCCTGATGCTGCTGCTGCCGCCACCTCCAGACTCTGTCATGGTGCCACTCAGTGGCCTCCTCATACTGCAGCCACCACTACACTCTGTCATTGTGCCAGTCGGTGGCCTCCTCATACTGCAGCCACCTCTACACTCTGTCATTGTGCCACTCGGTGGCCTCCTCATACTGCAGCCACCTCTACACTTTGTCATTGTGCCACTCGGTAGCCTTCTCCTGATGCTGCCACCTACACACTCTGTCATTGTGCCACTCGGTGGCCTCCTAATTCTGCTGCCACCTCTAGACTCTGTCATTGTGCCACTCGGTGGCCTTCTTCTGATGCTGACACCTCTAGACTCTGTCATTGTAAGTATTATTCGCATTGTGATTACAACTTAGAGCTGAGTTCCTAATGGTTGTATTGCTAGAATATAACGTATATTCTAGCAATACAACAACCATTAGGAACTCAGCTCTAAGTTGAATTTGCAATGCGAATAATGCAGGTTATATTAATCGCATTGCAAATAAGCTTAGATCTGAGTTCCTAATGGTTGTTGTATAGCTAGAATATAACGAAGATTGAGAATATAGTGCTATATTCGTTATCTTTGTTATATTCTAGCAATACAACCATTAGGAACTCAGATCTAAGTTGTAATCGCAATGCGAATAATACAGGTTATATTAATCGCATTGCGATTTACAATTACTAACACTGCAGCTTCAGAATAAATCTAAGATGCATACTGTCCTTGCATTTCGATAGGAGGTGGGAGGGTCTGGGAGACAGGGTATGCTGATTGGCTGGAATGTGTCTGCTGACTGTGAGGTACAGGGTCAAAGTTTACTCAATGATAAAGTATAGGTGCGAACATCGAATATGTTCGCCCGCCGCGGCGGATGCGAACAAGCTATGTTCACCGGCGAATAGTTCGGGCCATCTCTAGTGTGCAGTGATTCTAAGATTAATGCCTGTCATCTGCATGTCATACGGACTCAGTATTATTTCACTACCCAAGCAGACTCCATATGCGTGTAACTGCAACGTACAGTGTTCTACACCACTATAGAGGCTCTCTGCAGCCAGGAAATAGCCATTTTTAACGCGATTTGCCACGAATAAATTCAGATCGAACCAACCTAGCCGAGTCAAATTTTTTTTTTCATTCGTTCATCTCTAATTTACATACTGAAGTCAATAACAACAGGATCCAACACATTAAGCCAGGTTGACATATGTTGTGCTTTACCATTTTTCTGTTATGGTACAGGAATGGATAAAACAAGAAAAAGAAACATTGTAGCACTAGATGTGACATATGCTGAATCGATTTAACCTGAAATAGTGCAACCAACTAAAAAAATCAACTTACCTGCTCCACACCGGCCGACGTGATGATGTCATCTTCAAGCAAGATGGTGCCGGCCGGCTCGTCGCAAGCAAATGGAGCAGGTAGGTATGATCTTTTTTTTGTTTACAATTTACACCGTGTTATGTGTGTTATGCTATGAATGCAGCATCTGTGGGGTTCAATGATGGGGGCGGTGCAATCGCGGCTCCCTGTCTATGCACCCACTACTTAAAAAGTAATTTGTCACAAAGCAAATTTTCATGTAAAATTCGGCGAAGCATCCAAATTCAATTTTACAATACTTTGCTCATCTCTAATGTTAGGCTAAGCTGAGCATACAGCTTACTGGGCTAAGCATACAGTTGCACCATGAGGCATTCTGTTGTGGCAGTGTATGCTTTTTTTTGTTGTTGCAGTAAGCAGTAAAAACATATGTCTAACCCTGGGTTCAGACCTGAGCGTTCTTAAAACGCGCGTTTTACGCGCGTTTTTGTCACGCATATTTCAGCGCGTTTTTGCCAATAGGAAACGCGCGTCGTACGCGCGTTCTTGTGATTGACTACTGTGGTGTCAATCACAAAACGCGCGACAAACGCCCCAAAAAAAGCTCAAGTACTTGTTTATGCGTATGGCGTTTTACAGCGCGTTCGTACGCGCTGTAAAACGCTCAGGTGAGAACCATGCCCATAGGGAAGCATTGGTTTGCATGTGTTTCGAACGCGTTCGAACGCGCTGTAAAACGCGCAAGTGTGAACTTAGGGTTAACTGTGTGCCGAAAACGTGATTGGTTGGTGGAGACTCTGGTCATCAGATTTTGTGAATGTCTCAGTCAGTATTAGATTTCCATTCTCATCACAATATTTCCCAATGCTTATACAGCACATAGTACTGAACAGAGGGAAATTAAAAATTGGCACAAATGACGCGATTTGGTGCAACTAGGGTTTGTACACTTTTTCTGACTTGCTCAAAAAGGAAGTGTAGCTTAGTTGAAAAGGGTGAAGTTTCACTTAAAAGAAAGCATGGCCTAAGATGTGCCATTGGGAGCTAAATCGCACCACACTTTTGGCGTAAGATTCTGCTTCAAAGTAAACCAACAAATAGTTGGTATAGAGCAGGCATGCTCAACCTGCGGCCCTCCAGCTGTTGTAAAACTACAACTCCCACCATGCCCTGCTGTAGACTGATAGCTGTAGGCTGTCCAGGAGTGCTGGGAGTTGTAGTTTTGCAACAGCTGGAGGGCCGCAGGTTGAGCATGCCTGGTATAGAGTCAAATAAAAGTGTCTATCCCTGCACCAGATTTATCATGCACCCTAAGCCACTGTGATAAATTTGATGCAGGTCTATGCAGCCTCCGTTTACACCATCAATTAGTAAATCTGGGAAAATGTCTTAATAAAGAAGAGTAATGGAGAGAGAGAGAATCACAGAATCTTAGGGATTTACCTAGGGACCTGTCAGGTTGGATTGTTTGGATCAAGAGGCCACAAACGGGGGTGCCGACCATGCAATAACTGAGTGGCATGTAGAAATATGGACCAGGCTACCTATTTTTAGGACTCTGAGAGATGACAACAATATAAAATCACATTTTCCATCAATTGCTGTACAACGGGAGCAATATACCATGCCAAATGTCCCTAAAGTAGGACAGTGACACGAGTCTTTAGGAGACTTTTACAAGAACATGTTCTGATAATTAAATCAGCAGGAGTGGAGATGTGGAGGACATCACCACAGTGAAAACAATACCCTATCATTTCTGTAAGTATCACAATTGTGATGCCTCACTTTTGAGATCTATTGGTATAGTCAGTGTGGTCATATCAAAGAAAGGGGGTGATTGGAAGAAAGTTCTTTTGCGAAAACCCCCCCGCAGTGGGTCTGTACTGAATATGGTTACACCTAGAGGTTTCAATGAGACCTTCAGTTTCGCCCCCTTCCTATGTATGTGTTCTGTCATACCCATCCTTTGCCCTATTTATATTATTATTATTATTATTTATATACACACTGTATATACAAACAGTTGAATCCAGAAGTTTGCATTCACTATATAAAAAGACACATATGCATAAAATCAGAATATATCTTTCCTGTTTTTGGTCAATTAGGATTACCATAATTATTATTATTTGCCAAATGCCAGAATAATGGGAGAGAGAGAATGTTTTGAGGCATTATTATTACTTTCTGCAATGTCAAAAGTTTACATACACTAGGATTACTATGCGTTTAAACAATTCTGGACTGCCCATAAGATGATGTCATGTGTTTAGAAGCTTCTGTTAGGTTTGTTGGCAACATCTGAGTTAATTAGAGACACATCTGTGGATGTATTTAAATGCACACCTGAAACACACTGCTTCTTTGTGTAGCATCATGGAAAAGTCTAAAGAAATCAGCCAAGATATCAGGAAGAGAATTGTGGACTTGCACAAGTCTGGCTCAACCTTGGGTGCAATTTCAAGATACCTGAAGGTGCCTCGTTTATCTGTACAAACAAGTATACGCAAGTACAAACAAGATGGAAATGTCCAGCCATTATACCGCTCAAGAGGAGGCAGGTTCTGTGTCTCAGAGATGAATATGCTTTGGTCCGACATGTGCATATCAGCCCAAGAACAAAAGCAAAAGATTGTGAAGATGAAGCTGGTAAGATTGTGTCAATATCCATAGTGAAACGAGTACTGTATCAACATGGGCTGAAAGGCCACTCTGCCAGGAAGAAGCCATTACTCAAAAAGAAACATAAAAAGCCAGATTAATGTTTGCAAGTGCACACAGGAACAAATGCCTACATTTCTGGAGACATGTCCTGTGGTTTGACAAAACTAAAATGGAACTTTTTGGCCAGAATGACCATCATTACGTTTGGAGGAAAAAGGGAGAAGCTTGGAAGCCTAAGGCCTCTTGCACACGGGCGTCATGTTTGACGCCCAGATAAGAGGCGGGTGCGTTGCGGGAATATGTGCGTTTTTCCCGCGCGGGTGCAAACGTTTGCAACACGTTTTGCATGCGCGTGAGAAAAAACGCCATGTTTGGTACCCAACCCGAAGCCGGACTTCATCACTGAATTCCGGTTTCGGGTCTACTGGAAAATTGATTATTTCCCTTATAACATGGTTATAAGGGAAATAATAGCATTCTTAATAAAGAATGCATTGTTAAATGAAGAGGAGGGTTAAAATAATAAAAGTTAACTACCTTAGCCACTTGATCGCGTAGTCGCGATCTGTCCTTCTTTCCTGCAGCATCTATGATCTAAGGACCTGTGATGACGTCACATCACATGGTCCAATCACATGGTCCATCTTACCATGGTGATGGACCATGTGATTGGACCATGTGATGTGACGTCATCACAGGTCCTTTAGATCATAGATGCTGCAGGAAAGAGAGACAGATCGCGACTACGCGATCAAGTGGCTAAGGTAAGTTAACTTTATTATTTTTAACCCCTCCTCTTCATTTAACAATGCATTCTTTATTAAGAATGCTATAATTTCCCCTTATAACCATGTTATAAGGGGAAATAATAGAGATTGGGTCCCGTTGCTAAGCAACAATGCGGGAAAATTGCAACGCATCCGCACTTGGTTGCGGATGCTTGCGATTTTCCCGCAGCCCCATTCACTTCAATGGGGCCTGCGTTGCGTGAAAAACGCAGAATATAGAGCATGCTGCGATTTTCACGCAACGCAGAAGTGATGCGTGAAAATCACCGCTCATGTGCACAGCCCCATAGAAATGAATGGGTCCGGATTCAGTGCGGGTGCAATGCGTCCTCCTCGCGCATTGCACCCGCGCGGAAAACTCGCCCGTGTTTTGCTGCAGGAGGGACTGTGCACTACACAAAATAGATGGCATCATGAGGAAAGAAGATTATGTGGAAATACTGAAGCAACATCTCAGGACATCAGCCAGGAAGTTAAAGCTTGGGTGGAAATGGGTATTCCAAAAGGACAATGACCCGAAGCATACTGCCAAAATGGTTACAAAGTGGCTTAACCTCTCAAGGAGCTTGCCATTTTTCACCTTAAGGACCAGGCCATTTTATGCAAATCTGACATGCGTCACTATATGTGGTGATAACTTTAAAACGCTTTTACTTATCCAAGCCATTCTGAGATTTTTTTCTTATCACATATTGTACTTCCTGATAGTGGTAAATTTGAGACAAAATATTTCATTTTTATTTATAAAAAAAAATTACCAAATTCACAATTTTCTAAATGTCTATTTCTCTGCTTTTAAAACAGATAGTGATACCTCCTAAAATAGTTATTACTTTACATTTCGCATATGTCTACTTCCTGTTTGGTTCATTTTGTAGATGACATTTTCTTTTTTGGGACATTAGAAGGCATAGAAGTTTAGAAGCAAATCTTGAAATTTTTCAGAAAACTTCCAAAACCCACTTTTTAAGGATCAGTTCAGGTCTGAAGTCACTTTGAGAGGCTTACATAATAGAAACCGCCCAAAAGTGACCCCATTTTAGAAACTACACCCCTCAAGGTATTCACAAATTATTTTACAAACTTTTTTCAACCCTTTAGGTGTTCCAGAAGAAATAAAAAGAAAATGTAGATGAAATTTCAGAATTTCACTTTTTGGCAGATTTTCCATTTTAATCCATTTTTTCCAGTAACAAAGCAAGGGTTAACAGCCAAACAAAACTCAATATTTATTGCCCTGATTTTGTAGTTTACAGAAACACCCCATATGTGGTCGTAAACTGCTGTACGGGCACACGGCAGGGTGCAGAAGGAAAGAACCACCATATAGTTTTTGAATGGCAGATTTCACTGGGATAATTTTAAGTTGCCATGTCACATTTAAAGATGTGGAAACGGGATAAGGTGGCAGTTTTGTTGGTACTATTTTAGGTACTATTTTAGGGTACATATGATTTTTGGTTGCTCTATATTACACTTTTTGTGAGGCAAGGTAACTTAAAATAGCTGCTTTGGCACCGTTTTTATTTTTTGTTATTTACAGTGTTCATTTGACAGGTTAGATCATGTGCTATTTTTAAAGCAGGTTGTTACGGACGCGACAATACTAAATATGACTACTTTTTGGGTTTTTTGTTTCAGTTTTACATAATAAAATGAAAAAAATTTTTTTTTAGTGTCTCCATATTCTGAAAGCCATAGTTTCTTAATTTTTTGGACGATTGTCCTAAGTAGGGTCTATTTTTTTGGTTGAGATAACGGTTTGATTGGTATGATTGATGTAAGGTGACAAAAAAATTGCTTTTTTGACACCTTTTTTTTTTTACTGTTTTCACCTAAGGGGTTCATGTGATATTTTTAAATAGTAGGTTGCTATAAACGTGGCAATACCTAATATGTATACTTTCTTTTATTTATTTAGGTTCTACTAAACAATATCATTTAGGATCCATTCATTTCTATGGGGCCCATTCATTTCTACTGGGCTGTGCACATGAGCGGTGATTTTCACGCATCACTTCTGCGTTGCGTGAAAATCGCAGCATGCTCTATATTGTGCGTTTTTCACGCAACGCATGCCCTATAGAAGTGAATGGGGCTGCGGGAAAATCGCAAGCAAGTGCGGATGCAGTGCGATTTTCCCGCATGGTTGCTTAGCAACGGGACCAGATCTTTATTATTTTCCCTTATAACATGGTTATAAGGGAAAATAATAGCATTCTTAATAAAGAATGCATAGTAAAATGAAGAGGAAGGGGTTAAAAATAATAAAAGTTAACTTACCTTAGCCACTTGATCGCGTAGTTGCGATCTGTCTTCTCTTTTCCAGCATCAGCTAACAGCTAGGACTCAGATGACGTCACATCACATGGTCCAATCACATGGTCCATCTTACCATGGTGATGGACCATGTGATTGGACCATGTGATGTGACATCATCACAGGTCCTTTAGTTGTTAGCTGATGCTGAAAAGAGAAGACAGATCGCAACTACGCGATCAAGTGGCTAAGGTAAGTTAACTTTATTATTTTTAACCCCTTCCACTTCATTTTACTAAGCATTCTTTATTAAGAATGCTATTATTTCCCTTATAACCATGTTATAAGGGAAAATAATAAATTTTCCAGAATACTCTACCCGAAACCAGACTTCAGTGATGAAGTCCGGCTTCGGGTCTGGGTACCAAACATGGCGATTTTTCACACGCGTGTGCAAAACGCATTACAAACGTTTGCACCTGCGCAGAAAAATCGCGCATATTCCCTCAACGCACCCATCTCTTATCCGGGTGTCAAACATGACGCCCGTGTGAAAGAGGCCTTAGTGTCTCCATAGTCTAAGAGCCTTTTCATTAAATTTTTTGGGCGATTGTCTTAGGTAGGGTATCATTTTTGTGGGATGAGATGATGGTTTGATTGGCACTTTTTTAGGGTGCATATGACTATTTGATTGCATGCTATTACACTTTTTGTGATGTAAGGTGACAAAAGATGGCTTTTTTTACACCGTTTTTATTTTATTTTTTTTACGGTGTTACCTGAGGGTTTAGGTCATGTGGTATTTTTATAGAGCAGGTTGTTACGGACGCAGCGATACATAATATGTCTACTTTTTTAACTATTTTTACATTTAACACAATAAAAGCATTTTTGAAACAAAACAAAAATCATATTTTAGTGTCTCCATAGTCTGAGAGTCATAGTTTTTTAAACATTTTTGGGCGATTGTAGAGGCTTATTTTTTTCAGGATGATTGGTACAATTTTGGGGGGCATACGCCTTTTTATCGCTTGGTGTTGCACTTTCAGTGATGTAAGGTGACAAAAAAATGTTTTTTTGTAGCACAGTTTTTATTTTAGTTTTTTATGGTGTTCACCTGAGGGGTTAGATCATGTGATATTTTTATAGAGCCAGTCGATACGAACGCGGCGATTCCAAATATCTCTACTTTTGATTTTTTTTTAACTTTATTTTGGGAAAAGAATGCTTTTTTTTATTGAAACTTTAAAAAAATTAATTGTAAAACTTTATTTTTTAACAATTTTTTTTTCACTTTATTTTTTGTCCCACTCTGGGACTTCAACTTTCGGGGGTCTGATCCCCTTTACAGTGCACCACAATTGTCCTACACGTGCCGCGGAAAGCACTGACCGCGGCACTGCGAGGGTAAACGCGCCCGCATCAGTGTTTTCACCGATGCCAGCACGTACAGCAGGGATCTGGGTATTAGTGACTGCCAGACCCCTGCCAATGTTCGGGTGGGCGCATCTCCTGCACCCGCCCGATCAGCATGACGTACATGTAAGTCACTGGTCTTTAACCTCTTTAGGATGCAGGGTGTATATGTACACCCTTGTGTCCTGGTACTTAAGGACCCAGGGCGTACATGTACACCGTGCGAATATCCGATCCCCGCAGCGCACGTGGCGGTGATCGGAACCTGGTGCCTGCTAAAATCATTTAGCAGGCACCTTGGCACAATGCCCAGGGGGGTCCTGTGACCCCCCCATGTCGGCGATCGTAGCAAACCGCAGGTCAATTCAGATCTGCGGTTTGCTGCGCTTTCTGTAGTCTCTGATCCCCGCGGGGATCAGAGATTAAAAAATGCCCCAAACTTATAAATTTTAACCCCCCCCCAGAACCCCGACATATTAGTGTCCCCCCGGGCGGTGCAGGGGGTGGGAATTGTGGGCGGTGCTGTGGATGGGCAGCGCAGGAGGTGGCCTCCTTTCAAATGATTTGCCTGGTGTCTAGTAGTGATGTCGCGAACATAAAATTTTCCATTCGCGAACGGCGAACGCGAACTTCCAAAAGTGTTCGCGAACATGCAAACCTCCATAGACTTTAATAGACAGGCGAATTTTAAAAACCAAAGGGACTCCTTCTGGCCACAATAGTGATGGAAAAGTTGTTTCAAGGGGACTAACACCTGGACTGGGGCATGCCGGAGGTGGATCCATGGCAAAACTCCCATGGAAAAATACCTAGTTGACGCAGAGTGTGGTAGTTGTAATCGCAATGTGATTAATACAGGTTATATTAATCGCATTGCAAATTCAACTTAGAGCTGGGTTCCTAATGGTTGTATTGCTAGAAATTCTAGCAAAACAACCATTAGGAACCCAGCTCTAAGTTGAATTCGCAATGTGATTAATATAACCCGTATTAATCGCATTGGGATTACAACTTAGATTCAGCTCTAATGGTTGTATTGCTAGAATATAACGAAGATTGCGAATATAGCGCTATATTCTCAATCTTCGTTATATTCTAGCAATACAACCATTAGGAACCCAGCTCTAAGTTGAATTCGCAATGCGATTACAACTTAGAGCTGAGTTACTAATGGTTGTATTGCTAGAATATAACAAAGATTGAGAATATAGCGCTATATTCGCAATCTTTGTTATATTCTAGCAATACAACCATTAGGAACAGATCTAAGTTGTAATCCCAATGCGATTAATACAGGTTATATTAATCGCATTGGGATTACAACTACTAACACTGCAGCTTCAGAATGAATCTAAGAGGGATGCCATCCTTGCTTTTTGATAGGAGGTGGGAGGGTCTGGGAGGGAGACTAATGTACTAGCCCTAAAAAGGGCTTTTTGGGGTACTGTCAGGATGCTGTCCTTACAGCAGAGATCTGATGAGTCTTTCAGGACTGGAGTGGACACTGAATACACTAGCCTAGCTATCGATTTCCCTATTAAATCGCAGCAACTACACTCTCCCTCCTCTCACTAAGACTGCAGCTTCCGAATGAATCTAAAATGGATGCTGTCCAGGAGATGGGAGGGTCTGGGAGGGAGGGTATGCTAATTGGCTGGAATGCGTCTGCTGACTGTGAAGTACAGGGTCAAAGTTTACTCAATGATAGGGGGTGGACCTAACATCGCATATGTTCGCCCGCCGCGACGAATGCGCACAAGCTATGTTCGTCGGGAACTATTCGCCGGTGAATAGTTTGGGACATCTTATTTGCGAATTCAACTTAGAGATGGGTTCCTAATGGTTGTATTGCTAGAATATAATGAAGATTGAGAATTTAGCGCTATATTCTCAATCTTCGTTATATTCTAGCAATACAACAACCATTAGGAACTCAGATCTAAGTTGAATTCTCAATGCGATTAATATAACCTGCGTTAATCGCATTGCGAATTCAACTTAGAGCTGAGTTCCTAATGGTTGTTGTATTGCTAGAATACCATTAGGAACTCAGCTCTAAGTTGTAATCGCAATGCGAATAATACTTACAATTATTAATCGCTTTGCGAATCCATTTGATGCCTCTATTTGATTGTATATGACGGTTGACTATGACTACCACCAATGTTCTGCTGCCTCCAAAGCATTGCGATTTACAATTACTATTACTGCAGCTTCAGAATGAATCTAAGATGGATGCTGTCCGGCGTTTAGATAGGAGGTGGGAGGGTCTGGGAGACAGGGCATGCTGATTGGCTGGAATGTGTCTGCTGACTGTGAGGTACAGGGTCAAAGTTTGCTCAATAATAAAGTATAGGGGCGAACGCGAACATCGAATATGTTCGCCCGCCGCGGCGGACGCGAACAAGCTATGTTCGCCGAGAACTGTTCGCCGGCGAATAGTTCGGGCCATCTCTAGTGTCTAGTGGGTATAGCAGGGGGTCAGCACATTGCTGACCCCCTGCTATAAACTGCTGACATCTGTGCTGCAGATGTCAGCAGTTTAACCCTTCCATACCGGACCGCAGTATGGAAGTGGTTAAAAGGGAGGGAGCTCCCTCCCTCTCCCATCGGGGGGCTGCTGTGCCTTTGCAGCCCCCAGACAGGATGGGATAGCAGAGGGAGGGAGGTCCCCTCCCTTCCCATCCATCACCCTCTGCTCTGTTATGGCAGCGGGTGATGGTTGCCATGGGAGCAGGAAGCTTTCAGAAGCGTCCTGCTCTCCATGATACTGAAACTCTGAATAGGCTTTTGCTAAAGGCAAAAGCCTATTCAGATTTTGTAATGTAAAAAATACAGTAAGTACACTATATAGTGTACTTACTGTATTATATAGGCACCAGATCCACTGGATCTACAAGTACCAAGTGGGTCTGGGTAAAAAAAAAATGTCAAAAAAGTGAAAAAAAAAGTAAAAATAAGAAAAATACATATCACTAAATAAAAATTTTAAAAAATCAAATACACTACACATATTAGGTATCGCCGCGTCCAAAAAAATCTGCTCTATAAAAATATCACATGACCTAACCGCTCACGCAAATACCGTAAAAAAAATTGTGTAAAAAAGCAATTTTTTGTCACCTTGCATCACAAAAAGTGTAATACCAAGTGATCAAAAAGGCGTATGCCTCCAAAAATAGTACCAATAAAACCGCCATCTTATCCCGCAAAAAATGAGTCCTTACATAGGACAATTGCCCCAAAAAGTACAAAAATATGGATCTCAGACTATGGAGACACTAAAACATAATATTTTTTTTTCTAAAATGCTATTATTGTGTTAAAGTAAAATAAATTAAAAAAAAGTATACATATTATGTATCGCTGCGTCCGTAAAAACCTGCTCTATAAAAATATCTCATGATCTAACCACTCAGGTAAATACCGTTAAAAAAATAAAATAAAAACAATGGAAAACTCACTGTAGTACAGCAAAAAAGCGGCTACACCCCGCAGGTGATAAATGAAAGGGGTGCTCACCCTACGAATCCCACCCTAGATTAAAAAAGGAACCTGAAATAAATAAATAATTAGGGGGCACACCCACTATTTGGAGTAAACTGTTGGTATGGTAATATAAAATTTGAAATAAAATTTAATGTAGAGCTATCATAAACGCATATAAAACCAAATATACAAAATTGGTGACCCAGTGAGGGTAAAATCGCACAAAACCTGTAAAAGTAAAGTAGCACAAATCCTTGGACACAGATGATATTAACTTAGAGTCCGGCTAACAACAAAGTTATTAAGCCCAAGCCTGTAGTGAGAATAAAAAGTTCATCCGAAAGATTATAAAGCTCCACCGATGTGATCCTATGGAGGGCAACGTAGAGGGTACAGATATATAAATGCAATGAGGAGACCCTCTTGGTAAAAGTCACTTTGTGATCAATACGAGCTTCATGATCAAACCAAACTTCCTCGCTTCATGATCAAACCAAACTACCACGTGGGACGCCATTGGTGTCAGGGGACGTCTCAGCAAGAGGAGCGAGTGGGACGCGCGAGGAGGGAGGTAGGTGGGAAAGACTGTTTGCTGGGCAGTGTGCAATACCGCTTTTGTGGAGTAATTTTCAGGCCAGAAGTACATGTACAGATAACTTTATCATTCAAACAGACATTCCATTACACAGGACTCTAGGACCCTGCGGCCACCGCCTCCCATCCTCGGTAACGAAGCGCCTTCTAACCCCGGCAAAGTCACGTGGGACGCCACGCTAGACGGACACCACGTGGGACGCCATTGGTGTCAGGGGACGTCTCAGCAAGAGGAGCGAGTGAGACGCGCGAGGAGGGAGGTAGGTGGAAAAGACTGTTTGCTTACTACTGCCGCAAGGTTCAACGGAGGAGTGCCTGTATCTTGGCTGAGCAGGTCTGTGTTTTTATGTCATGCTCCCCACGAGAGCGAGGAAGTTTGGTTTGATCATGAAGCTCGTATTGATCACAAAGTGACTTTTACCAAGAGGGTCTCCTCATTGCATTTATATATCTGTACCCTCTACGTTGCCCTCCATAGGATCACATCGGTGGAGCTTTATAATCTTTCGGATGAACTTTTTATTCTCACTACAGGCTTGGGCTTAATAACTTTGTTGTTAGCCGGACTCTAAGTTAATATCATCTGTGTCCAAGTATTTGTGCTACTTTACTTTTACAGGTTTTGTGCGATTTCACCCTCACTGGGTCACCAATTTTGTATACTTGGTTTTATGTGCGTTTATGATAGCTCTACATTAAATTTTATTTTAAATTTTATATTACCATACCAACAGTTTACTCCAAATAGTGGGTGTGCCCCCTAATTATTTATTTAAAATAAAAACAATGTAAAAAAAAAACATTTTTGTCACCTCACATCTCAAAAACTGTAATAGCAAGCGAAGAAAAAGTTATATGCACCCAAAAATAGTGCCAATCAAACCATCATCTCATCCTGCAAAAAATGATACCCCACATAGGACAATCGCCTCAAAAAAATTAAAAAAATATGGCTCTCAGACTATGGAGACACTAAAACGTGATTTGTTTTGTTTTAAAAAATGATAATATTGTGTAAAACTTAAATAAATAAATAAAAATTATACATATTTGGTATCGGCGCGTCCGTCGCAACCTGTACTATAAAAATAACACATGACCAAACCCCTCAGGTGAACACAACAACAACAAAAAAAAATACGGTGTCAAAAGCCATTTTTTGGCATAGTAGGGGCATTGCCCGGTCTACAATAATGCGCATGCGTGCACATTTCTGTACTGGTATCTCTCTATCTCTTTCGGGATGAATCGATTTGTGCCCGAACTTCAAACAAAACAAATCTTGTCTGGTTTGCTTATCTCTAAGCCATTTCATGTTGGGCAGAGGCCAACTATAATAATTCTCAATATTTAATACCCTTAAGACACTTTGATACATATTGTATCCGCTATTAGCAGTTTTTAATAACCTGCATAAATTGAGAATTTAGTGATCACTATGTACATTTTAGGTTGAGACTTTCTGCAGAGTAAATGGAGAAACTAGAAGAGTATCACAATTCTGAAACCTCGGCCATTCCATTTTTTGAGAACTCTTACACAGTCATCAGTTCACTTTGATAGCGGATTCCTAAGCATGGCTTTGTGTGCCCTCTCCTTCCCTCTGTTCTCGATTTACCCTTTCCTCTTTCTGAATTTGCCAGCTAGCACATTTACTGCTGTTCCTCCAGTCCATTCATTTAATTCACCTCTTGTTTTTTCTACAGAACCACTGTTTATTTTTTATAATGTGTTTCCTATTATTATGACAAAGAAAATAAACGGTTGGGACCTGTCACCTAACCAGTTCCACTGTAAAAAGGTCTCGTCTATTTTTCTTTTAAAAAAAAGTGACAAAAAATAATCTTTAACCCAAAGTTTTTCTTGGCCAGCACAACTCCCTGACTTGACACTTGCTGTATCAGACCTTGGATTCGTTTCAGTACAGGGATATCCTTTAGAAAACAAAATTCAGCCACTACATGATAAAAAAATAAATATTTCATTTATTTATTTAAGAACAGGTTTAATTTGGGGATCAACATATTAATATATCTTGACTAAACACCTTTCAGAATGTAAAATGCATCTACACAATCAGGCTTACAGGACACAGTTACTTCTTAGATATTAATTACATTTGTGTTCAAAATTATTCAACCCCCAATTCTGTAAAGGGTTTTAGGGAATTTAGTGTACATTTGTAATTGTGTTCAGAATGAAATCTTACAAGGACTTTTTAAAGAACCAAATGCAACTAAAATGACATCAATTGTTTTTGTAATACAGTATTAACCCCTTAAGGACACGGCCCTATTTCACCTTAAGGACCAGGCCATTTTTTGCAAATCTGACCAGTGTCACTTTATGTGGTGATAACTTTAAAACGCTTTTTCTTATCCAGGCCATTCTGAGATTGTTTTTCGTCACATATTGTACTTCATGACACTGGTGAAATGAAGTCGAAAAATTTCATTTTTATTTATAAAAAAATATCAAATTTACCAAAAATTTGGAAAAATTTGCAATTTTCCAAGTTTCAATTTCTCTACTTCTATAATACATAGTAATACCGCCCAAAAAAGTTATTGATTTACATTCCCCATCTGTCTACCTTATGTATAGATCATTTTGGGAAAGCCATTTTATTTTTTGGGGACGTTACAAAGCTTAGAAGTTTAGAAGCAAATCTTGAAATTTTTCAGAAATTTTCAAAAACCCACTTTTTTAGGGACCAGTTCAGGTCTGAAGTCACTTTGTCAGACTTACATAATATAAACTGCCCAAAAATGACCCCATTCTAGAAACTACACCCCTCAAGGTATTCAAAACTGATTTTACAAACGTCATTAACCCTTTAAGTTTTCCACAACAGTTAATGGCATATGGAGATAAAATTTCAGAATGTCGATTTTTTGGAAAATTTTCCCTTTAATTCAATTTTTCCAGTAACAAAGCAAGGGTTAACAGCCAAACAAAACTCAATATTTATTGCCCCAATTCTGTAGTTTGCAGAAACACCCCATATGTGGGCGTAAACTACTGTATGGCCAAACGGCAGGGCGTAGAAGGAAAGAAGCGCGTGTGGTTTTTGGAAGGCGGATTTTGCTGGACTGGATTTTTGACACCATGTCCCATTCGAAGCCCCCCGATGCACCCCTAGAGTAGAAACTCCAAAAAAGTGACTCCATCTAAGAAACTACACCCCTGAAGGTATTCAAAACCAATTTTACAAACTTTGTTAACCCTTTAGGTGTTCCACAAGAGTTATTGGCAAATAGAGATGACATTTCAGAATTTCTATTTTTTGTTACCTTGCCTCAAGAAAAGTGCAATATAGAGCAACCAAAAATCATATTTACCCTAAAATAATACAAACAAAACTGCCACCTCATCCCGTACTTTCCAAAATGGGGTCACTTTTTTTGGAGTTTCTACTGTAGGGGTGCATCAGGGGGGCTTCAAATGGGACATGGTGTCAAAAAACCCGTCCAGCAAAATCTGCCTTCCAAAAACCATATGGCGTTCCCTTCCTTCTACGCCCTGCCGTTTGTTTGGCTGTTAACCCTTGCTTGGTAACTGGAAAAATGGATTAAAATGGAAAATTTGCAAAAAAATTGCTATTTTCGGACCGTTTTTATTTTTTGTTATTTACATCGTTGAACTGACAGGTTAGATTGTGTGCTATTTCTATAGATCAGGTTGCTACGGACGCGGCAATATAAAATATGGCTACTTTTTGGGGGGTTTTGTTTCAGTTTTACATAATACAGCATTTTTGAAAAAAGTGTCTTCACATTCTGAAAGAAGAAATGGAGAACTCCAGTTTTCTTGCGGTGTAAATTCTTTTAATATTGGAATTACGGCAAAATTCACACATATAGAGTAGTGACGTTTCGGCCTTCACAAAATGGCCTTCATCAGACTGTGTCAAAAAGATAAATAAAATCAAATTAAAGTATAGAAAAGGTACCAGGTCGTGCATAGAATATATACGTATAAAAGTAAATGATGAAAATAATTAATACAAATCCGCATCTCGTGACTTCCTCTTGATATAATAAATTCGCATAGGGTACTGTGCTTGGAATACTGTAGCAGAGTCAGTCATATACCTCATAATATTGTAGTGCATATTCATATCATAAAGTATATTGATAGAATTCATAATAACAGGATAATCCATAATTCATAATATTGCAGTATAATTCATATTGGCACCATCAAATATATCCATAAAAATAATAGTAAAAAAGAAAATCAATTAGGTATCATGATGAGAACATAATTAGTGAAAAAGTATAGTGAATAGACCATAAATGATAGGCAACATGATCAGCAGGTTCTTCAGGAAAAATAGTAATCAAAATCCTGATGGTAGTGGCATATAGATCAAAAAGTATCTGAGTAGGGCAATTTGTTAAAGAAATTATAGCAGTATAATAGATAGCAAGGTTATAAGACCAGGTGTATAGAGTTTCTTTAGCGTAACAAAGGATAAGTAAGCCACTATCTCCTATTAGTGGGTCTACATAGAGACACCTAGTACATTGCCTAATAGAAATATTTTAAAAAGGAAAATGTATCATATATCATATATATGTAGAATTCAGTGGGTTACCTGTAGCCGCTTATCCGGGAAAGTAAGAGAGAGCTGCTGTAAGAATAATAGGACTATGCCTGCTGGTAAGTATCTGCGCCTGGTTTCACATGGCGCCTGGTGTGGTCTTATAGCGGCGTCCCGGAAGTATCAAAGCGCGTGCGCGCCTGTCATGATGCGTATCAAGCCTCGATTTGAGTACGGATGTGTGCCCACTGAGTTCTGTGTTTCAAGCCTCGATTTAGGTATTGGCGCATGCGCTCTAGTTCACGTGTCTAATCTTCACTGGTATATGATTTCATATGTTGGTATTGGGAATATGATATATATCAGTGTTCATGAATTGTGGATTATCCTGTTATTATGAATTCTATCAATATACTTTATGATATGAATATGCACTACAATATTATGAGGTATATGACTGACTCTGCTACAGTATTCCAAGCACAGTACCCTATGCGAATTTATTATATCAAGAGGAAGTCACGAGATGCGGATTTGTATTAATTATTTTCATCATTTACTTTTATACGCATATATTCTATGCACGACCTGGTACCTTTTCTATACTTTAATTTGATTTTATTTATCTTTTTGACACAGTCTGATGAAGGCCATTTTGTGAAGGCCGAAACGTCACTACTCTATATGTGTGAATTTTGCCGTAATTCCAATATTAAAAGAATTTACACCGCAAGAAAACTGGAGTTCTCCATTTCTTCTGTATACGGGGGCGGGATCCCGACTTCCAGTGGCGGTAAAAAGCAGAGTGCCACTACGTTTTACTTCCTGTTCACATTCTGAAAGCCATATTTTATTTTTATTTTTTGGGCGACTGTCTTATGTAGGTGCTCATTTTTTGCGGGATGAGATGTCGGTTTCATTGGAACTATCTTGGGGTGCATATGACATTTTGGTCGCTTGCTATTACACTTTTTGTGATGTAAGGTGACAAAAATGGCTTTTGACACGGTATTTTTTTTTTTTCTTGTTGTGTTCACCTGAGAGGTTTGGTCATGTGTTTTTTTTATAGAGCAGGTTGCGAAGGACGCGCCGATACCAAATATGTATACTTTTTATTTTTTATTTATTTATTTAAGTTTTACACAATATTATCATTTTTTAAAACAAAACAAATCATGTTTTAGTGTCTCCATAGTCTGAGAGCCATATTTTTTTTATTTTTTTGGGGTGATTGTCTTATGTGGGGTATCATTTTTTGCGGGATGAGATGACGGTTTGATTGGCACTATTTTTGGGTGCATATAACTTTTTGATCGCTTGCTATTACAGTTTTTGAGATGTGAGGTGACAAAAATGTTTTTTTACATTGTTTTTATTTTATTTTTTAACGGTATTTACCTGAGGTGTTAGATAATGTGATATTTTTATAGAGCAGGTTTTTACGGACGCGTCGATACATAATATGTATACTTTTTATTTATTTATTTTACTTTAACACAATAATAGCATTTTAGAAAAAAAAATTATGTTTTAGTGTCTCCATAGTCTGAGAGCCATATTTTTTATTTTTTGGGCGATTGTCCTATGTAAGGACTCATTTTTTGCGGGATGAGATGGCGGTTTTAATAGTACTATTTTAGGAGGCATACGCCTTTTTGATCACTTGGAATTACACTTTTTGTGAAGCAAGGTGACAAAAAATAGCTTTTTTACACTATTTTTTGGGGGGGGGGTTTTACGGTATTTAAGTGAGGGGTTAGGTCATGTGATATTTTTATAGAGGAGATTTTTACGGACACGGCGATACCTAATATGTGTAGTGCATTTGATTTTTTTTAATTTTTATTCAGTGATATGTATTTTTCTTATTTTTACTTTTTTTGACCCAGACCCACTTGGTTCTTGTAGATCCAGTGGATCTGGTGTCTATATAATACAGTAAGTACACTATATAGTGTACTTACTGTATTTTTTACTTTACAAAGTCTGAATAGGCTTTTGCCTTTAGCAAAAGCCTATTCAGAGTTTCAGTGCTATGGAGAGCAGGACGCTTCTGAAAGCGTCCTGCTGCCATGGTAACCATCACTCGCTGCTATAACAGAGCAGCGGGTGATGGGAAGGGAGGGAAGCTCCCTCCCTCTGCTATCCTATCCTGTCGGGGGGCTGCAAAGGTACAGAAGCCCCCCGATGGGAGAGGGAGGGAGCTCACTCCATGTTAACACCTTCCATACCGCAATGTGCTGACCCCCTGTTATACCCACTAGACACCAGGGAAAGCATTTGAAAGGAGGCGGGCGGGGAATCGCAATTGCGATCCCGCCTGCCGCACCACCCACCTCCTACGCCGCCCACCCGCAGCACCGCCTGCAATCCCCCCCCCCCTGCACCGCCCGGGGGGACACTAATATGGCAGGGTGCAGGGGGAGGGGGGTTAAAATTTATAAGTTTGGGGCATATTTTAGTCTCTGATCCCCGCGGTCTGATCAGAGACTACAGTTAGCGCTGCAAACCGCAGGTCTGAATTGACCTGCGGTTTGCTGCGATCGCTGGCATGGGTGGGTCACAGGACCCCCCTGGGCATTGTGCCAAGGTGCCTGCTGATTGATTTCAGCAGGCATCTTGTCCCGATCACCGCCACCTGCACAGCGGTGATCGGATATTGGCTGGGTGTAGATGTACTCCCTTGGTCCTTAAGTACCAGGACACAAGGGCGTAAATGTACACCCTACCTTAAAGAGGACCTTTCACTGGTCCAGAGTATATCAGTTAATGGTATGTACATTGAGAGCGGCACCCAGGGATGTCCCTGCACTTACTTGTATCCCTGGGTGCCGCTCCGTTCATCCTCTGTAGCCCCCGGTACCGGCGCTCCTGCTGCTGTAATTTTGCCTGGGGCGGAGACTCTTCTTCTGCCCTGGGCATCTTCTTCTCCCAGGGCTGGAGCGCTGGCAATCGCAGCGCTCAGCTCATATCCTGAATATGAGCTGAGCGCTGCGATTGGCCAGCGCTCCAGCCCTGGGAGAAGGAGACGCCCAGGGCAGAAGAAGAAGTCTCTGCCCCAGGCAAAATTACAGCAGCAGGAGCGCCGGTACCGGGGGCTACAGAGGACGAACGGAGCGGCACCCAGGGATACAAGTAAGTGCAGGGACATCCCTGGGTGCCGCTCTCAATGTACATACCATTAACTGATAAACTGTGGACCAGTGAAAGGTCCTCTTTAAGAGGTTAAATGTTTTTGTTTGTGATTTCTTCATTGAAACAATTATTCAACCCCTTAAAGACTACCACTCTTAAGAACAGAGGTTCATTCAAGTGTTTTCGATCAGGTATTGAAAACACCTGTGAATGTCAAGGAGCAGCAATCAAGCATAATAAGCACCAATTAGGCAGATTTAAAATTACTGTGATACTCAGCTCCTTCTAGACATTTACTGGTGTATTTACAAACATGGTGAAGTCAAGAGAATGGTCCAGGAAGACAAGAGAAGAGGTGATTTCTCTTCACAGGAAGGGCAATGGCTATAAGAAGATTGCAAAGATGTTAAACATACCAAGAGACACCATAGGAAGCATCATTCGCAAATTCAAGGCAAAGGGCACTGTTGAAACGCTACCTGGTCGTGGCAGAAAGAAGATGCTGACTTCGACTGCTGTGTATTACCTGAAGTGCAAAGTAGAGAAAAGTCCCCGTGTGACTGCTGAGGAACTGAAAAAAATATTTGTCAGATGCGGGTGCTGAAGTTTCAGCTCAGACAATAAGGCGCACACTGCGTAATGAAGGCCTCCATGCCAGAACTCCCAGGCGCACCCCCTTGCTGTCTCCAAAGAATAAGAAGAGTCGACTGCAGTATGCCAAAAGTCATGTGGACAAACCACAAAAGTTTTGGGATAGTTTTCTGTGGACTGATGAAACAAAATTAGAGCTGTTTTGGCCCATGGATCAACGCTATGTTTGGAGGGGGAAGAACAAGGCCTATGAAGAAAAGAACACCTTGCCTACTGTGAAGCATGGCGGGGGGGTCAATCATGCTTTGGGGCTGTTTTGCTTCTACAGGTACAGGGAAGCTTCAGCGTGTGCAAGGTACCATGAATTCTCTTCAGTACCAGGAGATATTGGATGAAAATGTGATGCAGTCCGTCACAAACCTGAGGCTTGGAAGACGTTGGGCCTTTCAACAGGACAATGATCCCAAGCATACCTCCAAGTCCATTAGAGCATGGTTGCAGATTAAAGGCTGGAACATTTTGAAGTGGCCATCGCAGTCACCAGACTTAAATCCGATTGAGAACCTCTGGTAGGAATTAAAGAAAGCAGTTGCAGCGCGCAAGCCTAAGAATGTGACTGAACTGGAGGCTTTTGCCCATGAAGAATGGGCGAAGATACCCGTAGATCGCTGCAAGACACTTGTGTCAAGCTATGCTTCATGTTTAAAAGCCGTTATAACTGGAAAAGGATGTTGTACTAAGGCCTCTTTCACACTTGCGTTCTGAGGATCCGGCAGGCACTTCCGTCCCGCCGGATCCGTCAGAACGCAAGTCGCCTGAAAGCATTACAAGACTGATCAGGATCCTGATCAGTTTTCGAAATGCTTTCAGGTTACTATGGCAGCCAGGACACTATTAAAGTCCTTGTTGCCATAGTATAGTGAGGAGCGGGGGAGCGGTATACTTACAGTCTGTGCGGCTCCCGGATCGCTCCAGAATGACGTAAGAGCACCCCATGCGCATGGATCACGTGATCAATGTGATCACGTGATCCATGCGTGTAGGGCGCCCTGACGTCACTCTGGAGCGCCCCGGGAGCCACACAGATGGTAAGTATACTGCTCCCCTGCTCCCCACTACACTTTACCATGGCAACCAGGACTTTAGCGTCCTGGCTGCCATGGTAACCATTGAGAAAAAGCTAAACGTCGGATCCGGCGATGCGCCCCGAAACGACATTTAGCTTAAGGCCGGATCCGGATTAATGCCTTTCAATGGGCATTAATTCCGGATCCGGCCTTGCGGCAAGTGTTCAGGATTTTTGGCTGGAGCAAAAAGCGCAGCATGCTGCGGTATTTTCTCCGGCCAAACAACGTTCCGATCCTGAACTGAAGACATCCTGATGCATCCTGAACGGATTTCTCTCCATTCAGAATGCATTGGGATAATCCTAAGATTGAATGTCACTTGGGGGTTGAATAAAACTGATAATGATGTGAGCACAGAAAAGACATTTGTGGTTATTTCATTATAAATGTTATGTTATATTTGTCTGACTTACAAGTGCCTCTTTGATTTAATTGTAGACAAGATGACTGAAATGATCAAAATCAATGTCAAACTGGCCAAAACACTCAATTTCAGTGGGGGTTGAATAATTTTGATCACAACTGTAGATTGAAGAGTAATATGCAGTTTTGAATAAATATATATTTTTCATCTACAAGATGCAATTTTTAGTTAGAAATGTTTTTTTGGCAAGACAAAAAGTGCCTGTGTCTTACAGTGCGCATCAGTGTGGTCCACCAGTGCCAGAACCCCTGACTGTTTCCTTAATGATCCAGCACAGTGCTCTTCTCTCTCTTGGCCAACACTGATCTATGTGATCAGTGCAGGTAGCAGAGGAGGCTGAACAATCATTCAGCATATGGTTACCATGCAGCCCTCTCCATCCTGAAGGACTCCCCGCTGCAATATAATATAATATGCATACTGCAGAGCTGTCTGTGTATAATGTGCATGCAGCAGAGCTGTATGTGGGCAGCAAAGCTGTGTGTAGCAGGGCTGTGGGTGTATAATATGTGTATAATGTGCACACTGCAGAGCTGTGTGTGTGTTTCTGTATACTGTCATGATCATGGAGATTTAAAAAAAAAAAAAAAAAAACCTAAGCAGAACAAGCATGGCAGGACACCATGGCATGATGACAGGAGACACATTTACTTGGATGGGTTTAATGAGGTGACTGCATGTGCTATTGCTGTTTGTTACAATGGTCAGCAGATGACACACTAAGGGTGGGTTCACATCAGCGTTATGTATTCCATTATGGCTTTCCATTATAACATGGTTATAATGGAAAATAACGGAATCCATAAGACGGAAGTCAAAACGGAAGCCTTTAAGAGGCATTCTGTCATTCTGTTTTGATCTATCATTTTAGAAGTCTATTGGAATCATAACGTATCCGTCTGGTTCCCGTTATGCAAGACGAAAGACAAAGTCCCAGGACTTTTTTGTCTGTTCTGCATAACTGGAACCAGACGGATTCGTTATGATACCCATAGACTTCTATTATGATGGAAAGCAAAACGGAATGCCTTTTAAAGGCTTCCGTTTTGACTTCCGTCTCATGGATTCCATTATTTTCCATTATAACTATGTAGTCCGTGTCGTTATGGACGCGGCAATACCAAACATATGGTGGATATTTTTTTTCTCATCGAAAAGCGTATTTTCAATGAAAAAAAGCGCAACTTTTTTTAATGGTATTTTTTAATTGAATAAATGTGTTTTTTTTTACTTTTTTTTACCACTTAATGGTCCTAAAATGGGACTATAACAGTGCATCCCTATAGTGCATTGCATTTTAATGTCAGTGCTATTCCGACATTGACTGTCAGGCTGTGCCAGAGAGGAGCAGCCTGCTAGAAATCACTCAAGGCTGGCTGATCTCATTTGCGGGGTGCCCGATGGGAGACAGAGGAAGTCCGTTTCCTCTGTCAGCACTTTACATGTGGCTGGCACCATTGCCCACGGCATGTAAAGTGTTAAACAGCCTGGATTGGCACTCCTGCCGGTCCGTGCTGTAAGAGCAGGGCCGCGGCTCTCATGTGAGAGTTAGGCCCCCCTCCCCATTGCAGGGGAGACCTGTGAAGCACCATAAAAAAGTGGCGGCCCTTCCTAAGGCCCCTTAGTGACCGCAGTAAACAGGCGTATGGGTGGTCACTAAGGGTTAAAAACGACTTGTCCCCATCATCTGGATTACATTTCTCTGTTAGATCAAACAAAACATAACTTTCAGTTAACTTGCATGGGGCTGAGATGCAAATAAGCCATATGACAGGAATGTGATGTCACTGGCCTAGCAAGACTTCCTGTTCTTTCAGAGCAGCCACATGGGCCACAGACACAATAGATTGGAGGTTTTTGTAGGCATGCTCTGTAACCTGTGCAGAGGTCAGAAAGTAGTAGATAACTGAACTATTGTAAGTGATAAATCCTGTGTTATCTAAACAAAAATGATGTCATTGTAATTCTGCCTATTATGATAATGCAATGGCTACTGAAAAGTTATCTGTACAGACAGGAAGTTTCGACATATTACTATACCTAGTGGCCAGTGTAAAGACGGCACGATTTTAGAGATTTTTTTTTAAAATAAAATGTGAAAGACAATTAAAACAATCACCACAAATTCAAAAAAAATTTGTTTAACATAAAGATGTAATTTAAACAATGGCTAATTTTCTGATGACACATTCACATTTAAAGGGAATGTGTCATCTATAATTTTTGTAGCAGTTAAAACCAGAAAGTGAAATATATTATTTTATTTAAAAAATTTCTGATGGTAGATTTTTTTAAATTCTATTTTCTGAACATGATCATAGGAGCAGCCATCTTGCCTGGGCTGTTCTTAATAGGATTTAGAGACATACTTTATAGAAGCCACCATGGGCCATAGACAGAATATACTGGGGGGGACAGGACTCATTGACTTGTATGTTATCCAGGTAAAGGTGGATTTAAATGGGCAGATAATCGGGCAGATTGTCAGGAACAAACGTAAAATACAGAGAGGACGGACAGGATAGACTGTAGTAATGTGTTGCTGTGGTAATGGAGACTGCATACAAGAGTTGCTGCTCATTATCTTCCTCTCTGTACTTCATGTCTACATATGAACTTCATTCCTACAGAGATTCAGCTGAAGAATTTATCAGCTGTATTCAGGATTCTAATCCCTGACAAGTAGAGCATTGAGGAGATTAAGGCCTCATGCACACGACCATATGTGTTTTGCGGTCCGCAAAATGCGGATCCATTGTAATAATGCCTATCCTTGTCCGCAAACTAGAAAAAAATAGGACATGCTCTATTTTTTTGCGGAACGGAAAAACGGACATATGGAAACGGAATGCACATGGAGTACCTTCCGTTTTTTTTGCTGACCCATTGAAATGAATGGTTCCGCATATGGTCCGCAAAAAAAACGTAACGGACACAGAAAGAAAATACGTTCGTGTGCATGAGGCCTAAGCCGGTCTTTACCTCAGTGTTGTAAATTAACTTGTCCCACTGTGTGATTAGTACATGCTTTGTGTGGACTAATAGGACAGAGGTCATTTTATTTCCCTTGATGATTGCTCCTCAGACAAAACAAGCCATTCTCACAACTAAGCTGTGCTGTGAGATACTCCCTGGAGCAGAGACTTGAATTGCTCCGAGTCCAGAAATACCATCCATGGATTCCACAAAGCTAGGAACGTTGGCGTTCGGTCATGAGCAGCAGCTACCATTTCTTCCATTCTCTGAATGCTCTTAACCTCCTCAGACCATTCACAAAGAGAGGGTGGTGCAGTTGATCTCCAGTGTCTCGGGATGACCATCCTGGCTGCTACCAATAAGTGTCTTAGGATGCTCTTCTTAATTTGTGCCAAGGTCTCAGGAATGAGGGAAAGGAAAGTGCATTGAGGGGTGTTCGAAATTGTTTTGTCTGAATAATGTTCATAGATTTGAAGGACGTTCTCCCAAAACTTATTGATAGTCGGGGAGGCCCACAAAATGTGTAACATAGTTCCCCTGGCCTCTCCACAGAGCCAACAGGTCTCTTAAGCTGATGGGTACATATGATGTACTTGAAATGGGCAATAGTACCACCTGGCTAATATTTTAAAGTTCTTCTCTTTCGCCTGGGTTGCCAAGGAGCAAGGACGTGTTATGTGTCAAAGTGCAGATCTTCACGATTTCAGGTCCCAAGATGGAAGTTCCCAGATCTGCTTCCCACCTCTAGAAGTAAGAGGCTCTGTCTGAATCAGGCAGATCTAGGAGCAATTGTTACATTTGAGAAAGTCGTTGTGGCATCCCAGAAGTAAGAAGAAACTTCTTGTCAAAATAAGATAACGGAGGAATTTCTTTCTCATTTAAAAATGTGCTTTTGAAAAAGGAGTGCAGTTGTTCATACTCTAGCCAAAATATCATAATAATTTAACATTGGAGACAGGTACTAAGAGGAAAGAAGGAGAAAGCGGATTATAGTTATCTGCTTCCTATGTGCCTGATTACAAGAGAACATCTAGTAAGTGCACTGAAACATTACGGTTCACCTGCAGCAACAATACTTCACTATTGTGCGATTCTCTTTGACTCTCAACAGGTTCTGGAGATAAAAAGGGACCTGTGATCTTTGCTGTTTTTTCTGTATCTTTTGGAGGAAGAAATCAGTTGTCTGTTTTGGAGTCTACTATACATTGCAGCATGATCTCACCACTTTTTACAGCCAAAATATCCTCACTGATAGATTTTTGGATTGGAGGTGCTCTCAAGTATAGAAAGTGTTTCCTTCCATTGCATCGCCCAGTCTTGGCGTCCTATTAGTAACCCATATCAAAAATCGTTGGGCCTGTAATCCTGGCTGGGATTTAGAGTTTCCCAAGATTGGTGACATCCTACCTGGTCTATTAGATAGCTTCCCCTTGGCCAACCAATTGTCCCATATTGAAAGGGCGTGGGCTGTCAAACATGGCGTCCTTCCAAGGCTATCCCTATCTTCTGATAACAGCCAGGGGGCCTTACACAGGTCCCAGGGTGCTGTTTTTGATTCTAGAGCTACCCACTACTTGGAGCTCACGGAGTGAGACCAATATAATAACCTGGCTATGATAGCTGTCTCATGGTACAATTTTAGATTCAGTAAACCTGCTGCTCCTTTAGATTTAGCTTTTGTCAAGGTGTCCTTACTCAGTTGGGGCCTACTGGAACCCCACACAAAGAGCATCAAGGCTTTCTGAAGAACCTTGAAATAGCCTGCCGGGAGGCAGATGGGGAGAGCCTGGAAGTAATAAAGAAAGCGAGGTAGGATGTCCCTCTTTATTACATTCTTTCTTCCAAACCAAGAAAGTTGCCGATGACCGTATGATTGCAAGTCTAATAGGATTTTCCGTTGGATGGGTAGAAAGTTTAGAGTCTGAAGTTGGTGGAGTTTATTATATTAGGGATCTAGATGCTGAGATATGTGATGCTGTTTTCCTGCTATCGAAAACCAAAATTGACTTTTAGAGTCCGGACCTCTTGTTCCGAAATGGAGATATATAGGGCTTCAGTTTTAGAGACATTCACTTTAAAATTGCTTAAGCTGCCAAAATGTTCGAATTGCCTAAGTACCGAGGGGAGAGATGTACCTAGAGTCAAGACATATAATAACAAATCATCTGCAAATAAGGCAATCTTATAGTGAGTGTTACCTACTTTCAAACCTCTGATGTCAGGGTTGTGCCTTAAGGCGTTAGCCAGGTGTTCCATTGTTAATATGTGCAATACTGGAGAAAGGGGGCATCCCTGTCACGTTCCATTACGTATAGAAATGGGATCTGATAAAATTCCATTGACCCTGATTCTTGCTGTAGGCTATGAATATAGGGCCATAACCTGGTCGATATAACAAGAGCCGAGCACTAATTGACGCAGTGTTGACCAGAGGAAGTTCCAGCCTAGGCTTCCTGCACATGACTGTATGGTTTTGCGGTCCGTTTTAAACGGATCAGTTTTTCTGTTTTTTTTTGTTTCAGTAGGGTTTCCGTTTCCCTATTCCGTTTGGTTTTCGTTTGTGTTTGTTCTTTTGTGGATTGCAAACAGAAGCATACCATAATGTTTAAACGGTAAGTACATAGAAAAATTGGACTGGGCATAAAATTTTCAATAGATGGCTCCTCAAAAACCGAACGGATACGGAAGACATACGACTGCATTCTGTATGCAATCCATTTTTTTTTTTTGCAGAACCATTGACTTGAATGGAGCCAAGGAACTTGATTTGCGGGCAATATTAGGACATGTTCTATCTTTGAACGGAATGGAAATACGGAAATACGGAATTGCACACGGAGTACCTTCCGTTGTTTTTGCGGACCCATTGAAGTGAATGGTTCCACATACGGACCGCAAAAGAAACACAAAAAAACACAAAAAAAGGGAACGGAAAAATAATGCGGTCATGTGCAGGAGGCCTTACTCTGTCAAATGCTTTTTCTGCATCAACAGATAACAGACAGAATGGCAGCGCGTGTTGTCTCTGGCTTCTCTCTAGGGCACAAAGCCTACCTGATCTAAATGAATGAGGGATGTTGGGGCCCCTATTAAGCGGTTGGCCAGCAATTAAGAATATATTTTAATATCACAATTAATCAAAGAGATCGAGCGGTAGTTGCTGCAAACAGTGTGGTCTTTGTTGGGTTTTGGAATTACGGCTACGTGGGCCTCTAGTGCCTGTCTCGGGAATGGGCAAGTGGGTGATATACTATTGTATAGTTCTGAAAGAATGGGTTACAAGCTTTAAGGATGTGACGTATTCTGGTGTCTATAATGGTGTATATCAATGATTTATGTAGGGCTGTTGAAACTCCTCTCGACTTAACTTCCGGATTAGAGCTGTGCAGCCAAAATGTGTAATGTTTGGATCTCATACCTGGGATAAGGCCCGTTCTGAAGTGCGTTTCCTGCAATAGTAAGATCTGTACCCTCTCTTTGTGCATGGCGTAGGTGATTTGTGATCTCTTTTAAGGCACATTGAAACTCCGCACGTTGAGCGATGCCAACTTGATCATGGGTCCAGACATGATTTCTGGGGGGAAAACAAAACAAAAAAAAAAAAGGGGGGGGAGAGGGAAAAAGGAAGGAGGGTAGGAAAGAGGGTAAGATGTAAAATAAGAAGAAAAGGAAAGAAAAAAAGTCAAGAAAGATCACAAAGCAGAAAGACCCGCAGTGCGTGATCCAGCAGTAATAAGACTATATGTTGTACCTAGATCTATATTATGGAGTACTAAAGAAGCCCCCTGTCAGGGAACTAATGCCTGCAGTAAAATATCACCTATATGGCTAAACTCACTGTCAGTAGATCCAGATAACTAGAGAATGATTGACAATGACCGTATTCGAGACTGCCACTATGCCACCAAAGTGGATAGTGTAATGACCAATAAGTGTAAAGCTAAATAACTCAAAAGTTAAAAGATTAAAATAACAACTGTGAGGCCTAAATGAGCCTATAGCACTTAGAAAAGAGCTATCTATATGTGAGGAGCCATAATGGGGTCCCCGTCATCCAGAGTTCGTTGTTTTCAAACAGCCCATAGTTGGTGTTGAAGAACTAGTTTCAGCCACAGAGTTCCAATAGTCCCTCTCAAGTATTCCGGCCATCCTGGCCCATCTGGCTCCCTGGTAAGCTCCCGGCGTCAGAGGTTCTTCTTGTCCTGGGATCTCAAAGACTTGATCGCAGCACGATGGGAGGGATGGGGTTCCAGTCTGGTAAAGAAACTGAGGGGAGAGCCAGACTGGATAGGAAATTTGGTAGGTCTTCTGGATCCCGTAATATATATCTCTTCCAATCTTGGCGGACCAATAGGTGAAAATGGAATCCCCAGATATAAGGAGTGTCTTGTTTCCTTAAAATGTCAGGGAGAGGTCATAAAGCTTTGCACTGGGAGAGAGTAGAGCGAAAATTATCTTGCGGAATTTGCACTTGAGCTCCGTTGACATCCCAGTGAGCCACAGATCTTGATTTCATCATGATTTCTACATTAACTGTATATTAATGCAGGCAGCATATGACATCTCTGGGTTTATTCGGGTCAGGATTTGCTGGGCCCAGGGCACGATGAGCTCTGTCTATTTCTAAGTCGTCATTTACAGGCCCAAAATGGCGCCAAAAAGTGCATGTAAAGTGGACAAAAGTTCGGGTGTGTGCTTCTTTCTTTCTTGTATGTGGCCTCCAGTCTTTTCACATACTTTTCTATGTACTGCCTTGAAGAAAGCCAGTGCATATATGCCCTCCAGTCAGAGGGGTCTTGAGTGGCAGGAATAGTGGCTTTCCCCTGAGGTGACTTGTGCGGATTCTCTTCTACCTCTCCCATACCATCCCCCATGGAGGTGGGGAGTACAGCCTTGCCGCCATTGCGCTGTGGCAGTGGGCTGTTCGGGCATGGCATAGTTGGAGCAGGGTGGGTATCCATGTCGGTCCAGGGGTCTGGTATGGCGAATAGGGAATGTCTTATACCCACTGTGTGTTCCGCTGTAGGCGAGGTCCTTTCTTCCGAGAGGAGTGTGGGATTGCGGCCTACTGTGTCGGAGCACCGCTGGTCTGTATGGCCGAAAAATCATCTTAGGTCACCCTGTCCGGTGGGTAAACCAGGATTAGGCTGAGTAGGAAGGGCGTGAGTGGACGGTATATCAGGCAGCCAATCAAAAAACATCAACACTCACAGCAGGAAAGCTAGGGATTGTGGGGATTGTAGTCTTGTGAGGGAAGACCAGGTGCCATGATACTTTCAGTGTGTTGCAGGTGTTGCAGGTTCCTATGTTTTTGTCCAACAAAGTCAAGTCCCATTAGCAAGTTATCCACAATCCTTTTTTTATTCTGATGATTCTTCAATATTATCCTGGTCTCCAGTCATGAGTATCCAGGGGGAGGGAGCAGCTACTACTATGGACAATTTGCCTACTTCCTTGTTTTTTATGAGTGACATCCCTATAATCAAGTTTACCTTTGGTAAGTAGTTCTTTACTGGGCCAATAGTCCTTCCAGTTTGGAACTGTATGCAAATCCTACCTCTGCACAACACAAATTATGATCTCAAACCCATTATGAAGGCAAGAAACTCCACAAACTGACTCTTGACAAGGCATACCTGTTAGCTGACTACCTCATGAAAATAACTTAGAGAATGCCAAAAGTGTGAAAAGCTGTCATCAAAACAAAAATGGAAGAACATAAATGATTAAACATGTTCATTTTTGTTTATTACTTAAATCCATATTTGTTCCTTCATCATTTTCATGTCTCCAATATGAAAAGAAAAAACTGAATGAAAATCTTTGACTCGTACTGTATATACGTGTTATATATGTCATTGTAACCACTGATGATAATGATATGACTGCTGAAAGTGATCTGTAATGACCAAGAAGAGGTGTCTATTATTAGGCTTAGTGGCCAGTGTCAACAATGTAGGATTAAAAAAAAAAATCTGGACAAGCCCTGAATGATTTAAAACAAAAAATTATTTTATTCATTACTCTCTAGCACAGCGATTGGCTGCAGCAGTCACCACTGCAGTTTTTATAAAGCAGCAGCAAGAGGACCAGGCCAGCAGGACAGAGACTGGCGCTGGAGAAAGAGGCAAGTATAATCTCTTTTTTTTATCTTAGATCATTGGGGGCTAATGTGAGATTTTTAAATATCTTGGATAACTGCTTTGACAAGTGTGGGGAGTCGCTCTGGTAGACAGTGGTGCGGGTGCAGTATAGAGGCAAAAGGGAGTCCAGAAGGTGCAGCAAACAGTGTTTTATTCACACTTGCATCAAAAATAAACAGCGATCAGTCACTTGGTGTTAAATCACACACATCAGAAAACGTGAGGTAAAACAAAATGTCCAAACAGGTTTCAGTCACCTGGGAGGTTTTAGGTGCAGGTTCGCACCTGGCTGTCAGTCCAGCCGCAAGACAGTCAACGTCAGGTTTCCGGGCCGTCTGCACTCCTCCATGTTGGGCTCTGGCTTCCAGCCCAGGGAACTCCACATAGCACAGAATGGATCAGAACTCCCAAACTCAAATGACTCCACAGCCTAACAGCAGCTCCAGGACAATCACCTCCCTCAGCTGCTGAGGAGGCTGCCTTTTAAAGGCCCGGATAAAAGTCCGGCCTGGACCGTGGGGAGTAGGCACCCACCCAACTCTTTGCCTACTCCCAGTAAGAGCCGGCCCGGATTGGCTTTGCAGCCAAACTAACTGACAATGTCAAACAGCACTAGCTGCTGCTGACACATAAAAAACCCGGCTCTCACCTCACCGAGGCCAGGAACCTCGGTGATACGTATCGTCCGTCCATGACGACACCTTGCGCCCTCTTACACAAGATAATGATGAAAATGGTGACAAAATGATTGGATTATATGATGGATTGGATTGGTAAGCAAAGATATACCGTAGGTGGCCATGTTAAAAAAAAAATACCTGATTCATATTCTTGGCATTTCAATGTGAATTTTTCAATGTATAATGTGACACTTGTAAAGAATGATAGGTAGTATGATGCTTGCTCTTTTCTGGGAAAGAAAGTTGTATTATATTGAAAATTAAGAAACTGGCACTTTTTCATGTCCAAAAAAACTGGATCCAGCCTCATTGGCTTACATGGTTTTTGGTGCCGGATCAAGCTTCTTCAGTTTCCCATGCCGCACACAAAGACGCTGCTTGCAGCGGATTTATATCAGGCATGGGAACGCAACAAACCGGAATGGAATGCATTCTGGTGCACCCCATTTCGGTTTGTTCCGTTTGGTCCCCATTGAAGTGCTGCGGTTTAAGACCCTGTGCCGGATGTCAAAACCGGACAGCACTGGACAGCACAGTGCAAATGTGAAAGTAGCCTGACCTCAATAGCCAAGTGGGATGTTTTATTAGTGACTGTAGGAATTTTATATCTGTCACTTATAAGTAGTGATGTCGCGAACATAAAATTTTCAGTTCGCGAACAGCGAATGCGAACTTCCGCAAATGTTCGCGAACGGGCGAACCGGGCGAACCGCAATAGACTTCACTAGACAGGCGAATTTTAAAAACCAAAGGGACTCTTTCTGGCCACAATAGTGATGGAAAAGTTGTTTCAAGGGGACTAACACCTGGACTGTGGCATGCCGGAGGGGGATCCATGGCAAAACTCCCATGGAAAATTACGTAGTGGACGCAGAGTCGGGTTTTAATCCATAAAGGGCATAAATCAACTAGCATTCCTAAATTGTTTGGAATAACATGCTTTAAAACATCCAGTGTGTGTATACGATCAGGTATGATGTTGTATCGATCAGGTAGTGTAAGGGTTACGCCCGCTTCACAGACATTGAGAGACCAAACTCCCCTTTTAATGCACCGCAAACAACCGCAAACAGTTCATTTGCACAACCGCAAACTCCCCATTTACACAAGGTTGGATACCAAGCTAGCCACGTCCCGGTGATGTCATTGAAGGTTTCTTCCTCCACCAAGCCAAGAACAACACCAAAGGTCCTCGAAAAGTGAATTGAATTGATTTTTCAAACGGGGAGATGGTTAAAAAAACGCTGGCTCCCTCCCCTTTGTTTTAATCCACGGGCACTGCGTCTGTGCCGTGCAATTTACTGTCACACACGATATGAGTGGTATTTTCTGTAGTACTATTCTCATCAGTTTAATCCCTGTTATGTCCCCAATCTGGGGGCCATTTATTGAATTGATTTTTCGAACGGGGAGATGGTTAAAAAAACGCTGGCTCCCTCCCTTTTGTTTTAATCCATGGTCACTGCATCTGCGCCGTGCAATTTACTGTCACACCCGATATGAGTGGTGTCTTAACTAGAACTATTTCTATCAGTTTAATCCCTGTTACGTCCCATATCAGGGATTGCCTTTTGTGAAAAAAAATGTAGGCCGGGTACCTTCGACTGCCTTTACAGTGACAGACCAAACTCTCATACACTAAACTGAATTGATTTTAGGAACCGGGAGATGGAAAAAGCAGCTTGGTCGGTCCTCTTACTCCCAAATTGGGGCACTGCGCGTGCACAGAGCAATGTGCAGTGACACCCTATATGAGTGGTGTCTTAACTAGTACTATTCCTATCAGTTTAATCCCTGTTACGTACCCTATCCGGACTAAAGTGTAAAAATTAAATGCCTTATTTATCGGCAAGCTACTGTGCCAACCGGTATTAGTGGTGGTGGGCACTGGCAGTGGGCACACTACAGTCTGTGGAAGTCAGCCTGACACACACTAGCAGCAGGCAAGCAACTGAAATTAAACTAAAGTGTAAAAATTAAATGCCTGTGCCACCCGGTATGAGTGGTGGTGGGCACTGGCAGTGGGCACACTACAGTCTGTGGAAGTTGGCCTGACACACACTGGCAGCAGGCAAGCAACTGAAATTAGACTAAAGTGTAAAAATTAAATGCCTGTGCCACCCGGTATGAGTGGTGGTGGGCACTGGCAGTGGGCACACTACAGTCAGTGGAAGTTAGCCTGACACACACTGGCAGGCAACTAACCTTAGATTAAAGGGTAAAAATGAAATGCCTTTGTTTGATGCAAAGTCCTGTGCCACACGGAATGACAGGGGTGGGCACTGGCAGTGGGCACACTACAGTCTGTGGGCCTGCAGCTCCTCACACGGCAGGCAGGCAGGCCAGGCAACTGCAATATATATATGGAGAAAAAAAAAAGCAGACTAATGTAGCAGCCCTAAAAAGGGCTTTTTGGGGTGCTGTCAGGACGCAGTCCTTACAGCAGAGATCAGATGAGTCTTTCAGGACTGGAGTGGACACTGAATTCACTAGCCTAGCTATTGATTTCCCTATTAAATCAGCAGCAATTACACTCTCCCTCCTCTCACTAAGACTGCAGCTTCAGAATGAATCTAAAATGGATGCTGTTCAGGAGGTGGGAGGGTCTGGGAGGGAGGGTATGCTGCTGATTGGCTGGAATGTGTCTGCTGACTGTGAGGTACAGGGTCAAAGTTTGCTCAATGATGATGTATAGGGGGCAGACCGAACATCGCATATGTTCGCCTGCTGAGGCAAACGCAAACAAGCTATGTTCGCCGGGAACTGTTCGCCGGCGAATAGTTCGGGCCATCTCTACTTATAAGACGCCCCAAAACCCCCGGACGAAGGCTCACATCGGGTAAGATCTGCTGGGATTCAAGTTACTGATTGTTCATTGACTGCATTGATGTTAATATTGGTGGATGTCAGAGTATAGAGCAAGTGATTTATATTGGCATCACGCTCTCTCTGTGTGTCAAATTTATAATGGCTATCACTATTTATATATAACACTATGCTCAATACTATGTGTTAAACTGCAGATCTTTTCCCTTACGTTATTAGCCAATTTGTGGTCTGGGATGGCGCTATAAACTTTGCACTCTCCTGCTGTACATTTTAATATTTATTTACTAATAAAGTATATTTATATATAATTTTCTTGCATTTGGCTCCGTTTTCTGTCTGATATTTTGTTGATCTTATAAGACGCCCCCTTGTACAACTGAGCTCAGAAAGAGCAGAGATTTTATTGCATAAAATTAGACGTATAGCCACTTTCTGGCTACAGTATCTGCTGCTGTGCATTTACACAAACTTATTTAGCTCCTGCCTAGCGGGAATATAATGCAAAAAGTCAGACATGCTCCCTAATAAATGATTACAGTAGGAAATCAATGTTTTTATTTCTCTTGGGGTTTAGCTAAACCATAACTGCTGAACAGTACAATGAGTGCAAAAGTTTCCACATGGCTTTTATTGATGTTGCTCTTTCACACAGAAAATATTTCATCTGTAAATCTAAATATGAATTGAATTTCAAAAAGACTGAGAAACATCTGTGTAATTGACTATATATTTTATATACAAAAATCTACATGTCATTGCTTTATGGAAAGGGTTCCATTCATTTTCCGTGCTATCTTTACTGGATAATTGTACGACAACTTGTTTCCTCTTCAGCTTAGCTCGTTTCCTCACTACTCATGTCTAAGAACATTCTCCATTTCCTTTTATCTGTGGAATTTTACCATGTTGGCAGTGTATTCGCAATTGTCATTATAAAAGCCAATTAAGGGATGTTATGCATAAAATAAAATAATAAGTCATGACATGAGTTAATCTGAACTGTGCACAAAGCAGTGTGCTGCTTCATAGAGTATTTGCTTTTGCATGTCAGTCGTGGTGGCGAGCACCTGTACTTTAACACTGTTTGGAGGTGCTGGACTTTGTTTTTTTTGCATTGTACATTTGGAGGAGTGGCTACCGCTCATCTGCCCGTCCGCCCATCTGCCCAGGGCTTCTAATCAGAGAAGAGTTCTACATTGCCCTAAATTTTGTAGGCTTAGGCTCAGGCAATGCAAGTCCGATTGTGTTAAGTACCCACCTGAAGAAGCCATATTGCCATTGGTTGATATGCCTGACACAATTCTGATCAAAAATGTGCGCAAAAAGCTTCTGATTTTTATGTATAGCAGTAATGCGATTCGATTAACTTGTGTTTCCATTGTTTGCATGCGTCTTCGCGCATAGAGCAGGGTGCTGCTACATAGACTATTTGCTTTTGCATGTCCAACCCTGGTAGCATGCACCTGTACTGTATTTCATATTGTTTGGAGGTATGTCTTAGTCTGTCTGACATGATTTAAACTCTAGCATGGAAATTCACATATAAACATTAGAAGTTGTTCAGCTTCTTATAAATTATGCTAATTATAATAATAATCATCATAACCGTACGCTTAATTATCGGTGCTTTACCATGTAAAATTAGGTTTGTAGAAAAGAAATGTTTTGTCATTTTCCTTATATGAAAAAATTACTACACGGAGTCTGTAAATAGCACTCCAAGATATCTTTATATAGTACATTCCACAATAACGGAAAGGAAGGAACAAAAAATCAATTCCAGGTGCTGACATGTAAAAAATGCAAAGGCATGCAATATCATGTGCACCGATGTATCTTATAGACACTGGAAACCAATTTAAATCACTGCAAACTAACCTCGTCAGCAATATACCTCCCCTGGATCCTGCACATTTCTCTTCAGCTGCTACTTTACTAGATTCAGTTGATACATCTATTGAAAACCGGTAGCTTCAACTATAAGGACACTTCAATACAGTTCTTTTTTTTTTTTTTATTGTAGCATCTCTGGGATTTTTTCACTATCCTCACCACTTTCCCTAAAGGGGGAGTGGTAAGGTCAGGAAAGGGGCATGGCCTGTCACTCCAAAAAAGGATTCACCTAATTTATGACGAGGCGTGTGCACAGAAAGTGCCAGCCTTAATAAATCTCCCCTAGTCCACATAGTCCACAGCACTTTAGAGACATTACCATCCCCATTGGGGCTTACAATCTACAGTTGTGTTCAAAATTATTCAACACCCACTGAAATTGAGTGTTTTGGCCAGTTTGACATTGATTTTGATCATTTCAGTCATCTTGTTTACAATTAAATCAAAGAGGCACTTGTAAGTCAGACAAATATAACATAACATTTATAATGAAATAACCACAAATGTCTTTTCTGTGCTCACATCATTATCAGTTTTATTCAACCCCCAAGTGACATTCAATCTTAGTACTTAGTACAACATCCTTTTCCAGTTATAACAGCTTTTAAACGTGAAGCATAGCTTGACACAAGTGTCTTGCAGCGATCTATGGGTATCTTCGCCCATTCTTCACGGGCAAAAGCCTCCAGTTCAGTCATATTCTGAAGAGGTTCTCAATCGGATTTAAGTCTGGTGACTGCGATGGCCACTTCAAAATGTTCCAGCCTTTAATCTGCAACCATGCTCTAATGGACTTGGAGGTATGCTTGGGATCATTGTCCTGTTGAAAGATCCAACGTCTCCCAAGCCTCAGGTTTGTGACGGACTGCATCACATTTTCATCCAATATCTCCTGGTACTGAAGAGAATTCATGGTACCTTGCACAACCTGAAGCTTCCCTGTACCTGTAGAAGCAAAACAGCCCCAAAGCATGATTGACCCCCCCGCCATGCTTCACAGTAGGCAAGGTGTTCTTTTCTTCATAGGCCTTGTTCTTCCTCCTCCAAACATAGCGTTGATCCATGGGCCCAAACAGTTCTAATTTTGTTTCATCAGTCCACAGAGCACTATTCCAAAACTTTTGTGGTTTGTCCACATGACTTTTGGCATACTGCAGTCGACTCTTCTTATTCTTTGGAGACAGCAAGGGGGTGCGCCTGGGAGTTCTGGCATGGAGGCCTTCATTACGCAGTGTGTGCCTTATTGTCTGAGCTGAAACTTCAGTACCCGCATCTGACAAATCTTTGTTCAGTTCCTCAGCAGTCACACGGGGACTTTTCTCCACTTTGCGCTTCAGGTAACGCACAGCAGTCGAAGTCAGCATCTTCTTTCTGCCACGACCAGGTAGCGTTTCAACAGTGCCCTTTGCCTTGAATTTGCGAATGATGCTTCCTATGGTGTCTCTTGGTATGTTTAACATCTTTGCAATCTTCTTATAGCCATTGCCCTTCCTGTGAAGAGAAATCACCTCTTCTCTTGTCTTCCTGGACCATTCTCTTGACTTCACCATGTTTGTAAACACACCATTAAATGTCTAGAAGGAGCTGAGTATCACAGTCATTTTACATCTGCCTAATTGGTGCTTATTATGCTTGATTGCTGCTCCTTGACATCCACAGGTGTTTTCAATACCTGATCGAAAACACTTGAATGAACCTCTGTTCTTAAGAGTGCTAGTCTTTAAGGGGTTGAATAACTGTGTCAATGAAGAAATCACAAACAAACATTTAATACTGTATTACAAAAACAATTGATGTTATTTTAGTTGCATTTGGTTCTTTAAAAAGTCCTTGTAAGATTTTATTCTGAACACAATTACAAATGTACACTAAATTCCCTAAAACCCTTTACAGCATTGGGGGTTGAATAATTTTGAACACAACTGTAAGTTCCCGATCAGAATGTCTTTGGTGTGTGGGAGGAAAACAGAGTACCTGGGGGAAACCCACGCAAACACGGGGAGAACAAAGTCCATGCAGATGTTTTACTTGGTCAGATTTAAACCCAGAACCCCAGCGCTGCAGGGCACCAGCCATACTCATAATTAATTGCTGTTCAAAACCATGCAGCTCGGAGTTTTGAGATGCTGTCTTAATTATTCGGTAGTACAGTATATAAATAACTGCTGATGACACTTTGTAAAACACAATCTCCCACTTTTGTTCTATTGTATTGAAAGCGCCCAGTGTGTGCCAATACAAAAACTATGAGCAATGTATACCTGAAGACTGGCAGTGGCAACTTTTCGGTTCCTACATTTGGTCAAGTATATTAAAATGTTAACTGGCCTTTAAAATGTAAATGGTGAGCAATACAAACAATTACAAATATAACTTACTCAATGTAGTTCATACTGTTCTTAGAGTAGGTAGTCTTCAGAGGAGACCTATCCATAGATGCTGTAAAAAAGAATACAATTAATACATTCGGTGTTTAGCTGGTTTTAAATAGTTCTTTGGCAGTATCTCCTTATGATAAAATAAAAACTGAAATAACCAATTAAATTAAAAGTAAATTACAGATATTCTTTTTAGGTTTTTCTTCTATTTTATATAGCATTCTTGATCTTTTTTGACATATTAAAGTTAGCACATGTGATATTGTAATTCATATTTCTATAGTAGTTTGACTTTAATGCCTCAAACAATGACGTCCCTTCCTGCTTTATTTGCACATTGTGTTATGTGTTTCATCCAGGAGCAGGATGTTGCTACTTCCTGAAAATGAGCAGACAAGCGAAAATAAAAAAAAAGAAAGAAAATAGACAAATGGGAGCCAAAACTTCCTAAAATGAGCAATTAACTATGACCATAGAAACAAACACAAACAATTGAACAGATTTGCCAAGAATACATTTCTCGTAGTCCTTGTGCAATCTAAAACCTATAAACTATAAATTAAGTGAAAACATATGACTATAAAGTAAGTGACTAAACTAAATGGGGGAACTTATTAAAGGGAATGTTTCATAAGAAAATGACCTATGGTTTAAATTACATTTTTATCTTTAACGTATTTTTAAAGAATTTTTTGATATTTTTAATTTCCCATGTAGATATCTATATTTAACAAAAAACATTAAATCATGCAGTTTTCACACTGGCCACTAAGCCTAATAATAGGCAACTCTTCTTGGTCTGTACAGATCACTTTACTGCAGTTACTTGCTTATCTGTCATTCTAATCCTGCCTGTAATCATATCACCTCTTTGTATAGATAAAACAGGATCCACCATCCACTGGCATTTCATTGGCCACTCTTAAAGGGGTTATCCAAGACAAGATTAGAGCTCCAGATGTGGCAGACCCACACTGGTGATTATACTCACCTTATTCCTGGTGTTACACGTGATGCAAAGGGAGCTAGTCATTGTTGCAGCTTGTGATTGGCAGCGGCAGTCACATGCCGAACCCCTCATCCACCCCTCTTTCAACAGATATTGATCTTGGTGTATAGGGGGAGTAAAAGTGCTGCTGCAGAAACCACACAGACTAAATCCAGCACCAGGGACTGGGTGAGTATCATCACCAGGGCGAGTCTGCCGCATCTGGAGGTTTTATCTCATCTTGGATAACCCCTTTAATTAAAGATTTGCTGGTCTAAGAGGCTTCCAATTTAGGACAGTGGTTGGGCACTGTGCCAACCAATCAGTTTGACATTGGGCTAATCCTGAGGGCGTGATCCTGGTGGTCTCCTGTTTTTTATTCTTTAACCTCTACCCAGGGATACAATTCCTACAAAAGAAATTACCAGATGGCACACCATACATCAAATATAAATAATCTTTATTGTTAGACAATATGATATAGAGCATAACAAAAAAAAATTAAATATGGCAAATCCATAAACAGAAATTAATACAGATTGCCCCTCCCCCAACACACACAGTCAAAAGGTATATCATGACACAGAATAATGGTAAGAGACCCAAAGCATGTGAAGTAAAAAAATAAATAAAAAAATAATAATTGGAAAATACCCTCTGTTGTATATAGTAATCCCAGGCTGAAAAGAACCTATACAATAAACATATGCATGACCCAATACATGCATAAAAGTAATAGTAATATCAACCAAGGAAGGAGGGGAGTTCCACCCTAGTGCACATTTCGCCTTACTTCTTCTGGAAGATACTCGACTCTGCAGTGAAGTGGTACCCAGGACCAGATCAATAGGCTGATCACAAGGATGATATGGAGGCAGAATATTGTTCTTCTTCCTGATGAAAACATTGGTACAAGACGCATATATAGAAGGCAGATCTTGCAGATGTTGGGTGTACAGGTGGCTTCCGAACAGGCTACACAGTAGACAGGCTTCAGGAGTGACAGAAAAAACCCCAACAAAGACTCAGCCCAGAGTTCCAGTTGAGAACCCGACTATGTAGACAGAACCAAGGCAATCGTATGTTACCGCGAAACACGTGTCGGGATCAGGACTACATTGGTCTGTATACTTTATACTATTGATGAAATATAGTCATTGGGCACTCCTTATCCAGATTGTGCAGATAGGTAGATAGATTAATCTACACTAATAGTGAATCAATATGTTATAAAATCATTGGTTTATTCGCTCATTAAAATCTCCCTAGATAAAGAAGAAAACAAAAATAAAAGTAAAAAATAAGATAAAAAATAAAATATGTGAAGTGTAAAAATACAAATACAAAAATACATATGCAAAACCTATACTGTTATAATATGAGGATAAAGTCCATTCCACTGCATGTGTCCGCTTGATTTGTGAATACTAGATGGTATCCAACAACGATCACTTATTTAGTATATAGATCAATCAGTGTTCATTGCCAAATATTTTCACCGCAACCGCTGTTAATTATCACTTTATATTTTTCAACCACAACCGCTCACTTGGTGATCATACAAGCTGGTAATTGTTGTTGAATTCCGTTGGTTGGTTGTTATTTACTACTATGAGTAATTTTAAAAACCTTAAATGTCCTTAAAACACCTTAAGAGTATTGGGGAAAAACTCTAATTGGAGCCCACCCACCCACCACTATAGCCATTGGAGCCACACCCAAACCCCAATAGAAACACTTTATACTATTGTCTCCTGTATGTATTTATTTATACTATTGCACTTTGCACTTTACTTATTATATTCTTTGGGGAATTTTTATCTTTATGTATTTTGAATTGTAGTCCTGTGGCGCATCTTTTCCTGTGAATGCTATGTTGGTATTATGTATATATATATATATATATATATATATATACTTTTAAATTATTTGTTTAATAAAATTTGCTATTTTTTGCATTACATATTTGCTGCTCTGTTTTCCTTTGGGATTATTTGACAGTGTTTTCACAGGCAGCTGTGTAAAATCAGGCTTTTGTCTGATCATAGGGTGTATATTTTAGTCTATGTTGATCCTTCTAGTCATTCAAACAAGCCACAGATGTTCAATGACATCGGGAGAATGAAGACAGGGCGATCTCTTCTTAGAGACCTAAACTCCTTACAAGGATGAAACAGCAGCCATTTATATTCTATTCCAGGCCATAGATCTTAGAGGTAAAGTTAGTGCATTGTCCCTGTGAGTCAAAATTATGGAAAGGATGGCAAGATTATCCCTAAACAGTTGAACAAATAAATGACAAATCGGAACAGGGCACTGATACAATTAGTGGTGTCTCAGAATCTTTAAGATATGTGTATAAGCCATAGACATTAAGATTTCTAATTAAAGTGGTTATTCAGTTTTAGGAGAAAACCAGACACCACGGGGGATATGCCTTCAGTAAAGAAATGATTTGTTTACCTAAGGCCCCTTTCACATTTGCGTTGTGAGGATCCGGCGTGCACCTTCGTTGCCGGAAATGCCCGCCGGATCCGTCACAACGCAAGACAACTGAAAGCATTTGAAGACTGATCTTCAATATGCTTTTAGGTAACCATGGCAGCCAGGACTCTACTAAAGTCCCGGCTGCCATGAAAAAGAAGCGGGGAGCCGGGGGAAAAACTACTTACCTTCCGTGCAGCGGCTGGGATGCTTCTCGATGATGTCACCGGTTCCCGAAGTCGCATGGATCACATAGCTATGCTATGTGAGCAATGCGCCGTACGATCCATACGGTGCATTGCTCACATAGAATAGCTATGTGAACCATGCGACGCAGGGACCCGGTGACGTCATCGAGGAGCGCCCCAGCTGCCGCACGGAAGGTAAGTAGCTTCTCCTCCAGCTCCCGGCTGCTTTTCCATGGCAGCCGGGACTTTAGTAGCGTCCTGGCTGCCATGGTTACCATTCTTAAAAGCTAAACGTCGGATACGGCGATGCGCCAAAACGACATTTAGCTTAAAGTCGGATCCGGATTAATGCTTTTCAATGGGCATTAATTCCGGATCCGTCTTTGCGGCATGTCTTCAGGATTTTTGGCCGGAGGAAAATCCGCAGCATGCTGCCGATTTTGCTACGGCCAAAAAACGTGTCAGTACTGAACTGAAGACATCCTGATGCATCCTGAACGGATTTCTCTCTGTTCAGAATGCATTGGGACAATACTGATCAGTATCTTTCTGTCCTAGAGCCCCGAGGACGGAACTCTAGGACGGAAAGGAAAAACGCAGATGTGAAAGAGGCCTAACTGCAGCAAAGACAGCATGTCGAGAACAGGTGACTGCTGCAATTACTGGCTTCTTTGATGTACCGCTGAGGCCAGTGATTGGCTGAAGCAGTCATGTGTTGTCAATGTGACATCAAAGATTAGTGCAGCATTGTGGGATCTGCCAGATAAGTAATTATCACTTTTTTATTGCAGGCAGATCCCCAGTGTTATCTGATTTCCTCCTGAAACTGGACATCATCTGCTGAGGCGAACCCAGAAACTGTATGGGCCACATTACAGGATTGTGCCCTAATGAATCTTAGCTTCATGGAATATACAATGCCATATATATTTTTCTATGAAAAAATAAAATTTAATAAAAGTATAGAGATAAATGAAGTCTTCTACTCTGCCAAATGGGTTAATTCCAACTTTCTCTGGATTCTTATTTCAGGAGCGGTCACAGCTGGGAAATACAGCCCCTGCATTTGCTTTCCTTGATGTCCCTAGTTAATTAGCAGCCTATTTTATTTCTGATCTCTCTTCTACTTACCTCTGCCTGCAGTCCACCTTTCTGATAATCTTTTTCTGAAAACCATCCACCGCTCTTGACACTATTTATAGCATCAGGCAGTTTTCTGATGTTACCAAGTATATCCGATACGACCTCTCACTGCATTTCATGCTTTGTGACAAGAGCTGGAAACACTTACAAATAAAGAAGGAAAAAAAAACCAAAGTGTAGCTTCAGGATAGAAGTATTTTATTACTGGTGGCTAAAAAAGGAAGATTAAGACTCTAGACAGCTGCGGCCTCAGTCAGTCAATTGGAATGTAGGCAATAAAAACATTAACCGCAGCTACACACCAGGAACCAAAAAGGTTACCGCAGGTGCAGCCTTCACCTCCAGTGACATCTGCTGCATGTGTATAGAAGACAGAAACTGAAATGTATCAATGTCTGACTGGACATGAAATATCACATTTTCTGGCAGCAATAGCGGGTGATATTTTTTCTCAGGCATCCAAATAGTGGCTTGTTCAATACTTTTCATGTCTTCAGCCAGGTTATATGCATGATCTCCTTAGTAAGTGCTGTCATGCCTCATGAAATCCCTATGTTTGAAAAGGTAATTGTGTTCCAATGCAAATGAATTGGACATATTGTGCTTGTCTTTATTCGTTTTGCTGTAAAACAACATACCACAAGCTGAAAGTTGTATGGATTGGAAAAGTAATATAATTATTAGAGATGAGCGAATTTTATGTTATGAAATTCGTTCACGCTTCGTTTGGTGGTAAAAGCACAATTGCATTATGGATTTTGTTACCCCGGACCATAACGCAAGTCTATGACGGAATGCATAACGTAATGCCTTTAGAGGCATTCTGTTATTCATTCCGTCATAATAGAAGTATATGGCCTGCATAACGGATCCGTCCCATTTCCATTATGCAGGAGAGGACTCCCCTGAATAACGGAAATGGGACGGATCTGTTTCGCAGCCCATAGACTTCTATTATGACGAAATGAATAACAGAATGTCTCTAAAGGCATTCCGTAATAGAATTGCGTTATGGTCCATGGTAACGGAAACCATAACGCAATTCACTTTTTACCACCAAACAAAGCGTGAATGAATTTCAAAATATGAAATTCGCTCATCTCTAATAACTATCAAGGCCAAACATATGCCCAAATGCAGCAAGGTTGCTTACATGGTGGTGGTGGACAGTCATGGTGTAGAATATGTTAATCTTTCATTAACTTAACTAGTAATGCTTTTGTCATATAGGGGATGCAGGGTTAGCAGTCACACTTTTGCCACGGAGCCCTGGTAACCCAAAGACCTCACAGCCACAAAAGAAGACATCTGTTATAAATGTCTACTGGTAAGTAGAGGTCCTATGGTATGTAGGGTGTCCTGTTACAGATTTTAAATTGCAGCCCAAGTTCCATTCTGTATTATAACGAATTAGAAATTAATTGGACAAACAAACTAATTTCAAGAAAAGAAAGAGTAGGATAGAGCACCATGACCTACATTTAAGTTGATGTACAAACATACAAAATAGAAACTGCATAAACATACTTTTTTCAGTTATTGTTTAGGCCCTACATACACTATATGGAGAAAAGTATTGGGACACCTACATATTGTACCTACAGGTCATCCCATTCTAAATCTATAGGCATTAATATGGAGTTGATGCCCCCTTTGCAGCTAAAACTGCTTCCACTGTTCTTTGAAGGCTTTCTACCAGATTTTAGAGTGTGTCTGTGGGAATTATTGCTCCTTCTTCCAGAAGAGAATTTGTGAGGTCAGACACTGAATGATACTGACACATTCCAACTTATCACAAAGGTGTTAAGGTCAGGACTCTGTGTGGGCCGGTCAGGTTCTTCCACACAAACCTACGCCTTTATGGACTTTCTTTTGTGCGCTGGAGCACGGAACAGAAAAGAGCCTTTTCCAAGCAGTTCTTCTGAAATTGAAAGCATACAATTATCCAAAATGTTGATATGCTGAAGCATTAGGATTTTCCTGCACTGGAATTGAGGCCTAAGTTAACCCCTGAACAACAACCCCATACATTATCCTTCCTCTTCAAAACTTTTCAGTTGTCATGGTCTACAAATAGACCGAAGAACTACAACCCATATACCAGTGATATCAGTTATAAATCTATCCTTTGCAAAATGTTAAAAGTAAAGTAAAAGCCGCCAAAGAAGCCAATGTGTGTAATATTTGTAAATACCACATAGTTTAATGTAAAAGGTGGAAACAGGAACTGTGCCAAGCTGCACTTTCTTAAAATAATCACAAGTAAAGCATAAATTTCTACCTTTCAGGCATCAATTTAACCCTATCAGTGGGAAGATTTTCAAAAAGTAGACCGTCCAAAAAACACAGAAAATTTAAAAAAAAGCTCACTCTTAAAAGGTTTGTCCGGGATACAGATATTAATGACCTATCCTGAGGATAGGGTTGGTTAAAAGATGGCTGCACAATACATCATAAACTGATAGCAAAAAATAGGAAAAGGGGCTCATTCCAAAAACATGGAATGAAGGACGCTCTTAGCGCACATTTTTGATCAAAAGTATGTCAGGCCCAAGTACCACGTCACGGCGGCTTCCGCACAAGGCTCCTGGGGAATGCTCAGCGCAAAAGCAATTTAGCTGGTTCCTGCAGTGCCCTGAATGAAAGGAGACTGGTAAGTCCATGAAAGGCAGTATCTGTAATGTTAGGGACCCTTGTGCGGAAGCCGCCGTGACGTGGTACTTGGGCCCGACATACTTTTGATCAAAAATGTGCGCTAAGAGCTTCCTTCATTCCATGTTTTTGGAATGAGCCCCATTTCTTATTTTTTACTATCAGTTTATGATGTATTGTGCAGCCATCTTTTAACCAACCTTGTTTGCCTTATGGCTATGCACTTGTGAGTGTAGATATATATTTGCTTAGTCTGAACTCTGTCTTATACTATCCTGAGGACAGGATATCAGATTGGCAGGGGTCTGACTCCCTGCACCCTTTCTGATCAGCTATTTGAAAGGGCACTTATGCGGGTGCCTCATTCTCTTCAGTAGTTACCTACATGCCATCTACTCTATAGTGACAATGCAGTGCAATTAAAGCCCCCTCCCACAACATTAGAATTTTAATGGACAGACAGTTTTCACCAGAGTACTCTAAAGTGATGTCACACAGATGTTAGGTGAAATTCAATAGTGAAATATAGGCTTCTAAACAGAAAAAAAATGCCAGAAAAATATTTACAATCCAAAAATGCCAAAAGGATGTGTGAGGGAAGACTTGAAGAGCTGTTGGCTTAGCTGTGTGTCATTTGTGAGATAAAGACCCAATATAGACACAAATATACAAGATGTCTAGAAATTATACCAGGGTGTGGAACAGCGAGGTTAACATACATGACATCAACAGGAATAGAGCAAAGATAGTGTTGTCAAATATAACCAGGAGAAGAAGAATGGGTAAGGTTAGAACAGGGAATTAAGACATGAACCTTCGGCATGGTTGGGATAAGCCAAAAAGAGCTATGATCAGCTATTAGGACAAGGCAAGTTTTTGCCTACCTCACACTACATCACCTTCTTTATCGATCGAGTTGGTAATGTTATGTTTCCGTAGGCAATTGAACCAATGCTTTGGGGTTTTCAGCAGCGAAACCTTTTTCTCGTAGCTACATAAATTTCTGTTATATTCAGTGTGTTTGTTATGGCCCTCATTGTCACCTTGCCCCTAGTAGTCTTCTGGTCCATTAATGGCTGTAGTATAGGAGACTGCTGGATCATACAGTTGTCCACACCATGTTTGCTTGCCTGTTTAATGTTTGTTCCTGTAGCTTCCTATGTGTCCTACTACTAGAACTGAATCCTTATTCCATTCACGGCAACTTGAGCAGTGTTAACCTGCATTATTTTTCCCATGGCAACAGGAGTTCCTGTTCCTTAGTTCCTGTGGCATCCAGCTTCCTGCATCATTCAGTATTTCTACTTCTCAAATGCTGAACCTCTGTTCACATGGTGATCTGTATAAAGGTCCCTTTACATGGGCCGACAATTACTGAGTAGTGGCAGTAGTAATTGTTCGTTCACATACAGCAGAGGTGATTGCTGCATATAAATGTAGCCCTCATGCCGACTCACTATCAGGTGATTATTGGGAACAAGCGGTTTGTTATCTATAATTGCCTACAAAGTCACACCATGTAAAGGAACCTTTAGGACACTGTACTCTTCCTTTTGCTATGTCCAACTAGCGATAATCTCTCATGATGAATGAATGGCATGTGTTGTTCTAAAATAGACCACATCAACAAAAAAAATTAACCACTAGGTGTTTTTTCCCTAATTCTCTAAATAACATTCCAGAGAATATTTTTTAGAGTTTTCAGGTTGATTCTGGTGCTTAGCCGATAATAACTTCGTAATGATGCAGCTGAGCACAGATTATTTTAGATACTTGAACTGTTGATTCTAAGAACCAAAAGCACATCCATCAAATCTAATTATAAGCTAATCATCGAAAACTTACTAAGATTTAACATCATCATGGCATTTCATTACTCAGAAGATCTTAAGATCATACTGGGAATTTTAGTTTTTTTTTCTACATTCATGGTAAAATCTGAGTTTTCTTAAGTGCCAGAAGTTTCTGCCTAGTGAATTATACGCACTTTAAGTCCACAATGGGCCTCAAATAAAGTAAAAAGGAAGAGAATGCAACAGAAGTCACAAACGTTGAATATATAGATTGTAAAATTTTACTAATGCTATAAATATAACTACTATGTAAAAGAATATGAGGTACTTCACAAATATATTTTGAGCAAAATCACTTGTGTCCACCCATAACGGCAAGGCAACATTTTTGGAGATGAGACTTATTTTTACAGAGTGGTTTTGTATTGTGTTTGGTTTCGTGTCTATATTTCCGGCCATAACGATGGGCATGCACCTGAACATTTACTTCATTTTATAGGATCTGCTGACTAATTGAGTTTTGCTTTTGTAGTATGTATTTCGAAGTGTGGCTGTTTCCATTTTGGCCGTGAACTTCAATCCACCCATCCTTCATAGCTGGAGCATACATTTCCTGAATTCATTTGTTTTGTTGATGCAAGGAGAGGAGTCATTATAGCGCAAGTTCCCATCTAAAATAAGTCACCTTACCATGGTGAATAGGCATAAATGATTTTGATCAAAATATATTTGCTAAGTTCCTCATATTCATTTGTACAGTGAATAGAATAGAATTGGTAAAATTGAAAATACATATATTTAATTCTGTTGTATTTGGTCTTACTTTTGTATTTCCAGCCATAGTGAAGACTAACTTTGTGTTTTGTTGGGCCTTAAATAAAGTCTGTTCCCAGAGTCCATTAACAGGCAGACGTCAGTGCATGGGCAGACAAACACCTTTGCGACAACTAGGAAGCTAAAAAAACTATTTTTCAGACAACTTCCCACAGGAATCCTAGGGTTGCAAATCATTGGCTAGTGAAGATGAAGGTGCATGTACTGGAGCACACGCACCCTACAGGCAGAGAACAAGATATTTTGCCAGCAAGCAGGCCACAACCTGCATAGAGAGACAAAGGAGAACTGGCAGATGGACCAGCTGATAAGAAGACAGGGGGAGATGGGTCAGTGGTCAGGGCAAGTGGGGCAGCGGCAGATTTTGGATGCCACTGTAACAGTACCCCCTTCCTTATGCCCACTCTTTTTAGTTGAGATTGCTGCAAGTTTTTTTTTTTTTTCCAGAAGGACAGGGGCATTATTGTTTTCAGGAGGCTCCTAAGATCTTTTTTCTGGACCAAAGCCCATCCAGGTAACCAAAAAATAAGTTTTTTCCTCTGATTTTCTTTATGTCCAGAACATTCTTGACTTCGAATATATCTTCAGAGCTGACAGGAGCAGAAGCAGGAATAGAACATTTGGAAAAATTATTACCCACAAACTAGAGGAGGGAGACAGACTTATGAACAGACTTATGGACAGACTTATGAATACATAAAGTGGCAGGAAGGAACATCTTACAGCAAACTGAATTCAACTGTCTCAATACTTCAAAAGAACCAGTGAAGAGAAGTGCCAACTTGTAGGAAGGTACTTTGAGTCTGATGTTTTTTTGGAAAACCAGACCTCATCTCTAAAACTAAACTGAGCCGATACCATGCGCTTGCAATCAACAGACTTCATGTGAGCAAAGGCTCGAAGTTGAGAGGTTATGGTCTCTTGCCAGATCTGAGTGAAGCTGGGGATAGTGGAATCATCAGTTGGAACTCCAGTGGAGACAGTCACAGGAAGAGGAATCTATAAATGGCAACCGTATAACTAGAAAAAAAAGGGAGTCTTATCGGAGGACTTGATTGGTTATTGTAATAAATCTCTGCAAGGAAAGTGAAGCAGCCCAATCATTGTGACATGCTGAAGTGAAGTGTCATAGGTAGTTGAGCGGGATTTTGGCCATTGGATGTACTGTCTACACTAACTGAACTGTCTTGTGGAGACCAGGGTGACCGGAGAGTTTGGAATCATACCCTGAGACCAGGACCTGGTTAGTCCTGGGCACAGAGATTAATTGCTTGCCAGGTGGACGTCCTTCAGCTGAACTTGAGCAACAGGGATTACAGTATGTGGGCAGGATCGATGATGTGCTGGAGCTCCTCTGTCCAATTAGAAGGATCAAAAGAATGGGAAAGGTCATCCGCTTTATTATTTTCCTTGGCCCTTGGCCGTAAATGTAAAATAAAATTGAAAAAAAAAAACAACCACCACAGAACTTGGCAAGGATTGAGACACTGAGCTGACTGCAGAGATGTTAAGTTCTTATGGATAGAAAAAAATGACATGATAGCAGGCACACTCTAGTAGATGATGGCATTCTTCAAGGACCAACCTGACTGCATGCAATTCTGTGGCTCTGGCACACATGAAGGATACATTCACCCCAGAAAGAACTGCTTGCTGACATCCTGACGATGAAGAATAGACATGGGAAAAAAAAGGCTTGCTTAAAGGGTTTCTCCAGGAATTAAGAAAATACTTAAAGATTACTTTATTATAAATATATTCCCAAATACCTTTCATTAGTTATAATGGCTCCTTTTGTCTGGAGAGCAATGAACAGGAAATAAAATGGCAGCCATCCTATTAGTACAGACAAAATCTTTCCTAAAATCGCAGGAGGACAAGTTACTTCACAGCACTGAGCTAAAGAGCATCCTCATTCTCCTCTCTGCACTACCTGTCAGGGATTATAATGCTGATTCTCTGTAGGAATGGAGTTCATGAGGAGAGATGAGGAGGGTGGGTATTTGAGAATATATTTATAATAAAGTAATATTTAAGTATTTTCATTTTCTTAAGTCCCAGAGAACCCCTTTTAGGGCCGGGAAGGCTGACTCACGCCACAGGAGACCATTCCAAAAACTGACTGTCGTGTCGCAGTCGCAGCATGTTGCATGTTGCAATGCGACACCATAGACTATCATTATAAAAATTGTCGCGCGTCATTAAAGCAACAAAATGTTGCGCGACAAATGTTGCAGTGTAGTTGTGCTCTATTTGTCGCGTGACAAATGTCGTTGTGTAAACCTAGCCTTAGGCAGTTTGATTTGAAGATATTGGAGGCGGGCTACTTTTTCGTGGGTCACCCTGTATTCTGGTGCATCGATACACCAACACAATTTTTACTGATTTTCTTTTTGTAGTGCGAGCGCCTGCAGAATGGGAGCACTTATTCAGGCTACAATGTACCAGAGTAACTGCTCAGCAGAGCTTCTGCTGAAATTCAGGAGCAAGTGGGGAGATTTAACACACAGGTTACAACATCCAGTGCAACAGCTAAATTGAGCTGGCACTGAAGAACAGGAGAACGCTCCTGCAGCAGGGAGATTTAAAACCAAAGTAAATTATTTCCAATCGAAACATATGACTATTAAGTAATAGTGTTCTTTTCACCAGTATAAACTATGTTATGTATGTATATTTCTTTTTTGATTAGTTTTGAGATAATTGTAATGTATTCAACTTTGACCGCTACTCTGGTTTTTACCACCACAAGCGTCCTCTCTATGTATAATAGACTAGATTTGGAAACTATGCATTAATCTGAACCTGATACTAGTACGGCTGTGAAACAAATTGTCCGTTTGTTTTGGATGCTAATGACCTATCTATTTTATGTAATTTTGGTTTTATTCATTATTACACTGTTTTAGTCCCTGACAGCTCCATCACAAAGGGTTTATTTTAACTTCATTCCTAATATACATTGTCCTATATCTACAAAAATAAGTCATCATATGCCCATGCTGGTCCCATGATAGCATGATTTGCTGTTAAAATGACACTTGCTATAGGTGTAAACTCCCTACGGAAAGTCTCTAGGTGTTTCAGTCACTGGTTATGAGGACCTCCTCGGGGGACCAAACATACATTGCCAGCATAGGTGGATAGAAAGGCAGCAATCAGTGATGAAAAAGCAAAGACATGTGTGGAGTCTCATACATATATTGCGTTCTTACCTAGTTATTTGTGGTGTTCCCTCAAATAGCCAGTTCAGGTCCTGCCTTAGAAGCCTGCCTATGAGTTAGGACCAATTCAGGACTGGTTACATTATAAACTTTGCCCAGAGCTTATGTAATAAACAATATACATCCCTTATCATTTCCATGCTGCCAACAGACTATAACTACAGCTCTGTTTGGGATCACAACACACAAAGCAAAATGCAGGAATGATCCCTTGGGGTGCAGAGAATGCGCGCCATGAAACCAGACATGACGTTGCGAAAATGGAATGGAGCACCTGCAGGTGGAGCGCATAACAGAATAGTGTCAGTGGGACCTTGTCTAACACTTCCCACTGCAACCAGACGCTTCCATGCATTGTCTATCTGTCCGGGGCATACGCATGGCTATGATGATGACAGGCAAAATCTCCATTTCCATCACTATTCACTAATCCAAATGTGATGCTATGAATGGAATGTGCACAATAGCAGTAACCTGAGGACAAAGAGGTCATGTAGAAACTAGTATAACGGTGTAGTACTCCCCTAATGGGCAGTTAATTGTCCAGTGCTGACAGATTTATCGCAGCAAGGATAAAGCAAATTGTATTACTGTATATACAGTAACCTCCAATATGTGAGGAGAGTAATTCCTATAAATGTACAGATGGAAAACGGCCAAGGTATGATCCATGATCAACTCAAAACAGTAGTAATCCCTCCTGTACATACGGGGCTAATGCCTATTTGTAATAAGATCCAAATACAACATTTTGATATTTTAAGCTGTACATGAAACACAAATTCAGCAGACCTCTTTCAATATTCAGAATGGATATTCACCAGAATTCAAACACAATACTGATACATCATGAAACATAACATTTAATCATTTATTTCATAAATGATTATCATAAAAGGTATCACCTTACTTACGCAACACTAAACCATATATTACAGAAACAAGGGTACACAACGGTACCTATCCAACATGGATAATAGGGAAATATTGTTCATATAAAATACGCACAATGCTGCCCGGATATATTGGGTGAATCTATCATATGGTACCAGGGCAACATAATCTGTTGCCTCCAATGCAGTTCTACAGACTTTCACCCAACTTTTCCAGAATCCTGAATGGCAAGAGTTGGTCTAGCTATATGAAGGGATTTATCACTACATAAGTAAGCAAATTTGGAATTTAATCAACCAAAGAGTAGCTCACCAACCTTACTGAAATATGGAAGGGATTAATGGGTGCACAGATGGCTGATTACCCCTACTCAGCAGTAATAAAGAAATAAAAAAAATCAAAGTTACTGGCTCACCAAAAATTCCCTTTCAATAATGTATATATTCCTATAAAATTATACAAGACAATAATTCATATATGAAATTAATTTAAATCCCCACAGAAATAATAAAATAAAAAATAATAAATCCTGGTCCAAATATCGCCACGGGGCCCTTGAGGCTAAAAGTATAAAATATGTAATGCAATAAAAAATATTTCACTGGAGCTATTAAATAAAATGATAAATGAAAGTAGATTTTCACAGATCTTCCATTGCCATAAATGACTAATAAATAATTAATTATCAAAAATGTATAATCCTATTCACACACTTTGCATTATTTCATATAAGCAACCCGCTGATATCTTTAGAGTCCTGTTCAGTCACTTTGTATTATTCTATAAATTAAATTCATATATTGGATCGCAGATTAGGTTATTTTGGTACACAGTCCTGACACCTTTTGTTATTTTATACGTGAAACTCATGTTGGATCTAACATTGTAGTAATGCAATCAGCATTCCAGTCACTGGCAGCCAGAATGTCATTCATACAGAGTCCTTTTCATACACACTTTTTTATATCATATATATGACCCAAAAATATGGTGATCAATTTATAAATATAATATATAATCATCCAAATGCATGGCACTGTTCCCAGAGTTGTAAAAGAATAATGATGACTATTGAGTAGCAAACATAGTCCAGTATTGTAAATGATAAATTAAAGGTGTTTTCAGAGATTTTGATTCTGATTGCCTACTGTATCCTCAGGATAGCTCATCAGTATCCGACACCCAGTACCCCCGCCGATCAGCTTTATGAGAAGGCACTGATATTCCTGTGAGTGCTGTGGCCTTCTCGCAGCTTACCAAGCACAGTGCCGTACATTGTATAGTGGTTGTGCTTCGTATCATGCTGGGCCCCATTGAAGTCAGCAGTGTCAAAATCTCGGAAAACCCCTTTAATACTTTTTTAAAACAGTGGTGACAGTATAGTGCCCTGGAGCAGGGATTACTTTGACATTTGGACATTTGCCTATTTCCCCTATGCAAAGTTAAAACTTCTTACCGTATTTTCCGCCCTATAAGGTGGATGCGCGAAAGTGGGGGAAAAATAGCAGTGCGACTTATGGGGCGAATGCTGCAATTTCCAGTGATACACAGCCGCCACGATACCGCACAGCGCAGTCGGTGGATGTATCAACTGAGAGGAAGGAGGGCTGCGGGCCGGCACCTGGATTAGGAATGACAGCGGGGACTGATGCAGTCCCTGTATTCTATTGCACTGGCCCCACTCACTGTTATATAATCCTATCTAACTTGTAGGCATTGTTAAAATATAATAATAATGTGTAATACAGCTGTATTACTTACAACTAAAGTTCCGTAGCAGAGAGGAGGGAGGAGGAAGCAAGGAGGTAGGCCGGGAGGGCGTCGCGTCACTCACTACATCATGCACCTGCGACACCCAGTTTATGAATGAAGCAGGTGGCGCGGGCGCGTGACATAGTGAGTGACGTGCCGTTGGATGCCCTCCCACCCTGCCTTCTCCCTCCTCTCTGCTACTTTACTTTACTTGTAAGTGCAGTCCTTGTATTCTATTGCACCGGCCACGCTCAATGTTGTATAATCTTATCTAACCTGTAGGCGTTGTTAAGATTACACATTATTATTATATCTTAACAAGCCTACAGGTTACATAAGATTATACAACAGTGAGCGGGGCCGGTGCATTCGAATACAGGGACTCCAGTGCTCCCCGCTGTCATTTCTAATGCTGATGCCGGCCCCCACCCCCTGTATTGGGGGTTATTCACACTGCAGGGACACTGTTTTGGAGGGGGGGGGGGTGGTCTGTGGATGGCACATAGCATAAGATGCTATATATGTGTCATCCACAGATCCCCCCCATCGCAGTGCCATCCAGAGGTCCCCCATAACAGTGCCACCCAGAGATTCCCCATAACAGTGCCACCCAGAGATCCCCAATAACAGTGCCACCCAGAGATCCCCCATAACAGTGCCACCCACAGATCCCCCATAACAGTGGCACCCACAGATCCCCCATAACAGTGGCTACCCACAGATCCCCCATAACAGTGCTATCCACAGATCCCCCATAACAGTGCCATCCACAGATCCCCCATAACAGTGGCATCCACAGGTCCCGCATAACAGTGTTGGCCAAAGATCTCCCCTAACAGTGTGTTATCCACAGACCACCATTAGTTCAAAACCCACCAAAAGCACACCTTTTGGTACAAAAACTTTTTTTTCTTATTTTCCTCCTCAAAAACCTAGGTGCGTCTTATGGACACTTTATTTCACCTGAAAGGGATAACTTATACTTTTTATTACTGTTTTACTGCATCTTATATATGTTGTGATATATTCTGTTCATTATCTCTGCATATACATGGCTAAAGAGTTAATGAATACTGAGAGACTGTTGGGACTTTGATTGAGAAGCTGGTAATTTTCCACAGCTGCCAAAGGGTTTAAAGACCATGTTTTGGAGGGAAAACCCCAGACTTGTTTTCCACCATGTTTTGGAGAGAAAAATCCAGACTTGTTTATAACCCTGTTTTTGTTTACCAACAAAAGCAGACAGCCTGACCTTTTAAATTTCTGGTTTAGCTTTGTTGTTATATCTGGAAACTTGTTTTTGTCTGGAAAACCTGCTGTGTCATTGCCATTGAGTATCATTGAAGCTCTAATGTAAGTCTATACCAGATGGGAGCTGAAACAATGTATCTGTTTGTGCTGAGTTTCTCCACTCCACCCCTCCCACTAGAAGGTTCTAGTCTAGTCTAGCAAAAACTGTATATAAGCAGAGCAGTCAGAGCCCCTAGCACACTGCAGTTAGGGATCAGTGCTCACTAGCCCTGTGACCAAGGAGCCACCTGGACTACAGACCATGGGCCCTTGACCAAGATGCCAGCCTTCTGAGAGAGAGAGAGAGAGAGAGATGGGGACAGCTAGCTCAGGCCTTTCCTCAGTATTAAACCCTTCTTCTGCCAGGGAGCAGACTGGAGAAGCCAGCCCAATGCCTCGCCTGTATTGTTTTGTACCTGAATTCCAGCACCGAAAAAGTTTTTCTACCAGCGTTCAACAAAGAATTCATAAAGTATCATGTAAAATACATATCTCAAAATTTATTGTACCAAATATATAAGAACATGGGACATAACAATCACTTGGAGGCCCGGTGTAACCCGGGCACCCCCCAGAGACTAGTGCCCGATAAAAAACACCCTCCACATGGACAGAATAATAGAATCAAATATATGAAAATAACACCATGCATAGATATAGACTGTCACCATACATAATATCATAAAGCCAATAATAAATGACATAAAGCATAGCTACCATACAGAAGTAAAAATAGCCACAAATTGCTCCACAGAGTAAGTGCCAGAATAGTACCAGTCCAAATGCAAATGCATTTATACAATACTAACCACAAAAATGGCGTGAACCATTGGGTCAATAGGAGCACATTAGGCAATAAATCACTGTTTAGATAGCCATGCTACATGTGACAATCCCTAATATTAACATGCAAAGTGAACATGTATTTAATAAAGATAATATATGGTAATATTACCCATGATGAGATGGCGTGTCTCCCGACACTAGAAACGCACCTCGATGCGCGTTTCGCCTGAATGGCTTCGTCAGGAGGCTCTGTTGTTAACCAGTGTCAGTTTGTGATATATACATTATTGCTGAGGTGCATTATAGGTGCTAATTGTACCTGAATTTCACCAGTAAAGAAGCACCCTGAGTCGCTGGCCTCTACATAACTTAGGCGCATCCACCATCTGTCTAAATCTATGCCAACTAGATCCTTGCTAGATTTAGATTTAGATCATTTTCTACAGCTACAACAGGTGTAGAAAATGATAAATGAGACGGGCCAGCTGGCCGGTCCCCTTCCCACCCCACCCACTTTTTTAGACCTGGCATGAGCAGGGAAAAGTCACAGATTTTGCACAAATCCTCATTGCGACCAAATCTGCGAAAGATATATGCCAAACATTGATGTATATCTGATAACAAATGACCCCCTATATCCATTGTATTTTTCATGGTCTGCAATTGTGATATCTGATGAACCAAAAGCAAATAACAAAGACACATAAGGATATTATGTTACGTTTTCTTGGTCGTTGTGCACATCAATTTTAAACTGAATGAATACTAATTATATTTTGGGATTTCTATTTGTATAATATGTGGCTACTTATAAATTTAAGGAAATAATTTATATAAAGTAGTTGAATGTGAGTTGAGCATTCAGATCAGTCTGAATATCCTCTGGATTTCTTGTCCCAGTCCCCTCCTCTGATCAGGGGATCTACTTGTTCCAAACCTATAAAGCGCACATCATCCAAATTGCAGTTACATCGTAGATTCACATATTGCACTACTGGGGTTTCCTACTTTATCCTAATGTTGCCCACACGGTCCTGTAACTTATTCCAATATGGTATGCAGCGGCGGTAGCGGTCAGTCAGTGCAGAGCGTTGTGGGTAAAATCACCTACTCTGCGGTGTGGCAGTTTTTTTGTTAACGTCGCACTTGGTTGGTGAAATAAAGGCTGGAAAAGAGACAAGAGTGTCCTGCGGTTTTCCTGACTTCGTGGATGCCTATTTGGAGGGACGCTGCGGACTGGCATCTATCACCGCCTGCACCACCACTTAAGAAGGCTAGTATAGACTATTGTGCTGCTACCATCGCCTTTTTGCTGTTTTTTTGTTAAGCTGCCGGAGGAGGTGAACATAGCCATTTGTAGAATCCATGTTCAGAAGGTGAAGCATGGCCAGGGTGCCACAACATATTCAGCATCACCATATAGTGGCCTGGGAGAACAATGGCTCCGATGTGGTGGTCCAGCCTGCTCAGCAACTTCTGCATCACCCAGTGGCACACACCCGATTTCAAGCAGTCAAGACTCCACCACCTTAGCCGAAGGGAGCCATCTTTCCTTCCCATCATCATCTGGGACTATCATTGCCCTTTTATACACACTATATTCATCTGTACTGTGCCACAGCTCCATTTTTAACCACTTCAGCCCCCTAGCTTAAACACCCTTAATGACCAGGCCACTTTTTACAATTCCGCACTACACTACTTTCACCGTTTATTGCTCCGTCATACAACTTACCACCCAAATTAATTTTACCTCCTTTTCTTCTCACTAATAGAGCTTTCATTTGGTGGTATTTAATTGCTGCTGACATTTTTACTTTTTTTGCTATTAATCAAAAATGACCGAAATTTTTGCAAAAAAATGACATTTTTCATTTTCTGTTGTAAATTTTTTTTTAAAAAAACTACATTTCTATATAGATTTTTCTCTAAATTTATTGTTCTACATGTCTTTGATAAAAAAAAAAGCCCAATAAGTGTATATTTATTGGTTTGGGTAAAAGTTATAGCGTTTACAAACTATGGTGCAAAAAAGTGAATTTCGGCATTTTGAAGCAGCTCTGACTTTCTGAGCACCTGTCATGTTTCTTCAGGTGCTAGAATGCCAGGAAAGTATAAATACCCCCCAAATGACACCATTTTAGAAAGAAGACACCCCAAAGTATTCGCGGAGGGGCATGGTGAGTTCATGTATCATTTCATTTTTTTTCACAAGTTAGCGGAAAATGACACTTTCTGAGGAAAAAAAAAAAAGTTTCAATTTCTGCTAACTTCTGGCAAAAAAAAAAAAAATCTCAGACGGACTCACTATGCCCCTCAGTGAATACCTCGGGGTGTCTACTTTCCGAAATGGGGTCATTTGTGGGGTGTGTTTACTGTTCTGGCATTTTGGGTGGGGCTAAATTGTGAGCCGCCATGTAAAACCTAAGGGTACTCGTTGGAATTTGGGCCCCTTTGCGCACCCAGGCTGCAAAAAAGTGTCACTTATGTGGTATCGACGTACTCAGGAGAAGTAGGGCAATGTGTTTTGGGGTGTATTATTACATATACCCATGTTGGGTGAGAGAAATATCTCTGTAAATTGTCAACTTTGTATAAAAAATTTTAAAAGTTGTCGTTTACAGAGATATTTTTCACACAAAGTATGGGTATATATAAAAATACACCCCAAAACACATTGCCCTACTTCTCCTGAGTACGGCGATACCACATGTGTGCCACTTTTTGAAGCCTGGGTGCGCAAAGGGCCCTAAAACCAATGAGTACCTTTAGGATTTCACAGGGCATTTTTACGCATTTGGATTCCAGACTTCTTCTCACGCTTTAGGGGCCCCTAAAATGCCAGGACAGTATACATACTCCGCATGTGACCCCATTTTGGAAAGAAGACACCCCAAGGTATTCCGTGAGGGGTATGGTGAGTTCATGTAAAATTTTATTTTTGTCACAAGTTAGTGGAATATGAGACTTTGTAAAAAACAAAATTAAAAATATCAATTTCCGCTAACTTGTGCCAAAAATAAAAATTTGTGAACTCGCCATGCCCCTCACGGAATACCTTGGGGTGTCTTCTTTCCAAAATGGGGTCACATGTGGGGTATTTATACTGACCTGGCATTTTAGGGCTCCAAAGCGTGAGAATCCAAATGCGTAAAAATGGCTCTGAAATCCTAAAGGTACTCATTGGTTTAGGGCCCCTTGCACTCAGGCTGCAAAAGTGTCACTCATGTGGTATTGCCGTACTCAGAAGAAGTAGGGCAATGTGTTTAGGGTGTATTTTTACATATACCATGCTGCGTGTGAGAAATATCGCTGTAAACGACAACTTTTTACATTTTTTTATTCAAAGTTGTCAATTTACAGAGATATTTCTCTCACCCAGCATGGGTATATGTAAAAATACACCCCAAAACACATTGCCCTACTTCTCCTGAGTACGGCGATACCACATGAGTGACACTTTTTTGCAGCCAAGATGCACAAAGGGGCCCTAAAACCAATGAGTACCTTTTAGGAGGGCATTTTTATGCATTTTTCTTCTCACGCTTTAGGGCCCCTAAATTGCCAGGGCAGTATAAATACCCCACATGTGACCCCATTTTGGAAAGAAGACACCCCAAGGTATTCCGTGAGGGGCATGGCGAGTTCATAGAAGATTTTTTTTGTTGGCACAAGTTAGCGGAAATTGATTTTTTATTGTTTTTTCTCATAAAGTCTCCCTTTCTTCTAACTTTTGACAAAAAGTAAAGTTTTTCATGGACTCACTATGCCCCTCAGCGAATACCTTGGGGTGTCTTCTTTCCAAAATGGGGTCATTTGTGGGGTGTTTGTACTGTTCTGGTATTTTGGGTGGGGCTAAATTGTGAGCAGCCATGTAAAAGCTAAAGGTACTCGTTGGAATTTGGGCCCCTTTGCGCACCCAGGCTGCAAAAAAGTGTCACTCATGTGGTATCGCCGTACTCAGGAGAAGTAGGGCAATGTGTTTTGGGGTGTATTTTTACATATACCCATACTGTGTGTGAGAAATATCTCTGTAAATTGACAACTTTGAATAAAAATTTTTAAAAAGTTGTCGTTTACAGTGATATTTCTCACACACAGTATGGGTATATGTAAAAATACACCCCAAAACACATTGCCCTATTTCTCCTGAGTACGGCGATACCACATGAGTGACACTTTTTGCAGCCAAGATGCGCAAAGGGGCCCTAAAACCAATGAGTACCTTTAGGATTTCACAGGCCATTTTTACGCATTTGGATTCTCACGCTTTAGGGCCCCTAAAATGCCAGGGCAGTATAAAAACCCCACAAGTGACCCCGTTTTGGAAAGAAGACACCCCAAGGTATTCTGTGAGGGGTATGGCGAGTTCACAGAAAAAAAAATTTGGCACAAGTTAGCGGAAATTGATTTTTTTTTGATTTTTTTTTTACAGTCTCATATTCCACTAACTTTTGACAAAAAATAAAATTTTGCATGAACTCACCATACCCCTCACGGAATACCTTGGGGTGTCTTCTTTCCACAATGGGGTCACTTGTGAGGTTTTTGTACTGCTCTGGCATTTGAGGGTCTCCGCAATCATTACACGTATGGCCAGCATTAGGAGTTTCTGCGATTCTCCTTATATTGAGCATACGGGTAATGAGATTTTTTTTCCCGTTCAGCCTCTGGTCTGAAAAAAGAAAAGAAATGAACGGCACAGATTTCCTCATTCGCATCGATCAATGTGGATGAAAAAATCTCTGCCCAAAAATGTGCAAAAAAAAAACGGCACAGATTTCCTCATTCGCATCGATCAATGTGGATGAGTAAATCTCTGCCAAAAAATGTGCAAAAAAAAAAAAAGTAGTAAGGCCCCATTCACACGTCCGCAAAAATGTCCGCATCTATTCCGCAATTCTGCGGAATAGATGTGGACCCATTCAGTGTGAATGGGGCTGGCGGTGATGCGGAGAGCACACTATGTGCTCGCCGCATTAGCATTTGCGGAGCTGCGACCACAAACTTCCGGGTTTCGGCCCCCAAACCGGCCCCCAAACATTGCAGCTCTGCAAAAGATAGAGCATGTCCTATTCTTGTCCGCAATTGCGGACAAGAAAAGGCATTTTCTATATAGTTCTGGCAATGTGCGGATCCGCAAAATGCGGAAAGCACATTGCCAGTGTCCGTGTTTTGCGGATCCGCGGATCCATGGATCCGCAAAACACATACGGACATCTGAATGAGCCTTACAGGGGGTAATTAGTGTCAGGGGGGTGACATGGGGTGATCGGGGGTTAATCAGGGGTTAATCAGTGACGGGGGTGGGGGGGATGGATGTCTGTGTGGTGATTGGTGCACTTATAAAAGTTTCCATTGGTGGTCCCAAGCAAATGGGACCACCAAAGGAACGATCAGCAAGCATATCAGATGCTGTTACCAAAACAACGTCTGATATGCCATTTTTTTTAACGATCAGCGCTGGCAGGCTGTAGTTTACCTTCTCCCCGACGCGATTCTGTGGAAATCTCGCCTCTCGCGAGATGACGCGCCCGCGCGTCAGAGAGGAACAGACCGACCGCCTGCAGGACGCAATCCTGCGTTAGGCGGTCGGTAAGAAGTTAAAGGGACCTGCACTTAAATCATAGCTATTGCCAGCTCGGCAATTTTCGACAGTCCCATAGAAATGAATGTAGGGCAGCTGGCACTTTGCTGGCTCTGTTCTAAGTATAGGTGTGGGTCCAAGAAGTGGCAACCGCACCTATAAGACATTGGGGGCATATCTTAGTGATGGGATCTTAAGATGGGAATACCCTTTACGGTCAACTACATACCATTTGTAATGCACCTAGTACCTTCCAGAGATTGATGGAACTTCGTCTCGGGCACAAGAACATTGAGGCAGTCCTACTGTACCTGGATAATTTATATAACACTCACGTGAGTGGCCAGAGGAAGTGCAGATCGCAAAGTGCCCGCACACGTAACCATGTTTTAACGTTTTTTTAATTAAATGCTGCAAGGAAGAAAAGGGTGAGTGCCGTAAGTTTATTGTTTATCTATACATTACAAGTCTACCTGGACAATGTTATCATGTATTCAAAGTCTTATATAGACCACCTGTAATAGCGGTTAGTGTTGAGCGCGAATATTCGAATAGCGAATTTTTTTAGCGAATATTGGCACTTCGCTAATTATAGCGCTATAAATTCGCTATTTCGAATATTCGTTTTTTTTTTTTGTTATATTTTTTTCTTTCCCACTTCCCAAAAGTAGTTCTTACCTGTCCTGAGGATTCCTGGCTTCCTGGCTGCTCTAGTCAGTGCCCGTTGCCGCTTCTGCCGACTTCCGTGCTCATGGAGCGTCCCCATCACCATGGGAATGTCTCCATATACTAAAATGTACTGTCGGATTTGAGGAATTGCGTTAAAATCGCAATGCGATTAATTCAAGTTATATTAATCGCATTGCGATTACAACTTAGCACTGCTATCTTACATAGGCTAGAATTAACGAATATGGAATATAGCACTAGCAGTGCTAAGTTGAAATCGCAATGCGATTACTTCAAGTTAAATTAATCACATTGCGAATTCAACTTAGCACTGCTTCTATATTCCATATTCGTTAACTTCGTTCATTCTAGCAAGCTGACCCATTATAAACCCAGCTCTAAGTTGAAATCGCAATGCGATTAATATAACTTGAATTAATCGCATTGCGATTTCAACGTAATTCCTCAAATCCGACAGTACATTTTAGTATATGGAGATGTTCCCATGGTGATGGGGACGCTCCATGAGCATGGAAGTTTATGGTTGGCTTGGTAGAATTAGCGAATAGCGAATATGACGAATGTATTCGTCATATTCCTCAAAACGAAGATAACGAGTATTCTACATCTTCGTTTAGCTACCTATTCGTCAACTTCGCTAATTCTAGCAATCAAATAGGAAGGTTGACTATAGAGACAGCTGTGTTAAATTTGCTATGCAATTTTTTTTTTTTAATAGAATAATTATATTACTTGATATAATTTATTATAATTATTCTATTTATTAAAAAAAAAAAATTATATAATCGCATAGCGAATTAAACACAGTTGTCTCTATAGTCAACCTTCCTATTTGATTGCTAGAATTAGCGAAGTTGACGAATAGGTAGCTAAAACGAAGATGGAGAATACTTCGTTATCTTCGTTTTGAGGAATATGACGAATACATTCGTCATATTCGTCATCTTCGCTATAATTCTAGATATGAAACCAATAGGAAAGTAGCCTTAAGTTAAAATTGCAATACGCGATTATTTAAATCGCATATTAATCGCGATAACTAGAATAATGACGAATATTCGATTTCGACGAATATGAAACGAATATTCTTTCGAATATTCGCGAATTTCGGCGAAATCGAATATGGCACCTGCCGCTCATCACTAATAGCAGTCATGTCTCAAGTCCACAGTTAAAAAGGGGTCACCGCATGTACCAGCCAATCCCTCAGAGATGCTGAAACGAATGACCAAAACTATAGCTCTTTCAGTGTATAATTCCTTAAATTAGTGTAGACTATGAATAAAAAATTCAAGGACTACTTTGCCACCACACTCTTCACCTTCTACACTGATAATAAAATTCTCTAGCTTATCTGAAAACCCTTAGACTAGGAACAATAGAACAAAGGTAAGCTTCACGGCTCACAAACTTTGACTCATGGTCAAATATAGCACTGGCAAGTCCAATGAAAATGCTGACACCCTATCCAGGCTGCCAATGACAGAAGATCCTACCCAACAAAATTACTGCTGGGGAGAAGTTGAAATGCCTCCTCTATACCATATTTGCTCAGCAAAGTACCACCAGAGCGAAGAGTAAATAAAAGAGAGCAGTCTGATCACAACCACCGTCCAAAACTAAACCACCTCTGGTAAAAGAACTCAAGCTTCAGTCCCAGAGTCATATCGTATAAGAACTGCAGAAGTTGAAATGCCTCCTCTATACCATATTTGCTCAGCAAAGTACCACCAGAGCGAAGAGTAAATAAAAGAGAGCAGTCTGATCACAACCACCGTCCAGAACTGAACCACCTCTGGTAAAAGAACTCAAGCTTCAGTCCCAGAGTCATATCGTATAAGAACTGCAGAAGTTGAAATGCCTCCTCTTTACCATATTTGCTCAGCAAAGTACCACCAGAGTGAAGAGTAAATAAAAGAGAGCAGTCTGATCACAACCACCGTCCAGAACTGAACCACCTCTGGTAAAAGAACTCAAGCTTCAGTCCCAGAGTCATATCGTATAAGAACTGCAGGACTTCTACACAAGTAGAAAAATTCTTAAAAAAGAATCTGTAGAAATAGAGCAGCCTATGGCAACAGAGGAAACATTTTTTCATGCAAAAAGGCCTAATGCTCCAGAGAATTGTACATCCCATATGGTGAAAGAGAAAACAACTTTTCACCCAAAAAGATCTACTGCTCCACAGAACTTTAGATCCCATCACTAATGAACGCCTACACCAAGTATTGGTATCCTGCAGAGATGCCAAAATGGCCATACAGATGTACCACAACAGATCAGGACACTTCAGTACCAGAAAACTGAAGCTACCATTCAACAACGATTATACTAGATTGGAATTAGACAATACACTAAAACCTGGTTTGGTGAATGTCCAATTTCAGCTGCAAGTAGAGGAGAAAAACATGATCAGAAGGCCCTTCTTCAACATATTGTGACTAAAAGACTGTTCAAAATCATAGCCATTGATCACGTTAAACTAGAAACCAGTCGGTCTGTGTACACTTATGCCATGCCCATCGTAGACCACTACACAAAATTCCTAGTTACTACACAAGTCAGAGACCAGACCGCAAAAAACACTGCAGCAGATTTATGCAAAAGTTTCCTGCTACCCTGGTGTCTAGAAAAGATCTTAACTGACCAAGGTTCTGCATTTGAATTACAACTTTTCCAAGAACTATGCTTACTGTACAACTGCAAATAATTTAGAACTACTGCATACCATCCACAAGGTAATGGACTACATGACACTACATGAGAAGATAAACCAAACTCTCGTTGACATGCTGAAAGCTGTACCCCCTCACAAGAGGGGGGTCAATTGACTGATTCCACTACCTGAACTGATATATCTCTACAACACCATATATTGTTTTACAGACTACGCACAGTAAAACCTAATGTTTGGCCGTCAAGGGAAATTGCCTGCTGACATTGCTCTAAATGTAGCTGTGCCAGATGCCTTAAACCCACTACCACAAACTGAATGGGTAACATAACATCAGAGATCTCCAAGAAACTTTCAACACCTGAATGGAAAAAGCCAATCAAAAACAAAATAATCATCCATCCAGAAAACTAGACAGTAAGTGGGAAAGAGAACGATACCTTGTAACTTCCATTTCACATCTACGAGATCGCCCAGGAAGGCCGATGCCCTCAGAACTTACTCGTGAATAGCTTATGGAAGTGGAAAAGTCACCAGGGTTGCCAAAGTCACTGGTTTTTGTGCCTCCAGCTAAACAAACATCTGTTCTAAACCCACTGCAATGTCCATGAAGCCATTAGTCTGTTTAATTGCACCATTCATAGATCCTTAAGTCATACCAAACCAGTGAGATCCCTCACCAGTCCTGAAGAACAGAAGGATTCAGGTCCAGCCACAGCTAGTGTAGAACCACAACTGAGAAGTTCAGAGAGGTCTACCCAAGGTAAGAAGCCAGCCAGATACCTGGACAAAGTTCTTATTTGTTTTGTAAAGTTAAAGAAGAGCACCCAGAGAAAAGACTCTAAGGCATCAGAGCTCTCTGCGATTTGTTTAACAAAATTTATGCTTGCTACCCAGAGAAGAGAATTTAATGCATCTAAGCGATTCTGAGATTTTTTTCCTAGGACATTGACTTTAACATAGCTTAAGCCCCTGTGTATTATTATATTTTTGCACTAGCCATGGACTATTTTTGTTAGTTTATGCCATAGACAGCTTTGCAATTAAAGTGTACTTTATCCTTATGAGAGATATAGTTGCCCTATTTCACCCATTGTTATAATACCTAGATCCTGTCTGCCATGATTAAAAATGGCTAGGTTTATTATGCATATACCTTAATCTAATTTTTGCAGGAAAAAGACAATAAAAAGAAGTCCACTTGTACTGTGTCTCGTGTATATGCGTGCTGTTCTGCAGGGGATCTATGTGGCAAGACAACAGCGATGGCTTATCTTACAATTGGGGAGCGGGCAGCACCTCAATGGGACTACTACAAAGTATTAATTATTTCAAAAGAGTTCATGCAATGTTGACAAGTGAAATGTTGTCATTTATTAACCCTTTAAGGACTGGAGGTTTTTTACTTTTTGAGTTTTTGTTTTGCGCTTCCTGCCTTCCCATAGCCATAACTTTTTTATTTTTCGGTTTTTCGGTTCACATAGCCATATGAGGGCTTGTTTTTTGCAGGACAAGTTGTACTTTCCAACGCCACCATTTAATATTGCATATGATGTAGTGGGAAGCGGGAAAAAAATTCCAAATGGGGTGAAATTGCAAAAAAAAAGCAATTCCACCACAGTTTTTCAGCTTTTTAAATTCCGACGTTCGCTGCTGGTCGCGGACATTAGCCGCGGGTGTCTGCTACAGGAACCATGCGGACACCCGCAGCTAAGGCGCCCGCATGGAGCAGGAGCGGGCGCCATCTTTAAGGACCGGACACAGGAAATATGGCTACGTTCTGTGTCTTTAAGAGGTTAAGTTTATGTACTCAATAGCAATGTATAAGGCAACCAAACAATTAACAAATTTGCAGTCTGTTTAGGTTATCTGGGCTGATGGAGTTAGGAATGTGAGTCTAGCAGGGCAAAGCAGAAGACCTTGTAAGCTACGCCAAAGTTAAGAGAACCTCTGTCTCCGAGGCTTCAGTTGCCAAAGAAGCAATTATATTACCAGAGAACCCAAGCGAGAAACAGACCAGTACAGAATACCTGTGGTTGTCCTAGGAAGATGGCAAAGTGTATGGAGTTAGACTCGGGGAGTACTACGACTACCATCATTGTTGTTGCCTCTCGCTACAATTGAGAAAATATTGTGCTTGTGATATACTTTGGAACTGTGCTTTTGCTGCTATATGTACTACTACACCTAACATGAACTCAGTAAAGAGACCGCTATTTATTGCAATCAGCAGCCAGGTTATTGACTCCACCATCTGCTGGCCACTTCATCTGCACTCCTGACTTCCATCCAGCCAAATATCATGCATCAAAGGCATCACAGATACCACCAGGCAGAAGCGCCAACACCAAAGAGTGCCCTAAGGGAAGAAAGAGTGTGCCCTCCAATCAATGTACAGCCCCAAGGAACGCTGATGGGAGAACGGTCATCATGAACTGTGAGTACTACTACACCTCTCAGGGCCAAAACCACCACTTCCAACCTTTCTGCCATGCACCTCCCCTTCGCCCACTGTCCACCCCATGTTCTTAAATTTCAAAAAGAAATACACTATTCGTTTGTGCTGCGTTTGTACCGCAAAAATTAGCGTTTGTGCCAGTTCGGTTTCCAAGATATTGTGCGCTTGATTTGCTGAAACCCCGCCCACTTTCCACCCCATGTTCATAAATTTAAAAAAGAAATACACTATTCGGTTGTGCTGCAAAAATTAGCGTTTGTGCCAGTTCGGTTTCCGAGATATTGTGCGCTTGATTTGCAGAAACCCCTCCCACTTTCCACCCCATGTTCTTAAATTTCAAAAAGAAATACACTATTCGTTTGTGCTGCAAAAATGAGCGTTTGTGCCGTTCCATATGCTGAAAAAATACACCATTTGTTTGTGCTGAGTTTGTGCCGCAAATCACTGTAACTGATGCGTGGATAAAAGGAGAGAAAAAGAATTGAAAAACACTGGCTAGCCATAGCAATTTTATAATAAGAATAATGTATAAATTGTTCTTTACTAGACCCCATCCATCATTTCCTCCTTCTGATGCCCCTCCCTTATGCTGGGCACTTTCAGCACCACACACTGTACCTTGGGGAAAAGCATAAGCAAATGTATGCTTAACAAATTGACTACTAGCTGAGAGACTCCAGTGTAAATCACATGTACCTACTTATTGTAACTAATAATGTGCTAAACTGTTGGTAGATATCTGTAACACTATTACAGGAGCAAAGAAACTTTACTTCATTCATGTGCTGTGCTTTTAGCTGTCTATAAGGATTGTTATACACAGGTAGTAGTATCTGTTTACAGTATGGGGTGAAAGTGCTGGATGGTCTTCTGTGAGATGTTGCAAAACTATAACTCCCAGCATGCCCAAACAGCCATTGTTGGTCTGGGCGTTTTGCAACATCTGTTTTCTACTGCCACATACACCCGCCACTGTCTCCGCTGCATATTCCCCACTCTGCCTGGACCGGCATGGGCGGACAGAGCAGGGGAAATTAATTTTCAATATCCCGCGCCCCTTCCCGCGCACCGATCCCCCTTATTTTCCGGGCTGTCTAGTCACCAGAATTGACGTCCAATCACGGGATCGCCATTATGGGGGGGGGGGTCTCAGAACCCCCCATGGGCGATGACAGAGAGGCCTTATCTGCCACCCCTTTTTGTCTGACATTTATCATTGTCTTTAAACGGGTTTTTTTTGTCTAGAAAATGCACAAAAAAGGCGCAAACAGGGTTTATTTGCGCCTTTTCAAATAGACAATTCTGCAGTTCTTGACCTGCAGTGACTTTTCACTTTCGTCGATACAGCACTCACAAATTTACAAAATTTGTCAAAAGGCACAGTTTGGGGCGCAATGGGCCATTTAGAACAAAAATGTACACGAGGTACGAGGTGTGAATATAAGTTCTACAACCAGTTTGCCTTCAGAAAGTTTCACACTGCGCCAAATTCACCACATAGCCTGCACCTTTTTGATAAATAAGGTTCAAGAAAGTCACACTTCCCACAGAAAAAAAGAGGGTAAAAAAAACTGTACAATAGAGATACATTGATGAATGTCGGCCTATGTGCTTCTATATTTCTATGCACATAATTTTGGATCACATACTATAAGACTAGAATTCCACTAACATTTTTTGAGCAAAAATGCCCCAACAAAATTCCTATTCTGCCGCATGGCGTTTATTCATTGAAAAAACACTGTGGCCAGATGTTAGCTGCTCTTCAATAGGGAAGCTTAACAAGCCATATCCACACAGCGATTTTCTATTTGCCATTTTTTCAATATCCTTTTGCCGTTTTTCGGCTTTTTATGCCTCAGTGGCACCAATCGTTTGTGCTGGTTTGTGGCGCAAAAATGAACGTTTGTGCCGCTTTGGTTTCTGAGATCAGAGAAGTTAACTTAGTATTAAGTTGTAGTTTTGCAACATCTCACAGAAGACTATCCAGTACTTTCACCCCATAATGTAAACAGATACTACTACAGAATCTGAAGATCTGAGAAAAACAGGCCCTGCTTCCTGCTGCCGTCACATGGGATGCCACTATAGGACGGCTGGATCACGTGGGACACCGCGTAGGTCCTAGCAGGTCAAAGAAGGGAAGATACCCCGGAGAAGCAGCAAAGGGCGTGGAGTTGTAAAGTACTTTTATACAAATTGTACAACATTCCCAAATGCTAAAAAGAAATAAACCTAGTTATTATAAGAGCATATGAACACGGCTGGAACAGAGGTGGACATTTTATCCTAGCCATTGCTGGACATTCGTCTTCAAGACGCTACCTGTATACTGCTGATGTCGCTATGTATAGGATTGCCACTGGTCTATTGTTATATATATTGCTGCTCATAGAATACTTTTGTTACTGCTGACACATTTTTATTGCTGTGTTTTTATTGCTGCTGATTTATTGTTGAATTGTTGCTGCTGTTTTGTGTTTATTGTGGGCTCTATTTTTAGTACTTTTATTTCAATTTTATTATATGGCTCTTTTTACGTGTATACTACTGTACATTAAATATATATTTTTACCAGGTCGATGGTTAATGGTCCATGTGGCCGGCATATCTGAGTGCCCCTCCTACACATAATTTTAACTTGATATTGACACTGGCTCTGGGTGAGCCAGAGGGGTGTGCACCTATTTCATTTCTACTCTGGTGGGTGAGGCGCTTGCAGCTTTTTTGAGATACTACTGCCTGTGTAACAATCCTTGTAGACAGCTAAAAGCACAGCACATGACTGAAGTAAAGTTTCTTTGCTTATGTAATAGTGTTATTACACCGACTAAACACTATAATAATACTTGTGCGTGACTATATCACACACATCCAAAGTACCCAAAACAAGGGGACACGCATGAAATTTTTTTGAATCTTTATTAATAAATAAAATTTCTTTAGAATCAAACATACATTATTACAAACTGGCGGCAAAACAGGTGAAAGCCATGACATGAGACTCCCCCGCCAACCGTGATATCCTGGTATCCTCTATCATATCTATGTAAGGTGCAAGTACACTTACAAACCCTGTCACAAAATAGTCTCAATGCACATACCTAATAATAATACATATCTATATTAAGTGCGCACAGCTACAGCAAGTGACAGAGGCAGCCTCAGCTATTGAATATATTCCATATACCTGGGAAACACCAAAGGATCCAGACGTCTGGTCAGAGAAGGAGCCCATCCCAACGTACGTTTCGCTCCGCTTTCTCAAGGGGCGTGTCTATTACCTCCCTCTAACCTCCTAATATACCTCAGAACAATCAGAATAATATGGGACACCTATGATCAAATTACTAATCATGGCGTTCATCTATAGCATACCGATTCCTTCATACTGGCTCTGGCATCATCACAATGCGCAACGGACGCCTTCCATTGCGTCATGCCGTCGCGATATCTTGCCGGTAATAGTAGCCAATACAAGCGAAGTCTCGCGATACCCGTGATCACACTACAAGGATCGCAAGAGCGCGTTAAGTTACACAAATCAGCGGTTCTCCCATAGAATATTGATGCAATATGTATATACATTAAACAGGGAGCCGATAATTCAAGCTTTCCATGGGTATCTATATGTATATATGCATTCCTATCTAAGTGCATATCTCCAGTCCCAGTCATGTGACCGGAACATAGTCATGTGACACCTCACGTCAATACTACAAACATGTATATCACCATCCCAAATGTTAACCCCATATATGTTTAGAAAGACCACATGATTCACCATTAATATGTATTTTAAACGCTTATTGTGACCATAATAAAAAATAAGACAATATTAAAACCACATGATTAATCATTGTGTTAAATGTATAACCACAAAGCAGTAATGTCATATATACTAAAGAAGTGAACTCTTATAATTCATATATAAAGAATGTGTGAACAGTGAAAAAAGAAATAATAAAATGATAAATAAAATATAAAGTGCTGTGAAAGTGAATAAAGTGCATAGTGCAAAAAATGTGCAGAAAAGGTGCAAATGCATTTTTAGTAAACAACAATATATTTAAGCTTAATAGAATACCATATCTAAAAGTTCATAAGAATTCATATAGATTCATAGATAATCGGACCCCAATTAATAACTCAGCAAGCTCTTCCTCTTATAGCCATATGCTACGACCATCATCTGATTATATTATCACAGTAATACAAGATGCAATCCATGATTTTGCATAATAAAAAGTGTCCCACATTCCGAACATCCTTCTACAGAATCCATGAATTATCTCCACTCCATCGTTACATCAAGGAATCTAAAAAACATGAATCTGAACAATATAGAAGAAGGAGATTAGAAGTGAGAAAAAGTAAAATTGTTCAACTGTTAAAATACAGTAAGTTAAAATAAACCGTTAAAAAACAAACAAAATGTAGACACCAGTGGAGAGCTACCAGTCGCAGAGGAAACAAAGCGAGACATCCATGGTGTTGACAGACGCAGGAAATCTCAAATATATCTATATATCTCATTGAGGGGAATAATACATGTCATTGAGTCATGTAATAGTGTTACAGATATCTACCAAGACAGTTTAGCACATTATTAGTTACAATAAGTAGGTACACTTGATTTACACTGGAGTCTCTCAGCTAGTAGTCAATTTGTTAAGCATACATTTGCTTATGCCTTTCCCCAAGGTACAGTGTGTGGTGCTGAAAGTGCCCAGCATAAGGGAGGGGCATCAGAAGCAGGAAATGAAGGATGGGGTCTAGTAAGGAACAATTTATACATTTTTTCTTATTATAAAATTGCTATGGCTAGCCAGTGTTTTTCAACTGTTTTTCAGCATATGGAGCGCGCAATATCTCTGAAACCGAAGCGGCACAAACGCTCATTTTTGCAGCACAAACGCAGCACAAACGAATGGTGTATTTCTTTTTGAAGTTTAAGAACATGAGGAGGAAAGTGGTCAGGGTTTCATAAAAATCTAACGCGCAATATCTTAGGAACCGAACCAACACAAACGCTCATTTTTGCGGCACAAACGCAGCATAAACGAATGGTGTATTTCTTTTTGAAATTTAAGAACATCGGGGGGAAAGTGGATGGGGCTTAAAAAAAATCTAATGCGCAATATCTCAGGAACTAAACCGGCACAAACGCTAATTTTTGCAGCACAAACAAGCACAAATGAAAGGTATATTTCTTTTTGAAATTTAAGAACATCGGGTGGAAAGTGGACGGCGCTTAAAAAAAAATCTAATGCGCAATTTCTCAGGAACCAAACCGGCACAAACACTAAATTTTGCGGCACAAACGCGGCACAAATGAAAGGTGTATTTCTTTTTGAAATTTAAGACCATGGGGAGCCAACTTCACACAGGTTGCTGCCATAATGCCATGGGAGTGGCAACTGACAAAATCTTGTATGACAAAGTTTTTCCCATGACATGGGAGAAGAAAGAGATTGTTTCCTCTATAAAGTAACAGGCACCCACATTTATAGCAGCTATATAGTCCTCTAAGTACCATCTTTTTCTGTTACACAAAAGAGCTATCCATGACCCTATCTCCAGTACTCTAGCGCCTTCAAATGTAATAGCCCATTTTGAAATCCTCCAATATTTACTCAGGATTTCCATAGTCTGGCCATGTCCATTGTCAACAGATCCAATTAGCCACATAATCCTGTCCACCCCTTTATTTTCTTAAGGACTCTTTACACAGGCCTAGAATGTGCCAGATAATGGCTAATGAGCGTTCATAGAAATGCTCATTAGTGGTTATCTTGCTGTATAAAAGTACTGCTGATTACCTGCTCAAAACGCTCGTTCATTGGGTAATAGATCATTTGTACTGACACAAAAATCGTAATTTGCTGGCAGCAGATCATGCTGTGTAACACGCTCTGCTGCCGGCAAATAAAGAGTCTGTATGGGGAAGAACGATTGCATTAGCGATCGCTGATCCCTATACTGTGGAGGAGATAGCTTGTTTCTGTAAGCCCGGCCAGCTGGGGTCCCATCTAGCCGTTGAAGTGTGCAAGATGGAATGACCTTTGAAATTTTGGTATGCATGTAATATAAAAATTCTCTATCATTTCCTGAATTTATGCTATCAAGTCTTTATACTTATGCTACTGAAAAAAGTAAAAAATATAGTTATAAAAAAAAAGACAATCCTATATTAATGCACAACACTTAAAGGGTTGTCTGGGCTGGAGCTGAACATGGATATAACTCCTTTACCCAGACAGCCCCTCCGGGTGGAGCATCAGAGCACTTCATGCTCCAATGCTCTCCCTTGCCCTGCATTGCACAGGACAACGGCTGTTTTATGTATATTTTTACACTGCTAGGTGGAGGCTTCCACCTAGCAGTGTTCCCTGTGACTTCACAGCCATTAAGGGACGGGCTTAACCATGGTGAGACCCAATACATCACCGGATCTACTGAAAAAGCCCTTTCCCCTTCCATGCTCCGATGCTCAACTCAGAGGGGCTGCCTGGGTAAAGGAGGATATCCATCTTGAAGAATTCTATTACTAATAAGGCTAAATCTTTGCCTAGACCTCTCTTTAACCCCTTAAGGACTCAGGGCACAGGTGGCAGTGATCGGAAAAAGGTGCCTGCTAAAATCATTTAGCAGGCACCTTGGCACAATGCCCAGGGGGGTCCTGTGACCTCCCCCCCCCCCCATTGTCGGCGATCGCAGCAAACCGCAGGTCAATTCAGACCTGCGGTTCGCTGCGCTTTCTGTAGTCTCTGAGACTTAACATGTTCCACAAATATATAAATTTTAACCCCTTGCAGGAATTGCGGGCGGTGCAGGAGGTGGGTGGTGTGAGAGGCGGGCGTTGCGGGAGGCGGGATCGCAATTGTGATCCTCCACCCTCCTCCTTTCTAATGCTTCCCTGGTGTCTAGTTGTTATAGCAGATGGTCAGCACATTGCTGACCCTCTGCTATAAACTGCTGACATCTGTGTCGTACAGATTTCAGCAGTTTAATCCCTTCCATACCGTGGTCCGCACGGACCACTGTATGGAAGGGGTTAACAGGGAGGGAGCTCCCTCCATCGGGGGCTGCTGTGCCCTTGCAGCCCCCGATTCTTCATGGGATCGCAGAGGGAGGGGGCCCCCCTCCCTGTCACCCACTGCTCTGTTTTGGGGGGGAATTGCGGGCGGTGCGAGAGGCGGACGTTGCAGGAGGTGGGATTTGCGATCCCCCACCCTCCTCCTTTCTAATGCTTCCCTGGTGTCTAGTTGTTATAGCAGAGGGTCAGCACATTACTGATTTCAGCAGTCTAATCCCTTCCATACCGTGGTCCGTACGAACCGCTGTATGGTAGGGGTTACCAGGGAGGGAGCTCCCTCCCTCTCCCATTGGGGGCTGCTGTGCCCTTGCAGCCCCCGATTCTTCATGGGATCACAGAGGGAGGGGGCCCCCTCCCTCCCTATCACCCGCTGCTCTGTTCTGGCAGCGGGTGATGGTTACCATGGCAGCAGGACGCCTTCAAAGGCATCCTGCTTGCCATGGTGATTTAAGTCTGATGTAAGTCTGATCTGACTTCTGCTAAAGGCAGAAGTCTGATCAGACTAAGTCTAAAATAAAAAATACAGTACACTATATAGTGTGCTGTATTGTATTATATTGACACCAGACCCACTGGATCTTCAAGAACCAAGTGGGTCTGGGTAAAAAAAAAAAAAAAACATATCCCTGAATAAAAATTACAAAAATAAAATACACTACACATATTAGGTATTGCCACGTCCATAAAAGCCTGCTCTATAAAAATCACATAACCTAACCCCTCACGCAAATACCGTAAAAAAACAAACAAAAAAATAGTGTAAAAAAAGCCATTTTTTGTCACCTTACATCACAAAAAGTGCAATACCAAGTGATCAAAAAGGATGATGCCTCCCAAAATAGTACCAATAAAACCGCCATCTCATATCGTAAAAAATGAGCCCCTACATAGGACAATCGCCCAAAAAAAAAAAAATATGGCTCTCAGACTATGGAGACACTAAAACATTTTTTTTTTCTAAAATGCTGTTATTGTGTTAAAGTAAAATAAATAAATAAAAAGTATACATATTAGGCATTGACATGTCCGTAAAAACCTGCTCTATAAAAATATCACATGATCTAACCCCTCAGGTAAATACCGTAAAAAAAATAAAAATAAAAACAATGTAAAAAAAACATTTTTGCGACCTCACATCTCAAAAACTGTAATAGCAAGCGATCAAAAAGTTATATGCACCCAAAAATAGTGCCAATCGAACAGTCATCTCATCCCGCAAAAAATTATACCCCACATAGGACAATCGCGCAAAAAAAAAAAAATATGTCTCTCAGACTATGATTTTTTGTTTCAAAAATGATTTTATTGTGTAAAACTTAAATAAATAAAAAAGAGTATACATATTATGTATCCCCGCGTCTGTAACAACCTGCTCTATAAAAATAACACATGACCTAACTCCTCAGGTGAACACAGAAAAGAAAAAATAATATAAATACCGTGTCAAAAGTCATTTTTGTCACCTTACATTACAAAAAGTGTAATAGCAAGTGACCAAAATGTCATATGCACCCCAAGATAGTGCCAATCAAACCGTCATCTCATCCTGCAAAAAATGAGCGCCTACATAAGACAGTCGCCCAAAAAATAAAAATAGAAAATATGGCTTTCAGAATGTGGAGACACTAAAAAATATTTTTTTTCAAAAATGGTTTGTTATAAAAAATTGAAACTAAAAACCCCAAAAAGTAGTCATATTTGGTATTGTCGCGTCCGTAACAACCTGCTCTATAGAAATAGCACACAATCTAACCTGTCAGATCAACGATGTAAATAAAAAAAATAAAAACGGTCCCAAAACAGCTATTTTTTTGCAAATTTTCAATTTTAATCAATTTTTCCAGTAGCAAAGCAAGGGTTAACAGCCAAACAAAACTCAATATTTATTACCCTGATTCTGTAGTTTTGAATTCCTTGAGGGGTGTAGTTTCTAGAATGGGGTCATTTTTGGGTGGTTTCTATTATGTAAGCCTCACAAAGTGACTTCAGACCTGAACTGGTCCCTAAAAAGTGGGTTTTTGAAAATTTCTGAAAAATTTCAAGATTTGCTTCCAAACTTCTAAGCCTTGTAACATCGCCAAAAAATGAAATGGCATTCCCAAAATGATCGATACATGAAGTAGTCATATGGGGAATGTAAATCAATAACTTTTTTGGCGGTATTAATATGTATTATAGAAGTAGAGAAAATGAAACTTGGAAAATTGCTAATTTTTCCAAATTTTAGATAAATTTGGTATTTTTTTATAAATAAAAATAATTTTTTTTTACTCCACTTTACCACTGTCATGAAGTACTATATTTGACGAAAAACAGTCTCAGAATAGCCTGACTAAGTAAAAGCGTTTTAAAGTTATCACCACATAAAGTGACACTGGTCATATTAGCAAAAAATGGCCAGGTCCTTAAGGTGAAATAAGGATCGGTCCTTAAGGGGTTAAGCACAGTATTGAATACCATTCCTAAATACTATTCTAAATTATTCAAAAGTTTTATGAAGGCAACTAGTATAACCAAATCTACTAGATCGCTAAAACTGACCAGGCAAGTCCGTTTAAGATGCACAGGCCCAGATTTACTGAAGTGTCTGTGCCTAGAATCTGTGCAACCAAACTTTTTATTCTGCCAGTTAATACCAGATAGTAACACACATCCTTTTTTCCTAATCTCTTTTTATTTTCTGATTGCTGATTTGGAAAGCATTAAGAAAAATCGCTTTACGGCACCCCCATGGTCCATAGACACAATGGACAGGAGGGGACCTCATTCTCTTCTATGGGAGATTTTCTAGGCAGGCTCTGTGACCTGCCCAAAGGTCATTGTACAAGGAAAGAATAGATAAGATTTGGCAATCACCTTTTGTGTATGGTGGATTCTTCCTCATCTGTCATTGTAATACTCCTTGTAATGATATCACTTCTGTGTATAGATAAGCAGGTAACTACAGTAAAGTGAACAGACTGAGAAGTTGCGCCTATTATTATTCTTAGTGGCCAGTGGAAAAACTACAGGAGTTTATGGTCCTCTGAGGAAGAAGGGACGAATCCTAGGTCAGGCGGACTCTGGGAAACTGTAACTTTGTATCTTATATGCCTTGTTTTAATTGACTCTTGTGAGTAGAATAAATTCATCTTTTCCTATCCGATTCCTGACATTATAGATTGATCAGACATGGAAAAACCGTGGAGCAACATTGCACCGGGAGATATTAGCAGTGTTTGGCAGCATAAGAAAGGAGTATTGGAGTATTGGACGAAGGATCTGGCATCTGACTTAGGCCTCATGCACACGACCGTTGTTGTGGTCCACGTCCAAGCCGCATATTTTGCGGCTCGGGCGTGGGCCCATTTACTTCAATGGGGCCGCAAAAGTTGCTCCGTTTCGTGCACCCTCAAAAAAATAGAGCATATCCTATTCTTGTCCATTTTGCGGACAAGAATAAGCATTTCTACCATGGGCCGCGTTCCGTTCCGAACGTGGAGCAGCTTCCGTGTTTTGCGGATCCGCGGTTTGTGGACCGCAAAACACCAACGGTCGTGTGCATGAGGCCTTATCCTTCCTGCTTGTGGACGGCAGGAGAGGAGCGCAGTCCCTTAACTTTGTTTTACAAACTTTGACAATCACCTATAATGAATTGTGGATCCTCTCTCATCTGTCATTCTAATCCTTCCTGTAATGATATCCCCTCTTTGTATAGATACGCAGGTAACAGCAGAAAAGTGTACAGACTGAGAAGTGGCTTCTATTATTATTCTCAGAGGCCAGTAAGAAAACTACAGGAGTTTATCAGGTTTTTTTAAATAAAGATATTGACATGATAAATTAAAATTATCACCAAAAATTATTTAAAAATATGTTAAACATAAAAACGTAATTTAAACAATAGGTCATTTTCTTTAAAAGTGTTGCAATTGGATGCAACTATGGCTTCTCCAATTTTTTTCCTGAATTGCTCAAAAAGGGGAGGGGACTTAGCAGGAAGGGGCACAGCTTCAGGAGCAGGAGTAGATGCACCAGTTTGCACCAAAATTGCTCCACAATCTTGCTGTTAAATTCCATCTCAAAGTAAGCCAACCAGTTGGTACTGAGTCAGAGAAAAGTGTCTAACCATGCACCAAATTTATCATCCAGCCTAAGCAACTGTGATAAATCTGGTGCAGGTCTACACAGCCCATCTAAGTGTAAACCATCGATAGGATTAGTAAATCCGTCCCATAGTGTCAATAAAGAGCCCTTTACACTGCCAATGTTTCGGTAGATTATCGCTAACGAGCACTCATACGGATGCTCATTAGATATAATCTGCCTGTATAAATGCTCGTTAGTTGGGTAATAGATCATTGCTGCAGTCACCTAAATCGTCGTTTGCCGGCAGTAACTTCTGCCGTCTAAACAGCACCCTGCTGCTGGCAAACAATGATTCTGTATGGGGATGATGAATTGCATTACACTTCCTTTCCGACCAATTGCCTGCTATATCAGGCCATGTAATGGGGCCTTAAGCAATAAATGCAGCTGGAGGTCCAGATGTCCAACTAATGACTGTATAAAGACGGTGCTGATGCTGCACTAATGTGTATATATATTACACAAAACACACCACTTGTCAGTTTTAATCACTATCTATTGGACCCACTCACTAATGATGTATTTTTAAAAAATAAAGAAAATAAATTTTAACTGACCTGCTAATTAAAGGCCGGCTCTTTATTGAGGATTCTGTCCTTTATAGTGTTTGACGATACATATGAAAGAAATGTTGTAAGGCCTGTATAGTAACAAGGACAGTGAGACCCTGAACCGAACCACCCCGCTGCCCCTACCTACTTTTAGAACAAGCACTAAGCAGCAGGACCACAACTGGTCGATGTACCATACACTACTAAGTGCAAAGATGGACGAACAAATACGCAGACAAACAACACAACAGGCAAGCTCGGCAAAAAAAAGTGAGGACAAGAAGGGTCCAAGCCAAGGTCAGAAACACAGGGAGCAATCAGGAACACAGGAACAAGGGTGTAATAGAGTAAACACTAGTGAGAAACAAAAGACTATCACTGGCAATGGTCAAATGCAATATTGTTTTTAAATAGAGAGCCAGGTCCCCATACCAGAAACTGATAGGTCTGGTGAACAGCCTCTCCCATAAGCCAAACAACAGAGCATGTAATTGAGCAAATGGGCTGTCATTCAGCCCACTGCTCATTTCCCCGGGTGCATAAGTGTTGTGGGGAGAAAGCAGAGCGTTGCACTCTGAAACTAGAACACGGCTGTATCACTTGGGAGGGGGGGGGGGGGTCGGGTGGCTCTCCCGGCATGGGGGTGCTGTAGCCGTGGATTCTTGCCCGTGTTCATGGTTATTTGAATGGCAAGGCTTAACAGTTTTAAGACAATGAAAATGTCTTAATCCATTTACGGGTACGCTACAACCCCATTGTGAGACTGGCCGCATGCAGCCAAATAGAGATGGCCCAAACTATTCGCCGGTGAACAGTTCCCGGCGAACATAGCTTGTTCGCGTCCACCGCGGCGGGCAAACATATTCGATGTTCGCGTTCGCCCTTATACTTTATCATTGAGTAAACTTTGACCCTGTACCTCACAGTCAGCAGACACATTCCAGCCAATCAGCAGCATACCCTCCCTCCCAGACCCTCCCACCTCCTATCTAAACGCAAGGACAGCATCCATCTTAGATTCATTCTAAAGTTGCAGTGTTAGTAATTGTAAATCGCAATGCGATTATTATAACCTGTATTATTCGCACTGCGATTGCAACTTAGATCTGAGTTCCTAATGGTTGTATTGCTAGAATATAACGAAGATAACGAATTTAGCACTATATTCTCAATCTTCGTTATATTCTAGCAATACAACAACCATTAGGAACTCAGATCTAAGTTTAATTCACAATGCGATTAATATAACCTGCATTAATCGCATTGCGAATTCAACTTAGAGCTGAGTTCGTAATGGTTGTTGTATTGCTAGAATATACGTTATATTCTAGCAATACAACCATTAGGAACTCAGCTCTAAGTTGTAACCGCAATGCGAATAATACTTACAATTATTAATCGCTTTGTGAATCCATTTGATGCCTCTATTTGATTGTATATGACGGTTGACTATGACTCCCACCAACATTCTTCTGCCTCCAAAGCAAGATATCTAAACGCCTGAGGGGCCATTTGTGCGTTTTTGATAGAAAACGCATCAAAAACGCATCTGCATTTTTATAATTTTCTATTTAATTTTTTGGTGTATTTTGCCACATTTGGTTGCATATTTACATTTGGTATAGGCAAATATGGTAGTCTAGATCATGTGTCTATACCAAAACCTAGGATCATTGTTTGACAGCATATTTTCTAAACCATATAGCTGAATATAGATTTGGGCAGAGTAATGATCTAGACCTGTGTTTCCCAACCAGTGTGCCCCCAGCTGTTGTGAAACTACAACTCCCAGCATGCCTGCACAGCCAAAGGCTGTCTGGGCATGCTGGGAGTTGTAGTTTTGCAAAAGCTGGAGGCACACTGGTTGGGAAACACTGAATTCTAGACTACCATTTTTGCCTATACCAAATGTAAATATGCAACCAAATGTGGCAAAATACACAAAAAAATACACACAAAAAAAAAATATATACATTATAAAAACGCAGATGCGTTTTTGATGCGTTTTTTTATCAAAAATGCCCAAATGGCCCCTGGGGGGTTCAGATATCTTGCCTCGGAGGCAGCAGAACGTTGGTGGTAGTCATAGTCAACCATCATATACAATCAAATAGAGGCATCAAATGGATTCGCAAAGCGATTAATAATTGTAAGTATTATTCGCATTGTGATTACAACTTAGAGCTGAGTTCCTAATGGCTGTATTGCTAGAATATAACGTATATTCTAGCAATACAACAATCATTAGGAACTCAGCTCTAAGTTGAATTCGCAATGCGATTAATGCAGGTTATATTAATCGCATTGCGATTAAACTTAGAGCTGGCTTCCTAATGGTTGTTGTATTGCTAGAATATAACAAAGATTGAGAATATAGCGCAAAATTCTCAATATTCGTTATTTTCTAGCAATTCAACCATTAGGAACCCAGCTCTAAGTTAAATTCACCGGCGGACAGTTCCCGGCGAACATAGCTTGTGCATGTTCTTCGCGGCGGGCAAACATATGCGATGTTCGGTTCACCCCCTATCATTGAGTAAACTTTGACCTTGTACTTCACAGTCAGCACATTCCAACCAATCAGCATACCCTCCCTCCCAGACCCTCCCATCTCCTGGACAGCATCCATTTTAGATTCATTCGGAAGCTGCAGTCTTAGTGAGAGGAGGGACAGTGTAGCTGCTGCTGATTTAATAGGGAAATCGATAGCTAGGCTAGTGTATTCAGTGTCCACTCCAGTCCTGAAAGACTCATCAGATCTCTGCTGTAAGGACAGCGTCCTGACAGCACCCCAAAAAGCCCTTTTTATGGCTAGTACATCAGTCTCCCTCCCAGACCCTCCCACCTCCTATCAAAAAGCAAGGACGGCATCCATCTTATTCATTCTGAAGCTGCAGTGTTAGTAGTTGTAATCGCAATGCGATTAATATAACCTGTATTAATCGCATTGCGAATTCAACTTAGAGCTGGGTTCCTAATAGTTGTATTGCTAGAATATAACGAAGATTGAGAATATAGCGCTATATTCTCAATCTTCGTTATATTCTAGCAATACAACCATTAGGAACCCAGCTCTAGTTGAATTCACAATGCGATAATACAGGTTAGATTATCGCATTGTGATTAAACTTAGATCTGAGTTCCTAATGGTTGTTGTATTGCTAGAATATAACGAAGATTGAAAATATAGTGCTATATTCTCAATCTTCGTTATATTCTAGCAATACAACCATTAGGAACCCAGCTCTAAGTTGAATTCGCAATGCGATTAATATAACCTGTTTTAATCGCATTGCGATTACAGCTTACCACACTCTACGTCAACTATGTAATTTTCCATGGAAGTTTTGCCATGGATCCCCCTCCGGCATGCCACAGTCCAGGTGTTAGTCCCCTTGAAACAACTTTTCCTTCACTATTGGGGCCAGAAAGAGTCCCTGTGGGTTTTAAAATTTGCCTGTCTATTGAAGTCTATGACGGTTCGCCCTGTTCGCATGTTCGCGAACATTTGCGGAAGTTCACCTTCGCTGTTTGCGAACGGAAAAATTTATGTTCGCAACATCACTACAGCCAAATCATACCCACCCATGACAACCAATGGCTGCACAAGTTTGCCACAAACTTGTGCCAGCTGCACTGTGGGTTGCACCTCAAGGGTCCTTTTAAACTGGCTGAGGATTTGGCTAATCATCGGGAACACACAATCATAAAAACGCACTTTCCTGATTATTGGACTGTACAAAGATGCCACCAATAACCCAACATACGAGCCAAAAATCAGATTTTTGGGTGATCACATCTTTTGTGGGACAGCTAAAATTATCATTTGTTTGCAACAATTGGAACGGATGACAAACAATTCTAATAATGATAATTTGTCCCTCTTTCACTTAGCATTTTATAAAAAATAATGTTTAAAAGTATAAATAAAATGGACAGTACAGAGACAGAAAAGGAAAGGTCAACAAGACAATGCAAAAAATACTACTTAAATGAATTTTCTGATAAAAGTAATCTTAGGGTGTCATCATCACGTGTACTTGTTTATTGATTTGTCAAATGCTTTACATTTATTTAAATAGCAGGATCTGTATTTAAAACTTTTCTAACTTTCTTTCTCTTGCACTTTTACCTTGCAGTTATTGCACTATTGTCCTGGATTATTTTACATGTGCTTTATATTTTATATAGTAATTTATTTAAACATTAAGAAATGGGGAGGCTTGGGTTCATATAACCCAAAGGCTTAAGGGAAGGAGATTTTCTGTATCACATATCTGATCTCTCTAAATAATTGTGTACTCGTTTAGATGAAACAGAACTCCATTACAGTGATCCCTCAAGATACAGTGGTCTCAGGGTTCAACATTTTCAACATACAATGGTCTTTCCTGGACCATTGTAAGTTGCAACTAGACTCAACATACAATGCCCCACACTCAGATCCAACCAATCAGCATGGCAATTTCTCTGGTAAAATACCTGTACTTTGAGTATAGCAGCTTCCTTTGCTTTTTTCTTTTCCGGCATTGAGATCTGGCAAAGGATCTCAATTCCCGTAGAAAAACGCTTCTGTTTTGTCCCCATTCAATGTCAATGGGGACAAAACTGAACAGAACAGAGTGCACTAGAATGCATTCCATTCTGTTTGGGATGCGGAGCAAAACGGATCTGGTATGACACACAATGCATGTTAATGGTGCCTCGGACACAATGAAAAGCGGATCCGGCACCCATTGGCTAACAATGGTTTTAATGCTAGATCCGTCATTGCTATTTTAAAGATCATACAACCGGATCCGTTCATAACGGATGCAGACGGTTGTATTATCAATAACGGAAGCGTTTTTGCTGATCCCTGCAAAAACACATATGTGAAAGTAGCCCTATAGTACAGTCTGGTATACATAGGCTGTACTGCCCTCTGTCTGTGCCGGGATGAACTGCTCCTCCTGACACCAGGTGAGGGCACCTCTATTTTATTTTTCTGTGCACCATACAGGACCCTATAAAAGCTCCTGGCCTCATCACAGAAAATGATTTACATCTTCCAGCATCTCTTCCTCACTGCTTTATGTAAGGACTTGCTTTATCTGTCTCAGTTATCTGCTTATTTTCCTTACATCTCCCTTTTCGCTTATTATTGGATGACATTTTGGGGCTTTAGGGCCAATTACCAGTTTTCCAGAGTTAGGGACTCAAATTTATTGGTTTCAACATACAGTGCTCGTCCCGGAACCAATTAATTTTGTAACTTAAGGTATCACTGTATATGTATTTTTTGTTGATCCCTGCATTATTGTAACCACCAGAAATAGGGGGCAGAGTAACACAGAGCTATTGTCAGAGGCTGGTTTCCCAGTTACATCAAAGATATATTCAGAATATAGAACATATCCTAACTTTGTGACCCCACGCAGGGGTAGAATGCAAACTGTACAGCTAGACAATTCAAAAGAACAGGAAAAAAAGGGTATAAAAAGTTAAGGCAGATCTGCTGCAAGGAGAAAATTATCATAAAATACAAGCAAAAAAAATGGACATCCTCATGCCCAACTCGAGGTATACCCTGACTTAGGGACAGATAGTTAAGACTTATTGGAGGCCTAGTGATGCTGAATCGCTCTCTGGCATCACTTTTTGTGTCTCAAATTTCTGCAAAGAGCATGCTTACAATGCAATGAGAATGTCTTCAGACTTTTTCACATTTTGTTATGTGGTGGCCTTGTGCTACAATAAAAAATATCCAAGTTTTTTCCCCAATATTCTGCACTCAATACCCCATAATAAGAAAGTGAAACCATAGCGTTCTCTGCTATGTTACTTAGTTGAAACACCTTTGGCAGTGATTACAGCTTTCAGTCTTCTTGGGTATGATGCCACAAGGTTTGCAATTGGGGATTTTCTGCCATTCTTCTCTGCAGATTTTCTCAAGCTATGTCACGTTGGATGGGAACAATTGATGGAGAGACATTTTCAGGTCTCTTCAGAGACATTCAATTGAATTCAAGTCAGGGCTCTGGCTGGAACACTGAAGGACATTCACATAGTTGTCCCTAAGCCACTTCTGTCTTGTCTTGGCTGTGTGCTTAGGGTCATTGTCTTGTTGGAAGGTAAACCTTCAGCCCAGTCTGAGGTCCAAAGCCCCCTGGATCATTTTTTCATTAAAGGTGTCCGGGGTTTTACTATTGATGACCTATCCTCAGGATAGGTCATCAATATCAGATCGGCGGATCCGCTGACGATCCGCTGTATGAGTAGATGGTGCGTGCAGTCCTATCTCCCGTCTCTCTGGCAAAGACTATAGACAGCAGCAGTGGACAGGAAGAGAGAAGGGAGACACCATGTGTATGGCATGTAGATCAAGGGGTGCTTTTTTCTGCATGAAACTTTTACTTTTTATTTTTGTCGCACAAGGTGACTTCAACTTTTCAGGGTCTGATCCCTTTTCAAATGTAGTATAGTACATGCTGTATTGTACTGCATTCAAACTACGTACAATTAGCATGTACATATACACTGTACACAGGTCATCTGGGGGTTAAGGTTATGCCTTATGTTATCAGGGGCCATAGCAAGTTGGGATAAATCCCACTTTATCTCTAGTGGCACAATGCCTAAACAGATGCCTTCCTACACTACCATAGAAGTGAAGATTTTATGGTCAATGTTGAGTACAGAGATGGGGCAGTAGTTCTTGGGCCATAAATGATTTCTGGAATGATGGGACGGACCAGTTAACAGAGTTTATTAGCGCTAATTTTGGAGCGCGTGTCTCAAAATTAGCTTCAAAAAATGCCTCAAAACAGCTTCCCATTCATTTCAATAGGAAGCAACTCTTTTTATATGTGGAAAAAGAAAGCGTGGAAAAAAGAAGCATCATGTCCTATCTTGGGGCAGAATCAGCGCTGAATCTCCTATTGAAATGAATGAAAGACGCATCAAAAATGCATGTTTTTCAAGCTGATTTTTTTTAAGTGTGTTTTTCAGAATCAGCCATGTGAACTGGTCCTAATATGCACTGTATAAAATCTAGGGGGGAGCTAAAAAATTTTTTGATGTTACATCCACTTGATTTTGACTTCTCAGTACTAAATATCCCTTTAACCGCTTCAGCCCCCCTAGCTTAAACACCCTTAATGACCAGGCCACTTTTTACAATTCCGCACTACACTACTTTCACCGTTTATTGCTCCGTCATACAACTTACCACCCAAATGAATTTTACCTCCTTTTCTTCTCACTAATAGAGCTTTCATTTGGTGGTATTTCATTGCTGCTGACATTTTTACTTTTTTGCTATTAATCAAAAATTACCGAAATTTTTGCAAAAAATGACATTTTTCACTTTCTGTTGTAAAATTTTTCAAAAAACTACATTTCTATATAAATTTTTCTCTAAATTTATTGTTCTACATGTCTTTGATAAAAAAATCCAATAAGTGTATATTTATTGGTTTGGGTAAAAGTTATAGCGTTTACAAACTATGGTGCAAAAAGTGAATTTCGGCATTTTGAAGCAGCTCTGACTTTCTGAGCGCCTGTCATGTTTCTTCAGGTGCTAGAATGCCAGGATAGTATAAATATCCCCAAATTACACCATTTTAGAAAGAAGACACCCCAAAGTATTCGCGGAGGGGCTTGGTGAGTTCATGTATCATTTCATTTTTTTCACAAGTTAGCGGAAATTGACACTTTCTGAGAAAAAAAAAAAAAAAGTTTCAATTTCTGATAACTTCTGGCAAAAAAAAAAAAATCTCAGACGGACTCACTATGCCCCTCAGTGAATACCTTGGGGTGTCTACTTTCCGAAATGGAGTCATTTGTGGGGTGTGTTTACTGTTCTGGCATTTTGGGCGGGGCTAAATTGTGAGTCGCCATGTAAAACCTAAAGGTACTGTTGAATTTGGGCCCTTTGCACACCAGGCTGCAAAAGCGGGCACTTATGTGGATCGCTGACTCAGGAGAAGTAGGGCAATGTGTTTTGGGGTGTATTTTTACATATACCCATGTTGGGTGAGAGAAATATCTCTGTAAATTGTCAACTTTGTATAAAAATTTTTAAAAGTTGTCGCTTACAGAGATATTTTTCACACAAAGTATGGGTATATATAAAAATACACCCCAAAACACATTGCCCTACTTCTCCTGAGTACGGCGATACCACTGTGTGCCACTTTTTGCAGCCTGGGTGCGCAAAGGGGCCCTAAAACCAAAGAGTACCTTTAGGATTTCACAGGGCATTTTTACGCATTTGGATTCCAGACTTCTTCTCACCCTTTAGGGGCCCCTAAAATGCCAGGACAGTATAAATACCCCACATGTGACCTCATTTTGGAAAGAAGACACCCTAAGGTATTCTGTGAGGGGTATGGTGAGTTCATGCAAAATTTTATTTTTGTCACAAGTTAGTGGAATATGAGACTTTGTAAAAACAAAATTAAAAAAAAAAAAACAATTTCCGCTGACTTGTGCCAAAAATAAAAATTCTGTGGACTCACCATGCCCCTCACGGAATACCTTGGGGTGTCTTCTTTCCAAAATGGGGTCACATGTGGGGTATTTATACTCACCTGGCATTTTAGGGCCTCTAAAGTGTGAGAATCCAAATGCATAAAAATGGCTCAGAAATTCTAAAGGTACTCATTGAGTTTTAGGCCCTTGCTATCTTGGCTGCAAAGTGTCACCATGTGTATCGCCGCACTCAGGAGAAGTGGGGCAAGTATTTGGGGTGTATTTTATATATACTCATAGCTATGAGAGAAATATCTCTGTAAATGACAACTTTTTACATTTTTTTATTCAAAGTTGTCAATATACAGAGATATTTCTCTCACTCCAGCATGGGTATATGTAAAAATACACCCCAAAACACATTGCCCTACTTCTCCTGAGTACGGCGATACCACATGAGTGACACTTTTTGCAGGCAAGATGCATAGGGGCCCAAATTCCAATGAGTACCTTTTAGGAGGGCATTTTACGCATTTTTCTTCTCACGCTTTAGGCCCCTAAAATGCCAGGGCAGTAGAAATACCCCACGTGTGACCCCATTTTTGAAAGAAGACACCCCAAGGTATTCCATGAGGGGCATGGCGAGTTCATAGAATATTTTTTTTGGCACAAGTTAGTGGAAATTGATTTTTTATTGTTTTTCTCACAAAGTCTCCTTTCCGCTAACTTTTGACAAAAAGTTTAATTTTTCATGAACTCATTATGCCCCTCAGCGAATACCTTGGGGTGTCTTCTTCCAAAATGGGGTCACATGTGGGGTATTTATACTGCCCTGGCATTTTAGTTCCCAAAGCGTGAGAAGAAAATGCGTAAAATGCCCTCCTAAAAGGTACTCATTGAATTTGGCCCTTTGCGCATTTTGCCTGCAAAGTAACACTATAGTATGCCGCACCAGGAGAAGTAGGGCGATGGTTTGGGGTGTAGTTTTACATATACCCATGCTAGGTGAGAGAAATATCTCTGTATATTGACAACTTTGAATAAAAATGTAAAAAGTTGTCGCTTACAGCGATATTTCTCACACCCAGTATGGGTATATGTAAAAATACACCCCAAACCACATTGCCCTACTTCTCCTGAGTACGGCGATACCACATGAGTGACACTTTTTGCAGCCAAGATGCGCAAAGGGGCCCTAAAACCAATGAGTACCTTTAGGATTTCACAGGCCATTTTTACGCATTTGGATTCTCACGCTTTAGGACCCCTAAAATGCCAGGGCAGTATAAATACCCCACATGTGACCCCATTGTGGAAAGAAGACACCCCAAGGTATTCTGTGAGGGGCATGGCGAGTTCACAGAAAAAAAAATTTGGCACAAGTTAGCGGAAATTGTTTTTTTTTTTTTTTTTTTTACAGTCTCATATTCCACTAACTTGTGACAAAAATAAAATTTTCCATGAACTCGCCATGCCCCTCACGGAATACCTTGGGGTGTCTTCTTTCTAAAATGGGGTCACATGTGGGGTTTTTGTACTGCCCTGGCATTTGAGGGTTCTCCGCAATCATTACACGATGGCCAGCATTAGGAGTTTCTGCGATTCTCCGTATATTGAGCATACGGGTAATGAGATTTTTTTTCCGTTCAGCCTCTGCGCTGAAAAAAAAATGAACGGCACAGATTTTTTCATTCGCATCGATCAATGTGGATGAAAAATCTCTGCCAAAATCAGTGACTGCGGTGCGGTGGGCTGGGCGGTAGCTACCTAACAAGTAGCTAACTAACTGGCGGTGATAAGGGACCCTTATGCCCCATTCATACGTCCGAAATTCTGTTTGCGGAACGGAATTGCGGACCCATTCATTTCTATGGGGACAGACTTTGTCCCGCTCGATCCGGAATTACGGATCCGCGCTCCGGGTCTGCACTTCCGTTCGCAAAAATATAGAACATGTCCTATTCTTGTCCGCAATTGCGGACAAGAAAAAGCATTTTCTATATAGTTCTGGCAATGTGCGGATCTGCAAAATGCGGAAAGCACATTGCCGGTGTCCGTGTTTTGAGGATCCGCGGATCGATCCGCGATCGATCGGATCGACATGATCGGATCCGCGGATCCGTGAATCCACGGATCCGTGAATCCACGGATCCGCAAAACACATATGGACGTCCGAATGGAGCCTTACAAGGGTGTGATCAATGACAGGGGGTGATCAGGGGTCTAGATGGAGTGATCAAGGGGTTAATAGGTGAGGGGGTGGGGGGGTTAGTGTAGTGTTTGGTGCAACTTTACTGTAGTTACCTGGTCCTCTGGTGGTCGATCCCAGAAAATGGGACCACCAGAGGATCAGGTAGCAGCTATATCAGACGCTGTTCATAAAACAGCGTCTGATATAGCTGTTTGATGCGATTTATATCGCATCTACAGCCTGCCAGCGATTGATCATCGCTGGCAGGCTGTAGTCCAACTCTCGAGCCGCGCTTCACTGTGAACGCGCGCGCGCGTTCACAGGAACTCTCGCGTCTCGCGACATGACGCCCCGGCGCGTCCAAACAGAAGATCCCGGCCGCCCGCAGGACGCAATCCTGCGTACGGCGGTCGGGAACTGGTTAAAAGGCTGAGTAACCTTATTATCATATGGGGAAAAAAGACAATGAAACAGCACTCTGCAAACACAAATAAAGTACAATAATGCCATAATTATAGAAAACATTCTGGTGCTAATGCTTTGCAAATTTGAGATTCTTGGCAAATACATTTTGGACAAAATTATTTGGGCCCGTCTGCCAAGCGTCAAGGCGATCTCTATAAGACGGGAACCTAATACTAAATGATACCTGTTATGTGTCACAATGGCCACCATAAAATTCAGTGAGTGCAGGTCCCACATGCATGCTGGGTCCACTCTGCTTTTTACTATTTTTGGTGCCACAATGGCCTCCATTAAATCCAGGGATGCAGGTACAAACAGGCATGCTGAGCCCACTCTATAATTCTACTGGTGCCAAATGGCTTCCAGTGAATACAATGAGAGCAGGCTACAGCTTTATACTTGCTCTAATTTAAAATCAGCCTATGGGGCAGACAGGCTAGTCAGGGGTGCAGGACCGACAGGAGTCAGTCACACCTCCAGCTCCAGTACAACTACAAAAAAAGAGGGTCAGTCAGTCTTATAGAGATCGCCTTGACGTTTGGCAGACGGGCCCAAATAATTTTGTACAAAATGTATTTACCAAGAATATAATTATGACACTATTGCACTTTATTTGTGTCTGCAGAGTGCTGTTGCATTGTCTTTTTTTTCTTTGTGTTTCTAGCCATGGCAGCGTGCACCTGCACATTGGGATGTGCTGACTGACCCCATTTTTTTGCAGTTATACTTATTATCATATGTACATGTCTTCAAATCCCTTCTATTAATTTCAATTAAGAAATGTGTTAAGAGGCGTTTGGGTTCACAGTTTCCATCAAAACAAGGATCTTGATGGTTGCAAGTATCTCACACCAATATGCACTCAACTTTCAAATCATTCAGTCAGTTACTGACGACTAGACAACGCGGCTGGGACATGTATGACAGAAAAACTGAAAGATGTGTCAAGACCCCTGTGCCAGAATAGCGGTGTTGATAAGTTGCCAATATTTGTGCATTTTTGCTCATTTTAGGTGGCCACACCCATTAGGGTACATTCGTAGGCTGTCTGTGCCCGTATTGTGGACCACAAACAGCGGGTCCGCAATATAAGGGGACCCACCGTGTGAATCTCGGATCACAGACCCATTCACTTGAATGGGTCTGCAATCCACAAGTTCTCCAAGATGTTTGGAACAACCTTCCGACCAAGTTCCTTTAAGAACTCTGTAAAAGTGTACCTAGAAGAATAGATGCTGTTTTGAAGGCGAAGGCCGGTCACACCAAATATTGATTTTCTTTAGATTTCTCTTTTGTTCATTCAGTTTTCATTTTGTAAATTGATAATAAATAAATCACAAACATTTCTATTTTTGAAAGCATTCTTAATTTGGGGCATTTTTCCCACAAGCCCCATCGTTAGGTTTCCATTCAAGAGAAAGTTTTTTTTATTGAGAAAAAAGTCTTTCTCTCCTCTATTTTTGATGAACTCTAACATGTCAGATTAAAAAAAAAATGTTTCATGTCACATTGGATGCCATAGTACAGAAGTATTCTCTACCAAAATGTTTTGCCTTTAGGGGAGGATAGCTCCATAGCATAGCACCACCTATTGGAATGATATGGTGGCACACAGTGAAGAGCTGCATTGACTTTGTTATCGTATGCCTCTGTATACCTTCCAGGTTCGTGAGGCCTAATGCAGAATGTCAATCAATACTGTGTTGCACTATAACTTTTATATCTTTTTGCAAAGCAAGATAATACATGCCATTCAAGCTCGCATAAAAATGAATAAACATTTAGGTAGAAAATGACTAGGGGTTTAGAAGTCGGAGCTTTTGCCTTTGGGACCTTTCCAAATCTTTCCAGTGATAACACAGTTTAGAAACCAAGATTCCAGTCAAACAGAAGTCTACTGTCCTGATGACTGTGTCTGACAAAAGATTTCCCCTTTAAGAAGTGTTTTCTATTTCCTTTATCAAATCTAGTGATCAGCAAATAATCTTTTTTTTACCTGGACAATGCATTTACTGGCACTGCGCACACAAATAATTATGGTGATAAGATTGAAGCGGCTGAAAGGATTATTCACCACACACAGTACAAGTACTAGAGAAGGAGGAGATTCTATGTGCCCAACAGATTAATACCGTTACATTGTCAAAACAAAGCTGGATTTCCTGGGGAGCAGATGGATATTGAGCTAATGGACACTTACAGAGCAACATCCCAGGTATTATTTGTACATGGGGCTTAACATGGCCGCAAAGTCCAAAAACAACTATTCTTGTCACCAAAGATCAACCAAAGTCAATAGTAGAATTAGAAGATGGGGAGGTTATAATGGGAATGATTCAATACATGGTCGGAATTTTTGGACATTCAATTCGGATTCCATTTGGCTAAAACAGTCTAGCGATTCAGTTTGAGTCCAAGTGAATTCCACCTGAATCGAAAGTGCTCTGATTGCATTAAAAAGCTGTGGATGACATTGTGGGGTGTCCTAGGACTCATTTCGAGCTCTTCTACACCAAGCCAGCATTAGCAATCTTAAAGTAACAGCAACATACACTACTCACAAAAAGTTAGGGATATTTAGCTTGTGGGTGAAATTTCATGATAAACCTAAAATGCACTCTAACCTTTTCAGGTGAACTTAATGTGACCTTCTCTAAACTTTTGAATGCACATGTCCAATTGTTCAATGTTTCAGTACTTTTTGCACAACTTGCTGTTCACCAACAAGGATCTTAATAGCAAAAATTCACGACAGTTAATTGATCAATGAATCACCCAATACATTTTCTGGTTTAATTGGAATTGGTATTTAAACAGTCCTCCTGATCATGCTGTTCACATTTTGACATCATGAGACCAAGACGACAATTAACAATTGATTAACAGCACCCTGCCATTGCGATGTTTCAGGCAGGATGTTCTCAGACGGAAGTGGCCACTGAGCTTAGAGTGTTAGAGTCATCAGCAGGTTGGAACGATTGGAAACATTAACTAATTATGCACCAGCACTTTTTTGATAAATGGACTTTCTTATGGAAGCACTGATGAATTAATTTAAGTCATGTAATGCATGAACTATTATATATTGCACTTATGAACGTTTAGATTAAACATGTGATAACACTAGGTGAAGTTTGTTATATGATCGATTTAATGATATATATGTAAAGGGTTAATGAACGGTAATGACGCTTGATGATGATGTCACTATTCACTAACTATATAATGTTTGCATGCACTGCACAGTTTGCTTGAGAAAGGCTCCGGTATAGGAGCTGAAACGTTGCCATGCCTTTTGGGTGAATAAAGAAACACTTCTGCTTTTTATCCACTATTGGAGTGCTGCTCTATTTTTACCATTATATATATATATATATATAACCTATTGTCAGGAAATCTGATCGGCGGGGGTCGGACACCCGGCAACCCAGCTGTTTGAAGATAAGGTGGCGTCCTGTGCGAGCATTACTTCCTCTTCATTATATTGCCTGTCATATTGGAAGTGCAGTGTTATGACAAGTACTCACTCTATTGGCTTGAATGAAGCGAGTACTTGCATTACACTGTGCCACTGCTACAGGGAAGACAACATGAAGTATAATGTCCAGCAAGCGGCTATCTCACAGAGCGCCGTTTCCTTTTCAAACAGCTGTTCGTGGGGGTAGCGGGGTGACAGACCCCTGGCAATCAGATATTGATGACCTATCCTGATGATAGGTCATCAATATATATGGCCGAACCAGGGCCGGCGCGTCCTATAAGCGGACTAGGCAGCCGCGTAGAGTGCCCATTGGGAAGGGGCACCACTAGGAGCGCCGGCCCCCCTCATGCTGCAGCCGCCTAAGCGCTCTATATAGAGCCTCAGGCGGCTGCAGCACTGCCCGGGCTGGCGCGTCCATGAGGGTGCACCGCCCGGGCGCAGCATGAAGAGAGGGACTGACAGGAGGGAAGCGCTCAGTGCTCCCTCCTGTCACTCCCTCATTGTAACGTGACCGAGCCCTGTATGGTCTGCGGGTACAGGGAGCATCTGTCTCCTCTACCCGGCCGGACTGACATGAAGTGCACACACAGTGTGCACTTCCTGTCAGTCCGCCCGGGTACAGGAAACTAAAGCTCCTGTACCCGCGGACCATACAGAGCTCGGCCACGCCACACTAGAGGTAGCGGAGGGAGGGGGAGAGAAAGAGAATGACAGGGGGAGGGGACAATGACAAGGGGACATAAAGAATGACAAGGGGGAGAATGACACAAAAGGGAAAGAGAATAACAAGGGGGGTAAAGAGAATGACAAGGGGGGGGGAATGACACAAAAGGGAAAGAGAATAACAAGGGGGGTAAAGAGAATGACAAGGGGGAATGACACAAAGGGAAGAGAATGACAAGGGGGTAAAGAGAATGACAAGGGGGTAAAGAGAATGACAAGGGGGGAAGAGAATGACAAGAGGGGGAGAGAGAGAATTGGCCCTCTCGCTGTTTACCGCAGGCGCAGTGACGTCACGACTAGTATCACTGGCCTTGGCGGGGTTAAGCTCTGTTCACTTGAATGAAGCTTAGCCCCACCCAGGCCAGTGATACAATTCGTGACGTCACTGCGCCTGCGGTAAACAGTGAGAAGGCTGAGGCGCTACTGCCAGTGCAGCTGCATTCACAAACAGCTGATCAATGGGGGTCCCGGGTGTCAGACCCCTGCTGATCAGATGCTGATGATCTATCCAGAGGATAGATCATCCGTTTAAACAATCTGCAGAACCCCTTTAATATGGCAGATCATATGGGAGGGGCATTGTGATGTCACATGGGGGGGGGGGGGGGCGGCAAACTTTTCTTTTGCCTAGGGCGGCAAAAATCCTTGCACCGGCCCTGGGCCCAAAAGCCCCTTTAAGGCTGGGGCTACACCTAGACTTTTTGCACCGCTTAAGTTTAACTATTGAGTGACAGCTGCAAGCACAAGATTGCATACAAGTCAATTTATTGCTTTGGATTATAGCTGTCACTTGACAGCTAAAATCAGCTAAAAGTGTTAGGCCTTTTGCACGCGACCGTATGTATTTTGCGGTCTGCAAAAACCAGATCCGCAAAAAATACGGATGACGTCCATGTCAATTCTGTATTTTGCGGAAAGGAACAGCTAGCACCTAATAGAACAGTACTATCCTTGTATGCGGACAATAACAGGACTTTTTTTTGCGGAACGGAAACGGAATGCACACGGAGTACCTCCTTTTTTTTGGGGGGACCCGTTGAAATGAATGGTTCTGTATACGGTCTGCATAAAAATGGAACGGATACTGAAAGAAAATACGTTTGTGTGCAAGAGGCCTTAGGAAAAGTCTAGCTGTAACTCCTTGGGCCAGGTTCATACGATGGATTTTTGCTTGGTATTTCAATGCGGATTCCCCACTAAAAACATGCAGCATCCTCACCGATACAGTCTCCCATTTTTTCCCATGGATACCGCGCTGCCGTTCATGTGGCCGCAGATCATTTATGTACAGTTTTTCATGTCTATTCTTGGGGTGGATTCCACTCAAACACTATGGGACACTGTTTTTTCCATATTCCGCAGCAGAAACTGCCATGAATTCTCTATGGTTTTTCAATTTCAGTTCCACGGTTTAGCCCCATTAATAGAAATAAACCATGAGCAGGTCCACGGCACTAAAATTGAAAAATCAAGATAGAAATCATGGCTGTTTCTGTTGCGGAATACGGCCAAAATCTGCTGTGTGAACATAGCTTTAGGGTGCCTTAACACCATGGGCGTAGCTATAGGGGGTGCAGAGGTAGCAGTTGCTACCGGGCCCAGGAGCCTGAGGGGGCCCAAAGACTCTTGCGCCGCATAAGAAGATACACAAAGCACTGAGGCAAGGGGGGCCCAAGCTGAACTCTTGCACCAGGGCCCATGAGCCATTAGCTACGCCTCTGCTTAACACGCAGCAGAGATGGTTGCAGAAAATTTCTGTGACTGAAAATCAGTTCCATTCAGGCCTCTTGAACATGGCCATATGGCTTTTTCAGTATTTTACGGTCCATTTTTAACGGATCCGTTTCCGTTCTACAAAAAAATCTCCGTATGGTTTCCGTATGTGATCCGTTGTTTGCGGATTGCAAACAGAAACATAACATTTTTAATCATTAATGTAATGTACAGTAATGTGTTTTAACAGAATACACATGGGCAAAGTGGGCATGGATCCGCAAAAAACGGAAGACATACGGATGTGTTCCACATGCATTCCATATTTTTTGTGGACCCATTGACTTGAATGGAGCCACGGATCGTTATTTGCGGCAATAATATGACAAGTTCTATTTTTCAGTGGAAGGAATATATGGAAATACGAAAACATACCAAATACATTCCGTTTTTTTTTTGCGGAACCATTGAAATGAATGGTTCCGCATTAGGCCTGCAAACGGAATCCGTAAAAACGGAACGGAAACGGAAGAAAAAAAACCATCGTGTGCAAGAGGCCTCATCTGAATGAAGTGGTTTTGGTGGGAAGCAGATGGTTCTTGCAAGACCCATTCAGGTGAATGGAACTGATTTTCAGATGCTAAAATAGGGCATCCTTAAAGATTTCATACAGCGATGGACCGACGTCCCTTGGGCCGACCCTCTGTGTTTATAGGACCTTTAGGGCCCTATTTATTGTTAGAGCTTGGCCCCACCAGAGGATCCTCTGGTGGGCCAGTCCAACCCTGATTTCATACGAAGTTTTGCTATGGGGCCCTATGAAATTTGTGTACGCCCCTGGGAGAGGCTACAGGTGGCCTTTAATAGCTTTGTAAGGGTGCCTTCACATGCGGCAGATTTTGTGGCAGAAAATTTGGAGCCTGCAGAAATCCATGTGCTTGCTGCCCCATTCAAATGAATGGAACTGATTTTCAGTCGCGGAATTTTCTGCCACAAAATCTGCCGGGTGTAAATGCACCCTTACAATCCATGCACATGCTGCAGAAGCAACCTCATTCAGCTGTGTAAGAAAATCTGTTAGATTTTAATCATATGTTGATGTCAAATCATGGTGTATTGCAGAGATAACTGTGCAATCGTGGCAAAATGGAATGATTTTGTAGCAACTTTGCTCTGATTTCACATAGAAGCTGTAATAAATTGCAATTTCACAGTGCTGTGTGTATAACATCTTAATATATCAATGGAAGTTCAAAAAAGACGTCTATTTAACTAATGGTCCTGTTAGGGTATATTCAGATCGAGAATTTTGTCCGTGAGGCCTCATTCACTGAAAATGCGGACAGCACATGTATCCATTGATTTAAATGTGTCTGTTCACATTTCAGTAATTTTTTACTGACCGTGGGTCAGTAAAAAAAAAATCACAGGGACATGCACTACTTTGATCCGTGATGCCAACCAACCACACCCATTGAAGTCCATGGGTCCGTGAAAATCACTGACACACATCCGTGTTGTGTCCGTTTTTCAATGATGACTTATAGGAGATTCTATATAACGTCTGTGAATTACGGATGACACACGGATGGTAAAAATGGACACACAGACCAACCACAAATCCTTCACGGACAGCTTCACGGATGAAACACGTACGCTTTTTTTCACAGACGTGCTAGAGATCCGGCAGGGAACAGCATTCCGGCATTGCCAGGAGCTTAAATGTCTCTGTCCTGCCCCATTAGCTATAATTATGTGCAGCGATTTTCTTCTGCCCGATTCTCGGTATATTTGCCGGGTTCAGGCCAGATCTCTGCCAGTCCCCATTATAGTTAATGGGGCCAGACAGAGACATTCAAGTTTCTGGCAATGCCGGTGCTCTGCCAAATTTCTATACCGGGAAGTGACGCGGCCGCGTGAAAAATCCACCTACCCCTGAGTGCTTCCGGTGCGGCCGCGTCACTTCCGGGTATAGCATTCTGCCAGGGTATAGGAATCTGGCAGAACACCGGAATGGAGAGAGATACTTGAATGGGTCCGCAATCTGGAAGTTGCGGTGCGGAACTGAGGCATGGAATCCCACAGAAGCACTACTTTTTTAGCAGTGTGGACGGATCATGGATCCATTCAAGTTGAATGGGTATGGATCAGTTTACAGAATCCGCACGGTTGTTGCCCGTGCATTGGGGACCGCAAATTGCGGCCTCAATGCACAGAACAGCCGAGCAACGGCTGTGTGCATGAGGCCTTATTTTGAGCATCAGTTGGTGTCAGTTCTGTCAGTTATTTTTGATTACTGCATGCAGGACCTTTTTTCCCATCAAAAATAACTGATCTCTCAAGGAAGTGACACAAACTGATGCCACCTGATCATAACTGATGCTCAAAAAAACAAACAAAAAAAAACAAAAAACGGATAAATTATTTTTAGTGCAAGCTCATGGTAACTGAACATAGTGATGCTGAAAATAATGGATCCTATGTTAATACTAACTGATAAAATTCAATAAAAATCATTATTGAACAAAAAAAAAAAAAATGATGTATCCGTTTTTTTTTTGTTTGTTTTTTTCTGTTCTGACGGGTCAGAAGAACGGAAAGCTAAACGGTCATGTGAACCGGATTTAAACGTTTTCTGGCGATCTTCCAGTGAGCACCTTTTACACAGGCCAATTATTGAGAGAGCATTTCTGCAAACGCTCTTCCCCGATAATTGGCCTGATATTGCCACATGTAAAAGGACTCAAAGGGTACAGCCACACATTGAAGTTTTTTGATGCAGTTTTGAAAGCGAAAATCAGGAGTGGATGATAAAAAAGAGAGAGATAAAAGAGTATAAAAAACGGATATAAGTTCTCCTCTGTTTTGAATCCACTCCTGGTTTTGGCCTCAAAAATGGCATTAAAAAAACCTAAACGTGTGGCCGTACCCAAACTGTTTGAGTGTTGGCAACTGCAGTAGAGCAGAGCAGGCACTGATCTGTATCACTGGCTGAGCCTGTGGAGCTTACTATCTAATTCAATGCATAATATCATTGCGGCTTAAAGATTAGGGATAAATTGTCATGCGAATGAGCACAGGATGTGTAAACTGGGCTGGAAAATGTAATCAATGTCAATTAGAAACAAGTAATGCATGTGACCGGTGTGTTGCCGCGGATTCTTATTGCTATGTATTAACATAATAAACGACCGCTTTTTATCCTGGGTCAAGGCAGTGTTAAAATTGGTTATTGACAAAACCTGCTTTAATCATTCGTTTTTTTTGTTCTTTTAATAATGATGCAATTCAGACCATTGCTTAACCTTTATCTGGACAAGGTCGGATCTGATCTTCACTGTAAATATGTAGATTAAAGGCACCGCACCTTCTCACTGTCATTTACCACTCAGGACTTCAAATGGATCGAAGTTCTATAATAAGACATGTAAAAGATAGCATTTATTTTTATAGATGCTGAATAATTGAAGCAGGGTGGATGTGCTCATCGGGTGCACAAAGGGAGGCCTTTTTGTTCAATGATCATCCTTGTATCCTTGCCACATATTCAGTATTTCAGCTGCTGTTAAGGTCCAACTGGGGCAATTATCAGGAAGGTAGGTTCCTAGGATGCTGTTCCTGATAATTGCCCAGTGCAGGAGACGCCGAGCCCTCGTTAAATGAGAAACGCTCTTAGGCTACGTTCACACGACGACATTGTCGCGCGACAAAAAGTCGCGCGACAATTTGGGAACCACTACACTGCAACATTTGTAGCGCGACGTTCACACGACGACAAAAAGTCGCACTATTGTCGCGCGACAATTTTTATAATAGGAGTCTATGGTGTCGCATTGCGACATGCTGCGACTGCGACACGACAGTCGGAAAAAATCCATCTGGGATGGATTTTTGGCGACTGTTGTGTCGAAGTCGCAACATGTTGCATGTTGCACGTGCGACACCACCATAGACTCCTATTATAAAAATTGTCGAGCGACATTAATGTGATATCAATGTCGCGCTACAAATGTTGCAGTGTAGTGGTTCCCGATTTGTCGTGCGACAATTGTCGTCGTGTGAACGTAGCCTAAGGCTACGTTCACTACGACGACAATTGTCGCGCGACAAAAAGTCGCGCGACAATTTGGGAACCACTACACTGCAACATTTGTAGCGCGACATTGATGTCACATTAATGTCGCACGACAATTTTTATAATGGGAGTCTATGGTGGTGTCGCACGTGCAACATGCCGGATGGATTTTTGCCGACTGTCGTGTCGCAGTCGCAGCATGTCGCATGTCGCACTGCGACACCATAGACTCCCATTATAAAAATTGTCGCGCGACAATAGTGCGACTTTTTGTCGCGCGACAATTGTCGTCGTCTGAACATACCCTAAAGGGAACCTGTCATCAACCTTATGCTGCTCATACTATTGGCAGGATAAAGTAGAGACAGGTGAGTTGATTTCAGCGGTCTGTCATTTATAAGTTAAAAGTAAGTGGTTTCCGAGAACCAACATCACAATCATTGCAGACTGGGCCTGGAAAAGAGTGAGGGCCACCTGAGAAGAGTCATGGTTATTCATGAATTTCTGCTCTCCTGCTCACCTGCTGATGACTGACAGGCTTCTACTTAGTTTTCTCCCTTTCTCTCTAGGAGAGAACGGCCAATCATCAGCAGATGGCGGGAGAGCAGGAGATTATGAATAACCAGGACTCTTCTCAGGTAGATTTGACTCTTCTCAAGGCCTGGGCTGTAATGATTATGATGCTGGTTCTCGGCAACCACCGACTTTAAGGCTAGGTTCAGACGACGACAACTGTTGCGCGACAAATAGGGCACAACTTCACTGCAACATTTGTCGCACTATTGTCGCGCGACAATTTTTATAATGGGTGTCTATGGTGTCGCATTGCGACATGCGACATGCTGCGACTGCGATGCGACAGTCGCAGAAAAACCCAGTCGCAGCATGTCGCATGTCGCAATGCGACACCATAGACTCCCATTATAAAAATGTCGCGCGACAATTGTCGGCGTCTGAACCTAGCCTTAGCCCATGAGTGACACACCGCTGAAATCAGCATTTCTGTCACTATATTATGCTGCCCTCAGTGAGGTCATCACAAAGTTGATGACAGGTTTCCTTTAATCACGTCAGTGCATTATGGATGTGTGCTGTCAGCCTTTTCCATGGACAGCTCATGTTTCCATTGATTTTACCGTGGTTATTCACCCATCTTTGCCTATGGTCAGTGGAGGCAAGCCAATTTTCTAGACCAAACATTATAGATCCTGAAAAACCACGGACAGAACATGGAAGCACGTTCAGTTTGTTTTTCACTGATCCACTGCACAGGAAAAGGTTTTAAAAAAGTAGCCATTTTTGCGGACACAAAAGCAGATCAACCACGGTTTAAATCACAGACCTTCAGGATGCAAAACTCAGATGCAACATGGGATGAGAATTTGCAACCGCATCAACAGTTTTTGGGTGTTTTTTACTCATCAAAAAAAAAGCCTATCCTGAGGATAGGTCATTAACATTAAACGCCCCGAGAACCCCTTTAAGTTTTTTCTTTGTAACCATATCGGCTCCCCAGATAATTTAAAAGAAGGTCGCACAGACCCTTAATCCCCATTCACACGTCCGCAATTGCGGACCCATTAGTTTCAATGGGGACAGACGATGTCCCGGCCGGGTCCGCAATTGCGGATGTGCACTTCCGGGTCCGCAATCGCGTTCCCGAAAAAAATAGAACATGTCCTATTCTTGTCCGCAATTGCGGACAAGAAAAGGCATTTTCTATGAGAGTGCCGGCAATGTGCGGTTCGCAAATTGCGGAACGGACATCGCCAATGTCCGTGTTTTGCGGATCCGCAAAACACACACGGACGTGTGAATAAGGCCTTAAAGGATTTGTCTCAATTCAGCAAATGGCATTTATCATGTAGGAAAGTTAATACAAGGCACTTACTAATGTACTGTGATTGTCCATATTGCTTCCTTTGCTGGCTGGATTCATCTTTCCATCACATTATACACTGTCCATATACAGGGGTTACGACCTCCGCTGCAGCGCGGGTATGAGGTGGTCGGCACAGGAGCTGCTGTGCATGTGTGTCTATGCGCGCTTCCACGATCCTGACCACCAGAGAGGCCGGCACTTGTTTCTATGGTGTGCAAGCACGGCCACCACTGCTGGATTGCGGTGTGGTCATAACTTCTGGATATGAGCAGTGTATCATGAAAAAAACGGATCATGTCAACAAAGGAGGCAATATGGACAATCCCAATACATTAGTAGGTGCCTCATATTACCTTTGTATACATCATAAATCCCGTTTGCTGAAAGAGGCAACGCCTTTAAGGATGACATACTACAATGAGTGGTCCCTCAACATACAATTATTTGGTTCCACAACAAAAAATGTATGGTGAAAAGATAATTGGTTCCAAACCCCCCAAAATATCAACACTGAGATAAAAAGAAATGAGGACTGAAGGATGAGAAGCACAAAAATAATACCGATAAAGCAAGTTCTTACATTCAACAGTCAGATGAGCAGGAACGGGTTAATCCTCTTCTGCAAGGTTGGAAGCATCTTCAGGGTCTGTTCTCAGCCTTCTGCACATGTGAGCCCGACTGCGCAGCGCGAAGAAGATTCTCAGGACGGAAGCCCCACTGATGATAAAGTAGTGGCAGATTCTAGTCATATGCCCGAAGTGTACAGCTAAGGGCTCATGCACACGACCTGATGTATTTTGGGGTCCTCAAAAAAACGGATCCACAAAAGATACGGATGACGTCCGTGTGCATTCTGTATTTTGCAGAACGGAACAGCTGGCCCCTGATAGAACAGTCCTATCTTTGTTCGTAATGTGGACAATAATAGGACATGTTCTATTTTTCGCGGAACGGAAATACGGAAACGCAATGTACACGGAGTAACTTCCGTTTTTTTGTGGACCCATTGAAAAAAATAGTTCCGCATACAGTCCGCAAATAAAAAATGGAACAAACACTGAAAAAGAGACCTTATTTCTCTCTGGGGGGGGAAAGGACCAGGCTAGATGGCAGGCCCTGTCAATCAAGGAGGAGGGGGGAGCTTTGCGGGCAGCAGGCGCAGCCACTCACTGCGAAAAGAAGAAGATTTTTCAACTAGTTTGATTAGATTAACTATTCGTTCATCACTAGTTGTAACTGCAGCCCTGTTCACGTGTCCAAGAAAATTTCTGCCATTTTTTCTACTGTAGAAATAACGGTCATGTAACTTACTGTATTTTGGGCTGAAAATCTATTAGCCCCAGCGAATGATAATGGGGAACGCGGGAATCCATGGCGGTAAGAACTGCACCACGTCCACGGCCAAGATCATTCAGCCTTGGATTTCTGCCGCAGAAAATATACATCGGATTTTGATCTGTTGTCTGCCCTACCCTTAGGACTCATGCACGTGGATGTATTTTTTTCTGTGCGTTTTTTTTTGTGGGCCATATGCGGATTCATTCAGTTCTGCATAAAAAAACGGAATATACTCCGTGTGCATTCCGTTTCCGTGTGTCCACGTGGCCCTTCTGCAAAGAAAATAGAACATGTCCTATTATTGTCCACATTACGGACAAGGATAGGACTGTTCTATTATGGGTCAAAATGCAGAATGCACACGGCCGGGATCCGTGTTTTGCGGACTGCAAAACAGGCAATGGTTGTGAGCATGAACCCTAAGGCCTCTTGCACATTTATGTTCCGTTTTTTGCATTCCGTAGAGGGAACCATTCATTTCAATGGATCCACAAAAAAAAAAAAAAAAAAGAAAGGTATGCCTTCCGTTTCCGTACTGTTTAAAGATAGAACTTGTCCTATTGTTGTCCGCATAATGGACAAGGATAGGACTGTTCTATCAGGGGCCAGCTGTTCTGTTCCACAAAAAACGGAATGCACACGAACGTCATCCGTATTTTTTGCGGATCCGTTTTTTGCAGACCGCAAAATACTGAAAGAGCCATACGGTCATGTGCATGAGGCCTAAAGGTGAGCACCAAAAAATCTCATTAATCTTGCAAGTAAATTCTAATAATGTCTTCCTAAAAACCGCCACAAAACGCCTGATACACTATAGGTAGGGCCTCACGCACACGACCATATGTTTCACCTGTCCGTATTTATTGCAGCTAGCACACCAACCCATTCATTTCGAAGGAACTATGCATGTGTCTATTTTTTACGGATCTGTATGGGGGGCGTTCTGCAAAATATAGAACATGTCCTATTCCGTGTTGAGGATGAGAATAGTCATTTCTAGTGATGGGAGCGAGAGAAATATCCGTATTTTGTGGATCCATTGTTTTGCGGACTGAAATACGGACACGGCCGTGTGCGTGGAGCCTAATACTGGATAAAAGGATTCCTTCAGCATCCACTATACACGGATCAATAACAGGGAGAATGAATCTGAATTGCAGGGTTGATACAGGGCAGTACAAAGGAGGCTGCTCTATAGACTGCAGTCAGGGGGCAGACATGGAGGTGTCACAGGCAGCAGTGGGGCTATTGAAAGCCCTGGTGTCAGATGTGACACCCTAACTGGATTAGAGAGATGTCTGAGAGCCACCCCCTCCCATCAGACTGGGAGGAGAAGAGGAGGGGCTCAGGCTGAGCTCTCTAAATCTCACCTTACTTTGATACGACTTTCAAATGTAATTACTACAGCAGGATTATCAAGTACTGTGCAGCCCTCCTCCTGCTACTACTACTCCTACTATGCTCGCAGCACTGCATGAGTAACTTCACTGCTGGCTGGGGGCAGTAGTGGCTGTGCATGCTATGCCCTGTACCACAGGCTCTTGGAGTAAATCAGGGATTGTAGCAGGATCCAGCCATAGTCTTCTTATAGAGAGACCTCCTGGAGCCGGCTCTTGGCTTAGGCTTTGCAGGTCGATCAATGGACCTTTTATGCCCCTGGATGAAGTATGAAGGCTGGGAGTAACACTTGGAGTCCAGCTGATCCTGCTCGTTATTAAGTGTGAGGAGCCTTCCCACCCCCCGGAGAAGCCCACGTCTAGGTGTGTACATTTCTCTCCCCAGTCCTCAATGAGCGCAGTGTTGTGAGGAGCGGGCCGGCACGGAGCGTCCGTGAGTCCCCGGAGACAGCCGGTGTGCGGGGGAGAGCAGCGCACCTCGTACTGACCCCGAGCGCTGTACACACTGGCAGCATGTGGGGTGTAGGGTGCTCAAAATCAGCATGCGGGGTGTAGGGTGCTCAGGATCAGCATGTGGGGTGTAAGGTGCTCAGGGTCAGCATGTGGGGTGTAGGGTGCACAGGGTCAGCATGTGGGGTGTAGGGTGCTCAAAATCAGCATGTAGGGTGCTCAGGATCAGCATGTGGGGTGTAGGGTGCTCAGGGTCAGCATGTGGGGTGTAGGGTGCTCAGGGTCAGCATGTAGGGTGCTCAGGGTCAGCATGTGGGGTGTAGGGTGCTCAGGGTCAGCATGTAGGGTGCTCAGGGTCAGCATGTGGGGTGTAGGGTGCTCAGGGTCAGCATGTAGGGTGCTCAGGGTCAGCATGTGGGGTGTAGAGTGCTCAGGGTCAGCATGTGGGGTGTAGGGTGCTCGGGGTCAGCATGTGGGGTGTAGGGTGCTCGGGGTCAGCATGTGGGGTGTAGGGTGCTCGGGGTCAGCATGTGGGGTGTAGGGTGCTCGGGGTCAGCATGTGGGGTGTAGGGTGCTCGGGGTCAACATGTGGGGTGTAGGGTGCTCGGGGTCAGTATGTGGGGTGTAGGGTGCTCGGGGTCAGCATGTGGGGTGTAGGGTGCTCGGGGTCAGCATGCGGGGTGTAGGGTGCTCGGGGTCAGCATGCGGGGTGTAGGGTGCTCGGGGTCAGCATGCGGGGAGTAGGGTGCTCAGGGTCAGCATGCGGGGAGTAGGGTGCTCAGGGTCAGCATGCAGGGAGTAGGGTGCTCAGGGTCAGCATGCGGGAGTAGGGTGCTCAGGGTCAGCATGCGGGAGTAGGGTGCTCAGGGTCAGCATGCGGGGAGTAGGGTGCTCAGGGTCAGCATGCGGGGAGTAGGGTGCTCAGGGTCAGCATGCGGGAGTAGGGTGCTCAGGGTCAGCATGCGGGAGTAGGGTGCTCAGGGTCAGCATGCGGGGAGTAGGGTGCTCAGGGTCAGCATGCGGGGAGTAGGGTGCTCAGGGTCAGCATGCGGGAGTAGGGTGCTCAGGGTCAGCATGCGGGAGTAGGGTGCTCAGGGTCAGCATGCGGGGAGTAGGGTGCTCAGGGTCAGCATGCGGGGAGTAGGGTGCTCAGGGTCAGCATGCGGGAGTAGGGTGCTCAGGGTCAGCATGCGGGAGTAGGGTGCTCAGGGTCAGCATGCGGGAGTAGGGTGCTCAGGGTCAGCATGCGGGAGTAGGGTGCTCAGGGTCAGCATGCGGGGAGTAGGGTGCTCAGGGTCAGCATGCGGGAGTAGGGTGCTCAGGGTCAGCATGCGGGGAGTAGGGTGCTCAGGGTCAGCATGCGGGAGTAGGGTGCTCAGGGTCAGCATGCGGGGAGTAGGGTGCTCAGGGTCAGCATGCGGGGCGTAGGGTGCTCAGGGTCAGCATGCGGGGCGTAGGGTGCTCAGGGTCAGCATGCGGGCGAGGGTGCCCAGGGTCAGCATGCGGGAGGGTGCTCAGGGTCAGCATGCGGGCGTAGGGTGCTCAGGGTCAGCATGCGGGCGAGGGTGCTCAGGGTCAGCATGCGAGGGGTGCCTAGGGTCAGCATGCGGGCGTAGGGTGCTCAGGGTCAGCATGCGGGCGTAGGGTGCTCAGGGTCAGCATGCGGGCAGGGTGCTCAGGGTCAGCATGCGGGCGAGGGTGCTCAGGGTCAGCATGCGGGGCGTAGGGTGCTCAGGGTCAGCATGCGGGGCGTAGGGTGCTCAGGGTCAGCAGGCGGGGCGTAGGGTGCTCAGGGTCAGCATGCGGGGAGTAGGGTGCTCAGGGTCAGCAGGCGGGGAGTAGGGTGCTCAGGGTCAGCAGGTGGGGAGTAGGGTGCTCAGGGTCAGCAGGCGGGGTGTAGGGTGCTCAGGGTCAGCATGCGGGGTGTAGGGTGCTCAGAGTCAGTCTGTGGGGGTTATAGTTTACATGTCAGTTTATAGGGTGGTCAGGGTCAGTATGTTGGGGTACAGCATGTATAGGGCCAAGCGTCAGCACATGGGGTGTATAGTGCTAGTACATGGTCTATGCTTGCGGTCGGTATATGGGATGCCCCCAGCCAGCTTTCATGGTGTATAGACTGTACAATGATCACTCTGTACCCAGTCAGTATAAGAGCCCCCCCACTTTGGTATATTTGGCATAATGACGGCTTGCTTCTTGTTCCTCTCCTCAGCATGTCAGATGTCCTGTCGTAAAGATCCGGTCTTCCTGGATGAAGAAGCCACACAGCCTTCTCCACCGGCAGCAGCTATAGGGCCATCCTATTGTGTCTTATGGGAGTCTTATCTGGACTAACGAGCATCCCTCAAGATAGTCAGACCAGGGCTTATCCTGCCAGAGCTAACTTTTTTTTTTTCTCCCCCTTGGCTGAATGCATGTGATCATTGTTTAGTTCTGATGAGAAAGGGAAGACCATTGTAATTGAGGGAGCATCCCCATAATAACCCTTTCACTGCTGTGTACTGGTGTCCCAGCTCTGCACTGTGCAATGAACATGCTCCCCTGGCTCCTCTTCCTCCTCACTGGCTGGACTTTCTGCGAAAAGTTCTCCCTATGTTATGGCCTTGACTACGATTTTACTTATTATGACGCTGAAGAGGAAAAACCTGATGTCATTGACTACAAGGATCCTTGTAAAGCTGGTGAGTTCCCACATTTCTCATTCAGGGCTGTAATCTCGGTGCACACTGCGGCATGTAAGGCTGCTTACCGTATTAGATGGCTCACGTGTGGCTGGCACTGGGCGCCAGGGCAGGGGTGAGAGGTCAGGTGTACTCTTATTTGTTGCAGAATGTTCCCCTGAAAATAGAAATCTGTCAGTTCCCCTCTTTGGTCATTTTCACTGCTTGTGAAAGCTCGGTCACACCAAGGTCTGGTCTGAATCTGTGGCAGAACGTGTCACGGATTTTGGTGCAGATTTTCACCCTACACATGGTGAATGGAAGGAATACGTTCTGAAAATCCTCAGCGCAGGTCGGTCTATGTGGATTTTTTTATTTTATTTTTCCTGCGGTGTGTCTGGGGCTCCTGTACAGTTGGGAGGCCTTCAAACGTGGCAGGTTTTATTGCAAAAATGTCTATGTTCTGTTCATCTAAATGGGGTTGTTTTGGTGGCAAGGACATTGATTTCGGCAATCCACATTCATGCACCCCCCTCGAACCGTCCAGGAGTCAGCCTCTGCGGGCGCTGTGTGGTAAGTGGCAGACCACGGAGGGTCCATATAAACTGATTACAGCAGAATTGTTTATTCTGGGTTCTCTGTTAATGGGCGCGTGGTAATCCACTAAATCCGTTAACAGTGATCACCGAACAACTCAGCTCTAATCAGTTAATAGGAACCCCCTGCGGCTTCCACAGCCTCGCGGTACTAGGCCGCTGCGCCTGGCTTTTCCCTGATAGTGTGCGGTCGACACCCAGCTTTTCAGGCAGCAGATGTGACGGTGAAACATTGCAGCTTTCCAAATCTATAGGAAAAAAAAAAAACGCCATACCCAGAGCATGCAGCATTTTATATTTCAATGTAGACTTTAACATAGCATCTGGCCACAATATAGCGGTGTGAAAAATGTTACACAGGGCATTTTGTGACTTTATTTTAATTTATTTAATAATTTTTGGGGTGGCGTTTTAGTTGTTGGCACAGTCCCTGGATTGATAGACCTGAGGGTCAGATGCTGCCGCTAATGGTTCACACTGAATACTGTATGTATTTTCCGTTTCCGTTCCGTTTTTTTCCGTTCCATATACGGAACCATTCATTTCAATGGATCCGCAAGAAAAACGGAAGGTACTCCATATGCCTTCCCTTTCCGTTCCATTCAAAGATAGAACATGTCCTGTTATTGTCCGCATAACGGACAAGGATTGTACTGTTCTATCAGGGGCCAGCTGTTCCGTTCCGCAAAAAAGGGAATGCACACGGACATCATCCGTATTTTTTGCGGACCGCAAAATACAGAAAAAGCCATACGGTCATGTGCATAAGCCCTAAATAGCAGAGAGTCCATATAAATGTCTGTGATGGCTGCTAGCGTCACCCTGGGTATAGTGCTGCGCTCTCCTGCACACGAGCGCGGATAGTAACCCTTCGTGTATAATTACGTTACGTGGCTTGTGTTATCGTAGTCAGCATCATGATGGTTAGAACGTCAGTGTACGATGAAGACTATGCCGTACATAGAGATGGGAGTTCACATCCTTTGATCCCTTGTGACAGAGGCAGTAGAGCCGAGTTTGTCATATAGCACAAAACACTGGGATATTGAATAGTTTTCCATAGAGTTGCAGATAAACTTACAAACAAAACAAAAGCCACAGGGAGTTTAAACCACTTCAGCTCTGCTACGTCTGCGTGCCCACCTGAAGGGCTATTCCCTGAGTGAGAGAATTCCCCTTTGTTTATTAACATGTCATATCCTATCGGAGGCTTCACGTGCTGGGGCTGAGAGGGTGGAGGAAGGAGAGAGTTGGGTGTAACTTTTAAACAGGAGGAGGAGGTGCTGTCTCCTTCCTCTCCCGGCTTTATTACCCCCTCACGCATTTGTGAAGGGCTGCAGTCACAATGCTGTCTCTGCTGTACTCACAGCCCCGGGGTCCCGACTGTGGCACACGTGCCGCCACATTGTTCCTGCGCTCATTACAGCGTGCCTGTAGCTTTACCACACATTTCGCGCCAGTGCGATGGCATTCATTGTCGTGTTAGCCAAATAGACTGGATTTTTTGTAGATGCCTAAAATCACATCCCCCATATGTAACGACTCTTCCTAAGGGTACGTTCAAACTTCATTCAGAGTTTCTTGGAGGAGGGTTTGAGGCAGATTTTCCTGTGGGAAAGCCAGAAGTGGATCCAGCAGGAAGGAGAAGTATAAATCCTTCCTTTATATTTCCAGTTCCCTATGAATCCACTTCTGGCTTTGGCTGAAAAACCTGTGGGAAAATCTGCCTCAAAAAACTCTGTGAACCTACCCGTATGTAGGAAGCAGCTATGAACATTGGGATGTCCGTGGAGGGATCCCATCGTATGTATTTATAGTGATTTGTAGTACTGGAATAGGACCATTCTGTGTTAAAGGGGTTCTCCGGATAGGTCATCAATATCAGATTGGTAACGGTCTGACACCCGGAACCCCGCTGATCAGCTGTATGAGGGGACGGCGCACGCGCTGTGCACGTTCGGTCTCTCCTTCTGCTTGCTGCTGCCATGTGTATGGCGAGCAGGGAGACGGCGCGCCTTCCCTTCGTACAGCTGATTGGCGGGGGTGTCGGACCCTCGCCAAGCTGATAATCACGACCTGTCCTTAGGACAGGTCATCAATAGTAAAAGGCTGGAGATCCCCTTTAACACAGAAGGGGCTTACACTGATCCCTGGGTCCACACCGTATAAGGTGCCGCATAGAAATACATGTCCTTAAGGTAGGCTCACACAATTTCTAATATATAACCTAACTGGATCGGTTGCTTGAAAATCACTCCACCTATAGCTCCATAACCCTATAGGGGGTGTAAAGTAAAATGGGCGCAGTTGCCTATAGCAGATTCCACTTTCATTTTGCAAAGGAGCTCTGAAAAATGAAAGGTGGAATCTGATTGGTTGCTATAGGCAACCATATACCTTACCCTAGTTTTGATAAATCTCCCCCATAGTGTCTGACCTGGAGAGGTCCTGAAAGTGACAAGGCGATTGTTTTTTGTTCTCTTTGGACTTATTTGTACAGAATTTATGTGACTCCGGGAATCTGTCACATCAGACGCATTAGTAAGGTCTCCTGTTATTCCCCCATGCTATAGGCCTTACATGGCGTTCTACACGGGATGCTGCTTTTTCTTACATTACTCCTGGGGGCCGGACCTGTTCCTTTTGACAGCTCGGCATCTAGCTTCGCTCTGATTTCCTTGGGATATAGCCCAGATATTGAGAATCCTTATATATTAAACTGAGGCTAGGGCTACACGACAAAATTCGTCGCTCAACATAGTTTGTAATGATAGTCTATGGTGCCTCACAAAAATCCATCCAAGTTGATTTTTGTGCGACTGTCCATAGACTATGATTACAAAAAATGTGCAGTTGTACCTTTTTGTCGCTCGACTTATTGTTCAGCGACAAATGTCATCGTCTAGTCATACCCTAAAAAATGGTTTAGGGTATGTGACCAGTTCACACTGGTTTCATGGTGTTTGGCCGACAGCTATAAACGGTGTATGGGCACCTTTTTATACCCACATGGATGCCGGAAAATCAGAACCGTTGTCGCCAGTGTGAACTGACCCCATATGATGAACACCAGGAATGAAATGTAAAAAAAGAGATCATTCTTTTTAGTTCCCAGCTTGAGGTTGGGTTCAAGATCCTCTACAATATGCAACCGATCTCATCCTTGACATTGAAACGGTAAAATCTGTGAGAAAAGTCTGTAACGTAACTTGAAAAACTGTAGCATGTTCATACATGTGATTTTTTTTTTTTTTTTTTTTTTTTTTTTTAGTTCAAAACGCCAATTCATTAATATTGTATTGAAATTTGTTGTAGATTTTGGGAACGAGATAAATATCACATCGTCCATTTCTTAACATGGGTTGAAGGGGTTGGCCACTTTCTGGTTACTGTTGACCAATGTGTTTGTAAGATGATTATATGGCTCTTACTAATATAGGCTTTGTTGAAATGCTGTGCCATTTTCTATATTTCATAAGTTATACACCCTTATTGGCCACGTCTTTTGTCCTGTCCATAAAATGGCCGCTCCGTGATGATGTTTCCTCCATTCAGATACACTGCACCTGCCATCTGCTCATGCGCTATTGGGAGTTTAGTGCGGGTGCAGTGTGGTAGAATGGAGGAGACTTGGGGATGTCTGGTCACATGACCCTCCATCAGCAGCCATCTTATGGACAGGACCTCTATGTGGACAGCACAGAAGACTTGCCCAACAAGGAGGCATGGCTTATGGAATATATCAAATGGCACAGAATACCCACAAAGATATTCTAATTATAACAAGTTATTCCCTATCCACAGTACCCCAACCAGTGAAGAGAATGGGGGCTCCATGGAGCCGCCCGTACGGAATGGCATGGCCGGCCGGGCATGCACTCAGGTGCTCCATTCATTTGTATTGGAGTCCCAGCAATAGCCAAGTACAACTCTTAGTTGTCTCCAGAACTCCCAGAGATATGAATGGAGTGGAACTGCGGCTGAGAGTATGCCCGACCGGCTGCTCCGTGCATTTCAGGCAGTCCCTTATTCTCATGATCGGTTGGTATTCCAGTGGTAGGACCCCCACAATCTAGTAGTTATCCCCTATCCTGTGGATAGACGATAATTTTATATAACCGGAATACCCTTTTGAAGCAACAACAGGGCAGACGAGGCGGTATTGTCCATCGTCCTTCTAATTTAAAAAAGTGATAGGAAAAAAAAAGTTGACAAACTACTTGCACTGAGAGTTTTGGCGCCATTTACTTCTTCTGACACTTGCAGTGAATCTAAGAGAGAATATTGATATAATTTTATTCATTTATCTAGCGCTAATATATTGTTCAGTGCTGTTGGTCCCTGACAACATTGGGGATCACAAGTGGAGTTCAAGTCCATTTTGGCGTACTAGGTTTGGGTTATCTAAGAATTCTGTCATGGATTCCTCTACCATGGACCATAAATTATGGTCTGTGGAAGCAGAATCCATAACAGCATTCTTAGATAACCTGAACCTTGTACGCCAAAATGGAAACCACAAGTTTGCTGAACACTACTCACAATCAAAATTCCACCCCAACACATGGAGAACATACAGGCTCTAGGCAAATGTCGCCCTTGGTCAGGTTCAAACCCAGAACCCCAGCTCTGCAAGAAGATATTCATCCCAGATCAAATCAATCCCAACAGGATCTCATGTCATGGTGATACATGTATTCCCAGGTAGTGCAGGTCACACAGTAGGCGTAGAGAGGTAGTAGGAAGGAAATCAAAGATGATGGCCTTGAAGTCAGATCTCATCTCAAGAACCAGGCAGAAGTAGTACGTTTATCCCCAAGAGCTTTGCATCTTCTGCCTCTATAACGTCACAGCAAAAATGTCCCCAATCCCGTGATCTCCTTGTGGCACCCACTTTGGCATCATGAAAACGTGCTCTGTGTGACGTCACCTATGGCATACCGCGAAAGCTGTATACATTCTATAATAAAACCTGGAGGGGTATAAGGTATTTTTAAGTACGCATGTAACCCTCTGCCCACGCACATTTTACTTCACAGCAGAATGGCATGCTGGCGGTAGGATTTTTGTGTATCTGCATTTTCTGGGAAGGAGGTTAAAAAAAAAAAAAAAAGTGACAGCATAATGATGATTAGCCAAATGCTACACAGATGCTAAACTGTCATGTTCATGTAGAGAAGAAAGTGAGTGTTTTGTATTGAGCAGACAGTAATTAAGACTTCCGTAGAGTCAGATACATTCAACGTATGGTTACACAAGATTTCAGAAGTATTCCATCTTATATTGGGCAACTTTTTCTATAAAACTTATTTAAATTGTAGTCCTGCATAACTGATTAAAGGGGTTTTGCACCTTTTTAGGCTTTTATTTTTTGTCAACACCCCCCCCCCCCCTTTGGGCAGACAGAAGACCGTGTACTTGCCTGCTTCCCGGCCCTTGCTCCTTCTCTCCTCGGCTGCTCCACTTCACTTCCAAGAGGTCAATTTCAGTTTTGTCGCCGCTGCAGCCAATTGCTGCCCACAGAGGTGATGTGTGTCATGTCAAATGGTCATGTGACGCAAGAGGAACAGGTAACGGCTCCAGCCTGCAATTGGCTGCAGCAGAGTCAAAACAGAAGTTGACATCCGGGGAGCAAAGACGCTGGGAAGCAGGTAAGTAGGCTTGAATTTGAAGGCCTGCAAAAGGCGGGGGTAGTTGCAAAAAATCCCCTCAAAAGTGCGCAACCCCCTTTAAGGCGCGTGACTGTAGTTCGGTCCACAGCTCCGCAAAATGCGCATACCTTTCGTGTGATTTCCACATTTTTCTCTCTCCCATCAATGGAAGTGGCTATTCTCGACTGCAATGCCGACCAGGGTAGGACGTTCTGATTTAAAGATTGGAACCGGATGCAAAGTATGGTCATGTGCATAAGGCCTAAAGAAAAAGCATGTATGATATCCACGTCCCAAGGTTATCTTGGATCTGTCTGCAGGATGGAAACCTATTACAAAAGCTGGGAAACCTCTGTCCACCTTTTCCTTTCAGCTATGTATGACCACTGGTGCTACATGGACATTATGCTTCACGTTTCCGATGGAGGTTATCTTCCAGTAAATTGGTACTACAAGCCATTCAGATATGTTTTGGCAGATGATAATTTGCTTCTAGACGTTCTAGAGCAGGCATCCTCAAACTGCGGCCCTCCAGCTGTTGCAAAACTACAACTCCCAGCATGCCCGAACAGCCTACAGGTATCGGCCTACAGCAGGGCATTGTGGGAGTTGTAGTTTTACAACAGCTGGAGGGCCGCAGTTTGAGGATGCCTGTCCTAGAGGCAGTGGTTTATGCACCTCTCACCTCTGAAAACACACGCGTTCCCGGGATATACCTAAATGAAGGAGTCGGGAAGTAAAGCTTTGGCTGAGCGAGTATTCAGCTAATTGCTATCTAAAGTGTGTGGGCAGATTTACATTTTAAAGGATTAAAGAGAAGAGGGAGTGCATACATTGAACACAATACGGTAGCCACACACATGAGATACCTGTAGCCAACAGCTATCTCACCTGACCCCTCCATAGATATGCATGCTTGGATCAGCTAAACATGCATGTCTTCTGAGAGGGGGACTTGGCCAATGCCAGACCACTTCTGGTGGTGGCTTATCTTCCTGAGCATCTGGTATGTTGAAGTCCAAAAGTCTGATTCTTATCTTCCTGAAATCTGCCGTTGGGAGGTCCCTATAAACATTATAGGGGTTGTTCAGGACTAGAAAAAGGCTTTTTTTTTTTTTTTTTTTTTTTCCTAAAAGGAGCCCCACACTTGTCCATGGGTGGTGCTTGGTATTACAGTTCATCTACATTAAAGTAAATAGGTATGATCTGTAATACTACATACAACCTGTGGGCAGGTGTGAGGCTGTTTTTTTGAGGGGGAAAAAAGCAGCCATATTTATCTTGTCTTGGACAACCCCTTTAAATGGCCTCTGTCCTGTAAAAATTATGGGTTCAACCAACATTTAGCTAATGGGTGTGGCCAGCTCTCACTTTGAAGATATGGAGTATATAATTGCCTGTCCGTTTAGTTGGGTGGAGAACAAAGATCCCATAAGAGTTGTACATTTATAGATATGACGCATCATTAGAAAGGCTGCTGGGAACTTTAAAAAATAAACAAAAAATGAGTACTTTCCAGTACTGCTAGTCTAAGGTGATCCCTCGGAATAACTTGGCAGTGAAAAAGGAATAGTGATAAAACATGGCTGTCATTGGCATAGGCACCACATGATCAGCTAGAGATACTTTCCACAATGCTGACATAGATTTGATCTGCCACTATTGGAATAGGTAGAAATGAAAGGGGGTTGTCCAGGCTACGAAGTCGATTCGCATAAAACTTCGTTCTAATACTGTACGGAGCTCCTGCTCCGTACAGTATTAGAATGTATTGGCTCTGATGAGCTGAAGTTATTGCTTTGCGAGACATCGCATAATAACTTTATAAATTTACAAATTGAACCATAACTTTATAAATTAACTTTTACTGTAAAAAAGCATTCCCCGAACTCTGGTTCGGTTCCAAGGTACCACTTGGAACCGAACCAGGGTTGGGGAAATGTTTTTTTACAGTACTTATTAATTTATGAAGTTATTACACGAAGTCTTGCAAAGCAATAACTTTGGCTCATCGGAGCCAATACATTCTAATGCTGTACGGAGCACCGGACTCTATGGAATGTATGGAGCTGGCAGCAGAAGGCTCGGTACACTGTGTAGATTCTGTCGCCAGCGTACTACAGCTCAGATCCCATTCAAGTGAATTCCTACATAGTCTACACATCGGTCTGCTTCCAGCTCCGTATGCTGTGGAGTTACCAGCGTCGAGGCTGCCCAAAACGTTCTATCGTGGGGGGTGCTGGCAGATGGACCTCCACCGATCGGATATTGATCCTGGGTTTGACCCTGATGTGTTTACAACGATCAGCTATTTAGCAGGAGATAGTTCTTAGGGAGTGCAGGGCCTCGCAGTAAGTCTGTCATTGAGAGGCAGACGTTGTCTTGTTTTTTATTGGGTGGAGTGGGTGGTGGTGATTTTGGAACTTGCAGTACAATGCGTTTTAGTGAAATATGCAGGGAGACGGCCGTGTCAGAACATCACTGAAATGGTTACAGTGAACAGCTGAAGAAACAAATTATGTAACACCTCATTTTTCTTTTCCTAGTTATGCAATGAAATTGTAATGTTCTTCTGAGGCACAAAGGAAATTATGGAATATGCTTTTCAATAGGGCATGATTAGCCGAGAGATGGTACACCAGAGGATTCTGGTAATCAAAACACAATGCCCGTAAAATGGCTTATGTCTGTAAAGTGTTCTGCAGAAAATTCACTTGTATAACATAATTGGATCAGTTCTTGTGTCTATAGTCACTGTTATGTATTTCATTATAATTCTACGTGCATTCCTTTGGTTAGAATTCAGCACTTATTTTATCTGTAGACCTCATATACCATGCATAATGCCCCTTTTATTCTATTGTTATCTAACTCCCCATTTATTACTCTGCTAGATTTACATCAAGCTGGCAGCTCAAGGGGAGTGTCTTATCTGCTAAGGGGGCGTGTCCATGTTCTCCCTGTCACAGTTTAGGAGGCAGTTGAAGGATGGAACTGAGCATGTGCGGCCATCTCAGTGTGCCGCACAAAGAAATAAGAAAAAGAACAAACAGCAGGTGGCGCTATACAGATACATTTTATTGAATAACTCAGTGACTATACAAGAAATTTAAGTACATGCAACTACAAAAGTATTCAGATCCAGGTGCTGGTTTGAAAACTGTAGAATATTTTTCGTGAGGCAATGCATTTAAGACTTGATGGCACTTGGTGACATAACTGTTAATCTCCTCAATGTCACTAGTACAGTATCCCAGATCAGCAAGTAGGTAGTAAATCTATCCCTTCCATATCTGCCATTGTCTGAAGTGACACGTATTTCCATCTAGCTCCACTTTCCTGGAAATTATACTTAAGGACCACTCCTGTCTTGAGTTGTCTTGTATTGTAGCCCACTTTCATTTGTTTGAATGTGGATGAAATGCAATACACAAACCATAGACCGGGGTGGCACTTTTTCAGGAAAAAAAAGTAGAAGACTTTTTTCCTATCCTGGACAACCTCTTCAGTTAAGAACATATCTCAATGTTCCTTTGTTCATTCACTTTCCGCTGTCACCAGGGAAGATGGTGGATTCTTCCTTCCATAAGTCTTAGGCATTGTGCTCCAGTGCAGGCAAAGGAGCCATCTAGGTCAGTGATGGGCAAAGTGCGGCTTTGTTGCAGAACTACAACTCCCAGCATGCAAAGCCTGTCTATAGCTATGAGCCTACTGCAGGGCATGGTGGGAGTTGTAGTTTAGCAACAGCTGGAGAGCCGCACTTTGCCCATCACTGATCTAGGTGGTTCTTACTGGCTGTTGGAGCTCATATGACAACTCCTTCTGTTCGGGCAGCACTCGGTCAGTATTTTACATCTTTATTCGTAATACTAAACCAGCAATAGAATCTGCAGAGAGAAAGTATAGTGGAAAGATTTTCAACTTTTTATTTTATTTTTTACCCACGTCTAGTTATGGCTTGCAAATACTGATATTTGAGCTAAATGCTGCTGTGTGAAATGAGGTCTAAGGGTAGGGTGATGTAGTGCGGACACTGGATTCTCCACTGTGGAATTACAGAGGGAAAATCCTCAACATTTACAGTAGCAGCAAAGTGGATGAGATTTTATCAAATCGTAAAGGGGCTTTCTGAGATTTTAATATTGATGACCTATCCTGAGGATAGGTCATTAATATCAGATCGGTGGGGGTCTAACCCCCGGCTCCTCCCGCCGATCAGCTGGTTGAAGAGGAGGCTGTGCTCGCACATAGCGTGGCCTTCTCCTTAACCAGCTGATCGGTGGGGGTGCCAGGTGTCTGATCCCCACCGATCTGATATCGATGACCTATCCTCACGATAGGTCATCAATTTTAAAATCCCGGAAAACCCCCTTTAATGAGGTGGAATCTGATGTGAAGTTGACCTACAATGTGCATTTTAAATTCGTGACCTGACTCTTTTCCCTCCTGTTTGTAGACCTGCTTGTGGTGGTCCTACCATGTTGTTGGGGTCTGTATTTGATGTAGGTGGTCAGTAACATCTGCCTACAAAGCAGATGTTTTTAAGGCTCACCATTATTCTATGGTATGTAACATATACTCCACTTTTGGTCATTTTAAATGCCATTTATAGTAATGTCTGTGACTTGCTATCCTTCTTTACATCACTGCTGGAGACAAATCATTTTCATAGACATCTTTATCTCCTCTCTGATTTAGAAGACAGCTACTTCAGTCAAAACAATGATCATTGCGATGCAGTAACTTTTGGAATGAATCATCTACCAGATTTTCAGAAAATATGTGATTAAATTAGCTGTCAAATAACATATGCTATATCCAGTGTCTAAATTTATAGAAGGAATATTTAAAAAATTGGGTACATGGTAGGTGTCGCTGAAACTTTTGGTTTTGACCTTTGTGAAAAATCTAAGTAACATATGAAAATTGGCATTAAGTGCACCTAAGTATACTTAATAGTTTCGATAGGCTCTGTTCCGACAGTGTCCATTTGGCCTCTGTCGGACAGCTTTTTTTTCCAGTTGTATAGGAAAGCACAGCAGACTACAATTTCCTATAACTGGGATCAACAACCTCCGGAACTCCAGCTGTGGTGAAACTACGAATCCTAGCGTGCACACTTGCTTCGCTGTTCTCGGAAGTATGCTGGGAGTTGTAGTTTCACAACAGCTGGAGGTTACTTACTCCTGTAGGGTTCACCAAACCTTTAGCCGCTCTTGTATCACGTGCACGGATCCTACCCCAACCATGAGGCAAACGTGGAAATGTTCATTAACGCAATCCAGCATCTGGTGAAAGCACTGGACTTAATTTATTAGGTTATTCATTAAAATGCAGATTTTTTGGTAGTCACTGACTAAGTGTTCCAGTACATTGTAATGGATATCGTAATAAAGTAAGCCTAGTGCCTCTTACCAGATGCAGGATTCCTTCTATGAATATTTCTGCAATTTCCTATATAGACAGTCATCTTGAAAATATACATACGCAATTTAACTGTGGGTGCCACTGTATATCAGTCACAGGCCTGCGTTAAACACATATGGACTAAGTGGTAGATATGATGTATGCACAGCTTTACTTATCTCTTTATCGCTGTGTAGAAGATTAGGAATGAACAAAATGTTGTAGGCTTTAGGGGTCAGTTAAGCTGCATTTACACGAGCCAGTTATCGTCCAGATTATCAGGAATGGTCATTCCCAACAATCTGCCCATGTAAATGTGCCACTGATGAGCGAGCAAAATGCTTGTTCGTTGGGCGATCCTGTCGTTCATGCAGGCACCACCGCTCATAGTTTCTGGGCAGCAGATCGTGTGGTCCAAGCAGGGATCTGCTGATCAAAAACCCTGAATCTGTATTAGAATTGCAATCTCGCCTCACCATACTGTGAAGGAGATTGCTGCATGTAAATACTGCGGTCTCCTTCACTGAATGAGCAGGCGACTGTTGGGAAGGAACGCTCCCTTCCTGATGATTGTCTGCAGAATTGTCCCGTCTAAGGCCTCTTTCACACTTGCGTTGTGAAGATCCGGCGTGCACTTTCGTCGCCGGAATGCACGCCGGATCCGGCACAACGCAAGTGAACTGAAAGCATTTCAAGACTGATCAGTCTTCAAAATGCTTTCAGTGTTACTATGGCAGCCAGGACGCTACTAGAGTCCTGGTTGCCATAGTAGCATTGGGGAGTGGGGGCGCGGCATACTTACATTCCGTGCGGCTCCCGGGGCGCTCCTGAATGACGTCAGAGCGCCCCGCGTGCATGGATCACGTGATCCATGTGATCACGTGATCTATGCACTGGGGCGCCCTGACGTCATCCTGGAGCGTCCCGGGAGCCGCACGGAATGTAAGTATGCCACTCCCCCTACTCTTTACTATGGCAACCAGGACTTTAGCGTCCTGGCTGCCATAGTAACCATTGACAAAAAGCTAAACGTTGGATCCGGCGATGCGCCGAAATGACGTTCAGCTTAAGGCCGGATCCGGATTAATGCACTTCAATGGGCATTAATTCTGGATCCGGCGTTAAGGCATGTCTTCCGGATTTTTGGATGGAGACAAATCCGCAGCATGCTGCGCTTATGTCAACGTCCAAAAAACGTTCACATGCTGAACGGAAGACATCCTGATGCATCCTGAACGGATTTCTCTCCATTCAGGATGCATGGGGATAATCCTCATCAGTAGCTTTCCGTCCTAGAGACCCGAGGACGGATCTCTAGGACGGAAAGCTAAAACGCTAGTGTGAAAGAGGCCTAAATCCACCTTTAGATCCATGAACCAGTCTGAACTGTTTTTGTGGTCAGGTTAGATGGACTTGTAGATAGAAGTCGAAAACTGTTCTAATTAGTTATCTAAAGCTTGTTCTATATGTAGTGAAATCGGTGATGTCTGATACTATCGGCCTGTAAACCGCTGCTTACCAGATAAACACTAGCGCTTTTCTCCCAGTAACATAAAAGGGTGTCCGCTAGGGGTGGGCGATATGGCCTAAAATCTATATTGCGATATAATTTTAAGCATGTGCGATATATATCGCGATATATTATTTTCTATATTTTTTGGGGGGTTGTTTAAACTTTTTTTTTTTTTTAAATAACCATTAGCCTCCTTAAAGGCTAGAACCCTTGTCATATTCACCCTAATAGACATCTATTAGGGTGAATAGGACGTTACACTCTCCCTGCTGCCCTGTATATAGTACACACAGCAGCAGGGAGCTGACCATGGCAGCCAGCCTCTGATCACCCCCTCCCCAGCCTCTCGTGTGCCCCCAGCCTCTGATCAGCCCCCAGCCTCTGATCAGCCCCCAGCCTCTGATCAGCCCCCCCAGCCTCTGATCAGCCCCCCCAGCCTCTGATCAGCCCCCCAGCCTCTGATCAGCCCCCCAGCCTCTGATCAGCCCCCCCAGCCTCTGATCAGCCCCCCCAGCCTCTGATCAGCCCCCAGCCTCTGATCAGCCCCCCAGCCTCTGATCAGCCCCCCAGCCTCTGATCAGCCCCCCAGCCTCTGATCAGCCCCAGCCTCTGATCAGCCCCCAGCTCTGATCAGCCCCCAGCCTCTGATCAGCCCCCCAGCCTCTGATCAGCCCCCCAGCCTCTGATCAGCCCCCCAGCCTCTGATCAGCCCCCCAGCCTCTGATCAGCCCCCCCAGCCTCTGATCAGCCCCCCAGCCTCTGATCAGCCCCCCAGCCTCTGATCAGCCTGATCTGATCATTGGTGGCAGTGGCCACAGGGTCTCCCTCCCCCACATCATTGGTGGCAGTGGGCAGTGCGCCCCCTCCCTCCCCAGTATTAATCAATGGTGGTAGTGGCCCCCTTCCGAACCTCCCCCCACGTGCGCGGTGGCCGCTCCTTCTTCTGTCTGTGCGGCGCATTGCTAATGCTTATAGATGCGCCGCACAGATCTATGAGTAGAAGGAACGCCCGGCGGCCACCGGCTCCTTCTTCTGTCTGTGCGGCGCATTGCTAATGCTTATAGCATTAATTAGCAATGCGCCGCACAGATCTATGAGAAGGAGGAGCGCCCGGCGGCCACCCCGCACGTAAGTATAATGCTGCTCACTTACATACCATGGTAGCCAGGACTTCAGTAGCGTCCTGGCTGCCATGGTAACCGATCGGAGCCCCAGCATTACACTGCTGGGACTCCGATCGGAACTGCCGCTCAAGGTCATATCGCGGTCCGGCGATATAGGCGATATGCACAAAATCCATATCGTGGCACAAATTTATATCGCCTATATCGCCTATACCGTCCACCCTACTGTCCGCCAAGTATTTTTATTAACTAGAACATTAGGTCTAAACCGTAAACAGTAAAAACTCAAATTCTGGAATTTCATGGAGAAGACCGTTGTTTTCTTGCTTTCAGAAACCTACTATTTTATTAAATTGCTGTGTATATTTCGTGGTTATGATATTTTTCAGATCTCCAAGTTTTGGTTGCTTTTGAAGCCTAGCTATATGGGAAATATTCCACTATGACCATTTGACCTGAGTTAAGCCTAGATCTGTGCGATTTAATACATTTGGATGCATCCATTTCGTCCAGATCCGGCATGAAAATCATTGTAATGGGTGCTGGATCCAGTCCAGTTTTGCTAACCCAAAAAACAAAAACCATACAGCACTATTGACTTACATTGATTTTCATGCTGGATCTAGTCTGTTCCGTTTCACAAATCGGACACAACAGTTTCGTGTCCAGCACCAAAATGCAACCAAACGGAACAGATGCATACTGTATTTATGTGTAAATAGGTTACAGCTTTGGGTCTTGATCTACTAGGGTGTAAAAATGTAGACATGTTATCATGAAGGGAAATATTAGTACGTTGTTACCTTTATCTGAATAGTTTTATGTTTGGTCTTTAAACGATAAGCTCTTGGATAATAACTTGCATTCGTGAACGCATAGTAAAACCAGCAACCCTAAACTATGTATGATATGGATCCCCCAATACATATGGTTCTTATACATGCTTTGCTTCATTTCAGTGCACATTTATAACACATTGGCTAACACAGAACAAAGCGATTGAGAAGAAAAATGATGTGATCCAAGATCTAATTGTGATGTGTGGAGGTGTGCTGCAGAACTGTGTGTTTTATTTATTTATTTATTTATTTTTTTTTTTTCTTTCTTCCTTCAGGCTTTGGGTTTTCACTCTGTGGCCTGTAATTCTAGAATTTACTCATTATTACATGTGTGCTACAGATAGAATGTGTAGATGTATCTGTTCAGAAGCCTGACAATACCTTTTAGCTGTGACATGGATGCTGATTAATGGCGAACTAAGACGTTGTATTGACCTACTTGCACTAAGATATCTATCTATCAAATATCAGTGTTGTACATGGGTGGACAAATTACTGTAGAATTCTATAGGTTATAGGTGGCTTTACATTGCCAGATTATCGGGAACGAACGTTCCTGCCAACATTAGTTCCTGATAATCTGCCCATGTCAATTTACTGCCGATCACCCAATGAACGCGCCTAATGCTCATTCATCAGGTGATCCTGTCTGCTGCCCAGAAACAATGATTCTGTATGAAGATGAGCGATCGCAATAGTGGTCCCTCATCCTCATTCTGTCAAGGAGATTGCTTCATGTAAATACAGCGGTCTCCTTCATTAAACGATCAGCCGACTGTAGGAAAGGAACGCTTCCTTCCTGACAATTCGACTGTACGTTGGAGCGTCTAAACCTGCCTTATATCGGTGTCTCTCTTTTGCTCTCTCTCTATACGTATAGTTGTGCACTCATGCAGTCACTGGTGTGGACACTTGCTGACCACTGAAATAACCGGCAGTTGACTTGGCATGCTTCGATGTGTGTGCTACAGTTGCTTATCCTGTCACTGGTGGGAGCAGGCCTTCCATGACCATGGTATTTCTTCTTATCCCTTAGTAAATACAGGGCTCTACATTAGGCTAATTCAAGGCTTGCTGTAAATGGCTTCATCAAACAAATGTCATTTTTCTAAAACAAACATTTGCCTCTTTTTTTGTTTCTTTGCAAATCAATTACAAATTGTGATGTTGAGATTACTTGGGGTAGTCCTGATCTAACAGGCTTATTAACAGGCAGGTACACACCAACAATAGACTTTGGAGGATGCCTACAACAGTAATGGGCCGGCTAATGGCTAGGCTGAATGTTTTTGTGATTTGTGTAGGGTGACAAATACTGGGTTACGATTTATCATGTTTATGTTCCACTGAAATATAGAAATACTATTTTAGATTGGAAAAAATTGTAGAAACTCAAGCTCCGTGTAAAACGATGAAAAAAATGTATTGACCATAAATTTATAAAGTCGTGCAGTTACATGTCCCAGCTTCTACGCGTTTCGGACCACCTATAATTTAGGGTCCTTACTCATGACAAGGGTATGTGCATTGATCTGGCAGATCAGATCAGTGCACATACCCTTGTCATGAATAAGGACCCTAAATTATAGGTGGTCCGAAATGCATAGAGGCTGGGACAAGTAACTGCATGACTTTTTATCAATTTATGGTCAATAAAGTTTTTTCGTTTTCCATGGAGCTCAAGTTTCTCCAATTTTTTTTTTCCTATCTTGACTGCTGGGTCCGGAGCTGGTGTCCATGCTCATGGAGGACATGAAGGGTGAGAGCTGCTTCATTATTATTATTTCTTAACCAAATCTCTTTTTATTATTGAGGTCAAAAATAACAATATCCAAAGAGATATACATTCAGCATGTAACAAGCAATAGCATGTAAATAAGCAGAGGCATCTTCAATGCGAGAGAATATCAGCATGTATACCATCTCACCGGACAAAGGTGCAAAAAGAACCTGGGCATCACAGAGACACATATAGACAGTACAAATAATAATATCAGATCAAACAAAACAGTAAAAAGGATAGAAAGAAAGAAGGATGGTAGGGAAATCGGGAGGGGAGTAGGGGGATGGAAGGGAGGGAAGTTCTGCAGGCAACTGCTTCAATGAACCAATGATCGAAAGGATCTCCATGGAAGCCATGTCTTAAGGAATTTGGAGTGAGTGTAAGATTCCCAATGGGCCAATTCTTCAAAACGCGAGATCTGATCAACTTTTTCAATCCAGTGCTGAAGAGAAGGTGGGGATGTGTTTTTCCATAGGAAAGGCACTAATAATCGAGCTGCTGTTATAAGGATGGTGGGGAGATTATGCCTAGATGGAGTCAGAGTGGGATTAGGGCACCATAAAAGGATTAATTTCGGGTCCAGAGACACAGAGGTGGAGCAGATTGAGTTAATTTTGGATTCAACCTGATCCCAAAAAGGGCGTATCTTCAGACAAAACCACCATATGTGTGAGAGTGAGCCCACCTCCGTACCGCACCTCCAGCAGACCTCTGGAATCTCTGGATTGATACTGTGTAGGAATTCTGGTGTCTTGTACCAGCGAGAAAGAAGCTTGTAGGAATTCTCTTGAATCCTAACACATCTGCTAAAACCATGTGAGTGGGTCAAGATGAAAGCTCTTTCCGGGTCACTGAGATGAAGAGATAATTCCTTTTCCCATGAGCCAAGGTAGCGTAGCTCTACCTGGGATGAGGATAAGAGCTCTTTATATTATTATTTCTTATACTATTTTAGATTATATGACATTGTATATTTGGAAAGAATGCCGAGTTTGCAAGGTGTTTAAAGAGGTTGTCGAAAATGCTCAACTTAAAGAAAAAATTAATAAAACCTACCTGTTTACCCCTTCCATTCTGATGTTGAGGGTCCTGTCCCCACTGCTTCTGGTTACCTTTGGACTGGAAGTGTAACATCTCGTTCACCATGAGCCAATTGGGGACATGTCATTTCTGAGGCCAGTGAATGGCTGCAGAGGTGGAGAAGACATCACACTTCCGTTCCACAGGGGATCAAAAGCAGCAGGACAATCGGAGAGCCAGTGGTTAGGTAACTAGCTTTTTTTTTTTTTTTTTTTTCTTTCTTTAGACTGAGCATTTTCAGATTCTTCAGTAAAATTGCTGTGGGGGTCGAACAACCCCTTTAAAAAAATAGAAAAGATAGATTTCAAGATAGATGTTAATTATTTTGTCCCTCACATAGCTGCTACCATCCTGTTGGATTTCTGTGTGACCACCTTTGCTGTCATTAGGTGCAAATGGCAACTTGATATTTGCAGTCTTAAAGTGGTTGTGCAATGCCTCAGGAGAGGTCCTCAATATCGGAATGGTGGGCATCCAACTACGAGCACCCTCGGTGATCAGCTGTTTGAAGCAGCCATTACTGCAAAATTGCCTTCACTTTAACGGGACGAGCAGCTAAAATTGCACTGCAACACCTCTATAAGCGAGATGACAGGGAAACAGTGCTCGCACAAGCACCACTACCACTTCAAACAGCTGATCGGCAAGGGTGTTTGGCAAGGATCCTACTGCAATCTGATATTGATGACCCATCCTGAGGAGAGGTCATCAATACTGTATTGCTGCCCAACCCCTTAGCCTAAAAGAAGCCTCTAGCGTCCATTGTTTTCTAATCCTGGATAACCACGTTAATATCTTGGTGCTTACTGTGCAACGGGCTGCCTCCCGTAGGGCCCTACTATAAATCGCATCCCAGGTGTAGGAAATGCCGAGTGGAGTAATTGTGCGGCCCAAATGTCTTTGTGTGTGTCTGTGCTTGGCTTGTCAAGTGCACCAAATTGGAACAAATAGTACCAAACTAATTTGTAATCCACATGAGGTAGTAGTCAATATTTGTAATCCACATAGGGTATGATATAAAATAGCATCAAATGTTAATGAGAACCCTTTTTTTTCACACTCAACCTGAGAAGGTGGGTAAAAAAAGCGATTGGCACTCTTGAACGCAACTTGGAGGTATTTTGTAGATGGGAGGAGTGCTGACAAACCATGTCCATCTGAGTGAAGACCAAACAGGGCAACAAAAACAGAAAATGGGCCAACAAGTTCACACTCAAGTTCAGACCAAGATGTGGCTCCAGTAGTCCTTGGTTTTTCTGTTTTTCACAGTATGAGGTCTCTCACGGGAGGGCTGGAAGTCTTCCTCCTGGGTCCCATATTTGAGGGCGCAAAAGTCCTTCTTCAAGCTGTGTGACATCCTCATCGCTGTCACTGCTAGCTCTGGTGCTCTCTACAGCTTTAACTCCAGCAGAAACTTCATCTGCGATCTCCTGGTGGCCTTCTGTGGCAGAAATTGGAATTGAAGGACCACAGTCTTCTGGAGGATCCTCTGTAGGCCTTGGCCTTGGCGAGGATAGACCCTCGGTCTTTTAAAGCAACAATTTCCGCATTCTATGGTGGTTTTAGAGTGCATGGAGCAGTATCAATGGACTCCTCACCGGTAGATAGGTCACTTTCAGTGGTTGGAGGATCTGGTAGTGTCATACCAGGTGTGCTGTCTTCAGCAGGTGGCTGAGAGGAAGTCTTGGCGTTTTTGTAGGCTTCGTGCATTTCCCTTTCTCTGCATTCTTTTTTTCTCCACAATTTCTTTATATGGTTTTCTGCTTTTTCTTTCTGATAAGTCACCTTCTCCACTAAGCATCCTCTCCATCTTTTTTCTTTCTTCCTCCTTCTTTATCAAGTCCTGTAATGCACTCCTCCTGTGAGCCTTCCATCTGGCAAGGTCATTCTGCCATGTGTCATCCTCCTCTGAGTAGATCACCGTCATACTGCGTAATTTTGGGGAGTTTGATGCTCTGTCAAGCAAATAATGGCCCCAAACAGTCTTGAGCAAGGTTATTTTCCCCAGCAGTACTCACTCAGACCTTTTGGACGTTGCTTCTCAGGATCCAGGGAAGAAGGAACTCTATTTTCCCTTTTCCAAGATTGACTGCCGCTTCCACTTCCTGGAGGGGTGCAGTCGATTTCTTTGTCCTCCTGGGAACTTGTACTGAGCACTTTAGTTCCTCTGTGGAGGTGGGCTGGTTCCTCACCTCTGCTGGGTGGATGTCTTCCTCAACACAGGATGCCCAAATCCAAGATGGCAGATTAACCCCTGTTTTGCCACAGTGCTGCAACTGATGCAGATTCTCACACTCCAGCAGTAAGTAGATGCTATAAAGTCTCTTGTAGTGGGTTTTGCAGATACAGGGGTCCTTCCAGGCTCCAAAGTAGATCCTGTTTCGTGACACAAAGATTGCAACAGGCGGCCACACCCCAGGGCCCTCTATATGTCTCGTTCCAGGTGTAGGAAATGCAGACTGGAGTAATGGTGCAGCCCAAATGTCTCTTTATGTGTGTCAAGGTGCTCCTACCTGGATAGGGTTGTTTCGGGTAACGAAGTTTCAATACCCATTCAATACTTTTAGCCCGGTATCGATCGATACCGGGATTTGTCTTTTATCAATACTAGGCTGTGCTACTGCACAGCCCAGTATCAGAGAACGTGGCTGCCGGCAATGAGTTTCTTCTGCCTGCATTTGTATAGTAAACGTTACTCCTCATTGGTGGCCAGTGTGCCCCCCCCCCCCCTTTCCCTAGTTTTAAATACATTGGTGGCCAGTGCGCACTCCCCATCCCCTCCTTCCTCAACCCCAAAGTATTAAAAGCATTGGTAGCAGTGGCCACAGGGTCCCCTCACCTCCTCCTTATTGGTGGCAGTGGTAGTGATCGGAGCCCCAGCAGTGTAGTGAGCGATTAAGGAAGAACTTGAGTCCAGACCTTGAGATAAAGTTCAATGGCAGCTTTACTTGAGTAAACTTTTTTCCAAAACGGATATCTGGCTTCATCTTGGTTTTAGCAGGTGTTAGCATAAAAATGGCAGGCAAACTCAACCATGCTATATCTGACTCTGCTGTCCTGACAAGCTTAATTAGTGTCTATGCTTTCTTCGTGATGCTGTGCTTCACTCTTTGGTCGGGCTTATGTTCAGCCAAGGGATGTGGTAGAATTCGGTGAGCTCCAACATGGAGTCCCTACCAGCACACACACTACCATTAGTACCAGCACTAGAACCAGTTCTAACTGGTCCCCACCCTTCCTGCAAGAAATAGGACTAGCCCACTTCCCTACAGAGGGGGTTAGAATGGAATGGAAGTACAGCTCTGCCGTGTTTGCTGCCACCTGCTGGTGAACCAGGCATATTATATGTTATAAACAGTTGCATAACATTAGAAATGCACAGTGTGGAGGACCTGGAATAAATACACAAGATGACATTGTGTTAGCCCATTAGGGCAGCAGCAGGGTGTAGGAGTGGCAACACCACTCAGGGTTGTTACTGGTTGGCTCAAGAAAGGTCTAGGGAGCATTTGGTTTTCTTTATACCTTGGGCGCTTATTTGGGACAAGTCCTGTACTTACAGATTAAACCTGTGTAAAATTTTTCTGTCTTCTTAGAAATGTCCTGCTTCAAGGAGACCTGAACTGGTCAAATGATGGTATTTAACTCTGTTAACCTGCAGAGAGGAACGCTACTGTGCTTGTTAGAATGTATCATCTTCTTGATTACACTTTAGGGGTCTATATAATGGTGCAGCCTTAAAGGAAATATGTCACCAAAAATTGATCTGCCAGTTAAAACCTTTTTTTCTAATCTGTTTTTATTTTCTGGTTGCAGATTTTTTTTTTCTCTTCCCTGATCATGATTATGGTGGTGGCCATCTTGTCTGAGCTGTTCTTTACAACAGTTTCTGTTGAGTCAAATGCTTATTTTTATTATAAATTTTTTTTTTGTATATAATATATTTTGTTTCACTTTTTCATCTTACTCTTCCCACTTTTCCTAAACCTCCTAAAATACCCCCACATCCATCCTCCCAGCAAGGAACTATTCATATCTCCCTCCATCTTACCTTCTCATCTGACTGATTGCACAAACTTGTTTGGCAATGTAAAACACTTCCTTCCCAAACACACACATATACCTCCTGCCCTTTCTTTTTCTCACCTACTTACACTTTCTCTGCTTCTCCTTATTGCTGGTGATATCTCACCAAATCCAGGCCCCCTCAGCAAATCCCCACTATCACCTCTACCTCCTACTACAAATCTCATTCCACAAATTTCTGCAACCCCTTAAACCTAATAACCATTCCTCTGACCCCTGCTCCTTTGGCTCCTCTTTCTGGAGCATTATGGAACGCTCGCTCTGTCTGTAACAAACTCTCCTACATTCATGATCTCTTTATCTCTCAAAAACTTTCCTTTCTGGGTCTCACAGAAACATGGCTGACACCCTCCGACACCTCCTCCCCTGCTGCACTCTCGTATAGTGGATTTCATTTCACTCACACCCCCCGCCCTGGCAGCAAACATGGTGGAGGAGTTGGTCTTCTCCTATCAGATACCTGCTCCTACAGCCCAACTCCTCTGCCGCCCTCCATTACACCCACTTCATTTGAAGTACACTCTGTTCGCATCTACTCTCCCTCCAACCTCCAAGTAGCTGTTATTTACCGCCCCCCAGGCCCAGCCACCATCTTTCTTGACCACTTTAACACCTGGCTCCTACACTTTCTTTCTGCTGACATCCCCACTATCATCATGGGTGACTTCAACATCCCCATTGACACCTGCCACTCAGCCGCCTCTAAACTCCTATCGCTCTCTTCCTCCTTCGGCCTCTCACAGTGGTCTTCCGCTCCCACCCACAGAGATGGTCACACTCTGGATCTTATCTTTACCCGCCTCTGCTCCCTATCTAACCTTTCTAATTCGCCTCTCCCCCTATCCGACCACAACCTACTCACCTTCTCTTCACTGGTCTCTTCTGCTGCTCCCTCGGTCCACACACTAACACATCCCCACAGGAACCTTAAACATCTTGACTTTCACTTGCTCTCCGACTCTCTTCTGCCGCTCTCTTCAATTTTTTCCCTCCAAGACCCAGATACTGCCACCACCCTATATAACACCACAATAAGTGCAACTCTGGACACTATTGCCCCACTTACACACAACAAAACCAGAAAAATCAACAGACAACCCTGGCATACCGACCTGACCAAAAATCTCAGACAAGCTTCCAGGGCTGCAGAGCGGCGATGGAAGAAATCCCATTCTAAAGATGAATTCATCGCATACAAGCAATCCCTCCTCATTTTCAAATCCTCACTTGCTGATGCAAAACAGGCCTACTTCTCATCTCTCATATCTTCCCTATCCCACAACCCAAAACAACTTTTTAACACCTTTAATTCTCTTCTCCGTCCACCAGCGCCCCCACCCTCTCCTCTCATCTCAGCTGAGGATTTCGCCACATTCTTCAAACAAAAGATAGTCAACATCAGAGAAAGCTTCAACACACAGTCTCCACAGACCCTCCACACAGCTGCTCCGTCCTCTTCACCCAAAACCAGCTTCTCCGCTATTACAGAAGAAAAACTCTCCACTCTACTCTCCAAATCCCATCTCACCACCTGTGCACTTGACCCAATCCCATCTCACCTCATCCCTAACCTCACCACAGTGTTTATCCCAGCCCTAACTCATCTCTTCAACCTATCACTAACTTCTGGTCTCTTCCCTCTGCTTTTAAACATGCTACAATTACACCCATCCTCAAAAAGCCATCACTTGACCCATCTTCTTTGTCCAGTTATCGCCCCATATCACTTCTTCCATATGCCTCAAAGCTACTTGAGCAACATGTCCATTCTGAACTGTCCTCTCACCTCTCCTCCTGCTCCCTCTTTGACCGGCTACAATCTGGCTTCCGACCCCACCACTCAACCGAGACTGCCCTCACCAAAGTCACCAATGACCTACTACTTGCCAAAACCAAAAAACATTACTCTGTCCTCCTTCTACTTGACTTGTCCTCTGCCTTTGACACTGTCGACCACTCCCTTCTGTTACAAACTCTCTCATCTCTTGGCATCACTGACCTGGCCCTCTCTTGGATCACATCATACCTCACAGACCGGACATTTAGCGTCTCCCACTCTCACGCCACCTCCTCGCCTCACTCCCTCTCTGTTGGTGTCCCGCAAGGCTCCGTCCTAGGACCCCTGCTCTTCTCTATCTACACCTTCGGCCTGGGACAGCTTATAGAGTCCCATGGTTTCCAGTATCACTTTTATGCTGACGACACACAAATCTACCTCTCTGGTCCAGACATCACAACCTTACTATCCAGAATCCCACAATGCCTATCTCGCATATCCTCCTTCTTCTCCTCTCGCTTTCTAAAACTTAATATGGATAAAACAGAATTCATCATCTTTCCCCCATCTTGCTCACTCCCCCAACAGACCTATCTATCACAATCAATGACTGCACACTCTCCCGGTCAACCAAGTCCGCTGCCTTGGAGTGACCTTGGATTCTGCCCTCTCCTTCCGACCACACATCCAAGCCCTTTCCACCACCTGCCGTTTCCAACTCAAAAACATCTCCCGCATCCGCCCTTTCCTCAACTTTGAATCTGCAAAAATGCTTATACATTCCCTCATCATCTCCCGCCTAGACTACTGCAACATTCTCCTCTGTGGCCTTCCATCTAGCTCTCTCGCACCCCTACAATCTATCCTCAACTCTGCTGCCCGACTAATCCATCTCTCCCCCCGCTACTCCTCTGCATCTCCCCTCTGCCAGTCCCTGCACTGGCTCCCCATTGCCCAGCGAATTCAGTTTAAAATATTAACCCACACATACAAGGCCGTCCACAATCGGTCCCCTCCCTACATCTCTGAGCTACTTCCCCGATACATCCCCACACGCAATCTTCGATCCTCACAGGACCTTCTTCTCTCCTCTCCTCTTATCACCTCTTCCCACACTCGCCTCCAGGATTTCTCCCGTGCATCCCCTATACTCTGGAACTATCTACCCCAACATATCAGACTCTCACCTACAGTGGAATCTTTCAAAAGCAACCTGAAAACCCACCTCTTCAGACAAGCCTACGACTAGTGACACTGCTGCTTCTATACCGCCATGACCAGCTTCACCCTCGCCTACTGTCTCCATCCCCCATACCATGTAGATTGTAAGCCCTCACGGGCAGGACCCTCTATCCTTCTGTACCAGTCTGTAACTTGTCTCGTTCATGCTTAAGGCTATTGCCTTATTATGTATGTGCACCGCTTATGATATGTACAGCGCTATGGAATGAATGGCGCTCTAAAAATAAATAATAATAATAATAATAATAATAATATTTATCTTTTTCATCCGTCCAGAAAAATATTTAGCCACTGGCCAACATTTTGGTCAACAATAGACCTTGATCACGGCCTTAGTAATGGTGCTGTGTAGTAGCCTACTACACAGCATCATGACTAAGGCTGTGATGAAGGTCTATTGTTGACCGAAACATTGGCCAGTGGCTAAATATTTTTCTGGATGGATGAAAAAGATCAAGAAAAAACAAACAAAAACTTTTTAAATAAAAATAAGCATTTGACGCAACAGCAACTAGAGTGCCAGGGTTTTCCCTTCAATTGCATGGACTTCTGAGTAAGGTCTCTTGCACATGAACGTTTTTCTTGTTTACGTTCCGTTTTTTGCGTTCTGTAGACGGAACCATTCATTTCAACGGATCCGCAAAAAAATTGTAAGGTACTCCGTATGCCTTCTGTTTCCGTATTTCTGTTTTTCCGTTCCGTTCAAAGATAGAACATGTCCTATTATTGTCCGCATAACGGACAAGGATAGTACTGTTCTATCAGGGCCCAGCTATTCTGTTCCGCAAAAAAGGGAATGCACACGGACGTCATCTATATTTTTTGCGGATCCGTTTTTTGAGGACCGCAAAATACTGAAAAACCCATACGCTCGTGTGCAAGAGGCCTAAGAGGCAGATAATTCTGACCGTATTCCTACAAGAGAGAGAGTCCTGATTACCCCGCCCACAAAGCCATTTTTAAATCATTCTGCAAAATGTCCTCGTTAGCTATGCTTCACATTTAAGACCAAATGAAATTAAGTATTTTTAATATAGATGATAAAATCTGTGGCTAAAGGGTTTCTGTTTTAGATTGGTCCACTAAGCAGCTATTGTACATAAGTACACCCTTTGATTCATCTTTACACACAAGCCAAAACCTAAGTCAGCAAAGAACAGCCTTGACAGTCCTATTGCCAACCCATTTATTCATTGTATATTTCAAGGCTTTCAAACTCTTTCCTGTACATTCTGGAAGAAAATTACAGCCCTGGTAGATTTTCCTTCCTAAAATTTAAAGTGTTTGACCAAAGGCCAAACTGAAAGCTTTAGACATTTTAATCCAGTGTTCATACATTGCATTAAAGGACACATTTACCTTTACTTGTAAGCTGTAAAGTGTATGAAGACCTGAATTAACCGCAGTACGATGTGTCCGATATTTGATTCCCTTGGCTTTATCTGATTTAATAAGGGAAGTTAAATCAGGAAATATACTAAGGTGATGTTGACATGATTAAGCTATACCTCTATTCTTAGCATATCCTGAGAAATTATAGGGATTTAACTCTTAAGGTTGAGAACAGAACATGGACAGTATTTTGGCATCCAGATTTGTAAAACAAGTTTTTTCCTCAATGTATTTTCTATGGGAATCTGTGATCATTTCACAATAAGAAGTTATTTTTGTCCTTAATTCTTGTGTTAAGCCTGTATTAGACGGAGTGAATATCGTACCGAAAGTCGTTAATGCGAACGAAATTGAACAAGTCTCGTGCGATGTAATAAGTATGAGTGATTAAACGGTGAGCGAGGAATCATTTGTTTCTCATCTACTGTGATCTTTCATCCTGGTAAAAAAAAATCATCATTCCTCGGTCGCAGATCCATTAGTATAATATGGAGTCGTCTACTAGCTTTCAGATCAAATACAGTAAAAGCAATCCACCTGAAGCTCACCTTCATGGGCAAGCATCTTTAGGTACATTTAATATACAGTGATGACTTTGTAGCAAACGAAAGTCACAAAATGTTTGATCTATACTTGTTATCTGCAAGACATCTGCTGGTCTAATACAAGCCTAAAAGTGCATTTGTGAGAATTGATCAGATTATCAGGAATGACTGTAATGACCATTCCTGCGAATGATCATTCCCAACAATCTAAAAATGTGCTGCCGATCACCCGATGAACGAGCAAAGTGTTTGTTCAACGGGTGATACTTTTGCAGGCACCACCAATCATGGCTTCTGGTCAGCAGATCGTGCTGTTTAAACATTGATCGTTTCCTTCCCGTCAATCGGCCACTCAGTTGGCTCGTGTAAATCCAGCTATGTTAACAAAAACTGGCTTATCCCTTCATATAGAAAGTACTGTAAGTAATGGCCCCTATCTGCTGTGTTGCACATGCAGTTGGCTGGAACACAGTAACTCAGTGACTTTGATGGCATTAGTCCACACTTTACGTGGTGACCTCATCTGTCCAGACTCTAAAAAATATCTCTGGTTTTGATTGAGTGGCAGGGCGTAAAGTATAGTACTACAGTTGGCCTGTTGGTGCAGTTGAAAAAAGGAAAAAAATGAGAATATGGTCTGAATCTGGTAATTTTGACACGTATAGATATTGTACAGATATTTATGTGGATGGGGAGCTCCTGGTTATGTTGGATTTTCTCATGGAGAACTGAAGAACTATTCGGTTGACTGGTATTTTGATTGATCTATAAGGAAGGCTCTTGATTGCAGGGTTTTGGCCAAATATGAGCGTTTATCAAATTTGAACAAGGCTTACGTTCAGCCGAAACATTGCATCAATGGATTTGACTATTACGATTAGAACCTTTCTTCACTTTGCAGTCAAGAGGGTGTGCTGCCTTCTTTGTCTCAGGATTGTGTGATAGGAGCTGGATTGGACTACTCGGCTCTTTTAGGTGTGCCCTGCCCATTCTCTCTCCTGCTTTGGAGTGCCATCTAAATTCTTCTTTTAGCTATCTTGCATGTGACCAGCTTTATTTAAAGCGCCAGCAATTGGGTGTGTGGTTTTTTTTTTTTTTTTTTTTAAGATTCTTAGTCTCCATATATAATAGAGTGAGTATAAATATGATGTTATGGTGAATATATTTGGAGATTAAAACCTTAAAGAAACACTCCAGGATTTTTTTTTTTGCCTATATATCGCAGGTTGGACCATTATTAAAGAATTATTATCCTGAAATACCCCTATATTAGGCGTATTTCAGGCGCAGATTGCGAGTTTTGTATAATATGATTAACAGCATTCACCTATATCACAAATATGTGATCTGGCCAATCCCAGTGATTGATATGTGTGCAAAGAGCTTCTAATTTTCATATAGTAAGTATAGCAGTGATGCAGTTTGGAGGTGCTGGTCTAACACTTTTGCAATCCCAGAGATTGAAATACCAAATAGTATTCAACAGATTTGTATTCAATACCAAGTTGTTCATCGCCATCTTTACATCTAGAGTCAGTGTTCTGTTGTCATACCTCTCAACTTTTTGGACTTTCAAAGAGGGACACGCGGTTCATTGTGTGAAAGCTCATATTCTCTTATGAAATGGTTAAAAAATTATCTAAATATAGAAATTTCTCAAATTCAAATAGCATGAAATAATATGCAAGGAGGGCTCTAATATGCACATGGGAACCAGTCAAACACATTCTGTATCGATTTTGTAAATGCAATGATGAAAATCTATACCTCAGATCAAAAAGAGGGACATTCATGGAGCAAAGAGGGACTTGGGTCAAAAATAAGCACTGTCCCTCCAAAAGAGGGACACTTGGGAGGTCTGTGTTGTGCGCTGACCTACAAAATAGTTATACAGCGTGCTGTACCTGAGACAAGGGGGTGAAATAATGACAGACGAGGAGTCCGCTCCTCAGTGCAGTGTTCTTAATGTCTTTTTACCACCAAGTGATACTTCGAATTGGGCTTTGGGATGAATATTTCGTTGTAAACCTGACTGGCTGCTGCCTCCTAACCACACAGTGGGGGTTTAAAAAAATAAAATAAAATTGTTCTTCCAATGTACAAGAAAACATCCCTTAAAGTGATATAAATTTACTTGGCTCTAACACTAATGAAATGTAGTTTTTTTTCGTTAGGGACAGAAGGTTTTTCAATGTGTTGTCTTTAAGGAAATTAGCAATGTGGTAACCTCATTGTTCCTAATAAAAGGATTTATATAGATGTAAGAGGATTAGGTATTTCAGCTCCTGTCTCTAATGCTTAACCTGTGAATGCTAGTCTGGAGCCAGCATGCCTTGTATGCAAATCTGCTGCTGTCCTGTGCTTTGATGTCTTTCAACAGTTCTGTCTCCATCCCTAGTAAATTGTTCCCTCTTCTCACCTATGTGTAACAGGCCCAGTTGCTTTGGGCAAATACAGTTTCTGTAGATGATTCTTGTTTCAGGTAATTTTATGAAACCAGGGAAATGTAGTATTTGAATCGCTATAGACTGGTCAGGATATGTATAAGTAGGTGTCCGCTCATTTACCCAACAAAGGACCCACTTTCTCTCTTGTTTGTTTTATGGGCACCTCATATACATGTGGAAGGGCCATCTTGGGGGTTGAGTTAGTATTGAACATAGTGTTACAACAAAGGACTCTCTGATTTAAGTTATCACCCAGTTGAATCATCTGACTCCTCAAGTGTTAGAATTTGTGAACCGTATGACTGGTCTAGTTCAAAATTTATTTGAACTTCCAACAAATACCTAAGGGTATGACCAAGCAGTCAGGTTTCCTGATGTCACTTTGGAAGCCAAAACCAGAAGTGAATTGAAAAAAAAAAGTCATATCTCTCCTTAATACTTTTTCTTCTGTTTTATGATCCAATCCTGATTTTTGGATCCAAAACTGAGTCGTGTGGCCACTGTTGAGGCCAGATCTCGCCTTTATGGAGTCTTTTGCATGAAATGTAGATGACCACTGAAGACCTAGTTTATTTATACTCCACCTTTAATGCCCCGATGTTTGCTTTAGAGGCGTCGCCTGGTAATGTGCCAATTAATTAGTTTGTGCTTGCTTTCACAAACAGTTGACGTATCGGCTGTCGATCTTGTAGACGAGAACCTCTTAGCCTTAATGATTGCATTTACTAGGAAATAACCAGGTGAGAACAAGATGATTTGCAGTTATACTTGACGAAATTTATAATTTAGGGCAATGTATTTTCTGCCTTAATTGTTTTTTTCACTGCAAGCGTCCTGGTCAGTCCGCAGCACTACGGAATGGCATGTGATAGGTCAATTTCTGGCCTTAGAAGTGACGTATTCCCAAGCTGCTTGTCAATGGTGGGTCACGTGCTTCTTGAGGGAAACATCACTGCTGAGGTGCATGTGTCTGGCCATAGTACGTTTGCAGGTCAGCATTTACAATGAATCAGACCCTCAGCTCTGCAGTGGAGTGGTGGGGAGCAGGTGAGTACCGGCAACATTTAAAACGGCATATGTTGTGCTAACAAGTAATATGACAGTGAACCAGCACTAATGTGTGTAAAAATAAATAAATAAATAAAATAAAATTACATATATATATAATTTTTAATATTTCTTAAATTACTATAACTTTCCATCCCGCTTGAATGATGAAGTGGCAGATAGTTTGGCTGGAGTCCATACGAGGTATTATATTAGGCTTGCTAAGCAAGACTTCTTTTGAAATGACAGAAGTATCGGCAGCTGATGGATGGTTTTTCTTGTTGCTTTGTACTTCTGCCATTGTCTGGCACACTCTTCTCGGCAGTACTGTGGATGGGGATTCCTCTGTATTATAATACAGTGTTTAAGAACTAGAGGGCTGCAGACATAGAAAATTTTGAATTGGAATGCAAATATTAATTGCCTAAATTATCTTTGCAGTTTACAAACTGCGATCACGAGCAAGGAACGGCTCCGGGACACTGGGGAGAGTTTTCATGAGGGGACTTCTTAAAGCAATTTTGCAGGAGTTTATGTTGCTGTACTTTGTGCAAAATTTGATACATTTGGTGCAGTGTTTGATAAAGTTGATGCATCTTGAATCCTAACACTTATTTGTTGAGTTGAGATGCTCTCCCTTTAGTGGAGTAAGATTGCAGCAATCTTCACAGTTGATAAATCTTACTGAATCTGCTTGATAAGCTAATCATGTGCACTCTACCACCCACTAATTAAAACCGAAGCGAGTGGTGTAAAAATGCAAAATGTCCCAACATTTTTTCCACCAATAAGCCCAAAAAGTCACAAAGCCCCTATTTTGCAACTTTTTGAAGCCAGAAATCTGGAGTTTATGGCTTGATAAATTCCTCTGTATTACCTTCCGGAGACAGGTTAACACCTAGATGACAAGGTGACTCCGATTTTTGTAGGAAGTAAGGATGAGCTGACAAGACATTTAGCATTTCTGTGCCCTGTGTTTACAATCAGTCTGATGACCGGTGACTTTTAGTAGTGGGGCCTTTTTATATTATAATTTGCTGTGTGCCGGAATTCCTGTTTGTGTTTCCTGCTTATCTTTATTATACACACAAGCATGAGGTCTGTTTTACAATGCAGATATACTAATAGTCATCTGGCTTCATTCACTGTTGTGGATATGATGGTGGCAATGTCATGATGTTTAAAAATATTTTTATTTTTAGCATTTTGCATTGTATTATGCGTTATCTTTAGGGTCCATTCACACGTCTGCAAAATGGGTCCGCATCCGTTCCGCAATTTTGCGGAACGGGTGCAGACTCGTTCATTTCAGATGGGGCCGGAATGGAAGCAGACAGCACACTGTGCTGTCCGCATCTGCATTTCCAGATCTGCACTTCCGTTTCCGCAAAAAAACAGAACATGTCCTATTCTTGTCTGCAATAGTGGACAAGAATAGGCATTTTCTATTATAGTGCAGGCCATGTGCACACAGCCGGTGTCCGTGTTTTGCGGATCTGCAAAGCACTTACGGACATGTGAATGTCTCCTTACTTGCGTGTGGAGATTTCTGTCTATTATCAAGACGTACCAAGTGGCAAAAGAAAGGTGGAGTACAAAGATTTTGTACAACTTTTTTTTTTTTTTTGAGCAGACACCTTAGTAAATCTGGGCCTTTATTGGATGATTGGATTGTTTGTGCTCAATAGCCAGCAGCACATCTCCCTGACGAAAATATGCAACCTGAATAGGAATGAAAGATCACATTAATGATCATTTGTCTCCTTTTCGATTTGCATCGGTCAGCATGAAAGGCCCAGTAAACCAGTGCCAATTGAATAGTTATATTGTTAGGAGGCTTAGTACTCATGGTTTTAATCAAATATCCCATAAATAACAGAGGAGAGCATCTCGACGAAATAGATAGCAGAGCAGACCTAAAGACTCCCCTTTTAAACCCTATCCTAGTCCCTACCTGACTTGTAGAGCACCAGACCAATAAAGTTCAAAGCCATCTGAAACCTTTCCTGATGTCCCTAAGCCTACAATACCGCGGGTACTGAATAAACCTGGAAAACCATGCCATATACCATCAGTACCACTGGTTTATAAAAACTCAAAAACCTTTTCTCATTGCATATTGTATTTCATGGTTTCAGAAGACTTATGACGTAGTGTTTTCCAGACACAAAAACCTCACATCAGATACTGATGGAGGTGAAGTTCCTATGCCGATTGTAGATGCATCCCACTGCTCCTCTGCATGTCATGTATGGACAAGAATAAGATTCGAAGAGGACTTGTGAAACCCTCCTGACATGTTTGAGTAACAGCACATTTGTCCTAATGAAACAATCTGGATACGTTCTGTGGGACATTTAGTTAAAACCATGAGTAAGCTTTCTACATTATGACATTTCTTTTCTGCTTCATCTTTTTACTTGACCTCTAGGAAAGAGCCACTAATATTGACATCCTTGGATCATATTTTTGCTGTATATCTACTAGGTGATTTTTTTACAGAAGTGCTCCATATTCCACAGATATTGAAATTTGTTGTGCGATTTCCATCAGAACCCTCCATTGCTGGTAGCCTCTCTGGTACAACGGGTGGGTGGGGTCTGGATATTGGAGAAACATCTCCTTATATTACATGTGGATATACATTTTATATACTTGTAAGCTTTGTGGATAGTTTGATTTAGCAAAAAGTAATCTAATGATCGCAGTCTAACCAGTTTTATCTATTCTTATTGTATGCAAGTGAACGAGGTCTGCCATGTAAACAGCAGATAGAAATGCAGAAGATAAAATTCTGTGATTTTTTTTGACCTGGCCTCTCACTCTCTTTTACCCAGAACACCCCAAAGGTTTTTTAGTCTACAGGTCCAAGATATTTTACTCAACTACACCAAAATACTATGTGACCTGTGGCTTCTCATAAGGGTACGTATAGACACAGCATAAAAAAATCTTAAATTTGTGCAAAATAGGAATGCTGCAGAATTTGAAATCTACAGCACACACTGAATTGTAAGCTATTTTCCCTGCTACATGTGGAAGGCATCTGAAAAAGTCCATTTACATGTGTTGTTCTGAAGCTCATTACCGATTTTCAATGTGCAATCTGCACCACAAATCCTCCGTGTCTGAACATGGCCTAAAATTATGCTTTTAACACGATTGGTTATGGCTAGCAGAAATGTGTTCCTTTTTTATTAAGTTATAGAATGAAAGTGAAAATAATCAAAATGATGTTCGAATAAACCTTAAAGGGAATCTGTCACCAGGAAAATCACTATAGGGGTCCATTTACACGTCTGTAACTGTTTTGCGGTCCGCAAATTGCGGATCTGCAAAACACAGACACCGGCCATGTTCGATCCGCATTTTGCGGATCGCACATGGCTGGCACTATGATAGAGATGCCTTTTCTTAGCTACGGAAAAGAATGGAATATGTTCTATTTTTTTGCGTGCCGCGGAATGGAAGTACGAGTGCGGACAGTGCACAGTGTGCTGTACACATCTTTTGGAGCCCCCGTTGAAACTTAATGGGTCCGCACGTCCTGCAGATGTGTGAATGGACTCTAACTCGGGCACATTGCTTTGTAGGACTAGCTCACGTAAAGGGGTTGTCCCACGAAAAATATTCTACAGTTTTCAAACCAGCACCTGGATCTGAATACCCTTGTAATTGCATGTAATTAAACATTTAGTATAGCCACTGAGCTATTCAATAAAATGTATCTGTATAGCGCCACCTGCAGTTTTTTTTCTTATGTCTTTGACCTGCTCACTGTTAAGGCCGCACATGCTCAGTTCCATCCTTCAACTGCCTCCTGAGCTGAGACACGCCCCTGAGCTGTTATAGGGAGAGCAGACACGCCTCCTGAGCTGTGATAGGGAGAGCTGAGACACGCCTCCTGAGCTGTTATAGGGAGAGCACAGACACGCCTCCTGAGCTGTGATAGGGAGAGCTGAGACACGCCCCCTGAGCTGTTATAGGGAGAGCACACACGCCCACTTAGCTGCAGCAGATAAGACCCTCCCCTTGAGCTGTCAGCTTGATCTAAATCTAGCAGAGCAATGACCTCTGTATCCATGTGAGGTACAGGGCTGGTTCTAGCTTTGGTCGGCTCACAAGGAGTCAAAACACCTTAATTATTACCATCAATACAACACAATTATAACAATAATGATAAAAAAATATTAATTGATAAAATTCAGTCACGGTCTCTCATAGAATGTGAGTTGCGGAGCTCGCTCAACTCACAATTTTGTGATACAGCTGCTAATACTATATTCCAATCTTATTCAGGATAAAAAACAGATGTGTCTTGCGTTATTTGTGCCAATATTACATATATTTATGCTGTGTATAATGCTTGTTTTTGCACTATTTATGGATTTTGGTATAGCGATCTGCACTGTTGTACTGGGTAGCAGGATTCAAATAAAGGCGTCCTGTGCACTTGCGCGTTATATCAATGTCCAATGCGGCTGTATATAAAAGATAAGGACATATATAAAGTGAGGTGCACACAGCTTTTGACGTAATCGGATTAGTTGAGGCAGTTCGATACAATGTGTGTGTGTTCGATCACCGTGTTGCACGTTCTCATATAGTGTCCTAAAACTGTTCTCACTAATGAGCTATTGCCCTTCTTACCGGTCCCCGATGTTACCGTCTGTAGGATAGTGCTTATACAGGCAAGAGATCTGTACCGGCAGGAGCTTAGCCTACAGACGGTAACATCGGGGACCCTGCCAGCCCCTCCCTCTTCTTTGCCAGGGTCAGGCATGATGATTATGCAGGAAGCTGAGGGACCGTGACTGAATTATATCAATACATTTTTAGATTTGTCATTATTGTTATAATTGTGTTATTGATGGTAATAAATAAGGTGTTTTGACTCCTTGTGAGCCGACCATTAGTATTTGCATCAAGTTATATTAGCTATTGGATGGTGGCGGGTCGTGCTCTACTTTAATTAGTTTGCCGCTGTTTTGTTTTTCTGGTTCTAGCTTTGTTAGAAAGGGAGTGTCAGATACTATATGAACCCCTTTAATGTAATGACACTTTTCACTTACCGATCCGTTGCTTCATTCTGGAGAAAAATGACTATATGCAAATGAGCAGTAATGTGCACTGACAGGTAGGCCCACGCCAGCCTGTGCACCCTGCCAGCCCCTCCCTCTTCTTTGCCAGGGTCAGGCATGATGATTATGCAGGAAGCTGGTCCTGTCAATCAAGAAGGAAAGGAGGCGCTGGCAAAGAGAACGGGAGGAGCAAGGGTGCACGGATTGGGATAGATGAGCTCTCATTGCACTTATTTGCTTATTTTTATATGGTTTAAAAGTACTTTTTCTTCAGAAAGAAGCAGCAGATCGCTAAGTGAAGGGCATCATTGCATTCCACTGAGCTAGTCCTACAAGGCATAGTGCTTGGTTAAACTGTGAGTTTCCTGGTGACAAGTTTCCATTAACTATATAAAATATCATTTTGGTGAAGTCTTAAATGGGTTGTGTCACTTCAGCAAGTGGCATTTATCTTGTAGAGAACTTTAATACAAGGCACTTACTAATGTATTGTGATTGTCCATATTGCTTCCTTTGCCGGCTGGATTAATTTTTCTATCACATTATACACTACTCGTTTCCATGGTTATGACCACCCTATAATCCATCAGAGGTGGCCGTGCTTGTACACGAATAGGAAAAAGCATCTACCTATGTAAACTCCCACGGTTCCGGCCACCAGAGAGGCCGAAGCTTTTTCCTGTAGTGTGCAAGCACGGCCACCACTGCTTGATTGCTAGGTGGTTGTAACCATGGAAATGAGCAGTGTATAATGTGAAGGAAAAATGAATCCAACCAGCAAAGGAAGCAATATGGATAATGAGAAAACCTTAGTATGTGCCTTGTATTACCTTTCTATACATGCAAACTGCCACTTGAAGTGAGTCAACCCCTTTAAATCTCAAACCGCCAATCCTTTGCCAATTAAACGTGCGTTTAAACCCATTTCTCGTTGCTCAGAGATTTGTTAGTAAAAATCTGAACTTTTTAGCGAATTCAAATAATTTTAAATGCCCCTTTGCTTATGTCTGTGAAGGTTCTCATTTATCCAGGTCATGGTATATCTGTAAAGAATAAATCAAGGCAACTGGACTTGCTGTAGATTTCTTGAAAACGTTTCACTGTTCTTCAACGAGCTTTCTCAATTCTGAGTGACTTGTACAAGAATTCTTTGGGAATAAATGTCACTGAATGAACACCTGGTAATTAGGTGGGTACATGCTGGGTATAATGACCTAATTACCAGGTGTTGATTCAGTGACATATTTATTCCCAGAGAATTCTTGTACAAGTCACTCAGAATTGAGAAAGCTCGTTGGAAGAACGAGTGAAACGTTTTCAAGAAATCTACAGCAAGTCCAGTTGCCTTGATTTAAATCTTTACCCTTTTCTTATAGTATGTTATATCCGATTTTACTGGCCTTTACATTTGTCCGCATCCTTACAGTATACCTCATCGCTTGCTTTTGCTGTCCTCCATAAATATTTCAGCATGGGTCATCCTAATGTCTGAATTGTATGTTTATGAAGTAAGGAATTTCAGATTGAGCTACAATCTGTGCTACAGTATCTACAGAGGACATGGAAATGTATTATATTAGTCTTTCTTGCAATTTGATTCCATTTTAGATCCACTATAGAATTCCTTTTTAATTCATATTTCCTGGCGCTTGTTCAGTGGAGCATGAGGTCAAACAGACTTAATAATTCTTGGTCGTATAGCTAAAATAATCTACTCCGAGGCTACACGTCTTTCTAATAACGCCAAATGCCATTCGCTTTTATCTACTGTACAGATGCTCAGTGTGAGAATGGCTCCAAGATAAATACCATGAAATTTCTACGCTGCCAGGTATTCCTGTGCATGTTATTGTAAGGAAGACATGATGTGAATTATTGGCTCTGCACTTATCTAATATCATCTTGACTATTAAAGAGCAGAATGCACATTGCCAACCTTTTGTTATCTAGTTTCCCGACAGCGGTGTAGTATTATAGGTTGCCAAACTTGCTTACATTTTTGAAAGCATTCACCACTGACTTGGTTATCTCTTCCTGGTAGGCTGCATCCTGCCTCTTAGCTGGAAATGTCACACACTCTTGCTCATTCATGCTTCCTTCAAAGAGATTTTCTTAAGTTAGACAGATAGAAATCGGGGATAACCAGTAATTGGGTGTTTTACAGTGCAACTCGAATCTGAAGATTACATTTTATGGTATGCACAAGGGACAGATGCAACATTTAATGGAGAAAAATCATATTCTGTTTTGCACAGAAATCTGGCTGTATGGTGTTAGTTTGTGCTACATACAAATTCAGGTATTTTTATTTTTATTTTTTTTATAAAATTCTTAGGTAATCATTAGATTTTGGTTGACTGATCCCAATCAATAGTTCTTCATACAATATGTGTGTGTATGTGTATATATGTGTGTGTATGTATATATATATATATATAACAAACACACACACACACACACACACACACACACAAACAAGCCCTAGCTATATGAGCTTCACAGGAGGTAGCAGTCGGAGATGGGTTCTAGTACCTATAGGGAACAGAGGTCCACGTGCCACATAGGAAGATAGCCGTATTATAAATGGCATATGGTAGTTGGGGATTCTGTGATAGATTTTGCATTGGGACCCAGGAGCTTCCAGTTATACATCTGAAACATATTATAATTGGGAGGGGGTGTTAGGAGTTTCATGTCTGATTCATCTATCACTTCCAGAATCTGTACCTCCAGACAGATTAGAACAGGCATCCTCAAACTGCGGCCCTCCAGATGTTGTAAAACTACAACTCCCACAATGCCCTGCTGTAGGCGGATACCTGTAGGCTGTTCGGGCATGCTGGGAGTTGTAGTTTTGCAACAGCTGGAGGGCCGCAGTTTGAGGATGCCTGGATTAGAAGGTTAAGCAGCAGTCTGTACTATGAAATAAAGAAGATTCTGACTCCATATTTAAATTCTAAATTATTCAGATGGGACCCTACACTAGGCACTCATTTTTTACTTCATAAAAGGTCTATGGCTCCAGGGTGTAAAGGATAGTAATATTGGCTTTCGCAGAAGTCTATGGGACCAAACTGTACCTTTTCATATTTCTCTGATTTTCTGTGGAGCAATAAGATATATTTTTTTCCCGATAAGGGCGCATTCACACAAACGTGGTTTAGTTCTGCATCCGAGCCCCATTTTTAGCAGCTCGGATGTTGACCCATTCACTTCAGTGGGGCTGCAAAAGATGAGTACAGCACTCCATGTGCTGTCCGCATCCGTTGCTCCATTCCGTGGCCCCGCAAAAATTATTGATCATGTCCTATTCTTGTCTGCAAAACATGGCACGTTCGTGAGCCCTAAATCTAAAAGAAAAATAATGGTATAATGTTCCATGGGGTGCTATATTTTGGAGAGGAGGGGAAGTTACTTCACAACACAGAGGTAAAGAGCTGCCTCATCCTCCTCTCTGCTCTACTTGTCAGGGATTAGGATCCTGAATACAGCTGATAAGATCTTCAGCTTAATCTCTGTGGGAATGGAGTTCATTAGGAGACATGAAGTACAGAGGATGGACAGGACAGACTGTGGTAATGGAGACTGCAGACAAGCTTCTGCTCATTAGCCACATCTGCTCATGAACACCATTCCTGCAGAGATTCAGCTGATGACCATATTAAACTGTATTCAGGATCATAATCCCTGTCAAGCAGAGCAGAGAGGAGCATGAGGCAGCTCTCTACCTCAGTGTTGTGAAGTAACTTGTCTTGCGGTGTGATTAGTACAGGTTTTGTGTATACTAATAGGACAGCGGCCATTTTGTTTTTCCTAATGATTTCTCCCCAGACAAAACAAGCTATTATAACTAATGTAAGGTATTTGGGAATATTTTCATAATGAAGTAATATTTAAGTAGGTTTATTTTCTTAATTCCTGGAGAACCCCTTTAAGGTACCGTTTGCATGAAGCGATTATCTTTGGATGTCGTCAACAATGACCCTTTGGCCGCGCTGATTATCGTTAAGAACATCTTAGTTGCGATCGCATATTCTATAGTTTGTAAAGTAGACTGTAGCTTTACACAAAGCGATTTTTTTTTTAAATTGTGTGTGCTTTGAACGAATACTGTTTACATGTATGAAATCATTAATGACAGGCGATGATTTTTGGGCCCACACAAACAATCGAACCAGCAAGAATTTGACAGATTGTCGTTGGTGGCTCACTCAGTTATTACTTTTACACGGCTAGATAATCGCGTAGTTTCGCACGATTTAACGATAATTTACACGATAATGGGCTCATGTAAAGATAACTTAAGATGTCAGTGTATCTAGTCTGAGAGTTTAATATTTAATATTTTAATTTACGTTCCTATAGACTTTGGACAGATGTTTTAGGCTACTTGAATGTTTCATACCAGCTGTACATTTTCTGTCCATGTAATGCCCGCCAGTCTTCATCTGAATCTCGACTGCTCACATTGTAAAATTGTATTGTGCAGCATACAATAGTTCCTCTTGTAGGAGCACTGACTTTTGTGTAAAATGATTTAACCTCTTTCTATAAGCTTTGAAGCGACTAATCACATCATGGTTGGCCAGAAACCTGCATTCATCTCTGCAGAATGTGTTCGCTCCGTGGCTTTCACAGGAAGCCCGTAGCCATCCACTGCATTCCAAGGGACAATAGCATCTCATTAATTTCCAATGTATAGTTGGGGGAGATCTTGGGAAACCTCTTAAAAGTCCATTAAAATGGTGTTCAACAAGTCTAAATGTGACCTAACCGAGCAATAATATCATGCATTGCTTCCAAGAGAATGAATGCCGCTGAAAATGTATTAATTGCCAACTGCTGGACAGCAACATTTGCCTTTGCCAGATAGCACAGCCAACATTTAGCTGCGACTCATTACTTAGTGGGAAGCGCTTATTAATTTGAATTCATTTGTGAAGTTTATGTGTAGGAAACAGGTTATTATTATTTTTGGCTTTTAATTCTCAAACTCAAAACATGATGGTTCATTATTATATGGAATTTTCTATGCATAAGTTAGATATTGGTTTAGATAATGACTTTTCTTCTTCTAATGAATATTTTATTTATATCTTGAGTACAGAATTAGGCAATGTTCCCAATCGTGCTGGTCTCTGTAGGGCAGGTCATACATACAAGATAGCTGTTAACAGAAGCTCACATGCCTCCTTGTCTCCTCTAGAACACAATTCAGGCAGTTGAGATCCAACTTGCCCAATCCTTATCTCACTCATGGTCTGCTGTAACTGGATGGTTGTCTGGTCCTGCTGAAATCGCCCAACATTTCTTTAATGTGTATGGCTAGCTTTAGGTTGTCCATTGTCTTTTTAGGGCAAAAGTAGCACAGTGTGAAGAAATTAGTTGCTGTCAAAAAGGCAGAAATGTATCACTATTAGGACTCATTCACATGACCGCGCCATGTTTTGTGGTTGGCAAATTGCGGATTTGCAAAACAAAGATGCAGCCCATGTGCATTCCGCAATTAACTGAACGGGCAGCCCATTATAGAAATACCTATTCTTATTTGCAAAACAGACAAGAATAGGACATGTTCTATCTTTTTTCTGGGGGGTGTTCGGAACAGAGCAACGGATGTGGACAGCATGTGAACTTCCGTCCACATCTTTGCGGCCCTTTAAAATGAATGGTCTGCACCCGTTGTACAAAACGGAAGCGGACCCATTCATATGGTCGTGGGAAACTGAGAATGAGCTCTTAGTCTGATCTGTCAGGATTGTAGATGAAGATGTGAGAAGACCTCCCCCTAAAGCTAGCTCTAACCTTCAGAGAGCAATCCTTCCCAACTACCCTTACACACACGATCCCCCACCCACATGCATGTGTTCAGAATGGGAAAGGGAAGTTTAAATGGCCATATACAGTCTAAAGTTGATCAAAAGAGACATTTCAACTGAAATGATTGCTTTTGGATGAAATTTAGAGGCAAGCAATAGTTTGAGCCTACTGATAACTTCAGAATTTCTGAAAAAGGATATTTCATTCAATATTTTACAAAGATTGCTCATTGATGAGAATTTTTTTAAAGAAAATTCCTAGAAAAATTGTTCACCCTTTTGCCATTAAGCATGTATGGCCAGTTTGAGTGACTGTAATGGTCATGTATCTGACCTTCTGCAAAATAATTATTCACCAGATGATTGTTCATTCAACAGTTGTTCAACCATCAACCTACTTCAGTCTAATGTGTGTGCCACTTTAAGGAACCTGTCACCTCCAACACACATATTAAACGGCCATCATTACCTTACAGTGGCCCCCAGTGTGTTCCTAATCGTGTTTTTCTTTCCTCCATCGGTGGCTGTAAACTTTAAAAAAACGCAGTTTTAATCTTGATTTTCCCTAACGTCAGAGTCAGCTTGAAGTCAAGTCAAGCTAAGCCCGCCCCTTACCCGTCCTCCCTTCACTGTGATTGACATCCCGGCTACCGCACTCACCGGCCGCTTTCCTCTCTGTGCTCACGCTAAGGAGAAGAATTGCTGGGCGTGCATGTTGAAAAATCCCATCGCATGCGCACAGAAAGGAAAGCGGCCAGTGAGTATGGGAGACGGGATTGCGCAGTGAAAAGGAGCGCACTGTGCATGCGCGAGACTTGCGCGATCCCGGCCTCACAGCAGGATGTCAATCACAGTGAAGGGAGGACGGGTAAGGGGCGGGCTTAGCTTGACATGAAGCAAGGAGGCTGCTGCCTCCTTGACTTCAAGTTGACTCTGACGTTAGGGAAAATCAAGATTAAAACTGCGTTTATTTTAAAATTTGCAACACGATTAGGAACACACTGGGGGCCACTGTAAGGTAATGATGGCTGATTAATGTGTTTTGGAGGTGACAGGTTCCCTTTAAGTCGGTGACAGTCATCTCTGATAGCAGCTTGTCTCCCATGAGATTAAATGTATATCAGGAGGCCCCTCATACACATTAGATGGTCGTCTGGAAGATTTCGCAGACATCAAAATGCCTCTGTCAGCATGATCAACCCTATTAAACCAGGCATATTGATTAATAGGGTTGATTATGCTGAGTAAAGTAATAAAGATATTAATTTTTTGGAGATCTTGACCCTGTTGGTATAGTGCAGCTACAGTACATGTACATTGAAACATATTACAGTTACTAAAATGTTAACTCGTGGAATAGCATTTGATGTCTTATAATGGTTATCATAGCTGAGTGCCTTGTCATTGCAATTAAACACCAAAGTGGCACTTGACATTTAAAATCCAAGCAAATGCTCCTCTCGGAGCTCTGTTCAATTAGTGCAGTGCGTAATTGATTTTTCTCGCTCTGTAATATGAAACAGATGATCTTTGAATAGATTAATCCCTTTGCTAACTACTGTTAATTCTTCATTAGTGGGTGCTTTATATTATAAGTGGCATTGTAAGGGGGTCTTCCTTATCTCGGTGTGATGAAGGACTTTTCTAATGTGTTTGCTGACTGTTAAAGTTAAAGCCACTTGGTAATGCTCTTAGAAGTGAAGACAATGGACCTGGCTAATTCATTGTGGCACTGTGGTTTATAACTTGCAATTCGTCATTAAGTAAATTGAATCTTTGTAGACAATACAAGGGAGCGTGTGACATCTTGTGCTAAGATAATAGGGGTGGGTTTTATTCATGTTATCTAACGTTCACATGAGATTTGCAGCCAATAGACTACAGAGAACAAAGGATTATGACCTCTACTTCAGCTTCTGTAAAACCCTGAAACGTGATGAGTCCAAGCCACATGTTTCCAGATAGTTGATCCCATGAAAACAACCCTGCCCACCCTTATAACACGCAATGTCAGTCAAGGCACGTTGTCCGAGTTGTTAGACTGTACATAAGCAGTAAGTTTAGGACTAGGCTGCAGCTGTTACTGAAAGCAGATGAAGCTACAGCTTGCCAGGAACAGCTGGAAAGCTACAGGTTGTCTAAGCCTTCTTCGACAGGGGTGATCAGGGGGTGACATGGGGAGATCAGGGGTTAATCAGTGACAGGGGGTGGTGGGTGGGTGGGGGCGGTGGGGGGTTGTGTGGTGATTGGTGCACTTTGATATTTTTCTCTGGTGGTCCCAAGCAAAGGGACCACCAGAGAAGCGAGCAGCAAGCAGATCAGACGCTGTTCACAGAACAACGTCTGATCTGCGATTTTTCTGCCATATACAGCCTGCCAGCGCACGATCGGCGCTGGCAGGCTGTAGCTATAACTACATGCGGCGCGCCGATGGCGCGCATTGCGCATGTGCGGGCGCGTGCTCGCGTCATCTCGCGTCTCGCGAGATGACGCGCCGATGCGTCCGATCAGAGCTACAGGGCCGCCGCCAGGACGCAATCCTGCGTGCGGCGGTCCTGTAGCGGTTAACTAAAACTTTCATGTAAATGTAGTCTTATAAAGTGTGGTTTCTCTCTCACTATGATGTCCATATACTACAGGGTGGCCCCCGAAAAAGTAGCCCCCCTCCAATATCTCCAAATCCAACTGCCTAATAGTAAATCTGTCTTGGTTGTCCATAGCAATCAATCAGAGCTCAGCTTTCATTTTCTCAGAGCCCTGTAGGAACTGAAAGCTGAGCTCTGATTGGTTGCTATGGAGAACTAAAACAGATTTACTATTAGGCTGTTTGGTTTAGAGATATTGGAGGTGGGCTACTTTTTCCGGGACCACCCTGTATAATAGGGCATATAGACAAGGGTTGTCTTCACAAGAAAACCCCTATAATGAATATTTAGCATAGTAACAGTATGGCAATGATGTGGACTTGCCCAGTCAACAGTGAGTCAATGTTTCCAACTGTTAAAGAGGTTCTACGGGAATTAAGAAAATGAAAATGCATAAATATTACTTTATTATAAATATATTCCCAAATACCTTTCATTAGTTATGTAATAATGGCTCGTTTTCTCTAGGGAGCAATGATTAGGAGAAACAAAATTGCTGCTGTCCTATTGGTGCACACAAAACCTGTCGTAGTCACACAGGAGGACAAGTTACTTCACAACACGGAGGTAAAAAGCTGCCTCATCCTCCTCTCTGCTCTACTTGTCAGGGATTCGGATCCTGAATACAGCTGATAAGATCTTCAACTTAATCTCTGTGGGAATGGAGTTCATTAGGAGTCATGAAGGACAGGACAGACTGTGGTAATGGAGACTGCAGACAAGCTGCTGCTCATTAGCCACATCTGCTCATGAACACCATTCCTGCAGAGATTCAGCTGTTGACCATATTAAACTGTATTCAGGATCATAATCCCTGTCAAGCAGAGCAGAGAGGAGCATGAGGCAGCTCTTTAGCTCAGTGTTGTGAAGCAACTTGTCTTGCGGTGTGATTAGTACAGGTTTTGTGTGTACTAATAGGACAGCGGCCATTTTGTTTTTCCTAATGATAGCTTGTTTTGTCTGGGGAGCAATTATAACTAATGTAAGGTATTTGGGAATATATTCATAATGAAGTAATATTTAAGTAGTTTTATTTTCTTAATTCCTGGAAAACCCCTTTAAGGTACCTTTTGCATGAAGCGATTATCGGTACGATTAACGAGTTATTTCTGGATGTCGTCAACAATGACCCTTTGGCCGCGCTGATTATCGTTAAGAACATCTTAGTTGCGATCGCATATTCTATAGTTTGTAAAGTAGACTGTAGCGTTACACAAAGCGATTTTTTTTAATTGTGTGTGCTTTGAACGAATACTGTTTACATGTATGAAATCATTAACGACAAGCGATGATTTTTGGGCCCACACAAACAATCGAACCAGCAAGAATTTGACAGATTGTCGTTGGTGGCTCACTCAGTTATTACTTTTACACGGCTAGATAATAGCGTAGTTTCGCACTATTTAATGATAATTTACACGATAATGGGCTCATGTAAAGATAACTTAAGATGTCAGTGTATCTAGTCTGAGAGTTTAATATTTTATATTTTAATTTACGTTCCTATAGACTTTGGACAGATGTTTTAGGCTACTTGAATGTTTCATACCAGCTGTACATTTTCTGTCCATGTAATGCCCGCCAGTCTTCATCTGAATCTCGACTGCTCACATTGTAAAATTGTATTGTGCAGCATACAATAGTTCCTCTTGTAGGAGCACTGACTTTTGTGTAAAATGATTTAACCTCTTTCTATAAGCTTTGAAGCGACTAATCACATCATGGTTGGCCAGAAACCTGCATTCATCTCTGCAGAATGTGTTCGCTCCGTGGCTTTCACAGGAAGCCCGTAGCCATCCACTGCATTCCAAGGGACAATAGCATCTCATTAATTTCCAATGTATAGTTGGGGGAGATCTTGGGAAACCTCTTAAAAGTCCATTAAAATGGTGTTCAACAAGTCTAAATGTGACCTAACCGAGCAATAATATCATGCATTGCTTCCAAGAGAATGAATGCCGCTGAAAATGTATTAATTGCCAACTGCTGGACAGCAACATTTGCCTTTGCCAGATAGCACAGCCAACATTTAGCTGCGACTCATTACTTAGTGGGAAGCACTTATTAATTTGAATTCATTTGTGAAGTTTATGTGTAGGAAACAGGTTATTATTATTTTTGGCTTTTAATTCTCAAACTCAAAACATGATGGTTCATTATTATATGGAATTTTCTATGCATAAGTTAGATATTGGTTTAGATAATGACTTTTCTTCTTCTAATGAATATTTTATTTATATCTTGAGTACAGAATTAGGCAATGTTCCCAATCGTGCTGGTCTCTGTAGGGCAGGTCATACATACAAGATAGCTGTTAACAGAAGCTCACATGCCTCCTTGTCTCCTCTAGAACACAATTCAGGCAGTTGAGATCCAACTTGCCCAATCCTTATCTCACTCATGGTCTGCTGTAACTGGATGGTTGTCTGGTCCTGCTGAAATCGCCCAACATTTCTTTAATGTGTATGGCTAGCTTTAGGTTGTCCATTGTCTTTTTAGGGCAAAAGTAGCACAGTGTGAAGCAATTAGTTGCTGTCAAAAAGGCAGAGATGTATCACTATTAGGACTCATTCACATAACCGCGCCATGTTTTGTGGTTGGCAAATTGCGGATTTGCAAAACAAAGATGCAGCCCATGTGCATTCCGCAATTAACTGAACGGGCAGCCCATTATAGAAATACCTATTCTTATTTGCAAAACAGACAAGAATAGGACATGTTCTATCTTTTCTTGCGGGGGGGGGGGGGTGTTCGGAACAGAGCAACGGATGTGGACAGCATGTGAACTTCCGTCCACATCTTTTGCGGCCCTTTAAAATGAATGGTCTGCACCCGTTGTACAAAACGGAAGCGGACCCATTCATATGGTCGTGGGAAAGTGAGAATGAGCTCTTAGTCTGATCTGTCAGGATTGTAGATGAAGATGTGAGAAGACCTCCCCCTAAAGCTAGCTCTAACCTTCAGAGAGCAATCCTTCCCAACTACCCTTACACACACGATCCCCCCCCCCCCCACCCACATGCATGTGTTCAGAATGGGAAAAGGGAAGTTTAAATGGCCATATACAGTCTAAAGTTGATCAAAAGAGACATTTCAACTGAAATGATTGCTTTTTTGGATGAAATTTAGAGGCAAGCAATAGTTTGAGCCTACTGATAACTTCAGAATTTCTGAAAAAGGATATTTCATTCAATATTTTACAAAGATTGCTCATTGATGAGAATTTTTTTAAAGAAAATTCCTAGAAAAATTGTTCACCCTTTTGCCATTAAGCATGTATGGCCAGTTTGAGTGACTGTAATGGTCATGTATCTGACCTTCTGCAAAATAATTATTCACCAGATGATTGTTCATTCAACAGTTGTTCAACCATCAACCTACTTCAGTCTAATGTGTGTGGCCACTTTAAAGGGAACCTGTCACCTCCAACACACATATTAAACGGCCATCATTACCTTACAGTGGCCCCCAGTGTGTTCCTAATCGTGTTTTTCTTTCCTCCATCGGTGGCTGTAAACTTTAAAAAAACGCAGTTTTAATCTTGATTTTCCCTAACGTCAGAGTCAGCTTGAAGTCAAGTCAAGCTAAGCCCGCCCCTTACCCGTCCTCCCTTCACTGTGATTGACATCCCGGCTACCGCACTCACCGGCCGCTTTCCTCTCTGTGCTCACGCTAAGGAGAAGAATTGCTGGGCGTGCATGTTGAAAAATCCCATCGCATGCGCACAGAAAGGAAAGCGGCCAGTGAGTATGGGAGACGGGATTGCGCAGTGAAAAGGAGCGCACTGCGCATGCGCGAGACTTGCGCGATCCCGGCCTCACAGCAGGATGTCAATCACAGTGAAGGGAGGACGGGTAAGGGGCGGGCTTAGCTTGACTTGAAGCAAGGAGGCTGCTGCCACCTTGACTTCAAGCTGACTCTGACGTTAGGGAAAATCAAGATTAAAACTGCGTTTTTTTTAAATTTGCAACCACCAATGGAGGAAAGAAAAACACGATTAGGAACACACTGGGGGCCACTGTAAGGTAATGATGGCCGATTAATGTGTTTTGGGGGTGACAGGTATCTCTGATAGCAGCTTGTCTCCCATGAGATTAAATGTATATTAGGAGGCCCCTCATACACATTAGATGGTCATCTGGAGGATTTCGCAGACATCAAAATGCCTCTGTCAGCATGATCAACCCTATTAAACCAGGCATATTGATTAATAGGGTTGATTATGCTGAGTAAAGTAATAAAGATATTAATTTTTTGGAGATTTTGACCCTGTTGGTATAGTGCAGCTACAGTACATGTACATTGAAACATATTACAGTTACTAAAATGTTAACTCGTGGAATAGCATTTGATGTCTTATAATGGTTATCATAGCTGAGTGCCTTGTCATTGCAATTAAACACCAAAGTGGCACTTGACATTTAAAATCCAAGCAAATGCTCCTCTCGGAGCTCTGTTCAATTAGTGCAGTGCGTAATTGATTTTTCTCGCTCTGTAATATGAAACAGATGATCTTTGAATAGATTAATCCCTTTGCTAACTACTGTTAATTCTTCATTAGTGGGTGCTTTATATTATAAGTGGCATTGTAAGGGGGTCTTCCTTATCTCGGTGTGATGAAGGACTTTTCTAATGTGTTTGCTGACTGTTAAAGTTAAAGCCACTTGGTAATGCTCTTAGAAGTGAAGACAATGGACCTGGCTAATTCATTGTGGCACTGTGGTTTATAACTTGCAATTCGTCATTAAGTAAATTGAATCTTTGTAGACAATACAAGGGAGCGTGTGACATCTTGTGCTAAGATAATAGGGGTGGGTTTTATTCATGTTATCTAACGTTCACATGAGATTTGCAGCCAATAGACTACAGAGAACAAAGGATTATGACCTCTACTTCAGCTTCTGTAAAACCCTGAAACGTGATGAGTCCAAGCCACATGTTTCCAGATAGTTGATCCCATGAAAACAACCCTGCCCACCCTTATAACACGCAATGTCAGTCAAGGCACGTTGTCCGAGTTGTTAGACTGTACATAAGCAGTAAGCTTAGGACTAGGCTGCAGCTGTTACTGAAAGCAGATGAAGCTACAGCTTGCCAGGAACAGCTGGAAAGCTACAGGTTGTCTAAGCCTTCTTCAGACACCCTTAAGTTTCGAAAGATACCAAATGGTTGAATAAATGTAAAGCTTTTTATGCAGTAAATTCTTTTTCATAGCTATTTGGTGGAACTACATGATGAATTCAATGACCATCTTAAGTGTGAATGCAACATCAAGATTTAGTCTTTATCTATGATGACTATAATTTCTAAAAGTTTGCTGAATTAGGTTTGCTAGAATAAAAAAAGGAGAGCAAGAGAATTTCCCCAAGCCAGCAAATGTAAAATAATAGCATGTACACTCAGAACCCCTTCAGTCGGTCTTCAGTAGTACAAAACATTCAGCTTCCTAGAAATCTTTTTACCCACATTACTCTTTGTTTGCATGCATGTTTATTCACTTATTAGTACTTTATTTTTTATTTTTTTGCACCACTGTAATGTGGTAGACCTAATAGCCATGTAGTCTACCAAAGTGCCCTTCCTCTCCTCCCTCTAGACGTCATGCAAAATGCTGTTGTCACCTTCAACAGTCCAATAACAGCACATGATTTCATGGCTCTGGTCGTGTGCCAAGGGAGGGTCAAGATAAAGAAAATTTGAGAGCTCTGTTAATGAAACCTTGTCAATCAATACATATTCAATATACCGTAAGGCCTCTTTCACACTAGCGTTTTAGCTTTCCGTCCTAGAGATCCGTCCTCGGGTCTCTAGGACAGAAAGCTACTGATCAAGATTATCCCCATGCATCCTGAATGGAGAGAAATCCGTTCAGGACGCATCAGGATGTCTTCCATTCAGCATGTGAACGTTTTTTGGACGTTGACAAAAGCGCAGCATGCTGCGGATTTGTCTCCGTCCAAAAATCCGGAAGACATGCCGTAACGCCGGATCCGGAATTAATGCCCATTGAAGTGCATTAATCCGGATCCGGCCGTAAGCTAAACATCGTTTCGGCGCATCGCCGGATCCGACGTTTAGCGTCCTGGCTGCCATAGTAACCATTGACAAAAGCTAAAGTCCTGGTTGCCATAGTAAAGAGTAGGGGGAGCGGCATACTTACATTCCGTGCGGCTCCTGGGACGCTCCAGGATGACGTCAGGGCGCCCCAGTGCATAGATCATGTGATCGCATGGATGACGTGATACATGCGCACGGGGCGCTCTGACATCATTCAGGAGCGCCCCGGGAGCTGCACGGAATGTAAGTATGCCGCTCCCCCGCTCCCCACTGCTACTATGGCAACCAGGACGCTAGTAGTGTCCTGGCTGCCATAGTAACACTGAAAGCATTTTGAAGACTGATCAGTCTTCAAATGCTTTCAGTTCACTTGCCGGATCTTCACAACGCAAGTGTGAAAGAGGCCTAATTTAGAACATTCACAAGACAATTTATCCATCTTTTCCATCTATACCTCTTCTACTTGATAAAAGCTGGTAGCGATCAGTAATGCCCAAGTGGCATCAATTTCAGGTGTGAGGATAAAGTTGGTCAGATGTGACGTTTAATAACCCCAGTGTGGTACAGAAAAAAAAAGATCACTATTGAGGGCACCTAAAAAGCTACAATTTTTTTTTCCTGTTATGAGCAGTTCTAAAAAAAGGTTGTCTGGTCTTGGAGTCAGTAGCCCATGGGGTTGTCCTCTGTTCTGAACATAACAAACCCCACTCGCCTGTCCACTGGGTTCCACATCCCCATTCCTATCTATCTCTATAGGAATGTCTTGTGTATGTATATCTAAAACTTTTCTACTAATGACTTCACTGCTGGATTTTAGAACTATTCAGATAATGATATATTCCATATATTTATGTCCCACGGAACGTGTCCATTTAATCTTGATTTAAAACCAATTTGCATCTGTATGTTTCTCATTTCTAGAGACTGTACCAGAAGATTTTGACCATTGCAGATTTGCTTTAACCGTGCCTTGTGCATCTATTGAAAAGGCGCATAATTGATATAATTTTGCTTACTAGTAGGTTATTTCAAAAGCCCAAGCAATGCCAAAATGTAGCAGTTCACCTTCCATCTCAGTCATTTATAAATGTCTTGACTGTGAATCACAGGAGTCTGCCAAGAGTCTTACTATTTCTGCAAGATAAGCAAATTCAACAAGAGAAATAACAAAGACTTGTAGAAGAAAGGACAAAATTAAGCTTTCCCTTTATTAGGCTGTTTTCCAGTATAGAGAAGTGGGATATAATTTTCAGAGAACTATAGCAATATTGGATCTATGCTTATTAGTAGAACACTATATATATATGGTTTTAGCTGAGTATGACTGAAATAACAGCACATAAAGCAGTGATGGCTAATGCCAACACTCCAGCTGTGGTAAAACTACGACTCCCAAGATGATCCCTTGCTTGGCTGTTCTCAGAATTCCATAGAAATAAATAAAGCATGCTGGGAGTCGTAGTTTCACTACAGCTGGAGAGCGGAGGTTAGCCATCACTGCCATATATCGTGAAGTGTAGTGTGGAAATGAGCGGTAGATGGGTCAGTGGTTACATACATCTGGTCCATGTGAAAGACATAGATACATTAAATGGACACTTTCCAGCACACGGGTATTTTTTCTATTTTAGAATGTTTGCCTGTTTTTTCTTTCATTTTAGTAGCACCATACCATTAAAATTAAATATAAAATCATAAGGCCTCCTATATAGCTAGGCTGTCCATTGTCCGTTTATTGCTGCTTTGTGGGGTAATCCTCATGATAACAGTAGATGTAGAATTGGGAAGACAGTATGACAGCTCTATTGTTTTCTTAATAAGCCTACTTAAAGATGCCCACAGAAGTACGTTGCATTGATTAGTGTGACCCTAAGTCACTAAAGGAACTCTTCATCTGGCCCTAATGAATGGTCTAACTGAAACAGTTAAAAGGGTTTTCGGACATTTTAATACTAGATAGGTTATCAGTATCTGGGCTCGTCGGGTGTCGGACCCCTACTTATCAGATACTGATGACCTATCCAGAGGATAGGTCATCAGTATTATAATATCGGAAAACCTCTAAGTGCAAAAAGTCCAAGCAAAGAGGAAGTTAAAGATCAGGACAGGAAGTAGAGTACATGGTGAATTCAAAAAATTATATTTGGAAAATCATCCACCCTTTTTTATGTAGAATAGTCCCTTTTAATCCATGTATATAACAATATATCTAACATTGCTCATGTATCAAATCCAATCTAAAACCAGGCTTTTTTTATGATGCGGTGAATGGTCATATATCACAACAAGACTGCTTAGCTTTGTGTGAAATAGTGCTGTCATTTTTATTCTAAGATAGGGATTTGCATTAGGGCTCATACACACTAACGTCTTTTGCTTTTCATGTACGGGTCGTTTTTTTCGTTCAGTATACGAAACAATTCATTTCAATGGGTCCGCAAAAAAACCAAAAACGGAATGTACTCCGTATGCATTCCGTTTCCATATTTCCGTTTTTCTGTTCGCAACATTTTAAGTCAAATTCTATTGTCTGCAAATCAGTGGCTCTATTCAAGTCAATGGGTCCGTATAAAAAACAGAGTGCATACAGAACACATGTCCATATGTCATCTGTTTTTTGTGGCTCCATGCTGTAGAAATGCTATGCCTAGCCAATTTTGCACATGTGTTTGGTGTTTGCAATAATTACAAAGTTCCTGTTTTACGGAAAAAAAAAACGGAGACACAATGGATTCAAAAAACAGAACAACGGACTGCAAAACCATACTGTCGTGTGAACAAGCCCTTACAGAGAGGTATTTTCACAAGCCGATCTTTTGAGGGTAACAGTATTAGGGGATTCTGATAGTTTTCCGTAATTTCCATGACTCATTGTTTTTAGTGGCCAGGTGGCTAAGAACATAGATTAGTACAGTGACTATCCTATTCAGTACATAAAAAGGGGTCTCAAATGTCCCCTTCTGCCATGGCAGTCATAGGAAATATTTTTGTCACCACCTGTTCACATAATATTCTTACCTCATATATTATTCATTTTATATAGTGAATATAAGGGACACATTTTTAACTATTACTAATGATTCACAAATCATGCAATGTATAAAAACAGCTTTGATTGACATTTTTTGGCTCTTCTATCTACAGCAGGTAGAGCAGATGCAGGGTAATTATACATCACTATGCTTAGTTATATCAGTACACACCCTTCAATAGATGAATCCTTTGGGTCTGTTTGTAATCTGCAACAACTGAACTGAATTACAGCTATCTGAGCATGCAAAGGCTATAAAAACATAGATATTGGCAAGAAGAGAGAAAAAGATAACTCCTAAAGTGAGGAAGTAAAAGTGTTCATGGATCATGACGTTCCATACAAAAAAAAAGTACTTGGCAAAAAATCCAGCATTTAAAACTTAGAGATAGTGAGGTGTTTAACCCTTGTGCTCTGCAGAGTCACTGGAAAGTTAGAAGATAAGTTGGTTTTTACTAGTTAAGAAAACACAAGCACAATATTCAAAAGTGCTGGAAGATGTGTATTGCTGATATGACCAGCACGTCTTCCTAGTCTCAGGAGTATCACAAAGAGGAGATTGTTAAAGTTGTGGAGGTTGAATATACAGTAATTCGGGAGAGTCTTTTCCAATCCATTGCAATACGGTTTTTAGTATTGTTCTGTCAGTCATTTGTTGATCTCTAGAAAACAAGACTTGTGGTACTGACTCTTTGGGTGGCCTCCTGACTCTCCGGCCTCCCAATTCCAAATGTTTGGGTAGATAAAGACCTGGCAGTTGGATTTTGACTGCCCAATCCTGTTTTTCTTGCAGGAGGTAAGCTGCTGTCTGGGGACTCCCCATCTTCTTAGGCTACTTTCACACTTCTCTGGATACGACCGTTCACAACCAGGGCCATTGACTATATTGGGAACTGGTGGGGATCCGATCGCTCCCCTCCATTAATGCAGGAATTCAGGTGGACAAAAACTTTTTCCTGAAACGATTTTTGTTTGGCCAAAACTCAGCATTGATGCTGAGGAGCGACTGGTTTCCCACTGGATCCCTTTTATAGTCTATGGGGTCCAGTTGGCACACGACATGATCCGGAGAACTTCAGCAGGCTGAAAGAACAGCCTGCTGAATTGCTTTAGCTCTAGTGTGAAACTAGCCAGCAGACAAATGCTTGATTGGGCCGAACAGGCATGTGTTTGAGGGGATTGGGGAGTGATAGCTGTCAGTCTAATGAGAGTTTGGCTGATGGCTACCTTATGTTTATTGCTGGCCTTATTCAACTGGTCAGAAAGACTTCCTTATCTTGGGTCATATTCCTCAATGTCCTCCTCCATTGATGGCGAGAACTGCTTATCCACTAGAATATGGACATCAAGACACCTTTATCTTTCTGAGTGTGCCAAACTGAAGCTACAGCCACATCTGCCTTGTAGGCATTCTTGTTCTCTTCCAGCAGAGGTGCAGAATACTGGAATTGCTGTATCCGACATGGCTGGGCACTGCCGGGTGCCGGATCCCTATTACTGTAATGGAATTTGTCAGGTTTCTGGCAAGAATGGCAATTTTTGCCGGGGGGGGGGGAAAAAAAAAACATGTCTACATTATAGCAAATGGGGATCTAGCAGTGTCAGCCATTCCAGTCTTCTGCACTATTGTGAACAGAGTACCAAAATACACTAATGCAGATGTGGATGTAGCCTCATGGTAAAAACTTGTTTGCGCTTGCTCAGGATTCTACACATTACATCTGTGTCTTTTATGATTGGTATTTGTGTGTATAATTAAAGTGGCAAAGTAACACATTAATATAGGAGCAGCTTTAGATTCGGGTTATATTTTTATCATAGGTACAGCCAAGATGAATGTTCCACAAAGTTCCAAACATGAGACACTTTTCAAAGACGTTTTAGACGCTGCTCTTAATAGATACCCATAGTTGGCGGTGGTTCTGCCGAAGTCATGAGGTCCAGGCTTCTCTTCATAACTTCGGCTGCATCCAGCGCCAGTTAGAAATGTAATACAGCTTCCGTGCAGTCTTACATTTAGACCATTTTCTACGCTTAAAACGGGCATAGATAATGGTGAATGAGACGGGCCTGCCGGCCTGTCCCTTTCCCTGCCCATGTCATGCCCACAGTTTGAACTGGCGTGATCCGGGCTAGGTAATTTAGGCATATTTCAGCCTAGTAAATGACCCTAATAGTGTCTCTTTGTCTACCTCTGTACCCACAGTATATTCTATACACCTTCTGGATTTATTTGTGGAAAGCTTTGGGTATTTGATGTGTAGTTAATATAGATTTTTTTTTTTTCACTTATATGAAAGATATACAAAATAATAAATGATAACTTTAGGTCTACACGGGGCCATATTACAGCAGATAGTTTTCCTTCCCGACGATCTGCTGCTCGCTGGTGGAGGAGACTGCTGCATTTGCATGCAGCGATCTCCTCCTGAGTATGGGGAGGAGCGATCGCTAACTGACTCGTTGTTTGCCGGCAGGAGATTGTGTTTACACAGCACGATCTGCTGCTTGTAAACGATCATTCTTGCGCGCACACAAATGATCGGATTACCTGATGAACAAGCGGTACATTTACACCGCCCACTCGCTGCTAACGAGCGTTACTATGAAAGCTCGTAAACGATAATCTGTGCGATTCTCGGCCGTTGTAAAGGGCCCTTTAGAAACCTTGTAACATCAATGCAGCATCTTTCGGTATCTGTATCAAGGGGTGGTTTACTGCCTCTGTTAAACTGATATGTTTCTTACCAAATAAAGGTAGCTTATTTTACACCCAGTTATGACTCAACCCATAATCAATGTTAATATGACCTTATTTCAATCACAGTGCCACTTAGCACCTGGAGCAAGTGTATTTTATGTTTGACATAAGGTACAAGGAAATAATAAGTGAGCAAAAAGTGCCGAAAGTGATGTACAAGAGACGTGCAATTTTCTTGTGCTATTGTAACTTCCAAACGGGGGTAATACTGAAATGTGAAAATTACCATCACAAAATCCAACTGAGAGCAAAATACTAAGATGCCAAAAGAAAATACATTTATGAGCTAATTGATTTAAGACCCTGGTCTGGCATAAAAAGATGAAGCCAACCACAAAACTAATCTTGTTCTTCATCACAGTGACTAATTATGGGGATTTGAATCTCAGTATAACTGCATGCAAAGGGGATTTCTAAATAAGATTTTCTAGGGCTAAACATCAAGTTTAGTACTAATGCCAAGAATGGGACTGGATTTCATCAGGTCAAAGCAGGAAAAAACTTTCTTAGGCTAGTTTCACTCTAGCGGCAGGACGGATCCGACTGGCTGTTCAGCCTGTCGGATCTGTCCTGCCGCTACTTCTCCGTGCCGCCCGACTGCCGCTCTGTCCCCATTGACTATAATAGGGGCGGAGTTTCGTCGCAGGACGGCAGTGCACGGAGAGAGGCCACCAGACTAAATGTCGGACATGTCGTAGTTTTAATCCGGCGTCCTCTCCCCGTGCTCTGCAGTGCTGCACTGGAACTCCGCCCCGCCACCATTATAGTCAATGGGGACGGAGCGGCAGTCTGGAGAAAGAGCGGCAGTATGGATCCGACAGGCTGTGTGAAACTAGCCTTGGAGCTCTTTTTGGGTGAAAAGTTTCCCTGCTTAAAAAAAATAATTTTTTATCAAGTGCCCACAGCAAGGCCATGAAACAGAAGATTCATACTTGCCTGTTCCCTGACGGTCCTCCACGCTGCCTCCATCTTCTGGTCCTGGCGCTGTTAATAGCTGGCTGGCTAGGGGCATGGTCACATACACTGCTCCAGCCAATTAATGGCTTTAGCGGTGATGTGGCGGGTGAACAGCCAGCCGGATCCTCCATGCCGCAAGTACCCGTGCGCTGCCGCTCCGTCCCCATTAACTATAGCGGGGGCGGAGCTACGGCGCAGATCGGTAGAGATCGCTGGACTAAAAAGTTGGACCTGCAGTACTTTTAGTCCGGCGATCTCCGGCCGTGCTGCGCCGTAACTCCGCCCCATTATAGTCAATGGGGACGAGCGGCAGCACTGCAGTGCACGGGTACTTGCGGCATGGCGAATTTGGCGGGCTGTTCACCCGCCGGAACAGCCTGCCAGATAGCCTATGCCGCTAAGTGTGAAAGTACCCTTAGCAGCTTGCATATAATGTGTGTTTAAATTTTTTTTTGTATTTAAGGGCTCTTTCACACTTGCGTTTTTGTTTTCCTGCATAGAGATCCGTCGTCGGGATTATCCCAATGCATTCTGAATGGAGAGAAATCCGTTCAGGATGCATCAGGATGTCTTCAGTTCAGGACCGAACGTTGTTTGGCCGGAGAAAATACCGCAGCATGGGCTGCTCTTTTTGCTCCGGCCAAAAATCCTAAACACTTGCCGCAAGGCCGGATCCGGAATTAATGCCCATTGAAAGGCATTAATCCGGATCCGGCCTTAAGCTAAACGTCGTTTCGGCGCATCGCCGGATCCGACGTTTAGATTTTTCTCAATGGTTACCATGGCAGCCAGGACGCTAAAGTCCTGGTTGCCATGGTAAAGTGTAGTGGGGAGCTGTATACTTACAGTCCGTGAGGCTCCCGGGACGCTCCAGAATGACGTCAGGGCGCCCTACAGGCGTGGATCACGTGATCCATGCGCATGGGGCGCTCTGACGTCATTCTGGAGCGCCCCGGGAGCCGCACGGACTGTAAGTATACAGTTCCCCACTATTACTATGGCAACCAGGACTTTAATAGCGTTCTGGCTGCCATAGTAACCTCAAAGCATTTTGAAGACTGATCAGGATCCTGATCAGTCTTCTAATGCTTTCAGGCGACTTGCGTTCTGACGGATCCAGCGGGACGGAAGTGCCTGCCGGATCCTCAGAACGCAAGTGTGAAAGAGGCCTAAATTGTAATATTTCCAGCAATTCCATCCTTGGCCTGACAGATGCAAATCTTTCAGTTTTTTTTGTCAGGGTTCTACTGTGAGGCAGATTAACTTGTGTGTATGGCTAGCTTAAACCAACCATACACATAAGAGAAGTATCGGCTGCAATGTAGCTGATGGGTTGTGTGTGGGTTGTGAACCATTGTTAATTTTTATATTAGATTTTTCTCTGGTGAATGGGCAGCTTTAGCTGTGGTAGATGGCATAGGTTTGTCGAAATTGTGCATTTTGTGTACTGCATTACAGTCAAGTGATTGTTGGCTTGGGCACTGCATGTTTTAGTCCATGTAGCCGATATTGAAGCAGTGAAGGATTACCAGTAGACAACCCTCCACTCTCTGTTCCCAGCAGTCGAGCCAAAAAGTTGTTCACTGAAGTCAGTGTCTATTCATAAAGTGTTCCTGCTGTTTTAACCGGTTGAGTCCTGCAATGGTCGTGCACCTGGCTACAGCTAACCATGAGCTAGCATGGTTGGAAAAGGTCTTTTCTGAAAAACCGCTTCTTCAGTCTCATAACTTGCTTTTAAGAATTGTGTTATGACAAATATACTTAGAAAACCATAGTAATGATTACTCAATCGATGATTACACAAATTTAGGGTATTTTGGGAATCTAAATCTAAAAATGGCAATCGTGTTACTTTGGCATTATCTGGTATATGGGATAATGGGTACCACTCAAATAATGATTATAATCATTTTAACCCTGTAGCTTCTGACTTAATAGTACAGGATTAGATCTGTCATTTTTCCTGCCATTTAAATGTTTAAAAAAAAAATTCCTTGAAATGCTGTAAAATAATAATCCATACTCGGTTTACCGATTGTCTGTCTTTGGCAATTTAAAGTTTACCGCCAGTCTGTTCTTCCTAGTCTTGATTGGATGATCATGAACATGAAAACACGACTATAGGGGCAGTGATCATCATTGACGGGGGAAAAACATTCTCCTGCCACTGCATAGGAAACTTGGACTGATCAAGCAATTTGGTGATTGTAGATCATTCCATGTACTGGCAAATGAAAAGCTACAAGTAGGGTTCTGATGTTTAATATATAAATTTGAATTGCACAAAAGTTATGATGTTGAAGCTGCTGCCTGGTGCAGTTGGGGAACCATAATGCAGACCATCATGAAGAATTGGTATACTTTTTGATTTTTCATTAGGATTTTGTTTGTGCTTTTTTTTGTCTATCTGTACATGATTCCAGCTGTAAAAATGGGAAGGAAATGGAAATGGAGAAAAAAAGTATACATTTACGTTTGTTCTCCAGTACATCTTGACAGAAGTCTAATACTCTAACAGATGATGATAAAGACTTGTGACAACACTTGGCTCAGCAATAGAATGATCATCAAAGATGAATGTTTGGAATCATAGACTATAGTAAGTCCAGTGAAAGGAACTAGCTTCTCTCCCCAAGGAGACTTTGGTATGAGAAGCTAATAAAACACAGATTTAAGAGCAAAGGGTGTGAGATGTAAGTCTCCCTTCTGTCTGTGGTCATATCTACAAAAAGATTACTGCCAAAAAAGAGATTCTTAACAGGTGGTGAGGTTTTATGTGTAAGCAACCAAGGCAATAAATCACAAATGGAGGCATTACCAGTTCCTGTCTTGCCACAGTCAGTTTATTATCGTCTTGGGGAGCTCATGCCAACACCTGAACCAAAATGATTGTACAAAGCATCAGAAAAATTGGGTTTTATCAATCTTGGAACCCTTTAGGCCTCTTGCACATGGGCGAGTTTTCCGCGCGGGTGCAATGCGTGAGGAGGACGCATTGCACCCGCACTGAATCCGGACCCATTCACTTCTATGGGGCTGTGCACATGACAGTTGATTTTCACGCATCACTTTTGCGATGCGTGAAAATCGCAGCATGCTCTATCTTCTGCGTTTTTAACGGAACGCAGGCCCCATAGAAATGAATGGGGCTGCGGGAAAATCGCCAGCATCCGCAAGCAAGTGCGGATGCTTTGCGATGTTCCCGCATGGTTGCTATGCAACCATCGGGATGTGTAACCGGTTCTGTATTATTTCACATTATAACATAGTTATAACATCACTATGGTGATGGAGCATGTGATTGGTCCATGTGACCATGTGACATCATCACAGGTCCTTTTCCTACTAGCAAGCTAACGGAGAGGAGGCCGGGCTTCGCGATCAAATGGAACAGGTAAGTTAATATTAGTTTATTATTTTTAACCCATTCTGCACCTGTTTAAACATTAGGAAGATGGCCAAGGGTATTATTTTACATTATAAATATGTTATAATGTGAAATAATACCAGCGGGACAATTTCTGACCCAAACATGCACTTCTGTGAAGAAGTGCAGGTTCGGGTCTGGGTACCAAAAGTGCCGATTTTTCTCCTGCGCGTGCAAAACGTATGACAGCGCTTTGCACTCGCAGGGAAAAATCGCGGCGATTCCCGCAACGCACCCGCACTGTTTGACGGAGTGCACCCGCAACGCCCGTGTGAAAGGGGCCTTATAGTTTTATTGTATCTAATGACAGACCACTACTCGTTGTTTTTACCCAGAAATATTGGAACAGATGTTTATGGCAGTGCACTCTATCAGTGCACCATTTTATTTAACTACTTAGATATCATGAAGACCATTTTGCTTAAGGCTACTTTCACACGCCAAAAAATGGCCATTAGAAACATCAAAATGGTCCAAATGGGCGTACAAAAATGTGCGAATAACCCGATAGACTACCATTGTACTTAAAGCGGTCATGGGTCGGCACTTTAAAGATGGCGCCCACTCGCACGTGCAGCGGACTCCATGGCCATGCGGTTTCTGCTGTTTCAAACAGCAGAGGCCAGGGGAAAATGTATGCAGCGATTCAGAAGACCAATTGCATGCTTTTAACCCCTCAGATGCCGTAATCAAATGTAATGGCAACTGAGCAGTGCAGATGTGGGAGCTATGCACTTCCACCGCCCGTAACGGCATTCCCTGGCTGAGATCAGGGAAGCTGTTGCATGACTCAAGCAGGCTCCGATACCCATCACTGGGATATTCCAATATAGGCCAGCAGGTGGCAGCTCTGTATTGAATACAGTGAATGTTGTGTTCTATGATGGGTATATGCCGAGAACTGAACACAATTGTCAATCTGATTGCTAGTTATAATCAATAAAAATATAAATAAATATATATGACTCCCCTTTCTCCAAAATCAAAAATAATAAAAAGAACATTATAGGCATCACTACATCAGAAAAAGTCCTTACTATTAAAATCTAACAAATTTATCCCATACGGCGAACAATGTAATGGGAAAAAAAATTCTAAATTGCCAAGTCATCTTTTTTGTCACTTCACCTCCCCAAATAAAATTTAAAGGGAACCTGTCACCTCCTAAACACATTTCAAGCTGGCAGCAGTACCTGACAGTCGGCAGCAGCTTGATTCTAACGATCATTGTCTACCTGAAGCCAGATAAAGGAAAAGTTGTAAAAATGTTTAATCCCCGGCTGGCGTGCTTCTCAAGTCAGGTCTGAAGTCAAGGGGGCAGCGGTCTCCTTTCTTCAAGCTGCGTTAACTACGCCCCCTTCCCCAGCCGGGGAATAAACAACGTTTTTACAGCTTTTCCGTCATCTGGCTTCAGGAAGACAATGATCGTTAGAATCACGCTGCTGCCGACTTTCAGGTACTGCTGCCAGCTTGGAATTTGTTTCGGAGGTGACAGGTTTCCCTTTAATAAAAAGTGATCAAAAAGTCAGTCGCAAAGTAGGAACATAACTGCGGCAGAATTTATTTTTATTTTTTACAGTTCCACCCCATTTGGAAATTTATTCCAGCTCCCCACTACATTAGATGCAATATTAAATGGTGCCATTAGAAAGTAGAACTTGTCCCACAAAAAAAAAAACAAGCCCTCATCTGGCTATGTGAATGGAAAGGTTATGGCTCCGGCAAGACTGGGAGTAAAAAATGAAAATGCAAACAGAAAATCTGTTTTGATTTAAATTTGATGCATTTTTAAAAACAACAATTTTGTCCAGAGATGTTAGTCCAGTTTATTGCCACCTCCTATTGAACTGAGATGGTGAATTTTATTTGTGACCCTTATTATATTTTTTTTTAAACATCCCAGCCGCATTGTGGTCGGATCTCCGCCGGTCCACGTTATAGCGAATGGGGGATGGCGGGTGTCCGGTAGCTTCTGGCAGTGCTGGATCCAGACCTAAAGGGCAGGAGCAGCCTGCCGGATAAAGTGAACGTAAATGTGAAACAGGCCTAACCTGGCTTGATACATTTTTTCCTCAGTTTTTTTTTTCCAGTTAGCTATTACACTTGTTATTCAGTTCCACTTTGAAATGTGTCATTTAACAGCCATGGGCTTGGCCTCCCATCGTAGTTATCACAGAATAATTAAGCTGCTGAATGAGTTGAGTTTTTTTGTCAGGTTTTTGGCAAAAAATGTGTTAAAGTCAAGCAGTGCACCATTACATTGCCTCAGCTGATTCTGTCTAGTTTAACAGCTGATCTATTCAAAATCACATATTAACGACCTCTATGTGACATTTTTTTTTTTTATATACCATTGGTTGAATGGTTTTCTGGATATAATTGTACACTACTTCTTGTTCTGTTTCTGTAATTTTCTTTGTCTGGGCTTGCATGGAAAACAGGCCATCTCTGTAGCCAAGGAAGAGGTGGGGGGTGTATGACTCAATAAGAGCATCTTACATTACACTAGTCAATGCAATGGCGTTCTTTATCTTCATTTAGGCCTATCAAGAGAACAATGGAGCTGTTGTACTGTTATCCCAAAGCTACACCTACTATTAACATTAGGATTACCCTTCAGATAACAACTTCCCCCTCACAGCAGCAGTAAACTGAACGGACAATGGATTACTATCTCTATAGGTGGTTTTATCATTTGTGTTGACGGCTAAGGCCAATATTTTGCGTTTCATTTTCAATTGTATAGTACTGTTGAAATGAAAAAGAAAAATGACTAAAACATGTTCTCTCTGAATATTGAGTGTAACAAAATACCTCTTTCTGATGGAAGTCTCCTTTTAAATGAAGGCTAATGATCAGGTGGTGTTTTATTGGGATCAGTATGTGTCACTAGAATTATTTTATGTCCTATAGCTAAACAAGCATTAAAATAGACAGGACACATCCAATGTGGTCAGTGTACAGTAACTTTCCTGCTGGCCTGTCAGGAGGTCTGCCACATTGTCATGGCATCCAATTCATGACAATGATGTGCTGCCCGGGACATGCAGTTGTCAACCAGAAGCCACTGAATTCTGTTGGCCTTGTCTGAGTATCAGTTGCCATTTCCGGGACACTGCCTCAAACAAAGTATGGATTCCTCAAGCCTGCATATGTTCTGACCCTTGATTTACTGTAGATATGGACTCTGCTCTTTGCTTGCGTTTTTGGGTTTGCAGCCATCTGTTGGTCTATGTGGATTGACCTCTTGCTTGGATTTCTCACTGCCTAATGCTTTGGATTTCTTGTCCCTTGTTACCTTCCCAATTTTGACCCTTGGCTTATGTGTCCCTTGCTGCCAACCAATAACTATTTTGAGGACCACAACCTTGGGGATTCCACTGGTCCAGTCCAAACCCTCTTGGCTGTTTATCATTAATCTGTATAAATTGTTAATCCCGGCCTAGAAAGAAATGGCTTTTGTTATGGTCTAAATAGTTGTTAAAGAGTAGTTTATTATTTTTATTATATATATTTACATTTGTCCATTTTAATATCCATCAAATTCAAAGGGTTTTTAACTGATGACCTATCCTGTGGGTATGTTATGGGGTATCAGCTTGGTGGGGGTCACACCCGGGACTCAACACCCCAGCTTTTTGAGAAGGCTTTGGTGCTCCTGTGAGAGCCGCATCCTTCTTACAGCCTTTCTATGTGACGTCGTGATCATCGGTCACATGGACTAGGTGCAGCTCAGCCCCATAGAAGTGAATAGGGCTGAGCTGTGATACCAAGCATAGCCGCTACGCGATGTACAGTGCTGTGATTGGTGAGGTGCGAGAAGGCCACAATGTTCACAGGAGTGCGGGTAAATTCTCACACAGCTGAGGTCATGGATGTCGGACGCCACTGCTCAGTTACTGATCACCTATCCTGAAGATAGGTCATCAATTAGTCAGAAAACCCCTTTAAAAGTAGTTGGAAGAGAATTCTGTTCTTTTGAATTTGGCAATATTCTTTCTGGCAAGCCTATCCCTTAGTGAAAGCTGATTATTCATTTTAGCATCGTAATTCAGATCCATTCAGTTGTAGGTGTTAGTAGATAAAGTCAACTTTAGGAAGAAGTTTTAAAGCCGTAATTACAAGACTGATTACAATGCGAAAATGCATCCTATAGCATTTTAAAGAGTCTATTATTGACAGAACTATTGACCGCCTGTTGGTGAGCCTTCTTTAGACTGTTGTGCAATAAATCATCATCGGGATTTTAATTTGTGTGTTGTAGCAAGGCTTTAAAATCAATTGTACTCTGGAAATGCACGGTGCGTTTATTACCTCCCAGTAAATATATGATTGAGTATGCAGCCAAAACAGAAATTAGTGCAAGTGGTTAGGACAAGAATTTATGAACCGTTGCGTTCTTGTCTCGATGGAGATTTTCCCCTCAAATGTTTCTACTGTTCACATAATTAAAGGATTTTGTACATTATTGACACTGTAAAATTGACGAGGTTTTGACTTTCAATACATTCGGAAAGTCTTCAGACGCTTTGTGTACCTGCATACCGGTGCAGGTTTACAAACAAAATCTGCACAAAATTCCTCGTTTCTGGTGCAGAAAAAGAACGCCTCGAGAAATTTTGTGCGGATTTTGTTTGTGCCATGTTACTTGCAGTTTTTGTTCTGGATTTCATGCGGATTTGACACAGATCTCACCCTTTGCACTGCAACGCTGGAGATTTCAAAATCCGCACTGCAGGTCAATTTCCGCCCTGAGGAAGAAAGCAAAGTGTTCATGAGATTTGTCTGATCTCGTACACTTTGCTGGTACAGTATTGAAAATCCTTGTGAAGAAAGAAAAGTTTTCCCTTTTCAGTCTGCACTCAGTACCCCATAATGAGAAAGTGAAGACAGAATTTTAGAAGTCTTTGAAAATTCATTAGAAATGAAAAACTAAAATTCTGCATACACAAGTATTTACGTCCTTTGCATGTGAGGCGGGTGGAAGTCTTCACTGCGGCCCCCTGCTCACGCCTGAGTTGTGCTGCTGGAGCTTGTGGAGCTGAGAAGGTGATTGCAAGAGAAACAGATCTTATATTTTTTCTGATGTTGAAGTGAACTCGTAAGCAGTAAAGGGGACATTCAATCTTATGATCTGAGACTTTCTCTTGTACTTATTGAGAGTGAGAGCTTGGATCTAATTCTGCTGCTGATGTCACTAAACTAGTTAAAGGGGTTGCCCTTAAATATTCTGTAGTCTTCAAACCAGCACTGGAATCTGAATACAGATATGTAATAGCATGTGATTATAAACTTAGTATAGCCACTGAGTTATTTAATGAAATGTATCTGCATCCACATAGCGCCACCTGCTGTTTGTTTTCTTATTTTTCTGTCCACCTTGCTGAGGTGGCCGCACATGCTCAGTTCCATCCTTCAACTGCCTCCTTAGCTATGATAGGCAGAGAAATGCAGCAGAAAGCACATGCCCCCTGAGCTGCCAGCTTGAAATAAATCTAGAAGAGCAACTGGAGTGACGAATGGGGAGATCTCTTGACCCATGTTAGGTACAGGGCTGGTTCTAGCTTTGTTAGAGATTATGTACAGACCATGAGATCTGCGCAAAGTGTGAATCCAGGCACTCCTAATATGCCTAGTAAAAATCTGGAAAAAGGTGGGTTTGATCATATTTATTATTATTAATATATTATTAATATGCATTAAACCTTGGGGGTTAAATGTGGATTTGCAACAAGACTATACTATTGCTACAGGCAACTGGTCAGCAAGTTGGTACTCTGCACTTCAAATGCCAGGTGAAATAATGGGTAATATTTTTGTAGATTCACAACCTCCACAAATGGACTTGCCTACAGAAGAGGAACCTAGTTTGTCTGATATCTTCAGAGGTGTTTATATGTGTTCACATATTCTACACAAAGCTCTTAAAGGGGGGTTGTCTCATCTGAGACAATGGGGGCATATCTCAAGGATATGCTCCGGCCGCTACCCACACCTGTATAGAGTACGGAGTGGGCCAAAGTGGTGGCTGGAGCACTCTCCTCACAGATGTGAATGGGAGCGCACTGCGCATGGCTGGCCACCGCTCCCATTCATTTCTAGGGGCCCGACGGAAATAGCCGAGCCAACACTCGGCTATTTTTGGCGGCCCATTAGAAATAAATGGAGGGCATGCACAGTACGTCCTCCACCACTTTCGGGGCTCTGTTTAGGAGATAGGTGCAGGTCCCACCGCTGGGACTCACAACTATCAGACAATGGGAGCATATCCTAGCGAGATGAGACAAGCCCTTTAATTGTGAAATGTTGCTTTCACAACATGGGAAGGGAAGTACAGTGATACCTCGGTTCACGAACGCTTCTGTTCACGAACAACTCGGTTCACGAACAGAAAAGTTCGTAAAAATATGCTCCGGTTCACGAACTCCGCCTCGGTTCACGAACGCAAGCCGCGGCCATTTTAATGCTAATTTCAGGCTGTCACATGGTCGGGACTTCCTGTAGGAAGACCGTGGAGAGAAGAAGCAAGAATAAGAGACACAGAAAGAAGTACTCTGCAAGCATTATAAGTGATTATACTGTATTTTATCACATACAGTACATACTGTACACAGAAAGAAGTACTGTACTCTGCAAGCATTATAAGTGATTATACTGTATTTTATCCCATACAGTACATACTGTACAGTTCACTGGACACCCAATATGGCTCCCAAGAAGCATAGTGGAAAGAAGAAAGTGCGGAGCAGCAATAAAGGTGACAAGAACAGCAATGCAGGTGACAATGTGCAAAGTGGAAATGCAAGTGACAATGTGCAAAGTGGAAATGCAAGTGACAATGTGCAAAGTGGAAATGCAGTTGACAATGTGCAAAGTGGAAATGCAAGTGACAATGTGCAAAGTGGAAATGCAAGTGACAATGTGCAAAGTGGAAATGCAAGTGACAATGTGCGAAGTGGAAATGCAGGTGACAATGTGCAAAGTGGAAATGCAAGTGACAAGAATGTGCAGCGCAAGCATGGTGGCAAAAAGAAAGTGCACAGCAGTAGTAAAGGTGACAGCAAGGTTGTGAAGAAAATAACCATTGAGCTGAAGAAGGAAATTATAGAAAAGCATGACCGTGGTATTCGTGTGACTGATCTGGCTTCGGAGTACAAGATGGCAAAGTCAACAATTTCGACTATTCTGAAAAACAAAGCCGCCATCAAAGGAGCTGATGTTGCAAAAGGAGTAACAATGTTAACCAAGCAAAGGACACAAGTGCTGGAAGAGGTGGAAAAACTTTTGTTGGTGTGGTTGAATGAGAAACAGCTGGCAGGTGATAGTGTAAGTGAAGCTATGATCTGTGAGAAAGCCAGGAAATTGCACAGTGATTTACAGCAAAGAAGCCCCTCTACAAGTGCAGCAAGTGACGAATTTAAAGCCAGTAGAGGGTGGTTTGAAAAAATTCCGCAGGAGAACTGGCATCCACAGTGTGATTAGACATGGTGAGGCTTCCAGTTCTGACAAGGCCGCAGCAGAAGCTTACAAGTTAGAATTTGCAGAATTCATGAAGACAGAAGGATCGTCCCTCAACAAGTGTTCAACTGTGATGAAACAGGGCTCTTCTGGAAAAAATGCCGAACAGAACCTATATCACACAGGAGGAAAAGGCCCTACCAGGGCACAAGCCCATGAAGGACAGATTGACCCTTTTGCTGTGTGCCAACGCAAGCGCCCGATCTGAAAATTAAACCACTACTGGTGTACCATTCTCAGACCCCTCGTGCATTTAGGGAACAAAATGTGAACAAGGCCAGACTGCCCGTCATGTGGAGAGCCAATGCCAAAGCTTGGGTCACAAGGCAGTTGTTTATGGAATGGCTGCACGAGGTGTTTGCACCCACCGTCAGAAAATATCTTTCTGATAACCAGCTGCCTGAAAGGTGCCTTCTTCTGATGGACAATGCCCCAGCACACCCTCCAGCCTTGGTGGATGATATGGATGCTGAGTATGACTTCATCAAGGTAAAGTTCCTCCCCCAACACAACACCACTTCTGCAGCCCATGGACCAGCAAGTCATCTGCAACTTTAAGAAGCTGTACACAAAGGCGCTCTTCACTAGGTGTTTTAATGTCACTGAAGAGACATCCTTGACTTTGAAAGAATTCTGGAAGAAACATTTCAATGTTGTCCACTGCATTAACCTCATTGACAAAGCCTGGGAAGAGGTCACTTCCCGAACCCTAAATTCAGCCTGGAGGAAACTGTGGCCAGAATGTGTCGCTGAGCGTGAACATGACTTAGAAGGGTCTGATGCAGAGGTAGTGGAGGAAATTGTGTCCATGGGCAAGAATATGGGTCTGGACGTTGATGGTGCTGATGTGGAAGAGCTTGTTGAGGAACATAGGGAGGAGCTGACCACGGAAGAACTTTATGAACTCCACAGTGAGCAGCAGAAGGCACTTCTTGAGGAGCATTCCACTGAGGAGGAAGAAGAAAGGGAGGAGGTTAGCAGTGATGCCATAAAATCCATTATGCAAAAATGGAATGAGTGCCATGATTTCTTTGAAAAGCACCACCCCAACATTACTGTCACAAACAGAGTGTTAAATCTCATGAATGATAATGTGGTCTCTCATTTCCGGAGGGTTATGCAGCGCAGAAAGAGACAAGTGACATTGGACAGATTTTTCAGACAAACTGAGCCTGCAGCTAGGAGACAAAGGAGAGAGGAAACCCCTGAAGAAGATCTCCCTGATGTCCTTATGGAGGGGGACTCTCCCCCCAAACAATAACTGCCTCCCACCTTACTGTCCTCTCTTAATAAATAACTACAGTATACTGTACTTTACTAATGTGTATTGTCATTTGTTTCATATTTTGGGCTTCAAAACCCCCAAAAAAAGTCAGCACGGATTAACCGGATTTACATTGAACCCTATGGGAAAATGTGCCTCGGTTCACGACCAATTCGGTTCGCGACCAGAGTCAGTTCACGAATTAAGTTCGTGAACCGAGGTATCACTGTACGGTATATTTATTTTTTTGTTTGGACATATTGCTGTGGTGAATTTGATTATGCTGAAGATTTTATATTCATCCACCTTTTGATTCCACTGTTTTAATGGATCTTTCAGTTTTGGGTTGGTATGGGCTGTTATCTCTTACTGGTATTTGGGGATCTTAATATGGTGGTGGCTTATAATTTGGGTCATTGGTCAGGAGCTAAGCTAAATCCTCTCTTTCGAGGTTGTTAGCTGAATTTGGTTGGGTGGATGTATGGAGCTCTGTTGATCTATGTAACACTAGTATAAAAATTGGAATGAACCTCGAGCAGCCTAGAATCCTTTTTATTCATAATAAAATAAATGGCTGTGGAAGATGTGTGCAGAGAGTTTTTGGAAGAAGGGCAGTTTGGGCATTTTTTTTGCCTTTGATGGTTGATACTCAGCATAAATCTCCAGGTATTGCTACTGTGCAGTCAGCTCTGAACCCGGACATAACCCCATTTTCACCCCTCCGGCCTCTCTAACATGAGCATCAGAGCATTTTATGCTCCAATGCTCTCCCTTGCCATGCGCTGGATCGCGCATGGCAATGGCTTGTTTCTTTATATTTTCACACTGCTAGGCGGAGGCTTCCATCTAGCAGTGTTAACGGTGACCACACCGCCACTGATGGGCGGGCCATAGCGCTGCCCTAGCCGTTTAACAGGCTAGGGCAGCGATAAGGCCTGCCCATCAGTGCCGGTGATGTTACCGGGGTCACTGCTAGGCGGATGCCTCCTCCTAGCTTAACCTATGGAGAGCCCGGTACGTCACCGGATCTTCCTAAAAAGCCTCTGCGATTCGGCGCAGGTCAAAAGGAGAGCTTTGGAGCATGAAATGCTTTGATGCTCAAAACAGCGAGCTGCCTGGGTGAAAATTGGCGGTATGTCCAGGTTCAGCTCTGAACCTGGACAACCCCATTAAGTTAATCAACAGACTATATCAGCCAAATGTTCATTCTGTAAAGATTTGCAAAAAAAACAACAGAATTTTCCCCAAAAGTTTACAGATTATCATCTGGAAGTAAGTCAGCCATTCACATGTCTGCAAAATGGGTCCCCATCCCATTCAATTTCAACACAGTGTGCTGTCCGCAATCCGCACTTCCGTTCCCGCAAAAGATAGAACATGTCCTATTCTTGTCTGCAGTTGCGGACAAGAATAGACATTTTCTATTAAAGTGCGGGCCATGTACATTCCGTTTTTGCGGATCTGAAATTTGCAGATCCACAAAACACTTACAGGCGTGTGACTGGCCCCTTAATCTGATGGTTGCTAGATGTTGACTGTATATGGTGCTGTCGAATGATCGTTCAGTCGTTCAACCATCGGCTATCTACTAGCTAATGTGTGTGGTTACCTTTTGGCGTTAACTGGCTTTAAGGGCCTTTTCTCAGCCTGCTGTGCTTAGTAAGGACAAGCTTGTGGAGTCCCTTACTGCTTCAGATGAACCAGAGTAACAAATTCATATTCTAGAGGACAAGATAGATATAAGGCAAAGAGCACCCAGAAGCTTTTAGACATTCCAGAACTGTGAACCTGGATTTCTTCTAGGATTGTTTCTAAACCAGATTGTAGTCGTTAATTCAGAGATGAAGATACGACTATGCACATTGTGACTTTTTTTTGTTTTTATTACTGTCAAAGTAACCCACATTCACTTTGACAGCTTTATCTTTTTGGCTGTTTATGTTCCTTTCAGCCCAGTCTGATTACATTAAATGAGCCAATGTGATTTCATTGTGAGATTTCTATCGTTTTTTTTTTTTTCTTTTTACATAATTCAAAAACTGAAAAGGAGTCCACTTAATTGGTACTGAGCTTGGATTCCTTCCAGTGTGACCTTGGGACATGCCTTAAAGAGGATCTGTCCCCTCTCCTGACACTTCTGTTTTAGTAACTACTTGCATTCCCCATGTAACGATTCTGGAGCATCTATTCTCATGACCTTCTTTGTTACTCTGACTAAAATTTATGAATAAATAACTAGCAGTTTGCAATGAAGATCCAGGTGAGCGTTTCCTGTTTCCTCCATCTGGAAAGGCCTATCTGGACCTTCATTACAAACTATCAATTCATTTATAACTTCTAGCAGGATTAATAAAGGAATGGCACAACATAGTTCTAATAACAGGCGCTTCAGAATTATTATATGGGGAATGCATGTAGTTACTAAAACTGACATGTCAGGAGAGGGGACAGGTCCTCTTTAATGACAAACCGAAGAATGTTTATTTCCACCTGCTACTTTCTGTATATTTAACAATAAAGAAAGCATTTTTGCTGCCAAATTCTTTATGTAAGTAAATTACACTAAAACTAGATTGAATTTTTATTTACTTCTTGTCTGGTTACCAAAAACACGATGCCTCGGCTTGGTGTATTCCTACAGGCTCAACTGTTGGGGACATTTTAAAGAACTGTCCTTAGTATGTTTAGTGGTTCAGCTTATAAATTATTTAATACAACATTAGTCAAACAATAAAATTATTCTTTCTGTGGGTTATGTGCATACCTGAAAAATCCCGGGATAAACAAAAATTTTTCTAAATAGGCTGAAAAAAATGCTTCTTATTCCCATTTAGCCAAATGTCTCTTCTGAGGCTATGCTAGCCCAATCCCATGTCCTGTTTACATTAACCACTTAAGCCCCCCTAGCTTAAACACCCTTAATGACCAGGCCACTTTTTACAATTCTGCACTACACTACTTTCACCGTTTATTGCTCCGTCATACAACTTACCACCCAAATGAATTTTACCTGCTTTTCTTCTCACTAATAGAGCTTTCATTTGGTGGTATTTCATTGCTGCTGACATTTTTACTTTTTTTGCTATTAATCAAAAATTACCGAAATTTTTGCAAAAAAATGACATTTTTCACTTTCTGTTGTAAAATTTTTTTAAAAAAAACTACATTTCTATATAAATTTTTCTCTAAATTTATTGTTCTACATGTCTTTGATAAAAAAAAGTCCAATAAGTGTATATTTATTGGTTTGGGTAAAAGTTATAGCGTTTACAAACTATGGTGCAAAAAGTGAATTTCTGCATTTTGAAGCAGCTCTGACTTTCTGAGCGCCTGTCATGTTTCTTCAGGTGCTAGAATGTCAGGAAAGTATAAATACCCCCAAATCACACCATTTTAGAAAGAAGACACCCCAAAGTATTCGCGGAGGGGCATGGTGAGTTCATGTATCATTTCATTTTTTCACAAGTTAGCGGAAAATGACACTTTCTGAGAAAAAAAAAAAAAAAGTTTCAATTTCTGCTAACTTCTGGCAAAAAAAAAAATCTCAGACGGACTCACTATGCCCCTCAGTGAATACCTTAGGGTGTCTACTTTCCAAAGGGGTCATTTGTGGGGTGTGTTTACTGCTCTGGCATTTTGGGTGGGGCTAAATTGTGAGCCGCCATGTAAAACCTAAAGGTACTCGTTGGAATTTGGGCCCCTTTGTGCACCCAGGCTGCAAAAAAGTGTCACTTATGTGGTATCGCCGTACTCAGGAGAAGTAGGGCAATGTGTTTTGGGGTGTATTTTTACATATACCCATGTTGGAGTGAAATATCTCTGTAAACTGACAACTTTGTGTAATATTTTTAAAAGTTGTCGTTTACAGAGATATTTTCACACACAGTATAGGTATATATAAAAATACACCCCAAAGCATGTGCCCTACTTCTCCTGAGCTACGATACCACATGTGTGCCACTTTTTGCAGCCTGGGTGCAAAGGGCCCTAAAACCAATGAGTACCTTTAGAATTTCACAGGGCATTTTTACGCATTTGGATTCCAGACTTCTTCTCACGCTTTAGGGGCCCCTAAAATGCCAGGACAGTATAAATACCCCACATGTGACCCCATTTTGGAAGAAGACACCCAAGGTATTCCGTGAGGGGTATGGTGAGTTCATGTAAAATTTTATTTTTGTCAAGTTAGTGGAATATGAGACTTTGTAAAAAAAAAAATAAAAAAAATATATCAATTTCCGCTAACTTGTGCCAAAAAATAAAAATTCTGTGAACTCGCCATGCCCCTCACGGAATATCTTGGGGTGTCTTCTTTCCAAAATGGGGTCACATGTGGGGTATTTATACTGCCCTGGCATTTTAGGGGCCCCTAAAGCGTGAGAATCCAAATGCGTAAAAATGGCCTGTGAAATCCTAAAGGTACTCATTGGTTTTAGGGCCCTTTGCACACTTGGCTGCAAAAGTGTCACTCATGTGGTATCGCCGAACTCAGGAGAAGTAGGGCAATGTGTTTTGGGGTGTATTTTTACATATACCCATGCTGCGTGTGAGAAATATTGCTGTAAGCGACAACTTTTTACATTTTTTTATTCAAAGTTGTCAATTTACAGAGATATTTCTCTCACCCAGCATGGGTATATGTAAAAATACACCCCAAAACACTGCCCTACTTCTCCTGAGTACGGCGATACCACATGAGTGACACTTTTTGCAGCCAAGATGCACAAAGGGGCCCTAAAACCAATGAGTACCTTTAGGAGGGCATTTTTACGCATTTTTCTTTCTCACGCTTTAGGGCCCCTAAAATGCCAGGGCAGTATAAATACTCCACATGTGACCCCATTTTGGAAAGAAGACACCCCAAGGTATTCTGTGAGGGGCATGGCGAGTTCATAGAAGATTTTTTTTTTTGGCACAAGTTAGCGGAAATTGATTTTTTATTGTTTTTTCTCATAAAGTCTACCTTTCTGCTAACTTTTGACAAAAAGTTAAATTTTTCATGGACTCACTATGCCCCTCAGCGAATACCTTGGGGTGTCTTCTTTCCAAAATGGGGTCTGTGACAGAACCATCTGTCTGATTATTCTTTTTTAATGCTTGTTTCCCTGCTGTATTCGTCTGTTTGCATTCCGTTCGTATGTCGACCACGAGGCAGCGGCCATTTTAAACTATCCGAAAGCCCAGCGGTGTTCGGCTCTATTTTCATGGAACTAAAAACGGACACTTTTTCTGCCGAACACCTGTTATTGCCTGGATTCCTAACTTTTATGTTGTTGATTGTATCACAGACAATGTCATTGTGTTGTTGATTGTATCACAGACAATGTCATTGTGTTGTTGATTGTATCACAGACAATGTCATTGTGTTGTTGATTGTATCACAGACAATGTCATTGTGTTGTTGATTGGATCACGAGACAATGTCATTGTGTTGTTGATTGTATCACAGACAATGTCATTGTGTTGTTGATTGGATCACAGACAATGTCATTGTGTTGTTGATTGGATCACGGACGATGTCAGTGTGGTTATTAAATGTACATTGATGAAGGGTTCTGTTTAAAATGTGACACTGTAAATGATTGGCTGCTATGTTTATACCACGTGGGTGGTAACCTTGTTGTAAAATGTGTATAAAAGGAAATGCTTGTGTGGTCATTAAATGAGTTCTTATTTGACCCTCAATGCGGAGCTTCTGTCTCGTTATTGGGGGATTTATTATTGGCGTTTAGAGACTGCTGAATGGAAATGGAAGCCGCTTGGTGAGTGTGATCGTTCGGCGGCTTGCAGCAGTTCGTGGATTACCGTTCGTGTGTTTGGAGCCGTTCGTGAGATTGCCGCTTCCCCTGCATTTGGTTCGTGCCATCCAGTTTATGCGAACGGAGGTTATGTGTACAGCAGCCGGGGAAGGTCTACTAAACGGCGGTTTGGTTTAAAGACACAGGAGGTGTCTTAACAGGGTCATTTGTGGGGTGTTTGTACTGTTCTGGCATTTTGGGTGGGGCTAAATTGTGAGCAGCCATATAAAACCTAAAGGTACTCGTTGGAATTTGGGCCCCTTTGCGCACCCGGGCTGCAAAAAAGTGTCACTTATGTGGTATCGCCGTACTCAGGAGAAGTAGGGCAATGTGTTTTGCGGTGTATTTTTACATATACCCATGCTGGGTGAGAGAAATATCGCTGTAAATTGACAACTTTGAATAAAAAAATTTAAAAAGTTGTCGTTTACAGTGATATTTCTCACACACAGTATGGGTATATGTAAAAATACACCCCAAACTACATTGCCCTACTTCTCCTGCGTTCAGCGATACCACATGAGTGACATTTTTGCAGCCAAGATGCGCAAGGGGCCTAAAACCAATGAGTACCTTTAGGATTTCACAGGGCATTTTACGCATTTGGATTCTCACACTTTAGGACCCCTAAAATGCCAGGGCAGTGTAAATACCCCACATGTGACCCCATTGTGGAAAGAAGACACCCCAAGGTATTCTGTGAGGGGTATGGCGAGTTCACAGAAAAAAATTTGGCACAAGTTAGCGGAAATTGATTTTTTTTTTTACAGTCTCATATTCCACTAACTTGTGACAAAAAATAATATTTTACGTGAACTCACCATACCCCTCGCAGAATACCTTGGGGTGTCTTCTTTCTAAAATGGGGTCACATGTGGGGTATTTATACTGCCCTGGCATTTGAGGGTCTCCGCAATCATTACACGTATGGCCAGCATTAGGAGTTTCTGCGATTCTCCTTATATTGAGCATACGGGTAATGAGATTTTTTTTTTCCGTTCAGCCTCTGCGCTGAAAAGAAAAAAAAATGAACGGCACAGATTTCCTCATTCGCATCAATCAATGTGGATGAAAAAATCTCTGGCCAAAAATGTGCAAAAAAAAAAGTAGTAAGGCCCCATTCACACGTCCGCAAAAATGTCCGCATCTATTCCGCAAGAATAGATGCAGACCCATTCAGTGTGAATGGGGCTGGCGGTGATGCGGAGAGCACACTATGCGCTCGCCGCATCAGCATTTGCGGAGCTGCGGCCGCAAACTTCCGGGTTTCGGCCCCCAAGCATCCGGCCGCAGCTCCGCAAAAAGATAGAGCATGTCCTATTCTTGTCCGCAATTGCGGACAAGAAAGGCATTTTCTATATAGTTCTGGCAATGTGCGGATCCGCAAAATGCGGAAAGCACATTGCTGGTGTCCGTGTTTTGCGGATCCATGGATCCGCAAAACACATACGAGACGTCTGAATGAGCCTTACAGGGGGTAATTAGTGTCGGGGGTGACAGGGGGTGACATGGGGTGATCGGGGGTTAATCAGTGACGGGGGTGGGGGGTGGATGGGTGGGGCGGGGTCTGTGTGGTGTTTTGGTGCACTTATAAAAGTTTCTTTGGTGGTCCCAAGCAAAGGGACCACCAAAGGAACGATCAGCAAGCATATCAGACGCTGTTAACAAAACAGCGTCTGATATGCCATTTTTTTAACTTCTACAGCCTGCCAGCGCACGATCAGCGCTGGCAGGCTGTAGCTTACCTTGTCCCCGACGTGATCCTATGAACGCTCGCGCGCGCGTTCACAGCAAATCTCGCCTCTCGCGAGATGACGCGCGGGCGCGTCAAGGAGGAACAGACCGACCGCCCGCAGGACGCAATCCTGCGTGAGGCGGTCGGAAAGAGGTTAAAGGGGTTATTCCATAATTAATGTAAAAATCGGACTTTATCTATCTAGCACATGACTATCTCTTCCTAACAAAGCTAGAACCAGCCCTGTACCTCACATGGATCCAGAGATCTCCCTTTCATTGCTCTGCTAGATTTATATCAAGCTGGCAGCTAAGGGGCGTGTCTTATCTGCTGCAGCTAAGGGGCGTGTCTCAGCTCTTCCTATCACAGCTCAGGGGGCGTGTCTCAGCTCTTCCTATCACAGCTCAGGAGGCAGTTGAAGGATGAAACTGAGCATGTTTGGCCTTGACAACGGGCTGGACAAAGAAATAAGAAAAAGAATAAACAACAGGTGGTGCTATACAGATCGATTTCATTGAAAAGATCAGTGGCTATACTAAATTTTTAATTACATCCAATTACAAAAGTATTTAGATCCAGGTGCTGGTTTGAAAACTGTAGAATATTTTTCGTGGGGCAACACCTTTAACCATAGATATTGTGATTTGGTCATGATTCTGAGTGTTGAAGTCTGACCCTGGGAACACACCTGAGCGTTTTTCAGCGCGTTCAAACGCGCTGTAAAACGCACAACATGTGGAAAGCCATGCTTCCCTATGGGCATGGTTCACAATTGGGCGTTTTACAGCGCGTTTGAACGCGCTGAAAAACGCCAAACGCTGTCGCTTCAGCATGAGCTTCTTTTGGGGCGTTTTAACGCGCGTATGGACCATGCTGAAATAGGGGAGAAACACTGAATCGTGCGTATGATGCGCGTTTTTTAGTTACAAAAACGCGCGTCATACGCGCAATTCAGAAATTCTTAGGTGTGTTCCCAGCCTAAAGGCAACCAAGCACATTCAGTAGCTGTTGGCTGGCTCTCTCTCTCCCGACTCCCCATACACATCTACATTCGGTTTGGCCAGACATGTATGTTTATTCAGAGGACAGAGGAGAAAGCCGCTGCCAGACACTTCTGGCGGTGGCTTATCTTCCAGGAGAACAAAAGGATCAGATTAAAATATACATTTTGCCTATTCCTTCTCTCCTCCGACATAATCTGTGAGGGAAATTCGGGAGCACCCCACACACATTAGACTGCCAGCTAAACGCACCATTCTCGTACTTGTGTATAGCAGCCTTAAAGGGGTTGTGCAGTTGCCTAATATTGATGACCTATCCTCAGGATTGGTTATCAATATCACATTGGTGGGATTCCACCTCCTGGCACTCCTGCTAATTAGTGGTTTAAAGGGGTAACGGAGCTTGTGTGAACACTTCATCCTCCTCAAAATTGCCTGTATGTCATCTCCTTTGTAGAGGCTGCACATTGTAATTACTGCCACCTTCTCATTCTAGTGAATGCGACTAGCAGTTGTAATTACAGTGCATCTCCTGATATATCCTGAGGATAGGTCATTCAAATTAAGCCACTGTAGTGGCTAAAACAGTTTGTTTTCTTGTATTGAAAATATTCATTAATGTTCATCTTAGTGGCGCTGTCATTTAAAGGGAATGTATAATCAGAAAATGACCTATTGTTTTCATCGTGTTTTTATGTTTAACATCTTAAAGAATTTTTGGTGGTTATTTTTAATTTTCCATGTCAATATCTAAATTTAAGCAAAAATCTGCTCCCTCCTGACCTCTGCACAGAGCATGCTTAGAAAATTTTCCCACAGAAGTCAATGAGGTCCCCTCCTGACCATTGTGTCTATGGCCCATGGGGCTGCCGTAAAGCAATTTTGTTAATGCTTTCTAAATGCTGTTGAGAACGGCTCAGGCAATATGGCCGCCCCCATAATCATGTTCAGGAAATAGAATAAAAAAATCGGTAATCAGAAATCCAAAACTGGTTACAAAAAAGATGTGCTGCTATCTTGTTTAAACTGGCAGATTAAATTTTGATGACACATATACAGTGCCTTGCAAAAGTATTCACCCCTTTGACTTTTTTTAGTGTTTTGTTACATTACAGCCTTAAGTTCAGTGTTTTGTTAATCTGAATTTTATGTGATCAGAACACAATAGTCTAAGTTGGTGAACTGAAATGAGAAAAATATATAAGGGTACTTTCACACTAGCGTTTTGGATTCCGTTTGTGAGATCCGTTTTAGGGCTCTCACAAACGGTCCAAAACGGATCAGTTAAGCCCCAATGCATTCTGAATGGATAAGGATCCGTTCAGAATGCATCAGTTAGGCTCCGTTCCGCCTCTATTCCGTTTTGGAGGCGGACACCAAAACGCAGCATGCAGCATTTTGGTGTCTGTCTGAAGAGGCGGAGCCTAACGGATCCGTTTTTTTTTGCAATGTAAGTCAATGGGGACGGATCCGTTGTCAGTGACACAATATTGTGCATTTGAAAACGGATCCGTTCCCCATTGACTTTCAATGTAATTCAAAACGGATCCGTTTTGGACTTAGTCATTTTTCTTTAAAGCTAATGCAAACGGATCCGTTCTGAACGGATATAAACGTTTGCATTAGAGGTGCGGATCCGTCTGTGCAAATAAACAGACGGATCCGCACCAACGCTAGTGTGAAAGTACCCTAACTAAAACTATTTTTTAGAAATGGAAAACAGAAAATTGGCATGTGCGTATGTATTCACCCCCTTTGTTAGGAAGCCCATAAAAAGCTCTTGTGCAACCAATTATCTTCAGAAGTCACATAATTAGTGAAATGATGTCCACCTGTGTGCAATCTAAGTGTTACATGATCTGTCATTACATACACACCTTTTTTGAAAGGCCCCAGAGGCTGCAACACCTAAGAAAGAGGCATCACTAACCAAACACTGCCATGAAGACCAAGGAACTCTCCAAACAAGTAAGGGACAATGTTGTTGAGAAGTACAAGTCAGGGTTGGGTTATAAAAAATAAATAAAAAATATCTAAATCTTTGATCCCCAGGAGCAATAACAAATGACAAACAACTGCATTTTTGGGTTGAGCACATCCTGCTTCATGCCACCTTTCAGTTGTTTTGATCCCCATTAAATCTCTCATAACCAAATGGAAAGAACATGTCACAACAGCAAACCTGCCAAGAGACTGCCGCCCACCAAAACCCACCGCAAGGAGGGCATTAATCAGAGAGGCAGCACAGAGACCTAAGGTAACCCTGGAGGAGCTGCAGAGTTCCACAGCAGGGACTAAAGTGTACATAGGACGAAAATAAGGTGTACGCTCCATAAAGTTGGGCTTTATGGCAGAGTGGCCAGAAGAAAGCCATTACTTTCAGCTAAAAACTAAAAGGCACGTTGGGAGTTATCGAAAAGGCATGTGGGAGACTCCCAAAATGTATGGAGGAAGGTGCTCTGGACTGATGAGACTAAAATTGAACTTTTCGGCCATCAAACAAAACGCTATGTCTGGCGCAAACCCAACACATAACATCACCCAAAGAACACCATCCCCACAGTGAAACATGGTGGTGGCAGCATCATGCCGTGGGGATGTTGTTCAGCAGCTGGGACTGGGAAACTGGTCAGAGTTGGGGAAAGATGGATGGTGCTAAATGCAGGAATATTCTTAAACAAAACCTGTACCACTCTGTGCGTGATTTGAGGCCAAGACGGAGGTTCACCTTCCAGCAGGACAATGACCCCAAGCACACTGCTAAAGCAACACTTGAGTGGTTTAAGCGGAAACATGTAAATGTGTTGGAATGGCCTAGTCAAAGCCCAGATTTCAATCCAATAGAAAATCTGTGGTCAGACTTAAAGATTGCTGTTCACAAGTGCAGACCATCCAACTTGAAGGCACTGGAGATGTTTTGTAAGGAGGAATGGGCAAAAATCCCAGTGGTAAGATGTGGCAAGCTCATAAAGACTTATCCAAAGCGACTTGGAGCTGTGATTGCCACAAAAGGTGGCTCTACAAAGTATTGACTTTAGGGAAGTGAATAGTTATGCACAAAAACTTTTTCTGTTATTTTGTCTTATTTGTTTGCTTCACATTAAAAAAAATCATCTTCAAAGTTGTGGGCATGTTCTGTAAATTAACTGATGCAAATCCTCAAACAATCCATGTTAATTCCAGGTTGTGAGACACCAAAATATGAAAAAAGTCAAGGGGGTAAATACTTTTGCAAGGCACTGTATCTCTGAATGTGGGAAATGTATCGCAATGTATCAACTAGATTCAAGCTCCCCTTTTAGAGGTCCATTTAAAAATTAAAGGACTCTGGTTGCTACTTGCCAGGTCTTAATTATTTTTATTTTTTTTTTATCTTTTTTTGTTAAACAGTATCATTAGTAGGAGTCGCACCCATGCCCTGGTGCCTGAGGTCACCCAAAGACCCCCCCACCCCCCGCCGCCACATTCCACCAGTATTTTAAAGAGAGTATGGTAGCTTGGGGGGGGGGGGGGATACATAATCTGCATTGAGGTCCATGAACCTCAATGTAAACATCTGTTGATAAGTGTTCCTGTGGTGTCCCTCCATTAACTGTATGGTAAAATTGTGTAATTTTCTTTCTTAGGTTTCTAAATGTCGGTAAATACATTGTACATACATTAATACATATGCTCGTAGAGTTGCAAGTGAAGTGTTGCAATTTTACACGCTCACACACTCATCTGAAGAGATAAACGTGTTCTTTCTGAACTTTTAATTAGTTTTTCGACCATGGGAACATTGTCTAAGAATCCCAAGAATGTCTGTCATATTTACGAAGGGGTATGTCTGTACATATGATACGACCATGGCAGTTTATGGTGATCTGTCTTAAATACTAAACTCAATAGCTTCTCTTACCACATTGGAATGTTGTTCTATGATGACTGACATTATATTATAATTTTTCTTTTTTTCTTTTTTCTTTTTTAGTAGTCTTTTGGGGAGACATTGCCTTAGATGAAGAAGATTTAAAAAACTTTAAAATAGACCGAACAATTGACCTCACACAACATGTAAATGAACACTTGGGACATACCACAGGTAAGATACCTTAAGGATTTTGATGTTATAAGAGTTATTAAACAGACCTGCTTCTTTGTAGAAGGCCCTTTATACTGAAGTGCATTTTTGCTACTTGCACAGATGATGGGTTAAAGGGGTTCTCCGGGAATTAAGAAAATGAAAATACTTACTTTATTATAAATATATTCCCAAATACCTTTCATTAGTTATTATGGTTCTTTTGTCTAGGGAGCAATCATTATGGGAATAAAATAGCAGCCATCCTATTAATACACACAAAACCTGTCCTAATCATACAGCAGCACAAGTTACTTCACAACACTGAGCTAAAGAGCTGCCTCATCCTCCTCTCTGCCTGTGAGGGATTATGATGCTGAATACAGTTTAATATGTTCTTCAGCTGAATCTCTGTAGGAATGGAGTTCATGAGATGTGGATAATGAGCAGCTGAACTTGTATGCAGTCTCCATTACCACGGGCTGTCTGTCCTCTGTACTAAATGTCTCCTCATGAACTCCATTCTAACAGAGATTCAGCTGGAGATCTTATCAGCTGTATTCAGGACCATAATTCCTGACAAGCGGAGAGAAGAATGAGGCAGCCCTTTACCTCAGTGTTCTGCAGTGACTTGTCGTCCTGTGTGGTTAGGACTAGAGATGAGCGAACTTTAAAAATAAGTTCGGCGTTTGGGTTGTGGTAATCGCCGCATCCCGTTATGGATTCCACTACCGCGGACTATCCCGGCATATGTAATTCATAAGGGGCGGCTTCCACAAACCCGAACTGTTGAACAGCCGAAGGACCTGGGGTGATGTCACCGTCATGTGATCAGTGCAGGGGGCATGGCTCAGCACAGGATCAAATCCAGTGCTGAGCCACGCCCCCTGCACTGGTCACATGACGGTGATGTCACCCCAGGTCCTTCAGCTGTTCAACAGTTCGGGTTCATGGAAGCCGCCCCTTTTGGATTCCATATGCCGGGATAGTCGCGGTAGTGGAATCCATAACGGGATGCGGCGATTACCACAACCCGAATGCTGAACTTTTTTTTAAAGTTCGCTCATCTCTAGTTAGGACAGGTTTTGTGTGTACTAATAGCAGCCATTTTATTTCTTCCAATGAGAAATCGGAAGCCAATCTAACTAATGAAAGGTATTTGGGAATATATTTATAATAAAGTAATATTTAAGTATTTCAATTTTCTTAATTCCCGGAGAACCCCTATAAATTTATTATGAAGTTGAGGGTTTTCAAGAGGTAATATACCTTGCACTTTGATGAATTTCATTGGTAGCTGAAGAGTGGCTGATTTAGGTTCAGTGCTAAGTACCACTTGAGTACAGAGAGCAAGTCTTAAATCTGTATGCATTTGCTAAATTATAGAGAATTGCCAATTTTTTTTTATCTCACAGCCCTCCCCTGACTGGAGGTGCCTCAGGGCCTGGAAGTGTCTAAGTCAAGTGTCGGCCTTTAGTGACTGCTATCATCATACAGTCTAGTTTAATTGTTATGGATTCTATCTACTTTATTTTACTTGCACACCCTTTTTAGTACTCCTCAAATTGTTCTTGCACTGTTAACTTAACTGCATCATCTGGGGTTCCTAATACAACAGTTTGGCAAACAGTAAGTTTGGCTCTCAGTTATTAAAAAATGTGAAAGAAAAAATGAACCAATCATAGTTTGACTTCTTAAACTTCTCTGGGCGAGTGAAAACTGCACTTTGGTGGCTATAATCAACAAGGTCAGTTTTCGAAGTTTACATAAATCAGCAGTGTTTTATGTATAAATGGCAAGCATGAACATATAGGGCATTTGCATAGTAATTCTAGTCATTTAGAAATGTGGACATTATAAGTAAGTGCCCATGCACATTAGAAAAAAGTTTAGTTGAACAACTGAATAAGTGATCATTTATCAGATGCAGCCTTAAACATTTTAGTTTGAATGTGTATGGCCAGTCTGAACGACTGTAATGGACAATACAGTGACCCTGAGCGAAGGACAATAGATCTTTCTGGGAACATTATTTGAATAAAGATCTTTTACCCACAAATGTCCTTTCTCAGAAAGGATTTCAGATGATGATAGTCTGATGAGCAGATTGTCCACAGGACTAGTGGTCTTGACCCTGGGTTCAGACCTGAGCGTTCCAAAAACGCGCGTTTTACGCGCGTTTTTTACGCGCGTTTTTTTGCGCGTTTTTGCAAATAGGAAACGCGCGTTCGTACGCGCGTTCTTGTGATTGACTACTGTGGTGTCAATCACAAAACGCGTGTCAAACGCCCCAAAAGAAGCTCAAGTACTTGTTTATGCGTTGGGCGTTTTACAGCGCGTTCAAACGCGCTGTAAAACGCTCAAGTGTGAACCACTCCCATAGGGATGCATTGGTTTTAATCTGTTGAGCGTTTTACAGCGCGTTTGAACGCGCTGTAAAACGCTCAGGTGTGAACCCAGGGTAAAGGAAACCTGTCATCAACTATACGCTAACCTCACTGAGGGCAGCATAAAATAGTGACAGAAATGCAGATTTAAGAGGTGTGTCACTCATGAGAACCAGCATCATAATCGTTGGAGCACAGGCCTTGAAAAGAGTCAGATCTACCTGAGCAGAGTCATGGTTATTCCTAATCTCCTGCACTCTCACCCATTTGCTGATGATCGGCAGTTCTCTCCTAGGGAGAAAACTAGGTAGAAGACTGTCAATCATCAGCAGGTGGGCAGGGAGAGCAGGAATTCATCAATAACCATGACTCTTCTCCGGTGGCCGGGACTCTTTTCCAGGCCCAGTCTGCAATGATTGTGATGTTGGTTCTCGGTTCATTTTGACCCCTTCAGTGTAATTGCGATCTGTGACCCGCACTCTGTATGTACATCCTGGTCCAAGACCCACGGGGACTGTCTGTAGCTTCAGGTCTCTGCCTCTCCTTCCCCTCCCAGCTTGAATCTTAAAGCTCTAAGCCTGCTTGAAGCCGTACTGGAAAAACCCTGCCCACATATTCAACATAATATTTTCTTATGTACATTATAGAAGTTATGTCTGTAAATCCTATATATGATATTGAATCTGAATTGGTGGCCTGGCATTGGAACTTCATACAAAACACCATTTTATTTTCTATGATCAGTCGTAAAATCAATCAAAACAAAAGTTAGTCTGTCATTTTATCCAAACATTTTCTGCTGTTTTTTATTGCGACTATTTTATGTTTGCCACATTTTCCACCTAAATTGCAGTTGTAATGGCTAAAAACTAATTCGTCATTCTAGGACTTATGATGCTTTATAGTTGGTTAACAAAAATAACACATCTGAAATATTATTTTAACATGTACGTAAAATAAACACCTACCAGGCATACTACACACTCTCAACTATGCCAGCTATTTTGTGCTGCTAGCAGACTGAGTAATGTGAATTATGTTAGCCATCCCACATTTTTCTTCCTCCATGCCCTGGCTGGAAAGTATAATAATTACAAGTAGAAATGAGAAAAAAATCCAGAGTGTGATACATGGAGGCTATGCTTCATTTTTCCTAATTTTGTTGTAAAAATAATTATGTTCTCATTCCTAACATACTGATCATAATTATTAGACTTCTTTATTATTTGCGTATTAATGTAATGTGGTGCTTCTCCCAGTTATGTCACTTTAGAAAAATGCATCCTTTGCTCATGAGTAATTTCACAACCATTTTAAACTCATTTTTCAAATCAACAGTCTTTATTTAGGAAACTATTTCTGAGATTAAACATTAGTTCATCCTAATCTTGGTCCAACAAAAAATGTTTTAATCAGTATGACTTAATACATGGTATGCAGATAAACTGAGGACCAGTCAGTGGTGAATGACACATTGGGGGTCACAAAATATATTTTATGGGCCATTTATCACCTGAAAACTTATATTCACATATACTCTATTAACATGGGAACATACAGATATGCATTAACTGCTTGCTGACTGCCCGCTGACTATATACGTCTGGTGGACGGCACATCTCTCGTCATGGAGCCTGAGAGTCTGCGTGAGCTTCTGGGTCAAAGCAGACCCAGATCAGCATTATGGTGAGGTTGAACAGCCATGTACAACCTTTCTGAGGCAGTATTCCTCCTGTAACTGGGGCTACTATGTCAGCCCAATTACCAGAGTAATCAGAAATAAAATGTAATGGTAAATGTACCCCAAAAGTACAAAGTATAAAATAAAGACAAAATGAAAATAAAAGAAATAGAAAATACCCAACACACATCATATTGCAGCTTCTAGCCCTTTCCGCAGCGTCCAGAACACGTACATCTAATAGATATCAAAATGACCGTTATGGAATAGTGCTGTTACCAATTAGAGTTTTTCACATTTTGTAAATTATCTTATTCACTCCCCCATTTTCCTGGTTATAAATAAAAACTTAAATGAAAATGACATAAAAATAAAGTCCATGTATCCCTGAAAAAAAGGCGCAAACATTATTTATATAACTAAATGCAAAAAAAAAATGTATGGCTTTCATAGACTCATGCACTAAAACAGTGCACTTGTCAGGAAGGAGTACTGAATGGCCTGGACTTGAACTGATTAGCTGCATGAAATGGCAGGACATCAACAGGGAAACATTATCACTATTGTTTCTCCATTGTGAAACAATCAGAATTTTGCAGATCGTGACAACTAATAAAAGATAACCAATAATGTATCCGCTATCGTTAACTATAAAATGATTGTGCGATCACTGTCAGTAACCATCACTTCTGTGGTACTTTGGAATACTTAAATATTTAAATATTTAAAAATGTCTCCGTGCATAGGAAACACCGTGATTGTAGCATTTACTTTATGATTAGCAAAGAAAACTACAGTACATACGCAAAATGTCTTGTGATAAGAACAGTTGTAAGTAATCTCTTTATGTATTCTGCTTTCCTGATTAAGGCATTCATTTTGATATATATAATACTAGCATAAGGACCCAGCTTCGCATGGCTATATTTCATCTATTTCGTTTAATGTTTCTGTGTGTTAAGATATCAACCGTAGGGCTGCAGTAAACGATTATTTTAGAAATCGAGTATTCTATCGATTTATTTTTTACGATTAATCGAGTAATCTAATAAGAAAAAATGAATTAATAGACTGTTTTCCTTTATAAAAACTCATCAGACCCCCTGCCATCAGTCCCCAATACAGTTTGTTCCCCCATGTGTGATCCCCCCAGTGCCATCGGCTCCACTATCCCCCAGTGCCATCGGCTCCACTATCCCCCAGTGCCATCGGCTCCACTATCCCCCAGTGCCACCATCTCCCCCTCCTAGGCATGTCCCCAGCGACAATACTTGCCTTTCCTTTGCCACCATCCTTCCTCCTGTAGGGGCGCCGCTCCACAGCTCCTCCATCTTCTCTGCGTGCTGCACTGTCGTCCTGACGTCACAGTGTCGGTTCATAGTGCGCGCTTACATGCACTATGACCTGACGATGTGTCGGGAAGAAAGTGCAGCACGGTGCGGGCCGGTGGGTGACCACAGAGCGCTAAGTAATAGCAAGTGCTTCACTCCTGCTCTGTGGTCACATGACACAAACTGATCTTTGTGTAGAATTACTCGATTCAATCGAGCAATCATTTGAGCCCTAATCATCAGTATCTCCCCCGTAACATGACCTCTACAGCACCTGCCCCTTAACACTGACCTCCCCATAGTGTCCCACCTCCTTTAAAATAAGACCTCCACAGCAGCCCACCCCCTTAACTTTGACCTTCACAGCAGCCTGCCCCTTTTAACAGTTAGTTCCACAGCACCCCAACCCCTTGACAGTGTCCTCTAAAGTACCCTGCCCATTAACAGTGACCTCCTTAGGGGACATCTCCTTAACTGTGACCTCCACCATTCCCTGCCCCATTAAGAGACCTCCACAGCGCCTGCCCCTTTAACAGTGACTGCCACAGTACTCTGCTCCGTTAACAGTGAACTCACAGTATCCTGCTGCCTTAACAGTGACATCCACAGCAGCTACCCCTTTAATAGTGGCCTCCACAGCAGCCTGACAATCGTCCAGTAGAATTCCTTTGCTTACATTGTTTTTAATTGACAGTATACAAAACTAGACAGAATTAGTATACACTTAAGGTCATGTGGGTTACATCCGTCTCTACAACAACGTTGGCTAAGTGTTGCAATCAAAATCATATTAACTCAGACATAAGCTGTCTTATACAAAGAATGTCCATCGTTGCCTATAGCAACTAATCAGAGCTCATATTAAGGACCTGTAGCAAAATAGCTGAGCTGTGATTGGTTGCTATATGCAGGTTAACTGCCACAACAGCCAACAGACAATGGCTCCTGTAGTTTGGCGGTTAGGTTACGAAGTGTATTTTTTGGCAAATAATTGGAAAGCACAGTGAAAATTTCCACTCAAAACATAGTCTATGACTTTCCCCGGGTCACCGGAGGTGGCTGTGCAAAATTTCATAATTGTAAATGCGTTGGTGCGGATTCCTTTAGCGGACATACATACATACATACTCGGCATTGTATATTAGATATATAAACATAAAATTTTTTGGGGTTCTGTAATTTTGAGCAATATTTTTATTTATTTATTTACTATTCCCTTGTCCATTTCTGAAAATAGTAACTTAGGCTAATTTTAACACTTTTGATTGGCCGGATCCGTACTAACACTAGCCCATATGTGCGGCCAGAAGTCCGCTCCGGCCCCATTCACTTTAATGTGAATGGGGCCGGAGCAGATGTGAATATGTCAATATATTGTGAATGGAGCCGGAGGCGGACAGACAAAAACTGCAGCATGCATTACAGTAAATGGGTCCGGAACAGACTTCTGGCCGCACATATGGGCTAGTGTTAGTACGGATCCGGCGTGCTGTTTTCCTGCCGGAACAGCCTTTCGGACCCTGCTAGCGCAAGTCTAAAAGTAGCCAAGCTTTGTAATTTTATTGTGGAGAAGGCAGCACTGATGTAGATGGTTATGGATTTACACACGTTTATTAAAAGACTTGCGTAGTTATTTTTATGGACTTAATAAACCACTTGCAGGCTTGTGATACACCTTGGAGCTTGGCATTTATTGGCTTTTGTTTCTTCAGTTGTGCAAACAACAAAGACCTGGCTGATTTGGAGGCAGTATTAGATTAATGTTAAAACTTGAAAAAATAAAATAAAAATAAAACATTAGGCCTCCTGTTTTTTTTTTTTTTTTTGACCTTTTTTTATACAAAAAGCGTACGTTTTGCTTGTGGCAGCTAATCAGATTCTTTCTGACTACTCTCCTTTCCAGTGCTATGTAGATCTGTCTTTACAACAGACAAACAGTCCTGCCTATATAAAAAATACATTTCTGCTCTACTAGGAGGATAATAGTTACAGATTCCAGCCCCAGAGGTCTGAGCTGGGAGGCAGCGGCGGGCCCCATGATGTTGTAGAGCAGGCATCCTCAAACTGCGGCCCTCCAGCTGTTGTAAAACTACAACTCCCACAATGCCCTGCTGTAGGCTGATACCTGTAGGCTGTTTGGGCATGCTGGGAGTTGTAGTTTTGCAACATCTGGAGGGCCGCAGTTTGAGGATGCCTGTTGTAGAGCTATGAATGTGGGGGGCCTGGAGGGATTACTGTGTGTAATATGCACTCTGCAATGCAGGGAAAGGAGGCTATTTTCTGTCCTGGTTTTCTTAAGTATACTTCCTGTGGTAAGGAACAGAGCAGTTGGTAGCTTCAGCAGTTGGTAGCTTCATAGTTCTATAAGCAACATGGTGGCGCCCATAGAGGTAAGAAATTGTTGAAAATCTAAACGTATATATGTATTCAGAAAACAAATAGTTGTAATTGAAATATATTCTAGGAGTTATAAAGGGTCCTCTGACTGTTTTCAGTGTTTTTTGGCTGCCCTCTTTCATCTGTCAGGGGTGGGGAACCTCCGACTGCCCGCGGGATCAATTCATGTGGCCCCTGGCCCCCTGCCAGAGCATATAGTGAAAATGCTAATGGCCATGAGAGGCACAGGAAGGTAAGAACAGCACTGCACTGGCTGTCCTCACCTTCCCTCGTCTTCTTCCAGCCCCACTGTGTCCTGACACATACAGCGTAATTCGGGTTGGGTGGCGCTCCACCTAATGGGTGTGGGTCACAGGGAATGGTTCCCAAGCCAATTAATCATGTAGGAAAAAGATGGTTCCTGGACACCACTTTCTTGTTTATTCAGTATTTATTGTATATAATGCGGATAGCCAGTTACAGTAAATACGACGTTTCGGCAATAGCCTTCATCAGGATACTGGATGTGCTGCAATGTAGAAAATTCGATGTTTCTGTATGTATGGGCTCTATGGCCTATATGGCAATGCTCCTGGGGCTGTAGTCGAGCAGCGGCACATCCAGTATCCTGATAAAGGCTATTGCCGAAACATCGTATTTACTGTAACTGGCTATCCGCATTATATATACAATAAAGTGGTGTCCAGGAACCATCTTTTTCCTACGTGACAGTATGACTTGACGCTGTGTGACGTCAGGATGACAGTGCAGCGCGTGGAGAAGATGATTAAGCTATGGAGCGGTGCCTCTGCAGGAGAGGTAAGTATTTTGTTTCACTGGCCTGGGGACATAACTAGGAGGGGGAGATGGTGGAACTGTGGGACAAGCTGGTGGCATGGGGGCTGATGAGTTTTTTTTAAAGAAAAACGTTCTTTTAATTTTTTTGTTATCCGAGTACTTTTTGGATTAATCGATGGAATACTCGATTTACAAAAATAGTCGATAGCTGCAGCCCTAGGACGTGGTGCACATAGAAGCGCACTATGATCCGAGGCTGTGCGAGGTCACAGTACAGTGCGGCGGGAAGAAGACCAGGGGGGGTAAGTGAATCTACCAAGTGGCAGCGCCATCCGGAGCTGGAGAGGCAAGTTTGTTTGTTTTATTTTTTATAGTCTGCTGGGGGGCAGTGTCTGATCTGAGGCTGGGGAGGTTCTGATGAGCATCTGATGCTGGGGGGTCTGATCTGAGGCTGGGGGATCTGATGGGGGTCTGATCTGAGGCTGGGGGGGGTTTGATAGGGGTCTGATCTGAGGCTGGGAGGTCGGATCGGGGGGGGTCTGATCTGAGGCTGGGAGGGGGTCTGATCTGAGGCTGGGGGGGGGGTCTGATCCGAGGCTCGGGGGGGGGGGTCTGATCCGAGGCTGGGGGGGGGGTCTGATCTGAGGCTGTTACAAATATCCAAATGGCCCTCTGAGGCAAAAAGGTTCCCCACCCCTGGTCTATGTGATGGTGCTTTAAAGGGGTTGTGCCATAAAATACTTTTCACTCTGAAGTTTATTTTAATCGATAACTAGCTCCAATTCCTTCTTGGATTTTTTTTTTTTTTTTTACCTCATTTGCAGTTTTCTCCTCTCCTATGCTTGAATCCTACTTCCTGGTTTGTCATGTGTCTGCTGTCCCATAATGCCTTGGGGTAGTGAGATGTGTTCTAACATCAGGTCATGTGACGCTAACCATGCCCTTGTTCTTATGAATGATGCTTTCTACGTCCAAGGTTGCACAGCAGGACGTAACCTAAAGCTACCGAATAACAAAACTGATTTGCCACAAAGTGCAGTGGTAGGCTGATGGCAAAAAATAAGGCAGTTTTGATAGATCATCCAATAAATGTGAACCAATGTAACTACATAACAGCAATTGCTAATGTATATAAATGTCATGCAAAACTGCATGTATACAAACACCATGTAAAAAGTGACAAATAGGCCTATGGTACAATGAATAAACTGCAAGACCTAATAAAGAATTACCAGACTGCATATATATAAATATATATTTATTAACGCAATATAAAAAGTATAATACATACATGAAAATAAGTGCAGGGAAAAGGCGGCATCCACAAGAGGAAGACACAAAGGGTGATGGTACTCATAGATTAAATCACAAAAAAGTGCAATAATATTAAAACAATAACAAAGACTCCATTACCCATAATGTGCTTCCTCCTGGATGGCGCCAGCCCCAACGTGCGTTTCGGTGAACCTTCGTTTGGGGGTGGCGTCATCACAGAGGGGCACATACTAAATACCCCAGTTGGCCAATCATAACGCATGACCGTAAATGGCTAATAATGAACTCCTGTGTGCAGGCGCAAGCAAGAGGAAGAAAGACACATTAGCATAGAGCTCCAATACCACGTGACAATTCACATTTTTGCGCACTAAACCACATGATAACCCTGGCAATCGCGCGATACTAAGAACGCACGAGTGTCGGTGGCATCAGGAATAAGATTGCGCATGTGCGGGCCCAGTGCATCACCATGGAAACATACATACACAACAGATATTTGGATCAAATGACAAAATAAGTGTTGGGCAGGTTAGAATTGTGTAGACCAGGGATGCTCAACCTGCGGCCCTCCAGCTGTTGTAAAACTACAACTCCTACCATGCCCTTCTGTAGGCTGATAGCTGTAGGCTGTCTGGGAATGATGGGAGTTGTAGTCTTGCAACAGCTGGAGGGCCGCAGCTTGAGCATGCCTGGTGTAGACTAACAGATCCGGTCTTTGAAAAATATGCCTCCTCGTTGGTGGCAAGAAGATCTAGAAACTTGAGGGACCATTTGGTGAAGAGTTCAACATCAAACATATTCCCCCGATTTTTCTGAGATTCGGTAAACCGAAGTGGGGATTTGTACCATGTGGAAGGTGTATAGCATGCACCAATATGGTGAGGGCTACGGACTTTCCAGAAACCACCGACGAGAAGATTTACCAAATCGCCTATCGTTTGACATGTTCCAGCACGGTGGTGGTTTTATTACGCAACATTCCCATGTGCAAAAGTATATGTGGGCCTTACTACAAGGGAAGTTCATTATTAGCTATTTACTGTCATGCGTTATGATTTGCCAACTGGGGTATTTAGTATGTGCCCCTCTCTGATGACGCCACCCCCAGACGAAGGTTCGCCGAAATGTCCGTTGGGGCTTGCGCTATCAAGGAGGAAGAACACTATGAATAATGGAGTCTTTGTTATTGTTTAAATATTATTGCACTTTATTGTGATTTTAATCTGAGTACCATCAGCCTTTGTGTCTTCCTCTTGTGGATGCCGCCTTTTCCCTGAACTTATTTTCATGTATGTATCATACTTTTTATATTGCGTTAATAAAACATTTTGATAGATGTTGGTATTTGGGGGAAGTGATACAACAGCGGTAACTATTGGACAGCATACATTTATATTAGTGGCACAATAAGTTGGATTACACGGTTACTAAGTGTATAATAACACCTTCATCATGTGGTGACCTATTCTTATGTAACCAGTACAACTTTGGCATTTTTCTTCCCAGAACTAATTATATCTTACACTACTGTAGTTAGGAGGATGACATGCGGAGTCCTCATTGATTTAAGGTATAACTATATAGAAGCCTTTTTTAAAGGGTATACGACAATGTTTCTAATACCTATTGTATTAGTCTATATTCATAGCACAGGTTTGGCAAAAAAAAAAAAAAAACTTCATAGCTATGACTCCTTGACTGAAGTAATGCCTGTAGATTATGATTTTCAGCCCAGCAATATATTGGCTTATGTCTGCTCACAGGGAAGCGGTAAAGAATGTGAGTTCCCAGTTGCTACCATGATCTATTATTTAAGCTTTCACTTTTAGCAGAATGCAGGCTACCATCAAGGAGTCCATATTTACCAGGGGATTTTCCTGCTCTATTAATTACATTTCGCAGTAAAGGTAGTACAGTATTAGATTTTAAGAAACAAGGCCCCTACATACTTACCAAAATTATAGTTGGAAAAATTGGGGCATGTAAGAAATTGCCTCCAAGAATGCCTTCCCCCAACCAGGGCTGCCCACTTATGGGTGGGACTTGCATGGTAGGCATTCATCTGTCTAATGTTCATGGCCATCTTTAGTTTCTCAGCTTGGAACATGTAGTGTTCAATAGCTTGCTCAAAGCAAATCTTACATACTGTAATTATGAAGACTACCAAAGGGGATGGACAGTGGTAACGCCTATGCTTTTTGTAAAACCATACGTGTGTATCCTTGCATAACTTGCATTCTCTTAATACTAAGAATTCATTGGCTTTTTTCTTTAGACGAGAAACATGGCTGGGAAGATGAATATTCTGTAGTCATTAAAAATTCCAGAAGACTGCACAAATGTTCCCAAAATTAACAGGGTAGTGTGCACCTAATTTCAATGCTGAAAGCCGTTGCGGAACAGTCATTGACGTTAAATGTTTGCAGAAAAAACAGGACCCATAAATGGGATAAAAATGTTTAAAGAATTGCATTTGTGAGGACAAGAAATTTGGGACTGCCTGTAATAAAAAAAAAAAAAAAGGTTTTTCATAGATGAGATGAGCTAATGTTAGATGCAGAATTATTTTCAGACGCCGATGTGATGTTTCTGAGCTCCATGGAACTTACAGCCATTTTTAGATTCCCACTGCTCCACTGATTGATCCACTGTATACATCTAGATATACATGTCTGTAGGTAGATATTTGGCTTTTAGTTTTCCTTCCTGTGTTACTCATTACTGTATTTTTCCAGAATCTGTAGATATAACGTGATTTTTGGATGTCCATTATTGTCCCAATTGTCTAACATTATAGAATGTACTGTGTAGCACTGGTAAGGTGCAAATCCTGAAGACACATGTCTGGTGACATAGCATATTGCTGCCACAATTCCCAGACTGGAACACTACAGCTCTTCTTTTCTTCGTCTTCTTTTTCTTTTTTTGTAAGTGTTTTTGTTTATTCGCATTGTTCTTCATTAATTCAACTTAGTTCCTTCTGACAGTATGTATCCCTTTCCTGGCGATTCTGTTAGAACACATTATTTCTTTTAAAGTGGTAAATTTTTTCAGTATTAGCAGGTTATATAGATAAGTTATATCAATATAGTTATATTAGATATGTCAGGTAGATGAAAGATAAGGACAGGTGATGTATTCATTGAGACTCTCTCCTTCGTGTATAGTGCTACACTGCACATACATGCATATGCACTCACACAACTATTGATGATCCAAAGAGGTGATCATTAAGAATCGCAGTTTGGAAGACTTCGGTAAGTCCTCATGCACGCTACCGTATGTTTGGTCCGCATCAGATCCACATATGTTACGGATCAGATGCAGATCCATTAATTAAAGAGGCGGATAGCACACAGTGTGCTGGACGCATCCACAGTTCCAGCCCCTCAAAACAAGATAGAACATGTCCTATATTTTTCCATTTTGTGGACAAGGATAGGACATTTCTGCAGGAGTTAAAAAAAAATTGGCGGCATGCACTTGCCCGGTATCCGTGATATCCACATCTTCGATTTGCGGACTGCAAAACTGATCATGGTCATGTGCTTGAGGTCTTAACTGTACACTGCGTGGCCGAACCCCAAAAACTCATGCAGTTTCCACTACTGGCCATGATTTTGCTACATGAAAAATGTAAAATTGCTAGGCATTTTTGCACACGAACCCTGCTGTTTTGCAGACCTATAAACTTTCTTTAGTGAGTACTGATAATTAGTCCGTGGTGGCTGGAATACATTATTGCAGGTTCCAGATTTTTAGCATGACCCATTTTTCTATTCGGCTCGTAAAGGATATCTGTGTTTTCCTTCGTTAGCGCTTTCAGTTGTATCGGAGAAGCTCAGGGTTATTGATTAGAACGCGACACAGGAGTGCCTCTGAGATCCTGTTACAAGACACCACAACCTTATAGCTGTGCTGTTCTAGTGTGATTCAAGGATGTGGTTTTGCAGATCCATTTCAAACCCAAAAAAATGTTTGTACACTGCATTTTTGGGTGTCCTTTTTTTAGATGGCATAATAGCTCCTTGTTGGGAAAAATTCATTACCAGAAGATGAAAACAGTCAGCAGTATGCAATCTAGATGAAAGCAAAGCGTCTGGCTGCCAATCAATATTGGTACAAAAGATGTGAAGGTCACAAGGAGCAGAGACACTTCAGATAATAATTTAATGATGTCATTGACATGACTTGTTTAGGGGGGGAAAAAAGCAAAAGTTCTTGGCGTGGGATCTGGAAATTGGATTAAAAATGACTTGAGCTAAGCGAGCTTTCCTTATAAGTCTAGTGTATAGCATTTGTAGTTAATAGCAATATGGTCGATCAGTAGGTGACCTAAAAAAACAATACTAACATTTTTTTCTTTTGTTTTTCAAGGTGGCCTTGAAGAGCATGAACTGTCAAAAAAAAGAGGAGCACTCTATCAGCTTATAGACAGGATAAGAAGATTTGGCTCTGGTATGCCAACTATTTATATAAGCCATTTAAAGCAGCATGATAGTATTTTTAAAGCCGCATTAATAGTGCCGTACAAACTCATTGTTCTAAGCTATTGACACACGATTATTTCTATAATGGACGTTTCCATTCACTGTAGGTTACGAGCACACAAATTCAACCGGTGAAAAAGCAGATCTGAAACCCTCAGGGGAAAGTGAGAAGAGGAGAATTCCCAGAGCTGCTACATCACGCACAGAAAGAATATGGCCTGGAGGGGTTATTCCATATGTTATTGGAGGCAACTTCACTGGTAAGATGCATTCTTTTGTTAATACTAGAGGATTGTCCTGAAAGTCAGAGGCTACAGCATTGTGGGAGAAAGTTACCCCAGAGTTTAAGCTCTGACATTCATTTTGATGTAATAATTCAGAAATATAAATGGTCAAATCTACAGCCTAACAGCCTTCCCCTTACCAGGTTACTGGTTTTACGTAAGGCCGCAAAATGTAAACATTACTTAAAGGGAATGTGTCATCGGAAAATAACCTATTGTTTAAATCACTTTAAAAAATAAATAAAATTCAGTATCTATTTAAACATTTTTATAAAAATCTGCAATTTTCACCCAGGCTGCTAGGTCTAATAATAGGTCATGATTTCCTGTTCTGTTCAGGTAACCTTTCAGTAGCTATTATCCTTATAACCACAGGCAAATTACAATGAAAGTTAACACCCCTATATAATAATAATATTTACTTATATAGCGCCACCATATTCCGCAGCACTTTACAAATTCATAGGGTTCATGTACAAAACAAAAGTAACTGGCTAATATACAACTGGAACAATAGGAGTCGGGGCACTGCTCGCAAGAGCTTACAATCTATCAGGAATGGGGGGTGACACATAAGGTAGTCGTTTGTGATAGGTAGGATTTAAGCCGTTATTGAACTGACAGTAGTGGGGCCGGCCAATCTGCTTCGGCTTTGGGACTACTAGAGAATCGTGTTTAGGCCAGAGGAGTTGGTGGGGGAGAGGTTTAGTCCTGGAAAAGTCATTTTAGGAGGCTTGATAAGCCTGTCTGAAAATGTGTTTTTAAGGCAGGTTTTAGGTGGAGAAGTTGCGAATTGATAACAGAATCCACCATTCAAGGTGATATCCGCTCCCTCCTGACCTCTGGCGGTCACAGAGCATTTCTAGAAAACTCTCCTATATAAGTCAATGGGGTCCCCTACTGTCCATTGTATCAATGGCCCATATAGGGCAGGAAGTCTTAATACATTTTAGGCCTAGTGGCCAGTGTGAAAACTGGAGGATATATATATTTTTTTAATATAGACAATGACATGGAAAATAATCACCAAAAATTCTTAAAAAAATATGATTTAAACAATAGGTCATTTTCTGATGAGACATTCCCTTTTAATGTAATTTCAGTGTTATTGAGGTTGCAACTTGCCACTTGAAACTGCTGGCAGGTACCCTTTAACTTTGCCTGAGCGAATCGATCTTCGGATCATAGGTACGAAGTCGATTCATTCAAAACCTTTGTGGTTAATGCTGTTTTGATGCAGCCAAACTTTGTTTCGCTTTAAGTCGCGTGAGACTTCAGTGAATTACTACTGTATTCATATCTGCATATTTAAAAATGAAAACATTTTAAAATAGCAATACAAAGTGACCTGTTGGTGACCACCCAAATTACTTTTTATGGCGGTCACTTACTGGCCTTGGGCAATATTCTATAGCGACTGCAGCATCTAAGTGGTTTACAGGGAGGGAGCTCCCTTTGTCAGACATTGACACCCTGGGATGCCTTGGCATGGCAGCCTGAGACCTAATAAAGGCATGCCTTCAGCGTGTTCCCATCAGACTGTGCCTCTGCCTCTGTCACAGCCTGCTGGTGACTGTCAGTATAGCACTGACAGCATAATACACTGCACTGCATAAGAAGTACAGGGTGTTTAACAGGCTATCTTTTGATCACTTGTTTAAGTCCCCTTGTGGGACAAGTAATTGGTGAAAAAAAAAAAAAAAAAAATTTAATAAAATTGAAAAGAAATTTTAATTGAAAAAAAAAAGCTTTTTAATGAAAAAAAAAAAAAAAAAAACACGATTTGGTATCGCCGTGTCCGTAATGACCCACACTACAGCACCATCATGTAATTTATCCCATACGGTGAATGCCGTCAAAAAGAGTTAGGCCTCTTTCACACGAGCGTGTCCGGATTAGGTCCGGATGCGTTGCGGATGTGTTCAGTGAAAACTGTGCGATTTCACAGGCAAAGCCATTCAGTTTTGCCTGCGATTGCGTTCAGTTTTTTCCGCGCGGGTGCAATGCGTTTTGATGCGTTTTTCACGCGCGTGATAAAAAACTGAAGGTTTACAAACAACATCTCCTAGCAACCATCAGTGAAAAACGCAACGCACCCGCACTTGCTTGCGGATGCAGTGCATTTTTCACGCAGCACCATTCACTTCTATGGGGCTAGGGCTGCGTGAAAAATGCAGAATATAGAGCATGCTGCGATTTTCACGCAACGCACAAGTAATGCGTGAAAAAAAACGCTCATGTACACAGACTCATTGAAATGAATGGGTCAGGATTCAGTGCGGGTGCTATGCGTTCACGTCACACATTGCACCTGCGCGGAAAACTCGCTCGTGTGAAAGGGGCCTTAATGAAAGGCAATCAGTCATGTGTACAGCAAAAGATTGCCATTAAAAACTGCGACTTATCCCGCAAAAAAACAAGCTGTGCTATAGCTGCATCGATAGAAAAATAAAAAAGTTTTATAGCTCTTTGAATGCGACAAAGAAAAAAATGAAAAAAATTGCTTGGTCATTAAAGTCTAAATGCATGGAGTGCCACCCTTTTCTTCAAACAGCTGATCGGTAGGGGTGCCAGGTGTCGGACCGCTACGTCGATCTGATATTGATGACCTAGGTCATCAGTACAAACAAGCTACACAACACCTTTAAGTCAGCCACCTTTTAGATATGCTTTTTTATGTAACCCAAACTTGTATTGAAAGAAAATGCATTTTTCTCATATGAATCATATTTTATGCTTCTGTGTGTGTCTTTAAATGAGAGAACCTTTTATTTATCAGTCTACAATGAATGAATTAGATTTGTTTATTGCCTTGAATCTTTTTTTTTTTCTTCTTCTTGTTTTGTTTACCACATTGATTGTAGACGTAGATTTCAGCACAAGCCTGTGCATGGCCAGGATGAAGGTTAAGAGGAAATCTATTCTGGTGTCATTAATCCTCCAACACAATTCAGCCTCTTTAAACACGTGGTGAACATTGCGCTGCGTAGTAATCCATACTGGAGATCAGAATTCTGCAACATAATTCTAGGCAGAACACAGTCAAAATAATGAATTGATGTCCCTATTTACACATGCGCTGTAGCAGGGGATGGCAGAACTTCATTTTTGGCATTGAAATATTAGTGTGCAGTTCAAAAGCCTAAAATATGGAAGCATTCTGCTCAGCATATTTTTCAGGGTCATTACCATTCCCAGCCTATGTTCATATAAAAAACTTGATAGATTTTTAAAGAAACTCCTCAGTTTATTATTATAGATACGATCAGAGCTGAGATGACTTCTAGGTAGAGAGGAAAGCTAGCCAGTATCCTCTTCTCCCCAGGACCTACCTTCTCAAAGTCGCTGTATGGACTTCCATATTTAATCATCTGGCAGCATGCGTGTGTGAGCAGGGAATCATCTGTGTGAGCAGGGAATATTTGAATGTATCTGTATGGTGGGCCCCCAAAATAAATTTTACTGGTGGGCTCTAGGCACCCCAGTCTGACACTGAATGGGGGCCTGTGATTTTGAAGTGTCCATTACTAGAAACACCATTAAACTTCCTTCAATTTTTAAAACTGCCGTGCTCATAGCATACTACCTCTATACTTGGGCCTCCTTGCAGATGTCCAGCACAATAGTGCTGGCTACATAGAAGTGTCAAATGGAATGCACCTTCAACAAACCATCTTCCTCTCCCATTGCCCGGAACTGCCCATCACTCCACAACTAATCAGTCAGCACTTTAAAACCATTATTGCATTCTGGGCCAGTTTATACTGTTCCCAATAAATAGTTTGGGTAACCACATATCATGATGAGAAAACGGCTACCGCTGTCTTGTCTTGCGTACAAAATCTGCCTTAAAGCACAGCTGGTCTCAGCGTGTATTTAAATATTGGGGTGTTTGCATGAAGCCAAATTTATACCCACATGCAGTGAGCGAGGTTTTCAATATCTTAATTGTCCATGCAATTTTGCTTGACAAGCTGCAGTCTCAATAGCATAACCATGTCGATGTGGTTTCGGCCACGTGCGTCTTCCGTGTAGGTGCATATCCTAAAATTGCTGTTTTTTATTTCCTCTAGGAAGCCAGAGAGCCATGTTCAAGCAGGCCATGAGACACTGGGAGAAACACACTTGTGTTACCTTCATAGAGCGCACTGATGAGGAAAGCTACATTGTGTTTACATATAGACCTTGTGGGTAAGGAAGATGACATGATGTACAATTTAGGTCTTTTTGTATTATTTGTACTGGTTAAAAAAAGACGGGCCTCTTCACAAACATCTAAGCTCTTGCAACCTTGAATACTCACACAAGCAAAAATGCACTTGATATGTTGTTCCTGCACCTAATGGATGCCCCATGTTCCAAGCCTGTATGATTGATTCCTTGCTCTTGCCATTTCCAATTATCTTATTCATTATCTTATATCTGTCACCAGTGACCTCCCTATGCAACTGGTTGCATGCACAAATAGTTGTCCGGGCTTTTTTTTATATACCCTCCGGGTAGGTCATCAATATCAGATCGACGGGGGTCCAACATATGGGTCATTAATATTAAAAAGCCCGGAAAACCTCTTTAACCCCTTTTAACCTTTAGCGCTGATCGCGGCATGTGCGGGTTTTACAGAGGTAGGGTGCTCCGTCTAACTCCATTGGCCCCCCCCCGTGCTGCTCTGACAGAGAGACGATAATTGCCATGGCATCGGGGCCTGCCAGCTACGGAAGCCCAGGAGATCCAGCCTGAGGGCTGGGTCTCCTAGGCAACTGTCAGCGTCTTAGGCTAGATGCACGCGTCTGGTAAACCCGGACGGTAAGTCGGTGGTAACCAGGACTGGATTTCTTCTTTACAGCCGGAGCACACGGCGTCATTGTGTGCTATGACGCTGTGCGCTTCCTGCCGCCGCTGCAGTACAGTAATACACTGGTATAGATCATACCAATGTATTACTGTCCTGCAGCAGGGAGCGCACGGCGTCATAGCAACCAATGATGCCATACGCTCTGGCTGTAAAGAAGAAATCCAGTCCGGGTTTAACGGACGTGTGCATCTAGCCTTACTGTGTAAGACGCTGACAGTTGAATTCAGTACAATACAGAATGTAAAAGTAAAAAGTTTTAAAAAAGTGTTTTTTTTTTTATAATAAAAGAAATTGTTTCAAGTTAAAAAAAAAGGCCCCCTTCACTATAAAATAGTGTTTAAAAAATAAAAAAGAATAAAAAAACAGACATATTGTGTATCTCTGTGTCCGTAACGACGTGCTCTATCACAAGGTCACATAATCTACCACCTCAGGTGGACTCGGTAAGAAAATAAAATAAAAATCTAAGCAAAAAATGCTATTTTTTTTGTCACCTTTTTTTTGTGTAATACCAAGCAATCAAAAAGTCATACGTACCCCAAAATCATACTAATCAAACAGTCATCTCATCCCGCAAAAAATGAGACCCTACCGAAGACAATCGCCCAAAAAATAAAAATAAACTATGGAGACACTAAAACATGAATTTTTTTTTTTTGTTTCAAAAATGCTGTTATTATGTAAAATTTAAATAAATTCAAAAAAAGTATACATATTAGGTATGGCCACGTCCGTAAGAACCTGCTGTATAGAAATATCACATGAACTAACCCCTCAGGCGAACACCGTAAAAAAAAAGTGTAAAAAACAAAAACATTTTTTTGTCACATTGCATCACAAAAAGTGTAATACCAAGCGATTAAAAAGACATACACACCCTAAAATCATGCCAATCAAACGGTCCTCTCATCCTGCAAAAAATGAGACCCTACCTAAGACAATCGCCCAAAAAGGGAAAAAAAACTATGGCTTTCAGAATATGGAGACACTAAAAAAATCTATTATTTTTTTTCAAAAATGCTTTATTATGTAAAACTGAAACAAACAACCCAAAAAAGTAGTCGTATTTGGTATTGTCACGTCTGTAACAACCTGATCTATAAAAATAGCACATGATCTAACCTGTCATATTCCTTTTTTTTTCACATACACATCCTTTCCATGTGTCCGCAAATTTTGTAGGTTGTGTTTCCGTGTGTCTTCCGTTTTTTTTTTTTTTTTTTGCGGATCCGCAAAAAAAACTGAAGTCTTAAACCAGTTTCTTAAAGTACCTGTACAAGTTCCCTGGTTTCCAAGCAACCATCCGCAAAAAAAAACTGATGCGGATGACAAACGGATGGCTTCCGTTGGTCATCCGCATTTTTTGCGGACCCATTGACTTCTATGGGTCCGCAAACCTTTTTTTGCGGACAAGAATAGGACATGCCATATTTTTTTTGCGGATGTGAAATGCGGACAGGCAACGGAAGAGGCATCCGCATTTTTAACGGATGCATAGAAATTAATGGGAAACCATCGGATCTGCAAATAAAAGGAACGGAGCCCGCAAAAAACCACTGCCGTGTGCATGTAGGCTAATATTGAGTTTTGTTTGGCTGTTAACTCTTGCTTTGTTACTGGAAAAAATGGATTAAAACGGTAAATCTGACAAAGAGAAATTTTGAAATCTCATCTAAATTTTCCTTTAATTCTTGTGGAACACCTAAAGGGTTAACAAAGTTTGTAAAATCAGTTTTGAATAACTTGAGGAGGTGTAGTTTCTAAAATGGGGCCATTTATAGGTGGTTTCTATTATGCAAGCCCCATAAAGTGACTTCAGACCTGAACCTGGTCCTTTAAAAATTGGATTTTGGAAATTTTCTTAAAGTTCAAGATTTGCTTCTAAACTTCTAACTTCCCAAAAAAAAGAAAATGTCATTTACAAAATGATCCAAACATGAAGTAGACTTATGGGAAATGTAAAGTAATAACTATTTTAGGAGGTATTACTATCTATTTTAAAAGCAGAGAAATAGAAATTTTGAAAATGGCAAATTTTTCTAAAGTTTTGGTAATTTTTTTTTTTTTTATGACATCATTTCACCACTGTCATGAAGTACAATATATGACGAGAAAACATTCTCAGAATGGCTTGGATAAGTAAAAGTGTTTTAAAGTTATCACTACATAAACTGACACCTGTCAGATTTGCAAAATTAGGCCTGGTCCTGAAGGTGAAAAATGGCAGGGTCCTGAAGGGATTAAAGTTATGATTGTTTTGGAGACTGTATATTGTAAAGTTTTTACACCTTAGCTAAAGATTATGGAAACTTCATCCCAGGACATGTTATAGTTGTTGCACTGTAGTTTGTCATCCAGCAGATGTGGCATGTATATTTGCAATGGAATCTAAATAGAATAAATGCATGTAGTCATTAACTCCTGTATATGTGATTGAGTCAGGCCAGGAATTTGGTATTTCCAGAGAATAAATTTGCTTATTGAAATCTCCACTATTACAGGCACATTAAGCGTGGTCTGTTAAAGCTCCTATTTTAGACCGATATTAATGTATGAATTATTGAATGCAGGTAAAAAGGTTAAGAATATGGATTAAGAATGTGATTAAGTGATATTGTACAAACTCCTCCATAAATAAGTGGACATCCAAATGAATATTTATCAGTAAATTCCAGTAGTGTGATTCTACACATTGTAATACATCTTTAGGAGCTTAAGCAGTAAATCTCAGACCAGAGGCGAAGCGAGAAAATCTTGATGTACCCTGCATTAAACTTTCTTCTTGTAAACATTTGACCACATAGTTGCCGCAGATAAAGGTTTTTAATTGAGAGAAATACAGTAGTTACTTTCTCATGGTTTGAGTACAAAAAAAAATCACATGGCATAACCGTTCTTCCTACCGTTCACCTGACCAGTTCCTTATAGCTTTGCAACTTCACACTTCTTTTTATTCTATAAAAGAAGTCAACAAGGCAATTCTGTCTGAAACCACACAAAATAGCTTTGAAAAATTGTCTTCTAGAGTGGTGGTCCTCTTTATCTTGAAAAAGAAAGCCAGTGTACTCAGGGTATGAGGGAACTAAAAAGCTTTCACAAAAAATATGGTCTAGATTAAGAGGGGGTATTGTTTATTTAGTCAAATCAGTGAGATTCTGGAAAATGTAAGAATAGTCAGAAATTCCAAATGTATGATTTGCACCCTTAGGCTTCGTTCACATCACCGTTTGTCTTTTCCGTTCTCCGGCTCCGTTCAGGAGCAGGAGAACAGAAAGGATGGATGCTGTACATAACTGACACCAACGGAGCCTAAAGACCCCATAGACTTTAATGGGGTCCGTTTGGTGTCCGCTCAGAACATGATTTTTGAGCGGACATGAAAGTACTGCATGCAGGACTTTCGTGTCCGCTCAAAAATCATGTTCTGAGCGGACACCAAACGGACCCCATTAAAGTCTATGGGGTCTTTAGGCTCCATTAGTGTCAGTTAGGTGTCAGTTATGTACAGCATCCGTCCTGAACGGAGCCGGAGAACGGAAAAGACAAACGGTGATGTGAACGAGCCCTAATTTTGTGTTTGGCTAGTTTTTATTCAGTAGACTTCCAACACTAGGCCGGATCCCCGCACCTTCCCATTATTGTCAGTGGGCTCCGGTGGTGCAGACCGTATCCGGCTATTCTGGATGAGATGAACTCTGGCAGGCTGTTCCACTGATATTAACACTGGTGTGAAACTAGCCTGTTGAGCTCAGGTAATTGTAGAATATGTTTAGTTTTTGCCTTCTCTCATTGGAGTGCTCTTGGTTATATCCCACAATAGTGTAATAATATATAAAAATGAAACCTGCATTAAAATGTGTAATATGGATCAAAATAAGAACTTATAACCATGGAATTGCTAATCAGGTCCATGTACCAATCAGCCATAACATTAAAGCCCCTGACAGGAGAAGTGAATAAAGTTAGGCCTCTTTCACACTTGCGTTCTGAGGATCCGGCGGGCACTTCCGTCCCGCCGGATCCATCAGAACGCAAGTCGCCTGAAAGCATTAGAAGACTGATCAGGATCCTGATCAGTCTTCGAAATGCTTTCAGGTTACTATGGCAGCCAGAACGCTATTAAAGTCCTGGTTGCCATAGTAGGAGCGGGGGAGCGGTATACTTACAGTTTGTGCGGCTCCCGGGGCGCTCCTGAATGACGTCAGAGCGCCCCATGCCCATGGATCACGTGATCCATGCGATCACGTGATCCATGCGTGTGGGGCGCCCTGACGTCACTCTGGAGCGCCCCGGGAGCCGCACGGATGGTAAGTATACTACTCCCCCGCTCACCACTACATTTTACCATGGCAACCAGGACTTTAGCTTTTTTTCAATTGTTACCATGGCAGCCTGGACGCTAAACGTCGGATCCGGCGATGCGCCGAAACGACGTTTAGCTTAAGGCTGGATCCGGATTAATGCACTTCAATGGGCATTAATTCCGGATCCGGCGTTACTGCAGGTCTTCCGGATTTTTGGACGGAGACAAATCCGCAGCATGCTGCGCTTTTGTCAACGTCCAAAAACGTTCACATACTGAACGGAAGACATCCTGATGCATCCTGAACGGATTGCTCTCCATTCAGGTTGCATTAGGGAAATCCTGATCAGTATCTTTCCGTCCTAGAGCCCCGAGGACGGAACTCTAGGACGGAAAGCAAAAACGCTAGTGTGAAAGGGGCCTTAGTTACCTGGTGACAATGGCACCTATCTAGAGGTGGGATATATTGGGCAGCAAGTTAGCAGACAGTTCTTGAAGTTGAAGAGCAGTTGCGATGATTAAATGACTTGGTCAAAGTATATCCAAAATGATAGGTCTTGTTGTACCTATTAAAAGTGATCCAAGGAGGGAAACCAGTAAAATGGCATCAGTCATGTCCAGAACTACTTTAGCACAAACTGCTGAAAAAGTTATTGCTGGCTATGACCGAAAGATATCAGAACTGTGCATCACAGTTTGCTGCATATAACGCTGTGTAATAACAGACTGGCCAGAGTGCCTACGTTGACCGCTGAGAAATGAAACCAGGCTAAAATTCTGTCAGAAGTTGTACAGTGATATGGGTCAGACACACCTAGCCAACCGGGCGATGGTCACAGGATGGACATTCATCTTGTAGCTGTTTTGACAAAACATATTTCTTTTGACCCCTGTTTTCCATTTAAGAGCATCTGCAGTGGTCACATAACTATCAGAACTTGCCGTGAAACAATGGAAGGTGGCCTAGTCTGACGAATTACAGTTTCTTTTACATTTTGGAAATGGCCGGGTGCATATACATTTCTTACCTGTGAAAGAGATGGTGCCAAAATGCCCTTTGGGAAAAATGGAAGCCAACAGAGTTCTGCAGGAAAACCTTGGGTCCTGGCATTCATATGGATATTACTTTGACACATACCACCTGTCTAAACATTGTCACAGGTCAAGTTGAGCTCTTCATGTCAATGGTATTCTGTAATGGCAGTGGCCTCTTTCAGCAGGAAAGTACTAGAAAGTTCTATTCTGTAAAAATTGTTCAGAAATAGTTTGAGGAACATGATGACAAAGGGTTCAGAATGCTCACTTAGCCTCCAGATTCCACAGATATCAATCCTTTTGGACATATGTTGAATGTGCTGCAAAACCAAGGCAAGCCTGATCTATGGAGTCCGCACCTCACAACTTGCGCTACTTAAGTTTAGATGTTTTGGTGACATGAAGGGAACCTGCAAAGTATTAGGAAGGTAATTTTAATATTATGGATGATCACCCCACTGGTCCCAGTGCAACCAAAAAAGTTTTAAGGTCTTCGTGACTAGATGTCCGGATACAATTCAACAATTGAGATAAAGATAAATAATTAAATATCACAACTTGTATTTTTAGTAAAACATCAATACATGGCACCGTGTTCTCAGAATTGTGGTTGCTATGATACAGTGGAAATCATTGCGTGTAGCAGATGTGACATGTAATAAATGATTCAAGTGATTGGTCTATTAATAAACTTAACTCCTTTTCAATCAGAGAGAAAGAAGTTGGTAATTGAGTGGAGATCTGTTGTTGCCACTGGGTGTTAAGGTTATCTTCTCTAATGTATTTCAGGTGTTGTTCTTATGTGGGTCGAAGAGGAAATGGCCCTCAAGCAATATCAATAGGCAAAAACTGTGATAAGTTTGGAATTGTGGTTCATGAACTAGGTCATGTGATAGGCTTTTGGCATGAGCACACCCGACCGGACCGAGATGATCATGTGACTATTATCAGGGAAAATATTCAACCAGGTAATTCTTCTTGGTTAAAAGTGCCACATTGATGCATTATTATTTTTTTTTTTTAACGTAAACTAGCTCCACTGCCTTTCTTATTAATGGAATGATTGTACATGATGCATATCATTTTATTTTGTAGGCCAGGAGTACAACTTTCTGAAAATGGAACCCGGAGAAGTGAACTCACAAGGAGAGCCATATGATTTTGAGAGCATCATGCATTATGCACGGAACACCTTCTCAAGGTTGGAAACTCCAGGTTATAATTTTTGACTTTTAATTCAATATTCTGTAGTTGAATATATATATTTAAAAAAAACAACTGGTTCTTTTAAGTTGTTTATCAGTCTTGCCTAATATTCATCAATATGTAAACAGCCTGTGGTGCTTCAGCTATTACTGACCTTGGACTGACAAGGTCCTAGGACTTGGCTTAAGGAGGTGTCAGAGGGGCTGATGTGACATTGAGTAGCCGATGTCTCTTTGTACTGTACTGGCCAACAGCAGGCTCGCTCTTCTTCTAAATATTCATGTATTAAACCTTTACAATCAATTAGTGTTTCTTTATGGGAAGTAATTTTTAAAGGGCATCTTTGTACCTATGAAACTGGCCAACTTGGTGCACTTGGCAGCCGAGGACATCGGTGTTGGTCCCATGTTCATATGTGCCCACATTGCTGAGAAAATTGAAGTTTTAATATATGCAAATGAGCCTCTAGGAGCAATGGGGGAGTTGCCATTACACCTAGGGCCTCTGCTTGCACTGTAACTGCAGGCACCCTATGCACTTTGTCAGGACCAGGCAGTGTAAACATCGTCCCACCTGGCCCTGTTAATCGAAGGGCAGAGGGCGCAGCTGTTGCAGAGAATGTGGAGCCTGTAGGTGTAATGGCAACACCCCTGTTGCTCCTAGAGGCACATTTGCATGTATTAAAACTTCATTTTTCTCAGCAATGTGGGCACATATGAACATGGGACCAACACAGATGTCTTCAGCTGCCAAGCACACATGCAGCAGGTCAGTCAGGTACAAATCGGCTGACAGATGCCCTTTAAGTAGGTTCTTTTCATACAGACTTTTTCAAGACTGGGTAATAGCATTTTATGGTTCTATTCGTCGTTACTTTACATGGTTGGTATTCTCTGAGGCAACAATAGAAGCACATGAATACATGGCTAAATGTTTTTAGAAAAGTAAGGTTTGAGTTATTCTCCTGCGCTCTCTACCCTACCAGTGTCAGCATGTGAGGTGTTGTATAATGAGTTTTATCATACATAAGCACTAAACGCACAAAGTATATTTTTTATTTAATCTTAAAGTCGTCAGTGAGATCTGTCATATGCTGAGTATTACTCGGTGTGCTATATGTTAATGTATGCTAACTGATAAGACATAAGTTCACACAGGGGATACTGTTTCTCACTGAAGTGAGTTACTTTCAGGCAATCCGCCATGAAAACAGTATTCAAATTAGTTCAGCCAGACCATATATATAGTTCAAACTAGGCTGTGTTGTAAAGGGCAGAGCAACCCTCTGATTATATTTTATGTTACCTACTGGGATCAAGCTCAATAATAGATTTCATGTGGAATTGCCCGTTTTAATTAAAGGGGTATTTCAGTTAGAAAAAGTTAGCCCCTCTCCACAGGATAGGGGCTAACTATTGGATCGGTGGGGGTCCTACTGCTGAAACTCACGCCGATCATGAGGAGAGGGGCCATTTTCCATGGAGCCCCCCTGAAATGGACGGAGAGGCTGGTTGGAATGTGCTCCACCACTCTGGCACTCCCACAGAAATGAACGGAGATGGTGCTCATTTTGACCAGCCGCTCCATCCATTTCGGAGGAGGTCTCCACGGGGTCTGGGGCCCTTGTTCTCTTGATCGGTGGGGGTCTCGGCAGTAAGCATAGTGGATAACTTTTTCTAACTGGAATATCACTTTAATCTTATGTTAAGTGGGCAACAAGCAAGTGTCTTTAACATAAGTTCACTGTTTCAGCATGTGATAAATTCAGTACATATTCTAGATCACCATACTTGAACTACATAGTGTAAAAGGGTTTTCCGAGATTTAAATAAGCACGACCTATTTTCTGATCGACAGGAGTCCGACACCCAGGACCCCTGCCTATCAGCTGTTTGAGAAGACACCAGTGCTCTTGTAAGCGCCACAGCCTTCTCCTTGCTCACCAGGCACAGAACCATACATTATATAGCGGTTGTGTTTGGTATCTCACCTGAGCCCCATTCTTTTCAATTAGGCTGAACTTCACCTGGGCCATGTGACCGATAGGGAAAGCTGTGAGAAGGCCATGGCGCCGGCTCCTTCTCAAACAGCTGATCGGTGGGGGTACTGGGTGTCGAACTCCCACCGATCAGATACTGATGACCTATCTAGAAGATTAATCGTCAGTATTTGTCTCGGAAAGTCACTTTTAAAGGAGTTGTCTCATCTAGTTTCCACAGGGAGATGAGACTAAGCATCGCCCCAGATGGCCAGGCTTTTGGAAATGGAGAGGTCTGGAGCTCCGCTGTTTCCGTAACTCACATTATAGTGAATGGGAGCAACAAAACTGTGTAGATTGTTCTGCTGTGCTATTTGTGTAACTGTTTCTGTAACTCCCATTGTACAGAATGGCAGAGTGCTTGCATGCTCAGCTGTTTCTGTAAGCCTGGCCACCTGAGGCCTGTGCTCGGTCTTCTCACCAGGTAAACAGCGAGATTAGACAACCCTGTTAAAGGGTTTGACCATTTTGGACAAATACAGCTGGCCGTGTACAGAGTGGGGGAATCTAGCAGTAAATGTTTCATTGCCTTGCAGCTCCAGGTATAAAGTGTTTAAGGTGTAGTCCATAAGGAGATATTGTATTTCCCAAATACAGTTCCCATTGAAATAAACCGACTCTCTGTGTAATGTATGTATGTACTGGGCCCTCCAGAAGAAGAGCTGCTCTTTGTGGCCAATCTCTTGTCCGAAGAGGACGACAGCTTTTATTTCTTTTACTGACATTTAAGTTCTTACCAAACAGCAGTGGATCTTGGGAGCTCAGGTGACCGTTACAGATCACTATTAGTGATGTGCAAATAAAATGCATACAAATTCCTAAAACCTACAAGTGAAATCACTATTTAGATTTTTTATTTTTTTTTGCCTTTGGCTGAATGGTATGACCTTTTTTGCCAATCTCAAAAACCGTGTAGAAATTGTATGCCTAATGGGTTTTGCTTAAATCTCAACTGTTTAAGCACAAGTGTAATAGAACTGATGATTCCTTGTTTATGTGTATCATATTTTAGGGGTATGTTTTTGGATACTATTCTTCCCTCCCGAGATGAAAATGGTTTGCGACCTTCTATTGGGCAGCGCACACGACTCAGTGCGGGAGACATTGCACAGGCAAGGAAGCTATATAGATGTCCAGGTACAAAACTGAATAGCAAACATGTTTTATTCAGAAGCTTTTTCCCAATGTTTCCAGAGTTCAAAAGTGAATGAATATAAATTGGCTGCATGCGCAAGGGTTCCAGCACAGTCAGCCAAACCAACTTGACTTTAAAGCTTATAACCTTTCCTAGCATTTCACTTATCAGCTTTCTTTATTTCTTCCCCCCCACTCTACAAGGCTGCAGGACTCTACTTGCAGGACCTTTTATCTAAACCCATATAATCGTATTTCAGTAAGGTTGATACCACCCATTAGTATTGTTCTGGTGTTTCTCCAAAACAAATACAATCCTGTTCCAGTAAATAGAGTGAGTAAGCGTAACCTATACACACAGCTTACCAAACAGTATATGAGCCATGCTTTAGATGAGATGCAACATGTTTCCCACTAGATGGAGTTAATTTTACACTACGGGCACGGTGACTTTTCTATTTTAGGATTTACTAGATTTACAGCTAGTGATATGGTTTATCATTCTATTATTTACTTTTGTTACTGTTTTATAGATTTAGCTAAACGAATGTTGGCATGAAATAATCTTGAAGAAGCCAATGGACTTCTATAGCATGCTCAACCAGCTATGTTGAATGGGGATTCCCATCTTAGACATTTATGATCCTATCCTGTAGCTATTTCATAAATGTCTAATAGATATGGTTCCCACCCCTTAGATATCCAGAATGGGATATCATATTTGCATATTTTTCATTGGTTTCTATGAGAGTCATGGCTCGGATGTTTTTGGCTGTTTCCCCTTTCTGCCTGGATGCCATGGCCAGTGGCTGCCTCATCATTTAGGACACAGATCTAGGAGATAGGTGCTTCTGTGTAGGTGTCATAATGGTCAATGGAAGACTTGGAGGACCTGTAACCAATGCTGACATGTCTGTTTTAGCAACTAACTGAATTCCGTTATAATAATTCTGTTGCATCTATTATTATGCTTCTATTTTGTACCATTTCTTTATTATTCCTCTTCTAGAAGTGATGAATTATTAGCGGGTTTGCAATGAAGGTCCAGATTGGTGTCACCAGTTTGTGACACTGGAAGCACTAATTAGATAGTGTGCAGGGACACACCCTCTGCTGGTAACATCTATCTGGACCTGCTAGTTATTCATTCATAACTTCTAGAAGGAATAAACGAGTGATACAGCATAGTCCATTACAGTATTATTACATGGGGATGTGATTACCAGTAGTTGCTAAAACAGACATGTCAGGAGAGGTTACAGGTCCTCTTTAGGAGCATGGGAATGGAACAGGGCAGCCATTAAAATGAGTGACAAGTGGAGAAAGATCAAATTGGCTGCCTCGTTCAGGATAACATTTTAGGTACCTGTGAAGAATAGAGTTCAGTGTAAATGGGCAGTGACTGTTCACGCCTGTTCCCAGAATACTGACGTGTGCCATGTTCGTTTGCTGGATTCATTCTCACTGAATTCTTTATATGTATCGTTTATAAATGCCCAGATGAACATGTCACACAATGATATGCTTACTTTGGCTAGAACAGGAGGGTGGATAGTGTTACCAGCAATCGGCACCTAGGCCAGAAATGCTGGATGTGGTCTGCGAATGCCGCTGGGTTATAGTTTCAAGTCCTCTTCACTTCCAAATTCTTTTTTTTTTTCTGCAGATGACATTTTATTATAAAAGTGTTGCAATGTTTTGTATGAAATCACTGGTGTTTGGTGCTTACTTTACATCTTCTATGACTGATGCGATGACAATGTCTTGTGTGTTTTTCAGCATGTGGAGAAACATTACAGGAATCTACAGGCAATTTTTCATCTCCTGGATTTCCAAATGGCTACCCTTCTTATACCCATTGCATTTGGAGAATTTCCGTGACCCCAGGGGAAAAGGTAGAGGGAAAGCAGCCACTATAGGCACACACTTTAATTTACCTCTTCTCTGACTATTTTGGTGATCTCTGTGGGTGTCAGCGCAGACTGCTTCGGTAGCCTGCTAGGATCTGCAGGTCTGGTCAGAACAACCATTGCCTGGGAACGAAGCACTTTCAGGCAGCAGAAAATGCTCCTCAGAATTGCCAAGGAGCAAGCATATGAAACCTTAGTGGTATGGTAGGTGCTTCCACTTGAGGTAAAAGCTGTAATACCAGATTCTGCCCAAAGTGTCACTTAAAATTACACAAGTGGTGTATACAATAGAAACAATACAAAACAATATAAATAATGGCTAGTAGTTGGGTACAGGTGTAGACAACAATGCCTTTCTGTATTAGGAAAATGAGACGACGTAGGGTGGAAATTTCAGACCATGGTTATTCAATTAGCCAACTTTATTTTTGCGGTAGTCCATCATGTGTTCTTCACAGCCTGCAATTAAATGGGGGGGGGGGGGCTATTGGACCCTGAGGAGGCCTGACCAGTAGGTTCTTCCCCCATCTCCCAAAACATACTTTCAAAGCTCTTTCTTTGCTTGTACTGATTGGGAGTGCACTACAGAAGAAGCTGGACAGGAAAAGTGCTGCTTCCCCAGCCTGCCAGTGATCTATTCAGACTACCACTCATAAAGAATTTGGAATGAATCGGTGAAAAAACAGCTGTAGTATTTTTAGCAAAAAAAAAAAGGTGATAGGACTTTGTTTTCTGTCTTCCATAACAGGAACCAAACTGAGCTGTTATACATTCTCATAGACTACTATTATGATGGAAAGTAAATGGAATGCCTTTTAAAGGCTTTCGTTTTGCATTTCCGTCATAATACAAGTCTTTGGGCTCCAGAACGGATCCGTCCTCCATTTTATGGATTCCGTTATTTTCCGTTATAACGGAAAGCCGTAACTAAAACCATAACTCTAGTGTGAACCCACCCTAATACTGCTGCCAAATACCTGATGAACAAGAAAACGTTCATTCATCATGCAATCATGATCTTTCAGCATGCTAGATGATGCTGTCTAATCACGATCTGCTGCCAGCAAATATCTAGACAGCATGGGGACGAGCGATGGCATAACGATCGCACCACCCCCATGCTGCATGTAATAGCAGTGGTCTCCTCTGCTAGCGAGCAGCCAATTGCCAGGAAGAAATTCTTCCCTCCCGACAGTCGCCTGTTTGATCGCTAGGTCTAATACAGGCTTAAGCGTTTGCTCGTGCATTGGGTAATCGGCGGCAGTATTGCACTGCCAGATGATCGCTAAATAGTATTATTGCGAACACTTGTTAGCAGTCATCTGGCGAAAATCTGCCAGTGTAATACAGCCTTTAAAGTGGCTTCAGATTTGCATGGGTTCTTTACATTTTGAAGAATTAACACATAGGAGAGTTTTTAAAGATTCACTCAGTTCTTCTCTTGGCAATTGACACACATTCTTCGTCAGTATGATTCTAATATTTCTTAGCTGCTGATATAGCCGTTTACTGTACCTCCGACAAGCCATCTCCTACATTCTCAAAATAACTTGCCAAGAAGTTGCTCTCTCAAGGTTAATGAGATGCATGACAAATTGCATTAATTGAAGCCACAGTGCAGTAACAGAATTTGCTTATGTGGCCAATTCAGTGCTAACTTATCTGACAAACATTGGCCAAATATCCACTATAGAGACTTGTAGGGATATCCTGTTTGAGCTGCCTGGCTGCAGCAGAGAATCTCGCTAGAAAAACGAATGGACCATTCTGATGTGCATACCGGTAATACTTAATATATATATTTTTTTTGAGCGGTCAAAAGGAAAGGTTTAAAGATTTCCTCTAAAGAGTTTAAAGGTTTTTAATTTTAGCAAATATTTTCAAATGTTTTATTAGTTGAACTATTAATATTTATGTTAATATTTTCTGATTATTTTACAGATTGTTTTAAATTTCACAACTATGGATGTCTACAAGAGCAGCCTGTGCTGGTATGACTATATTGAAGTCCGAGATGGCTACTGGAGAAAATCTCCATTGCTGGGTAGGTCGTCCGTACCTGTTTTATAGTCGTACATGCATTGCACTACAATATGCAGATTAATTGCCCAATTAACTTTTATTGCTCGCTTATATCAGGATACATTTTTCATATTAATTGAATTGTTGAATAATATTATTTTTATGATTTGTATTCATGTTAATAATTCATAAAAGAAGTCCTTATTTGGCTACATAATTTCAGACACTTTTATTATCAGAATTTCCATACTAAAAGGGATTGTTGTACTTGGAGCCCCATATTTTAACCTTTTAGATAGAGATGAGACCTAACTTTTAGGCTGGCAGTTTCATGTATATGATTAGGCTTTTTTAGCCATAGATGGCTTGTTAAACAGCTGTTTCCAAGCATGGTGCTGGGGATATCTGAAAATGAAATTACATTGAGCTGTAGATATTTTCATTTCATCTTCACACTTCTATGTGTTTATATTATGCAGTGTGAATACTTTCCTGCTGGCATAATAAATCCTGTAACATCTATCTGGCTCATTGGCATTTCATGTTGTGTGTCAGAACATGTAGCCATAAATATGTGCATTATTTTTATAATTAAAAATAAGAAAGTAGCGACTATATTCAGTATTTCTTACACTGCCTACAAAGCCTATGTGTAAGATTTATTCTTGTATTGTTTTTATATATTTCTGCCTCTAGGCAGGTTTTGTGGTGATAAAATCCCAGAAGTCTTGACAACAACAGACAGCCGAATGTGGATTGAGTTCCGAAGCAGTAGTAATTGGGTGGGGAAGGGGTTTGCTGCAGTTTATGAAGGTAAGAAAATATCCCTGTAGAAGGATATGTTATGAAAGAAGACCATCGAATTAGACCATTCGCTCTTGCTGCAGGGTTTTTTATTTAACTTGATAAAAAAATCAGTTAAAGGCAAAATGGTCTGTTTTTAACGGATATTTTGTTCACTAATGCCTTTCAGATGTTCCCTTCAGTTGTATGGGGGCTGAAAACAGACAAAATAGAACATGTTCTTTTTTTTGGCGGCCCTTATGCACTGTCCGTCAAAAAAAAAAAACTGCCGCGTGAATACCATTGTTCTTTAAAATGTCAGACGGCCATTTAAAAAAAGCATCCGTCACACGTCCATTTTTCATTGTCTTGTATATGGAGCCTAATACAGATTTACATGGAATGATGATCGCCCAAATGATTGTTCATGGCTGATCACCACCCCATGTAGACATGGAACAAACAAGTGAGGAAGCTTTGTTTCTTGTTGACTGCTTCTTTTATATGGGTATAAAATTTATGGTCTGTTGTCAGCCCATCACCTCGTGTAAAAACGGCATTGGTCTTCTATCTGAATATACTCTTTAGGCCTCTTGCACACAAACTTTTTCTTGCGAGTGTACAGGCCGTTTTTTTGTGTTCCGTATACAGAACCATTCATTTCAATGGGTCAGCAAAAAAAACTGAAGTATTTCCGTGTGCATTCCTTTTCCGTTCCGTTAAAAGATAGAACTTGTCCTATTCTTGTCCGCATCACGGACAAGGATAGTACTGCTCTATTAGGCGCCAGATGTTCCATTCTGCAAAAGACGGAATGCACACGGATGTCATGCGTTTTTTTGCGGACCGCAAAACCATATGGTCGTGTACAATAGGCCTAACGGACATATTTACATTTAACTGTGCGCTGATCACTTTGCTACGTCACTAGTTGGTGCTCGTTGCCTTTTTACAAAATTTTCTCCTTTCCTTGGCTGTTTTCATTACCAATTGTGATGTAAAACTGACTTGATTTTTCAGCAATTTGTGGTGGAGAGATCCACAAAGATTCTGGGCAGATCCAGTCCCCCAACTATCCAGATGACTACCGGCCATCGAAGGAATGTATATGGAAAATAACAGTAGCAGAAAATTACAATGTTGGATTAACCTTCCAGGCGTTTGAGGTAATGTTATCTGATCTATGCGGTGGGGAAGATAAATTGTACCGCTCTTAGAAATCTTACATTCATTCTCGACTGAACAAATTGCCATTGACAGGCCAAGCTCTGGGCAAGCCCTTTTTAACAACATACATTTTCTAGAGGATTAAATGGATTTGAAATGAATGTACACATACTAGATTTTAATTAAAATGTATATGGTGCTGACAGTAAATTCCGTACATGAAGTCTTAATCTGTTTTTGCAGGCTGAATTGCTACAAAATAAATGATAGAATACATTTTTTTTATTGATTGAGCATAAATCCAATTTTAGGCTTGGACAGATAAGAAAAGGCCTGTCATTTTATCCAAAGCATTATCTTTTAATTATTGCCAGCAAACTGTATATGTCTATATATTAATCCTTTTGGACGATTGGCCATAATTGTGGCAATTCAAATCCACAAAATGTCCTTAAATTGTCCTCTCCCATCAAGTTGTATCTGTTTCTTGAAAAACTAAGTGAAAACCATTTGTGCAGCCATTATAAGGGCTGTTAGCCAGTTTCCAAGTTTTCAAGACAGCATAGCATTGATAAATGCCCTGTTCACATGGTCTAACTAGGCAGAACTGCCAGTCAGATGTCCGCGACAGATCACGCGAGAGCTGTTGGTAAAGGCTCCCACGTAACTGGCAACTGCACAGCTTAAAACCACAAGGACATGTGAGTTTGCGCAGTTTTCAAATTGAAATTCACTGTCAATTGATTGATAATGGCCACACAATATTTTAGGTACTGAGTGGCCATTAATAATCAATCTATTAATGCTGAATTTTTAAACAGTCACTTTGAAAACTCTGCAGATATACGTATCCATGTATTTTTTTTCAGCCATGTCTTGGAGGCTGCTGCAAAGTGGGATCCTTCCTTAATGATGACCTCAGATTTGTACAAAACTCTAATATAGCATCCATTAAAGGGATCATGCACACAAACGTATTTTCTTTCCGTGTCCGTTCCGTTTTTTTTTTTTTTTTTTGTGGACCGTATGCGGAACCATTTATTTCAACGGGTCCGTAAAAAAATCGGAAGGTACTCGGTGTGCATTCTGTTTCCGTATTTCTGTTCCGCTAAAAAGTAGAACATGTCCTATTATTGTCCGCATTACGGTCAAGGATAGTACTGTTCTATTAGGGGCCAGCTGTTCCGTTCCGCAAAATACGGAATGCACACATGTTCTGACTATTCACAGAAACATCTGGTAAGCGCATATTTTCTCTATTATACTCATATCCATCCAGACGATACCACACATGAGGCTGCACTCTGAATTTGAAGATGGGTGCAGTCCTTCTAGAACAGCTGGCTCCGCTGTTACCTTAGTATAAATATTCAAAAATTGAAGTAGCACACCAAAATAGTGAAAAATAAGCGGACCGGCTTTATTCCCCTTAGCAAGGAGAATAAAGCCGGTCCTCTTATTTTTAAAAAAGCAAAAACGCTACTTGGACTCATTTTGTAACGCTGACTCTGCAGAAAACGTGCCAATATCAGAAACAAAAAACTCAGTGTGAACAAATGCCCCAAAGGGGGGAAAAAATTATCATATTTTGGAAATAAACTGCTTTTCAGAAATGATGATTGTTTTTCAAATAAAGTGTTGAATCAGGAGTCTGTGTAATCAGTTAAATTTTCCTGAGGTATTAGAAGAGGCATTGATTTTGTCAATGCGATCTTGTGTATTACTGCAGATAATAGTCCAAGTAGTACTACACATAAGCCGTCCAGATCACAATTATTTTTTTTTTTTTCCTACTGCTCACATTTCCCCTGCTGCTGGGGTTTAAAGCTGAAATACATGGTCGGGACAGGAGTCCACTCCTTTATGTTAGCACAGCAGTTTAGACTGTATTTCAGTGCATCTTGGAGTCCTGACAGTGGAAGAATGGGAGGCAGTAGGAAAACAAAAAATGTCAATCTGGACTCCTTATATGCATTACCACTCGTGTATTACTGCAGATTATAGTCCACATTCCCTTTAAAGGGATTCTCCAGGAATTCATAAAGTAAAATTACTGAAAATACTTAGAGAACCTGTCACCAAAAAATGCAATCTATTCTGACAGCTCCATGTTATAGAGCAGTAGCATGATCCCGTTATGGATTTCGCTACCACGGACCATAACGGAATTTGGAAACCACAACGGCCCGTTGTGGTCCATGGTAGCGAAATCCATAACGGGATTCTGCGATAACCCGAACTTCGGACGCCGAACCTAAAACACAAGTTCGCTCAACCCTAATACATTTATATCTCTGCTGTTTTGTAGCCCTGTGAAGATCTATCTGTACAGGAGGGAGGTGTTATCAATAACACACAATGCTATCAATCCTGGGTGTCGTACCCCCACCGTTCAGATACTGATAACCTATCCTCTGGATAGATCATCAGTATATAAATCTCGAGAAACCTCCAGAGGATAGGTCATCAGTATAGAAGTCTCAAAAAACCTTTTACGTTTTTTCTGTAATTCTATTTTATAAATTCCCAGAGAACGCATTTAAGGTTCATGCCCTTCTGACTGGAATATTTCTCTGATGTAGTTACTCGTGCTGAAATCCTGTCTGCTAACAGCACCCTATTGTTTCTTTAATTTTGCAGATTGAGCGCCATGACACCTGTGCTTACGATTACTTGGAAGTAAGAGATGGCAGCAGTGAAAACAGCCCTCTCATTGGACATTTCTGTGGCTATGATAAGCCGGATGATATCAGATCTACCTCTAATACCCTGTGGATGAAATTTGTTTCAGATGCAACTGTGAACAAAGCAGGGTTTGCTGCTAACTTCTTAAAGGGTAAAAAGAGATTTACTTGAAAAGCTGTTACTGGGTAGCATAGCACCTAAACGTTGCAGGCACTGAGGTTTTGGACACGGCAGCATTTTTATGCCTGGGAACCTCATGTGCGTTTAGCAGACAGAGCAAACCTACAGTCCTGGCACACTGGTGCTAGTATGACATGAATGGCCTGCAGACTTTGCTTAAAACACAGTTACTTTGTATTTTCCATTACTTAGTTACCAAATACTGCATGTACTATGTAATCTCAGGGCCCCAGGACTGTTCTTACCACCAGCATTTCTGTACTAATGCAGCATCAAATCTTTCGAGGCAGATTTATTCATCAATCTGAGGTTTCATGCCTACAACCTTATTTTTCATCCCAGTGCTATCCACATTTTTTTGCAGATAGCACACTGACCCTTTCATTTCTGCGCGGCCATGCACATATCCATATTTTCTGCGGATCCATGTGTTTGCCCCCAAATTATTGAACAGGTCTTATTCTTATTCTGCATTGCGGGTGAGAATTCTGTTGATGGAAGTGAAAAAAAGCAGAGTGCACGTGGATGGTAACTGTATTGTGGACTGAAATACAGACATGGCTGTGTGCATAAAGCCTTAGGCCTCAAACACATTTTCGTGTCAAGTCCGTGAAAAAATGCGTACGTGTTTTATCCGTGAAGGATCCGTCGTTGGTCTGTGTGTCTGTTTTGACCATATGTGTTTCATCCGTAATTCACTGACGTTGCTTAGCTGATAAATTAACTTCCAAAGAATCTCTTATCTGTCTTCAGTGAAAAATGAACTCACCAAGGATGCCATCCGTGTTGTGTCCAAGAATTTGACGGACACATAGACTTTAATGGGCGTGCTCAGTCGGCATCATGGATCAAAGTAGTGCATCTCTCCGTGATTTTTTTTTTACTGACTCACTGAAATGGGAACATACACATTTAAATCAATGAGTACGTGTGCTGTCCGTAGAAAATGCGGACAGCACAAGTCAGTGAAAAACAGAAATGTTTACGAGGCCTTAAACTAAAGATTGTCGTGATAAATGTGGCTCATTTTGGGCAGTAAATGAAATCTACTTATGATATATATATATATATATATATATATATATATATATATATATAATCTATATCTATCTATTTATTTATTACAGGGGGAAAAAATAAAATAATATATAAAACCAGCCTGTTTTGAGCCTTACCCTCAGTTCACACTTGCGCGTTTTACAGCGCGTTTGAGGGCTTGTTTTTTGTGGGGCAAGTTGTTGTTTTTAATGGTGCTATTTTGGGGTACACATAACTGATTAACTTTTATTAACTCTTTCTGTGAGGGAGATGGGAAAAACAGCAATTCTTTTTTTTTTTTTTTTTTTTTTTCTACGGCGCAGGGGATAATTTACATTATGGACGTGGCAATACCAAACATATGGGGAAGATTTTTTTTTTTTTTTTTTTTCATTGAAAAGCTTCTTTTTAATAAAAAAAAGCATAATTTTTTTATGGGATTGACTTTTTTTTTTTTTTTACCACTTAATAGTCCCACAAGGGGACTATAACAGGCTTTTTGATTGTTTTTAAAATGCAATGTACTATCCCTATAGTGCATTGCATTTTATGGCAATGCTATTCTAACATTGACTAGCAGGCGGCTGTAAATTACTGGTCTGGGGCCTACATCGGACCCCAGGCAGCCTTCACATGCATCGAGACCCCGTGATCGCATTTGGGGGGTGCCAATGGGAGACAAAGGGAGTCCACTCCCTTTGTCAGCACTTTACATGTCGCGGGCAATGGCGCCGGCCGCTTGTAAAGTGTTAAACAGCCCGTATTGGCACTCCTGCCGGTCAGGGCTGTTAGAGCAGGGCCGCTCTCATGAGTGAGTAAAAAAGTGGCGGCCCAGCCTAAGGCCCCTTAGTGACCGCCGTAAAAACACGTATGGGTGGTCGCTAAGGGGTTAAACTCATTTATCAAAAGTCCTCCTTTGTACAGTCTTCTGTAGAGAATATATTTAGTATCTCTATTTTCAGCAAAAGGTGGGTCCACAGAGCAATGTCCTTCAGGAGGTGAATACTTATGCACATTAAACTGCATTGTTTTTTTTCTCTTAATTATTTTTGTGTCACAGTAAAAAATATTTTGCACCTTCAAATCCATTTTAATGAATTCTAAGTTGTAATGCAACTAAACTGGAAAAACATCAAGTGGGTCGTTGCTTTCACATGAAATAAAAAAAAAAAAACAGTAATTTTGATGTTATGTAGAGCAAATTCAGTAAAATGATAACATCATGGTAAACAATTCTGAATTCAATTTTAAATTTGCAAAATATTTCTTATAATCAGGGTATTTATTTATCGCACTGTATATGCAGTGATGGATCTCAGATTTTAAAGTGGTTGTCAGAGTGTTTTATACTAATGACCTCTCCACTGGATAAGTTATCAGTATGTAATGGGGGGAGGGGGCTCAGACACCCTGCACCCCGCTAATCACGTGTTTGAATAGGCCATGGTGCTATGGTTATCCCGGCAGCCTCCTCACAGCTTTCCAAGGCCGTGTGACCAATGTACGTGACGTCACCCACCTAGGAAGAGGCTGCTGCAATCACCGGAGCGCTGCTACCTCTTTAAACCGTTTATCGGTGGGGGTGCTGGGATAGGGACCCCCTACCAATCAGATACTGATGACCTATCCTGATGATCGGTCATCAGTATAAAACACACTACCCCTTTAAGCTCTTTTGTCCTGAATCATATTTTCTTTTGGTGGTTGTTACTCCATATGCCTGCTAGCCTTTCCCTGACGAGACTGTTTGCACATCTCATCTTTGTTGGCACTTAGTACGGTTATGCCCTATGGACCTGGATATGGGAACGAGTGGCATCATTACTTATGGGGTTGGAAGTGAGCTTTAAGTACCTACAATGTTCTTTTATTAAAACAGAGGAAGATGAGTGTGCCAAACCAGACAACGGGGGATGTGAACAACGCTGTGTGAACACTCTGGGAAGTTATAAATGTTCTTGTGATCCTGGCTATGAGCTTGGTCCAGACAAGAAAAGCTGTGAAGGTAACACACAATGAAAATGTGAAATCACGTTATTTTATTTTACAAATATTAATCCTTCTAGAATGGATTTATAAACAAATGTATTGAATGTGCACTGTAGTTTTTCAGTAATATTGAGCTGAAGTATTTTCTCTATTCGGCTACTTTCACACTAGCGTTAAAGGTTTCCGGTATTGAGTTCCGTCCTAGGGGCTCAATACCGGAAAACAAACGCTTCAGTTTTGTCCTAATTCAGTATGCATCAGGATGTCTTCAGTTCAGTTACTTTTATGGTATTTGGACGGAGAAAATACACCAGCATGCGAAAATTACGGAAAACTTGCCTGAATGCAGGATCCGGCATTATTTTCCATTGAAATCTATTAATGCCAGATCTGGTATCAAGTGTTCCAGAAAAACGGATCCAGTTTTCTGGTCTGCGCATGTGCAGACCTTTTAAGAATGTGAAAAGGATAAATACCAGATCCGTTTTTCCGGATGACACCCGAGAGACGGATGCAGTATTTCAGTGCATTTGTCAGACTGATCCAGGAAACAAATTGGTATCAGTTTGCACACGGATTTCCGGATCCGACAGGCAGTTCCAGCATCGGAGCTGCCTGCCGGATTCCTTGGACGCCAGTGTGAAAGTACCCCAAGACAAAGTGCTGTACAGTATAAAAAAAGCATTGTTTATTTTCTCCAGTGCTGTTCAGATTCATATAGAACCATAATTTTTCATCCTTATTAGGATATTTCAGTCGTTAGGTTTAGTATTATGATATGAAATAGGTTAGAGGGATTTAATTTAAATAAAAAAGGGAAGTAGTCGGTTAATAATAACCAATATTCATGACTCCCCTCACCGATTCCTTACCCGATTCAGAGGCGTTTCTGGTCCTGCTGCTCTTCAATGCCAAGAAATAGCTTGGACTGGTGCTAAGCAAGTCATTGGTGAATAAGATGATTATTTTTTAACCTGTTTTCTGCCCCTTGACAACCCCTTTAGACTAAAACCAGTATCTAAAGAGGATCAGTGTTATGTTTCTCAGATGTTTACCAAGGTGTGACCACCTTAATGTACCACCATGTTACCCGTGATCTTGAGCTATTTATTTGTACCATACCAGGGCTATAATTATTATTATTATATTTTTTTTATTCATTGACTAGAATGAGCCAAGTCATAAATCTGCTTTACGTTTCTGACCAGATCTCTACATATTTGTCCTTTCAGCTGCATGTGGGGGATTGTTAACCAAACTCAATGGAACTATAACGACCCCAGCATGGCCCAAGGAATATCCTCCTAATAAGAACTGTGTGTGGCAGGTGGTTGCACCTTCACAGTACAGGATATCGGTGAAGTTTGAATACTTTGAACTAGAGGGTAATGAGGTAAGGATTTCTCCTTTTCATCTGCAGTTCAGCGCATTATAGTTTAGAAAGCTTTGTGCATATTTTAAATTTCAAGCCCAGCTTGCTCCTCACCGCTCTGTTATGGCTCTCTGGGTTTTTGACTCATGGCTGGCATAAGTGGTGATGTATCCTCAAAGTGTCTTCCCAGTGTGATAGTCATTTATTATATACTGTCACTTATACAAGTCCAGACCTCAGATACTTTTTGTCAATAGGGCTAATGACTGCAGTGGTAACATGGTGGAAGTGTTAGTCTGAGACGCTCCTTACACAGCCTTCTAAGGCTACTTTTACAAATGCGTTTTTGCTGCACGGCATATTTAGTTTCCCATGTCGCACACAAAAGTGCTGCTTACAGTGGTTTTATGTCCAGCATGGGAACACAACAAGCCAGAACAGAATGCATTCTTGTGCACTCCATTCAGTTTTTTTCAGTTTTGTCCCCATTGACAATGAATGGGGACAAAACTGAACCATTGTGCTGAGATTTTAACACCCTGTGCCGGAAGTCAAAACCGGACGGCACAATGCAGATGTGAAAGTAGCCTAATATCTGCCCAGCTCCTGTTTTTCAAACTAGATGAGGATGAACAGGGAGAAGTGAGAATTTTTTTTATTCCTCCACCAGTGCTTTTATATATATCATGGAAGCCACAAAAGACGGGTCAGTTCTAGGACTGGATAGTTGAACTAATTATTGGCTACATAATCAATTAGATAGTATTTGTTCTATTTCTTAAAAGGGTTTTTCCATATTTAGGGGCCTTTCTGCTGCAATACTAAACCTCCACACTGATGTTAAAATTGAGAGGTTAGTTCGACACATCCTACTAGGAGGACATGTCTTAAGCTCGGACACCACGCCAAGGTCTCTCAAGTAGCCCGAGACCCTACCAATCAAGTGCAGGATGTGCTCCCCTATATACATGCACAACTGCATATGAGTTGAGCATATCCTGCTTGTTAAACACCACACCACGTTTTCTAATGGCCTTTCAGGCAGGCCTGAGTCTGCGGATGAATGCGTACTTATCTGCTCCCTGTCGTTGGGTTCTGGCTTCGTCGCTCCCCTGCCATTACTGCTGAGCTTTGGTCCCCTCGTGTCAATATCTTGTTTCAAAACAGCTGTAACCAGTCGCTGGTTGCAGTGGTGATGCATCACCCTTGCATCACGTGACTTACTGAAGCAGTGATACAAGGGGGATGTGTCACCTCTGTGGCCAGTGAATAGCTGAATCGGCTGTCAAACCAGATGTTGACTTGTGTGGACTGGAGTGTGGCGGTGAAGGAGCCGAAACCCAGAGATGGGCAAGCAGGTAAGTATGCTTCCTTCTGCAGGTCTGGCCACATGGAAGGGGAGGACCCTGAACATGGAAAACTGTCCAATATTCAAGTTACTGATTGGACCATTTATATGGGTCGATGACTAACCGATATGCCTATAAAACTGCAGTGATCCTAGAAGCACATAGTTTACTACCTGTGTGATTTCTTCTCACGATAAGTGAAACCACATTTGTGTTTTAAATATATGACAAAAATGTATTATTAGACAGAAGTTGTGTTCACTCAATAGTAATAAATTAAGTGAAACCCCAGAAAGGTGGAAACTGTGGCCAAGATTTTTTTTTTTTCTATCCTTGATTTTTTTTTTTTTTTCTATCCTTGATTTTTTTTTTTTTCTTCTATTTTTCAGTATGTTAAACAGCTATGATTTATGGATCTTGAATTATTAACCCACATAGAGCCTCAAATGAACTTTAAGCATAGTCATGACTGGAGGCAAAGACACATAGCTGAAAACAATTGGTGCATTTTCTAAAGCAATTCAGGGTTCATCGTAAGAAGCTTAGAAAATTCCAGCATAAAACATTTTATCAAAGCCATTAGACTGTGATGACAACATAATTCACGCATTGCCATACTGTACAGTTTAAGAATAGAGATGAGCGAACTTCTATTTTTAGTTCGGCGTCCCGGGTTCGGGTTATCGTAGCATCTCGTTATGGATTCCATAGCAGCATTTGGATTCCATAACGGGATGCTACGATAACCCGAACCTGAACTTTTGACGCCGAACTAAAAATAGAAGTTCGCTCATCTCTATTTAAGAATGCTTTAAAGATATTAACCCCCCAAAAATAAAGTAGCTCTGTGATTGCTGTGCTATATTCACATCAAGATCGGAGACTACTTTCTGGTGCATATGGTGGGACAAGCTCCTGGCATAAACATGTCCATAGGGCTCCATTTATCCAACAGAGACCAAAACTTTTTTTTTGTCATGTCGAATATCAGTAGTAGACTATGCTATTAAAATACAAAGGTATGTGTTAACTGTATCGCTACTTGAACTAATACGTGTATCATTTATATTCTGTTAACAAGCTGTGTGTTGATTTCCAGGTTTGCAAATATGACTATGTTGAGATTCGAAGTGGCCTATCCTCTGATTCGAAGTTACATGGAAAGTTCTGTGGGACTGAAGTGCCTGAGGTTATTACCTCCCAATACAACAATATGAGAATAGAATTTAGGTCTGATAATACGGTATCAAAAAAGGGCTTCCGTGCACACTTTTTTTCAGGTAAGGGTGGGCCTAATTTAATGTAACGCTATTTATTTCTTAGGGAGATTCAGGATCACTACATACGTACTTACATTTCAAACTAACGTTCACAGATTGGGCAGGCTCTCTGGATCTGGCATTGCTGGACGCTGCTGAATGCCCACCAGCCCCATTAAATATAATGGGGACCAGCGGAGATCCATCCGCATCCCGGTAAATATGCAGAGAACCGGCTGGACAAATACCGCTGCACGCAACAGTCTTAGTCCGGCGGATTCTCTGCATATTTGCCAGTTTGTGGCCAGATCTCTGCCAGTCCCCATTATAGTTATAGGGGATGGTGGACATTCAGGCAGCATCTGGCAATGCCGGATCCAGAGTGCTCTGGCAGGCTGTTCCCTGCTGGAACTCCCTGTCCGATTTCTGAACGCTACTGTGAAACTAACCTTAGGCTACTTTCACATTAGCGTTTTTTGCGGATCCGACATGGATCTGCAAAAGCGCTTCCGTTACAATAATACAACCGCATGCATCCGTCATGAACGGATCTAGTTGTATTATGTCTTCTATAGCCATGACGGATCCGTCATGAACACCATTGAAAGTCATTGACGGACTGATCCGGTTTCTATTGTGTCAGAGAAAACAGATCCGTCCCCGTTGACTTGCATTGTGTGTCAGGATGGATCCGTTTGGCTCCTCTTCGTTCGGCGAATAGTAAAAAGCTGCAGGCAGCATTTTGGTGTCCGGCCTCCAGAGCGGAATGGTGACTGAACGGCGGCAAACTGATGCATTCTGAGCAGATCCTTTTCCATTCCATTCTGAGAGCCCATGACGGATTGCAGAAACGGAAAGCCAAAACGCTAGTGTGAAAGTAGCCTTAGCTGTAAAGTTGAATACTCATTTTCACCATACGTGGGTCTGATTGGTATATATCATTCCTTTTGGAAATGTACAGGAAAATGAAAACTGGAATCTGATGGGTTGTCACGGGCAGCACCTCTACTTGTCTGTTATACATATCTAGTAGCATTTAAATGTTATGCAATACATAGCAAAGCACATCCAAAAACTAGACTGCCAATGGACCATGCAGAATTACAGCTTCCCGTTTTTATGTTTTTTTTTTTTTTTTTTTTTGTCTCTGGCCTTAGCTCCTACCGTGTGAGACCAAACTCTGTTCATTCACATGTAATAAATCAGCCCTCTGTGAGGAAAGTGGTGTCGTTATATATTTCTTTTCAAAGCTTATACCATTAATATTCTTGAGTTTCCTCCTTGGAAAGGTATAACTAAAGTGGAGTCTAAAATAAGTCCCCAGTCCCATGCCATATCAGTATAAACTTTTTGCCAGGCCCTCATTATTACTTTTCCCTTTACACTTTTAAATAGTGCACTATGTGTACTGAGTAATAAAAAGACTCCGTTGTGGTTTGGCTGACTGATGATATAGCAAGGAGCTGCGTTGCGCTCCCCCCTCTCCTCCTGCCTCGCTATGTGAACCTCGGCGTCTGCATGTAGCGGATCCGCTTTGGAGATTGGAGGTGCTGCCGTGCTGCTTGTTTTTAGCGGAGGTGTCACCCCTGTGAGTTGGTGTTCCCTGGACTTGGAAGCCTGCGGGTGCCTGCTTGTTTTTTCTGTCTCCTCCACGTCCACCACTGACAGGATCAGAAGGCTAGCCCTCCGTCCCTACCTGCTGTCTCCGTCTGCCTCGGTGTTGCACCCTGCCTCCTGGCTTGATGTATGGGCCATCTTCTGCCTCCTCCTTACACTTGATGAGATTGGAAGGTTTGACTTTGTGTCTTCTGGTCCTAGCTGTTCCTCCACTTATCTAAATGCCATCTCCTGCCGCCTGGTTGGAGGAATAAGTTACCTCCTGCCCGTATGAATAACTTACTTCTCCAAGGAATTCTGAATTTGCCTCCCTGACCTCTGTGCTGTGTATATAAGTGCCTACAGTTCGTCTTGCCCATTAAATATGCACTGGGACTGATTTTGATGAACTGCTGCTGAATTTTCTCAATCTGCACGGGTAAATCCATTGGGAACCGTTTATACAGTGAAGCGATTTTTATTTATTTTTTTGTTCCCTTTTTAGGTTTATCTTTTCTCTTTCCTCTCTTGCTCCTTAATTGTATTTGGAGGGTTGAAAATTAATTAAAGATTGAGGAGAAAGAGAAGGGGGGGGGGGGGAAAGAAAAATTTACATGTAAAAAAAGAGAGGAAGGGGAGAGGAAATGGCCCCTAAGCAAAACAGACGTTCTGCGGACCATTCGTCTAAAAAAATGGGGCAAAAAACATTGGAATCCCCAAATGTATACACATGAGCAGGACAAAAAGGGATGGTTGATCTGAATGGGAAAAAAATCCTGGATCTAAAATGGAAGCTATGGAGGAGGATCCTCAGAACGAAGAGGTTAGCAACGAAGAGGTAAATGATTGATTCATTTATTGTGGAGCCTGTCCCATTAAAAGGAATCCTGGCTGCGTTTTAAAAAAAAAATGGAGATTTAATGCAGCTTGGGACAATTTAGACAGATGTGGTTCTGATAAGGGACGATGTTACCAAGATCTGGGACAGAGTCACAGCTATAGAAAAAACTGTGGGGCCTTTGGAGAATGAAGCTAAAAATGTTAAATCTGAAACTCTTGAAAATGGAGGTTAACATTCTAAACAAGAAGGTGGTGGATCTGTAGGACAGGTCTAGGAGATGAAATTTGAGAATTTTGGGTCTACCTGAAGGCTCGGAAGAAAAGAATCCTGCCGAAATGATACAGACCTTAATACAGGAAAACTTTGGGAAGGAACATTTTTCTTCTCTGTTTTTGGTGGAAAGGGCACACCAGGTTCCAGTGGGCAAACCTATCCCTGGGAGGCAGCCACGGATACCTTTGGTGAAGATACTGACGTCCTGAGACAGACATGGTTTTGAAAGAGGCTAGGTAGTGTCCTCCAATAGTATACAATGGAAACAAATTGATTTTCTTTCCGGACTTTTTTAAAGAGATACAGGAAAAGAGATGGAGCTTTACGGCAGCAAAAAAAGTCTACAGGAAAAGAATATTAGATATTCATTTGTCTATCCAGCTAATCTGCGAACAATATTCATTGTCAAATCCATTTTTTTGATACCTCGGACTCTGCAATAGACTGGCTGGAAAATAATATCTAAGAAGTTTTTTTCATGATTACTTTTCCTTTCTTTCGGTTTTCCTTTTCTATTTTAGATGTTGGGAGAGGGGGAGGGGTGGTCATAGGTGAGAGATCTGTGCAGTGATGTGGCAGATCATGAGGTGTTGGGGGGGGGAATGGGGTGGGATGTGTTACGATGTGTCTCCTAAGATGGTGGGGTTGGGAGCGGGGATTCGGGTTATACCTATAGTATGGGAATCTGTTGGCTGGTCTGATGGCAGTTAGAATCTTTACTTGGAATGTGCGAGGCCTTGGGGGTTAGAGTAAAAGACAGGCGGTTTTTGACCAGGTTCAGAGACGTCTACCAGCGACTTGGTAGAGGATGGGCTGTGCAGACTTATCATTCTACCTTTACTAGCTATTCTAGAGGTGTTACAGTTTTGATTCACAAGGGGATTGATTTTGTCTGGCATCGATAAGCAGGGGAGGTTTGTTTTTCTTTATGGGAAACTCTCTGGAGGACTGTGTATTTTGGCTTTTGTTTATACCCTGCCCCCTTTTTCTTTATACGTACTTAAGTGTTTTATTAACTTTTTTGGATCGGTGGCCTGAATGTCCTGTGCTAGTGATTGGGGACTTTAATTGTGTTATGAATCCAGAAATAGATAGGATTTCTCTGGTGGGAGATACTTATACTTCAGCCCAAGGGTCTCCCTTGGCACACTTTTGTCTGGAAGCAGGTTTTGTGGATGTATGGGCATGGGTTGGAAAAAGGAAAAGAGCTTATTCCTGTATAAGTAAAGTATGGGTATATATAAAAATACACCCCAAAACACATTGCCCTACTTCTCCTGAGTACGGCGATACCACATGAGTGACACTTTTTTGCAGCCTGGGTGGAGTGGGGATTCCTTTGGAAGGTTTTGGGAAGGATGGGATTTGATACTCGATTTATAAATTTGGTTAAGCTCTTGTATAACTCCCCCATTGCAAGATTGAATATTAATGAGAGCCCCTCTCCCCTTTGTTATTTGATATTTATATTGAGCCCCTAGCTGCCAGGGTCAGGCATGACCCCATCATTGAGGGGTTTGGGATATTGGGACTAGAGGACCGTATTTCTTTATATGCAGATGATGTGTTGTTTTTTATAAATCATACTAATACCTCACTTCCCGAACTCATTCATATAGTTAATGCCTTTGGTGCAGCCTCGGGTTTTGATATTAATTAGTCAAAGACGACACTTATGCCTGTGGATAGACCTGACTATTCTATTGAGGGGCCCCTGTTTACTTAGGATTTCTGATTCTTTTGAATACTTGGGCATTATTATATCCCCTAAAGGTGAGGATTTTTTACATCTTAATCTGATTCCATTGATAAGCAAGTTGAGGTCAAAAGTGATGGCATGGCTTCGACTACCTTTATCTAGAGCTGACAGAATTTCCCTGGTTAAAATGGTGATATACACCCTACTCCATATTCTCAGGAATTCCCCGCTGTGGATTGAAGATAAATTTTTTAAGTTAATTGAGAGAATTATTAATGATCTGCTGTGGGGAAGAAAGCAGGTGAGGCTTAAATTGGAATATCATTATAAGCCGATGGAACAGGGATGGTTGAACCTTCCCTATTTTAAGGGCTATTTTATAGCTTCACAGCTATGGCTTTATAACCACTGGGAAGAAAGTCCATTATGCAGGTATTTGGTGAGTAGATCTATGTATGATAATATGCTCACACTATTAGGCCCTGAACCTGGACCCATTCACTTCAATGGGGTCTGTGTACATGAGCGGTGATTTTTACACATCACTTGTGCTTTGCGTGAAAATCGCAGCATGCACTATATTCAACGTTTTTCACACAACGCAGGCCCCATAGAATTGAATGGGGCTGCGTGAAAATCTCAAGCATCCGCAAGCAAGTGCGGATGCGGTGCGATTTTCCTGCATGGTTGCTAAGTGACGATCAGGATGGGGACCCGATCTTTATTATTTTCCCTTAAACATGGTTCTAAGGGAATAATAGCCTTTCAATACAGAATGCTTATTAAAATGTGGATTGAGGGGTTAAAAGTAAAACAAAATTAACTCACCTTATCCACTTGATCGCGTAGTTGCGATCTTTTCTTTCATGTTCAATCCTGAGCTGCCGGCTAAAGGACCTGTGGTGACGTCACATCACATGGTCCATCACCATGGTGATGGACCATGTGATGAGCGCAGGGACGTCACCAGTTTTCCTTTATACCGGTTTTGACAAATCTCCCCTATATGCCTTGCTTTATAATAGTTACAGACAGTATGGCCTCTTTCACACGAGCGTGTCCGGATTAGGTCCGGATGCGTTGCGGATGCGTTCAGTGAAAACTGCGATTTCAGAGGCAAAGCCATTCAGTTTTGCCTGCGATTGCGTTCAGTTTTTTCCGCGCGGGTGCAATGCGTTTTGATGCGTTTTTCACGAGCGTGATAAACTGAAGGTTTACAAACATCTCCTAGCAACCATCAGTGAAAAACACAACGCACCCGCACTTGCTTGCGGATGCAATGCGTTTTTCACGCAGCCCCATTCACTTCTATGGGGCTAGGGGTGCGTGAAAAACCCAGAATATAGAACATGCTGCGATTTTCACGCAATGCACAAGTGATGCGTGAAAAAAAACGCTCATGTACACAGACCCATTGACATGAATGGGTCAGGATTCAGTGCGGATGCTTTGCGTTCTCGTCTGAAAGGGGCCTATTAGGTTCTGTTCACACATTCATGGATTTTCCATATGGCAAGCCATCTGTGAAGTTTTGGAAAACAACAATTCTGTTGCTGAAACTCTTTCTGCCAGAGAACGGCCAGCGGAGCCACATGGATTAGCCCCATTGTAATTGAGTGGAATTTATCTGCTTTTTTTCCATGTGTAATCCAGAATATGCATTTTAAAATGCAGTCTGTGTCCATCATTTCAGAGATTTTTTATTTTTGGCGTTGTCCAACTGTTAATATTGATGACCTATTGACAGAATAGGTCATCAATATCAAATTGGCAGGGGTCCATCAGCTGTTTGTAAAGGAGGCGGCACTCCATGCAAGAGGCACTACGGTGGCATAGTGTAATTACAAGAACTCTCCCCATTGACTTGAATAGAGCAAGTACCTGTATTACACTGCACTTCCTAGACAAAGTGCGGTGTAATGAACAGGAAGCCTCCTCTTCAGACAGCTGATCGGTGGGAAAGCCAGGTGTTGGACCTCTGCTGATCAGATATTGATGATCTATCCTGACCATGGACAACCCCTTTAAAGTATTTGAGCAAGGTATAAAATACCCTATTCAATTGCGTTTCCTGCGCACTGTCGTCAGAGTTTGTCATATTCCTGAGTGTGTGAACATAACCCTGTGGTCCATAACTGCCATTACAATTTTTCTGTTATTGTCAACATTCAAGTTACTTAAACTCATGTAATACAGTGGGACAGTTTGTACTACATCAGATTGCCAGCCCCCTGGTAAAAAGACTGCATTACATACTATAAAAATCATCATAGAAAACTCTATAAACACTTTGAGCCTGAAGATTTCAGCTCTGAAATTTGTATATTGTGAAAACAGCTTCGGATCAGTACAAGATAAATGATGTGATGCATTTGATTAATTGCCAATATAGATCAAAATTATATACCATATTTGTTGACCTTAATTACTTTAAGACCTCATGCATACAGCCGTATTTTATTTTCCCGCAGCCACATTTCTTGTGCATCAGAGCGAACCCATTCACCTCAATGGGACCACAAAAAATGCAGACATCTCACTGTGTGCTGTCCGCATACGTATGTCTGCATGTCCGTCCCACAAAAAATATAACCTGTCCTATTCTTGTCCATTTGCTGCTTACGGTCATGTGCATGAAGCCTAATGGGATAGATAAATATGGTAATGGCAATTCATGATCAATAAATATGTTGTGAATTTTTAGGCGATATTCAGAAATCTCCCTTTGTGCAGCTTTTCAATGTTTTTAAAGTTTTCTTTTTGTTGTTTGTACACTTGTTGTTACGCTGTTTAATGTGGTATAACTTTTTTTCTTTATTATATTTTTAGAGGTGTGTTATTAGATTGGGAAACTTTAAAGGTTTCTTGTCTTTGATTTAAAACTCTAACATGGCGCTACTATTAAAATATGTTGGGGAATTACATAATTTTCCTAGCATATTACCATATCCAATCCAGTGATGTTGTTATTGGAACACAATTGTGGCTGAACAGAGTGATAACATTGCAGTCAATTCAATTCCTTAATATATTTTTGAAAGTAGTTTTGCTTTAATATAGTTGATCACTGTATGCACTGGACACTAAGGGATCATTGGAGAGGGGGATAGGTCACTTTGTAAGTGCACGTTCATTTCTGCCAATATGCCAATGCATTTTTGTTCACAGACAAGAAAGCTGCCTGCAAAGAGAAAATTTTTATTTTTGAATCTTGCAAGGACATGATAAAAGGTGCTCCATCTGGTCATGAACGTATATATGACAGACTGGTGGCCTCTGACAGTCTCAGAGGTACGACCAACCTGATGTAAGCTAACCTGTGTTGGGGAATGGATGTGTGCTTTTTTTCTTGGGGCTAAGGGCACACACATCCATTCACAGTTGGGGAAACTGCTTTCTGCTCACTAAAGAACAAATGTTTTGGGGGTTTATGGACTCCACAAAACATATGTTTCAAAAACTTCAACTAACCATATGAAAATATAAGTAAGCTATTTTTTAACCGAAAACTTACATTACATTATTCAATATTTGATATTAAGTGCAATTTTTCCATAACCTGGACTAGAAGCATCCATAGGACTGTGTCTTTTTTAATTTGTTATTCACTGGCATCCAATTTATTATTTGAAGTCACTGTACTTTCATCCACTTTCATTTCATAGAGAATGGTGTAACTAGCAAAAGTCAAAATCACTTCATTTAAAAAATATGCCCGCATCCACCTGAAAAAAGATGTAAATTCATGGCCCTTAGGATCCTCATCCCACTTAATTTGCAGTACACTGCCTGTCATCAGGCAAGATCCGTCCCTAGTAACAGAGACGCAGTAGACTGCTCACAGGAAATGCAGGCGTGTCAGAGATAGTTGAGATTGTGAGCTTGAGGAAACAACTGCTTCTACACTGCTTTAGAACAGTAAAGAAGCTCTTGTGCATCTGTAAGTGTGACGTCCTCCTTATTTGTTCTGTGAGCTCCAGAACTGAAAACTAACATTGTGGGAAGTAAGGGAAAAGATGTCACAGCGTATAGTGCTGGCAGATTTCACAGTAGGAATACGCCCCCTGCTTCTGAGTCAAATGCATCTAGCTGTGCAGCTGAAACAGGGACTAATAGGGCTGAAAAATACATTGGGGAAGGCCAAAAAAATCTGTTTCTTTACAGTTATGATTCAGCCATTATGCAAGTTTTTTTTTTTTTTTTTTTTTTAAACTCTGGTACACTTTAAAGCTAATTCAGGCAATGTAAGTATTGTTACCTTAGCTTAATTTCTAGGATGGTTGTGAGTATTCTACTGAAACGTACTGTATGTCTTCTTGTCTGATCCCCTAGCTGTCGGATAGCTCTATTTTGGATGAGCCCACAGTTTTACTTGGCTAAATTCAGATCCCTGCTAGATGCTACTGGAACCTGTCAACTGCACGTTGACAGACACACCCCATCAACTTAGCTAAGAACCTGTAATGCATATTGCTCTACTCTATTCCAGGAGAGAGGACAGGAAAAGGAAATTTAAGTCCATGAGTTTGTCTCTTTTTACCAAGTTGTTAAAGGGAATCTGTCACCAGCATAGTAGCATTTTTTTTTCATGAATCCTTGTTTAATAAAGTACCTTATTTCCATAACTGTTGGTGGTTTTCTTTTTCGTCTTGTCATTTCTTGTAAAAACCGCTTATTCAGATATGCAAATGAAGGTCTTAGGAGCCCAGAGGGGCGATCCTCCTTTAGCAAGGAGCCCAGGAACGCTCCCCTGATGTGCCGTGCTCATCTAAAATTTTTAAAAACGAACGCCTATAATCTGTAAAATCGCCTCCCCCGCCAGCTCCTCTCTGTGCGGCAAACATCCCCGCTCCGGCTCTCGCCTGCATCCAGAAATCTCGCGCAGTCGCAGTGCCGGCGAGATCTGGATACTAAGGGCAACAGCGTCACTGGGCATGCGCCAAGCCCAGTGACGCTTTCCAGAGCGATGTGGCCTCAGTGAGAAGGAAGCGCGCAGGCAATCGCTGGCACTGCGCCTGCGCGAGATTTCGGGATGCAGGCGAGAGCCGGAGCGGGGATATTTGCCGCACAGAGGAGCTAGCGGGGACAGAGTATTTAGCCTCGCCACTGGGAGGCGATTTTACAGATTTATAGGCGTTCGTTTTTTAAAATTTTAGGCGGGCACGGCACATCAGGGGAGCGTTCCTGGGCTCCTTGCTAAAGGAGGAACACCCCTCTGGGCTCCTAAGACCTTCATTTGCATATCTGAATAAGCGTTTTTTACAAGAAATGACAAGACGAAAAAGAAAACCACCAACAGTTATGGAAATAAGGTACTTTATTAAACAAGGATTCATGAAAAAAAATTATGCTACTATGCTGGTGACAGATTCCCTTTAAATATTCTGGCTATCCATATACTCATGTTTTCTTGCTACAAAATTCACTAAGAAATGGCTGAATCCAATTAACGGTAGACAACTTTTTAGTTGGGAATGGTCTTTAATGATGTATTTTATATAACAACCGAGAATATCATTATTCCGATTACTTTTGGAAAATATAACCTGCAGATAAAATACCAGTTTACTAGCATTTCACGTTTAAAAGATTTCATGGTTTTCCCCTTCAGAAGCCCCGATGACTAATAAGCCCTTGAAGGATGACATACTAGATAAAATTATCGAGCTTTGCCTTGTGATTAACTTTGTCCCTTTTAATTAATGTAATTTTTCAGCATCCTTGTGATACATGGCCATAGCACAGCATTGGATGCTGTAGGATTTTCTATGTATGTCAGGAGCGACCTGCCAGTTTTGATTTGAAGCAATGACCTGGTCTATTTGATAATAACATCTGACACATTCCTGCGCAAGCGGATGCTTCTCTCTGGAATGTCGACTGTTAAAGAGTCCTTTTTATGCAGCAAACTGTTGACCTTCTGCCAGTTACTCTTCATCTTTTCATCTCTACTTCAGTTCTAATGGTGGAAGTATCAATATTTAATACCTATTAATTTACGACTCTGTACTGGCCGCTTCCTTGTGACATATTAATATATCTCTATAGCTCTTTGGATTGGTCTCATATGTACATATTTACCCATATGATATATAATGTTTAAAGGTCTATATTGGTTTAATCTGAGTTTAAGCTATACACAGCCTGTATCCTTGTATGTTATGCTTGAGAACTTTCTGTCTTCAGTGATTTACAATTAGTATATTAAAATTGATTATTGATCATCACAATTGCTATAGGTTTTCAAAATCTGTACCAAATTCATAGACTTTTCTATACAAGGTTACAGGTTGACCTGGTACACTCTGCTGCATGGAATGCTTTGCTTGAATTAACAATTATTTTGTGTTTTTGCTGATGTGCACAATGCAAAGCTTTCCTGCAAATTAAGACTTGTGTTACTTGCAGACAAAGATGAATGCTCTAAAGAGAATGGAGGCTGCCAACACGAATGCATCAATACTATTGGTAGCTATGTCTGTCAGTGCCGCAATGGATTTGTACTCCATGAGAATAAACATGACTGCAAAGAAGGTAGGAGCCACTGAATATACGCCTGGAAGGAAATGAGTTATAGGAAAAGCCAGGGTTATACACCTACATGGGAAGTGCATTCTTACCTTCCGAAAACAAATAACAACGGGCAACTATTGTTAGTCCTTTTTTGAACGATCATTGCCTAATGTAATCTGTATTAGACATGCAGATGAGCATTACCATTGTCAGGAAGGAAGTGTTCCTTCTCGACAATCGCTTCTTGTCAGTGGAGACCGCTGCTATTACATGCAGTATGGGCAGGAGCGATTTGATAATGCCATTACTCGTCCCAATACTGAATCATTATTTGCCAGCTGTAGAGCGTGATTAAACAGCACAATCTGCCGCCGGCAAACAATGATGTTTTTTTGCCTACATAAAAAATGTGATTACCCAATAAATGAGTGTTTGGCATCTTTGGAAGTCACCAACAAAACTTTTTTTTCCAGTGGAAACACTGGTAGTGTGACAACCATGGCAATGAGATAGTAATGATGGGAAATACAGTTTTTCTTGTTCCCTTCCTAGAAAAGTTTCTCAGTATCATAATTTAGTGCTTCGTCTTGCGTCCGTGCGGCGGTCGGGACGGATTGAGACCCATTCAACTTGAATGGGTCCGTGATCCGTCCGCACTGCAAAAAAACTGAACAAGTTCTATTTTTTTGCAGTGCGGAGGCACGGACAGAAACACCACGGAAGCACTCCGTTCCGTATCTCTGGGATTGCGGACCCTTTCAAGTAAATGGGTCCGGCACTGTGATGCGGAGTGCACACAGGCCGGTGCCCGTGTATTGCGGACCCGCCGTATGCGGGCCGCAATACGGCCACGGGAACACAACGTTCATGTGCAAGAGGCCTAAGAGAGTTCTTTAGCATGAATATTTATGCTAGATTGTGGGGGTTCGACCCCTAGGATCTCCACTGATCTCTGCTGGTTCCCCCTTCCCCCCCCATCCATAGCTAGGTGGAGTACTGTAGTCTCTTGTTTTGTGACTGAGTGGAAATAGTGATATCTCAGCAAATGGGTTAATTTTTTCAGGTAAGAATACCATTTAAAATTCTTTAACACGTTGTACTATGACTTATGCTTTAACATTATTAACTATTAAAATGGATCTGTCATCATTTGTCAACATATTATAGGGGCTGACGCGCTCTGTCAGCCCAAATGCCATATTCATGAGAGGAGCGCTCTGACTGCCAGTGACTAGCATCTGCCTTGTGTCTTCATGTACACATTATGACTGCACGTCATGATGGAGGGCGAGAGGAACCGGGGGAGTGCTTGCCTCATGAATACAGCAGACTCACAACTATGAGTACACTGCATTCTTCCAACGGCGATGGCTGCAGCCGGGCACCCTGCATCCCCGAACCTCCCCTTGGGCACCTTATTTCTGTGATTGACAGGTTAGTAAAACCTGTTTTTTTGCAAAATTAAGCCACAGATCTCATTTATAAGGCCACATAAGGAATCGTAATGAGACCCTAAACATGAGCATATGTTTAGCTCACAGGGCTGAAAAGTGGTGACAGAATCCGTTTAACTGCTAATAATGTTTATTAGTCTTGCACCAAACGTGTAAATTAAGCACAATACATGTTATCCAAGGAGTACAATATAAATTGTCATTAAAAACATGAGTAAATGTAGAATTTATAAATTCTTTTACTTATCTAGTTAAAGAAGAGCTCCAACAAAAATGTTTATTCTCTGACCTGCAAGAAAGGTCCATCATGTAATCTGTAGTGAATGTAAACTCTCTGATCTCCAACTGACACAGGACAGGGAGTCGGTTACTTCTCTATTTATTCCTATGAGACTGACATTGTAGCTCCCATAGGAATACACAGAGAAACTGCCTTCCCATTCACACATAAGATGCTGAGTTACGTGAAGAGACTGATTGCTGGTCACATGACACAGCTGAGAAGCAGAAGGGAGGGGATAGCTCACAAATACACACACTGATAAGAAGGTTACCTTCACCACAGATGACATCATGTACATTTCTAGCAGGTCAGAGAATAATAATTCTTGCGGGAGTTCTTTAAGCACTTCCCAAAGAGGGTACCTGATCAGCGGGTACCCAGAACACAGCAGGAGGAAGGCATGTCATTTGCTGTTGGCTTGGATGTTGGCTTGCTCAGAGATGTAGATGCAGTGAATAAAAATCTCAGCCTGAACATAGCACTTAGTAAAAATTCTAAGACAAATTAAAGGGGTTGTCCGTTTTTAAAATAATGAATCGGAAGGAGCCATCCCATTGAAGTTAAAGGGACGGCCTAGTTGTAATTATGTTGCTCGCTGCTGCAATGTCGATAGTGAGCATATAAACAGAGAAGAGAACACGGAAGAGAATGCAACGCTCGTATGAGCACCAACAGCTGATCGGCGAGGGTGCTGGGAGTTGGCTCTCCCAATCTCATATTGGTGAACTATTCTGAGAAAAGGCCATAAATATTACAAAAGCCAACAACCCCTTTAAGATAATGGTTTCCCTCGAGTGACTTAGTGGTTGTTCAGCCTTGACATCGACAACCACTTTGGTCCAGACCTGTGCCTTGAATCCATTGAACATAAAAAAATAATAATATAAAAGCTCAACTGTCCGCTGTCCAGCCATGGTTCCATTCCCTGCTGCTTTCAGGCTCTGTAAATCCAAGAAGCGGCTGGGTCTCATGCCCCCTGCAGCCAGTGACAGGCCTCCGCGGCTTGCCACTCTGACTACTGAGGCCTTGGATTAGCTGCAGTGTTCATGGGACCCAGGTGTTTCCAGGTACTGCGAGGACTGAAAACAGCCAGGAACTGAGCAGTGACGGGACCACGGACAGTGGGTTTTCTCTTTTTATATTCAGGGGTACAGGTCTAGGCCAAAGGGGTTGTCGGCTCGCAGTGGTATAATGTTATATTGCTATTATACATACAGTCATACAGGTCCTAGAGAGGGAATACATAATAATGAAAAAGCAATGTAGCCCCTTGGACCTTTAGAAAGAAAAGCTGTGGATTATGCTGCGAGAACTTGAAGTGGAAATATTGCAATTAATAAGCCAAATGTGGCATATTTTATGTAGTAAAGTGTGTAGTTCACAAATTTTGTACTAAAACAGGTGTTAAAGGACTGAATTATAAAATAAGAATTGTTTAGGTGAAGGCATGTATAAGTCTCTACGACAATGAACACCAATATAACAAGTCATGTATTTGCCTACACAGCTGAATGTGAGCACAGAATTCATAGTCCTAATGGACTGATAACAAGCCCCAACTGGCCAGACAAGTATCCAAGTCGGAAAGAATGTACTTGGGAAATAAGTGCCACTCCAGGCCATAGGGTCAAACTAGTAAGTACTTGCATATGTGAAATAGCTTAAAATGTTACGTTGTACTTAAATGTGAAAAAATAATGCACAATGTGATAGTCATTATAGATTTATCCTGTAGAGAAAGTTAATACAAGGCACTTGCTAATGTATTCTTATTACCCATATTGCCTGCTTTACTGGTTTGATTCATTTTTCCATCACATTATACACTGCTTTTTTCCATGGTTACAGACCACCCTGCAATCCAGCAGTGGCCGTGCTTGCGCACTATAGGAAAAAGGTCAGCCTCGCAAGTGCACATAGGATGGCACTGATTCCTATAGTGTGCAAGCACGGCCACCGCTGATGGATTGAAGGGTGGTTGTAACCATGGAAACTAGCAGTGTATAATGTGATGGAAAAAGGAATCCAGCCAGCAAAGGAGACAATAAGGACCATCGCAATACATTAGTAAGTGCCTTGTATTAACTTTCTCTACATGATAAATGCCATTTGCTGAAGTGACACAACTCCTTTAAAGTAGGTATAAATAGCTGCCCCATACGTGTCCTTATATCTATAAAAATTAAAGGGGTTCTGCACTTTGTTTAAACTGATGATCTATCCTCTGGATAGATCATCAGCATCTGATCGGCAGGGGTCCGACACTCGGGACCCCTGCCGATCAGCTGTTTGAGAAGGTAGAGGCGCTCCAGGAGCGCCGCGGCCTTCTCACTGTTTACTGCCGGCCCAGTGACGTTGCGACTAGTATGAACTGGCCTGGGCGCGGCTAAGCTCTGTTCACTTCAATGGAGCTTAGCCCCGCCCAGGCCACTTAATACTAGTCGTGATGTCACCGGGTCGGCAGTAAACAGTGAGAAGGCCACGGTGGTTCCAGGTGTCGGACCCCTGCCGATCAGATGCTGTTCATCAGTTTAAACAAAGTGCAGAACCCCTTTAACTGTGTTCTTGAAAAGATATGTTCTTATCTTCACTGCACATGCCCCAAATCTAAAAGACGATGGTAAGTGCACAAAATTTAAAATGGCTTGAGCCCTGTATAGAGGCTTTTCCATGGTGACTATTCACCCAAGGGGCTCCAGCTCCATGAATCCAAGAACCACACATGCCCTTCCAAGTAGATCTGTTCCAGAATGCAGGTACTAGTTATAGAAAGAGATATGAATAGGCAGCTATGTATACACACTGTAAGGCAATGCTGAGGGTTTGGGGCCCAAGTCCTCCTGACAGTTTCCCTTTATTGCGCAGTTATGGAAAGAGGTAGTAGTTCACAACATTAGAATCCTAGTAGTGCGTGTTACGTTTCAGCCCCATGAGTCTTTATGAACCAAATGTACAAGATGAACAATAAACTGAAAGCTTTCGTGCATATGTGAGTATTACACGCTTTCAGAAAAGACATCTGTAGAATTTGACTTGAGCAGTCCTTAGCTGTACAGATTGTTCTTGAGGAAAAGGAAGCTGATTTTCATTTATTTACCAGTGTATGGGCCAAAATCTCAATTACTTCTGTGCTAGTAACATACATTTACGTGCATACATGCATCCAAGCCTGTCTTTCAGATTAAGAATTACCCCAGGAGACAAATTTAGTAGCTGGCTCTTTATTAAACAAAAGGTGTCAAAAATTGTAGTGTTGGACAATATTTATTAGGACAAGATCTGCAGATTCAGCATATTGACCTTTGTGATATTTCAGTCAGTGTGTCTGCCGGGGTAGCACTGATCTGGTCAGGGGATTGATCCCATTTTCACTGGAAGCATTCTGTACAAGAAATAACAATGTCCCCATACTAGATGCATATTGCAAAATTCATCTCGCTGCGTAATCTCTTCTTTAAAGGTGAACTTAAAGGGAACCTGTCACCATGAGAATGCCAAACTGCCCACAGATAGCATGTTATAGAGCAGGAGGAGCTGAGCTATAGATTTATGGGAAAAGATTCACATGAACGTATCCCTTTTGACAGATCCACAAAACATCAGTGCCATCCGTGTTTTGTCAGTGATTTTCATGGACCTATAGACTTCAATGGGCGTGCCTGGTCCGCATCACGGATCAAAGTAGTGCATGTCCCACGGTCAGAAAAAAAAAATACTGAAATGTAAAGACATTTCAATGGGTATGTGTACTGTCCAGCACACGTCATTGACAGAAATAGAAATGTGAACGAGGCCTAAATCTGAAATCCGTAAATAAAAACAGATTAGAGAAAAGAATGTTTGTTACTATCTGGTTTTAACTACCAGAAAACATTTTTGGTGACTCATTTCCTTTAAGAATTACTCAGAACCGGCTTTTCCAGTCCCTGGCCACAATGATTGTAAAGAGTGACAGCTGCCTGAGAAGAGTTATGGTCATTTATAAGCTTCTGGTGTCTTTGCCCAATTGCTGAGGATGGCTGCCAGTTTTCTCTTTTCCTAGGAAAGAATTGCCAATCATCAGTAGGTGGGTGAGAAGAGCAGGAGATCTGTGTCTCTTTTCCAGGCCCGGGCTGCAATGAATATAAAGCTTATTCTTGCCAACCAATTACTATTAGCTCATGAGTGACACCGCGCTGAAATAATCTAGTCTGTTACTATGTTATGCTGACTAGCAGACAATTGTCGGGAAGAAAGCGTTTGTTCTCGACAATTGCCTTCTTGTCAGTGGCGGTGAAGGGCTGCATTTACATACACGGATCACCTCCACTTTATGGAGATAAGCAATTCCTCATACAAATTGCTGCCCAGAAAGGATGATTGAGGTGTCTGCACTTCAGATAATTTCCCCTGATGAACAAGTGTTTTGCTCATTCATCGAGTGATCTGCAACCTTTATATGGGCAGATTATCGGGAATGAACGTTTGGACAATTGGGCAGTCTAAATGTGCCTTTAGGTATGTATTGCCTTGGTTTTAAGATTCATCTTTTCAAGCTGCACATCTATGATGCTGTGGCTCCCGTGTGCACGATCAATGCCGCTCCGGGCCTCACGGACGGTATGTCTCGGAGGGCAAACGGTCATGTGCAAGGGCCCTGAGAGCTGATCAGTGTGAAAACTATTTAGTCTCAATGGCATGCATGCACTACTCATATCCCTGAAGAAGTGTTCAAGGTGTACTCACATCTAGCAAAGCCATTCTTTATAGCTTCTCATAGGCTGTGCCCTGTTTCATGTACATCTGTTTTTACAATAGGCATTTGGCGAATTTGAGATTGAGCAGCATCAAGAGTGTGCTTATGACCACCTGGAGGTTTTTGATGGCGAAACAGACAAGTCTTCTATCCTGGGACGATTATGTGGTAATAAGATCCCAGAGCCTTTGGTTGCCACAGGAAATAAGATGTTTCTCCGTTTTGTGTCGGACGCATCCGTACAACGGAAAGGTTTTCAAGCCACGCATTCTACAGGTCAGTAGGAAATTATGTTTTACAGAGTTGAGGAAGCACAAATGTGTGAGTAACTTAACCAACTTTAGTGGGAAAGTAGACAAAAGCATCCTTGGAAAGTCACAATGACGTGTAAGATAAAATTACTTTTCTCAAATGCATAACATTGAATAGAATATTTAACTAAACATATTCTAAAATTAACAGAATATAGAAAAAATCTCCCAAAATCCATAATGTGTTTGATAAAATGGGTTATTGTACCCTGACCATTTTTGGTCTCTATCCTTGGACACGGTTTCTGACAATTTTCAGAGGACATAAAGCAATACTTGTTTTGTTCTTAGAAGCTATGCAAGAACAGACAAAAAGTTGTCTTGTGGACTTTCCATCAAAACTCTGTGCTGCGACATCTCTGTTAACCAAAGGTCTATTTGTTATTTTAAGGAGAAGATAATTCATAAATGCCCCCAAAAACATTAAGAAATATTATTAATTTGTTTTTATTCAATACAACAATGTTACATTATGGCGACCTCTAGTGGTAAGCTTCGCATGTAAAGCTTTGGATTCCTGTGTCATCTTTTTTATGAAATGAAATGTAGTTCAGTGTTCAGATGTTTTGGTTTGAAGTTGCTGTTGTTCTGTCTCTCACAGTATTTAATTATTTTTTTATAGTTTTTGAGAAGCATAATTATCTTTAACTGATATAGACAGCAACAAAATTAAAATGATTGTCAGCTATAAAAAGTCTAATTTTCTTGAAGTTGGTGTATAGGATTTTGCTTTAGGCCTGCTTTTTAGTGTACTTTTTGTGTTGTGTTTTAGCAATTTTCTAAATATCCTGAATTTATGATGTCTATATGTGCATGTTTTAGAGTGTGGAGGAAGACTGAAACCAGAACCAAAGCCAAGAGATTTGTTTTCACATGCTCAGTTTGGAGATAATAATTACCCAGTCCAAGCAGATTGTGAGTGGTTGTTGGTGACAGAAAGAGGTCTTCGAGTTGAACTTAGCTTCCCAACATTTGAGGTGGAAGAAGAAGCAGACTGTGGTTATGACTATATGGAGCTCTTTGATGGCCATGATACATCTGCAATGCGGCTAGGACGTTTCTGCGGATCAGGGGTGAGTCTATTCATTACGTAAAAAAGGCACACTTTTATATGTTGAGGGCCTAAAAGTACCCATACACATTAGTCTAGTTATTCCAAACAGACAATTTTAACAAAAATAGAACATTTGTTGGTTGAAATGTAACAATGAACGATAGTTTTACCCAACTGATGACAGACCATCATTTGAAAAAAGTCAGGTGTGATTAAAATTTCCGTCCTGCAGTAGTAGATCTTTTGTTCAAAGAAAGATCATTTGTGAATATTTGCATAAAGGTCTTTCTTCCATCATACAGTTTCATTGAACATGTACAGTGTTCCCTTAAGTTACAATATTAATTGGTTCCAGGACGACCATTGTATGTTGAAACCATTGTAAGTTGAGTAATCTGTTCCAAAGCCCCAAAATGTCACCCAAGATAAGAAAATAAAGATTTAAGAAAAATAAGCAGATAACAAAAACAGATAAAATGAGTCCTTACATATAACAGTCAGGAATGGCTGCTAACTAGCAACTAATACAACTATTTTACCATAGAAGTGGCCTTGATTGGTTGTATCTGAGTCTGAGACATTGTATGTTGAGTCTAGTTTCAACTTACGATGCATCAGAAAAGACCATTGTATTATATCCGGAGGCCATTGTATCTTGTGTGATCACTGTATGGGCAGTTTGAACAACTGTAATGGCCAATATGTGCTAAAATGTGCCCTTTAATCTGCCTAATAGATGGGGTCCATAAAAGGGTTCTGCCAAGTTTTCAAGTTATCTCCCATCCACAGGCTAAGTGATAACTAACTGATTGGTGGGGTTCTGTCTGCGAGGACCCCATTGATCCCAAGAACGGTGGTCGCATTTCCCCTGTCCTGATGGTGCAACATGTTGAGCATGCAAAATGCCACTCAATTTATTCTCCATGGGACTGCCAGGAATAGATTAGCTCTGTATTCTCCATTCTCTCCGGCAGTCCCTTAGAGAATGACTGGAGCGGCAGCATGCATGCATAAGACTCCTGTTCTTGGGATCGGTGGGGGTTCCAGTGGTTGGACCCACACGGATTAGTTAGATATCACCTATCCTGTGGATAGGGGATTCCTTGAAATCTTGGCACAACCCTTTTAAAAAGACTTTTTTTTTTTTTTTTTATTCCCCAATAATGCCTTTGTTCTGAATCCGATGTATTGGTCAGTGTGTCACTTATCAGTATATTCAAAGAGAAATGTAATTTCTATATCATTTTACTATATAAGGCGTGCTTGTCACTGTATAAATCCAATTAATGCATACACATGCCCATATCTTGTTTGGAAGATTGCTTCCATGTCATATAAAGATTCTTCAACCTATTTTATATCTATTTTAGCCTCCAGAAGAAATTATATCCAGCGGGGATGCAATACTAATTCATTTTCATACTGATGATACAATCAGCAAGAAGGGATTTCATATACGATACAAAAGCGTGAAGTATCAAGATATCCTACACACCAAATAACACATGAAACCTCTGCAGCTGAAAAATGGGGGATTAAAGGCCGCACATGTGAAGGATTTTTTTTTAACTAACTTTATTAGTACAAAGGTTTTATATCGTAATTAGAATTGGAAGCATCGACATAAGGAACTGCACTGGCCAGCCATGGACGAATTATTGTAGCAAAAGACGTTGATAAAATGGTTGCAAGTGCACTACCATAGCAGACGTTGAACTAAGGGTTTTTGCATGCTGCTAGGGAAGCTTTTGGGGGAATTCACAAAAAAAATACAACTTATAGGATTGTGTGCAATATATTGTTTTTTATGTTCTTGTTTTCAACAACATATGTATGACACAGGAGGAGGTTGTCCATCATACGGCGGTTTCAGGATGTATTCACAGACAAAAAAATAAAAAAGTGGTGATTTAAACAGTGAATATTTATATTCTATAGAAGCCATTCTGAATTCCTTTTGTGAATTTCCCCTTGAGCGCTTTCATACTTAGCTTGACATTTGTCAATGCTCCCTGCAAGATCACTGCAACATTCATTGAAAGTCACCCCAAGGACAGCTCTATCTTCTGACTATTGTCTGAGAAGAAATAGAAGACAAGATTAAAAGTTCCTGCAGGCCACAGACTCATGTGTTCACAGAATTCCTCAGACTGGACTTTTGTGCTTTGCAGGCAGCTCATCATGCAAACCAAATGGCATACAGAATGCAAAATAAGAAGATCTTTAGGAGATGTTCGGGAACCCGGTCAGGACTCCTCCATTTATCCAGTTACACAAAGATGCTTAGGATGTGCAAGCTTAAAGCCTCTTTGTCTCCACACAGACGTCTGCTTTACATCCGAGAAAACAGCCACTTTTGTTCCTTTCGTTATAACCATCATTTATACGAATGTAACATTCTCTTTCCTCTACTACATTCATAGTGTGAATTCTGTTCAGTAAAGGATGTTTTCAATTTACTCATCTAACATGCCATATGTTGTAATGCACTGTTACAAACATAATCAGGGACTTGTTAGTGGTTTTCAAGTCTGTCCTACTTCTCAGACTCCTTGTTTTCTGAGTAAAAGTAAAAAATAAAATGAAGTTGCAGTCAGGAACTATAATCAGCTGAATTGCAAAACACGAAATCCAGACTCTGGTTTCAGTATCCATCTTTGTAATGGCTGCTATTTCGTTAGTGTGTGAATATTAAGGACAAACTTTAATTCAGACTCCATTAAATGCAGAGATTTCAGTAGCGGCTGCACAAAAGGCCTGTGACTATATATTCCGCTTATACATAACATGTTATTGGATGAAATCTCCAATGGTGCTATATCCGTTAAGAAAACACTACAATTATTCCGATAAAGAGAAGAAAAAAAAGATATAATTGAGCCAACAAAAGTGAGAATTATGAATGTGTCCTATGACCGTCTACATACCTTGACTAAAGACTCCTGATGTATATGGAGAACTCCTTGCAATTTCAGCTCAGTGTCCTGTGGAACAACAATTGTTGCCTTAGAATTCTTGCACATGATCAAAGCGATCTTCTTGTAGATACATCTGTAATTTGATATGCCTCTGGACAACTTTAACATTTTAACATATGTTACAAAGGACATTTTAGACATAGCTCAAGCATATACTGTATATATAACATGCTGCTTCCTCGGTAGGTGTACTGTGTTCTTTTTGAACTGTTCTGTTATGTGCTTTTAGACATTGTACAGCCATGATGTATCTGCTATTGTCAATTTGTATGAATGTACATGTTCCAGGTGTGTGAAATATCTTGTATGGTCGACCAGTTCATTGTTACTTTATGTGCCAAATGGTTTTATTTTATTTGTTTTCCTATCAACAGTAGCAACTTTTTATTTAAAGTTGTCATATGCCGATAGCTATGGTTTATTTAAGAGATTCAGGTTCCTGTATGTTTTATTAAATAGAAATCTGGTTTTGATATTATTGGATGTAGGTTGCTAAATACATTGGCATCAAACATCTGTTATCTCACTGCAACATTCACTGGCACTAATAAAATGTTTTATTCCTTTAAAATACATTAGCTTAAGAAGTTAGCCGTGTGTATGTTTTAACCCCTCTGATCTATAGGGTCCTTAATCTTTGAGCAGCTTTATCTATTTTCATTTCTTGGACATATTGGACATCATCTTTAAACAGAGTATGCATACAAAAGTCACATTTTTGTGCAAAAATTGTGGCATTTTAACTTTCTTTCACCACTCTCGCCAACCTGTTAAAAAAACATTATTGGAGCTTAGTAGCTACCACAGCCTGACATATTTACTATAATTTACAATAGAAAACTGAGAGAAATTAAAACCAAAATGTATGTCAGCTCCTACGGTAGCTGGTGTACATTTCAGTTTCTGGCACACAAACATACACTACTCACAAAAAGTTAGGGATAATTGGCTTTCGGGTGAAATTTATATAAAACGTAAAAAGTTCACACTACAGTGATTATGAAAGTAGGGCATTTAGGTAGAAGCATGCAATGGTGATTTCCTCATTTCAAACAATTTATTGAAACAAAAGCCAACACCAGTGGTGTGTATACCCCCACAAAAAAATGTCAGTGTCTCAATAACTTGCCATGTGGCCTTGAGCATCAATTACAGCTTGACAACATCTCGTGCTGTTCACAAGTCGGCTTATTGTCTGCTGAGGCATGGCATCCCACTCTTCTTGAAGGGTGGCCCTCAGGTCATTTAAGGTTCTGGATTACAGAGTTTCAAGCCTCAACACGACTCAGCTGATCCTGTAGGTTTTCGATGGGATTCCGGTCTGGAGAAAGTTCAGGCCACTCTATTTGAGGTACCCCAGTCTCCAGTAGCCATTCCCTAATGATGTGACCTCAATAAGCTGGCACATTGTTGCCCATGAAGATGAAATTAGGCCTGTGTTGTTCATGTAGAGGAGCAATTACTGTTATTGGTGATTAGTGATATTCAAGTAGTATGGGCTTGTCACTGTACCATTCACAGGGTGTAGGGAAATTCTGTATTGACTAGACACACCTGCCCACACTGTAACACCACCACCACCAAAGGCTTGTCTGGTGACAATAGTAGCTGATACATGGCACTCTCCTTGACATTTCCAACATAGTTGGCGGCCATCATTTCTGCTCAGCGTGAATCGACCTTCATCGGTGAACAGCACTGAGGCCAACTGGTCCCTTATCCAGCGTAGACGCTCCCTGGCCTATCCAAGACTGACTCCTGTGGTCAGGTACACTTGCAGGTTGTTTAGCACGCAGCCCACACTCATATAAATGGTTTTGAATGGACTGATGTGACACTTGGGTGCCTCTCACCTCCATTAAATATGACCCGATTTGTGTGGCATTCATTATCCGCTTCCACAGAGCATTGCTCACAATGAAGTGGTCATCAATGTGGGATGTGGCCAAAGGACGTCAACTTCTATGCCTTTCTGTGACTTCCAGTCTCTCTGTATCTCTGTTGCAACCTGCTGATGACACTCTGTGACACTCTAAGCTCATTGGCCACTTCCGTCTGAGAACATCCTGCTTGAAGCCTCGCAATAGTGAGGTACTGTTAATCAACTGTTAGGGGTCTTCTTGGTCTCATGATGTCAAAATGTGAACAGCATGACAAGGAGGACTGTTTAAACACCAATTCTAATTGAACCAGGACATTTATTGGGCGATTCATGGATTAAACACCTATTGTGAATTTTGCTGTCAAACTCCTTGATAGAGAACAGCAGATTGTGCAAAAAGTGCTGAAACGTTGAACAGTTGGACATGTGCATTCAAAAGTTTAAAGGAGGTCACATTAGGTTCACCTGTAAAGGTTAGAGTGCATTTTAGGTTCATCCTGATATCTCACCCACAAGCCAAATACCCCTAACTTTTTGGGAGTAGTATATGTCTCTTATTAAATTGTTGCATCTTACTTCAGTGGTATTTTTTTTTTTTTTTTTTTTTTAACTAAGACTGGGATGTGAAATGACCCCCACTGAGTTTTAAAATATTGGTAAAATCTTATACTTAGTAGTATGTCTAGTTCGTTGAAATTCTGCTCACTCTGCCTTGTAGGCAATCACTATCAAATCCTGGAAACCCCTGTAGCACTCCTCAGTCTCTCCTGAAAAGCTATTTTTTAATCCGATTTAATTATTTATGCTTGTATTCGTTGGCACTTTCTATGTTTGTTTTTTTAATAACAGTTTTTACTGTTACACAAAATGTGGCATGTTTAGGTGCGCACTATCCATCGACCCTATAGGGAAATGTCCGAGTTGGTTAATGCCCAGGGGTCCACCTGTGCCCCCTAAAGCTGACGAGTACTTAATGATCTGACACTCTCAGCATTAATTAACGATGGGAGTATTGGGTATTTATATACCCAGCCCAGTATGACAAGTGCCCTCCTCGAATCAGCTGTATCACCATTATCAAGTTGATGATACAGTTAAATACTGCAATAAACACAGAAGCCCATGGCTTTCTGCCCCACTGTTTACCCTCATAGTAAACAGGACACCTGGTATGAAGCCTATACAGGCAGTAAAGACATCTCGGGCTGGAAGAGAACTGAGGCCTGCACTGCAGATGGTATGGTTGAGCCCACCTACTTGTGTTTTCCCTGTCTACTTATGTTGTCCCACCTTCTGTAATATTGGATCCACTTTTAGTTTTTTTTTTTCCAGGGCCACTTTAAGTTGCCATATTCTGCCTTTGGGCATATTACATAGCAAACCTTTGTTTGGTCTATGTCATCATATGAATCTAGACTTAAGGTCCATTAATAGAAGCTGTAGAAGAAGTAGACCAGCACTTGTGTGGCGCTTGTAATATTTTCATAGTTTATTACAACACGGACATATAATCCTGAGGATATTGCAAGCTACATGTGAATGCTAGTTTGCGTTTTATTGTGTTGATTGGACCCAACACCGTGGATACATGCACTACAGACCTGCAGAGTGCCAACTGGACCTTTTTCCATATCAATAGATGCTGGCGTTATGATATATAAACAAAAAGGAGGTGAATAACATAATTATCCATCACTGATGTGAAGGAAAAAGATCTAAAAAGTAGGCAAAGCATAGATATATATTAATCCTTATAGCAGTGATCCCCAATCAGTTGCTCTGGATACACATAGCTGTTGTACTCCTTGCAAGTGGATACCCAACCGTTGTCAAAGATATATAGAATTGAGCTCTTTGATGGTAATGATATTTCCCTACTCGATAAAATTAAGAGAACACTTAAATCAATTTGTATGCACTTATGACAATGTCTGGGCTTGGAGATATGGATGGTTTCCTGGACATTCTGTGGCAATACTTGGCGTTGTTTGATGCCCTGATACAAAATGTCCCAGAGGTTCTCAATTGTATTCAGGTCTGGAAAGAGTGAGGTCCAGTCAATGGCATCAATGCCTTCGTCATCCAGGAACTGCCTACAAACACTTGCCACATGAGGACAAGCACTAGGGTTTACTGCACCAGCATAAGATCTGACAATGATTTTGAGTATTTATTCCTGGTACCTAACAGCAGTCAAGGTACCATTTGCTATCTTGTTGAGGTTTGACCCACAGCCAAACCAGTCATACAGGCAATATAATGTTCATTACAGTGCCTACAGACACTTTCTCAACGATCACATGTGCTCACCTGCTCATATCTGTGAAGATAACTGGGTACCAGTGGAAGTCCTTCCAATTTTGATGTTCTCTAGCAAATGCCCTTCAAGCTGTAGGGTGCTGTACTGTGAGTACTGGTCCCACTACAGGATTTCAGGCCCTCATTCCACCCTTTTGGTGTCTGTTTCTGACAGTTTGGTCAGAAACATGCAGACTAGTAGCCCACCTGAGGTAGTTTTGTAGGGCTGTGTTGGTGCCTTTTTACAGCCCTCTCCAGCTCTCTTGAGGTAATGGCATGTGTCCTGTTATCATCTCTATGCTCAGACTCTGGTGGGAGACACAGCAAAACTTCTTATACACTTACACTAACTGAAATAGTGTGTGTGTGTGTGTGTGTATAAAAAAAAAAAATATATATATATATATATATATATATATATACACACACACACACTAACTGCAGGTCTTTTTTCACACAAAGAAATGTAAAAAATAAATAAAAAAATGTGCAGATAAATGAGCATATTATTGATCGGTGCGCTGCAGCACGCACTAAAAATTAACATATATGAGCCCTAACTACAATTTCTTTTTTTTTAAACAAAAAAGGGAAAAATTGGCAAAAAATCAACACAAAAAAAAGCGCAAGTAATCCTCAGGTGCTGATTAGGCACGTATGCACTGAATAGCACTTGGTGGTCACAGCTCGCACGCAGAAAAAATGGTGCAGAGCTGGAAAATTGTAAAAAACAATAAAAAAAATGTAGTACCAAAAAAAAACGCACGAACCAAATGTCGTCCGTAAAAAAAAAAGATGGGGTGGGGCTAGGGACAGGGATGGAGGGTGGTTTAGGAATCTGGAACTGCTGCAAATGAAAAAAAAAAATCATGGCAGCAATTCCAGGTGTTCTTCTTTCAGCAGCAAAAGGTCAAACCGCAGTGGTGGTGCACCACAAGTCCCAACAAGCAGCACAGAGAAGGATAGAACCTCTCTGCACACAGTCACCAGCTAGAATGGCTGTCTGCAGACAGGTTCAGCCATTTCCTGTGCTGCTATAGCCCTGCCATTGGCTGAAGCATTGTTCCAGCCAATGGCAGCACTGGCAGGGCATGCCAAACATGGGTGTCCCCTGCCTGATCTCGGGGGAGACGGGTACTGACTAGTTCAGCACCAGTCACCCCTGTACAACCCCCCCTGCAGCTCCATGAATGGTCAAAAAAACATCTAGAGCTGCGATTGGCCGGTCTGCAGAAATGGCCAATGGCAGCGATCGGGGCTGCAGGGGGGCAGAAAAACCTCCCCGTGCCCATAGGAAAGATGGCTGTCTGCCATGCAGAGCAGCCATCGTACCCCGGTCACCGAGCAATTTCGCTCAAGGACCAGGTGTACACAGCACCGTAGCTATACAGCGCTGGGATTTCTGACCCACTTTGTATGGCGCTGGTATCCTATGGGTTAATCATCCCTCTGCACCTACTTATGCTGTTTTATTGATGTAATGACCCAGACATTTAGTCCAGATGACGGTGCTAAATGTGTTGCACCAAAACACACAAGCATCAATAAATTTTATAATTTATACTGTCTCTATTGTGTCAATTCCTATTGATACAGACTGCTTCTCCAACGATACCTGTTACACACTGCAGTAATAGCCTTCACTAGAGAGGAATATCTGATAAAAAAATTCCATCTGTTTAGATCAGTTAGGAAAGACATTTTTGCTCAATTACTGTCGCTATAAAAAAATTATTTTCAATTACCATAGCACTTTTTGAACAACAATATTCAGCTGCAGATGTAATACAGGGACTTTTTTTATGCCCATATTATGGTTGCAACATCAGAACCTCCTGTGGTTCATCAGAACCAGAGGTGTAGTCCATAATATGGGAATAATAAAGCACCCATAGTGTATCTGTCTCTATAGTTTACAACCTTGATGTCATATTTAAATTAACTTTTAGGTAATCATTGTGCCACCTATGGTGTATCTCTGATAAGCAGTAGTATTTGGCAAGTTGAAGAATTACTTTTTCTCTCAGCTGGAAATGACTACTTCTGTCAAGTTGTCCTAATTGACATGTCTCTTCATGGGCTGCACGGGCGGACTGTCCATAGACCCTACAGGAAAATTTCCTGCTGGACCAACAACCAGTGGCCACCTAATCACTCATCTTGGCTGCTGGCCAGGTACTTAATGATCTGATGCTCTAGGCATCAATTAATACTAGGAGCATGAAGTAATTATTCACGTAGCTGGCAAAAAAACGTTTCCTCCTGTATTCAAGTGTATTGTCAGGCTCAGGATGGTGACATGGTTGAATGCTGCAGCATAGGGAGGAACAGAATGTTTTACAGTAATACAATGATTTACTCACTAATTGTACATGGAAGTTTAAAGTGGCCCTGGAAAACACTAATAGTAGCCCCCATGTTGTAGCTGGGTCCAAATTGACAGAAGGCAAGGCAACACAAGCAGGTAGGGTCAGCAATACCATAGTGCAGTACAAAATACCATCCCAGCAAAACCAAATCCTGCAGTGTAGCACAAAATACCTTCCCAGAAGGACCAGTAAAGGATGCCATCCTACCATCCGAGTAGAATCAAATAGCACAAAATACCTCTCCCGAAACTGTGTCTGCCATGTTATGTCCTCTTCCTCCGGCTGTCTCTAAGATATAGAACAGGGGACTTAGGAGATGAGTTGCGGGCCACAGCACCCATCCAGCCTCACCATCAGCATGCCCCCCATATTTCTCCTAGTAATGACTTCTATAGTGCACACCCCTCACCAGTGTTCTGTTCCAAGTTACTCTCTCCATTGCAGGTCACAGGCTTTTTCCAGCCACCTGTGTTTCTGCCATTTGTACATTGCCATGTATAGTGGCATATGAGGGTGAATATCAAGTTAGGGAGCATAGGCTCCCATGCCCCACCACAGTGTTCAACTCAAACTGAATTCAGGAGGGCACCTACAGCTGCCAGCCACGTACCTAAGTACCTGATGCTCCTGGGTACATTATTTTCTCATGCTGTCCCAGTGAAAGTATCAGATCATAATGTACTTGGCAAGCAGTAATGGAGGGCTCAGACGGCCCCCACATCCCACTGGTCATTGGCCCACTAGGAAGCTTCTCTGTAGAGTCTATGGCCAGTCCACACTTGGTAGACAACTAGGCTCTGAGCTTGACCTGGAGATCAAACCGGGAGCAGTATGGCTTATGTGAATTTGCTTCATCTTGTGTCAGAAACTGGAGGCAGCTAAACAAATCAGTATATCATGACCATTTTAGTAAGTATGCAATGCATGGATGGTACATGATGGGGGGGGGGGGAGTTTAATTCCTTTTATTGGCCTGATCTTTTATTTTTGCCTGTAAATCTCCAATGGATGAAACTGGCCACAGCAATTCGAGGACCCCCAACAAAGCAGCCATGGAAAAAAAATAAAAACACTACGTGGCCAGCCAAAACCATTCGACACCAAGCCCAGAATGAGTGACCCTCATTACAGCAATTTTTTCTACCTACTTTTCCTCTCTCCACAAAATGGAAGTGGGGCCCTTCCCTGAGTCCACCTTTTAAAGCCTCCCCCTACTTCTTACTGGCTCACCATTCCTCCCTTCTTTCAAATCAACTCATTCCATGTCCCATCATGCTGTTCTCCCCATGCTTTTCAATTAATTCAGCCCCATGACATTAGACTTTTCCTTCTCTAACATTAATTTGTCACATTGTATGTATCTGCGGCCTATCCAAAACTACTCCATGACCATGGAACTTTGTAATTCCTAAGGCGTGTAATGATACACGTAATGATACAAATGCTTCCTCATGAACATTAACCTTTGTCACTGCCACAGTGAATGCATCGTTTTCGACCTCTAATCCCCTGCCCACACACATTTTCTCTATGAACCCTACAGAATAAAGGGCTTTTCTAAATCAGCATGTGTCATTCCTCATAATACAAACAGGAAACTTTTTTGTCAGAAAATGTCCTATTATCAGCATCGTCTCCCCTGCTTTTATGCATAATGGAGACATCATCTGAAATATAAAATTAAAATGACAGCATGTTCAAACGGACAAAGAAAACTGATATTTCTTTTAAAAGGCTAGATAATTTGCAATTAACCTGTGGAGACAGAGTTGAGCATTTATATAACATTGCCAAAATAAATGCAAATATATTCTGGATTAATGTCAGCTTTCAAAAGCAAAGTTACATGGTGACATTCATCTAGAGAACCCAAAGAGAAAATATAATGTTAATTTCACTTTTCACTTACTTCAGCTATTCACAAATATCTAAATTATTTTTTTAGGCATCATAGTCTCTAGGCAGTTGTGCTATCAGATGATTATGGTCCTTTTACATGGACGAATAATTAAGACAATTATCGGTGATGATTATATAAATGCTCTAATTGGCCTGTTTAAAAGATAAGGGCGATCACTCCTTAAAAGAGCAAAAGCTTGTTCATGTTGTGATCGTATCATTGTAAAGGAAAGGATTTGATTTTACTTGATGTAAGTGCAGCTCTCATCTCCCTAACAATTAGGCAACTATGAGGAATGTTCTACCTGTGCTAATGGTGTGTGGTGGTCTACATGGTCTAAAAAGAGGGCAAGTCTAGCTATATAAACATGTAAGTCATCTTGGCAACCTAGGACAGGTCTTAGCTGGCCAGCTACATTCCCACCAAAATTACCTATAATTCTATGTTCTTAGTGGTAGGACTTAAACATGAATTTGTGGAATTTTCCCTCAGGATCTCAACTTTCCAAGTGTCTATTATCACTCTCAAGCAGAACAACTAACTTCTGTATAGGACGTTCCAACTTGAGTGGAGTAGTGAGACGTTTTCCTTTTTTGTCAAGTTTTGAGTCTCCTATTTGTAGCAACACTCTTCTTACTAGTCTGTCTTCATCCTTTTGAACTTCTAGAACTTTGGCCATTTTCCATTGACTTCTAGGTAAATCTTTTACTAACACTATGTCACCAACTTGGACATTTTTTCTGGGTGTTTGCCATTTACTTCTTAGCATCAGATTGGCTAAGTACTCTTTCCTCCATCTATTCAAAAACTGTTCTGATAGATATTGAACTCTTCGCCATCCTTTTAGCATATAAATCCTCTTTGGTGAACTTGCCAAGAGGTGGCTGTATATAATCAGACATAAGGTGAAGTAGATGGTTGGGAGTTAAAGGGTCCAAACTTGTTGGGTCGTTGATGTTATCAACTGTTAGTGGATGACTGTTAACAATAGACATTACTTCATAGAATAGGGTCCTAAGTGAAGCATCATCCATTCTTCTGACATTATTTTTCAACACTGAACTTAACACATTTCTTACAGTTCTGATTTCTCTTTCCCAAACTCCTCCTGTATGGCTTGCATTTGGAGCATTCATGTGAAAATCACACTGTTTCTCTAACAAATACTCAGTTACCTTTTCTTTATCAATCTCCTTTAGAGCTTTCTTCAATTCATTCTTTGCTCTGACAAAATTAGATACTTGGTCAGATCTAAGCTCTCTGACAGTACATCTAATTGCTATGAAACATCTTAAGGTGTTGATGAGTGCGTCAGTTGACATATCTTCTAACATTTCCAGGTGAATCGCTCTGGAACTTAGACATTTACATTTTAGTCCATATCTCTTGTACTCCGTGTGGTTCTGCTTGGTGATGAATGGGCCAAAACAATCCATTCCACTATAAAGGAATGGTGGTGATGGGTTTACACAATCTGACGGCAAATCTGCCATTCTTTGCTCTTCTGTAGGTCTACGTGCCTTTCTACAGACTACGCATTTACATATATACTTTGCTATAACTTTGCTTCCCTTCACTATCCAGTAACCACCTTCTCTCAAACAGCTCAGGGTAAAGCTTCTTCTCTGATGTAAGGATTTGTTGCGGTTGTGATCAATAATCAATCTTGTGAAGGTAGAATTTTTGGGTAGAATTGCTGGATGCTTAACTCTACTAGGTTATGATGCATTTTCCAATTTCCCTCCCACCTTCAGTATACCATCCTGCAGAACAAGATTAAGCTTGGACAATGGGTGGTTGTTTTTTTGAAGCCTTTTAGGTTCTTGACTAAGTCTCTTCAGCTCTTCACTGTAGAATCTCTGTTGAATAAGTCTTATTACTGTTTCTTCAGCTTTCATTCTTCCCTCTACATTCAATGATTCCTTCTTTCTGATTCCCTTTGCCAAACGTTGAATTCGAGCTACTACATTTATGACCATATTCCATTTTGAACATCTGGCTACTCTTTCAAGTATGTGATCTTGACACTTGGCTGCAGTGCCCAACAACCTTTACTTCTGGATCACACATAGACAATTCTGTATAACCTTTACTGGGCATGATTTCCTTTTCCCAAAGGAACTCTGGACCTGTGAACCAATTTGAATTCTTCAATTCTGTTACATTCAGACCTCTTGAAGCATGATCTACTGAGTTATGCTTTTATCAATGTAATGCCGATCTTCTGGATTTATTTGCCAAATTTTCGGAACTCTGTTGACGACAAAGATATGGAATCTTCGAGGTTCATTGTTTATGTATCCTAGGACAACTTGTGAGTCTGTCCAAAAATATTCCTCATCTATTTTCAATCCCAATTCTTCTTTCAGAAACTTGTTTACTGATGCTGAAACTATGGCTGCTGTCAGTTCAAGTCTTGGTATTGTCTGAATACTGGTAGGAGCAACTCTGGCCTTTCCCATAACCAGGGCACAGTGTATTTTTCCTTCTCCTATCACTCTGCTATACGATCTCGAGGTATATCCTCTTTTGTATAAGCTGGAGGTAGATCTAATGTGAAGTTTGAATGAAGTCCTCTAACTCTCAGTCCTTTGACACTTTGTTCACTAATGTGTCTCTTCCCATCATTGTGGTGAGTGTGAGCTTAACTGGTTCTGTAGCCACTTGCAATTTCTTCCATATTTCTTGATCAATGAAGGTGACGTCATTCTGGGCATTTAGTAGCGCATAGGCGTAAACCTTCTTGTTCCTCCTTTTAGAATTTGAAATGCACACTGGTACAACCATTTATGTGCCGTTCCTTTCTCCTTCCCTCACTCTGCAAGAGAATAACGATACTTTCTTTTCTTCCTCGGTATCTTTAGGTATTGAGGATTTTTCTTTCTTTGGACGTTCCTCATATAGTGGTGTAGGATGGTGTCCTTTGCATATGCTGCATGTGGCCTTTTTCTTACACTCCTTAGTAACATGGCTTTTTCTTAGGCATTCGAAACACAGTTGGTTATCAAGTACAAATTTTTTCTTTTCATCTGGGGACTTCTCCTTCAATTGTTGGCACTTGTGTATGCAGAGGTTCTCTCCACAGAACATACATTTGAAGGTAATCTGAAGATTTGTCGGTTCTGTCTATATACTGATCCCAGTAGTGACTTTGAATTTGCTCTCGTAGGTATCTAGACCTTTAGCTGCTGCATTGGTTGCAAAACTTGTTGCTCTTGCGAGTCTTATATCTCTCGCAGGCCTTTCTTCTAAGGTTTTTAAGATGTAAGATGCTATTACTGGATTACATGCTATTCGTGCTTCCTTATTGACAAACTCAGAGAACTCTTTAAAACTTGGGAAGTCCTTACCTCGATCTAACCATACTTGGAGTCTGCAGTGTTCTTTAGGACTTATTTTAGCCAAGTTATTCAATTTCTCTCTAAAAGCTCTTTGTACTAAGAAAGGATGACCATATCTTGCATTCAATTTTTCCCAAGCTTGCTTGTAGACTTCTTTGTCTTTTCTATAGAAGTTACCTTCAAGAACTTCCTTTGCTTCTCCACCAACATATCTCTGAAGATAGTATAACTTGTCAACCGGACTGAAGCAATAATGCTCGATGATCATTTCAAAACTTGCATTCCACTCTATGAACTTCAGTACGTCTCCTGAAAATACAGTGGGTTCCGGAACGGGAAGTCTAGCGAGCACTGTTCTCTGTTGTCTAGCTGGGACAATAGTTGTAACATTCTCCTGACCGTTGCTGTGGCATCTAGGAATAGAATTATATGGTTCTATTTTCTCACTTAGTTCTGAATTACACATACAAACGTAAACACAAAGGTGCAATGGCACACTGCAGCTAGAGCTACGTCCTGCCACTATGCTGGATGTTAGATGAGGCATTAGTTTATATTTTGGCCAAATTATGTAAGCCACCCACCACTTCACGGTTGCCTCTCGAGTGGTCCCTAACATTAAGTCTTACCTTTTATGGGCCATATCAGCCACACAAAATCCAGGGAGTGCAGGTGCAGCATGCATGCCAGATACACTCTGCTTGTAACCCCGTCTGGTGCCATACAGCGTTCATCAGATCAAGGGATGCAAATACCAACATGCATGCTGAGCCCACTAGTACTCCTCCTGGAACCAAATGGCTTCTGGTAAGTTCTATAAAGCAGACTCAGTTTTATACTGACTTTAAAACCAGCCTACAGGGCGGATTCACTAGTCAGGTGTGCATGACTGCATGGAGGTCACCACGCCTCCCATATATGCTACAAAGGAAAAAAAATGGAGATTGCAGTCAGCACAACCCAATACGCAGGTGCACGTTGCTATGGTGAAATACACATACAAACGTAAACACAAAGTTGCAATGGCACACTGCGTATTGGGTTGTGCTGACTGCAATAAAAGGTAAGAATTAATGTTAGGGACCACTCGAGAGGCAACCGTGAAGTGGTGGGTGGCTTACATAATTTGGCCAAAATATAAACTAATGCCTCATCTAACATCCAGCATAGTGGCAGGACGGAGCTCCCTTTGTGTTTACGTTTGTATGTGTATTTCACCATAGCAACGTGCACCTGCGTATTGGGTTGTGCTGACTGCAATCTCCATTTTTTAGTTCTGAATTAGGTGATTCTCTTTCTTCATCTTTTCCGGTAGAGATAGAGGGTATATTCACATACCTTTTTACTGACACTGGACTAAGCCTCTCTTTGTCTTTTTGAGCAGGGATGGAAGGATAATGACTTATTTTCTCACTAAGTGCTGGAGATTTCCTTCCATTCTCCTGGGCCTATGGAGGAAAATAGGAGTCTGTTTATTCACTTAGTACAGATTTGAACCTAAGACTACTCTGATTCATATCCTCTTCATATACTCTGAGTCTGGCTTCCATGGTCTTAACCTTTTTTTGCCTTTCCAGACTTTTCATCTGTTGGCGCTGTGCCTCCATTTCAGCTTCCTTTTTAGCCATCAGCTGGCGCTCCGCCTTGATGGAAGCTTCCATCTCAATTTCTGCTCTCTTGATAGCAAGTTGTTCAGCTACTTCCTTTCTTTTGGCTGAAGTACTTGAGGACTCTGATATTGCGCTGGCACTTCTGCTAGCGAAGGAAGTCCCACTTGAGATTGTGGTTCCACCAAAGGACCTAGCATAGTCTCTCATAAAAAGCTCATTCATTCTCTTTCTTGCTTTAACTTCATCATAGTTTGCTGCAGATGATAGTTCTCTCATGAGCTTTACTGTACTTTAGTGACCACAGTACATGTGTCCATGTTCCTTACAATATCCTGGGAAGGTGTCATAAACGATCGCAGGTTGACATATGCTGCCATAATCTCTGATTCAGATTCTTCTACCATCTCTACCATTTCACTCAAGTTCCTTTTCATACTTTCTTGCTTTAGCTTTCTACGAATGCCTTTAATGTATAATTTCCACCTCTCATACATTCTGGCAAACTTTTTCTCTTTCAGTGCTGCTTCTTGCACCATAGTTTCCAGCTTTGGGGTCGGTTTTTTAGCACGTGATGAACGTCTTAGTTCACTTGTTTGGGCTATATTTGTTTGAGGCAAGACTAGTGCTGCATTAGACTCTTCTGACTCAGACAGGTTCTCTTGCTCTTCACCTTCTATCCAATCTATCTTTGTATCCTCTAACAGTGGCATGGTAATACTAGGCTCAGACATTTTACTTTAAATGCTATAACAATCAATATGAATATTAAAGGACCTTTCACTTTAAATGTAACTGTGACAAATGCAGGCAATAGATGACTTTCACCTTAAATACTTTTGAATCCGTGTACTACAAACTGTCCTTTGTTTTACTTTAAAGTCTTTTATTCCTGAACACAAAAATGTCTCTTTATGCCAAAGCCTATATGCAGTAATAAAAAGGAAAGCTCTGACCTTTTTGAAGAGCAGGATACTGCGATTTGAAGGTTGCTGGAACAAATTTCATTCTTAAAGGAGACGTGTCTTTTATTGCTTGCACTTGCGCAATCAGTTTCTCTTGATGTGATGTGATGCTCTGTGTTGACTTGCGATGCTCTGTGCTGACTTGCGATGCGCTGGCTTGGATACGCTGCTGCAGGCTTTGGGCCTAATGGCTGGAAACTAGCTGGCTGAAGTACATGGCCTCTTCATGGATAGCGGTGCAGGCACTCTGGACTTTGGCCTCCCACCATGCGTCTCTTTCTCTCAAGTGATCGCAGGAGGGTTGGCGCTCTTACTCTGAATATCTGGCCTTTGCCGTTCTGCCACTTTAAGGGTCAGCTGCAGTTTGACTAATACACACTTTCTATGGCCTCTATGGTAGCTCCACTGAGGTGTCTCTGCTTGCTTACTCAGGGAACTGTTGCTGCACATCGGTATATGCTGGCGCTTGGCTACTCTAATGCGCTTTTTACTGTGCAAGTTGAGGAGGGCTATGGCTTCGCCCTCTGAGGTCGATAGGTCCACTGTGACAGGCGCAGCACTATGAAGTGCCTTTTGCGTTGTGGCAGAAGAATTTGATATCTCTAACTTTTTAGTCCAACCATACTGTCTGTTACTCTGCGAAGGTTTTGTTTCCTTTGAGCTAATCCTTCTAGCGCCGCTCTATGGAAACAGTAGGCTTAAAAAGCACACCAATTGCTTGAAATAACTTCTTTATTAACTTCAAACTTTCTTCATATGTAACACTGCCACCTCCGCAACAGATAGTCCATGTACAAACACGTGTTGCATAAAGTATCACAAAATGGAGTCACTGTGGGTAGAGATACATGGAGCCAAAAACAATAATAAATTACTAATAGGAGTTTACTATAAACCACCTAATATACCAGAGTCCACAGAAAATCTATTACTAAATGAGATAGACAAGGCCGCAAATCATAATGAGGTGGTTATTATGGGGGACTTCAACTACCCAGATATAGACTGGGAAACTGAAAGCTGTACATCACATAAAGGAAACAGGTTCTTGGCAATAACCAAAGACAATTACCTTTCCCAACTGGTTCAGGACCCGACTAGAGGGACGGCCATACTGGACTTAGTATTAACCAATAGACCTGACAGAACAACAGATGTGCAAATTGGGGGACACCTGGGAAATAGTGACCATAAAGTAATAACCTTCCAATTATCATTCAAAAGAGCATTTCTACAGGGAGGAACAAAAATACCAAACTTCAAAAAAGCTAAATTTAGCCAACTAAGCGAGGCCATATGCCCAACTAACTGGGACAAAGTCCTCAAAAACAAAAATACAGCCACAAAATGGGATATTTTTAAAAGCATCCTAAATTCTCATTATGCGAGGTACATACCGTATGGGAATAAAAGGTTAAGGGACAAAAAGAAACCAATGTGGATAAATAGAAATGTAAAGAAAGCAATAAATGACAAAAAGAAAGCATATAAAATCACTAAAACAGGAGGGTAGCGAGGAAGCACTGAAAAACTATAAGGAAAAAAATAGAACATGTAAAAAAACAAATAAAAGCGGCCAAACTAGAGACTGAGAGATTAATTGCCAAAGAGAGTAAAACTAACCCTAAAATTTTCTTCAATTATATAAATGTTAAAAAGTATAAATCTGAAAAATCTTTAAAGAGTAATGAAGGGGGAGTTGCAGAGAGCGATGAGGAGAAAGCAAAGCTGTTAAATATTTTTCTCTCCAATGTATTCACTGAGGAAAATAAACTGTCAGATGAAATGCTGAATGTAAAAATAAATCCCCCATTAAAAGTGTCTTGTCTGACCCAAGAAGAAGTACAGCAGCGAAAAGATTAAAATAGACAAATCGCCAGGAACGGATGGCATACACCCCTGTATCCTAAGGTAATTAAGTAATGTCATAGCCAGACGCTTATTTCTGATATTTGGATTTGGACTCTATACTGACAGGGAATGTCCCACAGGATTGGCGCATAGCAAATGTGGTGCCAATATTCAAAAAGAGTCCAAAAACAGAGCCCGGAAACTATAGGCCGGTAAGTTTAACATCTGTTGTGGGGAAACTGTTTGAAGGTTTTCTGAGAGATGCTATCTTAGAGGATCTCAAAAGAAATAAGCAAATAACGCCATATCAGCATGGCTTCATGAGGGATGAGTCATGCCAAACGAATTTAATCAGTTTCTATGAGGAGTTAAGTTCTAGACTTGACAGCGGCGAATCAATGGATGTCGTATATCTGGACTTCTCCAAAGCATTTGACACTGTACCACATAAAAGGTTAGTATATAAAATGAGGATGCTCGGACTGGGAGAAAATGTCTGTAAGTGGGTAAGTAACTGGCTGAGTGACAGAAAACAGAGGGTGGTTATTAATAGTACACACTCAGATTGGGCAACTGTCAATAGTGGGGTACCTCAGGGGTCAGTACTGGGCCCTATTCTTTTCAATATATTTATTAATGATCTTGTAGAAAGCTTGCATAGTAAAATATCAATTTTTGCAGATGAAACTAAACTGTGTAAAGTAATTTACACTGAAGAGGACAATATACTGCTACAGAAGGATCTGGATAGATTGGAGGCTTGGGCAGATAATTGGCAGATGAGGTTTAACACTGACAAATATAAAGTTATGCACATGGGAAGGAATAATGCAAGTCACCCGTACATACTAAATGGTAAAACACTCGGTAACACTGACATGGAAAAGGATCTAGGAATTTTAATAAACAGCAAACTAAGCTGCAAAAACCAGGCAGCTGCCGCCAAGGCCAATAAGATAATGGGTTGCATCAAAAGGGGCATAGACGCCCGTGATGAGAACATAGTCCTACCACTTTACAAATCGCTAGTCAGACCACACATGGAGTACTGTGTACAGTTCTGGGCTCCTGTGAACAAGGCGGACATAGCAGAGCTGGACAGGGTTCAGAGGAGGGCAACTAAAGTAATAACTGGAATGGGGCAACTACAGTACCCTGAAAGGTTATCAAAATTAGGGTTATTTACTTTAGAAAAAAGACGACTGAGGGGAGATCTAATAACTATGTATAAATATATCAGGAGTCAGTACAGAGATCTCTCCAATCATCTATTTATTTATCCCCAGGACTGTGACTATGATGAGGGGCCATCCTCTGCATCTGGAGAAAAGAAGGTTTGTACACAAACATAGAAGAGGATTCTTTACAGTAAGAGCAGTGAGACTATGGAACTCTCTGCCTGAGGAGGTGGTGAGTACAATAAAGGAATTCAAGAGGGGCCTGGATGTATTTCTGGAGTGTAATAATATTACAGGCTATAGCTACTAGAGATGGGTTGTTGATCCAGGGAGTTTTTCTGATTGCCTGAATGGAGTCGGGAAGGAATTTTTTACTCCCCTTAAATGGGGAAAATTGGCTTCTACCTCACAGGTTTTTTTTTTTTTTTTTCCTTCCTCTGGATCAACTAGCAGGATGACAGGCCGAGCTGGATAGACAGATGTCTTTTTTCGGCCTTATGTACTATGTTAAAATGATTGTTTAACTGTTCAATCTTGTCATTCAACATACATGGTGGATATATTTCTCTCTTCAGTATCTGTACTTTCACTCTAAGTTATTAAAGCACTTTATAATTACTCTGAGAGGTATATCTGAGGCTTAACCAATAGTTTTATTTACGCAGTTTGCTATATGATTTGCGTAGTTTGGTCGCAATTTGGTGGAACTTTAAACAAACAAACATATACAACTGGTCTCAGTATATAGTTCTGATCACAGTATTAAAATATGAACATTATATAACTGTTCTAAATACCTATTTGTCCTCTTGTTCCCATAAATCATAGCTCTGACTGGATGTGTCTGTTCGGCTCCTTTTCTCTGGTCTATACTGACTCCAGAAGATTCTGCTAGTGGATTTTCCATACATACTCAGTGTGAGGTTGGCTGTGATTGGTTAAGACTCCTGGGCAGTAACAACAGTTTAACTCAATGCTTTCTGTTGTTATTTCTGCTGTGCCATTGAGCTTATCTTACATTAATTTACTGAATCTTAAAGGCATATTTTCTTTTTCTGCTTCTGTGAACACAATATATAACTGTTATATGACATCCAGAAACATGAAGTCCCTGTAAATAACTCTTTCTGTCTTTAATATATAAACATAGGAACTGTATTAAAGTTATTGGCAAGTCTAGCTATATAAACATGTAAGTCATATTGGCAACTTAGGACAGGTCTTAGCTGGCCAGCTACAATGACAATGTTGTTGTAGATAATGTAGTAGATGTTCTCTGCAGCCTTAAATTGCTATTGTCCAGGGGCTGTCTACCTACCTTGGGCCCCTTTACATGTCCTGCCAAATAGGTTTTTTTTTCTGTTTGAAGAAGCTGCAGCCTCTTCCTTGGCCATATGACATCACTTTCATCACTCACGTGGCCTAGGCACTGCTCCTTCCCTTCCAACTTAATAAGGCTGAGCTGCAATACCAAGCACAGCCACTATCAAATGGACATCGCTATGCTTGGTGAGCAGCGAGGAGATTGCAGTGCTCACTGGAGCACCATGATCTCCTCAAACTGCTGATCGGCAGAGATGCTGGGAGTTAGACCCTGGCAATCTCATATTGATGACCTATCCTGAGGGATGCCCATCAATATGCAAATCCTGGAAAACCCATTTAAATTATGTTATCTGAGGTGTTACACTGCAGGTACCATCTACTATGCTATCTGTACTCAGAGAGCTATCACTATGTTACCTTTGCTGTTACACAGGACTGCAGGTACCATCTACTACATTATCTGTACTCAGAGAGCTATCACTTTGTTATCTGTGCTGTTACACAGGACTGCACATGACATCTACTACATTATTTGTAGTACAGAGTCTGAGTACCAATAATGTTGTAGATGTCACCTGTAGTCCTATGTAACACCACAGATAACAGACTGATAACTCTTTGAGTATACATAGTAGATGTCACTTGTAGTCCTATGTAACACCACAGATAATGTAGTAGATGTCATCTGCTGTCCTATGGGCCCCAGATCATACATTGGTAACTTTCTGGGTACAGGTAATGTAGTAGATGTTCTCTGCAGTCTTATGCAATACCCCAGATAACACAGTGATAACTTTATGGGGACATATAATGTAGTAGATGTTTTCTGCAGTCCTATGCAATACCCCAGATAACACAGTGATAACTCTATGGGGACAGATAATGTAATAGATGTTTCCTGCAGTCCTATGCCATACCCCAGATAACACATTGATAACTTTATGGGGGCAGATAATGTAGTAGATGTTTCCTGCAGTCCTATGCAATACCCCAGATAACACAGTGATAACTCTATGGGGACAGATAATGTAGTAGATGTTTCCTGCAGTCTTATGCAATACCCAGATAACACAGTGATAACTCTATGGGTACAGATAATGTAGTAGATGTTTCCTGCAGTCCTATGCAATACCCCATATAACACAGCGAAAACTCTATGGGGACAGATAATGTAGTATTTGTTTCCTGCAGTCCTATGCAATACCCCAGATAACACAGTGATAACTCTATGGGGACAGATAATGTAGTAGTTGTTTTCTGCAGTCCTATGCAATACCCCAGATAACACAGTGATAACTCTATGGGGACAGATAATGTAGTAGAGGTTTTCTGCAGTCCTATGCAATACCCCAGATAACACAGTGATAACTCTATGGGGACAGATAATGTAGTAGTTGTTTCCTGCAGTCTGGTAACGCTTCCTCCTTCTTGTCGTGCTGCTCCTCTGATCTCCTGTTCTTCTGGCTAGGAGCAGCGCGGCAAAAGGGAGGAAGCGGGGACTATCAGTAGCTGAGAGCAGGCCTTCAATAGAAGCCGTGCGGCCACACTGCTTAGGGGTGACAGTGCAGGGCTCGGTGTTGCTAAATTTATTGTGCACATGTGGGCGTCTGGGGCGGTTTTCGGCCCCACAGACCTGTCGCGTTCAGGGCTGTCAACCTAAATGCCTCTACTAAAATCTGTCATTGCCATAGTCATGCAAAACTACATATAATATATATCAAAACGGCTGACACAAAATAGAGAAGCCATTTTAATAATATATTTTGTTGTCAATTTGTATATTTAAAAAGATAAAAAGCTATAGATTGAAAACAAAACATTTTTGCAGTTTTCCCAAAAGAAAAAGAAAAAAAAACTCTAAAACATATTTATAAAAAGGTATGACATAAAAATGTGGCAAAAATTATTTTGAAAGGCCAACAAATAAAAAATTTAGGACTGTTAAATCATCACATGCACTAAATCACTAATAAGTGTCTGGTTGTTAAAGGGTTAGTCCTGAATATTAGACAATGCACACTTATCCATAAACCTTATCCATAAACGGTCACCATCAGACATAAAAAACATTTTTTTTTGCAAATTTATTATTATTTAAATACACACTGAAATCTCCCCCACCCCCTACAAGTCATTACAAACTATCCCACCCACTTGCCATTACCCTTTCCCTAAAGAGAACCGCCCTAAAACTTGTGTGAGAACATTAAGCCAATACACAGTCGGCATCCTTTTTTTGTGAACACGCCTTCCATTCAGAAAACTCCAAGATATCACGTGTTCACTATTACCTACTCGACTTCTCTTTGACAAGTACCACACAGGGTCACATGTTCGCTCTCCGCCAATTGAATACAAACTCCTACCTATCCTGCTTTACTGGGTCTCTCAAAGCTCCTTTGCTATTTACTACAGGCATGTGAAACCTGACATATACCCCTACCACCCTCCGATCCTCAACACAAAAGGTACTATACTAAGAAAGGCTTTAATAATAATAATATTTATTTATATAGCGCCACCATATTCCGCAGCGTTTTACAAATTCATAAGGTTCATGTACAAAACAAAAGTAACTGGCTATCAAATTCGACATTTAGTCCTTCCGACTGCAGAGTTCTTAATTTAAATATCCATTCAACCTCACATTTGTTAATTTTTGCAACATGGTCGCCCCCCCGCCAGTGTGGCTTAACCGATGTTATCATATCATTAGAAAACGTGGTGTGGTGTTTAACAAGCAGGATGTGCTCAACCCAAATGCAGTTGTGCATGTATCTAGGGGAGCACATCCTGCACTTGTAGTCCGTTGCTAGTGGCAATCAACAGCAAAAAATGCATACAATGGAAGATGCCAGCAACGGACTACAAGTACCACAATAACCATCCTACATACGATAGCTATAATCTGGATGTGGAGAACAATCAAAAACAAAAAACATAACCTGCTTTTGCTATGGTTATGTTAACCGATTTTATCCCCATAAACTTCAAACCCTTAGGATTTTTTTGATGCATTTTCTTGAAATGTAAAGAAACGCTATGGGTTTCAAGACCCTTTCTAATGTTTTAATGTGTTCTTCAACTCTGATTTTCTGTCTAGTGCGCCCACACAATATACTGTAACATAAAATTGTGCCATCCTTACCTGGTGTCCAAAGCAGTGGCTCATCATCCTAGTACAGGTAGAGAGCAGTACAGAACATGTAGTACCGTATTACTCCCTAGAGATGTGATACTAGGCAGCCAATCAGCGTTTTACCATTATGGATTCCGATAAAACGGAATTCTATGATAGAAACATAGTAACATAGTATATAAGGCAGAAAAAAGACATTTGTTTATCCAGTTCGACCTGTTTCCTGCAAGTTGATCCAAGGGAAGGCAAAAAACCCCTGTGAGGTAGAGCCAATTTTCCCCACTTAAGGGGAAAAAATTCCTTCCCGACTCCAATCAGGCAATCAGAATAACTCCCTGGATCAACGACCCATCTTTAGTAGCTATAGCCTGAAATATTATTACGCTCCAGAAATACATCCAGGCCCTACTTGAATTCCTTTATTGTACTCACCATCACCACCTCCTCAGGCAGAGAGTTCCATAGTCTTACTGCTCTTACCGTGAAGGAATGCATGGAATGCAAAACGGAAGCCTTTAAGAGGCATTCCACTTTGATCCATCATAATATAAGTCTATGGCCAAGCATAATGGATCCGTCTGGTTTCCGCTATGCAGGACTTTTTTATGCTTGGCTTTAGACTTGTATTATGAAGGATCAAAGCAGATTGCCTCTTAAAGGCTTCCGTTTTGCATTCCGTCATAGAATTCCATTATATTCCATTATAACAGAATCCATAACGTGATTCTTCCACTGCCCGAACATTGAATCCAAATCTGTAAAGTTCGAGTTTGCTCATTCCTTGTGGTAACCAAGGGGTCTTTATAAATTATGGCTGTGACAAACTGCCATTTATCCCTGGTCATTGGAGAGGCCTGCTTGTCAGCCTCTTACCCTGTGACTATGGCCCCAGTGACAGTTGGCATTCACAATGGACATTGCCTGTGACCTAATCAACATCCACAATGGACATTGCCTGTGACCTAATCAGCATTCACAATGGACATTGCCTGTGACCTAATCAGCATTCACAATGGACATTGCCTGTGACCTAATCAACATCCACAATGGACATTGCCTGTGACCTAATCAACATCCACAATGGACATTGCTGTGACCTAATCAACATTCACAATGGACATTGCCTGTGACCTAATCAGCAAGCACAATGGACATTACCTGTGACCTAATCAACATCCACAATGGACATTACCTGTGACCTAATCAGCCAGCACAATGGACCATGCATGTGGGGTTGGGATATATCTGGCTGTATGTTGATTGGTCGCTGTATTTTGTGTGCCTGTCCTCAATCAGGTCCCCGGGGGAGTAGCCCTGGCTGGAAGACTTGCATAAAAGGCCAAGCTTTGCCATCCAATAAAGAGTTCCTGCTTGACCCTCAAAACGAAGTGTCGTCTCGTTATTGGGGGGGGGGGATTTATTGTATGCTGTTGCAGTTTGACTGCTAGGAGTGTAAACCTCTTCGTATGGTTTTTCCTATTCGGCTGTTTAGCGCATTCATATGCTTCTCCAACTTGGTGGTTGTGGTGTCGGCTAGAGCGCTTGGAATCCTCAAGAAGCGCTAGGAGCATCTTTCAACGGAGGTACCCAGTCGGGGTGCCCGTCGATCCGTTACAATGGCCTATACTTATATAACTTTAGGCAGGTTATCCGCTTCACTATCAGCCAGTTGATCACTTGAGTCATCATAGATCCGAAGTCGATCCGTTCAAATAGTTACATTTTAATGCTGTATCTGGTACCAAAGCCCAGTTTGGATTGCTATTTTAAATAGTTTTTCAATATGCAGATATGCATACAGTAGGAGTTAACTGAAGCTTTCTCTACTTCGGGCGAGAAGAAGTTTGGATACAGCATTAAAATATAAGTATTTGAATGAATCAATTTTGGATCTATGATCCAAAGGTCGATTTGCTCAAGCCTACCCATAATACAAATGAGATAACTTTTGAAAAAAAGTCCTCTTGGACGCCAGCTATTTTTTTTTGATTTCTTTATGAACATGCACATAATCATTGGGGAGAGAGGAATACTTTGCTGCCTCTGGCAGTGGCTCATCTCCTGCGTGAACAAAGGATTAGCATGTTGGGTTAGAGGACAGAGATAATTGGGAGGCCCTTATAAAAATGGTTTCATCAGCCAAAATGGGTCAGTTTTATCTAATGTGTATGGCCACTTTAAAACCTGTAGACATTACATGAAAATTTGAATTGTGTGATCAGTAGCAGATACGGATATCCAAAGGTCCCTTTACACTGGCCAATTTTGTAGGCGATTGTCCGAACGCTTCCTTCCCAGCAATTCCTATGAAAGCTCATTAGCGATTATCTGGCAAATTCTTGCCCCATGTAAAGGACCTTTTATGAAGGTGATGTATATTACTGATTTTCAGGTCATTGTCCCTCTCTTCTACATATATCAAACCTTATAGGTTACTCTGTATTGATAGCATGCACTAATGAGAGCATACAAACCTGAAAACAGAGTTTGTATGTAAATTGGAATATATAACTTTGTCTTTCTAGGTTGCAACTGTTGTATACGCCATTGGTTCTGGTTGCACAGCCTACCAATTTTATCGTGTAATGGAAATGAGATGTACCTTTTATAATGGATATACTGTACTGCAATGCAAAATTTCCACACTAGAGGGTGCTCAAAGTATTCAAAAGAGATTAAAGTCCTAAGAAGCGCTAAATACACTCTTGTCTGTACGTTCTTATATCTCTGCAGAACTTACTAATGCCATGTATATCCCCAGTTTGTTTCCTTTACAATTTACTTGACCTTTTATGAGCAGTTTATGAGTTTATAAACTTTGTATATTTTTATCTTGATTCTAGATCACATACATTAGTTTTTTTTCTACTTATCCAAAACATATTTAAAAACAGATGTTGGCATACATCCCAATTGGGTGCACTGCACAAAATGTGGACGTCATTATCCATCGTGTTTTCAGACATCATTAGCAACAGAAAGGAAAAGACTACATGAAAAGCTTTCTTGCCTGATCTAGAAGGACACAATTGCTGGTGGGAAAAAAACCTGTATTTTCATTTTCTGCAGGAATTAGCTTGGGAATGGTTGCTTCTCTGAGCTTGAAGTGCATGGTCTGTCATTAGATATCTTCATCATCATGCTGGAAGTTACTGAATACAGCTGTTAAGAAGCCTCATGCATCCATGGACATGAGTAAATCATTGCACTATGGACGTAATAGCTTACATGCCATAATAAAAAAAAATACTATTCCTGCAAGGTATGGTAATTGTCAGGATCATATGAGAATGAGCCTCTGAGATTTATAAAAGTAGAAAACAAGGAGGAAATCCTGAAACCATCTGCAGTCTGCAAGAGAACTGCAATTTGGGAAATCAAATTACTCTAAGCATAAACCAAAGCGGCCTGCGGATAGTTAAAATGATAATGCCTGAAAATGCCAAGTCACATTTCAGAAATCCAGGATTAGAAAACATGGCTACTTCCTTCCAAAATCAGTGCCACGCCTGTCCACAGGTTGAGTTTGGTACTGCACCTCAGACTCAATCACTTCAATGGAGCTGAGCTACAATCTCAGAACCAGAACCTAAGGACGGGTGTGGCACCCTTTTTGCTTGTAAAAAGCTGGGTTTTCTGCTACTGTTTCTTAATGTAATGTATGGCTATTGCCAGCCCATCATTATCTATGACTTTCCTCACATTGGGCTGGACTGTGCACACTGCTAGTAAAGTGCTGCTGATACAGAGGGCAGAGTCTGAAGCCTCTTCTGTTAGGCTTCTTTCGGACCTGCGGACATCTGGCAGATGATGCCAGGAATCGGCTGGATTTCCACCAGACCCCATTATAGTCATTGGGACCGGCAGGCATTCAGATATCGTCCGGCAACGCCAGATCCAGAGAGCTCCGGCAGGCTGTTGTGTCAGAGAACTCTTGTCAGCAGTGAGAAACCAGCCTTACTCAAGCTGGCTACATTAGTTTAGGTAGGTTGTTTGGCTGACGGCTTTTCCTCATGTTCATGCGTGGTCTCTGCCTAACATGAATGTGCTTTGAATGGGGACAACTAAAACATCAGGTTTTTTAAATCCAATAGCCTGACACTTCTTTCCCTGAATCTACTGTGGAGGAAGTCAGGGAAGTACATCTATAGCTCTATACCTTATTACAAGAGCCACATAGCCACAAGAGAATCCTGCTTCAGATTTCTATAATCAATATGGCAGACAGAAGCCAGATTGTTATTATTTTTTTTTAAAGGGGTAGACTTTTATATTGATGGACTATTGTCAGATCATAAATATCAGATCATCCGACTTCCAACACCCCTACCATCAGCTGTTGGATGAGACCACAATGCTCAGCGAGTGCCATGGCCTCTTCCTAGGCAAGTGGCGTCACATTCATCAGTCACATGGCCTAGGCGCAGCTCAGTCCCCCCTCAATTGAATGGGACTGGGCTCACAACAGGAAGTAAATCCAGCACTCCAGTAAAATAAAATATAGCCTTTATGCCATGATTGTAAAAATGTAATCACATTGTGTCCATAAGCAGATATAACACATCAGTCTGACGCGTTTTCGACCCCTCCTGGTCCTTAATCATGCACCCATTCAGAGGTGAGCTGATCTGTATATCTTCAATGGGCTTGGGTTGCAATACCAAGCACAGCCACTATCCAATGGATGGCACTGTGCTTTGTAAACCTTGAGGAGCCTGCAGTGCTTACTGTAGTGTTGTGGTCTCTTCAAACAGATGATCGGACAGGGGTTCCAGGAATCGGACCCTCACCGATCATATATAGATAATAGGTCCTCAATGTAGAAATCCCTGACAACTCCTTTAGGCTACATGCACACGACAGTTGGTTTTTGCTGGCCGCAAATCGCGGATCCGTCTTCCTTTTTTTTTCACATCCACATCCATTCCAAGTGTCCGCAAATTTTGTAGGTTATGTTTCCATGTGTCTTCCGTTTTTTTTTTGCGGATCCGTACAATACAAAGCGTTCCAGTACAATACGTGGCACTTGGTAGGTGGGGGTCCTGTTACAGATTTTGCATTGAGGAATCACATTAGAAAAATGGGTGGCTTCTTTCCGTAGAGACAATGCCACTCTTGACAAAAGGCTATTTCTGGATGTGCAGCTCATTAAATGGGAAAGATTTCCAACAGCAGATACAATCCATATAAGCAAGAGAGGAAAAATCAGACATATGTTTCAAATCGTATGCATCCCTGCATTTAGTTACAATTTAGTTATAATTCAGTAAAAAAAGATACAATTTTAACTTTAGGAAATGCAGTGAAAATGAAGGTGCATTTGCATATTTATAAGGATTTTATTGCTGTCCTGCTGTTTTGTTAGATACTTCATTCTTATGAGAAAAAAATGACATAGCATAACAGTTCTGTCATACATTCTGTCTGTTTTCCTTGGTGATGAGAATAGTTTATAGTCTAGATTTCATACGAGGACTGTTTGAGCTGCCAATAACTAAATACCAGGAACACACAGTAATTCACAATGATTGAAGGCTTAATTAAGAAGAGATGTAGTGCATCATAAGATTTTACCAGAGCCTCTTATCAAAGTTCAACAGCACCGCTGAATGGTTTTACTTCCACAACCGATGACATCACTTAGTGATGAGCTATGAAATGTTCTTGGAAGAATAATTAACCAATTGACTCCACACAAAAATAATGCACGCTTCAGGTGTTCTGTAAAAATCAAGAATCTGAAAGGACTTTATCTTTAAGGTGAAACTCTCTATAGCTATATTTTATGAAGCACAAGTGGATGGGGAAATGTGAACAGAGCTGTTCTGGAGATGCTTCTGTTGAAAATCACCTGGAGTGCATTTACCCTCAGTTCACACTTACGCGTTTTACAGCGGGTTCGAACGCGCTGTAAAACGCTCAACAGGAGAAAACTCATGTTTCCCTATGGGCATGGTTCTCACCTGAGCGTTTTACAGCTCGTTTGAACGCGCTGTAAAACGCCCTACGCTCAAAGAAGTTCTTGAGCTTCTTTGGGGCGTTTTGTCGCGCGTTTGGACCCATAGACTTCAATGGGAACGCGCATAAAATGCGCGTTTAACACGCGTTAAAGTGTAGATATGCCTTTTTCAATTGGTCTCCAGAGTCACGAACGCGCGTATGACGCGCGTTTCCTATTTGCAAAAACGCACGTAAAACGCGCGTCTCAGAAACGCTCAGGTGTGAACCCAGGGTAAGGCAACTGGAAACCACTAACCCTGGGTTCACACCTGAGCGTTTCTGAGATTCGCGTTTTTGTCGCGCGTATTACAGCGCGTTTTTTCAAATAGGAAACGCGCGTCATACGCGCGTTCGTGACTCTGGAGAGCAATTGAAAAAGGCATATCTACACTTTAACGCGTGTTAGCAACGCGCGTTTTACGTGCGTTCCCATTGAAGTCTATGGGTGCAAACGCGCGACAAAACGCCCCAAAGAAGCTCAAGAACTTCTTTGAGCGTAGGGCGTTTTACAGCGCTTTCAAACGCGCTGTAAAACGCTCAGGTGAGAACCATGCCCATAGGGAAACAGGAGTTTTCTCCTGTTGAGCGTTTTACAGCGCGTAGGAACGCGCTGTAAAACGCGCAAGTGTGAACTGAGGGTTAAAGGGGTTGACTGGGAATTAGAAAAATGAAAATACATGAATATTACTTTAATATAAATATATTACAAAACACCTTTCATTAGATATAGTGGCTTGTTTTGTCTGGGGAACAATCATCAGGGGAAATAAAATGGCCACCGTCCTATTAGTACACACAAAACCTGTCCTAATCACTAGTGATGGACGAACATTGGCTGGGTCGATTTTCGAACGTGCGTTCGCACTCAAATGTTCGCAAACTGCTCGTTGGCAGCAGGCCCCATTAACTTTAATGGCAGACGAACCTGAAAAACCTTCAGCTCATATTTGCAGCCACCAAATACTTACTAGAAGTGCACAAATAGCCCCACAACACGGACATTGACATACCAGAGGGGGATCATTGGCAAAAATTCCCACAAAAAATATGTATTTTAATCAGGGGCCATTTTGATGTGTCTTAAAGGGAAGCTCTTTAAAATGTGCCCTTCTGGAGCCTAGAAATATTTTATTTTAGGCCATGGGAGTACAGGCCCCAAAAATTAGGCATTCACTTGACAGAAAAGAACTTGTGATTATGTGGCTGGAGGCAGGGCCGGCTCCAGGTTTATGTGGGCCCTTTAGCGATAAATCCCAGTGGGCCCCCTTCAGGCATTTTTGTACATTTGAATAATGAGGTGGCTCTACCTTCAGGTGGATGTATTTGTGCTCGTATCGTGACTAAAAAGCTCCCAGTCACTAATAGACTAAAAATTCGTAGAGGATAGGCACACGAACATCCAGGGTAGATGCAGTTTACAAGATCTGTTTATTTTCACACATGATATAAATACACATTGAGGCAATTAAAACACATAAAAATATGACACAGAAAAATGATAATGAGTAAAAACAATAGGATGAGGACTGGAAGGTTTTTGGAATCCCGCTGACTACATATACTGGGATCTCTGTCTTCTGTACATGATAAAGGAGACTTTATATTATCTTATTAACACGGACTGTATACTAATCAACCGCACGCTTGATACAAAGCAGCAAAAATCTGATGGAAGTGATGTACATTACCAAACTGACTATGTACTAACCAAATAGATTGCACATTAACAAATATATTAACCAACACGAAGCTGATACATACAGATGAACCATCTGTTGATTATTTGGAATCATCCATCTTGAATACCCACGGTTCTTTAACAGGTACAAAATACGAAGAGACACTGTTAAGGGATTTACTATTTGGCTTCCATATGGATTGCTTTGGATGAATAGAGATGATTCTATATACAATAAAAAGGTCCCTGTATATGTAGTTAGCTGGATTCCAAAAACCTTCTAGTCCTCATCCTATTTTTTTACTCATTATAATTTTTTTGTGTCATATTTTTATGTGTTTTAATTGGCTCAATGTGTATTTATATCATGTGTAAAAGTAAACTGAACTTGTAAACTGCATCTACCCCTGGATGTTTGTGTGCCTATGACCCCTAATGGCCCTTCACACAGTATAATGACCCCCCAATGCCCCCAAACAGTAAAATGACTCCCCCCAACCCTACACACAGTATAATGACCCCATAGTGGCCCTCTATTCAGAATAATAACCCCCAGTTGCCCCCCATTCAGAATAATGACCCCCAGTGGCCCCAGTGAGGGTTATACTGTATAGAGGGGGCACTGGGGGTTATTATATTGAATGGGGGCTCTGGTGGTCATCATACTGAATGGAGGGTCATTGGGGATCATTATACTAAATGGGGGGCACTGGGGGTCATTATACTGTGTAAGTGGCCCCCTCACAAACCTATCATTGCTGGAGCGCAGGGGAGCCGGCGGTCCGGTCATTCCCTAATCGTAGGTCCCTGCGCTCCTTCTCTCCTCAGGGCCGCTGCAGCAGTGAGACACACGTCATGACGTCACTGCTGGGCCGGGCCGGGCCTGGAGGAGAGAACGAGCTGTGCAGTTATATAGCTAGAACTGACTGGGCCCCACAGAAAATTTTAGTACTAGCCCCCGCCACCCCCAGTGGGTTCACATCACGTTTTTCCGATCGGTTTGATGTATACAAATGTGCAACACTCCACGTTTTTGTATCCTACAGAGTCCAGTAAAAAAATGCATACGTTAACGTATATGTTTTTTTTTTTTTTTTACAATGGAACTGTATGGTGAACGGACGCCAATGTACAGCATCAGTCTGAGGCATCTGTTAACGTATACATTTTTGGTATGCATTAAATGAATGACAAAAATGTGAATAAGCACCAGTACGCAGCGGGGCGGAGAGTGCAGGCCGCCATGTACTGACAGAGCAACTGTGTTTCCTAAGGATAATTTATCTCCTGGGAAATACAGGGCACAGTATAATATACTAGAATCTATATACAGTACTATAAAGATATTAGCCCTACCACCGAATAATAATACAATTGCGGGGTCATTTATTATATAGAAATACGTCTATGTTAGTCTGTTATTTCTGACACAGATTGTGGCACAAAGGTCCTTAACACTGCAATCTGCATCTTTTTCCCGCTCATGCCAGGTCTAAAAAAGGTGACTTGGGCAGAGAAAGGTATACAGTTATGGCCATACAGTTATTGGACACCACCACCATACAGTGACCGGATAACACCGCCATGCAGTGACATGATAAAAGGGTATAAGAGGGCACTGTACAGGGAATGACTAGGGGCACTGTACAGGGTGTGGTAAGAGGGCACAATACAGGGTATAAGGGGGCCCAGTACGTGGTGAGGGGCACAGTAACATGACCCTGTGATACTAGAAGGTCCTTACGGTGAGTGCGGTTCAGACACCACCATAATGAGTGGCAGAGGAGTGAGACAGGGGCCCGGGGCCCTGGATGGACAGGAGGGGTGAATACAGCAAGTACATGGAAGGGGATCTGAGGGAGATTCATACAAGAAGTAGTGGCAGGAGGTCGGTGCAGGGCAGCAAAAGAAGATAGGAGGGCGGAACAGGAGCTCTGGATACATGAGGGAGGAAAGGAGACAGAAGGGGATCCATGAGGATGAGGATATTGGGGGGGCAGGTCATATGGAGGCAAACTGAACAAAACAACTAAATAGCATGAAGCTGCATCCAGCAGCAGCTCGAAGAGCCTTTCGGTCCCACAGAGAAGAGACAGTCACAGTGCAGACTCACTGACAAACTCTGCATGTCTGAAGCTGGTAAGCTGCTCTGCTGAACTAAGTGGAAGGGGCATGTCTAAAGCTCTGCAGCAGCCGGCCTCATGTGACTCAGAGGGCCCATCAGAGGGGTATAGCGTAAGTGAAATGACAGCAATGAGTGCTTCCATCTGTATTGATGCAACTGCTCATAGCAGCTCAGTGAGCCCCCTCAGGAGCAGTGGGCCCCGGCATCTGCCCAAGCTTGCCAGATGCTGACGCTGGCCCTGGCAGGAGTTACATTAGGCGGTCACTGGATAAAAATTTTACTTTAGGCCACTGGAGTACAGGCCCCAAAAATTAGGCATTCACCTGACAGAAAAGAATTTGTGATTATGTGGCTGGAGGTACATTAGACGGTCACTGGATACAAATTTTACTGTAGGCCACTGGAGAACAGGCCCCAAAAATTATGCATTTACCTGACAGAAAAGCACTTGTGAATATGTGGCTGGAGGTACATTAGGCGGTCACCGGCTAAAAATTTTACTGTAGGCCACTGGACTACAGGCCCCAAACATTTGGCATTCACCTAAACGAAAAGAACTTGTGATCATGTGGCTGGAGGTACATTAGGCGGTCACTGGATAAAAATTGTAATGTAGGCCACTGGAGTACAGGCCCTAAAAATTTGACATTCACCTGATAGAAAAGAACCTGTGATTATGTGGCTGGAAGTACATTAGGCGGCCACCGGTTAAAAATTGTACTGTAGGCTAGTGATGAGCAGGAGGTGCCATGTTCAATTTCAACGAAATTCGCGAATATTCGCTAGAATATTCATCTCATATTCGGTGAATGCGAATATTCGTCATTATTCTAGTTATCGCGATTAATATGCGATTTAAATAATCGCGTATTGCGATTTTAACTTAAGGCCATTTTCCTATGGGTTTGATATCTAGAATTAGCGAAGATGACGAATATGATGAATGTATTCGTCATATTCCTCAAAACGAAGATAACAAAATATTCTCCATCTTCGTTTTAGCTCCATATTTGTCAACTTCGCTAATTCTAGCAATCAAATAGGAAAGTTGACTAGAGACAGCTAAGTTTTTAATTCGCTATGCGATAATATTACTTTGCTTTTTTTAAAAATAAATAGAATAATTATAATATTTGATAATTATTATAATTATTCTATATATTAAAAAAAAAGCAAAGTAATATAATCGCATAGCGAATTAAACACAGCTGTCTCTATAGTCAACTTTCCTATTTGATTGCTAGAATTAGCGAAGTTGACGAATATGGAGCTAAAACAAAGATGGAGAATATTTTGTTATCTTTGTTTTGAGGAATATCACGAATACATTCGTCATCTTTGCAAATTCTACCAAGCCAACCATAGTAAACCAGGTCTAAGTTGAAATCGCAATGCGATTACTTCAAGTTATATTAATCACATTGCGATTTCAACTTAGAGCTGTGTTTCTAATGGGTCAGCTTGCTAGAATTAACGAAGTTAACGAATATGGAATATAGCAGTGCTAAGTTGAAATCGCCATGCGATTAATATAACTTGAAGTAACCGCATTACGATTTCAACTTAGCACTGCTATATTCTATATTCGCTAACTTCGTTAATTCTAGCAAGCTGACCCATTAGAAACCCAGCTCTAAGTTGAAATCGCAATGCGATTACTTCAAGTTATATTAATCGCATTGCGATTTTAACTTAATTCTCACATTCGACAGTACATTCTAGTATGGAGGCGTTCCCATGGTGATGGGGACGCTCCATGACCACGGAAGTCGGCAGAAGCGGCAATGGGCACTGACTGGAGGAGCCAGGAAGCCAGGAATCCTAAGGACAGGTAAGAACTACTTTTGGGAAGTGGGAAGGAAAAAAATATAACAAGGAATATTCGAAATAGCGAATTTATAGCGCTATATTCGAAATATTCCTGAATTAGTGAAGTGCTGATATTCGCAAAAAAAAAATTCGCTATTCGAATATTCGCGCTCAACACTACTGTAGGCCACTGGACTACAGTCAAATTTGGCATTCACCTGAAAGAAAAGGCCTTTTATGCTGCTGTATATAAATAAGAAAAGGACTATTCTTTTTTCTGGGTGGTGGTGAATATGTGTGGGCTGGCATGAGGAAATTCAATTACACGTGGTCATCACAGGCGTTGAATTCCTTCGAGATCCATGCCTCATTCATTTTTAGAAATGTGAGGTACTCCAAACTATAGTGAGCTAGGCGAGTGCACTTATCGGTTACGATCTCCCCTGCTGGCAAGCCAAGAGTTCCATGGCAAAGCTCTAGTCACAGGTCAAGCCTGCACACCCAGTAGTCCAGGGGTTCCTCGCTTCTCAGAGTGTCCACATCGGCCGTTAATCCAATGTAGTCGGACACCTGTCCATCTAGGCGATCACTGAGGCTGGATCCGGAGGGCGGCTGTCGATGGATTGGCAGCAAGAATGATCTCATATCCGAAGTGACCAACACATCTTCAAACCGACCTCTTCTTGCAGGCACGGTAGGATTGGTACCCACACCTGTTTCGCTGTGGGTGGAATTTCCTCTGCCAGCGCCTACAACAGCCAGTCTCTGGTGGGGCTCACAGGCACTTCCCACCTCCCATTGCAAGCATGGCTACATGCTGGAGGTCACTGGTAAGCTGTCTGTGAGTCAGGCCTTACTTTCCCGTAATCCGCCCACTGGACCCCAGTATTGTCAAAATGGCACAGGTAAGTAAGTGATAGGGCCTCGGGCTACTTGAGAGACCTTGGCGTGGTGCCCGAGCTTAAGACATGTCCTCCTAGTAGGATATGTCAAACTTACCTCTCAATTTTACATCAGTGTGAGGGTTTAGTATTATCACAGAGTGCACCTGTCTTTGCTTTTGTTTAGTCTTTGATTATTCTTCACATCCACATAATTGTTACCGTATGTAGGATGGTTATTGTGGTACTTGTAGGCCGTTGCTGGCATCTTCCATTGTATGCATATTTTTGCTGTTGATTGCCATCAGCAACGGACTACAAGTGCAGGATATGCTCCCCTATATATATGCACAACCGCATGTGGGTTTGAGCATACCCTGCCTGTTTAACATCACACCACGTTTTCTAATGGTTTCTATAGTCTTATGTATGGAGGTGTATAAACTCCTATTTAAATGTGCCTGTTTTTCATCTACAGGCTACATTCAGGTGCACCTGTTTAGGCCCTGGGCCATATCAGAGAGTCTCGGGTGGGGCTCACAGGCACTTCCCACCTCCCATTGCAAGCATGGCTACATGCTGAAGGTCACTGGTAAGCTGTCTGTGAGTCAGGCCTTATGCTCCCATAATCCGCCCACTGGTCCCTGGTATTCCCCAAACGGCACAGGTAGGTGAGTGATAGGGCCTCAGGATACTTGAGAGACCTTGGCGCGGTGCCCAGCTTAAGACATGTCCTCCGAGTAGGATATGTCGAACTAACCTCTCAATTTTTCATCAGTGTGAGGGTTTAGTATTATCGCAGAGTGCACCTGTCTTTGCTTTTGTTCAGAGCCTACAACAGCAGAATGCAGCATCTCTCGCAGCAAGGCCTGGAAATGCTGCATTCTGCCAGCACTCTGTGATGCTGGTAACATATCCGCCATTTTGTGTTTGTACCAGGGGTCTAAGTACGTTGCCACTCAGTACTGATCCTTACCCTTTATGCTTATTATACGGGGGTCCCTCCAAAAACTGCAGCATGAAGGCCCCAATTTGCACTAAATTGGAGTCGATGGAGCGCCCTGGCTCCTGCTCATTGCCCAGGGGAATGTTGACCTTGGTCTCCTCCCCCCAGCCACGGACAACACCAGGGACCCCTGAAAAGTTTAAAGTCCCCCTCAAAGCCTGCTCTTCTTGCTCCTCCCCCCAGCCACCAGCCACCATCCTCCTCTAACTCCTCTTCAGACTCCTGCTTACTTGTTTCAGAGGGAGTAGCCCCCCTGGGAATTCATTCAGCATTGCGACTTCCCCATCTTCCAGAAGCTCCTGCTCCTCGACGTCTTGATCAATGACACAACGCAATGCATGCTCCAGTATGAAGGCGTAAGGTACGATGTCACTGCTGTAGCCCAACCTCTCTATGCACATGCATGCTCATGTGTACTCATGAGGGACAGTCTGCAAATAGACTAATTTTTAACCACTTGTATCACAAAAACTGCAGAAAATTTTTAATCAAAACCATTTTAAAAATCATTTTTTAGCCCAAAATGAGTAAAATGCAAAGACTAGGGTTGAGCGAACACCTGGAAGATCGGGTTTGCCGGGTTCGGCCGAACTTCGGTGCAAAGTTTGAGTTCGGGATCCGAACTTGACCCCAAACCCCAACCCCACTGAAGTCATTTTGGGCCAAAAAAATCATTTTTAAAATGGTCTTGATTAAAAAATTTCTGCAGTTTTTGTGATACATGTGGGTAAAAATTTGTCTATTTGCAGACTGTCCCTTATGAGTACTGTCAGCTAGAAACTGATAAGAATATGGCTTAAATGAGTGTTTATAAAGGCCTATGATCAGAGATAAGGCTTCACATGAGTCATCTCCTGATGGAACTCATAAGGGACAGTCTGCAAATTGACTGATTTTTAACCGCATGTATCACAAAAATGACAGAAAAGACCAACTCCAAAAATTTTTTTTAGCCCAAAATGAGTAAAATGCAATCATTAAAAAAGATTTCCCCCAAGGTGTACAAATCTGGCTGAACAGAATTGCTTTTTGAGTATATTCTAGGTACCTTGACTATGAACATAAACTAAGGTGTATTAGATGTTCCATTGAATTTCAACATCCTTTGTTCTCAGGAAGATAAGGTGACTCCAGATGTGTCAATCTAACAGTAGCTTATTCACTGCTTTCCATTGAGTACACATGAGCATGCATTTGCATAGAGAGGTTGGCCTACAGCAATTGAAGGTGTATGTTCACCTATAGCCTTAACTAAATTTTGCACTTTGTCTTAGTCCCTTGGTTTTGTTGCATGATACAAGTAGCCTGACCTCCGAATTTGACCTTTGGCCGGTCCTCTGTTTCTGTCTTTGCCTTATTCTCTGGTTTCACAAATCCTTACTTTTTTCCGTGATGACTCTAGCTTTATTCTTGACACTTTGTCAGCAATGTGCAGAACAAGAAGATTCATCCGACAGTGTTCCTTAGTTTAACCAACATCAAATTGATTGTAGTTGAAAGATCCACTATTCCAGAGTGAATCACTGTAACTACTCAGTATAGGTTGGTAATATATGGGATGTGTATTAAATTCCTAGGGTTTAGGATAATTTTGTGAAATATGGTGCAAATTTATCCTCTCTCTAGGAGTATTATTTAACTTATGATGGAATACGTTAAAAAATATGCAGGGGTCCATGCCTGTTTGTAAAAAAAATGCCTTTTTGTAATATCAGTAGGTAGGGATGGACATGGACAGTGAGCCCTAACTGGTACCTGAAAAAAGATGATTTTTTCCCCTTGAGTAGCACTTATGATACATTCAAATAATATACTCAGTGTAGCTGCCTTAGTTTGCACTGTGTTCACTCATGCAGGTCTCAGTTCTAATCACAGCTATATTCACATATAGCACAGCCGCTGTTTATAAGAATTGTGGCAATTCTTTGATAGTTTGTTTATAACTAAATAGAGGTATGTACTTGTCAATATACTGTCTCTGATGTTCCATTCAATTTTCTTGTGTCTCAAGTGGTATTAGCAGGCCTACACTTGTCTATCCAAGATCGCACACACACACACATTGAGCACACCGCCTGCCTGCTGAAGCTCTTCCGATACATTCAGTCTGTTTCTATCCCTACCTAAAGCTCAGAAATATATTCCCTTTTCACCAGTTGAATCTAAAACAGGAGCGCATCTCCTTCCGACATATTTCCTAGTTTGTTGCTAAACTCTCTCCAGCATCTCGAGACAAATTGGATACCTCTGTCCGAGATAATGGACTCAGATATGCCATGCAATATTAGGATGTTGTCCACAAACAAAGCAGCCAATTCTTTCAAGTTAGGAAGTTTCTTTAATGGCACTAGAAGACACATCTTAGAGAACCTATCTATGACCACCCAGATGACTGACCTACTCCGTGAGGGTGGAAGGTCTGTAATGAAGTCCATAGAGATGTAGTTCCAAGATCTCTATGGAATGGGCAAGGGAAAAAAAAAACATAATACCTCTCCTGGGTACCTTGGCCCTAGCACACACATCACACACGAGACAAAGACAACCACACTGCATGACCGAGTAGGCCACCAATAGGCTCAGAAAACCAGATGTTTAGTGCCCACAATAACCAGACAGCGTTTTGGTGTCCCCCTGGAATGGTGACTGAACGGAGGCAAACTGATGCGTTCTGAGCGGATCCTTTTCCATTAAGAATGCATTAGGGCAAAACTGGTCTGTATTGGACCGCTTCTGAGAGCCCATGATGGATCTCACAAACGGAAAGCCAAAATGCTAGTGGGAAAGTAGCCTTAGTTAAGGGAGGTGACCCCTGACATAGTACCGCCCCCACTCCTACCTCGGAGGTGCCAACCTCAATGATGAACTGTTTGGTGATATCTGGCTGAATGAGTACAGGTGCCTGAATGAAACCTTCTTTAAAGTATCAAATGCGTACAAAGCCAAGGGAAGATCCACCCCATTCCTGGTTAAGTCTTTTAAAGGTTTGACAATGACAGAATTTCCTATATTATGGATAATGAATTTCCTATATTAATTCGCAAAGCCAAGAACCCGTTGAAGAGCCTTGAGAAAGGTAGGCCTGGCTAAAACGACAACGGTTCACACCTTAGCGGGATCCATACAAATTTTTGGGGAGACAGGATATAACCTAGGAAGGAGACTTCTCTTACACCAAACTCACAGTTGCTTATTAAAAAAAAAATTATGGTCCCTCAGTTTTTGAAGGACTTTCCTCACATGTAAAACATGAGACGACCAGTCCAGGGAAAAAAATCAAGATATAATCAGAAACTCACGGAAAATATTGTTTAGCAGGTTGGGGCATTACACAGCCCAAAGGGCATCACCAAATATTCAAAATGTACTTTGGGGGTATTGAATGCAGTTTTCTATTCATCCCCCTCCCAGATTCAGAACAAATTGTAGGAACCTCTAAGGTCAATTTTGGAGAACCACTGAGCCCTGACAATTTAATTAAATAAATCAGGAATGAGTGGAAGAGGATACTGGTTTCAGATAGTAATTTTATTAAGGTCCCTGTAGTGCACCGTCTTTCTTTCCAACAAAAAAGATGCCAGCCTCAACAGGAGATACAGACGGTTGAATGTGCCCTTTATTTACACTATCCTAAATATAGTTTTTAATGGCCTGTCTTTTAGGCCCAGAAAGGTTGAAAATCCGTCCCTTGGGAAGTTTAGCACCAGGGACCAGTTCAATGACGCAATCATATTCCCAATGAGGAGAAAAAGCTTCAAAAGCCTCCTTGGATACATCCTGAAAGTCCTTAATGAACCCAGGGATAGGACCCACCTCCATTTCTAGACCTGAAAGTTAAACTAATAAGCAATGATTTGAGCACTGAGGACCCCATTTAGTTAATTCCCCATAATTCCAATCAAAGACGTGACAATGTTTTTTAAACTATGTATTATGTCCAAGGGGGGAGGCTCAAGGTTTGACAATATATGGCTATAGGTGCAACCAACGAGGTCTGACTCACCCTGCCAGTATAAGTAATGCTATAAATAATAAGAAATATGGGTGGGCACTCAAACTATGGACTAGGCAGGAAGCAATTTTTTTGGAGAATCAATAATAAATGTATATAAAAATATTACAGTAAAATATAAAATATAAAACAATCCTAGTGCCGCTTATCAATACAAATTGCAATATAAGTACTGAAGCTTGCAATAGTATGAGGATTTAGTTGCCTAAAACATCCAACCAGTCAGTAAAGTCCAGTACTGATGAAATGTATCGCAATGTCTCTGGTTAATGGTCAGAGAGTTCAGTAGTGGTATATTGTGGCACAATGTCTCTAGTATATATCATAGAGATCCTTGCAGTAAATGCAGGGCTGAACGGCCATCAGAGGAATTCCTTGTGTATAAATCCCATATAGATCAAATAGCCAGCCTATATATAATCGGCAAATAGATAAATTCGAGAGGGAGTATAACTACTTACGTACCGATATCTTCCTGTGCGGCATCCCGCATCGACGGTACAGTAGACTCACCTCTGTGTCCGTGTGTTAGTATGTTTCAGAACCTAACATCCTCTCCGCCAGTATTCAGCAGTTTCACTTGTTAGTGTTGGTGAGGGAGCAGACTGCAATCACTACTCAGCTGGTCGATTTTCATGCACCAGTCTCACAATAGTTTGCAGCATTGATTTCGGCTATATTGCCGCTCCAGCTGGAAGATTCTTCAAACTAATTCCATCAACTGTATAAGGCTTGGCAGTTCCTACAGCATATTTTCCCATGCCAAACGCATTTCGAAACAACCAATTTCTTCATTAGTGGCAAAAATATGCTTTTTCTTAGGACACTTTTATAGAGCACCATCTTGGGATATTGGTAAATCCCGGGCTTAAATTCTTCATTGCGTCATCCAACAGTTTCATTCATAATAGCACCAAAAATGTCTGTGTGCGATTTTTTGCGATTTTTCTTTATATGCGATTTTTCTTTATGCAATTTTTCTTTATGCAATTTTTCTTTATATGCGATTTTATTGCGATTTTGTTGCTTTTTACTATATACATACTGTTGCGATTTTTTCTTTCTATTCTACTACAATCTTAACCTTGCCAACGCAACTCAATCACAATACAATGCGTGACCATATAATATATCACCGAATAACCATAAAGGGACACGCAATAAAAATTTCAAAGCTTTATTAGCTGATAAAAAGACGAACAACAGATATATACATAATGTCGATATCATAGAATATATGGCGGCAGTACAAATGATATCGACATTATGTATATATCTGTTGTTGGTCTTTTTATCAACGAATAAAGCTTTAGAATTTTTATTGTGTGTCTCTTTATGGTTATTCGGTGATATATACAATCTTAACCTATTGCAATACAATATGTAAAATTACATTATCAGCAACACCATATGTATGTTTGCAATTTTTTAGCGTTTTTTCTATCTATGCGATTTTGTTGCGTTTTTTTACTATACAATATGTGTGTTTCTACTCTTGTAAGCATTCCTAAAATGTCTCTATAGGACACATAAGATTACATCCCTAGCTGCACCATACATATGTGTGTGCGATTTTCTTGCGTTTTTTTCTATATATGCGATTTTATTAAATTTTCATGTGTGTATTTTTACAATTTCATAGTATAAAATCTCTCAAACTATAAAATCATATAAAATATGGCGGAAAATTCTTTGGAGATTTTTAGAAAAACATGTATGTTTGAGATGGGAGAGGCCTCCACCTAAGTGGGACCGGAGATTAGAATAATACGCCGGTGCCCCGTCAGGTCAAGGCGCCTCCCATCTATGGAAAACCAAAGGTTTCAAATTCTGCATTTAGACCCCTCGAATGTATGGCGTTAAAATCAAAAATCCGTCTAGATTCCTGGCGGGACATTTTTGCTACATGATTTCCGCCCTTCAATCCCTCTCGACCTTTTCAAAGGCCGCAAAGGATATTCCTGAGGTATCTTGGGCATGAAACTTCTTAAAATGTCTTGATAAGGGGTGTTTCTCAGCCCTTTTTAATATTGGCCATATGCTCTGAAATTCTCTTCTTTAGAGTTCGTTTAGTCCTACCATTGTACTGCTTGCCACAAGGACATTGAATTATATACAGTACGTTGGTAGAACAACAGGTGAGTGGATCACTGATTGAATTTAAAGTCATTTTGTGTAGAATTAATCACCAGTGTTTTCCTATCACCACCCGCATCTGTAGAATCCTTTTAGGCTACTCCACTGTTGTATTATTCCTATTTTTTTCTTTTTGTTCCTGATTGTTGGTGCTTTTTTTAACTTATATTCAATGCTTTCGTATATACAAATTTAGGACTATCGGCCATTAGGGAGCCTATGATTTTATCCTTTTAGATGTGAAACCAATGTTTTTTAATAATTTTTTCTATTTTCTTATGGTTAGTACTGTACGGCAGAACAATATACGGAGTGTCATCCCTATTCGCTGTATTGTCCACAGTCTGTGTTTCTTCCTGGGTATCAAAGAAAGTTTGTCTATTCATCAGGTTGACCTTCTCTAATGATTGGTCAATGACCTGTACGGGGTAATTTTTACTGAGGAATTGTTCCTTCATCGCATTGGCTTCTTCACTAAAAGTCTCGTCCCTCGTGCAATTTCTTTTAACCTCCTAAACTGTCCTAATGGAATGTTCAGTAGCCACTTAGGTAAATGGCAGCTACTAAACGAAATGTAGCTATTTCTGGAAGTTGGCTTTTTAAACGTGCTACAAATTAATTTATTATCTTACATTTTTATTAACAGATCCAGGAATTCTTTATTTACACTTGCTGAGAAACACTAGTTCAGGGAATTATTGCCAATTTCCTCCAGAAAATGGGAAAGTTTTTTTCATCTTTTTTCCAAATGAAGACTATGTCGTCAACATATCTATGCCAGAGCACCAGGTCCGTCCCCAGCCTTGGGTCGATGTATACATCTTCCCAATTAGCAATAAATAAATTGGCATAGCTGGGGCGAACCTGGTGCCCATGGCAGTCCCAATCTTCTGGAGGTAGTAGTCCATCTCAAAATGAAAATAATTATGGGACAGTATAAATTTGACACTTTCCACTAGATAATCTGTTCTGTATTGAGATCACTCTTTTTCTGTAGTTGGGGATCTCATTGCCGCTACCCCTTGTTCGTAATTTATTATGGTGTATAGCGAGTTCACATCCAACATTCCCATGATCCAATGGGACTCAAAATCAAGTTTTTCTAGGATTTTTACAATTTGAGTAGAGTCCTTTACATAAGATCTTGCTTTTCTCACCGTAGGTTGTAATAAACAATCAATATACTGGGAAAGGTTGGATGTAAACGACCTTATACCCGAAATTATGGGCTGTCCAGGAGGATCTTGTAAACTTTTGTGGACCTTCGGGAGACAATAGTACCCAGGTAATCTCAAATCCGTGCCCACTATATAGTCAGAAAAATGAAAATATATACTAAAACTGATAATCTGACTAGACAAGAACGCAATGCAATTAAACAACTTCGAGATCAAGAGAATCTAGTGATCCGCCCAGCGGATAAGGGGGGTGCGATAGTCCTTATGGATGCTGATAAGTACAATGCAGAATGTCTTAGGCAATTGACAGATGATAAGACATATGTCAAATCAAAAGGAGACCCGATAAAAGAATTCAATGGTAAACTGATTGAATACTGTAAAAGAGGCCTAGATAGAGGCATTCTACTAAAACGAGAATTTGACTTTATAGTGGGCACGGATTTGAGATTACTTGTACAGAACAGATTGAGTATCTAGTGGAAGGTGTCAACTTTATACTGTCCCATAATTATTTTCATTTTGAGACGGACTACTATCTCCAAAAGATTGGGACTGCCATGGGCACCAGGTTCGCCCCAGCTATGCCAATTTATTTATGGCTAATTGGGAAGATTAATACATCGACCCAAGGCTGGGGACGGACCTGGTGCTCTGGCATAGATATGTTGATGACATAGTCTTTATTTGGAAAAAAGATGAAAAACAACTTTCCTATTTTCTGGAGGAAATTGGCAATAATTCCCTGAACTAGTGTTTCTCGGCAAGTGTAAATAAAGAACAAACAGAATTCCGGGATCTGTCAATAAAAATGGAAAATAATAAATTAATTTGTAGCACGTTTAAAAAGCCAACTTCCAGAAATAGCTACATTTCGTTTAGTAGCTGCCATTTACCTAAGTGGCTACTGAACATTCCATTAGTACAGTTTAGGAGGTTTAAAAGAAATTGCATGAGGGACGAGACTTTTAGTGAAGAAGCCAATGCGATGAAGGAACAATTCCTCAGTAAAAATTACCCCGTACAGGTCATTGACCAATCATTAGAGAAGGTCAAACTGATGAATAGACAAACTTTCTTTGATACCCAGGAAGAAACACAGACTGTGGACAATACAGCGAATAGGGATGACACTCCTTATATTGTTCTGCCGTACAGTACTAACCATAAAAAAATACAAAAAATCATTAATAAACATTGGTTTCACATCTAAAAGGATAAAATGATAGGCTCCCTAATGGCCGATAGTCCTAAATTTGTATATACGAAAGCATTGAATTTAAGTTAAAAAATAGCACCAACAATCAGGAACAAAAAGAAAAAAATAGGAATAATACAACAGTGGAGTAGCCAAAAAGGATTCTACAGATGCGGGAGGTGCTGTAATTGTGCCAATACCTCATTTGATAGGAAAACCCTGGAGATTAATTCTACACAAAATGACTTTAAATTCACAATCAGTGATCCACTCACCTGGTATTCTACCAACGTACTGTACATAATTAAATGTCCTTGTGGGAAGCAGTACATTGGTAGGACTAAACGAACTCTAAAGAAGAGAATTTCAGAGCATATGGCCAATATAAAAAAGGACTGTGAGAAACACCCCTTATCAAGACATTTTAAGAAGTTTCATGCCCAAGATACCTCAGGAATGTCCTTTGCGGCCGTTGAAAAGGTCGAGAGGGATTGGAGGGGCGGAAATCATGTAGAAAAAATGTCCCGCCAGGAATCTAGATGGATTTTGATATTAACACCATACATCTGAGGGGTCAAAATGCAGAATTTGAAACCTTTGGTTTCCGGTGGATGGGAGGCGCCTTGACCTGACGGGGCACCAGCGTATTATTCTAATCTCCGATCCCCCCTTAGGTGGAGGCCTTTCCCATCTCAAACATACATGTTTTTCTAAAGATCTCCAAGGAATTTTCCGCCATATTTTATATAATTTTATAGTTTGAGAGATTTTATACTATGAAATGGTAAAAATACACACATGAAAAAGTAATAAAATCGCATATATAGAAAAAAACGCAAGAAAATCGCACACACATATGTATGGTGCAGCTAGGGATGTAATCTTATGTATCCTATAGAGACATCTTAGGAATACTTAAAACAGTAGAAATACACATATAGTAAAAAAAACACAACAAAATCGCATAGATAGAAAAAACGCTAAAAAATGGCATACATACATATGGTGTTGCTGGGAATGTAATTTTACATATTGTATTGCAATAGGTTAAGATTGTAGTAGAATAGAAAGAAAAAATCGCAACAGTATGTATATAGTAAAACTCAACAAAATCGCAATAAAATCGCATATAAAGAAAAATCGAATAAAGAAAAATCGCATATAAAGAAAAATCGCAAAAAAATCGCACAGACATTTTTGGTGCTATTATGAATGAAACTGTTGGATGACGCAATGAAGAATTCCAGCCCGGGATTTACCAATATCCCAAGATGGTGCTCTTTAAAAGTGTCCTGAGAAACAGCATATTTTCACCACTGATGAAGAAACTGGTTGTTTCGAAACGCGTTTGGAGTAGAAAAATATGCTGTAGGAACTGCCAAGTCTTATACAGTTGATGGAATTTGTTTGAAGAATCTTCCAGCTGGAGCGGCGATATAGCCGAAATCAATGCTGCAAACTATTGTGAGACTGGTGCATGAAAATCGACCAGCTGAGTAGTGATTGCAGTCTGCTCCCTCACCAACACTAACAAGTGAAACTGCTGAATACTGGCGGAGAGGATGTTAGGTTCTAAAACATACTAACACACGGACACAGAGGTGAGTCTACTGTACCGTCGATGCGGGACGCCGCACAGGAAGATATTGGTAGTTACACTCCCTCTTAAAATTATCTATTTGCCGATTATATATAGGCTGGCTATTTGATCTATATGGGATTTATACACAAGGAATTCCTCTGATGGTTGTTCAGCCCTGCATTTACTGCATGGATCTCTATGATATATACTAGAGACATTGTGCCACAATATACCACTACTGAACTCTCTGACCATTAACCAGAGACATTGCGATACATTTCATCAGTACTGGACTTTACTGACTGGTTGGATGTTTTAGGCATCTAATCCTCAAGCTTTGGTACTTATTTTGTGATTTGTATTCATAAGCAGCACTAGGATTGTTTTATGTTTTATTCTTGATTCTCTAAATAAATTGCTTTCTGCCTAGTCCATAGTTTGAGTGCCCACCCTATTTCTTATTATTTATAGTGTTTTTTAAACTATAGTAAACCCAAAATAATATCAGCAGACAGATTATTCATGACAAATAATAAACTTTTTTCAGAATCAATTGACCCAACCGTCATAACTAAGTAATTGGTTTGATATTCAATAAACCCACGGGCTAATGGAGTAGTATCGACCCCAGATAAAGGAATAAGTTCAGGTAGCCTCCAATCAAAGCGACCCAAGGCAGACACAAAATCAAAATTAATGAAATTTGCTGCAGCCCCAGAATTCACAAAGGCTAAACCAGTAACTGACCTCCCTAGGACAACAGAGTAACAGGCAACAAAACCTTGTCAATTTAATCAGGAAATACCTGTGTGCCTAAGTGATCTCCCTCATTATCACTCAGTCGCTTGAAGTTTTTCGCCTCCAGCCTAGTTGGACAGGATTGCAGTAGATGAGCAAGACTGCCACAGTAGAAGCAAAGGCCATTCCTGAAGCGGTGTTCCTTCCTTTGCTGCAAAGACATGGTACCAACTTACATGGTGTCTTGAGACTCCACACCTACACCACATTAGAATGAGAGGCAAAAAGGAAGGGGGAGTTTGAACAGAGACAGAATGTTCACATTTATGTTCCCTTAAACATTGACTAGTAAAGACAATGCCTTGTTTAAGGACCCTGGTGTTCAGTGACTAACCAGAAGGTCCTTTCAGCCAGATGCCGTACACCACCTGCGGAACTTATAACAATACTCCTCTACTGGTCACCTTCCTTGATGTAAAGAGAGAATTTGACTTTCAGCATAAGCAGCCCTGTCAGGCTCATCATATAGAAGTCCGAGGACACAGAAAAAACGGTCTACAGAATACAGTTTAGGGGAATTAGGCGGAAGTGCAAATGGTCAATCCTGGGGGTCACCTGGCAACAACAACATGATGATACTGATTCTGTGTGCCTTAGGAGTAAGATATCAAATGAAAATAGAGTTTGCAACTCTCCTTAAAAGTTGCAACACCTTTATGGTCACCAGAGTTTCATTCTGGTAGCTTAATCTTAGGTTCCACTGGTGATGGAGCTGTAACAATGGGTGACTGGTCTGGCGGGACTCTTGCTGCTGGACCCTCTCTGAACCAATTGGGCAATACCCTCCATCTGACTGGCCAATGCTGTTGTGGCTTTCATAACAGAGCAGGTCACCTGGAAAAATTAGCTCCAGTGATAATGTAATGTCAGTAGGTAGGGACAGACAAAGACAGTAAGCCCTAACTGGGACTCCACCCACTTTCCATGCCTACTTGCGGTGCAAGCTGTGTGCATACCAGAGTTAGAACTGCTTCTCCGAGTATTCCAGATGTTGCTTTTTTTTAAGGCCCACAATACCTGAGATTTGGCCCCTCTGCTCCAAATGTCTGTGAAGCCTAGCTGAGGTGAACACACAGTGTGGTCCTGTGAGCTATAACTTAAATTGTTGCTCTGATGCTGTCCACACTGTTCGCGATTCGCGTGACAACAGTGAAGATATATTCACCTTGGAAAAAAAGCCCTGATGACCTTCCCTGGTTAACCTCTGGAGAATGTACATATTAGGCACCAGAAAAAATAGACACCATATTTCAGCAAGAGCTAGTTAATATAAATGCAGAAATGCCAGATGCCAGAATACAAATATTTTAATTCAAATTTAAACAGAGAAGTCCTCTGTAAAGTATATGTATGTTTTTTGAAGGGGTTCTCTTGGAATAATTTAAAATGGATGCCAGCAACCTGTCCTAGAGTGTGAGCTGGGCTGGTTCGCACCACTTGCAGAGCTGTATAGAGAATGGGGCCTTACTACACACTTCGCTCTGGCAGTTAGATATTGGGGAGTTTTCCTGTCAGGCTGCTCAGCCATGATGGTATATCAAAGGCAGCATCACGTTATTATCATCTATTGTAGAGAAGTGTAGTATGTAGTGAGGCCTCTCATCCCCCAAGCAGCTCTGCAAGTGGTTATAACGAGTCCTGCTCACATTCTAGGACAGGTTGCTGGTGGCCATTTTCAATCATTCCCAGAGAACTCCTTTAAGAGGATAAATTAAATTTTTACTTGAGGAAATTATCAGCCACCCAGATTTTTTAAGTCATCTGTCACTTTTTATGCCTTCATTTAGAAGACAGCTCAGTGCCTTCCAGATATAGCATTAGATGTTGATTCCCTTCCCATGGACGCACAACTGTGTATTATGCCTCAGTTATTTTGACATGAGCTTTGTAATAATATGTTTTGGAAATACAGTTAGAATGCATCTTTTAATACATGCAGCTCTAATTGTGTTTCTACTATTCAAGACTGAATATTCACTTCAAGAAACTTTTCAAGGTGATAAGTGGTTCTTGCATTTAAATATATTTTTTACTAAGGAAAAATAACAGAGAGAACACAACACACAAAATAAACAGTGCATACATTTGGGAAACTGTGCAAGTTTGTCATCTATTATTTATGATCTAGAGCAAATTGGACAAACTTTGTAAAGTTTACTTTTTAACAAGCTGGAAAATGCGCTGGCTCATTTGCAAATTATGAAATGCTGAGGCATTTCCTGAACTTTTCTGAAATGCTTGTATGGGGCAAAGGACTTGACAAATTATTACATGGTTTGTAATACAGTATCTGGAAAAATAAGACCTTTGTGTAATTGTTTTGTTTAGCAAAAGGATAAAAACTGTTACTCCCACATGGAGCAGATCAGAAAGCTGTGGTGCGGCCAATAGGACCTTTGTAGTTCATGTAACATAATGCTGTAAGGCACAAATTGAGCGCTGTAAACTGCTGCCTGCAGAATCCCCGCTGATTCATGTGTAGACATCACAAGAAAGGTTTTGAATTTATGATTATAATGGAAGTACCAACTGAAAAACTGTTTTACTAATATAGTACAATACAGAATATTTATGTGTTTAATATAGTTATATAGGCAAAAGAAAGAAACATGGCCAAAAATGGTTCACTTCCTTATTTTTATTTGATATTTAATGATTTCACAGAGCTGCAAATGGTACTATGAGTTTTTATAAATAAAACAAAAAATATATAAATGGAAACTGTAGCTAAAAAACTATATTTTTTTTATATTTGTCCCATACTTGTTTGTGTCCAAATGTTATTTTTTGTGTTTAAGAACATATTTTAGCTCCAGTATGCTGTCATCCCCAGAATGAATGTCACTCCAAAAGAAGATGGACAAAAGCAACTATAAACAGTTCCTAAAATATGGTGGGAGAAATTACTTAGTATTTATACAGTAGACGTACCTGAAAACAAGCTAATTACCCCTAAGAAATATAAGAAATTTATCAAAAATGGTTGTAGGAACACAAAGTTAAGTGCATTGCAATGGCCACATTTGAAACTAATTTGGTGACGTGTATTGAAGTGGGTGGTCCACAAGTGATGACACAAAAATATCAAGGAAATGGAAATGTTTTGTGCAGAAGAGTGATCTAAGATACCTCAACAAGTTGTAGGAGAATTTACTTAAATGATTTAAACATTCTTCAAAAAGACCAAGCTTATGGCCACAAGAAATGTAGGATTTCAATCAGAAATGATTGCAGAAACACAAAGTTAAACATTTTGAAAAGGTCACATTTGAAACCAGTTTTGTAAAGTGGATTGAAGAGGGTGGTCCACAAGCCATGACACAAGAATATCTAGGAACTGGAAATCTTCTGCATGGAAAGGTAGTCTAAGATATCTCAACAAGTTGTAGGAGAAATGATTACCCGTTTTATATAATAGGCATGTCTGAAAGAGTGAAGACCTAGGCATTAAACTAAGCTAATGAACTCAAAGAAACATAAGAATGCAATCAGAAAAGATTTCAGAAACACAAAGTTAAATGTTTGCAATGGCCACATTTGAAACCCATTTTGTGATGTCTATGGAAGAGTGTAGTCTGCAAACAGTGACTTAGGAATATCAGAAAACTGGAAATATTCTGCATGGAAGAGTGGTCCAAGATCCGTTAAACATTCCTCAACAATGGTAGGAGAAATTATTTATCAATTGTATAGTAGACATCCCTGAAAGAGTGAAGACCTGGGCTTTAGACCAAGCTAATGACCCCCAAGAAATATACAAATTCAATCCAATTGGAATATCCATTTTCCAAAACAGGACCTACAGTACTAAAGAAAACTTTTTTTATTAAGTGTACAGAAATAGCACTGATATAATGATTTTAGTTCACTACCTCTGAATCATTCAATTCAAATCATTGTTGGTATGGACACCTAAATCATCACTTACCGCCAGCCGATCATCCTGTCTAAACAGCCTCTGCTTGAGTGAGGGCATTAGCGATCGCTCCTCCCCATACTGTGGAGGAGATAACTACATGTAATAGCAGCGGTTACCTCCACTGAAACAATTCCTTCCCAATAATTGTCTGAATCTGCTCAACTGAGCAGTGTAAAAGGGCTTTTAGTCCACTCAATCTACACTTGACCTAAAATGGAATTTTTTTTCTTGCAAAAATCATTTTAATGTTTGCTAGGTGATTCTCTGAAGTAAAGAAAGTCAGACTTTCTAGTCTAGGCAGACAAAATATGAGACTGTACAAGCTTTGGATGACCAAGCCCTTCTTTTCTATGCTTGCTACCCTAATTTGTTAAACTCTTTCTGTCAGCCCCACCCCCACGAATGAGATTCTGCCCTGGGTATACGCCATATTAGAATGCGCAATATGTTTTCTGCATATCCACCACAAAAAACTATTAAAAGCAATCAAAAAGTCCTATGTACGACAAAATGATACCAGTGAAAACTACAAATTGTCCTGTAAAAATCAAGCTCTTACACAGCTCTGTAGAAAGAAATTTTTTTTTTTTACTTTTTGTAAAAGTACAAAGACTTTACAAAAACGACATATTTATTTGACATTGCTGTAGTAATACTGAACCAGAGAGTAAAGTTTCCATGTTATTTATGATGCAGAATTTACAATGGTGGCTCAGTGGATATCACTGGTGCCCTAAAGCACTGGGGTCCTAGGTTTGAATCCGATCCAGGACAACATCTGCATGGAGTTTATATGTTCTCCTGATGTTTACATGGTTTTCTTCCCGGGACTCTGGTTTCCTTCCACACTTCAAAGACATACTAATTGGAAACTTAGTTTGCGAGCGCCGTTAGAAACAGCATGACGCTAATGTCTGTAAAGCGCTGCGGAATATAGAAGTGCCATATAACGGCATAAAATAAATTAAAAATAAATAAATAAAAAGGCAATGATGGTATTGCTGTTTTTGTTCCATTCCTTCACAGAAAGAGTTAATAAAAGTTAATAAATGATTCTATGTACCCCAAAATGATTCCATTAAAAACTACAACTGGTCCCGCAAAAAAACAAAAGCTAATAGGCCTATCTATGGAAAAATAAAAAGGTTGGAATGGACGGTCAAAAAAATGAAAAAATTGCTTGGTCACTAAGCCTCTAATACATGCAGGGGGAAGGGGTTAAAGAAGATTAGACATACAAGACTATGGGAATTATGAGGCTATGATCATTAAAAGAAAGCTTGTCACCTGTAAATTCTGTTTAATCCACTGGCACGTCATAGAGCAGGAGGAGTTGAGCAGGTTGACATATATGGGAGGAGATTCAGTATAAATAAAAAATGTATGGATTTCAATCCCTGCCTTTTCTATATTGAGTTCAATGGGTGGCCTGACCATGACTGTGCATACAGAGATAGCTGTCAGTCATAGATAGGACCACTCTTCACTGGTCTCCTAAGAATGTACAAACATTTTAATGAATAAAATACAAGTTTTACAGATTTTTTACTGAAGACCAGATATATATTAAGCTACTTTCACACCAATGGATCAGCAAAAACGCTTCTGTCATAATATTACAACTGGCTGCATCTAGATCAAAGGTAGGGCAGCTCTCACCTGTGGTTACTTGATCACCCTCTGGGCACGGATGCCGCACCTGAAAGCGGGGTGCAGGAGGATATATAGTCCAATGAAAAAAGGAGATAATCCAGCTCAGCTCGGGTGAAGTTAATATAATTTTATTCCAGCGATTTTAAAATTTCCATATAACAAGATGTGCAAAGTTACGCGTTTCAGACCTCTAAGAAATATTGGTCCTTCCTCATGACAAACACAAAGGTGAAATGAAAGCACCCTCCAATATATCCCCTTCTAACCCCGGGCTGATGAACATCACCTGGGAGAGGGAGGCATCGGAGGGCGGTCCTTCAATAGTCTTAATTAAAAATACCAACAAGCTAAGAAAAAACAAGAGAAGAAAGCAGGAGTATAACTCTAGTATAAAAAAATAATAGTATATGGAACAAAAAATGTTCACAAGTTAATAGTGTGTCTATATATACAGATAGACAGCAGCAAACATATTATCATACTAAGTACTGCAGGTTAAGATCGTGACGTTTGTTTAATCCCTCTGGCTGGCGAGATCCAAGTTGGAAGATCCAGAAGGCTTCCATATTGAGAATTTTCCTCCTGTGATCTCCCCCCCTGGGTGGTAGGAAAACTCTTTATATGGCCTGTACTTTTAAACTAGAGACATCTCCCGCATGTAAAACCGCAAAATGTAGACTGGCTGCAGAAACGTTGCGGTTTCCACAGTGCGGTATATCAGATATATGTTTTCTTCCCCTGTTTTTTAGTGGGTTTACAGTACAGCCTACATATTGCAGAGAGCATGTTACACAGGTAATGAGATACACTACATGTTTAGTGTTACAATTGATATATGAATGTATTTTGTATTCTATTTTATTGCCAGTGGATTAAACAAACAGCATGATCTTATCCTGCAGTACTAAGTATGATAATATGTTTCCTGCTGTCTATCTGTATATATAGTTAACTTGTGAACATTTTTTGTTTTATATACTATTATTTTTTTATACTAGAGTTATAGCCCTGCTTTCTTCTCTTGTTTTTTCTTAGCTTGTCGGTATTTTTAATTAAGACTATTGCAGGACCGCCCTCCGATGCCTCCCTCTCCCAGGTGATGTTCATCAGCCCGGGGTTAGAAGGGGATATATTGGAGGGTGCTTTTATTTCACCTTTGTGTTTGTCATGAGAAAGGACCCATATGTCTTAGAGGTCTGAAACGTGTAACTTTGCACATCTTGTTACATGGAAATTTTAAAATCGCTGGAATAAAGTTATATTAACTTCACCCGAGCTGAGCTGGATTATCTCCTTTTTTCATTGAACTGGCTGCATCTGTTATAAACGGGTCCGGTTGTATTATCTCTAAAATAGCCATGACTGATCAGTCTCTAAAACAATTGTAAGTCAATGGAGGACAGATCTGTTTCCTTTTGTGTCAGAGAAAACAGATCCGTCTCCATTGACTTGCATTGTGAGCCATGATGGATGCATCTCTCTCTGCATCCCAGGACACACTCAAAAATGCTGCTTGCAACGCTTTTGTGTGCGTCATGGGAACGCAATGAAATGGAAGGAAATACATTCTGGTGCACTCCTTTCCCTTCAGTTCAGTTTTGTCGTCATTGACAATGAATGGGAACAAAACGGAAGCGTTTTCCTTCACTATTGAGACCCTATGATGGATCTTTATAGCGGAAGGGAAAGCGCAGGTGTGAAAGTAGCATTAATCTGCTAAGCTTACTCTACTCTATACCATGCAGTCTTCAGATGAGACTGCATGCTCACTGTGACAGATTCCTTTTGAATTTGCTGATTTTGCCTGTTAAATGTAAATTCAAAGGTATCACTATCACTGTAAAATACTATTTTTATTATGTTTAGGCAGGAGTGAATCAATACGCTGGCCCACTTCTACTCGTAGATCCCATTCCTCCTGGCTGTCATGCTCTCATGATTGTCAGTTGACTTATGTCTACTAAGTATTCCTGGGGTGGATAATGGGTGGATAATCCAGTATAAACCAGTAGACACAGCCATTCTAGCTAATAATACAAGAATTGGCCTCATGATTGTTGGTGCTCTGTGCAGCATCTTCTATTAACTCCCCCACTTATGATGTACCATATAGTGCCCAAATCCTATATTGTACAAGTATCCACCTCAAACCGTGCTCAAACATGACTGCCCACTCAATGAACAAGCTGTATATTGAGCATGATTAAGAACCAGAGGGTTCAAAATGCATAGGCAAGGCATTCGATATTGTGCTACATGGTGTTATTTTATCCTTTCAATAAAGTCTGTGCATTTTATCAAGAATTCCTGGATGGATTTATCTATCTAGGGAATGAAGGTTGATTGAGTGCTCCTGCTGTTTCATAGAAATTGCTTATCAGGTATAGTGTAAGGGGTGCAATAGTTAGATGGTGGGTCTTCAGGGCCAGTGCCTTCCCTGAGGTGCCCCGTGTGACCACACAAATTGTACACCCCTAAGGTTGGCCATATATAAGACGAAGCATCTGGAAGAAGTGTCCAATTGCATTTCTGCAGTGTGCATGAGATATTTCGAATTGCACAAATCACTTAGGTTTATTCAGGGAAATAGCTTGTCACTGATTTCCCTAAAGTCTGCTGATCGACTGCCTTTGTATGTCAGCTTTTGGTTCGGAGTGCCTCTGAAATGTTCATTATGTATCACAATTTATATTTATTTAATGCATTTCACTCATAAACAATAACATCTCCAGAGAACTTAGATTTATTTGCAAATGCTTCAATTATGTTTTCCTCTCTTATCTTGATGGAATGAACAATCCTTCACCACATATATCTGCAATGCAAAACTTTTCCTAATGGACTGTATTTTAATAGTTAAGTAATATTTCAATGTGTGAAAAGATTAATAACGAAATGTGCTTTTTGCAGATATCAGTTTCATTTTCTGCTGTCAATGGTGCTGGTTATCTGAAAGAAGCACATTTATGTATGATTAATTTTTTCATTGTGTCCCAATGACAATTACATGAGTCACTGGGTAGTACAGTTTGGCTGTATTGTCACACAAAAGAATAATTTGCAACATACTTTGTATTAAAAAAATTGTCATTTATATTTCATATTTCTGGGTTCCAAAAGATTACCATACATGAATCGTACATAAACCCACCATTATTCTTTGAAAATGGAGCAACGATTCTTTTTGTAGGACAACAAAAATTCTAGAAATTAAAAATAGTTAAAATAACTAGAATTGCTGCTTGCTAAAGCTATGGGTTACCTAAAGAGACTTCTACAGAAAGACAATTTTGTTTTTGATGAGGATTATTAGAGCTATATATCCTCAGGAGGTAAACAAGTATGTTCAAATTCACTGACAGCAAACAGAGATTTTGTAAATGATCATGAATTTAAAGTGACTGTCCAGGATTAGAAAAACATGACTGCTGTCTTGCAAATACAGCCCCACTTCTGTCCATAGGTCCTGTCAGGTATTGCAGTTTGGCCCGATGGAAGTGAATGGCGATTAACTGTAATAGCTCAACCAACCTGTTGATAGGTGTGGCACTGTTCTTAGAAAAAAATCAGATACGTTTATCTAATCCTGTGAAAAAATGTTAAGATAAAGCATATTCAGAAATTGTCAAACTTTTCATTATCCATTAATGTGGCTTCATATATGTACCTCTACAAAACAAACTTTAAAAGTAGCTGATAAGCAAGTCTTCCGCCGTACATGTATGGCAGAGGTTGGGAAGGGGTTAAGGGGTTCTTTGGGCATTATGAAAAATAAAAGCATTCCTCTGTCCTGTTGAAAAAATATTGTTTTGTTAATACTTACCTGTCCACCATGCTCCTGATGCTGCCATCCCCACTGCACTCACACACGCTGTGAGCTCTTCCTCTCGGTGGTTGACTGGATGTGTGCGCTTCTCTTAGGCCCCTTTCACACGGGCGTGATTTCCGCGCGGGTGCAATGCGTGAGGTGGACGCATTGCACCTGCACTGAATCCAGACCTATTCATTTCTATGGGGCTGTGCACATGAGCGATGATTTTACGCATCACTTCTGCGTTGCGTGAAAATAGCAGCATGCTCTATATTTTGCGTTTTTCACGCAACGCAGGCCCCATAGAAGTGAATGGGGCTGCAGGAAAATCGCAAGCATCCGCAATCAAGTGCGGATGCAGTGCGATTTTCCCGCATGGTTGCTAAAAGACGGGACCCGTCATGGTTATAAGGGAAAATAATAGCATTCTCAATAAAGAATGCTTTGTAAAATGTGGATTAAGGGGTTCAAAATGAAAAACTTAACTCACACTTGATCGCGTAGTTGCCGATCTCTTCTGTCTTCTTCAAGCATTCAAAGCCATCTAAAGGACCTGTGGTGACGTCACATCACCTAGTCCAATCACATGGTCCATCACCATGGTGATGGACCATGTGATTGGACCATGTGATGAGCTCAGTGACCTCATCACAGGTCCTTTAGACGGCAGCTAAGGAATGAAGAAGAGATCGCAACTACGCGATCAAGTGGCTAAGGTGAGTTAAGTTTTTTATTTTTAACCCCATCCACATTTTACTAAGAATTCTGTATTGAGAATGCTATTATTTTCCCTTATAACCATGTTATAAGGGAAAATAATAAAATCTCCAGAATACTCAACCCGAAACCGGACTTTAGTAATGAAGTCCGGGTTCGGGTCTGGGTACCAAACATGCCGATTTTTCACACGCGCATGCAAACGCATTACAAAAGTTTGCACACGCGCGGAAAAATCGTGTATTTTCCCGCAACGCACCCGCCCCTTATCCGGGTGCCAAACGTGACGCCCGTGTGAAAGAGGCCTTACTGTTCATCTGCATTTACTACTATGCAGCTGAACAGGAAAAGAAGCGCACATATCCAGTCGGGACCCGAGCCGCAGAGCTCGCAGCCTGAGTGCAGTTGGGATGGAGTCACAGGTAACATGGCGGACAGGTAAGTTTTATAAACTAATGTTTTTTCAACAGAACCGAGATATGCTTGTATTTTTCATAATGCCCAGAGAACCCCTTTAACCGAAACCACTGCTTTCATCCACCTAATGTGACTATCCCCAAATACTAGTGGGCTCAGCATGCATGTTGGTACCTGCATCCCTGGATCTAATGGAGGCTGTTACAGCACCAGAAGGGGTTAATAAGTATGGTTTGTCCCAGCATGCATGCTGGGCCCACACTCCCTGGATTTTATGTGGCTGTCGTGGCCCATAACAGGTAATATTTAGCGTTAGGAGGATTTTATGTGGCTGTCATGGCCCATAACAGGTCGGATTTAGCGTTAGTACCCACTCTAGGAGACAACCGTGAAGGGGTGAGTGGGCTTACAACCTTTTGATCAAAATGTAAACTAATGTCTCCACTGTTTGCATGCGATATGGTGGATTAGTACACCAATGTCCTCTTATAGCTTTTATCTTGGGCAGAACTCTGGTTACAGAGTGCTGTTTCATTTGTTTGTATGTATAATCGCCATAGCTACGTGCACCTGTATACAGGGAGTGCTGACTGAACACCCCCCCTTGTGTTTATCCCCAAATACTGGATATAAGGATTGGGCTGTTGTATTGAAACATGGCTGATCCTTTTATTCTCATAAAGATGAGCTGTCACCAAAGGAGTCTCAGTGACAACCCTGCTTGTGTATAAGGAAGGGTGGGGGCTTTAGAAGAGCCACATTTGGGTGACTATTGGTCACTTTCACCCCGTTTACACACCACTGCTATAATACAGTAAAATAGCTAAGTGTATTTAAACACTTGAGTACTCAATAAATGGTTAAAAATACTTGGTAGATGAGAAATATTAGATTCATTTTCTTGTCCTTTGCAGTTTTTTGTAAGCTAATGCTCTGGATAACCTCACTGCAAACATGTTCTCTTCTAGTTTTTAATTATATATGGCTAAGAACTTCTCATGCTAAGCAAGAAGCTACAAGATGTTTCCAATTTGTATCAAAGAATGTTTTCATCTCCTTTGTGTAGCTGTATCTTAAGAATGTCTTCAAAAAGTCATTGCGGTATCTGCTGATATGATACTTCAGTATGTTCGTCTATACATTATTAATGCATGAAGACTGGAGCCTTGTAGACACAATGCTGGCAGAGGTAGAGGAAATGGAAAACGGAGCACTAGAAGACATTCAGAAACAGTATTCAATCTGCTACCTGATGGTCTAGTGCCCTTCAGATATTGTCAAAAACAGATTTTGGGCTTTAACTCTTTCAGTCCCGGAGGCTTTTTCATTTTTGCGCTTACGCTTTTCCCTCCCTGCCTTTCTGGGGCCATACTTTTTTATATTTCCGTTCATATAGCTGTATGAGGGCCTTTTTTTGCCGGACATGTTCCATCATTTAATATTGCGTACGATATAGTGGGGAGCTGGAAAAAAATTCCATATGGAGTGAAATTGGAAAAAAACTGAAATTCCACATCAGTCTTATGGGTTTTGTTTTACGGAGTTCCCTATATGGTACAACTGACCAGTTAGTTACATTATCTGTGTGAGTATGATTACAGTGACATCACATATGTATTGTTTTGCTTGTGTTTTTACTGAAAACAAATAAAAACCTTGAAATTTTTTTTTTTTTTACCATTGTCATATTCTGACCCCTATAACTTTTTTGTATTTATGTGCATGGAGCTGTTTTGGGGCCCATTTTTTGCGGGGTGATCTGTACTTTTCATTAATACCATTTTGGAATGTGTACGCCTTTTTGATGACTTTTTAGGTAATTTTGTGTTAGAGGGGAAGCGACCAAAAAAACCATACATTTTGACTCTTTTCCATTTTTCCTTATGGGAAAAATATTTTTACATTTTAATAGTATGGGCATTTTCGCATGCAGCGATGCCCATGATGTATTTTTTACATTTTTTTAATTTTTATTTTGGGGAAAGGGGGGTGATTTGAATTTTTACATTTTTATAATTTTGTTTTTAAATTTTTTTTTTTTTATACTTTATAGTTTCCAAAGGGAACTATAACAAGCAATCAGTAGATTGCTTCTCTCATAGACTCCAATGCATTAGCTGATCATGCTGACAGAGCCTTTTTTGATCATGCTGACAGAGCCTTTTTAAGACATTGGGGGACATTTTGTTTAATCTATAGATTTAAAATAATTCACATCAACTTTTTATTAAAATTCTCTCCACTCCAATTAAATTGTATTATCTCCACTACACAGATTATGGTATTCTTAAGGTTTCTATTATGGACATTTTAAGGGGCAGATACATGTAATGGAGATAGTGAAAATTAATTGAGGGGCAGATGATTGTAATACAACATTTGGTCAATGTGGAGTTCGGATTAAAGTGTTTTTTAGATGAAAATGATTCTTGGGAAATACATTTCTTTCACATATATGGAGAAATTGGGTCCCAAAGCAAGCCATCCCATTCCCTGTATAACTGGTATACAACTATATAAAATAAGATCTATTCATGATAGTAATAAAACAATGAATGAAGTTAGTACTATAGTATATACCAGGCATCCTCAAACTGCGGCCCTCCAGCTGTTGTAAAACTACAAATCCCACAATGCCCGGCTGTAGGCTGATACCTGTAGGCTGTTCGGGCATGCTGGGAGTTGTAGTTTTGCAACAGCTGGAGGGCCACAGTTTGAGGATGCCTGGTATATACACTCACAGTGATCACCTATATTTTTGTATCAAGTGAAAGATGTTGTCCAGCCATATATATTGATGACCTATTGTCAGGATTGGTGGAAATCTGACACCTGGCACCACCGCGATCAGTTGTTTGAAGAGGAGGCGGCACTCCATGCGAGCGCCCCTTCCTGTCCATTACACTGCACCTTGTTATGAAGGTGCAGTGTAATACAAGTACTTGTAATTAGACTACACCATCGCTCCACGGTAGATGACGCATGGTGTAAAGACCAAGAAGCTGTGCTCGCAAGCAGCTCCGCTTCCTTTTCAAACAGCTAATCAGCTGGGGTGCCGTGTGTTGGACACCCCGATCTGATATCGGTGACCTATCCTGATGATAGATCATCAATATATATGGCCGGACAACCCCTTTACCTTCTAATTGATATAAATATAATACATACATTTAATTATAGAAGTAAAAATAATAATATTTAGTAAGGATAAAATACATTTTCACTTAGCTATATGTATTAATAATAAAGTGCAGTGAAAGTGAAAATACTATTGTTAACATGAATTAGTAATAAAATAACAATTTAATATGTGAATTTGGAAGTTATTTGAAGAATTAGGATATTGTGATATTGTGTGGTTCACTGTGACAGCTGTAGCCGTGTAGGCTGGCTGCATGCCCTCTGGCATACTGGCTGCAGGCTGCCACTTGTGCAGGCTGGTTGCTTGGGGTTGCGTGCTGGCTGCAGTGTTGTGTGTGAACTGTTGCCTGTGTTTGTGTCTCCCCCATATCCATATTTCTGTGGTTCCTGTCACTTGTGCCGTGCAGGCTGGCTGCATGCACTTTGTGTAATGGCTGTGATTGTTCCCATGTATTCTGGTTCTTTGATGCGTGCTTGCTGCAGCCTTGAGTGGGAACAGTGTTTGAGTATGGATGCAGTGTGCGGTTCTATCACTCCTTGTTGTGTAGGCTGGCTGCCTGTAACCTCATACTGGCTACAGTTTATCCTGTGTATGCTGGTTGTTGTTTGGGCGTGCTGGCTGAAGTATTCTGTGACTGTGTGAACTGACACTTGTTTGTTCTTTGGTTCTGATTACTCCTGGTTCTAGTGGGGTCAACATTCCCTGATCTGTTACTGGGTGTGGCTTATCAGGTGCCCTCATTATGTAACTATATAAATCTGTGAGCTGTGGTGTCAGTTTGGTCTTGTGCCTTGCTGGGTGTGGCCCCTTGCTGCTGACCCAGGGTTTTTGCCATCTGCCCTTCTGTGTGGCGTTGCCTGGTAAAGCATTGTTGTTGTCCATGCCTTGCCTGATTGTCACGGATGTTCCCGCGACAGGTGGCAGGAGATCAATGACACTGGCAACAGTGGTTTGATCTGACATGTTTTCCGTTTGGTTCAAATGATGTCTGTGCTGTTTCTGGTGCTTGGCACATCTTCTTTCCCCAGGTGTGCATATTATGGTCATTTAACCTTCTCCATTTATTGTTGTTTCTCCCACTATGTTGTGCGGTTTATAGCTTCTGTTAAAGTTATGGATAGCTGGTGTGTGGATCTCAGCTGAGTTCCTGGTGCTGCCATAGCCACTTGAAGTTAAGTGTTTTCTTTCCCTTTTGTATTTTGTTTGAGTTATTTTGTGTATTGCATTTCCCTGTCATTTGTATTAAGGCCTGTTCGTACTTCCTTTTGGAGGATCAGGTTGTCTCAGTCCTGATATTAGTACCAGGTCCTATAGAGTGAGTTAGGACACTAGGTATTCCAGTTTATGAACTCACCCACCTCTGGGGTCTGTTTATACTGGTAGTTAGTTAGGATTTTGATTAGGGTTTTACTAGGAGGTGTTCATCTACTTTCCCTAGTTATCAGGCCTTATTCCCTCACCCCTTTCCCTCCTATGTTTGTTGTGGTGTTTTCCTCCCACACTGGAACGTGACACTGATCTTCTGTACCTGTTCTGTGTCTTGATCCTGTCTGTTCCATGAATAGCCTGGCAGTGCTCCACTGCTTCTGTTCCTGTAATCACAGAGTACCTTCACCAGTGTAAAACGTAACCTTTACTGATGATCATTAAAAATCACCCAATTTGTGCACTTAAAAAGCAATTAACAATTAGGCTAGGCAGGACAAGGAGAGAAGAATTTACTAACCTTCACACTTGCCCTATCAAGCTATAGGCCCTGCCTAGCAAAACGGAATGGCCACCCCGATAGGGGCGATCTCGTGTCAGGAGCCTCCTGATAGGCCCTATACTATATGTCCCTGACAAGGGATAGATACCTCCATCCGGGAAGAGACCTAATATGACTACAATCCAATAGTAATGTAATAAGTCAATGCATGTATCAGAAAATAATAAAGTTACAACAAAAATAATCGCACATAATACATATATGCTCCCAAATAAACCAGTGGCGTGTAGGTTTTGATCACCAGTGGAAAAAAAGGAGCACATACCATACCAATATACATACCAATCAAAATAACAGTAGGATAGGCCAAAAAACATAACAATTGATTTGACAGAAAGGGAAGGATATGAATATACTTCCCTAAGGCTACTTTCACACTTGCGGCAGGACAGATCCGACAGGCTGTTCACCTGACAGAACAGCCGGTCGGATCCGTCCTGCCGCTAGTGAACGTTTGCCCCCGGACTATGGCTCCAGCCCCATTGACTATAATGGGGCGGGGCAAAGTTCTGGCGGAGGCATGGTAGAGTACGGCAACAGGGTGTCGGACTAAAACTACAACATGTCCGACATTTATTCCGGCAGCCTCTCGCCGTGCGCTGCCGTGCCTACGCCGGAACTCCACCCCGCCCCATTATAGACAAGAAAGGGGCTGGAGCAGTAGTCCGGGTGCACAAGTTCACTAGCGGCAGGACGGATCCGACAGGCTGTTCCGTCGGGTGAACAGCCTATCGGATCTGTCCTGCCGCTAGTGTGAAATTAGCCTTAATCCAAGATGAGATGCCAAGCCTGGAGAGGGTACGATAAGGGATCAGTCTGTGTCAGCACAGGAGCATTGGTAGTGCAGTGGTGGCCATCTTGATGGAAAGTCTGGTCTCTGTCCATGTCAGCATGCAACCAGCGTCGCTCTAAATACCCACTCGCCGAAAACCAGAAGTCACATGACCGGAAGTGGGCATCGCCCGACTTCCGGTCATGTAACTTCCGGCGTGCAGGTATTTAGAGCGACGTTGATTGCATCCTGACATGGACAGAAACCAGACTTTCCATCGAGATGGCCACCACTGCACTATCAATGCTCCTGTGCTGACCCAGACTGATTCCTTATCGTACCCTCTCCATGCTTGGCATCTCATCTAGGATTTAGGTTAGTATAATGATATCCTCTGCTTTCTGTCAAAGCGATTGTTATGTTTATTTGCCTATCCTGCTGTTATTTAGATTTTATTTAAAGCCATACTTTGATTATCAGTATTAAAATAGTGTGGGGTAGATTTTTAAAAGGGTCTCAGTAGTAGCAGCACTGTGGACATTTGGTATGTGATGCAAATGCCTTATATTTGGTCCCAAATAAGTGGGAATGGTCTTTTTTTATGGCCATGAGATTTACCATTATCATTTGGGTATTACTACTAGAATATAATCTTATTTGCACAAACATTATTGCCTCCATTCCTGTATCGTTTTTTTTTTTTGGGGAGTTTTTTTTGTTATATGTGGTCCCCTAATGAACTGACCCCAGAGAACGGTTCAGAGAAATGTGTCAGGACAAAGTTTGCATTCCTGGGACATATGGTATGTGCTCCTTTTTTTCCATTGGTGATCAAAACCTGGACACCACTGGTTAATTTGGGAGCATATATGTTTTATGTGCAATTATTTTTGTTGTAACTTTATTATTTTCTTATACATGCATTGACATATGACATTACTATTGGACTGTAGTCATATTAGGTCTCTTCTCGGGTGGCGGTATCTACTCCTTGTCTTGTCAGTGATATATAGGGCATATAAGGAGGTTCCTGACATGGGATCGCCCCTATCGGGGCGGTCATTCCGTTTTGCTAAAACACAACAATAGCTGATCTCAGGGAGACCAGCTACAAAAAAAACACAGCGGAGCCTCACTTAAGAGTCTCAACACAGCAATCCGAAGTGCAAAGTTCCCTGGGAAACAGGAATATGCAACAGGAATTACAGAGATCACCAAATCCACCATATTAAGTGGCCCCCTCTGTAATGGAGACACCCCTTTGCTTGGTTTTCCTTCCTTTGAGGGATATCTGGCTTTCATTGTGTTGTAGACCCATAACTGGGGCTCCACATTTATTTTGCATATTCCTGTTTCCCAGGGAACTTTGCACTTCGGATTGCTGTGTTGAGACTCTTAAGTGAGGCTCCGCGGTGTTTTTTTTGTAGCTGGTCTCCCTGAGATCAGCTATTGTTGTGTTTGAGTAGTCTCCGAGGCATTGCTCCCGGTTAGCCAGAATCCTACTCCACACTGATGAGGGGCAACACCCTGAAACAGCTGTCTGTGGATGGATACCTAGCTTAGGTTTTCCCTGTCACATCCTTAAAGCTTGTAAAAAAGCGGGATCTTGACATAGGGGCCACTTAATATGGTGGATTTGGTGATCTCTGTAATGGAGACACCCCTTTGCTTGGTTTTCCTTCCTTTGAGGGATATCTGGCTTTCATTGTGTTGTAGACCCATAACTGGGGCTCCACATTTATTTTGCATATTCCGTTTTGCTAGGCAGGGCCTATAGCTTGATAGGGCAAGTGTGAAGGTTAGTAAATTCTTCTCTCCTTGTCCTGCCCAGCCTCATTGTTAATTGCTATTTAAGCGCACAAATTGGGTGATTTTTAAGGATCATCCGCAAAGGTTAAGTTTTACTATGGTGAAGGTACTCTGTGATTACATCATAATTAAGTTACACTAGTGCCTATCTGACATCTGATGTCTATCAGAACTGTGAAAAATGCTTCTGTTCCTGTCCTGTGTATGTCCTGCCTTTGTGAGAGGGCTCCTGGGTTCTACAGAGGGAGGACATCTGGTCTGTGCGCAGCTCTGCCTGTGACCGCCATGCTTCCATTCCGCATGGGGTCCAGGCATCTGCTTGTGTGCTGGTTCCTGTTTGTCTTGTATGATCCACGTCCTGAGTTTGTTTGGGTTCCAGTCCTTCTGTTATTGTCTTGTCCGCTGTTGCTTGCACCAGAGTGGTTCTTTGCAGGTAGCGGCCAAGTGTACCGGGACCATCCTGGAGGTGTGACCAGTGAGCTCTTGGCAAAGTTCATGCCCACCGCCAGGGGCTTTGTGAAGAAGGGGCTCGCTGGCGCTTCTCCCTCTGGGTTTGGCCTCCTGCCTTTCTGGTGCACTTAGTTGAGAGGTTGTGCTACCCCTATTGCCTAACCTGCTTATCCTTTACTGTCATGTTCATTTATTACTTGTATAAAAAAGTATTCAGTTGGTTACCTGGTCTGTAATCTGCCTGTGTCCCGTTTTCTGCTTGGCCCACAGATCGTGACAGTATTTAAATATTGGGTAATATAAATGTAATGTCCTTAGATTTTTAGAAGATACAAAGTAAATGTTTTTTGAATGCTGCATGATAACTAAGATATAATTTTTACTATTTTTATTTTTTGTAATAATAATGTAAACTAGTAGAAACTGGCAGCTATTTAATGGACTAAGGGAGAAAAAAAACTTGTATGCCCCGCATGAAGCTGTAAGAGCATAACCTAGGGTCAGTCAGAGACATTTTACATTATTTCTTGAGTAGAGTATTTAGGGGCACGTTACTACACTGTAGGTACAGTAATGTGTTTCCCTTGGTGCAGAAGCATAGTAATGGATAAAGAAGCAGCATAACTGCTAAAGGGACAGTAGTGTGGGGAATAAATGAGGAAGGTGGTAGAAAAGCAAGAAACCATAGATGTGTGAACAAACTCTGCAGAGCAAAGTCATGGCTGGATGGAGGCAACACAGTGGTCTGGGTCAAATGGAGAAGAAAAGAAAAAGTGAATGACTGAAGTCAGAGAAGACCTCATATGAAATACTGCATTTAACTGTCCTCGAACCTCTCATACAGTCTGCAGAGCACCAGTAGAACTGGTATCGACCAGTGCATGATTACTGTATGGACATATGGGGGCACATATGGCTTAGGATATGTGCCTCTGAACTATACCTATTTGATAACTGTTACTGAATAGTAATATTCAAACATAATTGCTCAGTCTTGGGGTGAATAGATGGAACATGCCATTACAGTAATATAGTTTTATTTGATAATAATCTGTTGGCAACCAGCACGTCAACTTTTTTGCTTGCTTATTTGCACAACCACTCCCTTAATTTTAATGACTACACCCACAAGTATTGTAGAAACAAATCTGCTGCTTACTAGGTTCAAACATTATGACCCTGGCACTCTTTTTAGGATGACATTTCTGGTTCTATCATTTTAAACATTTTTTGGAAGCCTGATATTTTTTCTAACCTTTTAGCATGGTCATTTTTTAAATGTTGGCCATCACACTAGTTAATGCTGAAATAGCAAAAAGGAAGAAAAAACATTGGCTGCTTTTCTTTCTTTGCTTGTAAATCTAGTGCAGCTAAACAATAGCTTGGCTTTTTGTAAATCAAATACTTGGCTAGCAGCTTCTTGAGCAGTTATTGTCTAGGCCTAAATCAGGCCCCCAAGTACCAACTTATATTCCTGAGACTGATGACTGAATAGCTACCAGCTGGGTATTATTAGTTTAGATAATATTACAAGCTACTCTATAATCTTATACTGACGTGTCCAAAAGCAATAACTTGTCCCGAAAAGGAAACTTGTCTTCTATGTGACACTCCCAAGGGCTTCCTATTTCTCATATGAGTAATATAAATGTAACTACCTCCTGCTCTACTGCTTCTGTTACCATAATCTTCTTGCAAACCACATTAATGACTACAGATGAACCTTGGATACAAAGTGAGGGCTGCTTTCATGGTCAGTATAAAATGATGGTGGTAAAAACTAAATTATGAAATTTTTTTTTTTTTAGTTATTCAGTAAATCTAATCCAGCATCAAAGACCCCTCAAGGCTTGCTTCCAAATGAGTGATGAATCTAGAGATAGCTGTTGGCTCCAGAAACTTGAGGTAGGATTGAACAGAGATTTGCTTGGTGAGAAACTCCCTTCATGAATCTCATTTTACACAATTCCTTAGTTAAATGAGACTTGCTTGCTAACAATGCCTTTTATCTTTGGAGGAGACTCCTGCAAATGTATTCACTATCCAAAAGAAAATCTGAATTTAGCTGTACCAACCACAGTTGGCCCCTATTTTCCAAGCAAGCCAGAGCAAACATATGATTTGCCTCTTTGGTCAATATACCTTTACGTAAACTGATGCCTAGTCAAAATGAAACCAAGAGAATTTTGTATATGAATGTATTGAAAACATTATCAGTTGGACTGGTCCACCAGAGTACTAGAGGATGCTCCAGTGGGCCCAAGCACCGACATAGTAATAGATCCAGCACAAGATAACCCTGGCCACTAAGGTCTATTTCCTATGAGTTTATCCACATATAAATTATAATTAAGTCAATGAAATGTGGATGTGCGCACAATCTATCTGTATGGAGCACTGCTTCCTGGTTAATTGAAGGCACTTTAGCCAAATAATATAAGGCTTCTAAAAGTAAACTATTATTCACACATATGAATATGAGTACTTTTGATAATTCTCAGAACTGGAAATATTTGATCATGGTAAGAGACAGTTTCCACACTGATATATTTAAACATGGGGTAAAATATGAACATTCCATCCTGATATAATATGCAATGTCAGAAGATGAGGAGCACTTTCTAGAACTGAGTTTTTACAAGGAAAAAAAATCATACATTTAGGCCTCATGCACACGACCGTTGTTTGTTTCCGCATCCGTTCCTTTTTTTTCATGGATAGGATGCTTTCATATTTCAATGGGTCCGCCAAAAATTGCGGATGGTCAACCTTTTTTCTTCCGCATCCGTGGTATGTGTTTGCATTCCGTCAAAAAAATAGAGCATGTCCTATATTTTTTCACGTTTGCGGACAAGGATAGGCATTACTACAATGGATCTGCCAAACAAACGGATCCATCAAAAAAAACGGTCCAACATCCGTTTTTTTTGACGGACGCAAAATTTGCGGACGGAGTGGATGCGGAGGCAGGAAACGGTCGTGTGCATGTAGCCTAAAGCAGTCAAAAATATATGTTAAAACATGCTGAAGAGTCCAGCCATCACTTCAACTTTTATGGGGATAGATATAATAATAATAATAATAATAATAATTATTATTATTTGTAGTAGCAGTAGTTCCCTAGTTTTTCTATCCTCTCTGCCAGCAACTATAGGGCTCAATTTTGATGGTCTGTGTTTTTTTTTCTTGTTTCACAACTGACTTAGTAAACCCAAACAAAAAAGAGAATTAAAAAAATATATATATACAACACCCATTTCAGGGAGATCCAGTTTCATGGATGCACGTCTCCCTTGGGGCACAGTCCTCAGAAATAACGTAACGCAAAAGACAGATGAAGACAGCCTCCAATTCTTAAAGTGATGAGGTTCTTTAATCCATAGTAGTGGTGTTACAAACCCAAATATATGCGACGTTTCGGCTGTCACTCAGCCTTTTTCAAGCATGCATACAAATGTGCAAACCAAACATTTAAAGACCAAATCATGTGACATCACAGGTGTTGACCCGGAAGCATATTGTTCTGAACGTATATTGATAAATGGGAAAAATCGTATCACAATACCTTATATGTAACAGTATACCCTTCAAAGATCTATACAAGGTATTATCTTGCAAATAATCCCAAGAAGGAACATTACCTACATACAACCTGGTCTATCTTCCATCTTGATCCTTCCAGACCTGCTCAGTACATGGGATCCTCACCCTTATTCTCTCTGCGCATGCCCAGCAGCATTGGTCATGTGACAGATGACATTGCAGTGCCCACATGACCATCAACGCCACACCACTTAGAGACAAGACGCAGCTTCAGCCATGCTGACGTCGCAGCACTCACATTACCATCGACGTCACGTCGCCCAGCGACAAGACGCTAACCTCATATAGGTAAGACACTTGTATAGTCTGTGTATCATGGCACATCCTAAATAATTGACACATATATGAATCATGAGCACCTTCTTGCATTGGCACCAATCACCATTCAATGTACTATTGACATTCCTTATGTAGATATAGGCAACATATTATTCAATAATCAGGAGTCAATCATATTGTTCTGTGAAATTACAGTGGTAATACAGTGTATCGGGATAATAACATCCCAATCACCACTGTACTTTGACAGACCAGCCTTGAGTATTTTCCAGAAGCCTGCACCTCTCTGGCGCAGCCTGCTGGTCAATGTTAGAATAGCATTGACATTTAAATGCAATGCACTGTAGGGGTAGTGCATTGCATTTTAAAAGCAATCAAAATACTGTCTGTTATAGTCCCCTTGTGGGACTATTAAATGGTTAAAAAAAAACGAAAAAAAACCCACAATTGTTAAATAAAATTAATTCCCTAAAAAAACTGCCTTTTTTTTTCCATTGAAAATACGCTTTTCAATGAAAATAAAATTGCAAAAAACCTCTCCCCCATATTTTTGGTATTGCGCATCCGTAACGACCCAGACTACATAAATATCATGTAAATTATACCCTACAGTGAACGCAGTAAAAAAAAAAAAGACTGAATTGCTAATTTATTCATAGTTGCCACGAAATTTTTTTTATAACAAGCGATTAAAAAGCGTCATTTACTCCAAAATGATACCATTGAAAAGTACAAGTCATACTGCAAAAATCAAGACCTCACACAACTCCATAGAAAGAAAAATACAAAAGTTCTGGGTCTTGGGAAGCGGCAATGCAAAAACATTTTTTTCCTTTAAAAAAAAGGGGGTTTTATTGCAAAAAAGTAGTAAAATGTAAAATAAAAAATAGATATTTTTGGTATCACTGTAATCGTACTGACCCAGAGAATAAAGATATTTTGTTATTTATCCTGAAAAATGAACGCCGTAAAATTTATAACGTAAAAACGCAGTGGCAGAATTGCTGTTTTTCCCATTTCCCTCCCAGAAAGAGTTAATAAAAGTTAATCAGAAAGTTTGCGCCATTAAAAACTACAACTTTTCCCGCAAAAAACATGCCCTCATACAGCTATATAGATGAAAGGATAAAAAAGTTATAGCTTTTGGAACGCGATGATGAAAAAAGGAAGAAAAATGCTTGGTCAGTAAGGCCAAAAACAGGCTGGTCACTAAGAGTTTAAAGACCAGGGGCAAATTGGTCATAGACCTTAAAGGGAAACTTCCCAGTGGGCCGATGCCCAGGGGGCCGCCTGAGCCCTCCTAATGGCCGGCCAGTGGTGTTTTTGGGGTGTATTTTATGCTGGTGGCAGTATTTTGTGATGGACTGTGGTATTCGGCTCTGTTGGGGTGGTATAATATGCCACAATATGGCATTGCAGGCTCTGTCTTCCATCAATTTGGGCCCAACTTCAAATGGGGCCACTTTTAGTATTTTTTCCAGGGCCACTTTAAGTTCCCAGTCCGCCCCTGGTTAAGACCCAGGAAAAATTTGGATAAAAATAATAAAAACTATAACTTTGGATGTACACTGCATCCCGTATGGTTGCTGCATATACATTTACATTGGTATTTTGTGCATATAGTCAGTAATGAGACAATAATCTGTTTATTTTTCTGCATTTGCTCTTCTGTGATCCAAATCAATATGTCAGCCAAAAATTGTCCCTAATGATGAATATATTTCTAGCTTACGTCCATCTTTAATCCATTATCTATATATTTTTTAGACCTTTGTAATTTGATCTAGTCACAACTTTAAGTAAAACTTTGCTAGCACAATTGCATTACACAATGTTATCATTATATAACAGAACTCTTAATATGACTGTGTCAGCAGAATTAAATTTGCAGAACTTCTGTTGTTTATATATTTGAAAAATTTGGAAAATTGCTCCTGAACCACTTATAAGTTCCCTAGTGAATGGAAGCAGTGATGCTTGGCAGTTTGTACTATGTAATATGCTGTACATTTTATTTTCCTATTTATTTGCAACTTATTCCAGAGCTGTGTACAAAGAATGCATTTACTGATATCAGTCCCTCTTCCCTATTCAGGCAGATCTGGCAGACTGTACATATACAGTGTACATATTATGGACAGGTTCATGCAAAGCCTATTAACCCTCCAACATATGTTTTTTGAGAGAGTTGGATCAAACCCACAATCTCAATGTAATTCCATGTTAGTCTACTGTGGAAGCTAACATCTCCATATTACTATACAACATAATACGTCTTTAAACACATTTTTGAAAGAATGGACTGGAATCATCTGATTACTGTGCAATCTACTGGTAGAGGCAGATGCATTAGTAGCAGGGGCTCTTTTAGATGGCATTAGAAATGAGTCCGCATTTGTTCTGCAATTCATTTCAATGGGGCCGCAAAAGATGCGGACAGCACACTGTGTGCTTTCCGCAGTTCTGTTCCACAGCTCCGTGGAAAAGATAGAGCTTGCCCGGACGGGCATTTTCTATTATGGTTGCGGCCATGTGCAGTCCGCAAATTACAAAACTCATACAGCTGGTATCTGAGTTTTGCGGATACACAAAGCAATACGGCCATCTGAATGGGCCCTAATAGAAATAGTAGTAGTAGTAATAGCAATAGTAGTAGTTGTATTATGCAGGATTAAAGAAGGCAGGATTTAAAATGGCCATACACATTAGTCTTAAGTTAATCAAAATGGACGATTTCAACAAAAACGTTAGACGGTAGAAATTTAATACCAAACAACTGTTTTAACCGATTTTATCTGTTTATTTGGAGCAGTCAGATTTAAGTGTTGAAGAAATCTGTGAAAATTTACAATGTAAAATGGAGGGTGGGGGTTTTCCCTTTACAAGCAACTGACTAAAGGGACTGCAATGCTCCCTGGAGCACCATGTACCCCTCATTGTTTACCAGTCACAGCTCTGTCATTTTAATGGGATATTTTAGCTCAGTCCCACTCCCTTGTATAGGAATGAGCTGCAATACCAGGCACAGCCACTAGTAGGACTAGTGTGGTGTGTACCATCCACTGGTTGATTGACTATGCTCAGAAACCCCGTCTTACAGTTTCCTAGTCTGTGTGAAATAATCTTCATGCTGTTTTTGCTTTAACAACCTGGTTCCACTCTTCCCACAGGTAGTAGATGTTACCTCGCGAAGCAATTACAGGACCAGAAAAGAGTTCCTATGTTCTGGGGCTAGCCAAATCAACCCTACCTAGTTATGGGAAAGGGTTTTCTATAGATGAAATTGCACAACCCAGTTGATGTTTTTCCTTGGTATCACAGGAATCAGATCAGATCAAGAAGGGTCTACCCAGATTTCTTTTCAAAGCACCACTTTTCTCTGGGCTTTGCTAGCATTTTCTTAGCTTTTTCTAGCACACAACATTGAAATCGTCAGTCATCCAATAATGAAGACTAACCTTCAGGCTAAACTTTATTTAGAATGATCATGCAAATAAAAGGAATAAGGTTGGAGGGCACTCACTTATCTGGTTCACGCATGGAATCTTCTCACACTTATAAGATTAAAAAATACTTTAATCAAATAAGATCGTATGTACACAACAAAGAAAACATAAAAAAAAATTTAAATAAAAAAAGCACAATATAATTATACAATTAAAAAATGTAATAAAATCATAAGAATATGTATTCTTCAATATTGTTAATATGGTGCGGCCAATTGCTTACTTGTAGCAATGTGCAGTTGGTCATGTTTATTGATAAACAATGTTTTAAAGTATAGAGTGAAGTGTGGCACTATTTCAATACTGCCTATATATGCATATTTAAGTCAACTAGATATTCTATAAAGATATCAAATATAATGTCCCATTCAGTTGTCACACGTTTGTATATCAATGTCACTTTGAGGGAAAGGAGTGTCCTTTAATATTCCATATAAACACCTCCTATTGTTATTAATGTTCTCTCTGTGGGACCATAAGGGTCCATTTTAAATCACAACCATCCACAATGAGTCAACTTTTCATATGGCTATGATGCCTACCTTAATTGCGAAGGTTATGTATATAGATCATATTGGAATCCATTTTATATGCCTTTTGAATACATAGAAATCTTAGAAAGTTCCGCTGTGCCCTTGCAGTTTTATCAATATATTATCACTGTGTTAAGTATTATAACAAGATAAATGGTTACGTTACCGATTCTTGTGTATGACCAGAGGAGCTCTGCACATAGAGCGTGCTTGTATCACAGCAAATATCATGTCTTTTGTGATTCCGCTGTTCTAGGCGTCCCACGTGGCGTCCCATGTGTTCTCGGGATGCCGGTATTCTCAATACTCAGTTGCTGGTTAGTACAGGCTACAGAGCGCTCCTATTAATTATGAGTGGATATAATCGCATTAAGTCCAGTATATATATATTAAACGCTCTGATGGTACCATTCCTGCATGTACTGTCTCCTCTCAAACCCAGCCACATGCTCCTTCATCACTGAGTTGAGCGGACACCTAGATGTTCGGGTTCGAGAAGTTCGAAACTTGTGGGTGATGCCCTCCTGTCACCGGGCACTTGTGGGAGATGCCCTCCTGTCACCGGGCATTGTGGGTGATGCCCTCCTGTCACCTGGCATTGTGGGTGATTCCCTCCAGTCACCGGGCACTTGTGGGTGATGCCCTCCTGTCACCGGGCACTTGTGGGTGATGGCCCTCCTGTCACCGGGCATCTGTGGATGGAACTTGGGGGGGCATCTGTGAATGGCACTTTAGAGGGGGGGGGGGAACTGTGTACGGCTCTTGGGAGGGGGAACTGTGGATCGCCACCTGGACTCCTTCTGGGCACCAGAGTGCCCGGCGTCCTCAGTTGCTCTGACGCCGTGCGCTCCCTCCTGCTGCCGGAATACAGTGATACACTCCTATGATCTATAAGAGCGTATCACTGTATTCCGGCGGCAGGAGGGAGCGCACGGCATCATAGCAACTGAAGACGCCGTGCGCTCTGTAGTCGGGACCATATGTGATGGCACGTGGGGGGGGGGGGGGAGTCTGTAGATCCGCTCACTCCGCCGCTGCCGCTTTACCCGGAAGGCCGCGCTGCATACAGAGAATGCGCGGCTCTGTAGCAGACGAGGCAGGGAATCGCCCAGAACGCGAATGCGCGGCTAGCGTGCGCGTTCTGGTGCAGAAGACTGGCCGCCTGGGTGAAATGTAAGTTAGATCTGAGCAAGCGCGGCCCATAGATGCGGCCCTGGAGAAGGGCCGTATCTATGGGTTACTAACCATAAACAAATAAATAAATTATGCCTAATATCTCTCTAGGGATTCATTTTTGCTAAAATAATGTAATTACAAAATTCATACTTAACATAAGGGGCTTAATTTAAGATTCAATCAATAAGATAGGAATACCCCTTTAATGTCTCCAACCAATACAGCAGGCGATGAAACAAAATATAGGCCCCTGACAACCAGACAATGTAGAGGTCATTTGACAGTATAAAAAGGATAATGTCAACCACCAAAGCGACAGGTTATTATCTGAAATGTAGGCCCCTGGCACCCAGACAGAGGAGAGATTTCCCATAGCAGAAAATCAGGCTTCATGTTACCCAGTATTGGAAAAGGCCACTTTCAGTTATTTAGGCCCCAGAGGCTGAACAGAAGAGAAAGGTCTCATAGCAGAAAATCAGGCTTGATGTCACCCACCAAAGCAGCAGGCGATTAACAGAATTTTAGGCCCTTGACACCCAGACAGAGGAGAAGTCATTTGACAGCAAAAAGAGGTTAAAGCCAACCTGTCACCTGGAATTCACTTTATAAACTATTAAACGTACTTTATAGTTAATCACAAGTGGGTTGTCATACAGTTTTTTCTGCTTTTCTGCGATCATTATTCATGAAAAAATCGTCTTGTAAAATCCTCTCTTTCAGCTTCCCAAGTCACGATAGAAGTCAAGGGGGCAGCGCCTCCTTGACTCCAGGCTGTGCCTCCCCTGCCCTAACCCGGCCTCTCTGCAGTATAATTGACACTCGGCTCAGTCGCTGGGACCGCGCTTGTACAGGCGGTGCATGCGCCGTCGGCCTCAGCAACAGCAGTTCTTATTCATGACTTCATGAATAAGAACTGTAAAGTTTGAAACGCGTCGACTGACACAAGACCGTGTGTTTTTACCGCTTGTGATGTGAACAGCTGTAATATTTGTACCCACTGGAATAAAGAAGTTACGGCTTGAAAAGAACATTGAAAGTGCTGGATTTTTCCTTTTGGTATATGCTACATGCAAGGTCTCACCTTACAATCCGTGCACAGGAGGAGCCTGACGGCTGAGTATTTGCAAAGCAGGTGAGCTGGATTCCCTTTCTTTTTCACATGGCAACCCAGTAGTCAGCACAAGTTAAAATGTGGGCAACTCTGCTGTCGTTGCGCAGGCACTGCAGCATGTAGTCGCTCATGTGTGCCAGGCTGCCCAGAGGTAACGATAAAAAGTGTTGAGCACGAATATTCGCAAAGAGAATTTTATTCTCGAATATTGTGATTTCAAAATTTCACGAATATGCCGAATACATGACCCCATATTCGCAATTACGAATATTCGCTCTTAAGATGGATAGTGATAGGAAAACTGTATTGAAAATAAAAGATAATAATTCCCCCAATCTTAATTGCTTTCTATAACAATTTCCATTATTTCTGTCAAAGTAAAGACTTAATAGGGAAAAACTGTCCTGCGAATGTTCGTCACTTGAATATTCGCATTAATCTATTCACATTTTGTATTCCCTTTCCTACCAAGTGTTAACAGGTTGTGTCAGACTCCTGTACGCTGCATGTATTGCGAAAATTCGTAAATGTCTTTTTCACACCTTTCCATTCGCACAAATGACTCCAGCCATTTCAAGCTTTCAATACATGTAAAGCTGGTTAAACGTTATTAATAAAGAATAGATTCTATGCGCACGCGAATATAACTTGAAAAATTATACTATACTATGTATGGACACCAGATTTGGGGACCCAGAACACGGATTTGGTCACCAAAATTTACAAATGCAGTATTTGACTGCAATAAATTGGAAATAATTATTTAAACGACAGATGCACAACAATTTTTTCGGCCTAAAACATGGCTTTTTTTTAAATAAACCCCCAAAATGCAGTTTTTAACTGCTGTACATTAAAAGTAGATATTTATACTATGTATGGATACCAGATTTGGGGACCCAGAACATGGATTTGGTCCCCAAAATTCACAAATGCAGTATTTGACTGCTATAAGTTGGAAATAATTATTTAAACGACGGATGCACAACTGTTTTTTCAGCCTAAAACACGGCTTTTTACAATAAAACCCCAAAATGCAGTTTTTAACTGCTATAAAGTTAAATTAGATATTTATACCGTGTATGTACAACTGCTTTGTAAAGCAAGAATATTGCTTTTTTCCCACAAAAAAGAATAATACACACATTTCTGTAATGTGAAATCGGTATTAAAGTGGTGTATTTCAAGATGCTCTGTGGATCAGGATTACCACTTTTTTGTCAAAAAACATACACTTATGCTGTATTTCACAATAGCAATGTAAAATTGATGGTTGGAATGGGTATTTCAGACTGTTTGGTGGACCTTGGATAAAGTTTTTTTTCTATAAAAAACAAAGAAGCACTCTTTCCCTGCAGAAATATAAAATATGTCGTTGGACGGTGTATGCAGAACTGTTTTGTAGACAAGGAATACGTTTTCCCCCCCAAAATTACACGGATTCTCTATTTCACCGCAGAAATCTCAAATATATATTTTGGCGGTGTAAAATAGGCTTGGTGGATCAGGATGAACACTTTTTTTAACTAAAATACACTGATGCACTATTTGATAACTGAATTTAAATATACGGTTTAGTGCATTGTATACAAAAGTGATCTGTGGCACCACAGAGCCCAGACTAGACAAATGGACTATATCACGACTTTTGTCACCAAAATTCAGAAATGCAGTTTTTCGCTGCTGTAAATTAACTGTAGGTATTTATACCGTCTATGTACAACTGCTTTGTGAAGCAGGAATTTTGCTTTTTTTCTCAGCTGTAATGTGAAATCGGTATTTAGGTGGTGTATTTCAAAATGCTTTGTGGATCAGGATTTCCACTTTTTTGTCCAAAAAATATACTTATGCTATGTTTCGTTTTTTTTTCTATAAAAAACAAAGAAGCACTATTTCCCTGCAGAAATATAAAATATGTCGTTGGACGGTGTATGCAGAACTGTTTTGTGGATAAGGAATACGGTTTTCCCCCAAAATTACACGGATTCTCTATTTCACCGCATAAATGTCAAATATATATTTTGGCAGTGTAAAATAGGCTTGGTGGATCAGGATGACCAATTTTTTTTAACTCAAATACACTGATGCACTATTTGATAGCTGAAATGGAATATACGGTTTAGTACATTGTATACACAAGTGCTCTGTGGCACCACAGTTCCCAGGCTAGACAAATGGACTATGTCACCCCTTAAACATACAAAAGGCAATATAGGGGACTTGAGCAGCCAGAAAAAATTTTTTTTTTTTCCTTCACTGAGCTACAAAATAGGTTTAGGCTAATGTCCCTGGCTGGCACAAATGCAGTACACTGCAGTGGTAATATGGCCGCCGAGCACCACCTCAGTAACAGATGGATTACAAAAAAAAGATTTCCCTTGCAGTGGCTGGGTACAGAAATGTTGGATTGCTAAAGCTCCCTCCCTCTCTACTTGCTTTATCTTGTGGATTAAAGTAGCACAGGTTCTGCTGATTTCTGCCCTATTCTGTCCCTGATCACAGCACCAACATCCTCCCGCTAAGCTTAAATCAGCAGAGTGACATGCGGCAGTACGTGACTCCAGCTTATAAAGAGGCTGGGTCACATGCTGCACTCAGCCAATCACAGCCATGCCATAAGTAGGCATGGCTGTGATGGCTTCTTAGGGCAAGAAGTAAAACGCTTGTTGATTGGCTGCTGTGCAGCCCTTCAGAAAGCGTGAAGAAATCGCCGAACAACGGACCCGAACTTTTTTGAAAATGTTCGGGTTTAGGTCCGTGTCCCGAACACCCCAAAATTCGGTACGAACCCAAACTATACAGTTCAGGTTTGCTCAACTCTAGTGGGCAGTACCATGCTTTGTTCGATCCGTTTAAAGATGGCTCATCAATTGAAAAGGAGGTGCTTATAATAACGTCTAAAGCAATCTATAGAGTGCATCAAATCAAGATCGCAATATATTCTCCTTTTGTCATTTCTACTTATATTCTACTTATATTTAACACTACTAACTCCAAATTGAACACCATATCATATGCAGTTTTTTTTTTATAGACTAAAACGCACCAGTGTTAATTGTGAGTTTTTGATGCATTTTTACATTTTAGTGTATCCCCAGCTAATTTAGCATATATCAACTTATATTTAGAAGTATCATAAATAGATATTACCCCTCCTCCTAACATCAACTTGGGATAATGTATCTCCAAATTAAATACAAATAAAAATACAAATAAAAATTCTCTTAACACATTTCCCAGTGTTATCTGGTCTTATTCCCCATATTTACAGAAGATAATAGTAACATTATTCCCACACAATTAATATTTTTAATATTATGTAAAAATTATTTGTATCCATATATATTTTATGTTGTATTTAACCCTTTATATATTGTGTCTTCGGCATGTTTATATTAACCTATTTTCTGTATTTTTCTTTCTTTAGTGCACCTAATTCTGGGGATACGTGTTGGTTTGAGCCACTTCATATAGAAGTTATTTAGAATGATGTTTGTGTTCTTTTATGAGAGTTTTATGTAGGAAGTTAGGTTCTAATAAGGTTTCAAAACTTTTTCAAGGTCAGGTTGGTGTATATAAACATGTTGTAGATTTTATTTTGTTTGCTAATTACAATAAGAGCCTTAATTGCTAGCAAAATGAAATTAAAGGCTGACAGAAGTGATTTTTATCTAGGAGCTGGCATGAGTGAGTCACAAAGTAATCATTAATGTCCAAGTCAATTACTATATATCCATTAAAATATTTACACTATTTGACAAAGATCAAATTGATTATTTCACTGGTGTGATTAATGAGTGGTGGCAATATGTATGTTTAGAAAGATCCAGAGGTCATACCTTCAAAACATACATTATAATCCTATCAAGAGATCAATCAAGATAATTAAAAATCACTAGGCATATCTAGGTTTATGTAACTATTTTATAACAAGTGCATATTAATGGATGGATGCACAAATACAGTAATGTATAGATTTGGGAAATGTAGTCTTTTTGGTTTAACCCTTTCATAAATAGGGGTGTTTTCAGTCATTAAAGCGGTTTTCCAACAATTTTTAAAATTCTCTAGGGAGCAGGCTTATAAAAAAAGAAAAAAGCTGCATGGGAACGCTTAGGCTAATGAATGGATGAGCAGTCATGTGAACAATGGATATGATGTCATCACTTCTAGTCCAACGGGGACTGGACAGCACCTCTAGCAGGTGAGGTAATCATTATTATTATTATTATAGTAGGTGTACATTTGAGATTACATTATGACAGCTCTTTTTTTTCTTGATAGGCCTAGATAAAGATGCCCAAAGAAGAGCATTGCATTGATTAGTTTAATGTGTGATGCTCTCATTGACTTGTTACAGGGGGTCTCTGGGGGCTCGCTCTGGTCACAGTGATGGTCTGACTGAGAAAGTTAAGCAAAACTGTTTGCTGAACTAAAAGTCCAAATAAAAGGAAAGTTAAAGAACCAAGACAGAAAGTTGAATAAATGGAGTGACTTCAAAACATTATACTCAGAAAAAACATCTTATTAAAAGTAGACTATTCACATATAAATTGTTAATATGAGATTTGGGAGTTTCGATGGAAGTGTTCCTTTAGGCTTCTGTGACAGCACAAGTGGCAGCTAAGCAGCTCTCAGGTAAACTGTTTTGACATCATTACTTTGATTAAACCAGGTAGCATCCTGGTAGCAAAAGTGGTTCAGTAAGGAATGCGGCTGTGACATCACAAGTGTTTTCAGTCCTGGGAGATACTGTAACATCATGTTTCCATGTGTTGTATTTTGACATAAGAGATGTGTTTTAGTCAGAATTGCTACTGTGACACCACTACCAGGTTTTAGTGAAATAACTGTGATTTACAGGAGAATAAACAGCTGTTACATCAGTCAAGCTACTGTGATATTATATCATCAGTAAAGGACTATCCAGTTTTCACAATTCCTGTTGAACTGGTAAACTGGTGAAGAATTTACTTAAAGGGAACCTGTCACCAGGAAATTCACTGGTAAAGCAGGCATGCTGCCTTGTAGGGCTCACTCTGCTGAATATAGTGATACCTCTCACTTGGTGATCTGTCGCTTTATTGTGGAGAAAAAGTACTTTTAATCCATATGCTAATGAGCTGATTTGAGTCCAGCAGTTGATATGAGTCCAGCGTTTTTTCTATTCAGAGGTGTAGCCCCTCCCCTATTCACTTTTTCGGATGTAAAGGGGTGTGGTTTATTACATCATTCATTCATTTTAATAATTGTTTATCAAACATGTGTTTATCATCCCATGAACAAACTAGCTCTTATTATAATTACTAACCTCAGTAGTATATTCCTCCCCCTTTTTTACCTCAGTAATATAATACCTTAGCATTCCCTGTTATTCATTTTCCCGCCAATTATTAAAATGAATGAATGATGTAATAAACCACGCCCCTTTTACATCTGAAGAAGTGAATAGGTGAGTGGTTACAGCTCTGAATAGAAAAAACGCTGGACTCATATCAACTACTGGACTCAAATCAGCTCATTAGCATATGGATTAAAAGTACTTTTTCTCCACAATAAAGCAACAGATCACCAAGTAAAAGGTTTCATATTCAGCAGAGAGAGCCCTACAAGGCAGCATGCTTGGCTTGTCAGTGAATTTCCTGGTGACAGGTTCCCTTTAAGAACCATGAATGAGTTGGTGTGAAGATAGTGGACAGTCCAAAGTTGCCAGCTCAACAAGGAGGCATGGGACACAGTGGTGCGGAGAGCACATACAATTCATGAAAAGGCCAAAGACTTCTGCCACTGAAGATAAAACTATTTCAGGCTTCATTGAAACGTCATAAACACTGACATCTAAATCGACACAAACAGGGAAACAAGCTGTCATTTACGTGTTTCAGATGCAGTTGGCACCCTTAGTCATAAGGTATTCTCCTTCAGGTAAGTAGCAGCTTGTTTCCCTTTTTGTTTCAAATTGTAAACTTTAAGAGGTTTCAGTAAAGCCTGAAATATTTGTATCCTTGGTGGCTGGAGTCCTTGGCCTTTTTATGATTTAAAGATAGTGTAGCAGATTAAAAAAAAAGTCAATAAGCTGTTAAACTGTTCTTGCACATGGGCTCATTGGTGTCCCCTGAATGAACATGTATATATGAAGCCAAAGAGTGTCAAAATTCCCAAAAATCACCCATCTGCTTTTTCCATTTTCAGTTCTCTCTTGAGTGAAACCATCATTGGCCGATTTCCACCATTGACCTATCTCTATGAGCTGTTTTCTCTATTTAATATTAAATCCCTTTCTTTTGTACAATTTTCTGCACTTAAGCTGCACTCATTTTACTTGTACAAAAAATAGTATTTTTTTTATAACACTTAAACAAACTGAATTGCTCACACAAAAATTATTTTGCTTCTTCAATATCCAAATGTTATCAAGAAGCATATAGACAAAAAACGTCTTCTAGCGAAATATATCACCACCTGTGCGAAAGTCCTTCTATCCAATTTCATGACTATGAAACACTTGGTTGGTTCTAGTCCATTGGAGATACCGCTCTTGGAGGATCTGCATCTGGACACCTTTGCAGCATTTTGGAGTCATAGTAACATAGCATATAAGACCGAAAAAAGACATTTGTCCATCCAGTTCGGCCTGTTTCCTACAAGTTGGTCCAGAGGAAGGCAAAAAAAACCTGTGAGGCAGAAGCCAATTTTCCCCACTTAAGGGGAAAAAATTCCTTGCTGACTCCAATCAGGCAATCAGATTAACTCCCTGGATCAACGACCCCTCTCTAGTCCTTTCCCTTTTTCAAGCTAGAATGCCCAGGTGTGCTTTCACATTGGTGGGATATATGCTCATTGACAAAAAAAATTATGTACCCAGATAGAAATGGCAGGTTGCTGCAAATCTCAGCATGCAGATATGTCGCAGGCAGATAAGTAAATAATTCGTGATTTGGTCTGATTAAACACTGAGTCTTGCCACAAGACGTCATAAAATTGCTCCCGCTGCCTTATAAAAGACTCACAGTGGCTACTTTTGGGTACTGTACCTCTGGATGAGATATCATTTACTCCTAGACATGCCTCTATGACATACTTGAAGACATCATTTTCCAATTGACAGACTTTGAGAGGAGGTGCATCATTGGACTGAGAGAAAAAGTATGGTTGTTTCAATGTATTTCCCACCATCTAGGCTGTTTTGACCTAGCAGTTAGGAGGTGTTGAGAGCAGTGGTTCCATTTCATCTGCATACAAGTGCAAGCAACTCCCACAGTTATGTTATTGAGCATTCAGACACAGTTGGCACATTCAATACACACCCCTGTCTCTGGCCAGACCATTTGCAGGTGCTTAGCACAATGAAAATTGGCCTCATGGTGCCCATTACACATCGTGCCATTGATAGCCAGCTACTATTTCCTTAGTTTACAGTTTTGTCATTAACAAGAAACCAGTACTGCTACAGACTGGAACAGTATCCTCTTAGTGATGAATCCAGGCTCTGTTTGGGATCTGACAATGGTCAGGTTATACTATGGAGGCCTCGTGGTGAGAGCTTCAATCCTACCTTTGTTATGGAGCGACACACTGCCCAAACTGCTGCTGTAATGATTTGGGGAGCCATGAAATACAAAAGCCATAGTAGAGATATGAAGGACACAGTTAAGTGATATGGGCAGGACATCCTTAAGCCTCATGTGTTGTCTCTCTTGGCAGAGCTTTCAACATACATTTTTCAGCAGGATAATGCTTGCTCACACAAAACAAGGGTTTCCTAGGAACGTCTTCACCAAATTGCAACACTTCTTTGGATTTCCAGTCTCCAGATTTATCAACGATCCAGCATATATGGGATCAGCTGGGATGCCAGCTTTGGCAACCTATAAATGTGCAGGATATACAGGCACATTAAATGTGCCACAGGATAACATATGGAACATGTACGCCTCATCATACGGGACATGCATGCTACTTATCTTATCCAGACTAGAGGTGACGGCATACAGTTTTCCCCAATAAACGTATCCTTTCGCTCTTATATTGTAATCACTTACATATATCATCATTGCATTCACACATATGACGTTTCATTCAATTCCAACAACACTTTTTTGTCAGTGAGTGTATTTTACCAGCACAAGTTTTTTGTATGCCCTTGTTGATAACAGTTGGATATAAATGAAAGGGGAAAAAGATTTATTATTTGAGTCTTACAATTCGCTTAAGCAGTTGCAGATGCTGGTTATTGGAGAGATTCCAGAGTGCATTGTGCTCTAGAGACTGAGATTTACAGGTCTAATGATTAACTTTTTTATATACAGCTAAAAAGCTGATGCCGGTTAAGTCCATATAGAAAATATTTGCAAGTTACTAAATAATTAATGAAGTTGACTTCTCTTGGACGAGCAAAGTGCTCATGTATGAATTATAAAAAGCCAAAGTAATTTCACTGAAGGTATATGATTTTACCAGTGTTTGGAAATACTGTTGTAAAATCCATAGGTGGATATTTGGTGGACACTGTAAAATATATATTTGTCGCAATATATATTATCACATATACAGGAATTTTAATAAACAGCAAACTAAGCTGCAAATAACAGTATCAGGCAGCTGCTGCCAAGGCCAATAAGATAATGGATTTCATCAAAAGGGGCATAGACGCCCGTGATGAGAACATAGTCCTGCCACTTTACAAATCACTAGTCAGACCACACATGGAGTACAGTGTACAGTTCTGGGCTCCTGTGAACAAGGCAGACATAGCAGAGCTGGAGAGGATTCAGAGGAGGACAACTAAAGTAGTAACTGGAATGGGGCAACTACAGTACACGGAAAGATTATCAAAATTAGGGTTATTCACTTTAGAAAAAAGATGATTGAGGGGAGATCTAATTACTATGTATAAATATATCAGGGGTCAGTACAGAGATCTCTCTCATCATCTATTTACCCCCAGGACTGTGACTGTGATGAGGGGACATCCTCTGTGTCTGGAGGAAAGAAGGTTTGTACACAAACATAGAAGAGGATTCTTTACGGTAAGAGCAATGAGACTATGGAACTCGCTGCCTGAGGAGGTGGAGTACAATAAAGGAATTCAAGAATTTCTGAAACATAATAATATTACAGGCTATAGCTACTAGAGAGGGGTCGTTGATCCAGGAAGTTATTCTGATTGCCTGATTGGAGTCGGGAAGGAATTTTTTATTTCCCTCAAGTGGGGAAAATTGGCTTCTACCTCACAGCGGTTTTTTGCCTTCCTCTGGATCAACTTGCAGGATAACAGGCCAAACTGCATGGACAAATGTCTTTTTTAGCTTTACGTTTACATACATGTAAAATGTATTTATTTATAAGAGCACTAAGGGCCCAATGATATGGTATAGCCTTGTACACTAAGCCGCCATGGCAGTGCACAGTGTTGGGTGTTTATCGGTGTACGGTGGCCAGTGAGAAAACTGGGAATTTATCTATTATGTATGTTTTTGTAAAAATATTGATATTGACATGGAAAATTAAAAATAACATCAAAAAATTCTTTAAAAGATGTTAAACAAAATGTGATTTAAAAAATGTCATTTTCTGATGACACATTCCCATTAAGTATTAAGCAGCGCAAGTCATTAAATGCTGTGTCTACGTTAGTAACCAATTTTGCTTATTGTTTTAATGCATCTAAAATAAAAAAAAGTTTAATGCAAATAGTCCGGAATAAAATGATCCGTCCGTTTAGTGTTCACAGCTGATATGCAGTTATGAGTCTGCATGGTTACAGACTACGGACAAGTTGAAAACCTAATCCTGAAGTCAAATTCCCTTCCATCTTCCATATTTACTTATTGCTAACTTATGGATGATTGAATTAATGTATCACATATCTTTAAACATTGGAAAAATTCCCTCTGGTAGTTGACCTACTTGAATGTAGGTTGATAAAACTAATCTCTTATTTTTTCTGGCTCTTTTTGCATATGCTTAGTAAGAACAATGATTCATGGGGCTGTACCAAACACAATCAAGAAGGATATATTTTACATATTATTATATGCCGTATCCACATTTTTGTTTCACTTGGCTGAACTTTATTCTAACAGTAAATTAGTTTCAGAAAAACAAAGTTATAGAGATTAGTTTTCTACCAACAATATGCTATATATTCCTATCCTGGCCAGTCAAGCAAGCAAGAAAATATCATTGTGAAAAGCACTATTTGTGCATTATCTTGCCTAGTGACATGTTGTAAAATGAAAATCCACTCCAGGCACTTAGTAGCTCTTGATGGAATTCCAGAAATGTCTCCTTTTTTCACTCAATGAAAGTATTAAGTCTAACATGCGTCTCCATACTGTGTCACTGGGGAGTTCTGGAATCTCTCCAAAATCTTTAAAATTCATTTAGTGCGCTATAGAAGAGCAGATTATTTTCTGTCTATCTTCAATGCCAGCACTTACTTGCAGCTACAATATAAAAAAAAAGGCTTTTTAAATGGAAAAGCTTTTTACTGCTGTTTGTTGGATTGAAAATTTCTAAAATATATGGGAAAACTACTAAAACTAAGAGAACCAATTGATGAACCACTGGCAACTATATAGTGCACATTTATGAAAAAGTCAACGTGGACTGATGTCATTCCTCACTCATAGAAGTCTATCTAATTGATTCAGAAGCAATGAGAAAACTTTTCATACAATGTACTACGAACAGTTTAAAATCAATCTTTACACTAACTTTAAAGGGTAACTAAGTTTTTAGCAGTACCTAAAAACACGGGGGGTGATTTACTAATAGATATATCCACTTTTTGGTGTATTTCTGATGCAGATTGCTTCTCGAAAGGTTGTTTGCGCTGCAATCTTGAACAGATGTAGAAAATGAGAAATGAGATGGGCCTGTAAGCCCGCCCCTTCCCCACTCATGCTACTCCCCCTTTTTTTGGACCTGGCGTGAGCAGGGAAGGGGGTGGGCTGTCTCATTTATACTTTTCGACGTCTGTTTTAGTTAGGCATAGAAAATGGTCTAAATCTATGCCAGCAAGGGAGCTGGTGTATATTTAGCCTGTGCTTCTACATAAATTTGCACATCCACCACCAGCTAAAGAGGTATTAAGATCATTCTTAATAAATGACTGCCATGATTTGTAGCATACTCAAGCCTCTCCAAGCGCTCAGATGTTGTGTTCTTGTTTGCTAATGCCCCCCCCCCCATAACAACCACATTTTGCTGTTCTTGCAAAACCTGGGGGCGTGTCCACATTTGTGTAGTCTGCCGGTACATTACAGGACTAGACTTCCATTCCCAAACTTTCCATTTTCCTGTGCTGTACACTCTGGAGGCCATGGATAATTCTTGTAAAGTGTTATATTCCCCACCACTGTGTTTTCCCTCCTGTTGCTCTCTCCTGCTAGGAAGAGGAGCTCTTTGAGTCGGAGGAGCATTTAGCATTTTGAGTATAAGGAATGCTATAAGGGAGGCATCATGGGCCAGGGACTTGCAATTGCTCCATGCTGCCTGTATGTATCTAAGATGGCCTGTGCTGGAGGATGAGGAGTGATGTGAGTAAAAGAACGGCTGGGATGGTTGTTGTGACCAGGGACTTGTATCTGTGGTTCATTCTGCCTGCTTGTAACTAGGATGAGGAGCGCTGTGAGGATCAGGAGCACTGGCAGAAATTGTGGTGGCCAAAGACAAGTATCTGTGCTACATGCTGCCTACTTGTAACTAGGATGAGAAGTGCGGGGGAGGATCAGGAGCACTGTGTTGTTAGCACTTTATGCTGTCTGTATGTAATGACTGTTGCCTGCATGTAACTATTGTCTACACTGTCATCTGGAAGAGGTGAGTTGTTCCTGGGGCTGCAATTACTACAATTTTAATAAGTAAGGAATCTTCATGGGCACCAGTCTTGAGCGAGTCAAGCTTTGAATCATAGATCTGAAGTTGATTCATTCAAACACTTCAATTTTAATGCTTTGAAGTCAGGCTTGGTACCCAGGTACCAGCCAGTACCAAAGCCGACCTTGGATTCCTATTTTAAAATGTTAAAGACTCAGATAGGATTACTGAATTCATTTACCGAAGCCTTGGGGCTATACAACTTCGGGCTATAAAAAATTTTCCTAGGCGGAGCCCATTCATTTTAATGTTATACGGAGACAGCATTAAAATCCAAGTTTTTTGAACGAATTGTCTTCAGATCTATGATCCGAAGCTCGATTTGCTCAAGACTAATGGACACTAAAGAAAAAAAATAAACCTACATTTAGTACTGGAGTTGTGGCAGACCATGTAGATAAATCATCAGCTTGATATGGAGAGGAGTTTTCAGCTTGAGCTCCGCGTGGTAGGAAAGGCCCCTGCACATAGGTAGATTTCCATTCTGCTCAGGGGCGAGTCAGTGCTGAAAGACCCCCCCCCCATCCTCATTTCCTGTAAACCACCTGGGTCTGCATGTAACTAAGGATGGGATTATCATAGTAACCATGAGTGGAGACCCCTAGTGTCAGGGATTTCAAACGTGGATTTTATGGTGAATAACATGAAAATTTGTAATCAAAGTAATTTGCAAATTTGTTCAAGTTCACCTAAACTGTCCATTGAGAGTAAGCTGTTTGAAACGTTAGTGAACATTTACATTACCTTTGTAGAAGCACTCCAGCATACATTTTTTCTCAATATAAATTCAATTTATCTTGTAGCTGTAAGAGGATTTATGTAGTCACAGCAAGCTCAGCTCTGCAAATATACACAGTACCTCGATGAATAGAATGTGTCCTTTCTGTTCCAGTTGCTGCCTCCTTGCTGGGCGTTTGCATATTACAGCGAGACTGTAGAGGGAGGGACACCGTAAAAAAAGCTTTCCTAAAAAAAGTTACATTTTTTTATCTGTTGAATATATATTTTGCTTCGAATTCTATGGTTTTACAATATCAGAGCATAGTAAAAAAAAAGTCTGTTCCTTGAAAGGTCTTAAAATAAGGCAAATACACCCTCAGATGAACAGCAACACATGATAAATTACACCTTATCCTTATTTATTTATTTAATAAAAACTAGGCCAAAATGTAGACGCTGCATGGAAAAAATTAATTACACCCTTACTGCTTCCATAGGACTTAAGAGGGTAAGTATTAGCCAGGTGCTGCTAATCAAATGCTCTTTGATAATTGATCATTAGCAAGTATGACCACCTCTATAAAAGCAGAGGTTTTGGCAATTTTCTGAAAGAAATCAGCAATGATCTTAGAGAAACAATTGCTGCTGCCCATCAATCTGGGAAGGATTATGAGCACATTTCCAAATTTATTTGAAGTCCATCACTCTACAGTGAGAAATATTATTCACAAGTGGAAAATATTCAATACAACTGACAATTCCTGGAGTGGACAAACCAGCCAATTCACTCCAAGGCTGAGAGAAATTTTACAAATGACTCCAAACATATAAACAATGTCATAAAGAAAGATCTTCAATGTAAAGAAGAACAAGGAGTTTTAGAAGTGATGATCTGGCCCCCACAGAGCCCTGATCGTAACATCATTGAGTCTGTATGGGATTACAAAAAGAGATAGAAGGATTTCAACAAGTCTACATCTACAGAAGATCTGACGTTAGTTCTCCAAGATGTTTGGATTAACCTTCTTGCCCAGTTCCTTCAAAAACCTTTTGGAGTGTATACAGTATACTTTTATGGAAGTGCATGTTAAGCATGTTTGTACATAGAGAAAAGGAATATCAGAACTTTTACCTAGAAGTCGATTCTTGTTAGGATTTTAGGCTAAATTATGATAATTCTGTCACTGTTTGAATACCTCTGGAGTTGAATGTATTTGTGCTTATGAAAATATAATACTTTATTGGTCCTTAGTAAAGAAATTGTCTAGGGCTCAGGAAAATTATCCAGCATATTGGAAATATCTTCTGTTTAGGAGGCTATTGTTGAAATCTTTTACTATTTAAATGATATATGGGCTATAATTTTCCATATGGGTAATGCTAAAGTTCTGGTGACAATATGAAAGAACAGAAAGTAAAGCATTTCAATTACACTAATTTGATGTACATTAAAATCATAATAAAAAGCATTTGTTTAAAACTCAAGAACTGAATATGGAGCAGAGAAGTGGCGTACAGTTTATTTGTAAATTACAGATTACAATTTACTTTGCTTTAACATGAATGTGATACTACAAATCACTTTCTAGTATATTAAAAGCAATCAGTTCTTGGCAGATTTAGGATCTCTGTTATAGTGCTCTGTGATATAAATTCCCGCTAGCAGTTTTCTTTTACTGTATTTTGTTCACAATCATGAATTATCATTTTAATTTAAATTTGCCTGGCAATAACGCTGTGTGACAAAACATTCTCTATGTGTTAGATAATGCTGTTCTTGGAGAAGTTAAGAATCATAGAGGACAAAATTAGTAAATGTTTCAATGCAGTACTCAGAAAGGGAAATGTAAAATATGGAGGTCATGCTGCACTTCAGTTGTGTGAACGACCAGAGACGAGGCACGTTTGAGTGAGGCAACATCTTTAACCACCATGGGGACTTTAGGTCCAACATTCTGTGCGGATTAATTTCTTAATCCCTCCTTAACTTGCCCCATAAATGTATCTAAAGGTCCCTTTACATGGGACTACACAGCAGGCGATTGTCGGGAAGGAACTGTTCCTTTCTGGCAAGCGCCTGCTCGTCATTGGAGGAGACCCCTGAATTTAGATGCAGCGATCTCCTTCACAGTATGGGGAGGAGCAATCGCTAAAGCCATCGCTTGTCCCCAAATTGACTAGTGGTTTGCCGGCAGCAGATGCTGTTTACACAATCTGCTGCTGGCAAATGATAATTTTTGTGACCTTATGAAACCTCTATCCATCAGGTAATTGGCTGAACTTTTACACTGCCAGATAATAGTTAATGAGCGTTTCTAAAAACACTCGTTGGAGATTATCTGCAGGATTCTCAGGCCCATGTAAAGGGCCCTTAAGATATTCCATAACAGTGAATTTTACATGAACAGACAGCAATGCCTTAGAATACAGAGATTTTCAAATGCATTTGATTAAAAATAGAAGAGACAAAACAAAGAATAAACATAAATATCAAACAGTTATTAGAGATGAGCGAATCGAAGCTGATGAAGTGAAATTCGATCCTAATTTCAGGAAAAAATTCAATTTGCAGCGAATTTCCTCGCGCTTCGTGGTAACGAATTTCATTTTTCCTAAAATGACTGCTGCACGTGTGAGGATATGGAGAAAGGGACCCTGGGAAGGTGAGATCACCCATACTGACATGCATGCAGCCAATCAGCATCCAGCCAACGCTGTGATGTCACAGCCCTATAAATACGGTGGCCATCTTAGATTCTGCCATTCACCATAGTACTTAGTGCAGTGAGAGATGTGTCTGCAAGCGCTAGGGACAGTGATAGATAAAAACATCATTATGCTAAAAAAAAAAAAAGATTTACAAGTGCAGGAAAAGATTATTCAAGATGTAGGGAAAAGATAGGGAGGAATCATTCCACCACATTTCTGTTGAACAGGATTCAGTCCGGGAGGTGACAGCTTGGGTAATAGGAACAATCCTATTACACCTTGCTGCACTGACTGGGGATCCAAATTGCCATTATACAGCTCTGTAATTCCAGCAAACCGTTCTTATTAGGGTGCAAGTGCTGTTTGATTCAGGCATTAGCAGGGTTTATTACAAGGCAATATTTCTACGTTTTATTTGCGATGCACTTGTATGTTCTAAAGCATTTTTTGGCTTGTTTTAGTGGGAAAAAAGGGCTTATTATGTGGTGAAGGGCGAAAATTACAGCCCCTTTTGTCGTGTATTAGTGGCAAAGGTAAAATATATTTGCCGCCCAGCGGTGCAGTTATATGTTCTAAAGCCCTTTTTTGCTTGTATTAGTGGAAAAAGGAAAATTATATTTGCAGTTTTCCGTGTATTACTGGTGAAGTACAAATACATTCGCCTTTCATCGTTCCACTTATCTGTTGAAAATCCTTTTGTGTAAAAATAGAAAAAGATTTGGACCTAATTGCCGTTCAGCAGTGCAGGAAAATATTTTACAGCCCAGTTTGCCGTGTATTAGTAGCGAAGTTCAAATATATTCACCTTTCATCGTTGCACTTATCTGTTGAAAAGCCTTTTGTGTACAAAACGGAGGCAGACACTTGGGCACAAAGATAACGGTACTGGTAATTTGTATATCTGTAAAATCGTTTTTTGCAATAAATACAGTAAAACACAGGTGGGCTCCGACCGGTTACCATGGCTGCCAGGACGCTACTGAAGCCCTGGCTGCCATGGTCAGTTCCCTGGACTGGAGAAGATCGTCTTGGAGACAGGGAGGGCTGGGCAGGCAGGGAGAGCTGACACAGCCAATCCAAGCAGGCTTTGTATGAAGAGTGCACAGAAAATACAAGTACATCGCTTGCTGTGATTGGCTGGTTGTTGTATACTGGGTTGGATTGGCATGTTTTGGAAGAGGGGTAGTCTTATACGGCGAGTATAGCCCAAACCCTATATTTTAAATGGAAAAGGTGGGGGTCGTCTTATACGCCCAGTCGTCTTATACGCCGGAAAATACGGTACATATGAACATGGGACCAACACAAATGTCTTCAGCTGCTAAGTGCACATACAACAGGTATTAGCCCAGCAGTCCAGGCCAGCGCTGCTGCCCCTGCACGCGTGCACGGGCTCCCTCTTTCCCTCCTGCTGCCATGTGCCATGCTGACAAGCATGGGCAGCAGGTAGCTTAACTCTTATATCTGTGCTCCATGCCATAGCTTACTTCCTGCTTGAGTCCTCCACTGGTTGTCAGGGCTTGCATGGGTGTGTCTCTCCTCCCTTGTGAGGCAGCACGTACCCTCCCTCTATCTCCCCAGCCTACAGCTTGATTGCAGGAAGTATTTAGGCTACATGCACGCGACATTTTTAACGCACGTTTATTTCACTGATGCCTTTCTGAGAAACGGACGTTAAAAATGGACCCATTCAATTGTATGGGGGCAGTCGGTTAGTGAAAAAGACAAGATAGAACATGTTCTATTTTTTGACATCCGTTTTTTTAAAAAACTGCCGTGTGAATAACCCCATAGACTACCATTGATCTTAAAACAGACGTGTGATGGCTATTAAAAAAAATGTACATCACATGTCTGTTTTTCACTATTGTGTACATGTAGCCTAAAAGGTGCTTCATGCGCCAGGAAGGTGCCTGAGCAACTCATGGTTACAATCTTGTCTAGTTCCTAGTATGAAGGTGTTTCTAGAGTTTCTACTTTTCTGTGTACCCGACCCTGCTTTTGGATTTAACAGATTTTGTTTGTTTGCTGCCTGCCTCTGACCTCGGACTTCATTTAAAGACTTTGCTTGATCCCTGCCTGCCCTGACTTCAGACTTTCTGACCACGTCCTTCCCCTCGGTGCTTGCAGCTGCCACCGACTCGGGCACTGCTCTGGAGTGGCACCTGGCAACTACCCTAATGGCACAAGCCTATCCTCACCATCAGAGGCTCTAGTGAAGCCCAGGTAGTTGCTTAGTCACGCCTCTCCAGGGTATAGCCGCTTGCATAACAACAGGTAGGTAAGTTTTATAGGTACAAATCTGCGGCCAGATGACCTTTAATATCGAAGTTATGAATTATGAATATATGAATTCTTTGCATCACATGACTCTTTGGCTTTTACTTGCTGCAGTTTATTTACTCATATATGCATTCTTTCTTTATTCTTATGAATTGCCTTTTTATGTATGTTTTCTACTTGGTACTGTAACCTAAATAATAATGGAGAAGATAGGGGGTGACCAACATAAATGAACCTACACATTTTCTTACCGTATAATAACACAGACTTCTTGCAGAAGAAAACATCATGCCGACTCCTCGGAGCTGTACGTCAGAGCTGTAGACAAGCTGAATTAGTGGATAAATGCAAACACCTGTTTGCACACTGCATGGAAGAACTTGTATAAATGTATTCCATTTATTTCACTCATCAGTGGACATATCCCTGCTGAAAATCGACTTTCTCTGGCAGCAAAGCAAGCGGCATTTCATCTCCATGTTAATTGCTTGATTGTTTTAATAAAAGTGTCTGAATGATAGCAGGTGCAGCCACCAAGTGCCTATTGTTACATGACATGTGTGATTGATTACACTTTCAAGGATACACACCGTTTGTCATACTGGAGGGTGTTTTTCTTTTCGATGTGAGGGTCATTTGGATCTATGCGGCCATGCATCATGCCTAAAATGAATGAAAAGAATTTCAAACTTTTTAAACTACCTTGACTACTTTAACGCTATTAATTAAAATAATAATAATAATTTAAATAATTTGTAAATAAAAATAAAATAAGAAAAACCTCTTAAAATGCTGGCAAGTAATGTAGCTACTGCATTATGTGAGCTGTGTCTATTAGTACTTAAAGAGAACCTGTCACCTCTCCTGATATGCCTGTTTTAATAGCTTCATGCATTCCCCATGTAATAATGATTCTGGAGTATCTATTTTCATGGCTCTATGTTGTGCCATTCCTTTATTATTTCAACTAGAAGTTATGAATGAATTGCTAGCAGTCTGCAGTAAGGGTAGAGAGGGGGGTAAAAAGTTGGGTGTGTGTACCTGTACAGTCTGAAAATGACAGCATCGATTGGATAGAGTGAGTCTGTGTAGGTACACGCCCCCATATGGTTACCACTGCTCGGTACCCTTACTGCAGACTGCTAGCAATTAATTTATAACTTCTAGTAGAAATAATAAAGGAATGGCACAACCTAGAGCCATAAGGACAGATGCTCTATAATTTTTATTACATGGGGAATGAATAAAGTTATTAAAACAGGCATGTCAGGAGGGGTGAAAGGTCCTTTTTAACAATCCATAAATAATAATGTTCCTGATACTTTGACAATTAGTACGTAGTTTGTTAGTCATTCATGTACAGATACTTGAAGTATACTTTCACAAAACTGTTGATAATTATTTTTCGACAAGTAAATTATTTTATTTATTATTATCATTGTTTTTTTTTTAATGGGAAACTATTTTCTTCATGTAAAGCAATTTTCTCCAAAGAAGTTATATCAATTTAAAACCTATGTGGCCATATTCTCGGATTGCAAATAATACAATTGCATTTTGTGCTTGCTGTAAAGATAAAAAAAAAAGAAGTTAGGAATAAAAATAATCAAATTGATTCTATTATGCATATTGTATCTCACAGATATTAATTTATTATTTCTTTTATGTTATTGTCATGTCTTCCAGTGTATCGTGCCATTCTCATTTTTCATTTCTGATTTCTGTATTCTCATCTATCAGCAGTCTCTTCTTTCATTTCTAATATTTATATTCACTTCCATTTTACCAATAGTAGAACCAAATTGTTTATTCATTAAATCCCTGGCGATCAATATCCTCCTTTGAGGCTTACAATCAAACCAACTATTACTCATCATTCCATCCTAAATTCACTGCTGGTTTCAACTTATTGACATCTCGTTGAAACCAGTCCTACATTTGGCCGCTAATTACCCAAGGAATGCAATTCAAAATCTTATATTATACATTTCTTCTCTAATCTCCAGATAGAAATCAAGACACAACTTCAGTTCTCTCAAGATAGTCCCATTCCCTCACACTTATTCTATGCCTAGCCACTATACTAGAATTCTTGAAGAAAGTTGCTATCCTCACTATAGAAAGTAAATGACAGCTTCCAGCATCCAACCTTGACTATTATATATATGAGAAATTGGTTTATCTGTCTTAGTTATATGTGTATTTTTATTAAATCTTAATTTTTTTTTATCTTGGGATGACATTTTGGGGCTTTGGAACCAAATATTAGTTTTTCATAGAGTTATAGACTCTAAGTTACAATGGTTTCAACATACAATGGTCGTCTCAGAACCAATTAGTATAATGTATATAAAGTATATTAGTAACTTGAGGGACCACTGTATTCCTTATGCTTACAGTTAATGAAATACTGGTATAGTATCAAAAGGTGCATAGATGCTCGTGATGCGAATATAGTCCTGCCACTTTACAAATGACTAGTCAGACCACACATGGAGTACTGTGCACAGTCCTGTGCTCCTGTGAACAAGGCAGACATAGCAGAGCTGGAGAGGGTTCAGAGGATAGGAGGGCAACTAAAGTAATAACTGGAATGGGGCAACTACAGTACCTTGAAAGATTATCAAAATTAGGGTTATTTACTTTAGAAAAAAGACGACTGATAGGAGATTTAATAACTGTGTATAAATATATCAAGGGTCAGTACAGAAATCTCTCCCATTATCTATTTATCCCCAGGACTGTGACTGGGATGAGGGGACATGCTCTGTGTGAAGAGGATTCTTTACAGTAAGAGCAGTGAGACTATGGAACTCTCTGCCTAAAGGAGGTGGTGATGGTGATTTCAATAAAAGAGTTCAAGAGGGGCCTGGATGTATTTCTGGAGTGTAATAATATTACAGGTTATAGTTCCTAGAGATGGGTTGTTGATCCAGGGAGTTATTCTGATAGCCTGATTCGAGTCAGGAAGGAATTTATTTGCCCTAAAGTGAGGAAAATTGGCTTCTACCTCCCAATTTTTTTATTTTTTTTTTGCCTTCCTCTGGATCACCTTGCAAGATAACAGGCTGAACTAGATAGACAAATGTCTTTTTTAGCATTTTAAACTATGCTACTATGTATGTCTCCCATTTCAATCGTACATGGTTGAAGGAATATGTGTTATATGTTAATAAGTTACAATACTGAATCAAATGAAATAGAAAGCAATGGGAAATGGACGTCATAAAAATAGATATCTTAGAATCAAAAAGATTTCTCTTAAAGGAGTTTTCCAGTTTGCATCATCCATCAAAATAATCATTTATGAATGTAGCTGTAATTTTGTAATGTATTTTATTTTCCCTTATTGCTCCTATATTTGGTTCTGGGCTGTGATCACATGACTATGTTCATGCAGCTCTGTGTTACAGTGGCATGCAAAAGTTTTGACACCCCTGGTCAAAATGACTGTTACTTTGAACAGTTAAGAAAGTTGAAGATGAAATAATCTCCAAAATCTATAAAGTTAAAGATGACACATTCCCTTTGTTTTTTAAGCCAAATTTTTTCATCGTTTATATTTTCAAAATAAAAAAGGAAAAGGGATTGAAGCAAAAGTTTGGGCACCCTGCATGGTTAGTACCTATTAGCACCCCCTTTGGAAAGTATCACAGCTTGTAAACACTTTTTGTAGCCAGTCGAGTCATTCAATTCTTATTTAAGGGATGTTCATCCATTATTCATTGCAAAAGTCTTTCAGTTCTGTGAGATTCCTGGGCCGTCTTGCACGCACTGCACTTTTGAGGTCTTTCCACAGATTTTCAATGATGTTCAGATCAGGGGACTGTGCGGCCATGGTAAAACCTTCAGCTTGCGCCTTTTGACATAGTGTTGAGGTGTTTAGGATGATTATTAGAGATTAGCTAATTTTTCAAAAAGTTTTTGTGGAAAAAGTTTGGTTTGATCCGAATTTAGTCGCGGCAAATTTAGTTAAAAAACAGCAATTTCCTGGCTGCAGAGAGCCTTTATAGTGGTGTAGAACACTGTGCCTTGCAGTAACATGCATAGGGAGTCTGCTCTGGTAGTGATATAATACTGAGTCCATATGACATGCAGATGACAGGCATCGCTCTTAGAATCACTGCACACTTCCCTTATTTGGGCAGTCACGGGGCCAAAACTGACCAAACAGCTCAAGTTTGAACTCAACCTTACAGGTCAGCTGATTCCACATAGATGTCAACAGAACCTGTTCTATTAAATGCTTATACAAGTAGAGTCCCCTGACAGAGTGGAGAGGGTGTCAGCAGTAAGTTTGTGTTTGTGATTATTTTTCCCTTCCTCTAATCCATCAGAACAATAACCCCCCAAAAAATTGGATCCTGTCTGTGGAGTAAACGGGGTGCAGAAGCGAAGGACAGACAGCTCCCTTGGGCTGAGATGGTGGAGCCTTGACTGCCTGAAATCCGCTGTGTGCCACTGGGTGATGCAGCAGTTGCTACGGCAGGCTGGACCACCACATCAGAGCCACGGTTCTCCAAGGCCACTTTATGGTGACGCTGCATATGTTGATGCAGGGCTGTGATGCCAACGTTGGCACCCGGGCCACGCTTCACCTTCTGCCCACAGATTCTACATATGGCCATGTTCACCTACTCCGGCGGCTTAACAAAAAAACGCCACAATGCCGAGTAGGTGATTTTACCCCCAACACTGCTCACTGACTGACTGAAACTGCCAGTGCCATCGTGAACCCATGCACCGCTACTTCCTGGGCAGGTAGGCTCCTGGGAAGCGGGTGGTCTACCCCGGGCACGTTTGGCTACCGACCTCCCACTGCAGCCACCTTGCTGACTCCAGGCCACGCTATCGACTTGCTGGCTCTGCCGCTGCATTACGGGTAAGCTGCCACCCTCCTCCTGATGATGAAGCCCATTCATCAGAGGGGGTGAAGACGTGATGACGTAGGTTTGCTACCTCGCTCCTCCCTCCGATCGTTCTTTTTCACAGCACTATGCAAGACATGAGCCTCTCTATCTGAACCCTGAGATGCCCCCACCTCTGGGCCCTCTGCGTTCTACTGGACCGCAAATCCCCTGCATTTGTTTGCCTTGTCTGGCGGGGTCTGCTTGCTGCCTCGCTCGCAGACGGGGCGGTCGCCCTCCTTCTGATGTTTTGGTCTCCACTGCTTCCTGCCGCCCCCCTCCTTGGATCCTCGATGCCAGTTACTGGTTACTAGTGTTGAGCGCGAATATTCGAAAAGCGAATTTTTTTAGCGAATATCGGCACTTCGCTAATTCGCGAATATTTCGAATATAGCGCTATAAATTCGCTATTTCGAATATTCGTTTTTTTTTGTTTTTTTTTTAGTTATATTTTTTTCTTTCCTACTTCCCAAAAGTAGTTCTTACCTGTCCTGAGGATTCCTGGCTTCCTGGCTGCTCTAGTCAGTGCCCGTTGCCGCTTCTGCCGACTTCCGTGCTCATGTGGAGCGTCCCCATCCATGGGAGAATCTCCATATACTAAAATGTACTGTCGGATTTGAGGAATTACGTTGAAATCGCAATGCGATTAATTCAAGTTATATTAATCGCATTGCGATTACAACTTAGCACTGCTATCTTACATAGGCTAGAATTAACGAATATGGAGTATAGCTAATAGCTATGCACTAGCAGTGCTAAGTTGAAATCGCAATGCTGAATACTTTAAGTTAAATTAATCGCATTGCGATTACAACTTAGCACTGCTATCTTACATAAGCTAGAATTAACGAATATGGAGTATAGCTAATGCTATGCACTAGCAGTGCTAAGTTGAAATCGCAATGCGAATACTTTAAGTTAAATTAATCGCATTGCGATTTCAACTTAGCACTGCTGCTATATTCCATATTCGTTAACTTCGTTAATTCTAGCAAGCTGACCCATTATAAACCCAGCTCTAAGTTGAAATCGCAATGCGATTAATATAACTTGAATTAATCGCATTGCGATTTCAACGTAATTCCTCAAATCCGACAGTACATTTTAGTATATGGAGACGTTCCCATGGTGATGGGGACGCTCCATGAGCACAGAAGTTATGTTTGGCTTGGTAGAATTAGCGAATAGCGAATATGACGAATGTATTCGTCATATTCCTCAAAACGAAGATAACGAAGTATTCTACATCTTCGTTTTAGCTACCTATTCGTCTCGTCATCGTCAACTTCGCTATTCGCTAATTCTAGCAATCAAATAGGAAGGTTGACTTATCAGACAGCTGTGTTAAATTAAGCTATGCGATTTTTTTTTAATACAATAATTATATTACTTGATAAAATTATTATAAGTATTCTATTTATTAAAAAAAAAAAATCGCATAGCGAATTTAACACAGCTGTCTCACTCTCTATAGTCAACCTTCCTATTTGATTGCTAGAATTAGCTAAGTTGACTGAATAGGTAGCTAAAACGAAGATGTAGAATACTTCGTTATCTTCGTTTTGAGGAATAGACGAATACATTCGTCATATTCGTCATCCTCGCTAATTCTAGATATGAAACCAATAGGAAAGTAGCCTTAAGTACAAATCGCAATATGCGATTATTTAAATCGCATGTTAATCGCGATAACTAGAAAAAATGACGAATATTCGATTTCGACGAATATGAAACGAATATTCATTCGAATATTCGCGAATTTCGTCGAAATCGAATATGGCACCTGCCGCTCATCACTACTGGTTACAGGTTTGAAGTTTGAAATATCGAATATATTTTGTGGCTGTCCTTGTAATGGCTTATCTGTGGTTAACCGGCACCAGAAAGGCCTTTATGGGGGCAGTGGACAACTGTTTTTTGACTTTCCGTAATTACTCAATAAAGTGTTGCCTTGTTGCCTAAGACAGAAGAGAATCGGCCAGTCTTTTGGTTATTAGAGAATGTGGTTGCGATGGAGAAAGCATTCAAAAAAACAATTTCTCTCCTGGAGACGAATCATGTCTAGATTGATGCAAGTGCGGTACCGGCTGCTCATCAGATACTTCTGGGGAAACCTGCCTGGCATGAACAGGCCTCTAGTAGCTACAGACAATGAAAAGACAAAGCTTCAAGATTGCTTGGAGACTGGAAGCGTCAACTGTCTCTGGGTCAGGAGCCTGACTGCTTGCAACACCAGCTCCCACGCCACTCTCCTCATCACTACTTACCCGCCTAGTGTATGAGTCGGCGGATGTCTCCTCCACATCTTGGCTGTCCAGTAGCTGCTGACTGTCTTCTAGTAACTCATCCTTATTGTATAGTGGAGCTGAGCCCACAGCAAAAAATTATTCTCTGGCTGAGGGAACAGAAAAGGACAGATGCAGTTTGAGGACAGGTGAGGGCACAGGGCCTACTCCCGGGCCATGCCAACTAAGGGGGTATCTGATGTCACTAGCGACGAAGTCGAAGATCGAGCCAACCATTCAAGAACCGCTGGGTTGCTGGTCACAACCGCTAGCTGGCACTGGATGCTCAGGCCTCTTTGTGACCCCTGCTGCCATGGCCCCTTACTCTGCTGTTACCTCTACCTGCACCAGAAACATTTAGGCCTCTGCCACACCCCTGTGCACTTTCTCTGTCTGACATACTGTTAGATCAAATATTTTAATTTTGCCACTAATACACGGCAAATTGGGCTTTAGAATATATCACTGCACCGCAGAACGGCCATTAGGCCCTCATTTTTTTCCACTTTTACACAACACAAAAGGCTTTTCAACAGATAAGTGCAACAATGAACGGTGAATATATTTTTATTTTGCAACTAATAAACGGCAAACTGGGCTTTAGACTATATCTCTGCACCGCAGAATGTCAATTAGACCCTAATTTTTTCCACTTTTCCACAACACAAACGGCTTTTCAACAGATAAGTACAATGATGAACGGCGAATATATTTTTATTTCGCCACTAATACATGGCAAACTAGGATTTAGAATATATCACTGCACTGCAAAATGGCAATTAGGCCCTAATTGTTTTCCACTTTTACACAACATAGTAACATAGTAACATAGCATCTAAGACCGAAAAAAGACTTTTGTCCATCTAGTTCGGCCTGTTTCCTACAAGTTGATCCAGAGGAAGGCAAAAAACCACTGTGAGGCAGAAGCCAATTCCTTCCCGACTCCAATCAGGCAATCAGAATAACTCCCTGGATCAACAACCCCTCTCTAGTAGCTATAACCTGTAATATTATTACACTCCAGAAATACTTCCAGTCCCCTATTGAATTCCTTTATTGTACTCACCATCACCACCTCCTCAGGCAGAGAGTTCCACAGTCTCACTGCTCTTACCGTGAAGAATCCAGAAGGCTTTTCAACACATAAGTGCAACGATGAACGGCAAATATATTTTTACTTCGCCACTAATACACGGCAAACTGGGCTTTTGAATATATCACTGCACTGCAGAATTGCAATTAGGCCCTAATTGCTGAGGCAACAGGAAGTGGCCCATACCAAAGGTCAGGAGAGAGCGGGCAGTACACAAGCCGAATATCAGTACCTGGAGGTCACGTCAGTACACGGGAACAAGCAAGGACGGGTCAAATAAACAAGCAGAGGGTCAAAACCAGGAGAGTACATCAGTACACAGGCGCAAGCACGGACAGGTCAAATACATGAGCTGAGGGTCAAAACCAACTGAGTACGTCAATACACAGGATCAAGCAAGGACGGGTCAAATACACAAGCCGAGGGTCAAAACCAGGAGATAACGTCAATAAACAGGAGCAGGCGATAGCAGGTCAAAACACAGGCAGAGAGTCAAATCCAAAATCACAATACCCAGAAGCAAATTAAGGGCACAAGACCAATAATCACAGGCAACCTGTGGCCAGCACGCTGCCCGTTAATATAGTGAGGAGCAGAGGTCATGTGACGTGGCCAGCGTCATATAGCCTGCCCTCCTGCCTTTAGCTGAGTGCCGAGTGGCCAGCTCAGCGCCCAGCCTTATACCAGTAACTAGGGGAACGGAGCATGCCCCCTGTTGCCCTGGAGACGAGGATACTGTGTGCATCCCTGCTCAGAGCGCACAGCCTGGCGCCGCGTGCGTCCCTGTTTCGGAAGCAGTGGGGTGCCGGTGGTGCTGAAGAGGAGAAGCTCATCGCCGGTGCCCTGTGACAGTACCCCCCTTTCTACGAGGGGCCTCTGGACTCAAGGCCCATGGAGACGGCTTCTCCGGGTGCTCGAGATGGAACTCTTTAATCAATCTGGTAGCATGCATCCTATGAACTGCTACCCAGGACCTCTCCTCAGGTCCAAAACCTTTCCAATGAACAAGGTATTACAATGAATTCTGAACTCTCCTGACATCAGTGATCTTAGAAATGACAAATTCATTTTGCCCATCCACTTCCACTGGAGTGGAAGATTCTTGTTAAGGGACCACGGGCGAAATGTCTTTCTTAAGCAAAGATTTGTGAAATACATTGTGGATGCGAAACGAGTCTGGCAGTTTCAATCTGAAAGATACGGGATAAATAATGTCGGCAACTCCATATGGTCCTATAAAACGCAGCACAAACTTCCTAGAAAATCCTTTAAGGACAGATTCTTGGTGGACAGCCACACCTTCTTACCGACCTCAAAATTAACCCCCTTGGAGCATTTCCTATTGGCTTGAATCCTCTGAACCTCCTGGGCCTTTTCCAGGTTCAATTGAACCTGGGCCCAGACTGTGCACAGTTCTGAAGTGACACTATCCACCTCAGGGTTAAGTGATGACATAGAAGAACAAGAACTAAATCGAAGACTGAAACCTAGGTTACAGAAAAAGGGAGATACTCCCGTGGATGGGTTCATCCTGTTGTTGTTGGCAAACTCTGACTAACGGACCAAAGATGCTGATTGTCGGAAACATAACACCTAAGAAATTGTTTAACAGCCTGATTCAACCGTTCCGTTTGCCCGTTAGTCTCAGGATGAAAGGTTGACGGAAAGGACAATGAAATTTCGCATCTTTGACAAAAGGCTTTCCAAGACCTAGAGACGAACTGAACACCCCTGTCAGAGACAATATTCTCAGGAACTCCGTCCAACTGTACAATCTGGTTGATAAACAAAGATGCCAGAGTCTTGGTATTAGGGAGCTTAATTAGAGGAACAAAGTGTACAATTTTACTGAATCTGTCGACCACTACCAAAACCACTGACTTCCCCTCTGAGGGTAGCAAGTCAGTGATAAAATCTATAGAAATATGCGACCATGGTCTGCTAGGGATTGGTAGAGGTTGTAACTCACAAGCATGACGCGTTCTAGGAGTTTTGGACCTGGCACATACCTCGCAAGCAGAAACATACAAACTGACATCCCTCGATAATGTAGGCCACCAGAAGGATCTAGACACGAGTTTCTTGGTGGCATCAATACCGGGATGACCACACAACACAGAATTATGGCACTCACCCAAAAGCCAGAGAAGGAAGTGCCCAGTAACAAATAACTTATCTGTGGGTGTCTGTGCAGGAGCAAGATGTTGTGCTGATTTAGGCCTCAGGTACACGGCCGTTGTTAGGGTCCATATTTTGCGGCTCGGCCGCGGACCCATTCACTTCAATGGGGCCGCAAAAGATGCGGACTCCGTTCCGTGCCCCCACAAAAAAAATAGAGCATGTCCTATTCTTGTCCGTTTTGCGGCAATTCTATAATGAGGCGCGTTCCGTTCCGCAAATTGCGGAACGGAACGCGGAGCAGCTTCCGTGTTTTGCGGATCCACGGTTTGCGGACCGCAAAACACCAACGATCGTGTGCATGTACAGTGGAGGAAATAATTATTTGACCCCTCACTGATTTTGTAAGTTTGTCCAATGACAAAGAAATGAAAAGTCTCAGAACAGTATCATTTCAATGGTAGGTTTATTGTAACAGTCGCAGATAGCACATCAAAAGGAAAATCGAAAAAATAACTTTAAATAAAAGATAGCAACTGATTTGCATTTCATTGAGTGAAATAAGTATTTGAACCCTCTAACAAAAAAAGACTTAATACTTGGTGGAAAAACCCTTGTTTGCAAGCACAGAGGTCAAACGTTTCTTGTAATTGATGACCAAGTTTGCGCACATTTTAGGAGGAATGTTGGTCCACTCCTCTTGCAGATCATCTCTAAATCCCTAAGGTTTCGAGGCTGTCTCTGTGCAACTCTGAGCTTGAGCTCCCTCCATAGGTTTTCGATTGGATTAAGGTCCGAGACTGACTAGGCCACTCCATGACCTTAATGTGCTTCTTCTTGAGCCACTCCTTGTTGCCTTTGCTGTATGTTTTGGGTCATTGTCGTGCTGGAACACCCATCCACGACCCATTTTCAGTTTCCTGGCAGAGGGAAGGAGGTTGTCGCTCAGGATTTCACGATACATGGCTCCGCCCATTTTCCCGTTAATGCGAATAAGTTGTCCTGTGCCCTTAGCAGAAAAACACCCCCAAAGCAAAATGTTTCCACCCCCATGCTTGACGGTGGGGACGGTGTTTTGGGGGTCATAGGCAGCATTTTTCTTCCTCCAAACACAGCGAGTTGAGTTAATGCCAAAGAGCTCTATTTTGGTCTCATCAGACCACAGCACCTTCTCCCAGTCACTCTCTGAATCATTCAGGTGTTCATTGGCAAACTTCAGACAGGCCTGCACATGTGCCTTCCTGAGCAGGGGACCTTGCGAGCCCTGCAGGATTTTAATCCATTGCGGTGTAATGTGTTTCCAATGGTTTTCTTGGTGACTGTGGTCCCTGCTAATTTGAGGTCATTAACTAACTCCTCCCGTGTAGTTCTAGGATGCTTTTTCACCTTTCTCAGAACCATTGACACCCCACGAGGTGAGATCTTGCGTGGAGCCCCAGAGCGAGGTCGATTGATGGTCATTTTGTGCTCCTTCCATTTTCGAACAATCGCAGGAGAGTTTGGAGTCTGCTTGATTGATTGATTCTGTGGACAGGTGTCTTTTATACAGGTGACTAGTTAAGACAGGTGTCCTTAATGAGGGTGACTAATTGAGTAGAAGTGTCTAACCACTCTGTGGGAGCCAGAACTCTTAATGGTTGGTAGGGGTTCAAATACTTATTTCACTCAATGAAATGCAAATCAGTTGCTATCTTTTATTTAAAGTTATTTTTTCGATTTTCCTTTTGATGTGCTATCTGCCACTGTTACAATAAACCTACCATTGAAATGATACTGTTCTGAGACTTTTCATTTCTTTGTCATTGGACAAACTTACAAAATCAGTGAGGGGTCAAATAATTATTTCCTCCACTGTAGCCTTAATCTCAGAAGAGAGATCCAAAGATACTGATGCCACAATAATGTTAGCAGGCAGGATGGGTTCAGGAGGAATGTCAGGAGGTTGAAAAGCACAAAAGCTTCGAGACACGACATCCGCCTTCACATTCTTACTTCCTGGCCTGAAAGTAATAGAAAGTTAAAACGTGTGAAAAACAAGGCCCACCTTGCTTGCCTAGGGTTAAGGCGTTTAGCGGATTCAAGAAACAATACATTTTTTTGGTCAGTGAGAACAGTGACAAAGGGTTTGGCCCCTTCCAAAAAATGTTTCCATTTCTGTCTGTGGCCAGCAGGCTGCCTGTTAATATAGTGAGGAGCAGAGGTCATGTGATGTGGCCAGCATCACATGACCTGTCCTCCTGCCTTTAGCTGAGTGCCGAGTGGCCAGCCTTATACCAGTAACCAGGGGAATAGAGGAGGCCGGCGGCGCTGTGGAGATGTCTCCTCAGCGCGGCCGGGTTCGCTCCGGCCCCTGTTGCCCTGGAGATGAGGACGCCGTGAGCATCCCTGCTCAGAGCCACAGCCGGGCGCCGCGTACGTCCCTGCTCCGGAAGCACAGCAGGTGCCGGCGGCGCTGAAGAGGAGGAGCGCATCGCTGGCGCCCTGTGATAGATAAACTAAGAAGCTGGAAAAAAACAGGATGGAATGCAGATACCCAAATATTTTATAAGTTTGATTATTACAGTGTTCACTGTGCAGTAAAAATTTCATGTTACTAGAGGTACGATTACCAAATTTATATAGTTTTTAATAAATTAACTTAATTAAAAAATTATTAATAACTTAATAAAAAAAAAAAATCTTTGCATCATTATATTCTGGCACCCATAACAGTGATTCAGCCATTTTTATTTTCTTCTCCCTTCCAGCATTTACCCTAAAGGACAAGTACTTTGTAATATTTTAATATTTTAAGTATTTTGGATGGAGCGTTACAAATTATGTTTGTTTTTTATAGTTTATTTTCATATTTTTTGTTAGTGTTAGGTTACATGAGAATGAGCCTCTAGGAGCAACGAGGAACGTGCCGTTATAGCTAGAGCTTCTGCTCTCTCTACAACTGCCACAACCTTTTCACTTTGATTGACAGGGCCAGGTAGTGAAAACAACATTATGCCTGGCCCTGTCAATCAAAGTGAAAAGGTTGTGGCAGTTGCAGAGAGAGCAGAACCTCTAGGTGTAACGGCACGGTCCTCATTGCTCCTAGAGGCTCATTTGCATATATTAAGACACCATTTTTATCCGTAATAAGAGCACATATGAACATGGGACTAACACAGATGTCTTCAGCTGCTAAGTACATGTAACAGGTATTAGCCCAGCAGTCCATACCGGCGCTGCTGCCCCTACACGCAGGCATGGGTGCTGTGCTCCCTCTTTATCTCCTGCTGCCATGCGCCATGCGGACAAGTGTGGGCAGCAGGTGGCTTAACTCTTGTATCTGTGCTCCATGCCAGAGTTACTTCCTGCTTGAGTCCTGCACTGGTTGTCAGGGCTTGCATGGGAGTGTTTCACCTCCCTTGTGAGGCAGCACGTAGACTCCCTCCATCTCCCCAGCCTACAGCTGAATTGCAAGAAGTATTTAAGCTACATGTACATGTACAAGAACATTTTTACCGGACGTTTATTTCACTGATGCCTTTCTGAGAAATGGACGTTAAAAATTGACCCATTCAATTGTATGGGGGGCAGTCTGTCAGTGAAAAACAGACAAGATAGAACATATTCTATTTTTTTTACGTCTGTTTTTCACTGACAGTCAAAAAAACTGCCGTGTGAATAACCCCATAGACTACCATTGGTCTTAAAAAAGACTTGTGATGGTGGTTTGGCTGCAGAGCAGAATGGCTGCCTGAATCTGAGCTCTGGCACTTAGCGACGACAAAAGCATATAAACCCGCATTTTCAGCAACAGGAAAAGTCCTGAAACGGGTGCCAACATACGCCCATCATCCCTAATCATGCCTCGAGGCAAGAAGGTCAACCCTAAACAGGGTAAAATCAGCTTCTTCTTTGAGAATGAGGCGGACGCGACGGGCAGAGAGTCCCCAGCTAGGCCTGCAACCGAGCTGGACTCCAACATGGAAGAAACTACAGCCCCTCCGGGTCAGAGGAACGCTGAACTGCAACAGCAGACCTCATCTCACTCACCGGGCAGCCCGACATCCACCGGGGGCATCCTGAATAGCGGTGAATCGGCGCACAGTTCCCCGACTCTGGGCCATGCGGCAGAGCGGCCACCATCTTTTACATCGTCTTCACCGGCAAAAGAGAAGCGGAGGCGGCGTGATCTAAGCGCTGCTCACACCACCTATGAGGAGGTAAGAGAAGATGAACAGGGGATTGGGTCTATAAGCCAGATGCTACAGGGCTTCTACACTAATGAGCAACCTGCCTCTTTGCTGCGAGACATGATGATTGCCCTTGGTGACACCCTGCGCCATGACGTTTCGTCACTAATTTCCCCACTCCAAGCCTCCATTACGGCCCTTGACACCAGAGTATCTCATGTGGAACACAAAATGGAGGAGTTCGCCACCTCCCACAATCAACTTATTGATTCACATGATGACCTGGCGGCTGAACTTGAACGCATTCAGGACGAACTCAATGATCTAGAAGACAGGTCCCAGCGCAATAATATAAAATTCCGGGGAATCCCTGAGAATATAGGGCCTGCCGAGCTACCAGTCTTTCTAAAAGGACTTATGCATGAGCTATTACCTGCATATTCAGTCCAGGACTTAACCATTGACCGTGCGCATAGGGTCCCTAGGCCCAAACACCTACCGCCCACTACTCCTAGAGACACTCTCGCTAGGATACATTTCTATAAATCTAAAGAGGCGGTTCTGGCAGCAGCCCGCAAACTTCAGGAATTACCGGCTCCGTACCAAACGGTGAAGTTGTTTACTGACCTCTCTGCGGCTACACTTCGACAAAGGCGATTGCTGGTCCCTGTCACAATGGCGCTCAGAGAGCACAAAATCCTATACAAATGGGGATTCCCTGTACGCCTGATTGTCAATCAAGAAGGTCAACAGCATTCAATCTCCTCACTAGAAGAAGGTCGCCGTCTCCTAGGTTCCTGGAACATCTCCATTCCACAGCAGGATACCGCCTCTGCACCATCTCTGCATCGCGTACAACATGAGTGGCGCACCGTCGGAGCAAAACGGGGAACCAAACACTGACTATACTATCTCATTCGAAGTGCCAAAGAGCTCTCATCACTGGCCAAGCTCCAAACGGAACTTCTTCCCCCAGTTAACCGTCTGATCCAGACTCAGCCCCTCTTTTGCTCGGGGCAATCTCTGGTCCTGTAAGATTCAGTTTTATTTATGTTGGTTACATTATGCCACAGATATGGTACATGTGGCCACTATTTGATGTTTACAGTTTTTATGTTTACTCTCAGGGATTTATATTCTACTTCTGGGGTCCCAATGGTCTGCAATATTCTAACCTTTCCCTATGGTCCTCGATATAGTCACTATTAACGCTAGAGGCCTAAACTGCCCACAAAAGAGGTCATACCTATGGTCGGAGGCAAATCTACTAAAAGCAGAGGTCTTCTGTGTGCCTGAATCACATATCGTGAGCTCAGATGCTCATAGGATCAAACACCGCTCATACCCTCTGATATTACAATCTCACTATGGTAAAAAGCAGAGGAGTGTTATACTTGCCTTTAGCAACTCCATTGCTGTGCAGATTAATGAATCTATAATAGATGAGAATGGCAGATACATTATAGTGGTTTGCTCAATAAACAATGTCCAATATACAATCTTGGCGGTATATGCACCAGTTGCGTTTCCTGAATAGAACCCTGGCTAGAGTGGCAAAAGTGCGCAAAGGCCATTTCATTGCCTGTGGGGATTTTAATATTGTCCCAGACGCAGAATTAGACTCCACAGCAAGCAGCAGGAGGGAATATCCCAGTCTCAACCACCTTTTAAGGATAGAGGAACTGTATGACGTGTGGAGACTGCAGCATGCTATGGAGAAAGATTTCTCCTTCTCTTCAGTGCACAATAGCTACTCCCGCAAAGACCTAATCTTGGTTAGCAGATCTCTCTTACAACTAGCTTCTCAATCTAAAATTGATGTCATTATCTAGCAACTCAGATACAGTCTCTTAAAGGCTGGTGGATGCAAGACGAGTCCATTCCTTGGGTGCGGATTGAATCTGAACTAACCTCCAAGAAGAACCTCAGGGCAGTTTTGTTATATGGGGTATGCTCCTCTCCACCTAAACCCTTGTCCTTACCCCATATCTTGAGTACGGCAGTGTATTACTGGAACACATTTCACTGCAAAAGTCTGCATCAATCAATATCTGTCAAAGAAATTGCACCACTTCAGCTGATTGAATTGCATCTTCCTAACACAGAGCTTGGCTATTGGCGTTCATTAGGCCTAAAAACTGTGTCCCAACTTCTGGACAGCAGCGGGGTTAAATCATTCCAAGCGTTACAGCTAGAATTTGATATCCCTAATAGGGATTTTTTCAAATATCTCCAGGTACGGCATCTGTTGCAAAACAATTGCCCTTGTCAGATTCTGTTTCATAAAGCCTGTATAGAGCAATGGTCGGCCCGCGTTTCTCTCCCCAATTCGGGAATCAGACCTTGGTATTGGGCCTTAAGCTCTAAAGATACCTTTCACAAAACTAGTCCTTTGCGGGAGTGGGATAGGGAACTGCAGATAGTTATTCCGGAGGCAGACTGGGTGGCCGCATTCAAATTTATATCATCCACCTTTAAGAGTGTAACTATGTATGAAGCTGCTATCAAGACATGTCTGAGATGGTATTATACTCCAGTGAGGCTCAGCAGAATATACCCATGTGCTTCTAACCTATGCTGAAGAGGATGTGGTCATAAAGGCACTCTCCTACATGTGTTGTGGAGCTGCCCGTTAATCGGTTCACTTTGGTCAGAGGTTTTTCATACTGCCTCTCAATTATGCGAGGTCCCCATACAAAAGTTACATTGTACAGCGCTGTTTTTGATGAACATGTCTGCGGTTCCTACGCATAGTAGGATCCCTGTGGCCCACCTTTTTATAACAGCTAAAATTGCTTTGGCCAGCAGATGGAAGTCTCGGGAGATCCCAACTATAGATGAAATAGTATCTAGAGTACGTACGAATTGTCAGCATGAGAAAATAATGGCCTATAAGGACCATAGAGTGGATCAATTCACTAAACAGTGGGAACGCTGGTTACGAGCTGATATACATACCTCAAACGTGACCCTGTCACAAGCTCTTACAATGTGATTCCTGAGCAGTGTTTTACGTTTTTATGTTTTATGTTCTCTTATTTTGGAACAATTTATTGTTTCTATTCTTTACATATGTAGATGTAAATGCTAAATGTGGTATGCACGGCCCATAAATGGGTGGTGGATACAGATTACTTGTTACTTTATCTCTTCGGTGACCTAATTGTCAGATCCATTTGTATATCTATTGCGATGTATACTTACCTTTTATATCATTATCTCTGGATTCAATTGGCAATACCTTTCCAACTACCAGATGTTATCTATAAACTGAAGGAGATATTTATATTATGATGAAAACTAATAAAAACTATTGAAACACAAAAAAGACTTGTGATGGCCGTTAAAAAAATGTACATCACATGTCTGTGTGCATGTAGCCTTACACTAGGGTTATTAGTTCAAGCAGCCTTCCGGAGCTCTCTGCACGAAGCATTGTCTGGCTGAATCCCGGCATATTTTCTAGGTAGCAGCTAGATCTCCTCTGTATCCCTTTATAGTCAAAGTGCTGGAAGCATTGCGGTAACATCCGACAATGTCAGATCCAGATATCTCTGGCTGGCTGCTCCCTGCTGGAACAGTCTGCTGGAACTAGTAATGCTTATGTGAAAGAATCCTTAACTAGTGTTGTGCGCGAATATTAAAATCGCTAATATTTATCGCCAATATAGTGATATATATTCGTAATTTCGAATATTTGAGATTTTTTTCCATCTGAACACATGATTCCTCCCTGCTTCTTGCTTGTGGGCCAATGAGAAGGCAGGAAGGTCTTTGTCTGAGCTTAGCAACATTCCTAGCAACCAATAGGAAAGTTGCCCACCCCTTTACTATATAAGAACCTCCTCAGCAGGCATTTTCTGCATTTTTTTACAGTTATGAGAGAGACAGCAGTGTCATTGCTGTTCTATGTGTTTTGCTGTGACATTACATAGTTAGTTAGCTTATATATAATACAGATAGTTAGTGTGAGATAATCAGTGTAGGTTAGATAGTGATATAGTGTAGCTTCCAGTGCATGGTGTTAGGTAGTGTGATAGGTTCTGCTGTCCATACATACATGCTACTGCTACTAGAGCTGTGATATCACAAGTTCACAACAATACTTAGTGCACCAATCAATAATATGTAGTCAGACCTGCTATAATGGGAAGTTGCCCATATTGTGCAAAAATATGCACATCAATTGCCGATTTGCGCAATCGCAAATATATTGGAGAACTATATCTCCATGTAAAGCAATTGTAATATTCTGCCCTGCCAACCATTTTCTCCAGTCTCAGTAAACTTCTAGCAGCTTGAAAAATGTAGCAAAGGTGACCCACGCCTGTATTGCGCGCGCAATACACGAATATTACACTGCCGATTTTCGCAATCAAGAAAATAAACGTAAATTATATGATGAATAATCGCCCAAACATTTGCAAAATATCGCAAATTCGAATATTGCCCCTGCCGCTCATCACTATCCTTAACTGGTGGAATGGGAAGATTTGAATTTTTAATTCTTTTAGTTTCTTAAAAACTTTTTTTCTTTGTTTTGAGTCTCTTTATGAGGTTTAAACATTTGATTATTAGATCACGTATACCACAGACTTAAATAGTTTAACATTGCACTCTATGGTAAAATTGTTATATTTCATTTGAGCCCTGGCTGAGGCAGGGCTTCATAGAAACTTAAAAATTGCAGGCTTAGAACCTTCTCAAGACTCCCAGCTGCTGTAGCAAACAGCTTCTGCAATGTTGTTGTGGGAGGCTTTCAGTTACCGGAAACAGTCCACTCCAGGTAAATGACCCTCCAATGCAATTGACCATGGAATCTGATGGGATAGATTTCCATGGTTAGAGCTGTCTCCAATCAAGGACATTACCAGTGTGTGTTTGCCTTGTAAAACCGCAGTCACCCCCTGCCTATTGTCTTTGCTTAGCTCCCGAGTGGGCCCTTTATTTTAGGCCCCATTCACATGACTGTATTTTTGGTCCATATCCGACCCGCGTTTTGCATGCTGCAAAATACATACAGTTGTGTGAATGGATGATAAAGAACCGATATTTGCCATATACGTGAGGTGGATGTCATGAAGGGGTTGATTACTAGAGAGGAGTGAATTGAATCCATCGAAGTGCAATTCCATCCAAATTTCAGGATAAATTCGATTCGCCTCAAAGCTGAATTTCCTCGTGCTTCGTGGTAGCAAATCGATTTATAAACCATCAAAAAATGTGGTGTTAAAAAAGCAGGATGCACTCATACCCATATGCAGTTGTGCATTTCTATAGGGGAGCACATCCTGCACTTGTAGTCTGTTGCTAATGGCAATCACCAGCAAAAAATGCATACAATGGATGATGCCAGCAACGGACTACAAGTACCACAATGGACATCCTACATAAGATGAAATTTATGTGGATGTGGCAAGAATTCAGAACAAACACAGAACCAGAGATAGGTGCACACTGCCGTCACACTAAACCCTCACACTGATGTTAAAAATTGAGAGGTTAGTTCGACATATCCTACTAGGAGGACATGTCTTAAGCTCGGGCACCAGCGTCAAGGTCTCTCAAGTAGCCTGAGGCCCTAACACTCACCTACCTGCGCCATATGGGCGATATCAGGGGCCAGTGGGCAATTACAGGAGCATTAGGACACCACATTTTTTGATGGTTTATATATATGTACGGAGGTGTATAAACTCCAATTTAAATGTGCCTGTTTTTCATCTTCAGGTCACATTTGGGTGCACCTGCTAGGCTCTGGGCTATATCAGTCAGTCTTGGGTGGGGCTCATAGACACCTCCCACCTCCCATTGCAAGCATGGCTACATGCTGGAGGTAACAGAGGAGATGTTTGTGAGTCGTCCTAATGCTCCTGTAATTGCCCACTGGCCCCTGATATCGCCCATATGGCGCAGGTAGGTGTCCTCCTAGTAGGATATGTCGAACTAACCTCTCAATTTTTAACATCAGTGTGAGGGTTTAGTGTGACGGCAGTGTGCACCTCTCTCTGGTTCTGTGTTTGTAGCAAATCGATTTAACCTGAAATAGTCTAAAAAACAAAAAGAATCATACTTACCGCCTCCATTTGTGTGCGACTGGCCAGCCGCTGCCATCTTGATTGAAGATCTCGGCCAAAATCCCGTGCGTGGTGACATATGACGATGATGTCATTTCAGACTGCGCAAGATTTTGCGCCAGATCTTCAAACAAGATGGCGGCTGCCGGGCCATCGCCGGCAAATGAAGATGGTAAGTTTAATAAAAAATAATTTAAATGCTAATTTTACACTGATTTTACACATACATCATGTATGAACACAGCATCTGAGGAATACAATGATGGGGAGCGGTGCTATCGCCGCTCCCTGTCATTGCGCCTGCTACTTGCAAAAAAGTGCGCTTCGTGACTATATAATTCGTAACGAAGCAAATTTTTTTGCAAAATTCGGCAAAGCAGCCAAATTGAATTTTCTAAAACTTCGCTCATCTCTATTAATTGCTAATGCATTCATAAAAAACACATTCAGATTTCAAGGTATCATCTCGATGAATGTTATTACATTTTGAAGTGCAGCAATACATCTTGTGCGTTCTGCCTTTCACGTAAAATCAGCCCATCCATAAGAATATGCAGAAGCTTTAGTTTGTGGTTTATCTAATAACAGATGAACACTAGCCTCAAGCAGCCAACTCATTTATAGCTGTGGCCTTCTAGTGCAGTTTTGAACACTCTGCACCATGTTTTAAATAAGCCCCCATGACTTTTCCTCCATCTGTTGCTCAAACCTCAGGATGAACATTTTGACAGGTATACTAAATATTCTGTTGGAATGAAAATATGACTGAGCTGAGTAATACAATGCTTTAAGGGGTATTTCCATCACAGACGTCAATAGAGGTCATGACAGTCGGACCCCCACTGATCACAAAGTGATTGCATCACTTTCTGTGATGAGCATACCTATTTAAGCTCAAGATTGGTTAATCATGAAAACTATTGAAAAAGTAGGACATTTTGTTACGATTTCACCAAATAGGTTTTTACATTTCTAACAGTTATTGAAAAATTCTGCTATAATAACCCGTAATATCATTTATTACATCCATTGTACATTATTATATATATATATATATATATATACACACCATATTTTCCGCCCCATAAGACTCACTTTTTCCCCCCAAAGTGGAGGAAAAAGGCCCCTGCGTCTTATGGGGCGAATACTAATGAGGGGCTTCCATTATGGAAGCGCTTTTTTAGTACCGGAGGATCAGGAAGCAGTAAAGGCTCTAAACTCACTGCTTCCTGGTCCCAGGCTTGGCTATCAGCTCTGCAGGGCTGCGCACAGCGTGAGGGCACTCTGTGACCTCACACTGTGCGCCGTGGTACACAGCCAACAGCAGTATGAAGAGGAACGCGATGGTGAGGAGTGGTGGCATCCAGGAGCAGGAGAGGTAAGTAAGTTCGGGGGCTCCTAGATGGCTGAAGGTTGGGGGATTTATCTGAGGCATTGGGGTCTGATCTGAGGTCTGATTGACATTGGTGGTCTGATTGGGGCTGTAAACTGAGGTCTGATTAACATTGGGGGTCTGATTGCTGGTCTGACCTGAGATGTAATGGAAAATATATTTTTTTAATTGATCCGTTGCGTCTTATAGGGCAAAAAATACGGTACCGGAATATATATATATATATATATATATATATATATATATTTATATATATATATATTTGTGGTCGGATCGGCTATCAGAAAGGTGTACCTAACCTATCTAACCCTATCTACAACAAGCAGTAGAATTGTGCCATAACTGCTGTGGTAGGGCAGCCTAAAGGGGGCCACCCTAATATGAAGTGACAGTAAGATGGTGTGGGTGGGTGGGTGAAATCAGCTGAATCGGCGTCAGCCTCGGCCCACAGGTGCCTATAAATAGCCTAGTAACCAGCCAGCCTGGGCCCACAGGTGCATATAACTAGCCTTGTAATCAGCCTCCCCTCCCACAAATACAGCAAAGGTCTTTGCTTAATACTTGTGGTCGGATCGGCTATCAGAAAGGTGTACCTAACCTATCTAACCCTATCTACAACAAGCAGTAGAATTGTGCCATAACTGCTGTGGTAGGGCAGCCTAAAGGGGCCAAAAAGAGCAGACCTTAGTTTAGAGCAAAACATTTACATACCATTACGACACCCACTTTGAACGCAAAGACACTACACGATGAAGGTGCGGAATATACTGTACGTACCACAGAGACTTCTATGTACCTTACCTCTTTGTCACGTGCGCCGGCACGTCGTTCTTGGAGGTAGCTAATGTTGATGCTTTTGAAAGAGTAGTTGGTAATCAGAAACGATTTACTCCTATGTTGACCAACATATGAACATATTACGAGACGGTCTGAATCCCGAGAGCTGCAGACTGAAACAACAATGGTGAATCTGATGGAAGGGCCTAATTGAAGTCCAACCATTCGCCAAGGGCCCTGTTAATGGTAGCAAAATACTTCACCTATACTTATTCCCCAGGCCACCGCTTTAATTATTATTTTTTATAAAGGACCCAAAAAGTTAGAAGATGGCGGATGCCGTCTAACTCTAGTAATGGATTAAGTGAAATGTGTAGACTCACTAGGCCTGGGGAACCATAAGCACGAGTACATGGCTGTTCCAATTAACGAGCTAATGTTGCCTGTAATGAGGACAGAAAACAAACCCACCATACTAGCAGTTGTGACAGGAAATAAGCTTAAGGTCGTGATAAACTATGTATGCTGCGCCTACAGTAGTGATAGGACTTGTTGAGTCCATAGACGTGACAGACTACGTATATTGTGCCTTATTATTGTACCTACTACTGGATGATAGACCGGTACCCAGGAACTAGATGCGACACCAACACCCTCAGCCCGAGTTTGACGATGAAGTAAGCATGTCTGTAATGAAGACATAATGTACACCCAATGCCTACCGTTATGACAGGACAAGCTTAAGGTCATGATAGACTATGTATGCTGCGCCTGTAGTCGCGCTAGGACTTATCGTGTCAGTAACGTGACAGACTTCGTAAATCGCCTGTAGTCGTGACAGGACTTATTAGTCTGTAGTCGTGACAGACTTTGTAATTCGCCTGTAGTGGTGAGACAGGACTTATTAGTCTGTAGACGTGACAGACTTCGTAAATCACCTGTAGTCGTGACAGGACTTATTAGTCTGTAGTCGTGACAGACTTCGTAAATCGCCTGTAGTCGTGACAGGACTTATTAGTCTGTAGACGTGACAGACTTCGTAAATCACCTGTAGTGGTGAGAGGACTCCCTGTGGACGAAACTGATGCCATAGTATTTTTATTTTTTCCCGAACAACCCTTTGAGAGCTGAAATTTGAGAAACGTGAAAAAAATGAGACCACAGGGTCAGCTTCCTGGGAGAAAGGGTCTATAATGCAAGGAGAAAAGTAAAGGCGGGGAGCGAGGGAAGCAAGAACCTAGAGAGGGTAAATGGGAGAAAAATGCGAACCCAGGAGAAGGTGATGTCTGAAAAGGAAGGCTTGAGATGACTGCTTGAAAAGAAAACGATGAAGACCCAACAACTTACAACAATAATGTGAGTTAGATTCTAATGGCAAAAGCCATGCATGCGAGCCTTCACAAGAGGAATTGTACTGCGAGCCACAGCTGACCGAGCCATGCGAGCGGGCCTGAAGGCAGAAATAGACATGGAACCTACTGTGGCGGACCACGCAGCCGACCTCGAATGGCGGAGATGTGTGTGTAAAATGTAAACTGAGAAGCCATGCGTGAGAGACTAATGGCGGAGCCAAGCGTGAGAGAGACTAATGGTGGAGTCAAGCGTGAGAGAGACTAATGGCGGGATATGCGTGAGAGAGACTAATGGTGGAGCCAAGCGTGAGAGAGACTAATGGCGGGGCCATGCACGAGAGAGACACTAATGGCGGGGCCATGCACGAGAGAGACACTAATGGCGGGGCCATGCACGAGAGAGACACTAATGGCGGGGCCATGCACGAGAGAGACACTAATGGCGGGGCCATGCACGAGAGAGACACTAATGGCGGGCCATGCACGAGAGACACTAATGGCGGGGCCATGCACGAGAGAGACACTAATGGCGGGGCCATGCACGAGAGAGACACTAATGGCGGGGCCATGCACGAGAGAGACACTAATGGCGGGGCCATGCACGAGAGAGACACTAATGGCGGGGCCATGCACGAGAGAGACACTAATGGTGGGGCCATGCACGAGAGAGACACTAATGGCGGGGCCATGCGAGAGAGACACTAATGGCGGGGCCATGCGTGAGAGACACTAATGGCGGGGCCATGCGAGAGAGACACTAATGGCGGGGCCATGCGTGAGAGACACTAATGGCAGGGCCATGCGTGAGAGACACTAATGGCGGGGCGGGACAATAGTGAACCGAACCCCGTGCCTAAGTAAACATTAAACCAACCGTGAAATTGAACAGATGGGAGAAAAAGAGCCAGAGGCATTACAGTTCGCTAAGAGAAGACCCTAATCGTGACAAAGTGTGAACAGCTTGTGAAACATAGTAGGAAACTTACTCCTATTAACCCACTGACCGCTGAGGGACTGTATGGTGAGCTGGGGCAGGAGACCAGTCTGAGTGAATGCGAACCAGGACTAAAGAACAGCACCCAATTTATTTTTTATATTTTTTCTTCCACCGAAGTGAAACAGAAAAGTAGGCCTATGGAATGTAACAACCAGCGAGGAAAGAAACATAAATCTGAATGAAAGCATTATCAGAGTGGTGTGCTAACTGCCCTAAGTGAAAATACTGAGTAACCATGATGTAGCAATGAAAGGGAAAATGCAGCTTTAAGTGGAAGCAGAATATAACATCTGATGTAAGAACAGGTGGGTGAATGCAGCTCTGGATGTGAGTGGTGCCTAAAACATGGTATGGGCCCAGCTCTGAGCATGAAGAGCAAGGAATAACGCAGCCGTATGAATGCAATCTGAAGTGAGCAGAGTATTAATGTGATGCAACAGCAAACACAGGAACGCAGCTCTAGTAGTGAATAGAGTATAAGACAAAATGTAAATGCAGACACACGGACGTAGCTTTGAAGGTAACGAACCTAACCATGATCATTCGACCATAAGCGCCCCATCTCCTTCGCCCCAGAGCGCTACAAGTCACTAACCGTGTAACCAAGTCCGATCCTACCGTGAATGCCAGCACTCGCCTGGCACCTTCTGCCATTACCCAGGCGCGAATCAACCTCCACATAATGCTGCAGGTTTTTTTTTTTTTAAATGGGTCACCACAACACCATCTAAGAAAACATAAACACCACAACACCATCTAAGAAAACATAACCCATGATGCAATGCTAATTAATCGACATATCGTGCACTTATAAACCTAGCACAGAACCGCTGACACACGCGGGCCCATAACATACAGTTTATAGATTAAACACACTGACATACAAGAGCCTCAGAACTCAAACACCGGCGCCTTGACCGATCTGCTTGTGTCCCCATATACAGACCACTGATATACATTCACCAACACCTCGCATGTCTGGCTTTAACTGCGGATGTGCCCCCACATGTAAAACAGGTAATAGAAGAACACACACTTTTTTTTTTTTTTTTTTTTTACGTATGAAACAGATATCAGAAAACATGCGACCATACCTACTCTAGGCGCATGCTACACCAATAACTATATGCAATAGCCCCTTACAAGCCCCTAAACAGCTAGACAAAATACTAACAACCGTCATTTGACTGTTAGCACCCAACTCTGCTTTGACCCAGAGAACTGCGAATCGCATACCGTACTGTGGGTCCCGTGCCAATAAGTGCAATTCTACAGTGAGTGCCGGCATTCGCCTGGCCCTTTTTGCCGACGCCCAGGTGTGAACGAGCCTCCACATGATGCTGCTGCATTTTTTTTTTTTTTTAAATCAACCATTGATACACAAAACACAGCGTGCATAGCTTGAGCCCACTAACAACCAATGCTCGGCCCTTTAGCACCCAAACTCTGCTTCATCCTAGAGCGCTACATGTTGCGGACCGCAGAGTGGGTCCCATGCAAACCACTCCGATCCTACCATGAATACCAGCGCCCTCCTGAGACATTCTGCCATCGCCCAGCCGTAAGGAGCCTCCACACCATGCTGCTGTATCCTAGAGCTGACCCAGAGGTAGTGAAATCAGCTGAATCGGCGTCAGCCTCGGCCCACAGGTGCCTATAAATAGCCTAGTAACCAGCCAGCCTGGGCCCACAGGTGCATATAACTAGCCTTGTAATCAGCCTGCCCTCCCACAAATACAGCAAAGGTCTTTGCTTAATACATATCACAGAAAAATGAGGCAGCACTCCATATATAAAAAGATATGTCTCCTTTATTCACCCATGTGGGCAGTGCGACGTTTCGGCTCCAAACAACTGAGCCTTTCTCAAGCAATGTGTAGGACCATGTGCAGCAGATTTATAGGTACATCAATTAAACCGATCTGAGCACCGATCACATCATAAACCAAGGTTGCTTAGTGCACATGTCCAGACAAACCTCCGTCAGCCATCTTACTTGAGGGCATACTGCCAGTTATTTTTTGCATGGCATACACAGCACACTGACTGCTCTTAACCCTTTAAGGACCGGATGTTTTTTATTTTTTGAGTTTTCGTTTGCGCTCACTGCATTCCCAGAGCCATAACTTTTTTATTTTTCGGTTCACATAGCCATATGAGGGCTTGTTTTTTCCAACGCCACCATTTAATATTGCATATGATGTAGTGAGAAGCGGAAAAAAATTCCAAATAGGGTGAAATTGCAAAAAAAAAGCTATTCCACCACAGTTTTGCGACTTTTTAAATTCCGACGTTCGATGTGTGATAAAAATGACCAGTTACTTTTACTCTACAGGTCAGTACGAATCCAGCGATACACTATATGTATAGGTTTTCTTGCGTTTTGTAGTAGTGAAAAAAAAAATTCAAAAGTGGGAAAAAATCAGTTTTACTTTTTTGTCGCCATGTTTTGACTCTGTGGGGGGTTAGCTCTGGTCTCGAGGATCGTTCACACGCAGATTGTCGTCCACCGCAGCTTTAGGGGCCAAACATCGCTTTATTGTCCCGGCATCAACATAAATAAATCAAAACAAACACCTGCCCGGCTGGGCTCTAACTCAACACAGTGTGTTCCTGACTCACCTAAGTCACTGTTCACACACACGGCACCCATGCGGCTTTCCCAGCCCAATGTCCGTCAGCCTCCTGGCTGTTACCTCATCGGTGTCTTTTGGGGGGTTGTGGTCCAGTCGTCCGCCCGACGCTGACCATGCGACCCTTATCCCTAGGCGTCGCGGGATCCCACAAACTTCAGGCTACTCCCAGCCTCGTGGTCTCTCAGCGCTCCCAGCTCAGACCACACACAGAACCACTCCAGGCTTCTGTACCACACAAGACACACCCATCTCACTGTGAGGACAGCTTTATGCTCTGTTGATTGTGGCACCTGTTGCTGCCTCAGGCCTGCCCACTGATGGGAAAGACATGGATAATCCTGCCATTCCTCTCTTCTATCAGCCATGAGGCCTGTCACTGCCTCACAACTCCTATAACTTTTTTTTAATTATATGTACAGAGCTTTATGGGGGCTCATTTTTTGCGAATCCACTATTTTGAGGCTTTTTTCCGTTTTTCTGTTTGACATATGGGGAATATTTTTTTATATTTTTAAACTATGGGCGTTTTCGCACATTGCGACACCCATGATGTGTATTTTTTTTATTTTTTTTTATTTTTTTATTTTAGCAAAAGGGGGGTGATTTGAACTTTTTTTATTTTTTTTTAAACTTTTTTTTTTAAAACAATTTTTTTTTGTAAACACCTTTATATAGTTACAATCATCTGATTGCGATTTTCATACATTCCAATGCAATAGCATTGGAATATATGAAAAAATCGCATATTTCCTATGAAGCCTATTACAGGCAAGGCTCCATAGGAAATACTACAGAGCAGCCTGGGTTTCATTCATAGAAACCCCGGCTACTGCAGGCATGCACCGTCTCCTCCGATCGCCACAATCGGTTTGTGCACACTCAGATGCCGTGGTCAGGATTAACCACGGCATCTGAGGGGTTAAATGTCTGCGATCGGCATCGCCGCCGGTCTCGGACATTAGCCTCGGGTGTCTGCTACAGGAACCATGCAGACACTCGCGGCTAAGGCGCCCGCATGGAGCAGGAGCGGGTGTCATCTTTAGAGACAGGACACAGGACGTACGGGTACGTCCTGTGTCCTTAAGAGGTTAAAGAGGATGAGTGACAATGACTAATACCGGCTACTGCTGTATCGGGTCCCGGAATCCACTGCTATGCCCCAAATGGAGCTGCAAGCATGGAACCGGAGGGAGTAGGGTCGCAAATGGTTACCATGTTACTGGAGGCCAGATGTCACACCCCAACTTCACCCAAAACCCACAGCTAATTTGCCGAAGGAGGGATCTCCTCCAATATGTCATATTGATCACAACACCCCAAATAGAACAGGTAATTTTGACGTTAGATACTAAACCAAAGTTATAAAAAACCTATCTAAGACATGCAACTTAATTGGTAGGAGCTTCACTATAACATGGACATCCTCCAAGCCACTATGTCGTCTCCAGGCTTCCACCTCCCACCTCCCCCCTTCGACACCAAAATCTGCAAGAAATAATAGAAAATTAAAATCATTGTCCAGCGTAAACTACCGTATACATAATTGTCAGCAGAATACGGTAGACCTGAGGGAGTCAAAGGGAAGCAGCACTTTTACATCAACATACCCAGGTTATACTCTACATTTAAAATACGTGGTCTGAGGGATCCCAATCTATGGATCCACGTGAGTTCTCTCCACTTCAGGAGTATTGATCTGTCTCCCCCCCTCATGGGCATAGGGAAATGATCAATTATACAGAATCTCAGGTTTTTCTCCGATTGTTTAAGCTCGACAAAGTGTCTAGACGCCGGTAAATCCATTCTCTTTTGTCTGATTGAAAAGCGGTGGTTGTTGAATCGGGTTTTGAAATCTGTGGAAGTTTCACCCACATACAGGCAGGTACGGGCAGGTAAGTACATAAACGACATAATTACTGTCACACGTAAGGTGAAACTTCATTGGGAAGTTCATACCCGTATCTGGATGTACAAAGGATCTCCCCTTAATAATGTGTCGGCAGTTCACACAATGGAGGCAGGGATAGCATCCTGTCCCCGTGCCCATTATTGTGGACTGACTGCTAACAGTAGCAGGTCCAACATCTGCTCTGACCAATCTATCGCCCAGGCTCTTTGACCTACGATAGGACATTAGTGGTGGCATTTGGAACTCAGGAATTGTGCCATGACATCCTTTTAGTATTTTCCAATGACGTCTAGTTATCTGTGCAATTTCAGCACTCAAATAAGTGTATGTAGATATAAATGCAACCCTAGATTTTCTTTCAGTCGCTTTGGAGTTATTTTATAGCGTTTTTCTAGCAATTTTGTTTACTCTATCAATTTGAGTCATCAGCAAATCCCTAGGATAGCCACGTTCCAGAAATCTACTGGTGAACTCCTCCAGGGTCTCTTTTAATGTACTGGGATCCGTTGTAATGCACTTTTCCCTCATAAATTGTGAGTATAGGAGACTCCTGACCATGGATCTTGGATGGCTACTACTGTAAGCTAGAATAGTGTTCCTATCCGTAGGTTTTGTAAATACCCTTGTACTCAATTTGCCATCTCCAAATGCTACATTGGTATCCAGAAACTTCAATTCAATGTTTGAGTGTACCAATGTGAATTGGAGTCTTTAGTCAAAACTGTTGAGGTATACATGAAAATCAAGTAGTTGTTCTTCAGAACCTGTCCATATGAGGAAGACGTCGTCGATGTAACGCCACCACTCCAGCACATGGCTGAAGTGGTCTGAAACATAGACGACGTCCTCCTCAAATACACGCATAAAAATATTGGCATAAATTGGGGCTACATGGGATCTAGTACTATCCTGAGCATCGTCAAGGAAAACCTGCTTGCTTCCGTTGTAAGTGTGGACATGTCCAGGATACGTGATACTGCTGTTATTCCCCTGTTATGTTCAATAGAGGTGTATAATGAGGCTACATCAAACGATGCCAAAATAATGTTACCTGTATTGGATACATCAACTTCTCCTAACTTCCTCAAAAAATCCGATGTGTCTACGATGTGCGATTTACTGCCTGTTGCAAAGGTACGTAATGTTTTATCAAGAAAAATTGAAATGCGGCTGAAGATGGAGTCAGAGCCCGAAACAATTGGTCGACCTGAAGGGTCGACCAATGTCTTGTGGATTTTTGGCAATATGTATATTACCGGGGTTATAGGATGAAGAACTGTGAGAAATTCTCTCAGTTCATCATCTATGACTCCAGCCGCCACAGCATTAGTCAACTCACGTTTAATTATTTCTGCTATGCGAAATCGTGGATCAAAATCAATACATTCGTAAACATTATTGTCACCAAGCTGTCTCAATATCTCATTGATATATTTCTTAGTATCCAACACAACCACAGCCCCACTTTTATCGGCTGGTTTCACCGTGAGGCTGTGGTCCTGTTTTAACTCATTCAATGCAATTACTTCCTCACTAGTTACATTGGGGTGTCGCAGTGGCTGACCAGAGTAAGCAGTTTTAAGTGCAGAAATTTCAGATTTAACAGCTGTCAAATTGATGTTCCTATAAATCTGCTGCACATGGTCCTACACATGGTCCTACACATTGCTTGAGAAAGGCTCAGTTGTTTGGAGCCGAAACGTCGCACTGCCCACATGGGTGAATAAAGGAGACATATCTTTTTATATATGGAGTGCTGCCTCATTTTTATGTTTTATATTTGGGACTGGCTGGTCCCGGCGAGGCGCTGCACCCGGTTTTGAGCATTTGATATGGTGCTGCCATTTTTCTATACATATATATAAACAGAAAAATGGACAGCGCTCCCAGAAATATTGTCCGTTTTCTGTTTGTACTTTTGGACTATGAGCAGTGGTCCTGGGGACCCACTTGCATTTTATTTTCCCAGTGCCGCCATTTTTTTCATATATATATATATATATATAATACTCACCTAAAGAATTATTAGGAAACCCTGTTCTATTTCTCATTAATGCAATTATCTAGTCAACCAATCACATGGCAGTTGCTTCAATGCATTTAGGGGTGTGGTCCTGGTCAAGACAATCTCCTAAACTCCAAACTGAATGTCAGAATGGGAAAGAAAGGTGATTTAAGCAATTTTGAGCATGGCATAGTTGTTGGTGCCTGACAGGCCGGTCTGAGTATTTCACACAATCTGCTCAGTTACTGGGATTTTCACGCACAACCATTTCTAGGGTTTACAAAGAATGGTGTGAAAAGGGAAAAACATCCAGTATGCGGAAGTCCTGTGGGCAAAAATGCCTTGTTGATGCTGGAGGTCAGAGGAGAATGGGCCGACTGATTCAAGCTGATAGAAGAGCAACGTTGACTGAAATAACCACTCATTACAACCGAGGTATGCAGCAAAGCATTTGTGAAGCCACAACACGCACAACCTTGAGGCAGATGGGCTACAACAGCAGAAGACCCCACCTGGTACCACTTATCTCCACTACAAATAGGAAAAAGAGGCTAAAATTTGCACAAGCTCACCAAAATTGGACTGTTGAAGACTGGAAAAATGTTGCCTGGTCTGATCAGTCTCAATTTCTGTTGAGACATTCAAATGGTAGAGTCCGAATTTGGCGTAATTAGAATGAGAACATGTATCCATCATGCCTTGTTACCACTGTGCAGGCCTCTTAGTGCCAATTGGCCATCGTTTAAATTCCACGGGCTACCTGAGCATTGTTTCTGACCATGTCCATCCCTTCATGACCACCATGTACCCATCCTCTGATGGCTACTTCCAGCAGGATAATGCACCATGTCACAAAGCTCGAATCATTTCAAATTGGTTTCTTGAACATGACAATGAGTTCACTCTACTAAAATGGCCCCCACAGTCACTAGATCTAAACCCAATAGAGCATCTTTGGGATGTGGTGGAACGGGAGCTTTGTGCCCTGGATGTGCATCCCTCAAATCTCCATCAACTGCAAGATGCTATCCTATCAATATGGGCCAACATTTCTAAAGAATGCTATCAGCACCTTGTTGAATCAATGCCACGTAGAATTAAGGCAGTTCTGAAGGCAAAAGGGGGTCCAACACCGTATTAGTATGGTGCTCCTAATAATTCTTTAGGTGAGTGTATATAGTTATATAGCAGCTCCCCATCCTGGCTTACAGAGGTGTGCTCTAATCAGTGGACTCCCCTTCTATGGTGTCCATATATCATTATAGAGTATATGGAAATCATGAGACAGGTCATTAGACATGTCAGGCTTCACGTTGCTATTTAAAATTATTTTACATTGTAGCTAACAGTCTTACTCATGCATATGTTTTCTTATAAACTAACTGCAAGTTAACATTGACAGATTTCTTATTTTATATCTGATAATCACAAATTAAGCGCTTAAAAAATCTTATCATTTATTTGCATTATTTACAACGGAAATGGTTATACACTGAACAAATGAAATTAATGTCAAACATTAACTGAAGCAATCACTTATGACACAAAAATTAATATCTGCCAGGAGACATTTTTGTTCCTCCAACGATAATTTTGTGACAATTTGCCGAGTCATAGTTGCTCATTTACAGAAGAAGAATACTCTCGTCTATTTACCGTCAATTATTCTAAAAGGTTTTCCAATGAAAGTCTTAATAGTTTATACCACTGACCTGAATGCTTCAACTATAGAAGGAACAAAGAAAGCATGACAGATTCTTTTCATTACTCCCTGCTGTTCTGATGCCCTGGAGAAGAATTTGTTGAGTTAAAAAATACACTGCTGAGCAATCTGCTTTTATTGGCTATTAAAATCTTACAATGACCTCACCCACCTCTGTAACTCAAGTGAATTAGATATTACAGTCCTCCGGAAATGATTGCCTTTGGGTTAATTACCAAACCTACTAAATGTAACATCTGTTTCTATGCCAGCACTTCTGATAATTAATGTGATAAATAGAGCAAAGTGGTTCAGTTCATTAAACCGTATTCACTTTTGTGGTTTCCCAAGTGCCATGTTTGGGGTAAATTTGATAGCCCTGGTGTCTTGGCCATCATTCAGAACAATTCTTTAACACCTACATAGCTGAGTTCACTATAGTACATGGAAAATAGTCAGTGGGAAAGGATTATTCAGTATTAATTGGGTAGAAAGAAAGTTTGATATTGGAGACTAAAGAATGATTGATCACAACAACTACTTTTGATTTGCCATTCTACATTTGAGTAATAAAATAGGTTTACAAGTCCAGTACTGGAAATTCTGTCCAACAATCAAGCAATTACTGTATTTAGTAACTAAAATATTATAAACTGAAAAGCAGAAGAACTAGCTTTTTCTAGTATAAAGTAAGCAAGTTTTGTCAGCCCATAAAATATATCTGTTCCTTTTTACTATAGTGTCTCCTCTTTCATTCATTCTCACAACCTCAAAGGGGTATCTAATAATGCTATGGCATAAGATTGGTGAGGAAATGACCTCTGAGACACCCATCGATCCCCACAACAAAAGAACCAAGGATATTGGTACACTCCACCACCTGTTGTCGATGAAAACACAGTGAAGGAACCAGAGCACTTTTTTTTTTGCACGAGAACCCTTTATTCTAAGGATAATTGAGGGTTCCAACAATTGGACCCCTAATGATCTACTGATCCAAGTGTTGGCATGTGCTAGTAATATGCCATATCTTACTAAGGGAAAGTAAAAGTCATTTTGTTATAAACAACACACAACATGTATTTCATTAGTCTTTATAGGGGAGTAGCTCTAAGGAGTTGGGAGATAGCAGCAACCCAAAAACTCTTTTGTCACATAAGAGGACATGAATATTATAATTGCAATGTCATTTCTACATGAGCTTAAAAGAGGGCCCGCCATCTCTCCTGGCATCTCTGTTTTATTAACCATTTGCATTCCCCATGTATTAACAATTCTGAGGCATCTTTTGTTATGGTTCGATGATGTGTCATTCCTTTATTAATCCTGCTAGAAGTTATGACTGAATTGCTAGCAGTTTGCAATGAAGGTTCAGATGGGTGTTACCAGTTGCAGGGGTGTCCCTGCACAGTCTGACACTATCCAATCAGTGCTGTCAGTGTCAGACTGTGCAGGGTCACACCCACAACTGGTAACACCCCTCTGGACCTTCATTGAAAACTGCTAGTAATTCATTAATAACTACTAGCTGGAATATTATGGAACTACACTTCATAAAGTCATAAGAATAGATGTTCCAGAATTATTATTACACGAGGAATGTAAATAGTTGCCAAAACAGACATGTCAGGAGAGGGAACATGTCCTTTTTAAATTATACCTCTGGTTTCGATCTAATCTCAATCCAAGTTCACTGTATAGACTAAAGAGTCTATAGAGTCAGTCTTAAGCCAGGTTTAAACTACACAACATTACCCTTCCCAACATTCGGTTGCTCATTCAGTGAAGGAGACTGCCGTATTTACATGAAGCGATCTCCTCCACAGTATGAGAACGAGCAGCCGCTATTGCGATCCCTCGTCCATAAACATAATCATTGTTACTGGGCAGCAGATCACTGTTTAGACAGCACTATCTGCTGCTCAGAAATGATGATTGATGCTCCTGCACAAATGACAGGAAATCCTGATGAACAAGTGTTTTGCAGCTCTTTTATATGCCAGATTGTCAGGACGAACGTTCGAAGGAACAGTCGTGTTTGATAATCTGCACGAAAATCGGGCAGTCTAAATCCACCTTTAGTCTGTTCTTATCTGTATACATTACTGGGGTCTGATACTTTCCATGAAATAAACTATTTTATTAAGACTTTTTTTTTTAAATTTACAAAAAAGCATCTACAGATGATCTGAAATTTGTTTTAGGTGTGATCGCTTTTATTGTGACAAATGGCAGTTTATTTAGTATTTTCTTCTTTCCCCAAAAACTCCATTAATAAAATAAACGTTTGATTGCTAAAGACATAAAACTTGTGTTCCAGCTCTGCGGAAACATATTCTGTCACAAAGAAAGAATAGAATGGCATAGTACTGCTGCCTGCTGTTTTATGTACAAAATGTACAGCTGCCATCTGCCGCGCTCTTCATCCACAAAGGCCACTCTTCCCATAAAATGTAAGTTTACTTTTTTATTGAACACTGGCATTTTATTAAAATGAATATATAAAGCATTGACTTTTACGCCCTGGGAATTCTCTAGTGGAGGCTGAAATTCCACAGTTTATAGCATGTGTGGAAAATTGCAATGTGGCATGTTTGTTGCTAAAGCATTGTATGAGTACATGGACTGCATTCCTTTTTTCTTTTGTAATTTTTTTTTATATGACCCCAACACAGGTGTATCTTCTTTATAAACTAAGCTACAGTCTGAGGTTACAAATTCTATTGCTAAAAATTAACAACAGAGATTAACCCATTTCTTGAAGTTCATTTTGGTTCTGATTCTATAGATTCAGCTCTCAGATTCTATTTTGTCTGAATAAATTCAACCCAAAAGTACCCCAATTGCCCTGAAAAGTCGTATATAACACTTTAGTGTCTCCTATAACTATGTTCAACCCCTTTCAAGTTCTTACATGCCAAAAAAGCATAAGTAATGCACTAGAGTAGTAAAGCACTGATGTGTGGAAGAGGCATTAAATGGATGGGAGCCGGTGGTAACAAACAGCCTGTTTAAAAATACACTGCACTGTTGGATATTTTATGCTTTTTAAAAGCCAAATTATTCCTTATTGCGGGCAGAAGCCATGGCATGAGAAGGAAAAAAGCAGTCCAAAGTAGCAAACGTGTTGGTATTATTGTAAACAATCAATGATCAGCCTGAAGAAGCAATTCGTTTACAAAATCCATCAAAAAATTATACCGATTGTTTTGAAAAAGCAATGACTTTTTATAAAAGCCACCAGAAAATTAACCCTTGTTTTGGGGAGCAGTTTCGGATTTGTTATACTGTGCGGGTGGCATTTCCAGTAGCAGCAGTACAGTATGGGACATGGTGGACAGGGCAGAGATTTGTGGTTGTGTAGGGGTAGTAGTAGTGGAAGCAGAGGTAGTAGTAGCAGCAGTTTGTTGAAAGCAGCAGTATAGCCTGGAACATGATGGACAGGCAGACATCAGCAGGAGCATTTATAAATAGCCAGTCCCAAATGTTAGAAATGGCAGATCTATTCATTGCTATTAGTTGGAGATTTATGAAAATCCTCAGAGATCAGTGCCTAATTCATTTTCACAAATGAATGTCTTTCACAAATGTGACGGTATACTGGAGTGTGTAGAAGTCATAGTCAAGATGGGAAAATTTACATATGCATCATAGTGGACTTTGGAAAGGTCATCAATATCAGATCGGCAGGGGTCTGACAACTGGCACCCCCACTGATCAGCTGTATGAAGGGAAGGCGCATAAAGTACGCACATGCTGTCTCCTTTCTCGCTTCATGCTTTCCATAGACATAGCAGCAGCAAGCAGGAAGAAAGCAGGGAGATGGCCCACGTGCACTGTGTGTGCCTTCCCTTCGTACAGCTGATCCGTGGGGATGCTGGGTGTCGGACGCCCACCCACCGATCTGATATTGATGACATATCCTATCCAATACTTTTTTTTCCCCTTAAAGGGGTTCTCCAGGAATTAAAAAATGAAAATACTTAAATAATATTTTCTAATAAATATATTCACAAATACCTTTCATTACTTGGCTTGTTTTGTCTGAGGAGCAATCATCAGGGGAAACAAAATGGCCGCCGTCCTATCAGTACACACACAAAACCTGTCCTGATCACACAGGAGGACAAGTTACTTCACCACAATAAGCCATAGTGCTGCCTCATCCTCCTCTCTGCTCTGCTTGTCAGGAATCCTGACCCTGAATACAAGTGAATCTCTGTGTGAATGGAGATGATGAGGAGACATGAGAGGAGGGTGAGCTGTGGATAATGAGCAGCAGCACTTGTATGCAGCCTCCATTACCACAGCCCCACATTACCACAGCCTGTTCTGTCCATCCTCTCTGTACTTTATGTCTCCTCATGAACTCCATTCCTACAGAGATTCAGCTGAAGTTCTTATCTTCTGTATTCAGGATAATAATTCCTGACAAGTAGGAGAGGAGGATGAGGCAGCTCTTTACCTTAGTGTTGTAAAGTAACTTGTCCTCATGTGTGATCAGGACAGGTTTTGTGTGAACTAATGGGACAGCGGCAATTTTGTTTCCCCTGATGATTGCTCCCCAGACAAAACGAGCCATTATAAATAATGTAAGGTATTTGAGAATATATTTATAATAAAGTAATATTTAAGTATTCTCATTTTCTTAATTCCCGGAGAACCCCTTTAAGTGGGGAAAATTGGCTTCTACCTCACAGTTTTCTTTTTGCCTTCCTCTGGATCAACTTGCAGGATAACATGTCGGACTGGATGGACAGATGTCTTTTTTCAGCCTTATATACTATGTTACTATGTTACTATGTCACAACGTTTGAAAGCTTTGCTTTACTGTTTGAACTGAAAAGTTATGGAACATGCTGCCATTTTGTATTGGCTGACAGTGTTGATGGAATAAAGAAAAGGTGAAACGTCTTCCTGGAGAAATACAATATCCAAAATAGAAAATTGCCAAGCTACAAAGATAAGGATACGCATTTCAGTCGCTACGTGATCTTAATCATAGCCTATGATTAAGATTAGGGATGAGCGAATCAACCTCGGATGAAACATCTGAAGTCGATTCGCATAAAACTTAGTTAGAATACTGTACGGAGCGAGTGCTCCATATAGTATTAGAATGTATTGACTCCTATTGGCTCGCTCCTATGAGCCAGATGAAGGTTCGCCGCAAAGCGCGTTGAGCTGGCGCCATCATGGAGGAAACACAGCATGGGTAACTCGTCTTTGTCCCTTTGATTATTATATGAATATTTGCACTTGCACTTTATTGTTTACCTTGCACTTATATATGTGGACAATTTTATGAACTGTTTATCCGCTGTGTTCTTCCTCCAGATGATGTCCCTTTTTCCCTGCACTTTATCCCCCTTTTTAATCATGTATACTGTATATGTTTAATAATGTAATAAAATGACATTGATTTATAAGCGGTCTGGTAGTAGTTTGTAGGTTTGATGATATGGGTCTTCTACCGTAGGCTTATATGTGTTACTAGCCTCTAGTGTCATTTAAGGACTGGCATTCTATAGTTGGGGCAATTATTGTATTTTTTTGTTTAAATGATGTGCTAAAGCTTGTATAGCTTTATCATATGGAATGGATGGGTAAAGGGACTTGACATCAGAGGTAGCCATGAAAAATCCCCCTATCATCTCAAACCAGCCACAGTACGTAACAACTCCCTACTATCTTTCAAATAGCCTGGTATGTGTTTCACTAATGGCTGTAAGTGTGAATCCACCCAAGAGCATAGTGGTTCAAATGAAGAGTTAACACCCAATAAAATAGGTCTAAAGTGTAATTTAGATGATGATTTAACCCAAATAAATAAATAAAGTTGGCAATAAGGGACAGCCCTGATGCATTCGGTTGGTGATAGGAAAAGCTGGGGATAGGGTGTCATTAATTGTCAGTCTAGCAGATGGATATGAATAAGGAGAGAAAATGGCTGAGATCAATGCATCCGGAAAAGCAAAACTAGACAGGGCTGCCCTCATGAATGACCCTCTAACTCTATCAAATGCTTTTTCAGCATCCGTTCCCAATAAGAATTAATGGTATATTTTTTCTGAGAAGCGTGATGGATAAGGTTAAAGGGGTTACCCGGGCTTTTACTATTGATGACTTATCCTCAGGATAGGTCATCAATATCTGATCGTCGGGATCCAACTGCCGACACCCCCGCTGATCAGCTGTATGAGGAGATGGTGCGCGCAGTGTGTATGTGCAGTCCCTGTCTCTCTTCCTGCTCAGTGCTGCTATGTCTATGGCAAAGACCATAAACAGCAGCAGCGGACAGGAAGAAAGAAGGCAAATGGCATGTGCGCACTGCGTCTCCTCATACAGCTAATCCGACTCTTGGCACCCCCACCGATCTGATATTGATGACCTAGCCTGAGGATAGGTCATCAATAATCAAAGCCCAGACAACCCCTTTAATAAGCCTAATTGTATTATGCTTCCCTTCTCTAGAAGGAATGAAGCTTACTTGCTCTGGGGTAATTAACTTATGTAAAAAAAGTTTAATCCTATTCTCTAACAGTTTTGCCCACCATATGACATTCTCATTTAGGAGGGAGATTAGATGATAATTTCCATAGCAAGCAGGGCACTCCCATTCACTTCTATGGGAGCAGCGGGGAGCAGCAGCACTCCAGCGCTGCCCGCTTTGTTCTTGTTGTATCAGACAATGGGGGAATATTCTAGCGATATGCCCCCACGAGATGGGAATGCCCCTTTAACATTCAAGAGATCTTTCAGCTGACGGCATAGGTTTGCTTGGGAATCCTGTGGATAGGTCATCAGTATTAAAGTCTTTAACCCTTTTAAGCATAGCAAAAGCAGAGATTTCAATTAATAATAATAAATTACAAGTTATAGTAATTCATTTCTCACAAAACTGTATAATAATATCCTGAGCTTCTCTTGCTCAATAATATGATGTCTACAGAAAAGCACAAAATGACAAATTCCCTTAAATAATATTATAATAATAATAATACTAATAATGATAACAATAATTATATTTTATAATAAAATAAATATCCATTTAATCACTATTTGCAGAAAATTGCTAATTAGCACCTAATTCTTAAACCCCAAAAATGTACATTATTAAGCAGTTAAACTGTTTAAAAAATATTTTATAATATCAATTGAAGCAATGACCTTAGCTACTGATAAGATAAACAAAGATAGTAAAATTTTGAAAATAATGCTAAAGGAACGATATTGCCTGTATTAAATTCTCTGTTATATTAATATATCTGCGACGGTCAAATAACACTTCTTGGCAAAATATAGGTTAGTTACCGTTGTAGTTAAAGTGTAACAGTCATGTTTTCATAAAAAAAATCAATTTAAGCATATGCTACTGCTAAAGCAGCAATATGCATAAAGCAATCTTTAGTTTCTTCACATACGATTGTTTTCTTTGAGTTTTTCCCTCACTTCTGGCTGTTTTAACATTTACAATATGAGGACCTTCTCAAGATGGCTCCTCTGCCAGTTCTCTGAGGCCAACACTGCTTTCCCTCACTTCACATACACATGTGATGTAGCCAGCAGCTCCCTGCCAGCCAATCAGATTGGATTACTGAGAGACACGCCTCCTCACTCTGAAGCCTAATGCAGGCATGCAGTGTGACCACCCCTCTTTCTATCTGTCTTCTTAGCCGGAGACAAATAAGCCATAGCAACTGTCTTTTAAGGGAGCAGTGGAAAGGGACATTAATGAAAGCTATAATAAGGTAATAATTACAAATCTTTTGACAATCATTGACAGACTAACTCAGATATACATGCCTAGCTCTAATAAACTAGCAAATAAAAAAAAAACATGATAGTTACACTTTAAGCCTACTTTCACATTAGCGTTTTTTGCGGATCCGTCATGAATCTGCAAAAACGCTTCCATTACCATAATACAACCGCATTCATCCATCATGAATGGATCTGGTTGTATTATGTCTTCTATAGCCATGACGGATCCGTCATGAACACCATTGAAAGTCAATGGGGGACGGATCCGTTTTCTATTGTGTCAAAGAAAACGGATCCGCCCCTATTGACTTACATTGTGTGTCAGGACGGATCCATTTTGCCCAACACCACATTGCAGACAGAAAAACGCTGCTTGCATATGACGGATCTTGATAGCGGAATTGAAAACGCTAATGTGAAAGTAGCCTAAGCTACGTGCTTCAAAGAGAATAGAAGAATATTCTAAGTTGCTTTGTTTAACTTACAAATGACCCCACAAATATTAAACCTGATGAAAAAAATAATGAAAATTGCTTTGATTGTTTTAGAGTAGTTTAAACATGTCTTTTCCGTACTGCGATACACTCCAGTAACCTCACATTTCTATTTTCTGCACACATCAGAAACCTGATCTGCTCTAGATTAGAGCATTTATATAAATTAGACCCACTATAATAATTGGAAGGCATTTCTGTTGCAGCAGGCCAAAACCTTTTCATTTTCAGGCCTAGGCAGTTTGAAAAACATTAGAAATGTTGCAATTATTTTTAATTGCTGTGTTCAGGATAGAGCAATTTAAAATTACCAGAGCTTCAATTTTTAGCACTTTAATTTGGAACTGAATCAAGCAATTTTCAGTCATGGCAGTTTAAGATATATTAAGCCAATTTTCAAATGTGGCATTTAGAGGAAATCAAATCTAATCTAACTTATGTTAAAAGCAGAGAAGGTCATGTCAACATTGCCAGTACGATAAGGAGCATAAAAGACACAAGAGCAACCTACAATTAACACTTGTGTGTCTTGTGGCATAATCCTAAAAAAGGATAAATAGAAGAATTACAAAACATAAGTGCAAAGTGACAAGACATGATTTTTTATCATTTTTCTCATGTTAACTCTTTTGTTCTGAAAAATCATTTCATTCTATAGGATTTCTCAATAGGACAGAGCTCTGTTGTTAAATCATACGCAGTAATATTTGCCAAAGCTATTTTAAATCTGACATTTTAAAGCTTGGTAGAGACATTCTGAACATGCTGATATTGTGGTATACAGCCAGAAATATACTCCACTTGTAAATGATCTTCTAGAAATCAAAAGGATCATTATTAAGCATGATGAGGAATGCAGATAGAAGGTGACTGCCAAAAGCCTCTAATCGGCTGTTTAACAGGAAGTAATTTGGCTGCCTGGGATGCTGTGGTGAGGCAGCCAGCATTTACTGCAATTTTCATCCACACTTATAATCAAATTGAACAATAAGCACGCCATTGAATATTAACATTTGCTTGTGCAAGGCCAGTTGTATAACAAAGGAACACGATTCGCATGTTAATACCTTAAAAGCTTATAGAGGAGCTGTCACCACAAAATGCAATACAATCTGCAGGTAGCATGTTATAAAGCAGGAGAAGCTGAGCAGGTAGATACATAGGGGTACATTTATTAAGACCAGCGTTTTAGCCCCTGCACCGGCAATGGATCTGCCTAAGTTGTGAAGAGGCACAAGCCTCTCCTTAACTTCGGTTCATTGAGCGCCGGTTCTAAATGTAAGACAGCTTCCGAGCTGTCTTACATTTAGACCATTTTCTACGCCTGAAAAATGGCCTGCTGGCCCGTCCCTTTCCCCATCTACCATGGTAGACCTACCATAAGCGGAGAGAAGTCGCACCTGAAACACGCTTAAATTAGGCATATTTCAGCTTAGTAAATGACCCCCAACGTTTTTTGGGAAAATATTCAGTAAAATTTGTAATTTAAACACTTTAAACTCTGCTCTTTTTATGAGTTAGTCATGTAGGCGATAGCACTCAGTGATTGACTGTATGCTTAGTCATGCAGGGGTTACTGTCAATCACTGAGTGTCATCGCCCACGTGACTCCAATGCATAAAAAGAGCAGAGGTTTAAATGAATAAATTGTAAATTGTACTGAATATTTTCCCACAAAATCATATTTCAATCTGCCCAGCTTTTTTCTGCTCTATAACAGACTGTCTGCGGATAGCTCGACATTTCTTGGTGACAAGATCCCATTAAAGGATTTTTTCATGTTTAGTATATTGATTGCTTATCCACAGGATAGGTATCAAAAGCAGTACAGTGGGGGTCCAGCACTCTGGGAAATACCCTGTCCCCTGCTATTAAGTAAACAGCTTTCCTATAGATAGACCAATGTAAACAATGAAGAGCTCACTGCACTCACACAAGCGTAGTGAGCCCTTCATACAGCTGACTCAGAGGGTGCCAAGAGCCAAAACCCCACCCATCTGATCTAAATGGCTTATCCTGAGCCTAGAAAAAACATAAAAGCACTGAAAAATGATTTCACATTACCACAACCATGTTTGCACAACATCCAAGTTGTATGGAGCGCTAAAGTGGCTTTGAGGCTGTGGTACACCTTTGTATTTCATACAAAGATATGCTCCATTGGATTCTGTATTAACCCCTTAAGGACTCTGCGATTTTCCGTTTTTGTATATTCATGTTTCACTCCTTTCTTCCTGGAGCCATAACTTTTTTCATATTCCATTCACATAGCCATATGAAGGCTTGTTTTTTTGCAGGGCAAGTTGTACTTCTTAATGGCACCATTTACTTTTGCATACAATGTAGTGGGAAGCTGGAAAATTCCAAATGGTATGGAATTGGGAAAAAATGTTGCCACAGTTTTATGGGTTTTGTTCATGTGGCTTTCCATATACAGTAAAACTGACCAATTAACTTCGTTCTCCAGGTTAGTATGATTATGGTGATACCACATTTATATAGTTTTTCTTGTGTTTTAATACTTTTTGCAAATTTTGAAAAAAATTGTTTTTTTCTTTTTATTACCTTATTCTAACCCCCGTAACATTTTTATAGTTATTTCTATGGAGCTGTATAAAGGCTTATACGTTGCAGAATGATATGTTGTTTTTATTGATACCATCTTGGAGAATGTATGACTTTTTAATAAGGTGAAGTGATGAAAAAATGGCGTATTGTCATTTTTTTCTGTTATGCCATTTTTCTTATGGGATATATTTTTATATATTTTAATAGTATAGATGTTTTCGAACACAATGCCCATGATGTTTAATTTTTTTTATTATTTTTTTAATATAGGGAAAGGATGCTTTTTATATTTTTTAGATATTTTTTATAGACGACTATAACATCAAGTCATTAGATTGCATCTTGTATTCTGTCATGAATATCTATCCATTACAGAATGCTGAATTCAGTAGATTTCAATGCAGTGCTTCCACCTGCAGACCTGCATTGGAATATACTAGTAATCAACCTGGAAGCTAGACTTAGGACTATTAGTAGTATGGGACACCTTACCCAATCTAAGCCAGGTGAAAGCGGCCCAGACCAAGATATGCAACGCTACTAGTTTTAGTGTTCCCAGATTCCCTCTTTACATTTGACCAAGGCATCTGAGGGGTTAAATGGTTGTGATCAGCATTTCCACCAATCGCAGACATTAGCCCTGGTCCTCTGCAGTGTAAACAACAGAAACCTGGCAGTCATGGTCCCTGCTGTGCTCATGAGTAGACAGCATGTTTTAAGACTGGTCTTCACTATACATGTACAATGGAAGTCTAAAAAGGCTTAAAAAGTGAGAATTTCTCTATAATACAGTACCGTAGTTTGGCATATGCAGAATCAATGACTCTAGTATGAAGCTGCTCCACTGTTCTAGTTCTATGTTCTTTGTGTGCACAAGGTGTCATATTTAAGAAATTGTAAATCTTCACACTTGCCTCACATTACATTTCAGTCATTTATTTATTTTGTGCTGCTTATTTGTCACAAACACTGTCTATTCCTCTGTACAGATGCTTTTAGCTGTTTCTGTTCCCAGTCAGGGTCACAGTCTAATTTCAGTATGTTAAACTCGCACATACAATTTATTGTACATTCCACTAAAGTATTTGCCTTTTATAAAAAAATTACCTTAAAAAAAAAATGATGTGTCCTACTACTCAATTCATTCTCTATGAAACATCAAAAGTTAATATGCATCATTGAGTTACAAGGATTGTCTTATCTAAAGCAAGGCCTCAGTCTCTGATCATCCTGGCTCCTTATCTGCATAAGACCTCATACAAAGGCATAAAATCTGAATGACCATTCCAGGGCCGTGCTACTGAATTCATTCTAGCACATCTTGTTACGAGTTGCCAAAATTCAATCACACACTTGTACAGAATATCAAAAATATTAGCTATTATTTATTACAAAAGTTATATATGTTTATTTTCTTCATCAAAGATGACATCTAGAGATGAGCGAATTTTTCAAAAATTCTATTCGGTGGTACGAATTTTTTGGGAAAAATTTAGTTCCATCCGAATTTATTTGCGGCGAATTTTGTTAAAAACTGCTATTTCCTGGCTGCAGAGAGGCTTTATAGAGGTGTAGAACACTGTGCCTTGCAGTAACACCCATAGAAAGTCTGCTCTGGTAGTGAAATAATACTGTGAGTCCGTATGACATGCAGTTGACAGACGTAGCTCTTAGAATCACTGCACACTTCACTTATTTGGGCAGTCACGGGGCCAAAATTGACCAAATAACTCAAGTATGAACTCAGCCTTACAGGTCGATGTTGGCGCCAAGAAAAGCACACTGCTTTTACACCATCTTCAGCTGATTCCACATAGATGTCTACAGAACCTGTTCTATTAAATGCTTATACAAGTATAGCCCCCCGACAGAGTGGAGGGGTCAGCAGTAAGTTTGTGTTAACGTCACTGATTATTTTGCCCTTTCTCTGATCCGTCAGAACAATAACCCCCAAAAAACAGATCCTGTCTGTTGAGCATCTGCCTTTACTCAGTCAGCATTTGGTCAGCAATCCATCAGTATTGCTAATGCCAAAAAAAAGAGTGGATCCAAAATGGAGATGCCACCCTGCTGACTCCTGGCCATGCTAGCGACTTGCTGGCTCTGCAGCTGGCACACGGGCAAGCTGCCACCCTCTTTTGTCCATGATGATGAAGCCCCTTCGTCACCTGGCTCCCAAGTGCGATTAGCTACATCATCATCATTGAGTACTGTCTGCACGTCACTGATGTCCTCCTCAACCGTCTCTGGGTCAGGAGGCTGACCGCTCGCAACACCAGCTCCCACGCCACTCTTCTCATCACTGCTTGCCTGCCTAGTGTAGAAAGAGGCGAATGTCTCCTCCACATCTTGGCTGGCCAGTAGCTGCTGACTGTCCTCTAGAATCTCTTCCTTGCTGTATAGTGGGGCTGAGCCCACAGCAAATAATACTTCTCTGGCTGAGAGAACAAAAAAGGACAGAGGCAGGTTGAGGACTGGTGAGGGCACAGGGCCTGCTCCCGGGCCATACCAACTAAGGGTTGTTTCTGATGAACCCACTGACTTTTGGCTGGGGTGTCTGATGTCACTCGCAACGAAGTTGAAGATCAAATCAACCATTCAAGAACTGCTGGGTTGCTGGTCACGACACGACCGCTAGCTGACACTGGGAGTTCGGGCCTCTCGAAGTGACCCCTGCTGCCAAGGCCCTTTACTCTGCTGCGACCTGTGCCTGCACCAGAAACATTTAGGCCTCTGACACTCCCATGTGCAGTGCACTCCTCTGTCTGACATACTGTTAGATCAAATAAATAAATAAAAAGGAAATTAAAACACTCCAAAAAAGTCTGTAATTTTCTCAGTTCACCACACAACGGCTAATAAGCCCTTTTTCCCACTAAAACACACAAAAAAGTGCTTTAGAACATATAACTGCACCGCTGAACGGCAAATATATTTTTCTTTTGCCACTAATACACGCCACAAAAGGCTTTAGAACATATAACTGCACCACTGATCGGCAAATATTTTTTTTCTTTTTCCACTAATACACGCCACAAAAAGCTTTAGAACAGATAACTGCAAAGCTGAATGACAAATACATTTTTTCTTTTTCCACTAATACACACCACAAAAGGCTTTAGAACATATAACTGCACCGCTGAACGGCAAATATGTTTTACTTTTGCCACTAATACATGACAAAAAGGGCTGTAATTTTAGCACTTCACCACACAACAGATAAGAAGCCCACTAATACAAGCCAAAAAATGCTTTAGAACATAAAACTGCACCGCAGAGGTCAAATAAGATGTAGAAATATTTCCTTGTAATAAACCCTGTTAATGGCTGTATCAAACAGCACTTGCACCCTAATAAGAACGATTTGCTGGAATAACAGAGCTGTATAATTTCAATTTAGATCCCCAGTCAGGGTTGTTCCTATTACCCAGGCTGTAACCTCCCCTACTAAACCCTGTTCAACATAAATGTTGTGGAATGATTCCTCCCTATCCTTTCCCTACTCCTTGAATAATCTTTCCATGCACTTGTAAATCATTTTTTTAGCACAATGACGTTTTTTCTAAAACTGTCCCTGGCGCCTGCTGACGTCTCTCCCTGCAATGAGTACACTGGTAAATGGCAGAATCCAAGATGGCTGAGGCTACTTATAGGGCTGTGACATCACAGGGTTGGCTGTTGATTAGCTGCATGCATGGCATTATGGGTGATCCCGCCTTCCCAGAGTTCCTTGCTCCATGTCCTCACATGTAGTGATGTCGCGAACATAAAAATTTCCGTTCGCGAACAGCGAACGCGAACTTCCGCAAATGTTCGCGAACGGGCGAACCGGACGAACCGCCATAGACTTCAATTGGCAGGCGATTTTAAAACCCACAGGGACTCTTTCTGGCCACAATAGTGATGGGAAAGTTGTTTCAAGGGGTCTAACACCTGGACTGTGGCATGCCGGAGGGGGATCTATGGCAAAACTCCCATGGAAAATTACGTAGTGGACGCAGAGTTGGGTTTTAATCCATAAAGGTCATAAATCAACTAACATTCCTAAATTGTTTGGAATAACATGCTTTAAAACATCCAGTGGGTGTATACGATCAGGTATGATGTTGTATCGATCAGGTAGTGTAAGGGTTACGCCCACTTTACAGACATTGACAGACCAAACTCCCCTTTTAATGCACCGCAAACAACCGCAAACAGTTCATTTGCACAACCGCAAACTCCCCATTTGCAAAAGGTTGGATACCAAGCTAGCCACGTCCCGGTGATGTCATTGAAGGTTTTTTCCTCCACCCAGCCACGTACAACACCAAGGGTCCCCGAAAGGTGAATTGAATAGACTTTTCGAACGGGGAGATGGTTAAAAAAACGCTGGCTCCCTCCCCTTTGTTTTTATCCACGGTGACTGCGTCTGCTCCGTGCAATTTACTGTCACACCCGATATGAGTGGTATTTTCTGTAGTACTATTCTCATCAGTTTAATCCCTCTAACGTCCCCAATCTGGGGGCCATTTATTGAATTGATTTTTCGAATGGGGAGATGGTTAAAAAAACGCTGGCTCCCTCCACTCTGTTTCAATCCACGGTGACTGCGTCTGCGCCGTGCAATTTACTGTCACACCCGATATGAGTGGTATTTTCTGTAGTACTATTCTCATCAGTTTAATCCCTCTAATGTCCCCAATCTGGGGGCCATTTATTGAATTGATTTTTTCGAACGGGAGATGGTTAAAACAACGCTGGCTCCCTCCACTCTGTTTTAAACCATGGTGACTGCGTCTGCGCCGTGCGATTTACTGTCACACCCGATATGAGTGGTATTTTCTGTAGTACTATTCTCATCAGTTTAATCCCTGTTACATCCCCATATCAGGGATTGCCTTTTGTGAAAAAAAATTTAGGCCGGGTACCTTCGACTGCCTTCACAGTGACAGACCAAACTCTCATACACCAAACTGAATTGATTTCAGGAACCGGGAGATGGAAAAAGCAGCTTGGTCGGTCCTCTTACTCCCAAATTGGGGCACTGCGCGTGCACAGAGCAATGTGCTGTGACACCCTATATGAGTGGTGTCTTAACTAGTACTAATCCTATCAGTTTAATCCCTGTTACGTACCCTATCCGGTCGAATTGATTAACCATTGTCGAATTAGCGAACCAATACGACATCATGAAATAATTTAATTCTGAGCTCTGTACTTGCTTTGTATTGGAATTGATGGGGATTTTTTTAATTGTCTGCATCATTTCTAATAAACTATTAAGAGACTTTATTATGATTTTTTATTTTATGCATTAAAAACCCATACCACATAAAAAAAAAGGTAAATTATTGTTTTTTCTATGAAATATTATCCAGCCGTCCGATCGCTTTTGGTCTGACCATAATGAAGCAACGGCCTTATCATCGGGGGTGTGACATTGTCACCACACTCATAGAGGTGATGATTGCTTCATTGTGATACGCAAGCCCCTTCACCACAACAAGGTAACGATCACGAAAGCGGAATTGACACTTGTATGTGCCTTTTTTTTTTGGTTTGTTTTTGCAGCCACAGTGCGCCACCATAGGACAGAAAAATTAGGCATGTACACATGCCTGAAAAATAATGGCATTGTTGCAGCCGCTATTGTAGCAGCGGCCGGAAAAATTGATGTTTTCCAGGCAGAAAAGTGACTAAAACATTGCGGCTTGAACCCTAGTTGGTGGTGAAGAATTCACGAAAGTCATCCGGTATGCAGACATTAAATACAGCAGCGTGGGGACCATTTTGAGGCCAAGGCATGTAATCAGGCCTTTTGTTAGTCAAACGTATCCCCCACTGTCAGTCCCTTCGGGATCCATGCCTCATTCATCTTTATGAAGGTGAGGTAATCAACACTTTTTTGACCGAGGCGACTTCTCTTGTCAGTGACAATGCCTCCTGCTGCATTGAAGGTCCTTTCTGACAGGACACTTGAAGCAGGGCAGGTCAGAAGTTCTATCGCAAACTGGGATAGCTCAGGCCACAGGTCAAGCCTGCACACCCAGTAGTGAAGGGGTTCATTGCTCCTCAGAGTGTCGATATCTGCTGTTAAGGCGAGGTAGTCTGCTACCTGTCGGTCGAGTCGTTCTCTAAGGCTGGATCCCGAAGGGCTGTGGCGATGAGTAGGACTGAAAAAGCTCCGCATGTCCTCCATCAACAACACATCTGTAAATCGTCCAGTCCTTGCCTGCCGTGGTAGGAGGAGGATTACACTCACCTCTTCCCCTGTTAGATTCCCCGCTGTGCTGTGACATCCCCTTATAAGCTGTGTAAAGCATATTTTTAGTTTGGTTTTGAACTGCTGCATCCTTTCCGACTTCTCGGTAATTTGGTAACATTTCTGCCACTTTCTGCTTATACCGGGGTCTAGTAGCGTGGCCACCCAGCTAGCGACTTGCTGGCTCTGCAGCTGGCACACGGGCAAGCTGCCACCCTCTTTGTCCATGATGATGAAGCCCCTTCGTCACCTGGCTCCCCAGTGCGATTAGCTACATCATCATCATTGAGTACTGTCTGCACGTCACTGATGTCCTCCTCAACCGTCTCTGGGTCAGGAGGCTGACCGCTCGCAACACCAGCTCCCACGCCACTCTTCTCATCACTGCTTGCCTGCCTAGTGTAGAAAGAGGCTGAATGTCTCCTCCACATCTTGGCTGGCCAGTAGCTGCTGACTGTCCTCTAGAATCTCTTCCTTGCTGTATAGTGGGGCTGAGCCCACAGCAAATAATACTTCTCTGGCTGAGAGAACAAAAAGGACAGAGGCAGGTTGAGGACTGAGTGAGGGCACAGGGCCTGCTCCCGGGCCATACCAACTAAGGGTTGTTTCTGATGAACCCACTGACTTTTGGCTGGGGTGTCTGATGTCACTCGCAACGAAGTTGAAGATCAAATCAACCATTCAAGAACTGCTGGGTTGCTGGTCACGACACGACCGCTAGCTGACACTGGGAGTTCGGGCCTCTTGAAGTGACCCCTGCTGCCAAGGCCCTTTACTCTGCTGCGACCTGCGCCTTCACCAGAAACATTTAGGCCTCTGCCACTCCCATGTGCAGTGCACTCCTCTGTCTGACATACTGTTAGATCAAATAAATAAATAAAAAGGAAATTAAAACACTCCAAAAAAGTCTGTAATTTTCTCAGTTCACCACACAACGGCTAATAAGCCCTTTTTCCCACTAAAACACACAAAAAAGTGCTTTAGAACATATAACTGCACCGCTGAACGGCAAATATATTTTTCTTTTGCCACTAATACACGCCACAAAAGGCTTTAGAACATATAACTGCACCACTGATCGGCAAATATTTTTTTTCTTTTTCCACTAATACACGCCACAAAAAGCTTTAGAACAGATAACTCTACTGCTGATCGGCAAATATATATATTTTTTTCCCACTAATAAACTCCACAAACAGCTTTAGAACATATAACTGCAAAGCTGAATGACAAATACATTTTTTCTTTTTCCACTAATACACACCACAAAAGGCTTTAGAACATATAACTGCTCCGCTGAACGGCAAATATGTTTTACTTTTGCCACTAATACATGACAAAAAGGGCTGTAATTTTAGCACTTCACCACACAACAGCTAAGAAGCCCACTAATACAAGCCAAAAAATGCTTTAGAACATAAAACTGCACCGCAGAGGTCAAATAAGATGTAGAAATATTTCCTTGTAATAAACCCTGTTAATGGCTGTATCAAACAGCACTTGCACCCTAATAAGAACGATTTGCTGGAATAACAGAGCTGTATAATTTCAATTTAGATCCCCAGTCAGGGTTGTTCCTATTACCCAGGCTGTAACCTCCCTACTAAACCCTGTTCAACATAAATGTTGTGGAATGATTCCTCCCTATCCTTTCCCTACTCCTTGAATAATCTTTCCATGCACTTGTAAATCATTTTTAGCACAATGACGTTTTTCTAAAACTGTCCCTGGCGCCTGCTGACGTCTCTCCCTGCAATGAGTACACTGGTAAATGGCAGAATCCAAGATGGCTGAGGCTACTTATAGGGCTGTGACATCACAGGGTTGGCTGTTGATTAGCTGCATGCATGGCATTATGGGTGATCCCGCCTTCCCAGAGTTCCTTGCTCCATGTCCTCACATGTAGTGATGTCGCGAACATAAAATTTCCGTTCGCGAACAGCGACGCGAACTTCCGCAAATGTTCGCGAGCAGGCGAACCGGACGAACCGCCATAGACTTCAATTGGCAGGCGATTTTAAAACCCACAGGGACTCTTTCTGGCCACAATAGTGATGGGAAAAGTTGTTTCAAGGGGTCTAACACCTGGACTGTGGCATGCCGGAGGGGATCTATGGCAAAACTCCCATGGAAAATTACGTAGTGGACGCAGAGTTGGGTTTTAATCCATAAAGGGCATAAATCAACTAACATTCCTAAATTGTTTGGAATAACATGCTTTAAAACATCCAGTGGGTGTATACGATCAGGTATGATGTTGTATCGATCAGGTAGTGTAAGGGTTACGCCCACTTTACAGACATTGACAGACCAAACTCCCTTTTAATGCACCGCAAACAACCGCAAACAGTTCATTTGCACAACCGCAAACTCCCCATTTGCACAAGGTTGGATACCAAGCTAGCCACGTCCCGGTGATGTCATTGAAGGTTTCTTCCTCCACCCAGCCACGTACAACACCAAGGGTCCCCGAAGGTGAATTGAATAGATTTTTCGAACGGGAGATGGTTAAAAAACGCTGGCTCCCTCCCTTTGTTTTTATCCACGGTGACTGCGTCTGCGCCGTGCAATTTACTGTCACACCCGATATGAGTGGTATTTTCTGTAGTACTATTCTCATCAGTTTAATCCCTCTAACGTCCCCAATCTGGGGCCATTTATTGAATAGATTTTTCGAACAGGGAGATGGTTAAAAAACGCTGGCTCCCTCCACTCTGTTTTAATCCACGGTGACTGCGTCTGCGCCGTGCAATTTACTGTCACACCCGATATGAGTGGTATTTTCTGTAGTACTATTCTCATCAGTTTAATCCCTCTAACGTCCCCAATCTGGGGGCCATTTATTGAATTGATTTTTCGAGCGGGAGATGGTTAAAACAACGCTGGCTCCCTCCACTCTGTTTTAATCCATGGTGACTGCGTCTGCGCCGTGCAATTTACTGTCACACCCGATATGAGTGGTATTTTCTGTAGTACTATTCTCATCAGTTTAATCCCTGTTACATCCCCATATCAGGGATTGCCTTTTGTGAAAAAAAAATTTAGGCCGGGTACCTTCGACTGCCTTCACAGTGACAGACCAAACTCTCATACACCAAACTGAATTGATTTCAGGAACCGGGAGATGGAAAAAGCAGCTTGGTCGGTCCTCTTACTCCCAAATTGGGGCACTGCGCGTGCACAGAGCAATGTGCTGTGACACCCTATATGAGTGGTGTCTTAACTAGTACTATTCCTATCAGTTTAATCCCTGTTACGTACCCTATCCGGTCGAATTGATTAACCATTGTCGAATTAGCGAACCATTACGACATCATGAAATAATTTAGTTCTGAGCTCTGTACTTGCTTTGTATTGGAATTGATGGGGATTTTTTAATTGTCTGCATTATTTCTAATAAACTATTAAGAGACTTTATTATGATTTTTATTTTATGTATTAAAAACCCATACAACATAAAAAAAAAGGTAAATTAATGTTTTTCTATGAAATATTATCCAGCCGTCCGATCGCTTTTGGTCTGACCATAATGAAGCAACGGCCTTATCATCTGGGGTGTGGCAACATTGCCAACACACTCATAGAGGTGATGATTGCTTCATTGTGATACGCAAGCCCCTTCACCACAACAAGGTAACGATCACGAAGGGAATTGACACTTGTATGTGCCTTTTTTTTGGTTTGTTTTTGCAGCCACAGTGCTGCACCATAGGACAGAAAAATTAGGCATGTACACATGCCTGAAAAATAATGGCATTGTTGCAGCCGCTATTGTAGCAGCGGCCGGAAAAATTGATGTTTTCCAGGCAGAAAAGTGACTAAAACATTGCGGCTTGAACCCTAGTTGGTGGTGAAGAATTCACGAAAGTCATCCGGTATGCAGACATTAAATACAGCAGCGTGGGGACCATTTTGAGGCCAAGGCATGTAATCAGGCCTTTTGTTAGTCAAACGTATCCCCCACTGTCAGTCCCTTCGGGATCCATGCCTCATTCATCTTTATGAAGGTGAGGTAATCAACACTTTTTGACCGAGGCGACTTCTCTTGTCAGTGACAATGCCTCCTGCTGCACTGAAGGTCCTTTCTGACAGGACACTTGAAGCAGGGCAGGCCAGAAGTTCTATCGCAAACTGGGATAGCTCAGGCCACAGGTCAAGCCTGCACACCCAGTAGTGAAGGGGTTCATTGCTCCTCAGAGTGTCGATATCTGCTGTTAAGGCGAGGTAGTCTGCTACCTGTCGGTCGAGTCGTTCTCTAAGGCTGGATCCCGAAGGGCTGTGGCGATGAGTAGGACTGAAAAAGCTCCGCATGTCCTCCATCAACAACACATCTGTAAATCGTCCAGTCCTTGCCGCCGTGGTAGGAGGAGGATTACACTCACCTCTTCCCCTGTTAGATTCCCGTTGTGCTGTGACATCCCCTTATAAGCTGTGTAAAGCATATTTTTAGTTTGGTTTTGAACTGCTGCATCCTTTCCGACTTTCGGTAATTTGGTAACATTTCTGCCACTTTCTGCTTATACCGGGGTCTAGTAGCGTGGCCACCCAGTACAGGTCGTTCTCCTTCATCCTTTTTATACGAGGGTCCCTCAACAGACATGACAGCATGAAAGACCCCATTTGAACAAGGTTGGATGCAGAGCTACTCATTTCCCGTTCCTCGTCCTCACTGATGTCATTGACGGTCTGTTCTTCCCCCAGCCACGTACAACACCATGGGTACCAGATAGGTGACAACAACGAGCACCCTGGGGTGCCTGCTGTGGTTGGTCTTCCTCCTCCTCAAAGCCGCCACATTCCTCCTCTGACTCCTCTTCCTCATACTCCTCTTCCAGCGTTGCCGCAGGTCCGGCAAGCGATGATGACAAGGCTGTTTCTGGTGGTGATGGTGACCACAACTCTTCCTCTTCCTCTTCACGCTCATCTACAGCCTGATCCAGCACTCTTCGCAGGGCACGCTCCAGGAAGAAAACAAATGGGATGAGGTCGCTGATGGTGCCTTCGGTGCGACTGACTAGGTTTGTCACCTCCTCAAAAGGACGCATGAGCCTACAGGCATTGCGCATGAGCGTCCAGTAACGTGGCAAAAAATTCCCAGCTCCGCAGAGGCTGTCCTAGCACCCGGTCATACAAATACTCGTTGACGGCTTTTTCTTGTTGGAGCAGGCGGTCGAACATTAGGAGTGTTGAATTCCAACGTGTTGGGCTGTCGCAAATCAAGCGCCTCACTGGCATGTTGTTTAGCCGCTGAATATCGGAAAAGTGCGCCATGGCCGTGTAGGAACGCCTGAAATGGCCACACACCTTCCTGGCCTGCTTGAGGACGTCCTGTAAGCCTGGGTACTTAGACACAAAGCGTTGTACGATGAGATTCAACACATGTGCCATGCACGGCACATGTGACAACTTGCCCAAATTCAATGCCGACAACAAATTTGTTCCATTGTCACACACCACTTTGCCGATCTCCAGTTGGTGCGGGGTCAGCCACTGATCCACCTGTGCGTTCAGGGCGGACAGGAGTGCTGGTCCTGTGTGGCTCTCTGCTTTCAGGCAAGTCAACCCCAAGACAGCGTGACACTGTCGTATCCGGGATGTGGAATAGCCCCTGGGGAGCTGGGGGATTCAGTTGATGTGCAGCCAGACACCGCAGAAGAAGAGGACTCAGCCGAGGAGGATATCGAAGAGGATGGAGTAGGAGTAGAGGAGGTGGCAGTAGGTCTGCCTGCAAGTCGTGGCGGTGTCACCAACTCCGCTGCGGAGCCACGCATTCCATGCTTGTCAGCCGTCAGCAGGTTGACCCAATGCGCAGTGTACGTGATATACCTGCCCTGACCGTGCTTTGCAGACCAGGTATCAGTGGTCAGATGGACCCTTGCCCCAACACTGTATGCCAGAGATGCCATGACTTCCTTTTCAATGACATGGTAGAGGTTTGGGATTGCCTTTTTGAAAAAACATTTCGTCCGGGTACCTTCCACTGTGGTGTCCCAATAGCGACAAATTTTTGAAGGCCTCAGACTCCACCAGCTGGTATGGTAAAAGCTGGCGGGCTAAGAGTTCCGTCAAGCCAGCTGTCAGTCGCCGGGCAAGGGGTGATTCTGTGACATTGGCTTTTACGCTCAAACATGTCCTTGACAGACACCTGACTGTGGGCAGATGAGCAGGAACTGCTGAAGGTGAGAGGAGGAGTGGCGGTTGGTTGAGAGGGGGCAGGGAGGACAGCAGTGGTTGGCGTGGCTGAAGATGCTGGACCAGGAGGAGCATGGTGGCTTTGAGTTTGTGTGCTGCTTGTACTCATGTGTTGATCCCATAGGCGTTTGTGATGTGAGATCATGTGCCTTCGCAAAGCAGTTGTACCAAGGTGGGTGTTGGACTTCCACGACTCAGTTTCTTTTGGCACAGGTTGCAAATGGCATTGCTGTTATCAGAGGCAGACACACAAAAAAAATGCCACACTGCTGAGCTTTGCAATGACGGCATTCTGGTGGTGGCAACAGCATGCGTTGACTGGCGTGCTGTCTGGCTGACCCCAGGTGCCGATACATGCTGTCTGACTGTGCCACTAACTCCTTGCAACGACCTCCCCCTGCTTCCAACTCGTCTCCTCATTCTCTCTGTTTCCCCATCTGAACTTTCCCCCTCTTCTTCTCTTCGAGCAGGCACCCACGTGGCATCCGTGGGCACATCGTCATCATCAACCTCTTCACTTGTATCTGACACCTCAGCAAAGGAAGGAGCAGCGGGTACAACATCATCATCATCACACTGTACGTCCATGTGTGTAATCCTGCCTGACTGAGACATATCCCTGTAATCTACATCATCTGGCAATAATGGTTGCGCATCACTAATTGCATCCAACTGATGTGTAAATAACTCCTCTGACGGATCAAGTGAAGCGGCTATGGTGGCTGTGGTGGTGGTGGTGATGGTGGCTGTGGTGGTGGTGGTGATGGTGGCGGCAGGCGGGTGCGTGGTAACTTGAGAGCAGGTGACCAAAGCTGAGCTGGAGGAGGATGGTGCGTCAAGGTTCTTAGCGGAAGCTGTTGAAGATTGGGTGTCCTGTCTAAGCCAGTCAACTATGTCCTCAGAAATTTTCGGGTTCAGGGTACGTGGCCTCTGAACACTAGGCATTATTCCAGGGACAGTGGAAATCACAGCACCACGACCACGACGGCCCCTGCGGGGTGGCCTGCCTCTGCCTGTCATTGATTTTTTTAGATAAGTGGTATTACGCGTGCTAGGTACTGTGCCACCCGGTATCAGTGGTGGGCACTGGCAGTGGGCACACTACAGTCTGTGGAAGTGGGCCTGACACACACTGGCAGCAGGCAAGCAACTGAAATTAGACTACTGTCTAAAAATTAAATGCCTTATTTATCGGCAAGCTACTGTGCCACCCGGTATCAGTGGTTGGCACTGGCAGTGGGCACACTACAGTCAGTGGAAGTGGGCCTGACACACACTGGCAGCAGGCAAGCAACTGAATTTAGACTACTGTCTAAAAATTAAATGCCTTATTTATCGGCAAGCTACTGTGCCACCCGGTATCAGTGGTTGGTTGGCACTGGCAGTGGGCACACTACAGTCTGTGGAAGTGGGCCTGACACACACTGGCAGCAGGCAAGCAACTGAAATTAGACTAATGTGTAAAAATGAAATGCCTTATTTATCGGCAAGCTACTGTGCCACCCGGTATCAGTGGTTGGCACTGGCAGTGGGCACACTACAGTCAGTGGAAGTGGGCCTGACACACACTGGCAGCAGGCAAGCAACTGAAATTACACTAAAGTGTAAAAATGAAATGCCTTTTTTGATGCAAAGTCCTGTGCCACACGGGATGACAGGGGTGGGCACTGGCAGTGGGCACACTACAGTCAGTGGAAGTCGGCCTGACACACACTGGCAGCAGGCAAGCAACTGAAATTACACTAAAGTGTGAGAATTAAATGCCTTTTTTTGATGCAAAGTCCTGTGCCACACGGGATGACAGGGGTGGGCACTGGCAGTGGGCACACTACAGTCAGTGGAAGTGGGCCTGACACACACTGGCAGCAGGCAAGCAACTGAATTTAGACTAAAGTGTAAAAATGAAATGCCTTTTTTGGATGCAAAGTCCTGTGCCACATGGGATGACAGGGGTTGGCACTGGCAGTGGGCACACTACAGTCAGTGGAAGTGAGCCTGACACTCACTGGCAGCAGGCAAGCAACTGAATTTAGACTACTGTCTAAAAATGAAATGCCTTATTTATCGGCAAGCTACTGTGCCACCCGGTATCAGTGGTTGGCACTGGCAGTGGGCACACTACAGTCAGTGGAAATGGGCCTGAAACACACTGGCAGCAGGCAAGCAACTGAATTTAGACTACTGTCTAAAAATGAAATGCCTTATTTATCGGCATGCTACTGTGCCACCCGGTATCAGTGGTTGGCACTGGCAGTGGGCACACTACAGTCAGTGGAAGTGGGCCTGACACACACTGGCAGCAGGCAAGCAACTGAATTTAGACTACTGTCTAAAAATGAAATGCCTTATTTATCGGCAAGCTACTGTGCCACCCGGTATCAGTGGTTGGCACTGGCAGTGGGCACACTACAGTCAGTGGAAGTGGGCCTGACACACACTGGCAGCAGGCAAGCAACTGAAATTACACTAAAGTGTAAAAATTAAATGCCTTTTTTTGATGCAAAGTCCTGTGCCACACGGGATGACATGGGTGGGCACTGGCAGTGGGCACACTACAGTCAGTGGAAGTGGGCCTGACACACACTGGCAGCAGGCAAGCAACTGAAATTACACTAAAGTGTAAAAATTAAATGCATTTTTTTGATGCAAAGTCCTGTGCTACACGGGATGACAGGGGTGGGCACTGGCAGTGGGCACACTACAGTCAGTGGAAGTCAGCCTGACACACACTGGCAGGCAACTAACCTTCGATTAAAGTGTAAAAATTAAATGCCTTTTTTTGATGCAAAGTCCTGTGCCACACGGGATGACAGGGGTGGGCACTGGCAGTGGGCACACTACAGTCAGTGAAAGTCGGTCTGACACACACTAGCAGCAGGCAAGCAGCTGAAATTACACTAAAGTGTAAAAATTAATTGCCTTTTTTTATGCAAAGTCCTGTGCCAGCCGGTATGAGTGGTGGGCACTGGCAGTGGGCACACTACAGTCAGCGGAAGTCAGCCTGACACACACTGGCAGGCAACTAACCTTAGATTAAAGTGTAAAAATGAAATGCCTTTTTTTGATGCAAAGTCCTGTGCCACATGGGATGACAGGGGTGGGCACAGGCAGTGGGCACACTACAGTCTGTGGGCCTGCAGCTCCTCACACACAGGCAGGCCAGGCAACTGCAATATGTATATGGAGAAAAAAAAAAAGCAGACTAATGTTGCAGCCCTAAAAAGGGCTTTTTGGGGTGCTGTCAAGACGCTGTCCTTACAGCAGAGATCAGATGAGTCTTTCAGGACTGGAGTGGACACTGATTACACTATCCTAGCTATCGATTTCCCTATTAAATCAGCAGCAGCTACACTGTCCCTCCTCTCACTAAGACTGCAGCTTCCGAATGAATCTAAAATGGATGCTGTCCAGGAGATGGGAGGGTCTGGGAGGGAGGGTATGCTGCTGATTGTCTGGAATGTGTCTGCTGACTGTGAGGTACAGGGTCAAAGTTTGCTCAATGATGATGTATAGGGGGCGGACTGAACATTGCATATGTTCGCCCGTTGCGGCGAACGCGAACAAGCTATGTTCACCGGGAACTGTTCGCCGGGGAATAGTTCGGAACATCTCTAGCGTATAGCTTCAGGTCCGTATTCAACAAGGAAATGGGTCTGTAGCTACTGCAATTTGTAGGGTCCTTCCCTTCTTTATGAATCAATGTGATATAAGCTTCCAATGATTGTTTTGGGATAGGGACTCCAGCCAAGTAATCGTTGAAAGTCTCTGTCAGTCGAGGGAGCAGGTTTGAGGAGAAGGATTTATAATAGAAGCAAGGGAAACCATCTGGGCCTGGGGCCTTGCCTTTCAGGCACCTCAACAGGGTGAACCAGATCTCCTCCATTGAGAAGGGTTTTAATAGAGCAGTATGTGATGCGGCTAGGAGGCAGAGGAGAGCCAATTGTGATAGAAAATCTTTAATAGCTAGGATTTTTTCTTGTACCTGATTAGTCGGTCCATCATGTGGTGGCCTGCTTTTGTCTGCATCTCAGAGTTGGTACGAGGTTTGTGCCTCTTAATCAAGGACATCGTCAGTTTGGATGCTTTGGCTCCATGGGCATAGAAGGAATGTTTAATGGACATGTATACTTTGGCAAGGTTCTTGTTTAATAGGTCATGTATTTGTAAACGGGCAGTTGTGAGTTGTTGAAGACGAGTTGTGGCTATAGATTCTTAACGTAATTTTTCTAGTTTACTTATCTCCTGTTGTAGGTCATGACTTTGTGAGTCTTTTTGTGCCTATCGATATAAGCTCGCCTCTGACTGTTGCCTTATGTGCTTCCCACACTATTGGGGCGGGTACGTCAGCGGTCATATTGTGTTGAAAGTAGTGATCTAAGGAATCCAGTATTTCAGAATGTACAAAGGGTATAGATAGTAGGGTCTCATTAAGACGCCATGGTGGCCTGTAAGGGCTATGCTCAGACAGCTCTAATATAAGTTCCACCACGAAGTGGTCTGATTAGATACTAGAGCCTGATTGATTGGATTTTGTTGACAGAGATCTGTTGCAGAAAAAAGTAATCAATCCTGTGGTAGGAATTATGTGGAGTGGAGTGGAGAGTGAAGTCTTTGATTAGAGGGTGCATAAGACGCCATACATCTCTAAGGGATAAAAGTTGTAAGGATTTTTTCATGTGTTTGAGTGTCTTGTATGAAAGGGAGGATTTCCCAGAGGAGGTGTCTAGTAGAGGGTCTAGTGGTACATTGAGGTCGCCTCCAACAATTAAATTCCCCTTTCTTAGACTATCAAGTAGTGTCACTGTGGAACAGATCCAAGATGGTTGTTGGGTATATGTTGGCCAATGTGATTAGTGAGCCATTCAGTTTCCCTGTCAGTATGAGCAATCTGCCCTCAGGATCTGAGTACATGTTGAGCTGTTCAAATGATAGATGTTTGGCTATGGCAATGGACACTCCTTTGGAGTTTTTGGTGCATGTGTGGGAGTGGAACCACTGATTAAAATAGTGTCTATGGAAGTATGGAGTTTTTTGCTCTATGAAATAAGTTTCCTGGAACAGCAAGACATCCGCTCTGACTTTTTTGAAGTGGTGTAGTATATGGCTTTCTTTTACTGCAGAATTAAGGCCTCTCGAGTTACATAGAATGTGTCGGCAGATAAGAACCATTTGGCCCATCTAGTCTGCCCAATGTGGTGAATACTATGAATAGCCCCAGGCCCTATCTTATATGAAGGATTGCCTTATGCCTATCCCATGCATGCTTAAACTCCTTCACTGTATTTGCAGCTAGCACTTCTGCAGGAAGGCTATTCCATGCGTCCACTACTCTCTCAGTAAAGTAATTCTTCCTGATATTACTTTTAAACCTTTGCCCCTCTAATTTAAAACTATGTCCTCTTGTAGCAGTTTTTCTTCTTTTAAATATTCTCTCCTCTTTTACCGTGATGATTCCCTTTATGTATTTAAAAGTTTCTATCATATCCCCTCTGTCTCTTCTTGCTTCCAAGCAATACATGTTAAGGTCCTTTAACCTTTCCTGGTAAGTTTTGTCCTGCAATCCATGTACTAGTTTAGTAGCTCTTCTCTGAACTCTCTCCAAAGTTTCAATATCCTTCTGCAGATATGGTCTCCAGTACTGCACACAATACTCCAAATGAGGTCTCACTAGTGCTCTGTAGAGCGGCACGAGCACCTCCCTCTTTCTACTGTTAATGCCTAGTAAACTGCCTAGTTGTATGATACCAATTTAATGGTAGCCATTATAAGTCTAGGAGGTGGTTTGTCCAGGCTATGTCTGGACCAGGTGAGAGTAGCTATTTGTCTGGTGTGACTCCTATTGATGTCCTAGGTGTAAATTGGGGGAGGGTTAATTTTCTGCCAGTAAAACAGAAACATTTAGGCTATCTAGTCATCCAGCCAGCATCAGGGCCAAGTCTGAAGATCCTATTATGCTATATGGGAGTGGTGGTGATAGGCAATCTAAGTCTCGACAGCAGTGGGGCATCGGCTAGTCCTTGCCTGTTAACAACAAACTTAAAGGCGGATGGGGGTTGCCACAACAGAAACTATCTCCCAAGAGTGTTGGGGAGTTGTAATTAAAGGAGTTGTCTGGATTCAGAGCTGAACCCGGATATACCCATAATTTCACCCAGGCAGCACCCCTGATGTTAGCATTGGAGCATCTCATGCTCCAATGCGTTCCCTTGCCCTGCGCTAGATCGAGCAGGGCAAGGGCTCTTTTGTTTACAATAACACACTGCCCGGCAGAAGCTTCCACCAAGCAGTGTATTCGGTGATGTCACCAGCTCTGATGGTCGTCCTTTAGCGCTTCCTTAGGGTACTTTCACACTAGCGTTAGTGTGATTCGGCAGGCAGTTCCATTGTCGGAGCTGCCAGCCGGATCCGCCGTTCAGTGTGACAACAGTGTGACAACTGACAGCATTTGTAGACGGATCCGGGTGTGGATCCGTCTACAAATGCGGATGGACAGATCCGTCTTGCAGTCTTTTTCACAGTTTTCCCGGTCTGCGCATGCGCAGACTCGACAGACCGATCCGTCCTTCAGTTGTTTCGCAATGCCGGATCCAGCACTAATGCAAGTCAATGTAAATTAATGCCGGATCCGCCATTCCGGCGACTGATCAGGCATTTTGGACGGACATAATACCGCAGCATGCTGCGGTATTATGTCTGGACAAAACGCCTAACAATGACTGAACGGAAGGCATACTGATGCAAACTAAACGTATTTCTATCCATTCAGAATGCATTGGGATATGCCTGATCAGTTATTTTCCGGCATAGATCCCTTTTGACGGAACTCTATGCCGGAAAAGAATAACACAAGTGTGAAAGTACCCTTAGCCATTTTACAGGCTAGGGAAGCGCTGAAGCCCACCCATCAGTGCCGGTGATGTCACCAGGCTTCCTGGCAGCCCCATGGAGAGCCCGGTTCGTCACCGGAACTCCCGAAAATGCCTTTGCCCTACGCGATTTAGCGCAGGGAAAAGGACAGCATCAGAGCATCAACTGCCCCAATGCTCAAATCAGGCGGGATGCCTGGGTGAAAAAGGAGGTATGTCCGGGTTCAGCTCTGAACTCAGACTACCCCTTTAATCGATGTCGCAAGACAGTCTCGTGAAGTAGACCTTTAGATGGTCGAATCCTTCTGTCCCATTCGTTGTGAGTCGACCTAGGCCCGTCAACAGCTAGTTATAACTACTGCAATGCTACTCACAATAAGAAGAACAAGTTTACAGTCTAAATCTCATCGAAATGGGTATGATCACAAATCCTGTCATCTGCAAAGTAGATCAGGTGGGGTCCATGTCAATCCTTCTGGGGGACGTCTTTGGGTATTGTTGTGTTTTTCTATGCCCACTGTTTCCCAAGTAGTGTGAGGCAGTATAGTGGGTAGGGCTGCGAGATCTTGTATTGGAGACCAGTCCGGGATGTCAAGATCTTCAATCTTTAGAAGTTGCAGAATCTCAGGTAATTCTGAATGGTTTCTCAAGATGAATCTCATCTCTTCCCATCTACTGTGAAGGAAAGCCCAAAGGGGAAAAGCCATCTATAGGTTACATCTCTATATTATCCGTCAATGGTTTGAGGATTCCTCTTTTGGAGAGTGTGATTCTCGCCAGGTCTTGGTAGATAGAAATATTTGAACCCTCAACTGGTGTGTGTATGTGAGGAGGGGGGGGGGGGGGTTATTTCTGGCTAAGCGAAGGAAATCATCCCTGATCTTAGAGTGAAACAGTCCACAGATAACATCTCTGGGGGGTCTGTAGGGCTGGGTTTCGCTTTAAGGGATCTATGTGCCATTTCAATGGTAATTTCTCATGGGTACAAGTCTCCTAGGACTGAAATAATGATCTGGCTATCCACTCCCTTCGGATCCTCAGATGTGTCATGTGATCAACACTCTGACTCTCCTACTGACTCTCCAACTGACACACATTAAAGTTTAGTTTAGTGTGGACAGGAATTCAGTTTCTGTATTCATTCATTCTCAATCTCAGTCTCATAGAAATTAATAAAGAAACTGACTTCCTGTCCACACAGAAGATGCTCTATCAGTTGGAGAGGCAAAGCATTGTACATATGATATAGCTGAGGATCAGAAGGGAGTGGATAACTCACAACTGCAGCCACAAGTAAGAAGATTTACTTTCATTACAATTTACATTATGTACCTTTCTTACAGGCCAGAGAATATTTTTTTTCTATTTAGTGCTGACACCTTTAAGTGATTTTCTACTTCTGCTGGTCAAATGTGCAGAACTCTTTCTAGGTTAAGTCCTTTTTTGTGAAAGATATTTTTGGACTTTTTACACATTAAAGACATAAAATAAAAACTTTTTTGTTTTTCCAAAGTTTACTCTAACCCTAGCTCTAATTTGGTTAAGAACAATATAATGTTGCAACATGTATCAAAACTCTTGTTGGAATTCATAGCACAACTACTGGGTGGCCGCACATTGACACATATACTGTAGGATAGACATCTTGTGACACAATTTCCCAAAATTTATTTATATTGGACCTCATTTATTAAAACTGCGTAATGGTAATGATATCTTTGTTGTCCGTAAAAACCAATGAGAGCATAGATATTCCTCTGGTGGACGTCAGAACCCCAGTCTTAGGGCCCTTTTACACAGGCAGCAGGTCAGGCCAATTTTAGGGAACAAACACTCGTACTAAATATCGCTCCTGACAATTTAGCCATGTAAATGTACCTCTGATCACCCATCTAGTGAGCAAATACTCATTTATTAAGTGAACACATCTTTAAATAAATCTTGGGTAAACGGGAGATTGGATGCCAACAATATGCAAACTGAATGTTGGCTGAATGATCATAGAAATGATCATTTGACCCCATTCACTTTGCATCAGGTCATGTTGAATATTTCAACTACAATGTCCTCAGGTCCTTATCCCACTCACACTGTTGTAGTGGGGTTTGTGTACTATTAACTATTGTAAACAGATTTATACAAATAAAAGTACCTGTGTAGCATTTTGTTTCCTCTCTCTTGGCACTGAAGAATTGAGCACTTTCTGCTATATTTCCCCACAAAGTACAGTTAATCCCTGGGGTTCCAAGTACCAGGAGACCTTGCAATCATCTTATTTTCTGGGACTTGAAGAACTATTTTGGTGGCACAAGAGGACCTAAATAACAGTAGGCATCTTGTGTTATAGCAGACTAGTAAATGTTGCCAAAATTGCAAATAGAATAGTGCTATACTAAAGTATTTTTACCAGGTATTAGTATAAGCACAAATACTCTAAATTATAAGAAAATTGTTGTCACACAATTATCCTAGATCAGTTCACAGCCTGAAAACAGAATAAAATATTGTGCTCATAACTATCTCCAGGAAAATGACATGAATGGAGGCAGGGATAGACAAAATCAGAAAATTATGGCATATGCGTGATCATTTATTCATTAATATGGATTATAGAAAAGCACTAGAGATAGGACTATTAGAACAAAGTTTTGTTCTTTTCAAGAGTGTTACTTGAATAGAAAAGTTAACATGTCATAATGACATATCAGTAAAAGAAAAAAATAAAGCACAAATGAAGATTCACTTGCAATTATGTTACACAATAAACTGTATAATACACTGTATAATTTATTAAAATGAATGTGTGCACTCACATTTAATAACACTTAATTATTACTCACAAAAGCTAAACTAATTGTACTTATACTGAGTAGAAGAATAAGAAGGAATAAGATAAGGATTTCTGACTATAAGACAGCATGAATGCTGGATGCTAAGAATCATTAATAGATTGAAAGGCACAAGAAAAATGTAAGCGGCTGCTCACATGATATTGTTCCCCTATATTACTAAACATGTCAATAGACCTCCTTAAATCAGACAGAGGCGAAAAGAGTATCAAAAAACAGTATTGAATAGTATAGTACACTGTGCTTTTCCATCCAGTGGTGTCCTGCAAAAACGTATCTATTTGACAGTGGTCATTGTAGCCTATGAATGATGAATGGCACTGTAATGCATGGCATTCATCATTGGGCTTGTTAAACGGATGCCTCAGAGAAATCCTGTGATGTCGCTGCCTCTTGACGATTATCAAAGGAGCTCTCTAAGGCAGACAGCAGGGGGTGTACTGAGATTTAGAATGGCCTTCCTGCCCACCCACGCACACACACACACACACACCCATAATTGCTAGAATCCTGCAGGATAGATCTTTATTAAAGCCTTTCATATGTGGCACTGTGCAAACATTTCATCTCTTTGTAGGCTGTGTATGAGACTCCACACACAGCGATTTGCAAAGCTGGTATAGGATTGCAGCATGCAGGGCCACACCACCAATTAGGTGAGGTGAGGCGATCGCCTAAGGAGGCGCGGCCCTGGTGACAAGTGGGGGGGGGGGGCAGGGCAGGGAGAGATGAGCGCTTCCATTATGGAAGTGCTCATCTCTATATTCATCCATATCCGCCCTCAGGAAAGCAATACAGATGGATGTGCTGCGGGGTACGGGAGAGGTGTATCCCTTCCCTGTGGGCACAAAAGTGGTATTTTATATGGTGGGCACTACGGGGAAGGGGGAGAGAGAACCACTATAGGGGAATCTACTGAGTGCATAAAGAACGGGTATTTTATATGGGGGGCTCTGTATAGGGGCATTTTATACAGGGACACATTATGGGGAGTACTATAGGGAAAAGGGAAAGAGGAGCATCTACTGGGGGCAGTAAGAAGGGGTATTTTATACTGGCAAATTATGGGGGACACTGAGGGCATCTAATGGGGCACTATATAGGCATATTTTATTCTGGTATATTATGGGGGGCACTATGAGGAAGAGGGGAGAGAAGCACTATTGGTGCATTGACTTGGGGGCACTATATAGGGATATTTTATACTGGCACACATTATGGGGGCACTATGGGGACATAAGCTGGGGGAATTAAAAGGGACTATTTTTTGCACTGGTGCACATAAGGGGGCATTTTTTTTTTACTGGTGCTCATTTTAAGGGGGCATTTTTCTACTGTCACATTTTTTTTTTTTATAACATATTTTTATTCTGAAAAGAGTACAATATCAGATACAGAAATTGTTCAGCATGACCTATCAAAGACATATCACATTAGGAGGGGTAGGCCCTCTCCAGTATCACATAACAAAAGTCATGTACAATTAGAATCTGAATCACAAAACCAGAATGAGTATATTAACCAAGAAAAAGTGAGAAGTGGAATAGGGGTTATGGGTAATGGAAAAGGAAGACGGTAAGGGAGAGGGAAGAACGGTGTGGGGGGGGGGGTGAGAGGAAGGGAAGTGGGGTCCTGTCGTGGTTGTCACATATAAGAGCCTATGAAAGTAGGGTATTCTGCAATGGAAGGCAATATTTTCCTATGAAGAGTGGGAGGCAGCTAATCCTAGGCCTCTATATTTCTTCCATGGGTCCCATGAGCCCGCAAATTTTTTCGGTGTGTGGAGTTCCCAATTGGCCAATTGCTCAAGATGGTATAGCTGGTCCCCTCTGTTTTGCCAGTGGGAAACCGAGGGGGCCTCAGCCTGTTTCCAAAAACTAGCCATTAAGATCCGGGCCGCTCCCAGTAGTATTTGGATAAAATGTTTGGCAGTAGTGGAAATTTGCACCTCTGTCATAAGGCCTAGTAGGCGAATCCGAGGGGATACTGGGTGTCACATATTAGAGATAGCTGCGGACACACCGACATCCAAAATTCTTTGATCTTGGTGTACTGCCAAATGTGGACATAGGAGCCCCTCTCACTCCCAAACCTCCAGCACATGTGATCACTGCCTGAGAAGAGGGCATTGATTCTAACAGGTGTATAATGCCATCTTGTTACCACCTTATAGTAATTTTCCTGTAATTTTATGCATCTGGAAATCTTAGGTGATAAAGACAGCAGTTGTGCCTTTTCACTGTCCGAAAATTGCGCACCAAGATCTCGCTCTCATTTAGGTATAAACCAATACTAAATTAGATTAATCTTAGGCAGTAGTAAAGTATAAAGTGTCAATATCTTTTTAATGGGTTCTTTCTGTTGTGAGGCCAGTTTCTCAAACGGAGACTGTTCGGTGCGAGTTGCCAAGGTAGAGATGGATGGTCTGAGGTAGTGGATAAGGTGCTGGATATGGAAGGGGGTGAGACCCCTCAACTGAGGATGGGCAGTGAGTTCGGAAGTGGTAGGCAAGGACCCTGGGGGCAAAGATAAAACAAGGGTAAGTGTATATTAAAAGCTTCAGTAGGGAGGGTGTCCCTAAAAGCCTGCGGAGAGTCTAGGAGTGCATCCGCGACCTGAGAAATATTCAAAGGGCTAGATGTCAGGGTTTTCCTCAGTCCACATTCATTCCAGTAATGTACGGTATTTTTAGCGAGTAAAATGTACATGTTACTGTTTACAAGTGAGGGAGGCTTCTTATACAACAGTGCAGACCTATGAGGTTTGGGTCTCATAGCATTTTCGTGGATATCCAGTCTCTCGTTTAAAGCTCGCAGCCAATCCAGACATCTAGTCCCCTGTTTCGCTTTGTATGTATTAAAATCTGGAAGGCCTACCCCTCCTCTCAGCACATGTTGTACCAGAAGCTTATGGGCAATTCTGGGTCTAAGCTTCTTCCATAGAAACGAATAGATAATTGTTCTTAGTTTTTGAAAGATTATCTTGGGGACAGGAATGGGTAGCACTTGCATAGTGTACAGTATTTTAGGAAGGACAATAGTTTTTAGCAGGGCTCTCCAGCCCAAACAAGGAAAAGTAAGGTATATCCCATGAGCGCAGAATAGTCTCAATCTGTTTAGGAAGATCTTGGTAGTTGGCCTTATATAGTGCAGATACTTTGCGGGTTATATGGACACCCAGGAATTTTATAGAGTGGGATGTCCACAGAAAGGGGGTTAAATGTTGGAGCATAAGGGCCGTTGGGTTGGGCAAGGAGACATTCAAGACCTAGGACTTAGTAAAATTTATTTTGAAATTGGACAGAAAGCCGAAATAGTCCTGTATGGATATTACTGCAGGGAATGCCTCCGATGGGTTTGGGAGAAATAAGAGAACATCTTCCGTGAATGCAGCCAATTGGTGGTGGGTATTTCCAAAGGTGAGCCCCTTTATCCTCTCATCCTGTCGGATTGCTTGTAAAGCTGTTTCCAATGTTAAAACAAACAGGAGAGGGGATAACCGACATTCCTTGCCTGTTTCCATTACTGATGCCGAAGGTGGGTGGAAGCGTACCATTAACCCAGACCTAAGTCATGGGGGAATCATACGTGGACATAATTGCTGTGATAAAGCGTGATGGAATGCCAAAGCGGAGAAGGGCCCTAGTCATAAAAAGCCAGTCCACCCAGTCAAATGCCTTCTCTGCATCTGTACTGAGTAGAACCAGGGGCGTAGATGATCTTTTTGCATATTGAAGAAAATTAAGGAGGAGGGATGTATTCATCTTACCTTCCCTTCCCGGGATAAACCCTAGCTGTTCAAGGGATATTAGGGATGGGAGAAATGGTTTCATTCTATTGGCAAGGAGTTTAGCAAATAGTTTTAAATAAATATTCAATAAGGAAATGGGCCTATCACTCGCACATTGGGTGGGGTCTTTCTATTCTTTTGGTATTATAGTTATATGCGCTGATAGCATCTGCGTTGGGAGAGGTAAACCTTCCAGAACCGCGTTATACACTTCCAACAATCGATGTAGGAGGGCGGCCCTGAAGGACTTGTAGTAAGGGATCGGCAGTCCATCAGGATCAGGTCATTTGTTCACTGGGGATTCCCTCAGGGCCACCTCCAGCTCAGTCATAGTGAAGAGTCTAGCTTAGAGTGCAGCTTGTTGGTCTGCAATTGAGTGCAGTAAGAGAGAGGAGAGCCAGGCATCGATTACATCTCTGCATTTATCTGACTCTGCCTGGGTGACTTGTAAGTCACTATAATGGTTGCTAAACTGCAGGGCTATATGTTCAGTAGTGTGCAGTAGTTGTGCAGTAGGAGTTTTAATTGCTGAAATGTAAGAGCTGGCCTTCCTCTTCTTAATTTGTGCCAGCATGAGTTTGGAGGCCTTATTACCATGCACATAGTATTTAAATTGGGTGGTGAGGAATAGTTTGGCAGTTTTAACATTAAGTACGTTTTTAAGTTGGTGCTGACCATTTACACATGTTTTGGGATTGTCCTCCAGTGAAGGAGTACTGGCATCTGGTTCAAAGAACCTTAATCCAAAAACTCCAAATCCAGATTCCTTTTGTGCCTGGGGTATGGATCCTGGGTAATTTTTCTGAAATAGCCTGTCAGTACTCTATTTTTAGCTTTCTTTTTTTGGTTTGCCTCGCATTCTCCAAACCACCGAACATGGTTAAATCTGGTTAATAAAGTTTAAAAGTACGAGCAGATTCTCTATAAACAAAGAGGGTCTAATGCAAAATTTGTTAAGATATGGAACTGGTGGAGTGAATAAAGGGGGAGAGGTTGTTCCATTTTTTTTTTTTTTTCTTTCCGGGCATGCTTGAAGGGGGTGGTTGGGTGGGGGGGGTTGTTACATTTGTTAATTTTTCTGTTATTATGATATTGTTTTTGATACAAAGAAAAAGCGAATAAAGATTTTAAAAAAAAGTACGTTTTTAAGCACGTCAGGAGATAACTGATGCTTATGGGACCTATCTAAGTGTGTAATCTTCTCCTGTAGAACCAATATGGTCTGTTGTCTGAGATTGTTAATGTGGGCTCCTAGGGCTATGAAATGTCCCCTGATAACTGGATTATGGGCCTCATAAAGCAGGCCTCTGGAGATCTCTGGCGAGTCATTTAATCTGAAGTAGTCAAGCAGGGCTCCCTCTATTTGTTTCACATGTGTTTCCGTGCTCAGAAGGGTGCAGTTCAAACGCGACCTGTAGACAGTTTTGGTAAGTTGTAGGTCAGGAAGACCGATGCATGGTCAAATAGGAGAATATTTCCAATCTCAGAATTTTTACATAGATGCAATTGATGAGATCGGACAAATAGATAATCCAGCCGGTGATAGGACTGGTGAAGATGGGAAAAGAAAGAATAGTCCCTATCGCCAGGATACATCATTCACCAGACATCCACCAAGGTAGAGTCCGTCAAGGATGCCTTCAACTTATCTAGAGCCAATCTTGAAATGGATGTAGACAAGCTGGAAGAATCAAGGGCCGGATGTACTGCTACGTTCAGGTCACCTCCTAGAACAATACACCCCTCCGCAAATTCTCTAAATTGAAGCAATATCTTACGTAACCAATCTGGAGGACATTTGAGACATATATGTTTCCCAAGTTAAATATTTGGGAACTTATCTCCCCCTTGAGAAAGATATATCTTCCATTAGGATCAATTTGGGATGAATGCAGGGCAAAGGGGAGCATCTTGTGTATGGCTATACTAACCCCCTTGGAAGCGGAACGGGGGATGTACTATGAAACCACTGATTATACTTAAGGTGTGATAGACTACGAAGGCGTTTGTGTCTAAAGTGTGTTTCCTGTAACAAAGTAATTTCTACCTTATGCTTGTTTAGAAATTTGCAGATTTGGCTCCTCTTTGCTGGTGCGTTCAGTCCTTTTACATTGAAATTACAGACTTTAGTATTAGCCATAGGAGAATCATAAAAAAGAAAAAGGAAATGATAAAATATCGAAATAATTAAAGCAGTGGCGTAGGGATCGCTATAGCAGCCATAGCAATGGCTATGGGGCCCTATCACTGGGGGCCCAGCAGAAGATAATTTATTCACTGCACTTGCCTGTGTAATTGAAGAGAAGTGCGATGGCTGTACAGGGAATCCCGGCTTAGGAGTCCCAGCTCTGACTCCATATATGGTTGTGTCCATATATGGAGTCAGTGCTATGAACATGAAGGGGCTATCCCCAAGCATTGTCAGTATGCTTGGGGACACCCAATGTATTTTAAGCTAATTTAGCCTCTATTTCTAAAAGGTTTCCACCTGGATTTAAACTCACAACCTTTTACCTCAGTGGCAAGAACCCTAACCACTGAGCTATGGAACTGTGCTAGAAAAACCTCATAGTAGTTTATCAAGTATTAGGTATTCCTATACAGCAGAAGTATAATTGTATATGTTTTTTTTTTTCAGTAAATGTAAACAAAATAAATGTGTAATTACTCATATATATATAGTCAGGAAATCGGACAGCATTCCAGATAAAAACATTGATTTATTCACCCATGGGGTACAGTGAGGCAACGTTTCTGCTCATACAAAGAACCTTTCTCAAGCAATGAACACGAGTGCAATATGGGGTATATATAGCTCAACCCCTACAAGCAATTATCAATAAAACAATTACATCAATCATCGTGTTAAACATAAAACAAGTTATAGAATAAGTATAAAATATATTCAAAATACACATAAAGTGCGATCAGTACATGCGTATGCATACATATACAGAAATAAAGTGCATACATAATAGCGATCTTATAAAAATTGCAAGAAAAGTGCAAAGTGCTGTGGATTAGACACATATGTGCAACATAATACAATATAAAAGTGAGAGGAGTGATGAAACACATGAAAAGCAAAAATATAAAATGATACTTCTGCTGTATGGGAATACGTACTACATGACAAATTACTATAAGGTTTTTCTGACACACTTTATCATTCAGCTTTATAGCTGAGTGGTTATGGTCCTTCCCTCCCAGCACAAACGTTTCGGAAATAGAGGCTAAATTAGATTTAAATACACAGACTTGAGTATCTCGCTTGAGCAAACGTGGTATTCGATTGCGATGCTCGAGTCGAACACCAGTTTGGCTGAGCATGCTCGCTCAACACTATTTAGAACATATAACTGCACAGCAAATATATTTTACTTTTGCCACTAATACATGACAAAAAGGGCTTTAGAGCATATAACTGCACCACTAAACAGCAAATATATATTTATGTTACCACTATTAAACGACAAAAAGGGCTTTATAACATACAACTGCACAGCTGAACGACAAATATATTTTACTTTTGCCACTATTACACAACAAAAAGGGCTTTAGAACATATAACTGCACCTTTAAACGGAAAATATATCTTTCTTTTGCCACTAATACATTCCACAAAAGGCTGTAGAATATATAACTGCACCGCTGAATGGCAAATATATATTTCTTTTGCCACTAATACACGCCACAAAAGGCTTTAGAACATATAACTGCACCGCTGAATGGCAAATGTATTTTTCTTTTTCCACTTATGCACGCCACCAAAGACTTTAGAACATATATCTGCACTGCTGAAAGGCAAACATATTTTTCTTTTACTAATAATACACGACAAAAAAGGCTTAAGAACATATAACAACACCGCTGAACGGCAAATATATTTATCTTTTTCCACTAATGTACTACAAAAAGGGCTGTAATCTTAGCACTTCAGCACACAGCGGCTAATAAGACCTTTTTCCCACTAATACAAGCCAAAAAATGCTTTGCAACATATAACTGCACCGCATAAGGGCAAATAAGATATAGAAATATTTCCCTGTTAATGGGTGTTTAAGGACTATTGTGTGTGGCAGCAGCAATATATTTTTTTTGCGTATCCTGCGCTCAATTGCTAAAACTTTACAGACCTAAGGGGGAAATCTCCAGTGTACTGTGTACAGTTAAAAAATGTATCAGTGACATACAGTGTACTTTTTTAATAGATGGTATCCGCTTCTGACAGTGACATTACCAGGGGTACATCTAAAGTGTACCGTGTGCGGTTAAAAAATTTATCAGTGACATGCAGTGTACTTTTTCAATATATGGTGTCCGCTTCTGACAGTGACATTACCAGGGGAATGTCTCCAGTGTAACTAGTGCGTTTGAAAAATGTATCAGTGACATACAGTGTACTTTTTCAATAGATGGTGCCCGCTTCTGACAGTGACATTACCAGGGGTACATCTAAAGTGTACTGTGTGCATTTAAATTTTTTTATCAGTGACATACAGTGTAATTTTTCAATAGACGGAGTTCGCTGCGGACAGAGACATTAGCTGCCATACATCCATAGTAGTTTCCCACATATTATGCATTCATATATATCAGAAGTATGATTATATATATATATATAAATATATATATATATATATATATATATATATATATTGATTTATTTTATTTTAAAAATTGTTACAATATCTAAAAAAAAAATATCAATTTAATTTAGCCTATATTTCTGAGACTTTTTTGCCGGGATTCAAACTCACAACCTTCTACATTAGACTAAAGAACCCTAACCACTACGCCATACAGCTACATGTCAACCTGCAGTGAAATATGAAATGATACTTCGGGTGTATAGAAATACTTACTACATGACAAACTACTATGAGGTTTTTCTGACACAGTTTATCATGCAGCTTTATAGGTAAGTGGTTAAGGTCCTTGCCTTTAATGTTGAAGGTTGTGAGTTTAAATCCTGGCAGAAACTTGAAAATAAAAGCTAATTTAGATTTAAATACACTGGGTGTCCCCAAGCACTGACTCCATATATGGCCATAGCTATACATGGATTCAGAGCAGGGACTCTTAAGCCGCGGACTCACACTGTGGGATTCACTCACTGTACAGTGATCTTCTGCATAGACCTCAGTGGGACCCGGCACCCTCCCCTCTTCAGAACAGGGGATGCCTGGTTTAATGCTCAGGTTCTCCCATTGACTTCCATTGTGCCACTCTGTGGCCTTCTGATGCTGCTGACGCCACCTCCACACCCTGTCATTGTGCCACTCTGTGGTCTCCTGATGCTGCCGCCACCTCCACACTCTGTCATTGTGCTGCTCTGTGGCCTCCTCCTGATGCTGTGGCCACCTCCAGACTATGTCATTGGGCCACTCTATGGTCTCCTCATGCTGCTTTCACCTCACCACTATGTCATAGGGTCACTCTGTGGACTTCTCTTGCTGTTCCCACACTCCCCACTTCATTACTGGGCCATTATTTTGCCTTTTGGCCTTGCTGACATCATCATTGATCTGTCAGAAGGAAGGAAAAATGAGATGCACAACGTATGCTGTCTTTGTATCAGCTATAAGTCCTGTATGGTCCCATCAGAATTGGCTTGTGATTTGGTAGCCAAAAGAAGGAGTGGGTACAAAACACAGAAGACATGCAAATATTCCATTCACGTGTCATCTCTGTTTTGGATCCACTCCTGTTTTTTTTTGGCATTAGCAATACTGATGGATTATTGAGCAAATACTGACCAAGTGAAGGCAGATGCTCAACAGACAGGATCCGTTTTTTGTGGGTTATTGTTCTGACGGATCAGAGGAAGGGCAAAATAATCAGTGACGTCAACATAAACTTACTGCTGACACCCTCTCCACTCTGCTGGGGGGCTCTACTTGTATAAGCCTTTAGTAGAACAGGTTCTGTAGACATCTTTGTGGAATCAGCTGACGACGGTGTAAAAGAAGTGCACTTCTTCTTGACGCTAACATCTACCTGTAAGGTTGACTTGATACTTCAGTTCTTTAGTCAGTTTTGGCCCCGTGACTGCCCAAATAAGTGAAGTATGCAGTGATTTTAAGAGCGACCCCTGTCATATGCATGTCATACTGACTCACAGTATTATTTCACTACTAGTGATGAGTGGCAGGAACAATATTCGAATTTGCGATATTTAGTGAATATTTAGTAGAATATTCGTCATATATTCGCAAATTCGCGGTTATTTTTTTGATTGCGAAAATTGGCAATGTAATATGAGCGTAATGCGCACGCAATACAGGCGTGGGTCACTATAGGTAAATTTTTCAAGCTGCTAGAAGTTTTCTGAGACTGGAGAAAATGGTTGGCGCGGCAGAACAATACAAAAGCTTTATATGCAGATAGAGTGCTCCAATATATTCGTGATTGCGCTAACATCAAGTTTATACTTGAGTTATTTGGTCAGTTTTGGCACCGTGACTGCCCAAATAAGTGAAGTGTGCAGAGATTCTAAGAGCGACGCCTGTAATCTGCATGTCATACTGACTCACAGTATTATTTCACTACCACAACAGACTCCCTATGTGTGTTACTGCAAGGCACAGTGTTCTTTCTACATCACTATAAAGGCTCTCTGCAGCCAGGAAATAGCTGTTTTCGAATCAAAACAAATTTTTTCAAAAAATTTGGTGAACCGGCCGAATAAACTTTTTAAAAAATTTGCTCATCTAAGTAAACTAAGATGTTTTTTTTGTCAAACTGAAGAGATGAGAGATGGGTGAAAAATCATCATGGCGGTCTGTGCTGAATGGAGAAGATGAGGAAAGAGAATGGCTACATCAGAAGAGACATGACTGGATGTAAGAGGTATCGGATGCTCTATTACCCTGTATGTTATGTAGTGATATATGTAATGTTAGGAGGGAAGGGGTTAGGTTGAGAATTTGGTATGGGGGGGGGGGGCGCTGTTCGAATTTTCACCTCAGGCAGCAGATAGGCTAGGTGCACTCTTGTCAGCATGAGGACAGAGCGTTATAAATCTTCATATCCTTGCCTGTTGTGTTTGCCAGGGGGCTTCCGTAACTAAATGGTAGATGATAGAATTATGAGAGGGGAAAATCAAAGCCTGACAATACTTGATGAGCCATGAGTCTCTGGTGTCTATGGTGATGCTGCCACATTGAGGTGTGACTAAGAAAAGGTTGTGTGAAGGAAGCAGCTGGGTACCAGGAGAAAGCTGGTCATGTGACCCCTATTCAGTGTGCAGAACACCTGGATGTTCGGGTTCGAGAAGTTCGGCCGAACTTCCCGAAAATGTTCGGGTTCGGGATCTGAACTCGACCCGAACTTCAATGGGGACCCGAACTTTTGGCCACTAAAAAGGCTGTAAAATAGTCCAAGAAAGGGCTAGAGGTCTGCAAAAGGCAGAAAACTTTGGTAAATGCCCTGCAAACAAATGTGGATAGGGAAATGAGTTAAAATAAAATAAAATAAATAAAAATTAACCAATATCAATTGGAGAGAGGTCCCATAGCAGAGAATCAGGCTTCAAGTCACCCACCAATGGAGAAGGTCACTTTCTGTTATTTCGGCGCCAGCACCCAGACAGAGGAGAGAGGTCCCACAGTAAGGAATAAGGCGTCATATCACCCACCACTGGAGAAGGCCACTGTGAGTTATTTAGGCCCCAGCACCCAGAGGAGAGAGGTCCCACAGCAGAGAATCAGGCGTCATATCACCCACCGCTGGAGAAGGCCACTTTCAGTTATTTAGGCCCCAGGACCCAGACAGAGGAGAGAGGTTCCACAGCAGAGAATCAGGCATCATGTCACCCACCACTGGAGAAGGCCACTTTCAGTTAGTTAGGCCCCAGCACCTAGACAAAGGAGAGAGGTCCCATAGTACAGAATTAAGCTTCATATCACCCACCACTGGAGAAGGCCACTTTCAGTTATTTAGGCCCCAGCACCCAGATAGAAGAGAGAGGTCCCACAGCAAGGAATAAGACGTCATATCACCCACCACTGGAGAAGGCCACTTCCAGATATTTAGCACACGGCACCCAGACAGAGGAGAGAGGTCGCATTGCAGAGGTTCAGGCTTCATGTCACCCAACATTGTAACAGGCCACTTTCAGTTATTCAGGCCCCGGCGCCCAGATTGAGGAGAGGTTCATTCAACTTTGGGTTGCACCGCAAGATCATGGTAAAGTTAAAAAAAATGAGGAGTCAATAAAGAATTCCCCCGGAGTACAAGAATACATGGTTGAGGGGGAGGCAGTTATAAATGTCTATTCTGCACAAGGGAGGGACAGGTTCTGTGGGATCCATGCCTGGTTCATTTTTATGAACGTCAGCTTGTCCACGTTGGCTGTGGACAGGCAGCTGCGTTTGTCAGTAATGACGCCCCCTGCCATGCTGAATACACGTTCAGACAAAACGCTGGCCGCCGGGCAGGCCAGCACCTCCAAGGCATAAAATGCTAACTCTGGCCACGTGGACAATTTGGAGACCCAGAAGTTGAATGGGGCCGAACCATCAGTCAGTATGTGGAGGGGTGTGCAGATGTACTGTTCAACCATGTTAGTGAAATGCTGCCTCCTGCTAACACGTTCCGTATCAGGTGGTGGTGCAGTTAGCTGTGGCGTGGAGACAAAACTTTTCCACATTTCTGCCATGCTAACCCTGCCCTCAGAGGAGCTGGCCGTGACACAGCTGCGTTGAGGACCTCTTACTCCTCCTCTGCCTTCGCCTTGGGCTTCCACCTGTTCCCCTGTGACATTTGGGAATGCTCTTAGGAGAGCGTCTAACAGCGTGTGCTTGTACTCACGCATCATCCTATCACGCTCCAGTGCAGGAAGTAAGGTGGGCACATTGTCTTTGTACCTGGGATCCAGCAGGGTGGCAACACAGTAGTCCGCAAACGTAAAGATGTGGGCAACTCTGCTGTAATTGTGCAGGAACTGCAGCATGTAGTCGCTCATGTGTGCCAGGCTCCCCAGAGGTAAGGACAAGCTGTCCTCTGTGGGAGGCGTATCGGCATTGTCCTCCGTATCCCCCCAGCCACGCACCAGTGATGGGCCTGAGCTGTGTCGCGTGCCATCCCGCTGTGAACCTGCTTTATCCTCATCCTCCTCCACCTACCTCCTCATCCTCCTTGTCCTCCAATAGTGGGCCCTGGCTGGCCACATTTGTACCTGGCCTCTGCTGTTGCAAAAAACCTCCCTCTGAGCCACTTCTAACAGACTGGCCTGAAAGTGCTAAAAATGACCCCTCATCCTCCTCCTCCTCCTCCTCCTGGGCCACCTCCTCTTCCATCATCGCCCTAAGCGTTTTCTCAAGGAGACATAGAAGTGGTATTGTAACGCTGATAACAGTGTCATCGCCACTGGCCATGTTGGTGGAGTATTCGAAACAGCGCAACAGGGCACACAGGTCTCGCATGGAGGCCCAATCATTGGTGGTGAAGTGGTGCTGTTCCGCAGTGCGACTGACGCGTGCGTGCTGCAGCTGAAACTCCACTGTGCAAGGTGGAGTTCCACCTGGTGGGCACGTCGCATATGAGGCGGTGAACGGGAAGGCCGAAGTTACGCTGTAGCGCAGACAGGCGAGCAGCGGCAGGATGTGAACATCGGAAGCGCGCACAGACGGCCCGCACTTTATGCAGCAGCTCTGACATGTCGGGGTAGTTGTGTATAAACTTCTGCACCACCAAATACAGCACATGCGCCAGGCAAGTGATGTGCATCAAACCAGCTAGTCCCAGAGCTGCGACGAGATTTCGCCCATTATCGCACACCACCATGCCGAGCTTGAGGCCCAATGGCAGAAACCACTCGTCGGTCTGTTGTTCAATACCCTGCCACAACTCCTGCGCGGTGTGGGGCCTGTCTCCCATGAGTTTCATAATGGCCTGCTGACGTTTACCCCGGGCTGAGCTGAAGTTGGTGGTGAAGGTGTGTGGCTGACTGGATGAGCTGGTGGAAGCAGAGGAGGAGGAAGCCGATTAGGAGGAGTAGGCTACAGGAGGCAAAGGATGATGCCCTGCGATCCTTGGCGGCGGAACGACGTGCGACAAGGAACTCCCCGCCTGGGGCCCAGCCGCCACTACATTTACCCAGTGTGCAGTTTGGGAGATATAGCGTCCCTGGCCGTGCTTACTGGTCCACGTATCTGTGGTTAGGTGGACCTTGCCACAGATGGTGTTGCGCAGTGCACACTTGATTTTATTGGATACTTGGTTGAGCAGTTCAGGCACGGCTGTCTTGGAGAAGTAGTGGCGGCTGGGAACAACATACTGTGGGACAGCCATGGCCATCAGCTGTTTGAAGCTGTCTGTGTCCACCAGCCTGAATGACAGCATTTCAAAGGCCAGTAGTTTAAAAATGCTGGCATTCAGGCCCAGGGCTCAAGGGTGGCTAGGTGGGAATTTACGCTTTCTCTCCAAGATTTGTGAGATGGAGAGCTGAACGCGTGTGACATGGTGGAGATGCTTGGTGACGCAGGTGGTGGTGTCGGTGGCACATACTCTGTTTGGTGGGCTGCAGGTGGCAACATTTCTCCTGAGGCGGAGGGAGAGGCCGAAGCAGCAGCAGAAGAAGGAGCAGGGGGAGCCTGAGTGAGTTCCTCGTTTTTAAGGTGTTTACTCCACTGCAGTTCATGCTTTGAATTTAGATGCCTGGTCATGCAGGTTGTGCTAAGGGTCAGAACTTTAATGCCTCTCTTCAGACTCTGATGGCACAGTGTGAAAACCATTCGGGTCTTGTTGTCAGCACATTGTTTGAAGAAGTGCCATGCCAGGGAACTCCTTAAAGCTGCCTTTGGGGTGCTGGGTCCCTGGTGGCGCTGGCCAGTAGCAGGCGAACTCTCTTGGCGACGGCTGTTCTGCTTTTGCCTCCTGCTCCCTCTTTGGCTTCGCTGTTGGCTCGGTCTCACCACTGTCTCTTCCTCTGAAATATGAAAGTCAGCGGCACGACCATCATACCATGTGGGGTCTATGACCTCATCGTCCTCTGCATCGTCTTCCACCCAGTCTTCCTCCCTGACCTCCTCCTGTTCAGTTTGCACACTGCAGTAAGACGTGGTAGTTGGCACCAGTGTTTCGTCATAATCAGAGACTTGCTGACTCTAATGCGGTGGTATTCCCATGTCCTCATCATCAGGAAACATAAGTGGTTGTGCATCTGTGCATGCTATGTCTTCCACCGCTGGGGAAGGGCTAGGTGGATGCCCTTGGGAAACCCTGCCAGCAGAGTCTTCAAACAGCATAAGAGACTGCTGCATAACTGTAGGCTCAGACAGTTTCCCTGATATGCATGGGGGTGATGTCATAGACTGATGGGCTTGGTTTTGGGCGCCATCATGGTGCTTTCTGCAGAAGACTGGGTGGGAGATAATGTTGTGAACGTGCTGGATCCACTGTCGGCCACCCAATTGACTAGCGCCTGTACCTGCTCAGGCCTTACCATCCTCAGAACGGCATTGGGCCCAACCAAATAGCGCAGTAAATTCTGGCGGGTACTGGAACCTGAGGTAGTTGGTTCACTAGGACGTGTGGCTGAGGAAGATGGGCCACGTCCTCTCCAAGCACCAGAGGGTCCACTGACACCACCACGACCACGTCAGCGTCCCTTACTAGATGTTTTCCTCATTGTTGCGGTTCACCAAGCACCACAATAAGAAAAAAAATATTTGGCCCAATGTATTGATTTCAAATTCAGGCCTTTTTTTAAAGGCACCTAACACTATCTGCCTATTTATTTATGTACCGTATTACACTAATACAGGCACAGCATTAACCACTGATTTAGGGGGAATATCAATTGTATGCCTAGTATTTAGGCCCTGGATGAAAGGTATCCTTTTATGGACAGATTTACACTTGGAGATGCACCGTAGCGTGTGAAAAAATATGTAGGATTATGCCTTCAGCAATTGTATTTTAATACTTTGTGTAATATACCCTTTAACGGACAGAAATAAACTTGGAGATGCACGGTAGCGTATGAAGTTATTTAGGATGACCCTCTCAGCACTTGTATATACACCTTGTTTGTAATATACCCTTTTATGGACAGAAATACACTATGAGATCTACAATAGTGCATGCAGATTTACAGGATTATGCTTTCAGCAATTGTAATGTAAAACTTTTTGTAATATCCCCTTTTACGGAAAGAAATATACTTGGAGATGCACGCTGAGTGTAATTTACCCTTTTACGGACAGATTAACAATTGGCCTGCAACAGCTGGAACACCAGATTCAGGGTATTGCTATATTGGCAAGTGAATTTCACCTCAGAACAAAATCTATCCTTTGACGGATACTATTAAACTTTGCCAACCACTGCTGGGACACCAGATTTATGGTATTGCTATTTTGGCAACTGAATTTCACACCAGAAAAAAAAAAACTTTTACGGACAGATTTAAACTAGGCCTGCAACCCCTGGAACACCAGATTCAGGGTATTGCTATTTTGGCAATTAAATTTCACCCCAGAACAAAATCTTTCCTGTGACGGACACTATTACACTTGGCCAGCCACAGCTGAAACCACTGATTTATGGTATTGCTATTTTGGCAATTGAATTTCCCCCCAGAACAAAATCTTTCCTGTGACGGACACTATTAAACTTAGCCAGCCACAGCTGAAACCACTGATTTATGGTATTGCTATCTTGGAAATTGAATTTCACCCCAGAAAAAAATATACCCTTTTACGGACAGATTTACACTAGGCCTGCAACAGCTGGAGCACCAGATTCAGGGTATTGCTATTTTGGCAAATAAATTTCTCCCCAGAAAAAATCTATCCTGTGACGGACACTAATAAACTTGGCCAGCCACAGCTGAAACCACTGATTTATGGTATTGCTATTTTGGCAATTGAATTTCACATCAGAAAAAAATATACCCTTTTACGGACAGATTTAAACTAGGCCTGCAACAGCTGGAACACCAGATTCAGGGTATTGCCTTTTTTGGCAATTAAATTTCACCCCAGAAAAAATATACCCTTTTACGGACAGATTTAAACTAGGCCTGCAACAGCTGGAACACCAGATTTACTGAATTTCTATTTTTGCTACTGACTTTCACCCCAGAAAATAATATATCCTTTGACACTAGGGAAATTGTTCAGTCAAAGCTGGAACACCAGATTCAGGGTACTGCTATTTTGGCAATTAAATTTCACCCCATAACAAAATCTATCCTGTGACGGACACTATTAAACTTGGCCAGCCACAGCTGAAACCACTGATTTATGGTATTGCTATTTTGGCAATTGAATTTCACCCCAGAAAATTATCTATCCTTTGCCGGACACTATTAAACTTTGCCAGCCACTGCTGGGACACCAGATTTAGGGGATTGCTATTTTGCCAATTGAATTTCACCACAGAAAAAAATCTATCCTTTGCCAGACAGCAGACAGTATTACACATGGATAGCCACAGCTGGAACACCAGATTTAGGGGATTGCTATTTTGGAAATTGAATTTCACCCCTTAATAAAATATAGAAATTTCTATCCTGAGTTTCTATGGATGACAATAAGCACAGCTAAGCCCCTGATGTAGGATATAGCACAAAAAAAAAAAAAAAACTAGTATTGATGGATTGATGGACTTGGTGGCAGCTTGTGCTAGTGCACCACAAGACACAAAATGGCACCGATCAAAGTGAGAGAAAAACGCTCTGTGCAGCCTAAAAACCAGTGAGCAATTAACTAGCAGAAGTTGAATGATTCACAGCTGTAGATCGATCACTTCATTAGGTGTTTTTGCTGACTTTTCCCTGCCTAATCTCGCCCTCACAGAAGCTGCGTCCTCTCCCTACACTAATCAGAGCAGTGTGACGTGCGGCGCTACATGACTCCAGCTTAAATAGAGGCTGGGTCACATGCTGCACTTGGCCAATCACAGCCATGCCATTAGTAGGCATGGCTGTGATGGCTTCTTAGGGCAAGAAGTAAAACGCTTGCTGATTGGCTGCTGTGCAGCCCTTCAGAAAGCGGGAAGAAATCGCCGACCCGAACCTGAACTTTTTTGAAAATTATTGGGTTCGGATCCGTGTCACGAACACCCCAAAATTCGGTACGAACCCGTACTATGCTCGAACTGTTCGCTCAACACTATTGGTTATGCATTACACTTAACACCTTAAGGACACGGCCATATTTCACTTTAAGGACCAGGCCATTTTTTGCAAATCTGCTGGTCATGTGACCCCTATTCAGTGTACGACTGGGATAGGGATTTAATAATAGGGATTTCAGCTTCTAGTGGTTAGGTTGGTTACACATTTCACTTAACCCCTTATGGACACAGACATATTTCACCTTAAGGACCAGGCCATTTTTTTGCAAATCTGACCAGTGTCACTTTATGTGCGAATAACTTTAAAACACTTTTACTTATCCAGGCCATTCTGAGAATGTTTTTTCTTCACATATTGTACTTCATGACACTGTTAAAATGGAGTAAAAAAAATAAATCATTTTTATTTATAAAAATATACCAAATTTAACAACAATTTGGTAAAATTTGCAATTTTCCAAGTTTCAATTTCTCTACTTCTATAATACATAGTAATACTGCCAAAAAAAAGTTATTACTTTACATTTCCTATATGTCTACTTCATGTATGGATCATTTTGGAAATGCCATTTTATTTTTTGGGGACGTTACAAGGCTTAGAAGTTTAGAAGCAAATCTTGAAATTTTTCTGAAATTTTCAAAAACCCACTTTTTAGGGAATCAGTCAGGTCTGAAGTTACTTTGTGAGGCTTACATAATAGAAACCACCCAAAAATGACCCCATTCTAGAAACTACACCACTCAAGGTATTCAAAACTGATTTTGCAAACGTCGTTAACCCTTTAGGTGTTTCACAAGAGTCAATGGCAAATGGAACTAAAATTTCAGAATTTTTATTTTTTCACAAATTTTCCATTTTAATAAATTTTTTACAGTAACTAATCAAGAGTTAACAGAAAAACAAAACCAAATTGTTATTGCCCTGATGCGGTGGTTTGCAGAAACACCCCATATGTAGAGTTGAGCGAACACCTAGATGTTCGGGTTCGAGAAGTTCGGCCGAACTTCCCAAAAATGTTCGGGTTCGGGATCCGAACTCGACCCGAACTTCACCCCGAACCCGAACCCCATTAAAGTCAATAGGGACCCGAACTTTTGGGCACTAAAAAGGCTGTAAAATAGCCCAGGAAAGGGCTAGAGGGCTGCAAAAGGCAGCAAAATGTAAGTCCTCTGCAAACAAATGTGGATTGGGAAATGACTTAAAATAAAATAAAATAAATAAAAATTAACCAATATCAATTGGCAACTTGGAGGAGGAGGAGGTGGAATAGGATGTTGGGGTGGCATCAGGTGGGGATGCTATGGGAGTTGATGTTCTCATCAAAGCCAAAAAGGATTCATGTCTGCATGCAGTGCCACAGGCCTCATTCACAGACTCAGGGCCAACCTGCAATGGAACAGGCCATTATAATTTATGTAGGCCCCTGACACCCAGACAGAGGAGAAGCAATTTGACAGTAAGAAGAGTTTAATGTCTCTCACCCAGACAGCAAGCAATTAAACGAAATATAGGCTACTGACACCCAGACAATGGGGCGGTCATTAGACAGTAAAAAGAGTTTAAAATCTCCTACCAAGACAACAAATGATTAAACAACATATAGGCCCCTGACACCCAGACAATGGGGCGGTCATTAGACAGTAAAAAGTGTTAAATGTCTGCCACCAAGACAGCAAGTAAGTACGTGAAATTTAGGCCCCTGACACCCAGACAATGGGGCAGTCCTCACAGTAAAATGAGTTTAATATCTCCCACCAAGACAACAAATGATTAAATGACATATAGGCCCATGACACCCAGACAATGGGTCGGTCATTAGACAGTAAAATTTGTTAAATGTCTGCCACCAAGACAGCAAGCAAGTTCGTGAAAGTTAGGCCCCTGACACCCAGACAGAGGAGAGAGGTCCCATAGCAGCAAAAGAGTCATCATGTCACCCACCAACGGAGATGGCCACTTTTAGTTATTTAGGCCCCAGCACCCAGACAGAGGAGAGAGGTCCCAAAGCAGAGAATCAGGCTTCATGACACCCACCAATGGAGAAGGCCACTTTCAGATATTTAGGCCCCTGGCACCCAGACGGAGGAGAGGTTCATTCAACTTTGGGTTGCCCCGCAAAATAATGGTAAAATGAAAAATAAGAGGATTCAATAAAGAAGTGCCCTGGAGTACAAGAATATATGGTTAAGGGGAGGTAGTTATAAATGTCTATTCTGCACAAGGGATGGACAGGTCCTGTGGGATCCATGCCTGGTTCATTTTCATGAATGTCAGCTTGTCCACGTTGGCTGTGGACAGGCGGCTGCGTTTTTCAGTAATGACGCCCCCTGCCATGCTGAATACACGTTCAGACAAAACGCTGGCCGCCGGGCAGGCCAGCACCTCCAAGGCATAAAAGGCTAGCTCTGGCCACGTGGACAATTTGGAGACCCAGAAGTTGAAAGGGGCCGAAACATCAGTCAGTACGTGGAGGGGTGTGCACACGTACTGTTCCACCATGTTAGTGAAATGCTGCCTCCTGCTAACACATTCCGTATCAGGTGGTGCAGTTAGCTGTGGCGTGGTGACAAAACTTTTCCACATCTCTGTCATGCTAACCCTGCCATCAGAGGAGGTGGCCATGACACAGCTGCATTGGCGACCTCTCGCTCTTCCTATGTCTTCGCCTTGGGCTTCCACTTTTTCCCCTGTGACATTTGGGAATGCTCTCAGTAGCGCGTCTACCAACGTGCACTTGTACTCGCGCATCTTTCTATCACGCTCCAGTGCAGGAAGTAAGGTGGGCACATTGCCGGGGATCCAGTAGGGTGGCAACCCAGTAGTCTGCACATGTTGTGCTCTGCTGTCGTTGCGCAGGCACTGCAACATGTAGTCGCTCATGTGTGCCAGGCTGCCCAGAGGTAAGGACAAGCTGTCCTCTGTGGGAGGCGTATCGTCATCGTCCTCCGTTTCACCCCAGCCACGCACCAGTGATGGGCCCAAGCTGCGTTGGGTGCCACCCCGCTGTGAACATGTCTTATCCTCATTCTCCTCCACCTCCTCATCTTCGTCCTCCTCGTCCTCCAGTAGTGGGCCCTGGCTGGCCACATTTGTACCTGGCCTCTGCTTTTGCAAAAAACCTCCCTCTGAACCACTTCTAAGAGACTGGCCTGAAAGTGCTAAAAATGACCCCTCTTCCTCCTCCTCCTCCTCCTGGGCCACCTCCTCTTCCATCATCGCCCTAAGTGTTTTCTCAAGGAGAAGGATAGAAGTGGTATTGTAACGCTGATAATGGCGTCATCGCCACTGGCCATGTTGATGGAGTACTCGAAACAGCGCGACAGGGCACACAGGTCTCGCATGGAGGCCCAGTCATTGTTGGTAAAGTGGTGCTGTTCCGCAGTGCGACTCACCCGTGCGTGCTGCAGCTGAAACTCCACTATGGCCTGCTGCTGCTCGCACAGTCTCTCCAGCCTGTGCAAGGTGCAGTTCCACCTGGTGGGCACGTCGCAACGTCGGAAGCGCGCACAGATGGCCCGCACTTTATGCAGCAGCTCTGACATGTCGGGTTAGTTGTGAAGGAACTTCTGCACCACCAAATTCAGCACATGCGCCAGGAAAGGGATGTGCGTCAAACCGGGTAATCCCAGAACTGCAACGAGATTTCGCCCATTATCGCACACCACCAGGCCTGGCTTGAGGCCCACTGGCAGCAACCACTCGTCGGTCAGTTGTGAAACCCGCCACAACTCCTGCGCTGTGTGGGGCCTTTCCCCAAACATATGAGTTTCAGAATGGCCTGCTGACGTTTACACCGGGCTGTGCTGAAGTTGGTGGTGAAGGTGTGTGGCTGACTAGATGAGAAGGTGGAAGAAGAGGAGGAGGAAGCCGAGTTGGAGGAGGAGGCTACAGGAGGCAAAGAATGATGCCCTGCGATCCTTGGTGACGGAAGGACGTGCGCCAAAGAGCTCTCTGCCTGGGGCCCCTGCGCCACTACATTTACCCAGTGTGCAGTTAGGGAGATATAGCGTCCCTGGACGTGCTTACTGGTCCATGTATCTGTGGTTAGGTGGACCTTGCCACAGATGGTGTTGTGCAGTGCACACTTGATTTTATCGGATACTTGGTTGTGCAGGGAAGACACGGCTCTCTTGGAGTAGTGGAGGCTGGGAACAACATACTGTGGGACAGCCATCGCCATCATATGTTTGAAGCTGTCTGTGTCCACCAGCCTGAATGACAGCATTTCAAAAGCCAGTAGTTTAGAAATGCTGGGATTCAGGCCCAGGGCTCGAGGGTGGCTAGGTGGGAATTTACGCTTTCTCTCCAATGTTTGTGAGATGGAGAGCTGAACGTTGCCGTGTGACATGGTGGAGATGCTTGGTGACGGAGGTGGTGGTGTTGGTGGCACATCCTCTGTTTGGTGGGCGGCAGGTGCCAACATTCCTCCTGAGGCGGAGGAAGAGGCCAAGGCAGCAGCAGAAGAGGGAGCAGGGGGAGCCTGAGTGAGTTCTTTGTTTTTAAGGTGTTTACTCCACTGCAGTTCAAGCTTTGCATGTAGGTGCCTGGTCATGCAGGTTGTGCTAAGGTTCAGAACGTTAATGCCCCGCTTCAGGCTCTGATGGCACAGCGTGCAAACCACTCAGGTCTTGTCGTCAGCACATTGTTTAAAGAAGTGCCATGCCAGAGAACTCCTTGAAGCTGCCTTTGGGGTGCTCGGTCCCTGGTGGCGGTGGCCAGTAGCAGGCGAACTCTCTTGGCGGCGGCTGTTCTGCTTTTGCCCCCTGCTCCCTCTTTTGCTATGCTGTTGGCTCGGTCCCACCTCTGCCTCTTCCTCTGAACTATGAAAGTCAGTGCCACGACCTTCATTCCATGTGGGCAGGGCCGGACTGGCCTACCGGGATCCCGGGAAATTTCCCGGTAGGCCGCCGACCCTGGGGCGGCTGGGGCCGCTTTAACATGTGCCCTGCGGGCTGCGGCCGCCCGGCCACTCAGCTGATCTGTGTGGCACTGTCAGGATTCAGGAAGGCTTTCCACTGCACGTCCTGTGCAGCGCAACCTCTCAGCCTGCTCTCGGCGATCTCCCTCTGTCACTGCTGCAGTGAACAAGGGAGATTGCCGAGCGCAGGCTGAGGCTGCACAGGACGTGCAGTGGAAAGCCTGATGGTGCCGGGAGCGAGCTGGCAGTGTACAGGATCAGCGACACAAGTACGGGGGACAATAATGGAGAGCTGTCTCTGTCTGGGCCCTGGGGGCAAAATTAACTTGGGGGTGGGGACAATAATGGAGGGCTGTCTCTGTCTGGGGGCAAAATTAACTTGGGGGTGGGGGGACAATAATGGAGGGCTGTCTCTGTCTGGGGGCAAAATTAACTTGGGGGTGGGGGGACAATAATGGAGGGCTGTCTCTGTCTAGGGGCAAAATTAACTTGGGGGTGGGGGACAATAATGGAGGGCTGTCTCTGTCTGGGCCCTGGGGGCAAAATTAACTTGGGGGTGGGGGGACAATAATGGAGGGCTGTCTCTGTCTAGGGGCAAAATTAACTTGGGGGTGGGGGACAATAATGGAGGGCTGTCTCTGTCTGGGCCCTGGGGGCAAAATTAACTAGGGGTGGGGGGACAATAATGGAGGGCTGTCTCTGTCTGGGGGCAAAATTAACTTGGGGGTGGGGAGACAATAATGGCGGGCTGTCTCTGTCTGGGGGCAAAATTAACTCGGGGGGCAGCTTAGCAGTCAAACTACATGGAGGGCCGTGTGGTGGTAAAATTACTTAGTGGGGGCAAATTACATAATGGAGGGCTGTCTAGGGGAAAATTAACTTGTGTGGGGCAAAAATTAACTTGTGGGGGGCAAATTAGTCAGTGGGGGGCAGTGTGGCGGGCAAAATTACTTAGTGTGGGGGCAAACTACATAATGGGAGGGATGTCTGGGGGCTAAATTAACTTGTGTGGGGGCAAAATTAACTTGTGGGGGGCAAATTACTTAGTGGGGGGCAGTGTGGTGGGCAAATTATATAATGGAGGGCAGTGTGGGGGCAAACAACATAATGTGGGGCAGTGTGGGGGCAAATTACATAATGTGGGGCAGTGTGGGGGCAAATTACTTAATGTGAGGCAGTGAGGGGCAAAAAACTTAATGTGGGGCAGTATTACTAATGTGGGCATTCTAGAAGGACATTACTATTGGTGGGACTATGAGGAGCACTATTACTATGGGGGCACTATTATTTCTTCAGGGTAGTATTTGGGGGTATTGGGGAGCATAGTGAGCAGCAGGATAACACTGTGGGGGCTCCAGGTTGGGGGATGATGATAGAAAAGTGAAGAACCTAAGATGTCCGTGTGTCAAACTGTACAGAGACGAGGAGCGGCTGAAAGAAGTGACTGGACGAAATGGAGAAGATGATGAGAAGATCCACATCGGAGGAGACGTCACCTGGAGGCCCTGGATGTGAGAGGTATGTGCTGCTGTATAGCAAGTACAGCAAAATGCGGGGGGAGGAGGTGACTTAGAGAACTGGGCCATATTCCTTGGGACTGTATATATAGTGTATTTATGTATGTGTAACATGTATATGGTGTATTTATGTGTATGTGTGTTGGATATATATGTGTTGTGACACCGAGCGTCCGCCGTTGAGTAGGGAACCTGTTCGTTGTGCTGGTATAATTACGCAATGCTATGGGGCTGGTATGTAAGTTTTTCCAGGGCTGGTTTTCATACCCAGTCCGGCCCTGCATGTGGGGTCTAGGACCTCATCGTCCCCTGCATCATCTTCCACACAATCTTCCTCCCTGACCTCCTGTTTGGGCTGCACACTGCAAAAAGACGCAGCAGTTGGCACCTGTTTTTCGTCATCATCAGAGACGTGCGGACTCTGATGAGGTGGTATTCCCATGTCCTCATCATCAGGAAACATAAGTGGTTGTTCGTCAGTGCATTGTGTGTCTTCCACCACTGGGGAAGGGCTAGGTGGATTCCCTTGGAAAGCCCTGCCAGCAGAGTCTTTAAACAGCATAAGAGACTGCTGCATAACTGTAGGCTCAGACAGTTTCACTGATGTGCATGTGACAGACTGATAGGCTTGGTTTTCAGGCACCACCTGTGCACTTTCTGCAGAAGAGTGGGTGGGAGATAATGTTGTGAACGTGCTGGATGTACTGTTGGCCACCCAATGGACTAGCGCCTGAACTTGCTCAGGCCTTACCATCCTTAGAACGGCATTGGGCCCCACCAAATATCGAAGTAAATTCTGGCGGGTACTGGAAACTGAGGTAGTTGGTTCACTAGGACGTGTGGCTGTGGCAGAACGGCCATGTCCTCTCCCAGCACCAGAGGGTCCACTAACAACACCACGACCATGTCCGCGTCCCTTACTAGATGTTTTCTGCATTGTTACCGTTCACCACAATAAGAAAAAAATGATTTGGCCAATTTATTAAATTCAAATTCAGGCCTCTTTTTACAGGCACCTAACACTATCTGGCTATCTATTTATGTACCGTATTACACTAATCCAGGCACAGCAGTAACCACAGATTTAGGGGAATATCAATTGCAGGCCTAGTATTTAGGCCCTGGATGAAAGGTATCCTTTTACAGACAGATTTTCACTTGGAGATGCACAGTGGCGTGTGAAAAAATGTATAGGATTATGCTTTCAGCACTTGTATTTTAACACTTTGCGTATTATACCCCTTAACGGAAAGAAATACACTTAGAGATGCAAAACAGTGTGTGCAAATGTAGAGGATTATGCTGTATTTTAACACTTACTGTAATATACCCTTTAGGCCTCATGCACACGACCGTTGTTTGTTTCCACGTCCGTTCCGTTTTTTTTCACGGATAGGATGCTTCCCCATCCATTTCAATGGGTCCGTCAAAATATGCGTATGGTTAACCGTTTTTGTTCCTCATCCGTGGTCCGTGTTTACCTTCCGTCAAAAAAATTGAGCATGTCCTATTTTTTTTTCACGTTTGCGGACAAGGATAGGCATTATTACAATGGATCTTCCAAAGAAACGGATCCGTCAAAATAAACGGTCCGTCATCCGCAAAATTTGCAGTCGGAGCGGACACGGAGGCAGGCATCGTGTGCATGTAGCCATAACGGAAAGAAATACACTTGGAGATTGAATTTAACCACAGAAAATTATGTATCCTTTGCCGGACACAATTAAACTTGGCCAGCCACAGCTGATACCACTGATTTATGGTATTGCTATTTGGCAATTGAATTTCACCCCAGAAAAAAATATATCCTTTGCCGGACACTATTAAGCTTGGCCAACCACTGCTGGGACACCAGAATTAGGGGATTGCAATTTTGGCAATTGAATTTCACCCCAGAAAATTAAGTATCCTTTGCCGGACACTATTAAACTTGGCCAGCCAAAGCTGAAACCACTGATTTATGGTATTGCTATTTGGCAATTGAATTTCACCCCAGAAAAAAATATATCCTTTGCCGGACACTATTAAACTCGGCCAACCACTGCGGGAACACCAGATTTATGGGATTGCTATTTTGGCAATTGAATTTTACCCCAGAAAATTATCTATCCTTTACTGGACACTATTAAACTTGGCCAGCCACTGCTGGAACACCAGATTTAGGGGATTGCTATTTTGGCAATTGAATTTCACCCCAGAAAATGATGTATCCTTTGCCGGACACTATTAAACTTGGCCAGCCACAGCTGAATCCACTGATTTATGGTATTGCTATTTTGGCAATTGAATTTCACCCCAGAACAAAATCTATCCTTTGCCGGACACTATTAAACTTGCCCAGCCACTGCTGGGACACCAGATTTATGGTATTGCTATTTTGACAATTGAATTTAACCCCAGAACAAAATATATCCTTTGCCGGAAACTATTAAACTTGGCCAGCCACAGCTGAAACCACTGATTTATGGTATTGCTAATTTGGCAATTGAATTTCACCCCAGAAAAAAGAAATCCTTTGCCAGACACTATTAAACTTGGCCAGCCACTGCTGGGACACCAGATTTAGGGGATTGCTATTTTGACTATTGAATTTTACCCCAGAACAAACTATATCCTTTGCCGGACACTATTAAACTTGGCCAGCCAGTGCTGGGACACCAGATTTAGGGGATAGCTATTTTGGCAATTGAATTTCACCCCAGAACAAAATCTATCCTTTGCCGGACACAATTAAACTTGGCCAGCCACTGCTGGGACACCAGATTTACGGTATTGCTATTTTGACAAATGAATTTAACCCCAGAACAAAATATATCCTTTGCGAGACACTATAAAAATTGGCCAGCCACAGCTGAAACCACTGATTTATGGTATTGCTATTTTGGCAATTGAATTTCACCCCAGAAAAAAATATATCCTTTGCCGAACACTATGAAACTTGGCCAGCCATTTCTGGGACACCAGATTTAGGGGATTGCTATTTTGGCTATTGAATTTCACCCCAGAACAAAATATATCCTTTGCCGGACAGTATTAAACTTGGCCAGCCACTGCTGGGACACCATATTTAGGGGATTGCTATTTTGGCTATTGAATTTCACCCCAGAACAAAATATATCCTTTTCCGGACACTATGAAACTTGTCCAGTCACAGCTGGAACACCAGATTTACTGTATTTCTATTTTGGCAACTGAATTTCACCCTAGAAAATAATAAATCCTTTGACGGACATTATTAAACTTGGTCAGCCACAGCTGAAACCAAAGATTTATAGTATTGCTATTTTGGCAATTGAATTTCATCCCAAAACAAAATCTATCCTTTGCCGGACACTATTCAACTTGGCCAGCCACAGCTGAAACCACTGATTTACGGTATTGCTATTTTGGCAATTGAATTTCACCCCAGAAAAATATCTATCCTTTGCTGGACAGTATTAAACTTAGCCAGCCACAGCTGGAACACCATATTTAGGGGATTGCTATTTTGGCAATTGAATTTCACCTCTCATAATTCATAAAATATAGAAATTTCTATCCTGAGTTCCTAGAGGTGACAATAAGCACAGCCAGGCCCCTGATGTAGGATATAGCAAAAAAAAACTAGTATTGATGGATTGATGGACTTGGTGGCAGCTTGTTCTGGTGCACCACAAGACACAAAATGGCTGCTGATCGCCCCAGAAAAAAGTGACAGAAAAACGCTCTGTGCAGCCTAAAAAACTGTGAGCAATTAACTAGCAGAAGTTGAATGATTCACAGCTGTAGATCGATCACTTCATTAGGTGTTTTTGCTGAGTTTTCCCTGCCTAATCTCGCCCTCACAGCAGCTGCGTCCTATCCCTACACTAATCAGAGCAGAGTTTCTATTAATTAAGCAAGCGTTAAAAGCCAAACAAAACCCAATTGTTATTGCCCCATTTCTGTAGTTTTCAGAAACACCCCATATGTGGTCGTAAACTACTGTATAGCCACGCGGCAGGGCGTAGAAAGAAATGAGTGCTGTGTGGTTTTTGGAAGGCAGATTTTGCTGGACTGCTTTATCTATACCATGTCCCATTTGAAGCCACCCTGATGCCCCCCTGGGTAGAAACTCCCTAAAAGTGACCCCATTTTGGAAACTACACCCCTCACGGTATTCAAAACTGATTTTACATACGTTGGTAACCCTTTAGGTGTTTCACAAGAGTTAATGGGAAATGTGGCTAAAATGTCAGAATTTAGATTCTTTTGGCAAATTTTCCATTTTGATCAATTTTTTCCAGTAACTAAGCAAGGGTTAACAGCCAAACAAAACCCAATTTTTATTGCCCTGATTCTGTAGTTTGTAGAAACACCCCATATGTGGTTGTAAACTACTGTTTGGCCACACGGCAGGGCGTAGAGGGAAAAGCGCGCCATGTGGTTTTTGGAAGGCAGAATTTGCTGGACTGGTTTATCTACACCATGTCCCATTTAAAGCCCCCCTGATCCCCCCTGGGGTAGAAACTCCATAAAATTGACCCAATTTTGGAAACTACGGGATAAGGAGGCAGTTTTGTTGGGACCGTTTTTAGGGTACATATGATTTTTGCTTGCTCTATATTACATTTTTGTGATGCAAGGTTACCAAAAATAGAAATTCTGAAATGTTATCTCCATTTGCCATAAACTCTTGAGGAACACCTAAATGATTAACAAAGTTTGTATAATAAGTTTTGAATACCTTGAAGGGTGTAGTTTATTAGATGGGGTCACTTTTATGGAGTTTCTACTCTAGGGGTTCATCAGGGGTTCTTCGAATGGGACATGGTGTAAAAAAACCATCAAAATCTGCCTTCCAGGAACCATATGGCGTTCCTTTCCTTCTGCGCCCTGCCGTTTGGTCATACAGCAGTTTACGACCACATATGGGGTGTTTCTGTAAACTGCAGAATCAGGGCAATACATTTTAAGTTTTATTTGGCTGTTAACCCTTGCTTTGTTACTGGAAAAAATGGATTAAAACTGAAAATTTGCCAAAAAACTGCTGTTTTGGCACCGTTTTTATTTAGTTTTTTTGACGGTGTGAATCTGATTGATTAGGTCATGGGGTATTTTTATAGAATAGATTATTACGGACGCGGTGATACATAATTTGTCTACTTTTTAAAAGTTATTTAGGTTTAACACTATATTATCCTATTTGAAACAAAATAAAAAAATCTTAGTATCTACACTGTCCAAGAGTTAGTTTTTTAAAAGTTTTTATCCGATTGTCTTAGCTAAGGGCTCATTTTTTGCGGGATGAGAGGCCGGTTTTATTGGCACTATTTTGGGGGCATATGACTTTTTGATTGCTTGCTATCACTCTTTTTGTGATGTAAGGTGACAAAAAAATCCTTTTTTGCACTTTTTTTTTTACCGTGTTAATCTAAGGGGTATTTTTTTTACCGTGTTAATCATGGGGTATTTTTATAGAGCAGAATATTTTGGACGCGGTGATACCTAATTTGTCAACTTTTAAAAAATTTTTAGTGTTCCAGACTATGATTTTGAAAATAAAATCGTTTTTTGGTGTCTCAATTCTGAGAACCATAGTTTTTATCCGATTGTCAGTGGCTAAATGGAAAAGGGGATAATAAATTTAGTACTCCATGGAAGTGTGGTACTTCCTGAAGCAACCAATAACACAGAGTCCCGTATGATCGGGGCACGTGTCACACTAAGTGGTGGTGTCCTTCCGTATCCCCCTCCTGTGACACACTCTGCACCTTTTTTGGGTCTGTCCTTTCTTTCCAGTATGGGGACCACACCTGGAAAGTGTTGGTCAGAGACAATCCAGGCGCCTCCAGTTCCCGAGGTACTCCGGCCTGCTCTTTCCCAGTCAGAAAAGATCAGGGCATTGAGGACTGCCTCATAGAACTGCAGAAATTTCCATGTGTTGCCAGTGCACTGGAACAGTACAAAAGAGTTGTACATGGCAACCTGCACCAAGTAGACCGCAACTTTTTTGTACCATGTCCGGGTTTTGCGCGTGGCGCTATATGGCTTGAGGACTTGATCAGAGAGATCAACTCCTCCCATATACCAATTTTAGTCGACGATACAATCGGGCTTGAGGACCGTTGCCGCGGTACCTCGCACAGAGACAGGGGTGATGCCATTACCGTGAATTGTGGTCAGTACAAGGACATCCCTCTTGTCCTTATATCTGACCAGCAACAGGTTTCCACTGGTAAGTGCATGGGTCTAACCCCTGGGGATAGGTACCTGGAGGGGGAGGGTAGGGAGGCCAGGTTGATTTTTCTGCACGGTCCTACAAGCGGACGTGGATCTGGCGGCGAGGGACTGGAACATGGGTAGCCCTTATCTAGCAGTGGGTGCATAAGGTCCCACACAAGTTTCCCGCTAACACCCAGAGTGGGGGGACATTCCAGGGGTCAATATGGGAATCTCGCCCCTCATACACACAAAACTTGTCAGTGTACCCTGAGGTACTATCACAAAGTTTGTACAGCTTCACGCCATACCTCGCCCGCTTTGAGTGAACATACTGGCGGAAAATGAGTCTCCCCTTGAAAACAATGAGAGACTGATCAACCGCGATCTCCCTTCCAGGTACATAGGCCTCCAAAAATTTGTCCCCGAAGTGATCGATGACCAGCCTGATTTTATTCAGGCAGTCATAGGCAGGATCACCTTGGCGGGGGTGGGGGGTGCGACATGCTGATTTATCTGCATAATGCAGGCATTTCCGCATGGCCTCAAACAGGAAGCGTGTCATGGCCATACTGTAAAGTGGGGTCTGGTAGAGGACGTCCCCACTCCAGTTCAGCCTGGCACTAGGTTTTTTGACTAGATCCATGTGCAGCACGAGACCCCAAAACGTCCTTATCTCGGCTGCACTAACCGGCGTCCAGCCACCGGACCTAGCCAAAAAGGAGCCCGGGTATTGAGCAATGAACTGTTGGGTGTACAGATTGGTTTGCTCCAACATCAGGTTCATAAAGGGGTCACTGAAAAAAAGACTAATATATTCGTATTCAGTAAAGCCCACTGTGGGAATCTGGATTCCTGGTTGACCAACAAAATCAGGAATCACGGGCTGAAAATTCTCTGGGGTACACCATGCAAGTTTATCGGTAGGGGGCTCAGGTGAACTTATCTGGTGGGCCGGAAAACTAGTACGAGCCCCAGAGCTGCTCGTACTAGTGTGGGCCACAGGGTTCCTGGCATGGTGGTCCCCTTGCTCCACCTGGAGGCATCTTGGGGGCTCATCATCATCGCTAGATGATGAGGACGCGGATGACAAAAGGAATGTGGGTACATCCTCATCCTCACTGAGGCTCTCGGACTCGGAGGCAAGCTGGGCGTATGCCTCCTCGGCCGAGAACGTCCGACGGGCTATAGGGGACTGTGTTTACGTGTGTGTGTGCGTGCGTGGAAAACTTTATTCAGTGTGCGTGTCTGTTGTGGCGCGGTTGTTCCCGGACTGTTCCCTAAACCTAACAGGGAAAAATAAAAATAAAAACTACCTAAAAAAAAGCCATAAAAAATGTGAAAAAGAAAAAAAAATTCAAACTCGCTAATCGGCCGTCCGCAGCTGATCAGCAGTGGAGTGGGCGATGCGCTAACAGTGGCCAGACGCTAAAGAGTGCTGGCCACTCTCAGTGTATGCAAAAAAAGGGGGGGGGGGGAAGCTGCAGCACCCCTGGGATGGTTTAGGGTCACACAGCTGTGCTGTGGACCCCAGAGACCCTAAGAGGGTGATATAACAGTTAAAAATTCTAAACTCTCCCTAAAGTCTCCCTGCCTGAACTAAGCCTTTCCCTAACCTGTCCCTAACCTACCTTTTAGTGCCAGATGGCACTTTGGAGGATCTGGGGGTGCTGGGCTCGGATGCAGGCTACTCTCTCCTCGTTCCACCAACGGAAAATGGAGGAGCAGAGGAGAGCATGGGGGACTTAACCCCCGCCCGCCCGTGCAGCCAATAGAAAGCGATCCTGTGAGGTGATGTCACCATCACCTCACAGGATCTAAGGATGGTGATTGGTGGTGTATTATCACACCACCGATCGCCATCCTATTCCGGATATGGGGTCACCAGAGACCTAAATAACACAGGAAAAGCAGCAAACCGCAGGTTTGAATTGACTTGCAGTTTGCTGCAATCGCCGCTGCACGGGGGGGGGGGGCACTCTGTTCCGAAAAATTTGATTTGCAATGAATGCGAATTTCGTCGCGCTTCCTGGTAACAAATCGCATTTTTCCTAAAATGGCTGCTGCTGCACGTGCGAAGACATGGAGAAAGGAAATATGGGAAGGCGGGATCACCTAGACTGACATGCATGATGCAGCCAATCAGCAGCCAGCTAGCCCTGTGATGTAACAGCCCTATAAATACAGGGGCCATCTTAGAATCTGACATTTTCCAGCGTTCTGAGTGCAGGGACAGACGTGAGAAGGCGCTAGGGACAGCAATTGGAAAAACCTCATTGTGAAAAGAAAAAACTATTTATAAGTGCAGGGAAAAGATAGGGAGGAATCATTTCACACCATCTTAGTGCAGTGAGAGATGTCAAAAGGCCCCAGGGATAGTGCTAGAAAAGAGATTTACAAGTGCAGGGAAAAATAATTTGGGGATTCAAATCCATTATACAGCTCTGTCATTCCAGCTATTTGCTCTTGGGGTGCAAGTGGTATGTTGAAAAGCCTTTAGTGGCTTATATCTGTGGAAAAAGAAAAATATATACACAGTTCACTTCTGCAGCTATATGTGCTGAAAGCGTCCAGTGGCGTATTTCATTAAAGAAAGAAAAATATATACGCAGTTCACTTCTGCAGTTATATGTGGTGAAAGCATTTAGTGGCGCATTTCATTACAAAAAGAAAAATATATACGCATTTCACTTTTGCAGCTATATGTGTTAAAAGCATTTAGTGGCGTATTTCATTACAAAAAGAAAAATATATATATTCTCAGTTCACTTCTGCAGCTATATGTGGTGAAAGCATTTAGTGGCGTATTTCAGTAGAAAAAGAAAAATATATACGCAGTTAACTTCTGCAGCTATATGTGGTGAAAGCGTTCAGTGCCGTATTTCATTACAGAAAGAAAAATATATACGGAGTTCACTTCTGCAGTTATATGTGGTGAAACCTTTTAGTGACGTATTTCAGTTCAAAAAGAAAAATATATGCCTGAGACTGGTTTTTGCAGCTTAGTTTGATGTTTATTGAAATTCCTAGATCCTGAAAGTGATTAGTGGCCTATGTCAGCGATTAGTGGCCTATGTCAGTATAGAAATAAAAAAAGATACGCACTTCACTGGTGCATTTATTTGTGGGAAAAGTGTTTAGTGGCCTATTTCAGCAGAAAAAGAAAAATATATTCTCAGTTCACTTCTGCAGTTATATGTAACATAGTAACAGTACATAAGGCCGAAAAAATAAATTTGTCCATACAGTTCGGCCTGTCATCCTGCAAGTTAATCCAGAGGAAGGCAAAAAACTCCTGTGAGGTAGAAGCTCCCTGAATCAACGACCAATCTCTAGTAGCTATAACCTGTAATATTATTATACTTCAGAAATACATCCAGGACCCTCTTGAACTCCTTTATTGTACTCACCATTACCACCTCCTCAGGCAGAGAGTTCCATAGTCTCACTGCTCTTACCGTAAAGAATCCTCTTCTATGTTTGTGTACAAACCTTCTTTCCACCAGACGCAGAGGATGTCCCCTCGTCACAGTCACAGTCCTGGGGATAAATAGATGATGGGATAGATCTCTGTACTGACCCCTGTTATATTTATACATAGTTATTAGATCTCCCCTCAGTTGTCTTTTTTCTAAAGTGAATAACCCTAATTTTGATAATCTTTCAGGGTACTGTAGTTGCCCCACTCCAGTTACTACTTTAGTTGCCCTCCTCTGAACCCTCTCCAGCCCTGCTATGTCTGCCTTGTTCACAGGAGCCTATAACTGTACACAGTACTCCATGTGTGGTCTGACTAGCGATTTGTAGAGTGGTAGGACTATGTTCTCATCACGGGCGTCTATGCTCCTTTTGATGCAGCCCATTATTTTATTGGCCTTGGCAGCAGCTGCCTGACAATGGTTTTTGCAGCTTAGTTCGGTGTTTATTGAAATTTCTAGATCCTGAAAGTGATTAGTGGCCTATGTCAGCGATTAGTGGCCTATGTCAGTATAGAAAGAAAAAAAGATACGCACTTCACTGGTGCAGTCATTTGTGGCAAAAGCAATTAGTGGCCTATTTCAGTACAAAAAGAAAAATATATACGCAGTTTACTTCTGCAGCTATATGTGTTGAAAGCGTTTAGTGGTGTATTTCATTACAAAAAGAAAAATATATTCTCAGTTCACTTCTGCAGCTATATGTGGTGAAAGCATTTAGTGGCGTATTTCAGTAGAAAAAAATATATATACGGAGTTCACTTCTGCAGTTATATGTGGTGAAAGCATTTAGTGATATATTTCAGTACAAAAAGAAAAATATATACGCACTTCACTGGTGCATTTATTTGTTGCAAAAGCGTTTAGTGGCCTAGTTCAGTACAAAAAGAAAAATATATTCTCAGTGCGCTTCTTGTGGCCCATTATGAAAGTGAAAAGAACAATTAAAATAAAATAAATATGTGGACTACTACTAGACATTTGATTAGTTTCTATATGGTCTCTGATATGTATGTTTATATCTGAGTCATATAACAGAGTGAAGATGTTGTACTATGGATTGCCTATGAATTTTATACAAGTGCATATAGGTTTTTCGGTGTACTATGGATTGCTTATGAATTCTATATAAGTGCATATAGGTTTTATGTATTAAGGTTTTGTACAATCTATGCTAGTGCTACATTTACATTGGTCTACTTCTCACTTTTTTCCTCACGTTTTTCCTCACATACTCACTGGCATGTCACTTCCCTTTTCACCAGCACGTTTTTTTTCCTTTATTTTCTGTAATTAATTTGTAATTTTTTTTTTCTTTTCATAATGATAATTCTATGTATTATATATGTGCACTTGAAATCTTATATGAATTTTTATAGGTGTTATTTATTGATGCCTTTTTTATGTTTCAATTATTTATTTGCTTATGTAATCACTGCTGGAGCGTTGTCATCAGTCAGTTTTTTGGTCCTGTGTAGAGGCTTGATTTTTTATATAATTATCTATATTGCACTTTATTAAAGACTAATTGTCTTTTAGTGTGTTTTTCAATATGTCTTAGTTTCACACAATGTCACTCTTGTACAATGATGTTTAGTTTATCTTATAGCATTACTCTGCAATGAATTGTTGTCATCAGACATGTCATACATGCCGATCTCTCTGTGGGAGTTATCGCTGCACTAGTACGCAGATTGCACTATGTTCCTTATTGTGTGCCTCATCTTCACACAGTGTTATCTTTATACAATGATGTCCAGTCTGTTACATAATGATGTTCAGTCTGTTTTATACTTATGCAGAGCTACCTTGCAATGGATTGCTGTTACGCACGGCCACGCCCATGTTACGTCACTATGACTGCGGGACATGTCATGTATGACGGCCTCCTCGCAGTAGCCACTGCTGGTGCGCTGACATGACCTAATGGTTTTGGATCATGTTGCCTTGGCCAGTCATATGACTACCGCGTCATTGGACTGTTTGAGCTGCCACATATTTCAGTAGTGGGCCCGCCCACTTTGTCGGCGTATTAGTCTACGCATTTTTATCCGACATGTTCCTATTGGCTCTTTAATTCCAATACACACCAGATATCGATTATTGCATTTGGTAGGGCATTATAAAAGGAGGAGGATGTTACTTCCTGACTCATTCCCGGAAGAAGCCAGTTTACTGGCGCAACGGCGTTGGGAGGAGGCGGCTGAAGGATCGACACACAGACGTGGGTACTTATGCTTATTGAATTTCCACATTTTATCACTTCTCTTCTGTTTACTGTTTTGGACTTTGTCCGGGTGATATATTTGTACTTGGAAGTGGTAGTGTGGCTTTTCTTGAATATATTATGCCCCTTGTGTGCTGGCCTTTCAGCCTCCTTCTAGGTTTTTGTCTTTCACCCATGCTATGGTTGCTGATATTCATTTTACATGTTATGTTTTGATATTTTTATATGGAGGTATGTTTTCATTATTTCAGTACAAAAGCAAAATATATGTGGTAAAACCTTCCATCAAGTATTTTGGTGGAAAAACTAATTTTATTCAGCGTTCAGCACTGTAGTAATATGCGGTAAAATCTTTTGTGACTTATTTCAGTGGAAAAAAGAAATTGAATTCAGCATTCAAAGCTGCAGTTATATGTGGTAAAATCTTTATTGAAGTATTTCAGTGGAAAAACAAATTTGATTCAGCATTCAGTGCTGTAGTAATATGCGTTAAAATCTTTTGTGACTTATTTTGGTGGAAAAACAAATTATATACAGCATTCAGTGCTGCAGTTATATGTGGTAAAATCTTTTGTGCCATATTTTGGTGGAAAAACAAATTGTATTCAGCGTTCGGCGCTGCAGTTATATGTGGTAAAATCTTTATTGAAGTATTTCGGTGGAAAAACAAACTTTATTCAGCGTTCAGCGCTGTAGTAATATGCGTTAAAATCTTTTGTGACTTATTTCGGTGGAAAAACAAATTTTATTCAGTGTTCAGCGCTGCAATTATATGTGGTAAAATCTTTATTGGAGTATTTCGGTGGAAACACAAACTTTATTCAGTGTTCAGCGCTGTAGTAATATGCGTTAAAATCTTTTTGTGACTTATTTTGGCGGAAAAAGGAATTGTATTTAGCGATCAGCGCTGCAGTTATATGTGGTAAAATCTTTATTGAATTATTTCGGTGGAAAAACAAATTGTATTCGGTGTTCAGTGCTGCAGTAATATGTGGTAAAATCGTTATTGAAGTATTTTAGTGGAAAAACAAATTTTATTCAGCGTTCAGCGCTGTAGTAATATGCGGTAAAATCTTTTGTGACTTATTTCCGTGGAAAAAATAAATTTTATTCAGCTTTCAGCGCTGCAGTTATATGTTGTAAAATCTTTATTGAAGTATATCAGTGGAAAAACTAATTTTATTCAGCGTTCAGCGCTGTAGTTATTTGTGCTAAAATCTTTTTGACGTATTTTGGTGGAAAAACAAATTGTATTCAGCATTCAGCGCTACAGTAATATGTGGTAAAATCTTTATTGAAGTATTCCAGTCAAAAAACTAAATTAATTCAGTGGTCAGCTCTGCGGTTATATGCGGTAAAATCTTTATTGAAGTACTTCGGTCGAAAAACAAAATTAATTCAGTGGTCAGCGCTGCGGTTATATGCGGTAAAATCTTTATTGAAGTATTTTGGTCGAAAAACCAAATGTATTCAGCAGTTAGTGCTGCTGGTATATGTGGTAAAATCTTTAGTGACGTATCTTGATGAACTTCGCAGCTCTTCCGGGCTCAAAGCCATCTTGACACTTTGTCTTCTCATTGTCTGTAACTACTAGAGGCTTGTTCATGCCAGGTAGGTTCCTCCAGTTGTATTTTGGTCGATTGTCACTCTGTCATTGTGATGATGCCGCCACCTCCAAACTCTGTCATTGTGGCATTCTGTGGATTCCTCATGCTGCTGCCTACTCCAGACTCTGTTATTCTGCTGTTCTGTGGTTTTTTCATGCTGCTGCCTACTCCAGACTTTGTAATTGTGCCACTCTGTGACCTCCTCCTAATGCTGCTTCTGCCGACACCTCCAGACTCTGTCATTGTGCCACTCTGTGGCCTACTCATGCTGCTGCCACCTCCACACTATGTCACCTTGCCACTCAGCGACCTCCTGATGATGCTGCCACCTCCAAACTCTCTCATTGTGCCATTCTGTGGCATACTCATGCTGCTGCCACCTCCACACTCTCTCATTGTGCCACTCTGTGGCTTACTTATGCTGCTGCCACCTCCAGACTCTGTCACTGTGCCACCCTGTGGCCTCCTCCTGATGCTGCTGCTGCCGACCCCTCCAGACTCTGTCATTGTGCCACTCTGTGGCTTTCTCATGCTGCTGCCTACTGCAGACTCTGTCATTGTGCCACTCTGTGACCTCCTCCTAATGCTGCTGCTGCCGACACCTCCAGACTCTGTCATTGTGCCACTCTGTGGCCTACTCATGCTGCTGCCACCTCCACACTATGTCACCTTGCCACTCAGCGACCTCCTGATGATGCTGCCACCTCCAAACTCTCTCATTGTGCCATTCTGTGGCATACTCATGCTGCTGCCACCTCCACACTCTCTCATTGTGCCACTCTGTGGCTTACTTATGCTGCTGCCACCTCCAGACTCTGTCACTGTGCCACCCTGTGGCCTCCTCCTGATGCTGCTGCTGCCGACCCCTCCAGACTCTGTCATTGTGCCACTCTGTGGCTTTCTCATGCTGCTGCCTACTGCAGACTCTGTCATTGTGCCACTCTGTGGCCCACTCATGCTGCTGCCACCTCCAAACTCTGTCATTGTGCCACTCTGTGGCTTCCTCATGCTGCTGCCAACTCCAGACTCTGTTATTGTGCCACTCTGTTGCCTCCTCTTGATGCTGCTGCTGCCGACACCTTCACACTCTGTCATTGTGCCATTTTGTGGCCTACTCATGTTGCCGCCACCTCCACACTCTCTCATTGTGCCATTCTGTGGCTTCTTCATGCTGCTGCCTACCTCCAGACTCTGTAATTGTGCCACTCTGTGACCTCCTCCTGATGCTGCTGCCGACACCTCCAGACTCTGTCATTGTGCCACTCTGTGGCCCACTCATGCTGCTACCCCCTCCACACTATGTCACCTTGCCACTATGTGACCTCCTGATGTTGCCGCCACCTCCAGACTCATTATTCCACTCTGTGGCTTCCTCATGCTGCTGCCAACTCCAGACTCTGTCATTGTGGCATTCTGTGTCCTACTCATGCTGCTGCCACCTCCAGACTCTGTCATTGTGCCACTCTGTGGCCTCCTCTTGATGCTGCTGCTGCCGACACCTCCAGACGCTGTCATTGTGCCACTCTCTGGCTTCCTCATGCTGCTGCCTACTCCAGACTCTGTCATTGTGCCACTCAGTGGCATACTCATGCTGCTGTCACCTCCACACTGTCATTGTGCCACTCTGTGGCCAATTCATGCTGCTGCCACCTCCAGACTCTGTCATTGTGCCCCTCTCTTGCCTACTCATGCTGCTGCCACCTCCACACTATGTCACCTTGCCACTCTGTAGTCTCCTGATGCTGCGGCCACCGTCACATTGTGCCATTCTGTGGCATCCTCATGCTGCTGCCAACTCCAGACTCTGTCATTGTGCCACTCTGTGGCCTACTCATGCTGCTGCCAACTCCAGACTCTGTCATTGTGCCACTCTGTGGCTTCCTCCTGCTGCTGCTGACACATCCAAACTCTGTCATTTTGCCACTCTGTGGCCTACTCATGCTTCTGCCACCTCCAGAATGTGTCATTGTGCCATTCTGTGGCTTACTAATGCAGCTGCTACCTCCAGACTCTGGCAGCCCGGCACACATGAGCGACTACATGCTTCAGCACCTGCGCAATGACCACCAAGTTGCCCACATTCTAATCAGTGCTGATTACTGGGTGGCCACCCTGCTAGATCCTTGCTACAAGGACACGTGCTATCCTAATTCCGTTACTGGAGCATGATCGGAAGATACGTGAGTACAAGCGCACGCTGGTAGACGCTCTGCTGATGGCATTCCCAACTGACAAGGGGAGCTCAATGGAAGCACAAGGCGAAGGCAGAGGAGGGGAAAGAAGTGGCCAATGCAGCTGGGGCACCGCCAGCACCTCAGAAGGGACGGTTAGCATGGCTGAAATGTGAAAAAGCTTTGTCAGCACGCCACAACAACCAGCACCACCAGATAATATGGAACGTCTTAGCAGGAGGTAGCATTTTAGCAACATGGTGGAACAGTACATGTGCACACGCCTACATGTACTGACTGATGGATCTGCATTACTGTTGAGTGAGCATGCTCAGCCAAACACCAGTTTGGCTTAAGCATCGCTATGCTCGGCACATGGCGTATCGGCCAAATATCGCATGTGCTCAAGCGCAATGCTCGAGTCCCCTGCCCGCACGTCTCTTGGCTGCTATGCAGCCAAAAAACCTGCAGGTAAGTACTGCCCTCACTGTAATGCTGCAGCCATGTTGGTTGATGGCATTACAGTGATTGGCTGGCCGGAAAGCATCATAGGGTGCTATATAGCACCCAATGGCTCGTGTTCGGCTCAGTCTTAGTCAGGGAGAGCTGTGCATAGGAAGGGACAGACAGTGTAGGGAGTGATATTGGGCTATTTTTATTAGAAAAATATTTCAGAGACCCAAAAGTCATTTTTTTAAGGACAATTTAGTGTGACAGCAGCAATATTTATTCGTAGCGCAACCTGCGCTAAATTGCTAAATCTTTACAGACCCAAAAGTCCTTTTAAGGATTATTGTGTGTGGCAGCAGCAATATATATTTTTTGCGTATCCTGCACTAAATAACATCTAATAGGCTGCTGCGGATGTTTAAATTGTCTGCGCCACATCTCCTGTGTAAGGTGTGCGCATACCAAAAAATATCTGTGACACCCAGTGTACCTTTCCATAGACGGTGTCCGCTGCAGACAGTTGAATTATCTGAGCCCCATATCCTATGTAAAGTGTGCGCATCCCAAAAATATCTGTGACATCCAGTGTACTTTTTCCATAGACTGTGTCTCCTGCGGACAGTTACATTTGCTGCGCCACATTTGCAGTGTCACGTGTGCACTGAAAACATTTATCTGTGACATACAGTGTAATTTGTCACTAGACGGTGTCCGCTTCTGACAGTGACATTACCAGGGGTACATCTCCAGTGTAACATGTGAGCATAAATTTTTTATCTGTGAAATACAGTGTACTTTTTCCGTAGACGCTGCAGACAGTGACATTACTGGTGGTACCTCTCCTGTATAACGTTTCCTCATCCAAAATACCTGTGACATTCCCTGTAATTTTTATTAGCATCTGGTGACAGCATTGACATTAGCTGCAGGATATCTCCTGTATCACCTTTCCACATCCCAAGTACCTTTTTAAATTTTTTTGCGCATACACTTCCAAATCCTATGCTACTGTACACTACTGTACGTGTGACATACTTTTAAGCATATATAACATTTAATATGAAGAAAGCGAGCAGTATGGGATGGGGAAGTTGCCGTGATGCCGATGGTGCACGCAGTGGCCCTGGGCGCGTTGAAACTGTGCCTGCTGTCAGAGCACAAGAAAAACAATCATCCACGAGCACAAGAAAAACAATCATCCATACCTAGCTTCATGTCCCAGTTTGCAGGGCGGCACAGGACACCACTCTTGAAGTCAAACCGGTGCGACCAGGTGGTCAGATGGATTGCAGCAGATAATGCTTTCAGTCAGTTAAGAACCACCCTGTCTTCCACCAAGTCCAGTCTCAGTAGCCAAGGCCCTTGCATATAATGTTTTACAGGGTTAGCTCTGTTGCAGGCCCTCACATATAATCTTTACAGGGTCAGCTCACTTGCAGGCCCTCAAATATAATGTTTTAGAGGGTCAGCTCACCTGCAGGCCCTCAACTACAACCTTTTATAGGGTCAGCTCACCTGCAGACCCTCACCCCTAATGTTTTAGAGGGTCAGCTCAACAGCAGGCCCTCGCCCCTAATGATGTTTAAGATGGTCAGATCAGCAGGCCCTTGCTCAAAATGTTTTTGAGGGTCACAGCAGGCCATCAATCAGGCCTTAATTTTTCAAGGGTGTGTATGATGCCCTCTTTTATGTGTAACAAAGGGTGTATTGGAGTGCCGGTTCCTTGTAATTTTTGGCAGCCCTTTCACTTATTGCATAGGTTTTATGAGTGTAGGAGTCCCACTACATGAACAATTGTACCACGATGTGAATGAGGCCCTCCTTTATGTGATATAAAGGTTGTATCGGAGTGCCCCTTGCTTGTAATTTTTGGCAGCATTGCACTTTATATACAAGTAAATATACAGGAAAGAATGTTTCCTAACAATTTTTCCTCTAAAATCGATTTCATCTTTGGTTTTGTGCATATTATTGTCAGTCTGTAAAAGGGGCACACTACTCGGACAACATCGTTCCCAGCAGCGACCTTGTAGTCCAAGATGTATCCAGACATCCTCCCCATGCTGTTTCCAAACCATTTCGGTGGTGTTTCCAACAATTTCTGACCTTTTCCTATGAACCAGGCACCCTCCCATTTTCAGAGCAGGGGGTGCCTAGTTTAATGCTTGGGTTCTCCCATTGACTTCCATTATACTCGGTGCTCTGTAGAGCGCCCGAGCATCCCGATGTGTTCGGCCCGAGCACTTGGGTGCTCGATCAACACTAGTCTGCCCCATTCAACTTCTGGGTATCCAAGTTAGGCACATGGCCTGAGCTAGCCGTTTACGCCTTTGAGGTGCTGGCCTGCACTGCAGCCAGTGTATTGTCCGATCGTGTGTTTAGCATGGCGGGGGGGGGGGTTGACCACAGACTAGCACAGCCGCCTGACCACAGCCAATGTGGACAAGCTCACGTTATAGTATGCTGGCCGCACCCAGCCATTGTTATACTTCAGTGCACTTTCTCTTTGCATTCTCTTTTCCATTTCCCAATGTTTTGGCGTCTTCCTAAATTTATAAAAAATAAAATTAAAATAAAAAAAACAACAAAGACAGTGTTGGCTACCTCCTCCTCCACCACCGCTTCTACCTACACTGCCACATCCACCGCCTCGTCCACCTTCTACTCCACTTTGACCTCCTAGTTCAAGGTTAATATATTTTTTTTTTTTTCTATTCTATATTATTTTATGTCATTTCCCTGTCCACATTTGTTTGCAGGGCCCTGCTCTTACCCCCATTTTGCTTCCTTTTGCATCCCTCTAGCCCTTACTATGACTATTTTACAAGTAGAAAAATAAACGTTGTGGCACTCGGGATGTTTTCTCCGCGACTGGAAGTAGGGAGCAGGCACTGTCCTGCAGAATCCCTGCCTTCCGTCCTGGTATCCTCCACTACAGCGCAGCAAAAGGTGAGCTATATGCGATATATGCGGCATACTAATTTTCCTTAATACCGAGACCAGAGACCATGTTTCACCCTGGTATGACATACAGCCTCCTTCCTTATATCTCCACCATACTCCTTGGGACTTATAAGCTTTGATATCCCCCCATATCTGTACAACTATACCAGGTGGCTGCTGCTTCATTATTGACCCATACCCGGCAACATTGGTGATAACTTCCTTTTGACATTATGAATTTATAGCATTGTTGAATCATGTAATTCTGTGATTATGAGTGATTATGAATTATTATGAAGCACTACTATTGGGTTTATACCATTTTCTAATCGTGTATTTTTGATTATGAGTGATTATGAATAATTTTTATGAAGTACTACTATTACCTTATGTAGAATTATGAACCCATGTTGATGAAATTATATTACAAGTGTAACCCTATCATGATCATCGATTCTTGTCTCTTAATTGGTTCTCCTTAATACTACTATACCACTATACCACTACTGATGGTAATTTATACTGCTTACGAGTTATTTGTATAACAAACTCTCTATATTTGGTTTCTGTTATAATCATGTCTCAATTATATTGGATTGTTATATACTTGGACTTTAAAACACGATCTGGTTGCAATCACTAGTGCCTTGAGTTTTGTTATTCTATGTTACTTTCTGCAAGCCCACTCGTGATTGGCAATCACATTGTCTTGACACAATTGCGTCTTAGTCCCAAGATTATTTGTATATCTTACAACATAGTGCTTATATATCCATAACATGGTGACTAACTATCTGTACTATGTATTCCTCTGTTTACAGTCTGATGAAGGCCTAGTATTGGCCGAAACGTTACACTGTACGTCTACTGTACACTTAAGCTGCTCTTTAAAACCGAAATAAAACATCAAAACCGCAACTTGCACTGGAGTTTTTTGAATTATGATATGACTATTTTACAGGCATTTTAGTGCCCCAAAGTTTGGGTCCCCATTGACTTCAATGGTGTTCGGGGTCAAGTTCGGGTCAAGTTCTGGTCCCGAACCCTTACTTTGAGCCGAAGTTAGTCTGAACCCGGTGAACCCGAACTTCCAGGTGTTCGCTCATCCCTATTTAGGAGTGTATATTCACATTGATTTAGGTAATTGTCAAAATGCAGGTACATTGTATTATTCACATTGTGATACGCTAAGTATAGTTCATTTTCCATTTAATACATTTTATAGAAAATTGTAACCTATATTAAATAGGCGCATAATCAAATGAATGGTTTACAAATAAACCTATACTTAGATTATTTTATACTCATATGGCTTTTTTATATCATGCCACATTGAGGATGTTTAAATAACTTTTGTAAGGACACGCTAGAAAGGATTAGAAAATATGACATGTACTGTAAGATAAAATATAGCTCTCAGATGGTATTTTTCAATTTTACTTAAGAAAACACAATGGGAACTAAAAAGTCTATTTTGAGGAAAAGGTCATTACATTTCTCCAAGGGTAAAATCACATACCATCAAGTCTGAATGTAGAGAGAGTGACCCTGGAGCAGATGGGTTGCACATGTTACCTGGGCTCAGTGATGAATGAGAAGTTCAACTGCTGTCATGAAATCTGCAGGAGTCTAGCAATTTCTTTCTGAAGTATCCTCTATCTGAAACAGAATTCTAAAGAGGAGCACAATACAAATGAGCCGAAAATGCTAAAATAGAATATTAACAATTGTTGCTATAGCAATAGACAGAATTAATTTACAGAGATAATTGTCATGACATTTTTTTATGACAGCATAGGTTTCTAGTTTTATTAATCAAATTATAGCATAATTTACTTTATTGTTTTATTACTTATATTTTATGGAAATGTTCCTTATTTTATTATATACTGTATCTTCTGTCCTCCTTATGTGTGATAATAGCTTGAAAGACAGCTAAACCTCTACCTGCAATGAATTGACAAAGGAGCAAGGTCCAACTTTGACTTCAATCGAAGGATATATGTGGTGAAACTGAGGAACAGAAAAATAATGCACTTACTAATGCAGTCTGACAAATGACAATGCATATAATACATTTCTGTACATGGCAATGCACATACAAACATGTGCAAGACATGAAAGTTACATAAAACATGGATATATAAGATATAGATAAAGATCCATAAAGGTATACAGATGCCAACCATATTGTTATATAGCTTTGTGAACATACCAGCGATGCTACCGTAAGCTTGGATGAAGAGAATGAATCAAGATCCTACTAAGCCAAGTGGTTACCTCTGGAATGATGGCTGTGATGAGGAAATGGCTACTATGGACTGTGGTGACGACGTCATCAGAGTTCATAGGCTACAAGTCATGGAAGCTGAAATGGATCAAACTTCTAATGTGAAGAGTTGCCACCAGATGGTGCACTTACACCATGAACAGAGAATTATACATTATAAATATAAAGCATACTAACCATGCATTAATTAACAAATAACAGACTGCTGAAGGCATGACACCCCCGCCTAGTATGTAACTAACTATGCATTAATTAACAAATAACAGACTTCTGAAGGCATGAGACTCCCCGCCTAATATCTAAAGGATACCACATTAAGTCACCTCTGGAGAGAACTACAAAATCAGTTCAGTAACGGGTCTGAGGAAGAGTTTAGGCTCATGTTGCAAGCAGAGTAATTTGATAACATATTTTTGCAAGAAAATGTCTATATAGTGAGACAGATTTCAAGTCAGGGATGAGATACCAGATATAATTGGTCTCCCTGGTGGGTTAGTAGCTGACTTGCGCATTTTGGGTAAATGATAGAAAAGGGCTAGACTCGGACGCTCAATAGTGATATATTCTTTTTCTTTTTTAGTGGCGCGCTCAGACACGAAGCAAGCCGCGCTACACATCGCAACCATGTCCAAGAAGGTAAGCTCCACAAACGTCGCTGCATTCTACAACCTTCCCATTTACTTTCACCAGCGCATTTTACTCATCTCCCGTACCAGTTACATTCCCACGAACACAGAATCTCCGTTCCCCCAGGCTACCCAGCCATCAAGTCCAATCAGCTGCTGTACACGATATATGCTCATCTTGCTCATCCATAATAATATCGAATGGGCAGTTTGCCACAATCTGACAGTCATTAATACAATTAATATACATAATTACATTATAACATACTCACACTCTCTATAAATTTTTCACTCAATTTATTCTCTTCAATTTGACAGTTCTCCTTCTGATTCATAGTTCCTGTGACTGCTTGGCCCCCTAAGGTAACAAAAACGTTTCCCCCCCCCCTCCCCATCATATGATCCCATTTTTTTCTAAGCTATTCCATGAAATATGGTTCTTATGGTTTTTACCACTCAATTTGAGACTGCTAAACTCTGATGAGTAGCATACATTTTATTCATGTTTCAATGAACACTTTATGCCTGCTAACCATGTATTTTGATCCTATGAATAGTCTACCTATATATGTGTAGCAACATTTGCTCATTTTAAAGATATAATTCACACAGTCTATATATTTGATTTTACATCCGATTTAGAGACACTCTAGCTCGTGTTTTATGTTTTATGCTGTATATTTTTTATCAGGCCCACGGGCCCCAAGGTCACTGAAATACCTGTTTTTTAGACTTAATAAAGGAGTGTATGAACTCCGAAACGCGTAGTCATCCAATAAAAGAACATACATCTAACCATCCGCCTCAAGGTCGTTTTTGTTCGCCATACAGTATCAAGACAGTGTACCTAACTAGTACACTCAGTACGCATTTCCTATTCATCAGTACCCTGGGGGTCTCCATGGCAACCACCTATGAGGACTGAGTGGATACTGGCAGCACCGACCACCCTCACTCTCACAAGTGTTGTGCTTTCCAATACACAACACACTAAGGTGAGCTGAACTACATCTCTAAATTAAACCGGTTGTGAATACACACTGTCCTATGAGCGCCTTCTCCTTATCTTTTGCCAATTTGCTGACTTTCTGTGTGAGAAGAGTGGAAGAAGAAAGGATCCTCTGGATCATTGGATATTGAAGTCTAAGGTCTGGCATTTATGATCGCCACTACTTCAGCCATGAAGGTTGAGAGGGTCTCATGGGTGAGCCTCAAAGTTCTCAGCTGTAGAAAGTCAGAATCAAGGATCCGGCGGGCTATGACAATCATACGCTCCCAAGAGCCTCCTATGTGAGAAGAATGTCACCTTTACAGTCTTGGGCAGCAAGATATCTCCCTACATGGTCGCTGTCAATGTTTGAGGGGATATGCAGTTCTTTGCAGGCTCCAATGAAGTGGTACATCTATCAGAGCGGATTAGTTTAACTGGGCCTCTAATGGAAATTAAACGTCTGAGAGCATTTATAAAGCTGCATGTGTCCAAAGACTTGATAACTTCTATATGCACAGCCCTGATACTCATGCACGTAAATATGACTGCCCAGTGTTTGCTGTTTGCATGGCCTCCTCTAGTGTGTCGTGTGGTGACAGACAAGGGGCCAAACACGTCAAAACCAACATTAGTAAAAGGAGGTTCTGTACTGAGTCGGCCAGCAGGGAGGTTATCCATCTTTTGTGACTGAAACATACGACGTAGTGTTCGGCAAGGGACATATTTGAAAATGAGACATCTCACAAGCCTTTTTTGATCCGACTATCCCGAATCCAGCTGTATGTAAAGCTCTTTCAGTGAACAAAGGTCCCTCGTGTTTAGTCTTCTCATGGTAGTGTTTCACAAGTAAAGATGCAATATGATTGTGTGGGAGTATTAAAGGATTACATTTATTACTCTTGAATTTTGCAATCAATATACATCCCCCAACTCTCAACAGTCCATTAACATCTATAAAGGGGTCAAGTCTCTTGAGGGAACTGTCTTTAGGAACACTCTTGATTTTGGATGAGTTCAAATTCTTGAGCATACACCTCTTGTTGGATACAACGGATGATAACATCTCTGTGTGAGCTCATCTGTATGGGCCTTATGATAGTAATTCCAACCTTTGCAGTACTCTGATCCTGTAGGTGTGGCTCTAAAGGATCTGGCTATGTGGAGCAAGCCAGCAATAGCTCTGTTCAGTGATTTGTTGAATCGTTTGGGTCCAAGCTCTCTGTTAGAAACTCTTGTGGTGAGTACAGAAATGTGAGGACGAATCTCTGCATCAGCATTTGGCTCTAGCAGCTCAAATGTGTCTTTCTCAAGAGTGTCAAGTACAGGTTTGTAGAGGAATGGCGGCCCTGAGAACAACAAAGTATCTTTACGGTGGTCTGCTGGAACAGCTCTTGTAGAATGTTGTGCTGGGTTGAGGTCAGTTGGTACATAGCACCACTGGGTGGGCTGTGTTGTCCTCCTAATTCTTTGAACTCTGTTATGAACATAGACATAAAATCTCCTAGTCTCATTGTAAATGTAGCCCAACACTACTTTTCTGTCTGTATGAAACACTGTACTATCAAGTTTTATATCTATTTCTGACAAGATAAGCTCTGCTAGCTCTACTGCCAGAACAGCAGCACAAAGTTTCAGTCTTGGTATGGTAAGCTCAGGACTTTGCAATGGGCAAGCCAATTTGGACCTGATCTTTAATGTCTATAGTTTTAAAGTAAGCGACTGCAGCGATTGCTTTTACTGAAGCATCACAAAATATGCACAGCTGCCTAAACTGAACCTCTGCAGGAGAGAAGTGGGCATATGGCCTATATATATGTAAGTTGGATAATGCCTTTAGAGAGTTTCTCCATATTATCCAAAGTGCTTCTTTCTCTGAGGGAAGTGGCGAATCCCAATCACATGTATCTGTGGTTAACTCTCTGAGCAGTGTCTTACCTTGGATGATCACAGGTGCTGCATATCCAAGTGGATCATATAGACTGTTAATGGTGGATTAGACTCCATGTCGTGTGAAAGGTCTTTGATCTTGGTCGACCTGAAAGGTAAAGGTGTCAGACTTGAGGTCCCAGCTGAGCTCTAGGCTGCGCTGCGTGGGTATCGGGTCTGTTGCCAAGTCTAGATCTTTCAAATCACTGGTATGATCTTGAGTAGGCAAGGCCTCCATAACAACTTTGCTGTTTGAAGCTATCTTATCCAGTCTGAGGTTTGAACAGGAAAGCATACTTCGAGTCCATTTGAGTAGACTGATTGCAGCCTCTGGTGAGGGAAGTGACTTTAAGCCATCGTCTACATAGAAGTCTCTTTCAACAAACTTATTAACTTCCTTCCCATAGTATTTTTCATCTTCTTGGGCAGAGAGTCTGAGTCCATAAAAAGCGACTGCAGGAGATGGGCTGTTGCCAAAAACATGCACCTTCATGTGATATTCTATGATGTCTTGGGAAGGGTCATTGTCCCTGAACCAAAAGAATCTCAAGAAGTTCCTGTGCTATTCTTTAACTAGGAAACAATAGAACATTTGTTGTATGTCTGCAACTATAGCAATGGATTCTTTAAGGAATCTGATGAGGACACCAGGGAGTGTGTTATTAAGGTCTGGTCCTGTCAAAAGAACATCATTGAGAGAGACTCTATCATATTGTGAACTGGAGTCAAATACTACTCAGATTCTTCCTGGCTTCTTAGGCTGGTAAACGCCAAAGTTTGGCGGATACCAGCATTCTTCCTTTTCTTTTAGGGGTGGAGCCACTTCTGCATGATTGTTCTCAAATATCTTATTCATGAATAAGAAAAGATGTTCCATCATCTCTGGTCTTTTCTGAAAGTTGCGTGAACAGAAGCGTTTTAAGGCCTGATCCCTGTTGTTGGGAAGAAGGCGTCTCTGTGCTTTGAAAAGCAGTGGTGCAACCCAGGTGTTTGTTTTATCCTTGAAGAATCCTTGTTCCATTATGTTTAAGAAGGCCTCATCTTCAATAGAGGGGGCTATCTTGTGGTCTTCCTTTGTCCTTTGAAACACTGTGCACCCCAAGTGATCTTGGTCTTGACTATAAGAATGGTTCTCGATTTCTGTAAAGTCAGGATATAGCACACTTGCCGGCTTCTCTCTTACAAAGAATCTGTTAGGACAAGGCTGAAAGAGGGAGGGGCATTTGTTCTCCAAGATATTCATGTAAAGAGAATTCACCGTGGTTGGCTTGTGAACATTTGCTAGGCAGACATCACCTATAATGACCCACCCCAGGTCAAGTTTCTGAGCATATGGAGAACTGTGAGGACCATTTTTTTTCTCACCTTGTGGACTCTTATGATATCTCTTCCAAGCAGAAGTACTATTTGGGCCTCTGGGTCGAGTGCAGGTATGAGATGCGCTATAGTTTTTAGATGTCCATGATGTAATGCTGCCTCAGGTGTAGGAATCTCTTCTCTATTGTTTGGGATCTGATTGCATTCGATCAAGGTAAATAGAGGCAGGGATGCTTCACCATTTATGGATTCAATTTGGAAACCAGTAGCTCTTCTGCCTTTTTCTTCACTCATACCTGTGCAAGTTTTAAGTGAATATGAAGAGCAGTGTCCTTTAATACTGAATATATCAAAGAAAGCCGAGTTAGCAAGGGGTCTATTGCTTTGATCATCAAGGATGGCATACAATCTTACCGATTTCTCTTTATGACCAATGGGGTAAACTGTAACAAGACAAATCTCGGAGCAAGATTTGTTACTAAGACTTTCTCCACAGACTTGGGTGCACTGGGGTGTCACTTCAAGAGGTACTGTGTCTCTCTCCTCCCAGCCGTGCTCTACAGCCTGGTCTGAGGGTGTAAGAGTCCATGAATCTAGCCGAGGGTGTAAAGCTGTATTGTGCTCTTCACTGTCGCATTCCGAGCATTTGATGTTCACTATACAGTCTTTTTCAAGATAAGAGGTTGATGCATAACACCTGTAGCAAATGTGCTTTTCCTTGACGATCCCTGAGAAGCTTTTCTCTAAATCCTCTGCATTTCAGCAATGAGTGTGGTTTCTTATGTAGAGGACATTCTCTGCATGGGTCTTTTGTTGAGATCTTCTCAGTCGCTGCAGTAATGTAGGTTTTGTTTGACTAGTCTTTAAGAGACACACTGGTTTTGTGTACTGCAACAGTTGTACCTTTCATGTTACTAAGTGAGACAGGTTTATCTGATTTGGGGTAAGTGGTGTCAAATATCAAGAAGTCAATTCCTAGTCTTTGCTTGTTACTGCACAAAGTCCACAAAAAATGAGAATGGAGGAAATGGGACATTGTACTGTTGCTTGTACCTGGAGCCTTGAGCAATCCACTTCTCTTGCATGTTATAAGTCTTGCATGTTATAGTTTTTGTACTATGGGGTTTACGCCACGTGCAGAATCTAAGAATGCAAAATCATGTAAGTCTCCTTCCGTTTTGGCAACTTGGAGCTTTGTCAGCAGATCACTCAGCTTCTGAAAACCTTTGTTTTGGATCTTAGGGAAATCCTAAACTCTTTTGAAAAGTGTGTTCTCTATCACTTCTGGTGAGCTGTAGCACTCCTCAAGTCTCTCCTATATCATGTTTTACCCTCTGTTTCGGTAGTTAATATTAATGTCTCTAATCCAATTTGCATGCTCTGCCGACTCATTTCCTAGCCACTTGACAAGAAGATCAACTTCTTTACATGCAGACAGATCCAGGTCTCTGATAGTATTCCTGAATGATGATCCCCATGACCTATAGCTTTCAGGTCTGTCATTAAACTTGGAAAGCCCCTTGGTTTTTGACTTAGGTCAGGCAAAGAATTTTAGAAAATGTGACATACCTGGATCTCTGTTTGATGGATTGTTGCTGTAATAGCCACCATCTACTTGTTCTTTCTTAAAGGATTTGACTATACTGCGATCATTTGTAGGTTTGAATGCAGGTTGCATTGAAAGCTGATGCCCTATGAAACTGTTGTCTCGTTCAATGCAGGGTTATTGGTTAGCTGAGGTAGCTTGTTGTGTGACAAGAGTTTAGCAGGGGTTGACGCTGCTCTTGGACCTAAATTTAGGCCGTCATCTGACTTAGCATGCTGCAGTATGTAATCGGAAGTGCGTTGCTAGTTATTGTGATGACCAGGTTCAGGCTCAGTTATGTTGCTGGGTCTATTGCTTGTGGAGTTTGTTGCTTCTTCTAAAGCCCCTGCTTCTGCTACATCAGCTGCAGCTTCCTTTTCCACAGTTAGCTTTTCCAGTGTTGCCTGTTGTTCAGCTAGAGCTGCTTCTATGCATGCTTTCTCTATTTTTAATTGTATTTCTTGTTCGGCAAATGTTGCAGGGATTTTGGTGGCTTCAGCCCTTGCGCGGGCAATGGCAACAGTGGAACTGCTCACTGATCTTTTTGAGCTTCTGGAACTAAGATGCGAGACCTTGTCTCGAATGGTCCGGATTCTCTCGCTAACATGATGACACTTGAACAGGTTTGCACACTTGCAACTGTTGCGGTGATGATGCTGCACCGTAGCACTTTATAGGGTTCAGTATCATACGGTTCAGCCTGTTAGAGGTTGCTGACTCACTGGGCCAGGAGTCGCAGTTTCTCGTATCCAGCTTGTAAGTAGCGGCTGTTTCACTGTTCTGTCCTCCTTATGTGTGATGGTACATAGCTTGACAGACAGCTAAACCTTTCCCGGCAATGAATTGACAAAGGAGCAAAGTCCAACTTCGACTTTATTGCAAGGATATATGTGGTGAAACTGAGGAACAGAAAAATAATGCACTTACTAATGCAGTCTGACATATGACAATGCATATAATACACTAATGTACAAGGCAATGCACATACAAACACGTGCAAGAAATGTAAGTAACATAAAACACGGATATATAAGATGTAGATAAACATCCATAAAGGTATACAGATGCAAACCATATTGTTATATAGCTGTGTAAAAAAACAGCGATGCTACTGTAAGCTTGGATGAAGAGGATGGATCAGGATCCTACTAAGCCAAGTGGTCACCTCTGGAATAATGTGATAATGAAATGGCTGCTATGGGCTGGGCTGATGATGTCATCAGAGTTCATAGGCTATAAGTTATGAAAGCTGAAATGGATCAAACTTCTAATGTGAAGAGCTGCAGTGTATACAAACGGCCACCAGTTACCAGTTACACCATGAACAGAGAATTATACATTATAAATATAAAGCATACTAACCATCCATTAATTAACAAATAACAGACTGCTAAAGGCATGACACTATATGTAAACAAGTTATAATTAGAGATGAGCGAATCAATTGTAATGAAATAATTAATCTCATAAGCAGGACTTTTTCACCAGAGAGAGGTTGTCCCCACAGTTGAAGAAGGGCCCACCTGCAGCTAGATTGACAAGGCTGGACATTTAACCTGGCCAAGACAATTCCTTGCCTGTGCTGCTGCTCCAATTAGCAGATCAAGGGCAAAGGCTCTGCTTTGGTTTTGAAGCTGTAAATCCATTTTTGAGAGCCTCTTGTGTTCCTAAATAGGCACAATGAACAAAATATTGTTTTATAAATACAGTTTCATTATACAGTATCTGAATAAAGTTTAGCTGCTTAAGAATCAGACATGACAATAACAACCCCTTCTTCTAAAGACTGCTTCTCTGGTAATCAATTGATCAAAGATAGCACAGCTTTTTTAACTTCCAACAGTCATCAGCTTTTGCTTGCGGAAGTTCCAGATTGATGAAATGTAGTTACACATGCCTTCCATTCCATTTCAATAAGTGGCTTCCAACCCTAACTCACCTCTATGACATCAATATGCCCTAGTAGTGCATATGTCCACCTCGTTTTTCAGTTTCTCTGGTTAAAATATGAGCATAAATCAAGGTGAAAACAAAAAAAAAAAAAATTCATCTTCACAGAATATTCTAAAGTGTGAATCCAGTGTATCTTTAGCAAACTTGACTCCGAACCCCATTGAAGTCAATAGGGACCCGAACTTTGGGGCACTAAAATGGCTCTAAAAAAGTAATGGAAAGGGCTAGAGGGCTGCAAAAGGAAGCAAAATGGGGGTAAGAGCTGGACAATTGCCCTGCAAACAAATGTGGATAGGAAAATGTCTTAAAATAACATAAATTACATACAAATTTAAAATAATAATCTTGAACTAGGAGGAGGAGGTCCATATGGAGTAGGAGGTTGAAGAGCCGGTGGACATGGCGGTGCAGGTGGAAGCCGTGGTGGAGGAGATAGTCGCCAAGAACACAGTTTTTTTGTTTTTAACTTTTTTATTTTTATTTGGGTAGACCCCAAAACATTGGGAAATGTAGAAAAGAAAACAAAGAGAAAGTGCGCTGGAGTATAACAAAGTCTGGGTGAGGCCCTGGCACATTTGCAGGCCAGTGTCCATTCTGCACAAGGTACGGACAAGTCCTGTGGGATCCATGCCTGGTTCATTGTAATTGGCTGTGGACAGGCGGCTGCTCTTGTCTTCTGACAACGTCACCTGCCGTGCTAAACACGTTTAAACAATACACTGGCTGCAGGGCAGGCCAGCACCTCCAAGGCGTAAAGGACAAGCTCAGGCCATGTGCCCAATTTGGAGACCCATAAGTTGAATGGGGCAGACCCATCAGTCAGTACGTGTAGGCATGTACACACATACTGTTCCACCATGTTGCTGAAATGCTGCCTCCTGCTAACACGTTCCATATCAGCTGATGGCGCTGGTTCTTGTGGCGTGCTGACAAAGCTTTTCCACATTTCTGCCATGCTAACCCTGCCTTCTGAGGTGCTGGCGGTGCCCCAGCTGCATTGGCGACTTCTTCCTCCTCCTCTGCCTTCGCCTTGTGCTTCCACTAAGGCCCCAGTGTCAGGTGGGAATGCCATCAGCAGCGCGTCTACCAGCGTGCAGAATATATTTCCCAGTCAGGTATGCAGGGCAGGGGTAGTGTGAAAGAAAAAAGGGGTACAGATCACCCAACAATCTAAACCCCCACCAAGTTTACAGAATATATTTACCAGTTAGGTATGCAATGCAGGGGTAGTGTGGAAGAAAAAAAGGGGTACAAATCACCCAACAATCTAAATGCCGCAGAATGTACAGAATATATTTTCCAGTCAGGTATGCAGTGCAGGGGTACTTTGAAAGAAAAAAGGGGTCATGGAGCATCCCTGTCATCTATTCACCCTGCTGAAGGATTATTTTGAAAGCGTGTAGAAGCCACGCTGCAGATTTATCATGGAGACATCATGGAGATTTTACAGCACATAACTACAGCACTTAATGTAAACACCGCCGAATTTACAGAATATATTTCTCAGTCAGGTATGCAGTGCAGGGGCAGTGTGAAAGGGATTTTTTTTTTTCACCCACAATGTCACAGTTGTATTTACTGGTTATATTTTACTTTCAGAAATGCAGTGCAGGCCGCAAATGTACTTTATGGCAAAAATAAAGAAATATTTTTTTTCACCCATAATGTCCCAGTTGTATTTACAGGTTATATTTCACTCTCAGAAATGCAGTGCAGGCCGCAAACGTACTTTTTAGCAAAAAAAAAATTATAATTTCTCCCCCCAGAATCTAACAGATGGATTTACTGAATTGATTACACTGTCTCATATGCAGCACAGGGGTACTTTACAGAAAAAAATGTTGAATATGTCACCCCCTGGGTCCCTGAACTCACAGACGGATAAGGCTCCATTTACACGACCGTATGTTGTCCGCAAAAAAACGGATCCGTGTCCGCAAAAAAACAGATCCGTGTCCGCAAAAAAAACGGATTGCATTCCGTTTTTATGCTGATCCATAGACTTCAATAGGGCCATGTCCTGATTTTCACTGACAAGTATAGGACATGTTTCATTTTTTTTGCTGAGCTGTGCAATGGAAGAAAAGTGGATGGGACAGCATCTAATCCGCAAAAAAACGGATCCGTTTTTTTGCGGACGACATACGGTCGTGTGAATGGAGCCTTACCTATATTATTTTCCTTTCCCATGGCACATATGCAATGCAGGTGCACTTAAAAAATGGGTATATGTCGCTCACTAAACTACAAGAACAGGATTAAATTATTGTACTGCACTTGCACAAAATGGCCGCCAATGCCCACCTAACTAACAGACAGATTAAAACTTATTTTTCTGTGTCACTGGGCTTAGGGCAGGGTACAAAAATGTATTGCACCCACAAAAAAAATCACTGTAGATCGCAGACTTAACACCAAGCTCTGATATCAGATTCTTTCCTAATCTCTCCCTCACAGCAGCAGCATCCTATCCCTACACTAGCAGTAGCTGACGTGACATGCGGCGCTACATAACTCCAGCGGCCAATCACAGCCCTGCCATTAGTCGGCATGGCTGTGATGGCTTCTAAGGGCACACATTCTAAACGCTTGTTGATTAGCTGCCCTGCAGCCTTTCAACAAGCTTTATTAAATGGCCGAACGCCGAACTCGAACCCGAACTATTACAGAAAAGTTCGGGTCCGGATACCAAAAACCCTAAAATCCGGTAGAGTTCAGGTTCACTCAACACTACTAATCATACAATAAAATTTCACATCTATATCTGGGCAAACATGAAAAGTCAGCCTCCGCAGTATATGTGATATACTAAAACCAACGAAAAAGCCAGTGCATTATAGGCCACAATATTATTATTACAAATATGATCTTGATAACACAATTCATAATAATAAACACATAAAATACTGTGTTAATGCAATGAAGCACAGCACAGACAGGACAAAAGCCCTTCCCCCCACAGACACAGCAATATATTATATGGAGTAGTTTGTAACACCAGAAGGGTAAAACCTCAGCTACTAAAAATACAATGCTTTATTTATGTACACTGACATGAAATAGTTAACCTGGGTGCATGCACTATCATATATATTGTATTGTGATTAACCGTACTACTGTGCTTCATTTCATTAACACAGCATTTTATGTGTTTTTATTATTCTGAATTGTGTAGGGGTTCATTTTGTTCAAAATGAGATGACGGATTGATTGGTATTATTTTAGGGTGCATATGACTTTTTGATCGCTTGGTATTACACTTTTTGTGATTTTTTATGGTGTTCATCTGAGGGGTTAGGTCATGGGATATTTTTATAGAGTAGTTTCTTACAGATGTGGCAATACCTAATATGTGTACTGTATCTATTTATTTTCCTTTAACACAATAAAAGCATTTTAGGAAAAAAATAAAAATATTTTAGTGTCTCCATAGTCTGAGAGCCATTTTTTTTTGGGTGATTGTCTCATGTAGGGGCTAATTTTTTGCGGCATGAGGTGACGGTTTGATTGGAGCCATTTTGGTGTACATACAACTTTTTTGATCACTTTTATTACCTTTTTAGGTAAGTGAGTTGGGCAAAATTTCAATTTAATCATAGTTATTCTTTTTCTTTTTTTTTGCATGGCGTTCACCATGCGGAATAAGTAACATGATTGTTTTAAAGATCAGGTCATTACGGACGCGCTGATATCAAACATGTGTAGTGTATTTTTTTATTTTTTTTAATCAGTGATAAATGTGCGGCTTTAATTTTCACTTTCACCGTTTTTTGACCCAGACCCACTTGGTTCTTGAAGATCCAGTGAGTCGGATGCCTATATAGTACACTATAGTTCACTATATAGTGTACTGTAGTGCATTGTTACTTTACACACAGGCTGATCAGGCTGCTGCTGCATTTAGCAGAGGCCTGATCTTAGCCTTACCATGGCAAGCCAGAAGCCTGTGAAGGAGTCCGGTTGCCATGGTAACCATCAGCAGCTGCCACAAAAAAGCAGAGGCTGATGGGGGAAAGAGGGAGGGGGGCTCCCTCCCTCTGGGTCAAGTATCAGGTGGCTGCAACAGCACAGCAGCCCTCGATGGAAGAGGGAGGGATTGCGGGAGGGGGAAATCGCGCTCACTTCCGCCCAGGGCGCTATTGCAAAGGGGCACATTAAGGGCTGCAGGATGGGACATTCTATATATATTTTAGAAGGTTTTGATCCTCACAGTCACGGACTGTGAGAATCAAAATCTTTTAGCCGGCATTAGAAGCCTCTGATTGGCTAGTCTATACAGACTAGCCAATCAGAGCAATCGCTGGCCCGGGACCGCCCTCATTGTTCCTGGGCTGGTTAGCTGAGATCCCTGGCTGTGTGTAACAGCCGGGGTCTCAGCGCAATAGTTTTATAAGCATGTTATGATCTTTACAGTAGTGGGTTTGCAGTACTTACGTTGTTTTAGAATATATTTTTTACACATAATATTGCATAATGTATTGCAACTTTGACAATTCCAGATGATGCTTATCCTCCATCAGGCCTGGCTGATGTTTGTATATGTTTCAAAGACTCTTAAAGACCCCCATGCACATAAGAGAAAAGATGTCAGAATCCAACCATATGGACCGCCATATGTTTGATGGTCCCCGGTGAGGTACCATTTGTTGGTACCCTGAATTCAATGTAAAGTTCCTTAAAAAAGTATTCATACCCCTTGAACCTTTCCATATTTTTCACATTACAACCACAAATGTAAATGTAGTTTATTGGAACTTTTTTTTTATAATCTAACCCTGATTTACACTTCTCCAGAATGTTATCCCTGACCTGTCTGGTGTGTTCCTTGGTTTTCATGATGCTGTTTGATCACTAATGTTCTCTAACAAACCTCCGAGGCCTTCACAGAACAGCTGTAATTATACAGAGAATAAATTACACACAGGTGGACTCAATTTAATTGTAGGTAGGGACAGAGATGACAGTAAGCCCTAACCTAGAACCCAGTCTGCTTTCCCTATCTACTTGCAGTGCAAATCCTAGGTAGCAAGACCACAACTGGTCAACAGTACCTATGTTACTAAGGTGCAGAGACAGACAAACATCTAGAGACGAAGACAGAGACATACATAAATGGGTAAGAACCAGGGGGACAACGCAGTACTAAAACAAGAGACAGAGTGGTCAAAGGAAGAGCCAAGGTCAGAAACATGAGCAATCCAAATCAGCACAGGAACAAGAACCAGGAATCTAGCTAGTGTGCCCAAACAAGACTATCACTGGCAATGGTGTTTGGCCAATAAGGTATTTAAATAGAGCACGGAGTCCCTGGAACAGCACCTGATAGATGCTCCATTAATATGAATTATAATGATAATAGGCACTCAGTATCTGGATATCACCCAACCGTTTGATAAAACAAATGTAAAATCAACAAGGTGTACACCTCTAATACACAATACAATTAGTATTTGAAATAAAACCACTTGCTGCAGATAGGCAACCCTGATGTTCTAACATAAGCCGCTGTTTAATGATCACCAACTTGATAGTTCATCCACACAGTCGCTAATCAGTTAACATCAGTGGCCTGCTGTAGCCACATGCATATAAATACTTTCATAGGTGGATCAACTATTTCAGCTTTCAATGTTCAAACTATGTTTACGATGTTCACACTATATTTTGGCCACTGGGTCAGTGATTAGATAATCCTATGTAAGAGTACATTAGATTATATATTCAGCTGAGTTCGCATCAAGATTGAATGCAGCACATATGTTCATTCAAATCAGCTGGATGAAGCCTGGTGTTCAGTCTTGAACCATGAGATCATTAAGAATAAGTCCAAAATATATCTTTTTTTCAAATTTACCAGTTTGCGGGCACTGAGAAGGTGGGCCTTAGTATAGGCTGGTGGTTTACTCACGGTTTTGTTGGCATACGCAGAGAGTGATAGCTAGTCATTGGCGTCCCACCACAAATCACATGAGATTTCCTTAGTCGTGTGAGATTTCACTTCACCTCACCCCTCAGTTATGTGATGTAACACCGAAGCTTGACTGGATTGCAGTTTTAGAATTTGGTCAGCTTGAATCCATGTAAGCAAAACTGCTCTCCATACATTGGCAGTCCGCTTTTAGTGACTACGGTGTAAAGTCTTTGCTGTTATTTTCAGGATACTTGCTTTTCTGTACCAAACGCGTTTCAGAGCTGATTTAGATCTGGCTCCTTCTTCAGAAGGAGACAGATCTAAATTTTCTTCAGAAGGAGCCAGATCTGAATACTCTCCATCTTCAGTAGGGGCAGCTGATGTGTAACATATTGAGTTCACACTATCTTTTTATAAAATAACAGATATTATTATGTAAATTTGTTAGACTTCACAATCACTGGGGTCTGTTTGGTGCGGTTGGTGCCTGTCAAGCAATCTCACACGACATCTGGCACTGCCATTATAGAATGTAAAAATGGAAATACATGTCAAGATGTTAATTTAGCCTAATGTATCATGAAATTTTCATCATTTTCTTTAGGAGAAAAAAGGTATCAATCCTAATTACACCCTTTAAGTTGTGCATGTAGCTTTACCATGAACAGGCAACACACTGTGTAGATCAACACCGTACAAGTCTACAGGAAACAGAGTTGGTTACAAGAGTCTTTATTTTGCAAACTATACATAAACTGTATAAAAGAAAATGCATTTTCTCCATTATACATAAGATAAACATTAAATTCCGTCAAGAATACTTTTTAATTCAAATTTACTATTTTTTTTGTTGCAATAATGCAAAAATGAAAATAAACATTTCCAGGGGATCGACTTGGAAAGTAACAGCCCAACTGTGCTGAAACACAGAGTTGTTCCCAGGTTATTATGGATATATGACTGTATACAAGAAGGTAGTGGAGTTTTATTAGAGTTCTTCACAATGAAACAACATGCCAACATAAATATAGTGATTAAAGTAAGCTTTATACTCTTAGGGATTAAATGCAAACGTACACAGTAATCATAAGCATTATCCATTTCACATGGCAGCTACATAACAATAAAAAGGGGCACACACCTGATTCCCAGCAGCTCTACGGTAAATAGGTAAAATGTTTGTTTAGCTCATGCCTAGTAATAATCTCTTTAAATTCATTGTGCAAGGCACCCCACATAATGCTGTTATCCATAAACTACAGAGGATGAAATCTATATATCAAATACAATTCCGATGTTTGTCTTGTCAGCCTCTTTGGCCTGGTTTGACCAACAAACTTAGCAAGCTTTAAGCCTTATGCATGCAGCCATATAACGGCTCCATTAATAGATTGTTGTCTCTTAGGCTTAGCAATCTGGGAGAATTAAATCCTCTCATGTTCTATTGGATGGAGTATCATACAGATATTCTTCCCTAGAACCATTGACTCTAGATGAAAATACTATCCATAGTAAAGAGATGTGTGCTGCCACATGGGCTCCTTGCTCACAGACGTGTGCATGAGCCCCAAAGGTCAGTCATAGTACTTTGAGTATAATGGTATTAACTTAAATAAATGTTTTGAGGGTTTGGGGTTTAGCAACCCTCATCATCATTGAATCTAGTTGAAAAGAGTTCTTATATGCTGTCGTAATATTTGTTGGATAACAGAAAATCAAATAATACATTTGAAGAAATTGAAGAATATATTGTAGTTATTCTATATATGTTACCTAATTCCTCAGCCAAAATACTTTTGACCTTAAATACGAATTAATGGGATGAATGTGCTTACTGAAAAAATATATATTTTTTGAATGAGTTGCAAGGCACACTGTTCCTGAGCATTGTAGACAGACCCCCTCAACTGCCTTTAGCAACTGTGTTGGTACCTATATGTTTGTATATACTTTGTGCTCCTATTTGCATCCGATTTTTAATAATACGTGTCATATATGACTAATAAAAATACACTGGATTTACTGTAAGTACATAGTAAACGTGGTTGGTTCTATAAAGCTAGATCTCGCTCGCATTAGCTGTGGGTTGGGCAACACATTTTTATACTTCAGGGTGTATGCTTGTATGAGAAGACAGAGAGCCACAGGTTGCTGAAGCCTACCCTAACCCCAAAAACTGGTTTTATAACAAATATTGAAGACAACATACTTCCAGAATTTATGTAATAATGTAATTTATGTTTTTTAACATTTAGGATGTCCAAAAAGATTTATATTAATTCATATATGTATTTCTTAACCACAGAAGACAAAATACATATATAGTGGACCTTTTTAGTATTTATAATTGCAGATGACAGCACTAATATATTTAGTTATTCACATTTACATAATTAGTCTTTTCATCCTAATCCAGGCATCAGCAACCTTCGGCTCCCAGCTGTTGTGAAACTACAATTCCCAGCATGCTCCATTCATTTCTATGTAAGGTCTTAGACGAGCAGAGCAACTATGCATGCTGGGAGTTGTAGTTTCACAACAGCTGGGAGCCAAAGGTTGCCTACCCCTGTCCTAATCCTAGCCTTCACAAATCATGGTTCCTCTTATGTTGCCTTCAGGCAGAGCAATGCTGATTATGTGGTTCAGCTAACACTCTTAGAATATCTGAGTTACCTATAGCATATGTGTACTCATGCTGATTGACTAACCAAATCCATACAAAGCTTCCAAAATAAAAGCAGAAAAGGTAAAATAATAAATCTGAAAGCTGATTAAACAAACAAATTTCTGCATAATCTGAGGGAAGATGTAAACACAAATATGTAAATGTTTTACTTCCATGGTTACTCTTAGACATAGGTCTTACTTTGATTTGGAATATTTTCTTTTCCATCTAGAAAACCCACAGATGTCCAAGTTACCAATGTCCTTACTTCTGAAACTATATTTTCCTATCATGTTGTATGGGTATGAGTTGCTTTTCTTCAGGTTATACTTCCAACGTGTTGACTTCTTGCTAAAAGCATATAAAAGCTCAAACGCACATAAATGAAACAAAAGTCTATGACTCCAGCCTTACTTAGTATGATCATACAAAATATACATGATTTCTGTTGTTTATTTTGTTTTTAGTTTGAAATCCTTTTATCTTGGTGGTGGCATGAGCAAAAGGTATTTCCTAATGTCTTTTCTTTTAGACGCAAAAAATATAATGAATTTGTTTTATGTCATGTCAAATATATCCATTCTCATCTTCTTCATCGTCATCATCTCCCCCTTCATCCTCATCATCGTCATCAATTTCATCTTCGTCATTCATCATTTCTTCATCATCCTCATCATCAGACCAGTCATGAAAATCCCCACTTCCAAAATCTCCTGATGTTTCTGAATCTGCGCCTGTCATTAAATACATTACAAATGAATATTTTGTGTTGTGTAACATTTACCAAAATCCAGGAAATTGAAACATGTTTTATATAAGTGACCTATTTAGAACACATCTTATCTGGAATACTACACTACATGAAGGAAAATGTTTTTGGACCTTTTGGCACCCAGCCAGCAATTAACCAACTTATTTTCTTGGTCCTATAGGGCTCATGCACATGGTAGAGTTGCATGTGTTGTGCCTGTATGTCAGTACATGATCAAGAAGATATATATGTACTGTATCTCTTAGCATCCTTTATTTATCAAAAAAAGTAGAACACATCAAGATATTAGGATTCTGCCTGAGGCAAAAATTGAAACAGCACCGCCCCACCATGCCAAATTCTTGACCTAATCTTTTCCCTCCAGCCAGAGGACTAACTTAAACATTCCGGGCTTCAGTCCAAAATCTATAATAGAGTCCTCCCAGCATGTCTTCTTATGCGGCCAAAGGGTCTTTGGGCCCGGTAGCAACTGCTACCTCAGCATTCCTTATAGCTACGCCCTTGATGCCACTATATTTAATATATCAATGCCTGAGTATGCCTCTGTATGAAATAGGAGCCATATCGAAAAAAATACGGCCTCAAAAACGTTCATGTGCACTGTATTGCATTTCAACTATAATACAGGTGTGTTGTTTTTTTTAAGGACCAAGGTTAGCACAACATAGTCCATTATTTAATGTCAAAAGGTGCAGAGACTCATCTACATTGTGCAAAACAATGGTCCTCTTATTATGTATACAAGAAACTATACATATATAAATTTCAAGATTAAAACCCCTATAATCTAATAATCTAATAATTTAGTAATACAAATAATTTACCAAGTTTTACAAAAATAATATTCATTTATTTCATTTTCTGAAGCTGCACAACTGGACAAACAAGTACTACAAGTAGCCGCACACTACTATGTGCAAAGACACATGCAAATACTGGAAACATGAATAAATGTATCACTTCTATAATTTGCTACATATGATAATTAGAAGCTTTTTGCACACATTTTGAATCACAATTGTGATGGGCTCAACTAGTAGTGGCAAGGTGGCTTCAAACAGATGGGACCTACACTAATAGACTTGATGCTCCTTGGCTTTTTGCCTACAGAATTCAGGGCAAAGTAGAATCCAGCTATATCATACTCTGATCCGTGAGCAGGTGGGCAAGAGTTCATGGTCCAAATTGGGGAAGCCACTCCCCTAAATTTACAATGCAAAAAATAAAGTTCTCGCTGGTAGTTGGTCCCGGCATTTACATTTATTCATATTTCTAGTGACTGCATATGTTTTGGGCATAGAAGTGTGTTGCTATTTGTAGCCCTTGTTTGCTTTTATAATACAGCCATTTTTTTTCGAGGTGCTGGTGTAACTTTGATTTTTGCATTCTTGGCTGCCCCCATTTAGACTCACTGCCCAGGGCTTCTAAGAGTATAATATAACTGGATTCTACACTTCTCTGAATTAAGTAGGCCAAAAGCCCAGGAGAGGTAGTCTAAAAGTGTAGGTTCCATCTGTTAGAATCCACTTTGTTGCTGGTAGATGAGTCTGACACAATTTTGATAAAACTTTTACGCAAAGAGGTTCTAATTTTCATAGTAAGTATTAGTAACAGTAATGCAATTTACATCTATTAATGTTTCCAGTGTTTGCATGTGCTTTTGTGCACTGCAGTATGCTGATACTAGTCCTTGTTTGCTTTTACACTGTAACCATGGTAGCAAGCAACTGAACCCTTTTTTTTCCATATTTTTGGAGGTGCTGATATTTTTTTTTTTTTTACATTACACAATTGGGCAGATATATATTAAGATAGTTTTATTTTGTGCCAAAATGTGCCAGCGCCATTTTTAGTTTGTGACACAATGCACCATAGGGCTTTATATCAGAATGTTACATCACTTTCTCCATCACCTTGGAGCTGCTACAGTTTGTATCCAAAATGTAGCAAAAACTGTCAAAGACTGCAACAAAACAAGGTGCAAATTAGGTGCAGACAAAAATTTGGCTTAAAAAATACTTCAGTCTAGCATGTCATAAATGAAAGAAAATTGTGGCACATGCAGTTCATATATTTGGCACAGCAGGCATGAGAAATATCTGCCCAGTATGTATGTATATACATAATATCTTGGTTGGAATAAAAAAAATAAAGTCAAAGTACCACACTCTGCAGATCCCACTTTTCTGGATCCTGTGACTTCATTTCCATATCTATCAACACACCAACATTGGCCAATACTTCCATGACACTGAGCTGGTTTGTAATAGCCATCTTCATCACACGCTGGGATATAATAGCCTTAAGGATGATAATAATAGAAATAATTAAACAAAGCTTCACAAATTAAAAAGTAAACATCATAGTAGGTTATGAGTAGGATATGAAGTCTTTAAACACTTGGCTGTAGCATAACTGATCATGTAATAACAAGCTACTTTCTCCTTGTGATTTAACTTTCTCCAGTGTTGGAAAGCTTAGTTCTGGTTACATTGTGAAAACCTTAAAAAGTTCATCACTAAAATACATAGTGATTTACCATACTCACTGTAGGTTTTTACTTGGGTCTGCAGATTTTGACTGTGGGGGAAATCTAGCCCAGGAATCTAGTATGTTAAATGTACAATTAATCTAAGATTCTTTTGATATAGCATTTTCTTTGTTTGTTTTAAAATTTCTATCAATCTTGTCCTATGAGTTTATTTATTTTTAATTTAGAAATATCCCTTTGACACCCTTTCAGCAAATCCAACCATGTGGTTCAATATTGTAAGAAACGTACCTGTCCGGGATTTTGATTAGAGATGAGCGAATCGAAGTTGATGAAGTGGAATTCGATACAAATTTCAGAAAAAAATTAGATTCCTCCTGAAGTCGAATTTCCTTGTGGTTCGTGGTTACGAATCACATTTTTTCTAAAGTGGCTGCTGCTTATGTTACAAAGTAAAGGTTAGAAGCCCAGGAAGGAGGGAGAACCCATAATGCCATGCATGCTGACAATCAGCAGTTAGCCAGGATCAGTGATATCACAGTCCTATAAAAAGTCTCAGCCTGCTCGGTCTCTGCCATTTTACAGTGAACTTAGTGCAGGGAGAGATGTTGCAGGCACTAGAGACAGTGATTAGGAAATACTTTATTCAAAAAAATAACTACTGAACAGTTCAGGGAAAGATTATTCATAGTATAGGAAAAGGAAAGGTAAGCATCATCTACATTGTAGGGAGAGAGCAGGGTCCAATACGAGAGTGTAAAGCCTGGGTAATAGGAGCTATTCTATTACACCTTAACAGCACTAATTGGGGTTGAGTGATCAATTACTACAGATTTTAGGTTGTTTTAAAGAGTAATTGTAGTAATCCTAGAATCTTTTTTTGGGTTGAAAGTGCTGTCTGATACAATCAGTTGTGGGGTGCATTTATTTTAAATATATAAAAGTACTTACATTCATCCTTGCTTCTGGGGTGAATTTGCAGCCTGATACAAACAGTTTTGGGGTGTATTTATTTTAAATATATAAAAGTACGTCAATTTATCATTGCTTTTGGGGTGAATTTTCAGTCTGATAAAACCTGTTTTGGGGTGTATTTATTTCATATATAAAAGTACGTCCATTCATCCTTGCTTTTGGGGTGAAAGTGCAGTCTGATACTAGTTTTGGGGGGTGTTTATTTCATATATAAAAGTATATAGCATGTAACAGAACAGGTTCTGTAGAAATATATGTGGAATCAGCTGACAATGGTGTAAAGAGAGTGCGCTTCTTCTTGACGCGAACATTTACCTGTAAGGTTGAGTTCGTACTTGCGTTATTTGGTCAGTTTTGGCCCCATAACTGACCAAATGAGTGAAGTGTGAAGTGATTCTAAGAGCGACACCTGTCTTCTGCATGTCATACGGACTCACAGTATTATTTCACTAGCACAGTAGACTCCCTATGCATATTTCTGCAAAGCACAGTGTTCGACACCACTATACAGGCTCTCAGCAGCCAGGAAATAGCAGTTTTTTTAATGCGATTCATCACAAATAAATTTGAATCAAATCAAATCTTTTGGGGAAATTCGGCGAACCATCCAAATCAAATTTTTGAGAAATTCACTCATCTCTAATTTTGATTTTGTGATTGCTTTGGGTCTCAAATTACTTATGTTACCTTAATTGATTTTGGTATCCGGGGTGAATACTACTCCTTTATAATCTGAAGTATAGAACTCCAGGTCTGGTAATCAAGGTCTGTGTTATGGGTAAGATATGCCTTATATGTCATCAAAAACTTATGTAGATGGACTATTCCCATGTATCGACTATAGGGAAATAATATTATCACTGTCAGGAACCAGTATCCTCTTCCCCTTATCACTGATCTTTCTAATCAAATTGTTGGGGCTCAGTGGTTTTCTAAAATTAACCTCAAAGAAGCTTACAACTTGATTAGAATCTGGAAGTGGACGAATGGAAGATGGCATTCAATATCACTTTTGGGCTATTTAATGCCCCAGCAGTGTTCCAAAAACACAATAATGATGCTCTTCGTGAACTCCTCTCTTCATGAACTCCTCGTGAACAACTCTCCTTGTTTTTGTCTATTTTGATGGTATTTTAATTTTTTGTTTGATTGGGCCTCACATGGTGTGCATATAAGAAGGGTTATATAAAAATTGAGAGTAAACTAACTGTATGCAAAATTCAGTAAATGTGCCTTTGGTGTTAGAGAAGTCTTTTTCCTGGGTTATATACTAACACCTCAAAATGTTTATATAGACCCCGCCAAGGTGCAAGCCGTTGTTGATTTGGCTAGACCCACATCCCTCTAGGCCCTACAGAGATTCCTGGGGTTTGCAAAATGTATTAGACTTTTTTTTCAATCATTGCCAAACCGTTGAGAGATTTAAACAGGGAAGGGGTCGATCTAATCAACTGATCCTCTGATGCATTGTCTGCTTTTGAAACCCTGAAAGAGTTTCATTCGTGCTCCTGTTCTCATCCAGCCAGTTGTCACCAGGCAATTCATTGTTGAAGTGGATGCTTCAGAGTTTGGAGTGGGTGCTGTATTGTCACAGGGGTCATATTCCTTGACTAATTTTCTGCCAAGTGCAATCTTTTTCAGAAAACTTTCCTCTTCGGAGAAAAATAATGACATAGGCAATCGGGAACTGCTGGCTATAAAATGGGCATTTGAGGAATGCCTGCCTTTCTTAGAAGAGGCCTAACACTAGGTCATTGTAGTTACAGATCATAAGAACCTGGTAACCTTGCTAAGTGCTTGAACTCCAGACAAGCACGCTGGGCCTTGTTTTTCATCAGGTTTAATTTTATTGTTACGTATTGCCCTGAGTCTGGTAATCTGAAAGCGGATGCCTTGCCACATAGTTTTGGCACTTGTGAGTCTATTGACACTAAACCTGCTAACATGCTTAATCCTGGTATTGTCATTGCTGCCATTTATCTTGAACTTGCCTCTGAAATTCAATGTTGTCAGGATTTAGCTTCATGTAATATTTATTTTGGTAAATTGTTTGTGCCTCCAAAACAGTCTAATTGCTTGGTGCTTGCTGATCATCTGGGAGTTGCTTGTACTAAAGATATGATCTCCAGAGCTTATTGGTGGCCACGAAACATATTGGTAGCCACACTTGGCCACAAAATGTGGGTTCCATTGTCTCGGCATGTGATGTTTTTGCAAAGGCCAAGGTACCCAGGAGTGGTCCATTTTGTCCCTGGACCACATCTCTATGGACTTTAAAATAGATTTTTACTCGTCAGCTACTCTAGTGGCTTCTCAACTTTCTATTACAATTATGGGTTTAATCAGTGAGTTTTTTTAGTGTCTGACTTTACTTCTGTGAGTTCTGTGGTGGATGTTATCATGAATGATCAGTGCACAGCTTGGCCCTAGACTCGTGAGAGCTTGGAAAAAGCTCAACGTGTCCAGTGTGAACAAGCCAAAAAGGACCTGTTCCTTGGGTCTGAATTTTGTTATAGGGGAACTTATATGGCTTTCTACTAAGAATTTGCGCCTTAGGGTCCCGTCTGGTAAACTCGCTCTGAAATGTATTGGCCCATATAAGATCACCTCTATTATTAATCCGGTCTCTTTGGTCTTCAGTTGCCATCCTCCGTCAGGATATATAACATTTTCCACAAATCACTGCTTAAGAAATACATTCCTCCTGTGATTCCTCCATCTAAACCTCCTGTTCCAGTTGTTATCCAAGGTGAACTGGAGTACTAGGTAGAGAAAATTCTTGACTCCTGGAGAGTTCAGGGCTCTCTGCAGTACCTTGTTAGAGATATGGTGCCGAGGAGGAAACCTAGGTTATGGCTAGGGATGTTCATGCTCCTCCTCTGATTAGGAAGTTTCATCTTGAGTTTCCATTGAAATCTGCTCCTTATGTTGAGGATCTGGAGGCCCCTCCTAGGAGGGTGGGTAATGTAAGAAACTTACCTGTCCGAGCCATGTCCCCTGGTGATGCAACAGTATCCTTAGCAACAGGATGCAATGATCTGTTACACCCTGCAGCGGGTGCGTTCTGGGGGAGATTAGCAGTGGGCTGATTGTTCAGCTGCTCCATTACTGTGTGCTAGTTTTTCTGACTAATAGAGCGCCTATCAGGTGCTGTTCTAGGGACTCTGTGCTCTCTTTAATCCCCTTGGCTCAGAGAGTAGGCATCATTATATCCCTTCTTCAGGGGGACCCTCAGGAGTGTCCCTTTTCACTTTTGTCCAACTCTCCCGAATTATTTACTGTTGACTGGTTCTTTTCCGCTCTTGGTGTCCTGTATGATGAGCCAGACATAGGAAAGCGGGCTGGGTTCTAGCTTTGGGGCTTCACTGTCCTTGTCTTTTCCTACTGTACCTACAGTCGCAACAAATGCACAGCAAAAGCTGTCTAGTGACAGTAAATTAGAGATGGATATTGCAATTTTGATGTTCATTTGTCCTATCCGTTCATATTTTTGACTCATTCGGCTCTTTGGTGTATTAAAAAAAATTGGGGGAACCTGGAATTTATCCTTCTGCAATATTCCTATATTTTAGCTTTTTTTACAATTTTAGTTTGCTAATATTCCCCAGTTTTTGTATTTTAATCTATTTGATTCCTTCCAACAAATTATACTCTGGTCAATGTCATCTTTGTCAGATGCTTGACTAAATAACTAGCGTACAGAATGCCAAATTATTTGAAGTCTACTCTAAACTTTTTTATACACTGTTATTTGTTTGGTGTTATGAATTCTGACATTTTCTGTAAAGGAGTTAATATGAAATTGGTGCTGCAATTTCATATTACTGTATATCGACTTCTTAAGTCCTTGCTGGCACCAGTTCACAATAATAGTGTGGGGTACTCCACTCCAACAAGCCATTTCCTGTAAAGGTGCATCATTTTTTTAATTTTAAAAATTCATATATTGCTAATGAACATGTAACTCACCAAGAAGCTTCTTTAGGCCTTGCTGCTTCTGAATGCTGTTAAATTCTGTCTGACATGGAGGATCTGTGAAGAGTCAAATATTTATGACTATGACTACAGTATGTAGACATATAATACAACTGACGGTTATACTGGCCAATTATCTTCCACAGCACATCCTAAGATTCGTTCTATCTACCTATCTATTACATAAAGGATAATATATGAGATATAATTTACATCCTATTTTAAATCACAAGCATGTTTGAAGTCACTGATAAGTTATCTAATCTATTGGAAGGGGGGGGACCTTTGGGTGACATAACATTGATTTATAAAGGGTTACTATATTCCTTGTAAGACACACCTCATCTGCTGCAGAACTTCCCAAGAAAGCAATACTTGTTTAAAGCAAGGTTCTATGTCAGGCGGAGTGTATATTACATTGTCAGTAGCAGTGACTCCACAAAGTGTTAGCCCCCATATCAGTAGCTACCACAATGCCCAATACATTTCTAGTTCCTGCTGATATTTGAAAGGGGTTGTACCAAGTTTTGAAGTGGTCCACTATGCACAAGATAGGGAATAGCGTAGTGAATGGTGGTGGACAGGAGAAAGCTTCAAAACATGGCACAACCCCTTGACAGCCACAGTGTGCCCAATAACGGTCAGAATGTTCCTCTATACAGTGACAGACACAATGCCCTCATAAAATTCTTGTGTTCATGCCTTGAAACACATCTATTATGTGTTTTAGACACTTTGTGCATCACTGGACAAGAGTGTGTCCTAAATATGGATGTGGTATAGCAGGAAGAGGGCGTGACTTAAAATGCTACAATGTCCTCCAAAATAAAACAAAATTTTGTCACAAAGTGAGCTAACCCATATGTGTCTAACATGTTTTAAAGGGGTTGTCCGGGTTCAGAGCTGAACTCAGACATAAGCTCTTCTTCACTCATTTAGCATGTCTGAGTGGAGCATTGGAACATTTCTTGCTCCTATGCTCCCCCTTGTCTGTGCTGCATCGTGCAGGGAAAGGACTGTTTTGTTTATATCCTCACTATTCTAGACGGAAACATCTGACTAGCAATGATCCTGGTGACTTCACTGGCACAAATGGGCGGTCTATAGCGCTGCCCTAGGCTGTTCTACAAACTGAGCATTTGTGCCGGTGATGTAACCAGGATCACTGCTAGGCAGCAGTCTCCTCTTAGCATACTAATGAGAAGCTTGGTACGTCACCGACAGTTAAGAAAACAGACCTTGCCCTGTGCTATGCTTGACTCAGACATGCTAAATGAGTGAAGAAGAGGTTATGTCCAGGTTCAGCTCTGAACCCCGACAACCCATTTAAAGAGTTATTCTCTTCATTTATATATGAGATGAGAATACCCATGCGTTTGCGATGGCCACAATTATGCAAGCATTCAAACTGGCTTTGTTATTCGGTTCCCATAACTCCCATTTACTTTTATTACAGTAATGAAAACAGCGTGGAACAGCCAGTTTATCTGTTTCCATAATCCTAGCCATCTCTGGCTGATAAAACACAGATATGTGTTACCATCTCAGCCATGAACAAATGTATCATATAATGTGAGTAGGGATGAGCAAACCTGTGGAAGTTCAGGTTCACCGGGTTCAGCTGAACTTCAGGTCAAAGTTTCAGTTCGGGACCCGAACTTGAACCCTAACCCCATTGAAGTCAATGCGGACCTGAACTTCAATTTATTATTTTCCATTAAATCATGGTTATATCGGAAAATAATTGCATTCTTAAGACAGAATGCTAAACAGAATGCCCATTTAGGGGTTAAAAAAATAACTCACCTTGATCGTGCTGCAGCAGCTTCTTCTATCTTCACTGAAAAAGACCTGCAATAAGCCTGATGTTGTCACTGTTCAGTGAAGATAGAAGAAGCTGCTGTAGCCCGATTAAGTGAATGAGGTGTTTTTTTCAACCCCTAAATGGCCATATTGTTTTGCATTCTGTCTTAATAATGCTATTATCTTTCGATATAACCAAGTTATAATGGAAAATAATAAAATCACTCGAACACTGAACCTGGACTTTTGCTTATCCCTAAATATGAGCCACTATGATAAATTTGGTGCATTTGTAGACTGAATGATCTATGTTTACACTGTCTAATTATTAGACAGGATTGGTAAATCTGCACCACTGTGTCCATCCACAACTGCTGTATACTTACCTACTCCATTCTTTCCATTACTTCCATATAGCGTCTATTGTTCTAGAGGTCAACACATTCCCACCTAGCAGTAGTAAGCTGAAGCAAATCACTTCTTCATGGAGAGCTGCATGGGGCCTATAGACTGCGTGATGCGGGACTGACAAGTATTGGCCTCAGTACATGAGAATTATAATAATGTAATTGCCATGGTCAATTGAGGTGTATTATGTAATTTCAGTAACAAAAATTCTACACAGTACATGTTTTAAAATACATTACATTATGAAATAACTATTACGTGAAAACTGCTACAGAATAGATTTTCTACAATTTTAAACATTTGTAACGTCATAATGATCTGCGCTACCCTACTGCAGTGCTGTTATATTATCAGTATTGTCCTCTACACAATACTGCACTGGTAGCTTTATAAAAATGTATCCACATTCATGAACATCTTTACGCTACCTTGTTGTCGCTGGAAGCAGTAGCACCACTCATTGTTAGATATTAAACTGTCCTTGTATGTGTCACAGGTATTGAAGAAAGCTTTTGTACACTGCTCATTCTTGTCAATATAAATGCTTCCAAGCTCAGACTGATCCAGCAACAGGTCATAATTCCGATCAAGTCTATTAAACATCCACCCAAGAGAATCCCTGCAGATTGGCAAAATGCTAGTATCAAACCCTAGGAGGCAGATAAACAAAAGTTATTTAGTACTCAATGGACCAGTAATGTCATTTTCTTAAAACTAATAAAACATAGCAAAACATATTATCATCTTTATGTGCCAAATGTACCATGCAGAATACTATCTTACATATTCATTTTCGTTTGTACAGAAACCAAAAAAATGTAAACCGATTTCTACAGCAGTACTATGTGCAGACAGAAATGTGATGAAACCTAAATATACCAAATATACCAACATTGAAGCTGCAACACCAAGGAAAAGCTGTGGAATTATGGAAATCACAGGTTTTAAAGAAATGTTAATGATATGCAAATGATAAAAATATTTAAAACATCTCGATTTGTTTAGTATTGAGTATGAGTGCCATGTGCAGAAACACACACACTTCCATGAGGTTAAAAATGGTTGTCTAAGGAGCGTTCTGCCACGATGACTGCAAATCATCAAGATTCGTTGCTGGCAGATCTCTTTGCAATTACCAACCTAGATGATTTCGATTGAAGTCCAGAGATTCTTCAGGCCATAGTAACATGTTTAGGCCATGCAGGCTGCTCATAGTAGCACAAGCAACGTGCGGACTGGCTTTGTCCTGTTGAAAAACAGCTTCTAAAACACAATGGAGTAATGGACATACCATGACTCATTGATTCAAATCAATGTAACAGTGAGCTGTAAGTGTACCTGAAGACAAGAGGGGTCAGGCTACCATACATTATGCCACTCCACACCATAATCCTGGGAGTAGGACTGGTGTGACATTCCCTTGTGAAAGCCTCTTCAAAAGACAGAACTCCGTTCCAGTCTCCATTGTTGTTTTACTGTGGACCATGATACCCTTTGTAAGAGGGTGCAAGGTGCCGTCATGGACGGAAGATACGTGTCACCGAGGTTCCTGGCCTCGGTGAGGTGAGAGCCGGGTTTTATGTGTCAGCAGCAGCTAGTGCTGCTTGACATTGATAGTTAGTTTGGCTGCAAAGCCAATCCGGGCCGGCTCTTACTGGGAGTAGGCAAAGAGTTGGGTGGGTGCCTACTCCCCACGGTCCAGGCCGGACTTTGCCGGGCTTTTTAAAGGCAGCCACATCAGCAGGTGTGGCTGTGATTGTCCTGGAGCTGCTGCTAGTGTTGTGTTGCTCTCTGGGCTGGAAGGATGAGCTCAGCAAGGAGTCGTGCAGTCGTCCTGGAAGCCTGAAGGTGGATTACCCTGCGGCTGGGCCGACCGCCAGGTGCGAACGCGCACCTAACCATCTCACAGGTGATTGAACCTGGTTTTGGACTCTTTGGTTTTGCTTTTTGTGTTTGCTGAGTGTGAATTAACACCAAGAGACTGTTTATCGTTTATTTTGTGCAAGTGTGAATAAAACACTGTTTATTGCACTTTCTGGACTTCTTGTTTTGCCTCTGTACTGCACCCGCACTGCTACCTACCAGAGCGACTCCCACATTTGGTGTCGGATGCGGGCATGCGCAGTGAGGCTGGCGTAAACGCCGAAGTTTTTTCCCAAAGTGAATGTCATATGTCAAGCCGGCAAAGTTTCAACACGTGAACTCTGATAAGATGGAGGCAGTTGTAAAGGCTCTCGTGGAGGCCAATTTACAGCAGCGGGAGGCCAACAAGCAGCAGCAGGAGACAAACCAGCTGCTGTTGCAACATGTAATGGCTTTGCAAGCGACTGGAGCCTCTCACCGTGCCCATGATGCCCGGAAAGCGGTCCGTGCAGCAATTCCCAAGATGACCCCCGAGGATGATGCCGAGACCTACCTGGCAGTCTTCGAAAAAGTGGCCGTGAGGGAGAAGCTGCCCCGTGACCAGTGGGCTGAGGTGGTCGCTCCGTTCCTGGCTTCCGGACCCCAGCAGGTGTTTTTCGACTTGTCGGACGACCAAGCGGCCGATTATGACACCGTGAAAGGAGAGATCCTAGCCAGACTGGGGTGAACGTGCTGGTCCGCGCTCAAAGAGTCCACCAGTGGGACTTTAAAACGACTGAACCTGCTAGGCCGCAGTACTACGATCTGCTGCACAGGCTGCAAAAGTGGCTGCAGCCTGATCTACTAAGTCCCACTGCCATGCTGGATCGACTGTTGGCGGACATCTTTTGGAGGGCCCTGCCTTATCCCCTCCAGCACTGGGTCGGCCAGGCGTCTCCGGTAAGTGCCCTGGAGATGGTCGACCTGGTGGAGCGTTACGAGGCCACCAGAAACCTGCAGGGGGGTCTTGCTGGGAAGGGGCCAGTCAAACCCCGGAGGCCTCCACCCCAGTTCCGACGACTGGCGACAGAGAGACCTGCACGGAATGTATCCCCTGCGGATCCGCCTCCCGTGGTATGCTGGAGGTGTCAGGAGCCAGGCCACATCAGGGCCGACTGTCCGCATCAGGGTGAGCCGATGGATATGAACTACGGGTATCGCCACTCCCTGTATGCCCGGAAGCTGTGTGCAACTGGCACCCGTGAGGGGCAGGACAATAACCACCTGTGTCAGGTAGAGGTGGGAGATTCTCTGGCGGTGGCCCTGCTGGACTCCGGGAGTTTAGTCTCCTGGTAAGAGCTGCCCTAGTACGGCCTGCGGAGTATACCGGCCGTAAAGTCGGGGTCCTATGCATCCACGGAGACTTAAAAGACTACCCCACTGCATTAGTGACTTTGTCCACAGCTGCTGGTAAGTGGACCCACGAGGTGGCTGTCGCTACCAAACTCCCACATGAACTGATACTTGGGAGGGACTTCCCAGGCTTCCCGGCGCTGTGGCCGGCTATAAAAGTGTCTGATGGGCCCGAGACAGGGGTAACCCTAGTAGAGTGGCCTGATACCACTGGAAGGCCAGAACCCTGGGAGCCCGAATCTGAAGGGCCAGCAGTAGGGGTGACCACTGCTCCAGCGGTAGAGGGGGAGACAACCCCACTGAGTGTAATGGTGGGAGACACGGAGGACTTGCCACCGGGACCTGAGTTGGCAGACCTCAATGTCTCCGGGAAAATTTTGGGACCGCACAACACCGGGACCAAACCCTAACCAGGGCCTGGGAAAGTGTTGTAATGATTGACGGTAAACCCCAGAAACCTGGGGCTGAATTAATGTTTCCACGATTTATTATTCTTCAGGATATGTTGTATCGGGTGAACCAAATCCGAGGTGAGCCAGTTGAACAGTTGGTGGTGCCCACCGCATATCGCAAGCTTGTTATGGAGCTTGCCCACCAACATGTTCTTGGGGGACACATGGGGTGGCAGAAAACGCAGGACCGCGTACTACAGCGATTTTACTGGCCCGGTTTGTTTAAGGAAGTAGAGGAGTTCTGTAAGTCCTGTCCGACCTGTCAGGTAAATAGCCCCCAGCCGCATTACAGAAGTCCCCTGGTCCCTCTCCCAATAATTGAGGTCCCATTCGAGCGTATTGCCATGGATCTGGTCGGACCCGCACCGAAGTCTGCTAGGGGTCACCAACATATCCTGGTGATTCTGGACTATGCTACTCGATATCCAGAGGCGGTGCCTCTGCGACACACATCGGCTAGGCTCATTGCAAAGGAGTTAATGGAGATGTTTACCCGGTGGGCCTACCTAAGGAGGTTCTGACGGACCAAGGGACCCCTTTTATGTCTAAGATTATGAGGGAATTGTGTAAACTGTTGCATATAAAGCAATTATGGACGTCCGTTTACCATCCGCAAACGGACGGCCTTGTGGAAAGATTTAACCAAACTTTAAAAATATGCTAAAAGGGTGGTGTCCCGAGATGGGAAGGACTGGGATCTGCTTCCGCCCTATCTCATGTTTGCAGTGCGAGAAGTGCCCCAGGCCTCTACTGGGTTCTCGCCCTTCGAACTGCTTTATGGCAGACGCCCACGGGGCCTGTTGGACATCGCTAAGGAAGCGTGGGAACAACAGCCCGTCCCCACAAAAGCGTAATTGAATATGTTACCCAGATGCAGGAACGTATGGAGAGGGTGTTACCGCTGGTCCGGGAGCATATGGAGGCAGCACAACAGGCCCAAAGTAGAGTCTATAATCGTCAGGCTCGGTACGAGACTTTAATCCCGGAGACCGAGTTTTAGTTCTGGTACCCACCCTTGACAGCAAATTTCTAGCTAGGTGGCAGGGGCCCTATGAAGTGCTCGAGAAAGTGGGGGAAGTAAATTACAAGGTGCACCAGCCAGGGCGGCGGAAGCCGGAGCAGGTGTATCATGTGAATTTGCTGAAGCCATGGAAGGATAGGAACTCGTCCAGCGATGACAGCCCCCAGCCAGGGCTTCTAGGTGAGAAAGATCCAGCCCCTCACCTCGAAGTCCGGGAAGCAGCAGCCACCGTAAAAATTTCAGATAGCCTATCCTCCAAACAGGTCCAGGAAGTTAAGGAGTTCATTAGTCGGAACACGGATGTGTTCTCGGACCTCCCTGGGCGCACATCCCAAATCCAGCATGACATTATCACTGAGCCTCAGGCCAAAGTCCGGTTAAAGCCGTATCGGGTACCCGAGGCTCGGCGACAAGCCATTGTGAAGGAAGTGCAGCTGATGCTCCAGTTAGGTGTCATCGAGGAGTCAAAAAGTGATTGGGCCAGTCCGATAGTCTTAATACCCAAGCCGGACGGGACATTGAGGTTCTGTAACGATTTCCGCAAGCTGAATGAGGTGTCCAAGTTTGACGCATATCCCATGCCGAGGGTGGATGAGCTCATTGAAAAATTGGGCCAAGCCAGGTATTTTTCTGTCTTGGACCTCACCAAAGGGTACTGGCAGGTACCCTTAACGGAGGCTGCCAAGGAAAAACTGCTTTTATCACACCGGAGGGGTTGTATCAGTACAAGGTATTACCCTTTGGTCTACATGGCGCCCCGCCACGTTTCAAAGGCTTATGGATATTGTGCTTCGTCCACATCGACGGTACGCCTCAGCGTATCTGGATGATATCATTGTCCATAGCACCGACTGGGAGAGTCACCTACCGAAGGTACAGGCCGTAGTGGACTCCCTTAGGAAAGCTGGCTTAACTGCTAACCCAAAAAGTGTGTGGTAGGGTTAGAAGAGACCAAATACCTAGGGTATGTCATTGGGCGGGGGTGGTCAAACCTCAGGTAAACAAAATTGAGGCAATTAAGAATTGGCCCCGACCTGTCACTACGCGGCAAGTAAAATCATTCCTGGGCATGGTGGGATACTACATGAGGTTTATTCCCAACTTCGCTACAATTGCTGCTCCATTGACAAGCCTTTTAAAGGGACGCAGGTCAGTGTCGATCCAGTGGAATGAGCAGGCGGATAAGGCTTTCTCTGCTCTGAAGTCGGCCCTGTGTGGGTCCCCGGTTTTGGTGACGCCCGACTTCAGGAGAGAGTTTGTGGTACAGACCGATGCCTCTGAAGTGGGCCTCGGGGCTGTACTCTCTCAGGAAATCAATGGGGAGGAGCATCCCGTGGTTTTCCTGAGTCGCAAACTCACCCCAGCCGAGACCAGGTACAGTATAGTGGAGAGAGAGTGCCTGGCCATCAAGTGGGCACTAGAGTCTCTCCGCTATTATCTGCTAGGGAGAAAGTTCCGTCTGGTGACCGACCATTCCCTCTAAAGTGGATGTGCCAGGCGAAAGACAGGAATGCTCGGGTCACCAGATGGTTCTTGTCTCTGCAGAACTTCAAGTTCACAGTGGAACACAGGGCAGGCCGCTTGCAAGGAAATGCGGATGCACTGTCTCGAGTACAGTGTTTGGCGTGTGTTCACCCTGTCGGGGTTGAACAAAGGGGGAGGTATGTAAGAGGGTGCAAGGTGCCGTCATGGACGGAAGATACGTGTCACCGAGGTTCCTGGCCTCGGTGAGGTGAGAGCCGGGTTTTATGTGTCAGCAGCAGCTAGTGCTGCTTGACATTGATAGTTAGTTTGGCTGCAAAGCCAATCCGGGCCGGCTCTTACTGGGAGTAGGCAAAGAGTTGGGTGGGTGCCTACTCCCCACGGTCCAGGCCGGACTTTGCCGGGCTTTTTAAAGGCAGCCACATCAGCAGGTGTGGCTGTGATTGTCCTGGAGCTGCTGCTAGTGTTGTGTTGCTCTCTGGGCTGGAAGGATGAGCTCAGCAAGGAGTCGTGCAGTAGTCCTGGAAGCCTGAAGGTGGATTACCCTGCGGCTGGGCCGACCGCCAGGTGCGAACGCACACCTAACCATCTCACAGGTGATTGAACCTGGTTTTGGACTCTTTGGTTTTGCTTTTTTGTGTTTGCTGAGTGTGAATTAACACCAAGAGACTGTTTATCGTTTATTTTGTGCAAGTGTGAATAAAACACTGTTTATTGCACTTTCTGGACTTCTTGTTTTGCCTCTGTACTGCACCCGCACTGCTACCTACCAGAGCGACTCCCCACACCTTCGACAGCATCGGTGTGAGGTCAATGGAAATCCTGTAGCTGGACATCTGGCTTGTAACCCAAATGTCATGAAAACTCTTCTGAGGGTTTGTGTAGACACTGTTTGTCCCCTTAAGCTTGGTCCAATTTCACTGTCATTCCAGTTCATCCTTGTTCTCCCACCCATCAGGACACACAACTTTAAACAGTGCTGACACCTCAGCCTAGGCACATAACGATATGCCAGAGTGATAAGCCAAGGTCTCTAATTTCAAGGAATCTGTCTCTTCCAGTTTGCAACAAATGGAGATAACTGTCACGTCAATGAACAGGAGGCAACATACAATCATCCCATGAGACTTGATCCAATTTTTGAGGTTTCATGTGGCAGAAAACTTGGCTTCCAATCTGGCTTTTATGCTGCTTCAACATTCAACAGATTGGAGCTAGGTGCTTGAAAATGTGATCATCTGCAGATCTTAGTGATATTGTTACTTCCTTGATTTGCATAACCTTACAGCTTATTCTTTTTGGTGTTGCAATTTCAATGTTGAGAAGTGAAGATAAAATAAAAATTGTGTTTAAAATAATTGTTACAAAAGTACAAGTTCTGAAGCAGATGAATACCTTTTGTGCATTAACCCTTTCACATATATTTCTAACCCCTCAACTACCAAGCAAGCTTCAGTTTTTTACTCCCTGCCTTTCTTTTTTTTTTTATGTTCACGCAGCTGTGTGAGGGCTTGTTTTTTGTATGTTGTACTTTCTAATAGCACCATTTTATATTGCATGCCATGTAAATTCCAAATGGGGTAGTATTGTGAAAAAATGCAATATCGCAATAGTTTTATGGATAACTACATGGAGAGCTGTAATGATGATGACCAGAAAGAGACCACCAGCGACAATGATTGGACCATAGATCAGGATCGTGTGACTAAAGTCTCAGGTGATAACTGGGACCCCTGAGAGAAGAAGAGGCAGCAGGAAAAGGATTAGTGCCACAGGACTGAAGAGAAGCCAGTTCACTGGTCTGTGCTGCAACCCCTGGATACATCTGACACAGATAAGATGGCGTAAGGTGACTCCAAAGTCCATGAGATTGAATTTTAACCAGGATTTAAGTTTCCTGTTAACTTTTTTTTTAAGCAGTTTAGAGAATGCATTCATAAACTTCTATAATTTCAGTTCACTGATTTTTTCTTTGGTATCTCTAAATTAGCACCATTTACTGTAGATTATTGGCAATTTAAAATAACTGCTTTGTGATGTTCTGTTCTTATGTTAGACATATAACCAAATTTACTGGAAGCTCAAGAAAATCAATCGTTTGAATGCACTTGGAACTGGTTACCGTTTATGTATTTTAAAGTTGTGCAGAACTAGGAAACATGGCTGCTTTCTTCCGAAACCAGTATCATAACTGTTCACATGTTGTATGTGGCATCAAAACTCCATGTTTGTGGCATCAAAACTCCATGTTTTTCTAATTCTGTACAACATCCTTTACTTTCCATAGGATGTAGAAAATGCAAAAGAGCACCCCTGTCTTTTGACCTCTGGGGACAAGTTTTTAAACTATAGCATTCTGCTTATATTGGGCTCCAAATAATTTTTTCAATTAATCTTTATTAGTTTGTCTTCTATAGCTTTCAATTTCACTTCCTCTGCAGACAATTCTGTCTACTGCTCAGTGAAATTTTTCAAATCTGTCAGAGAGTTGCTCTGATGGCTCAATCTGTACTTTCATCTCTAGTTCCTTGATAGTTTATAAACACTCATTTGAGTTATATTCTTGTCAAGCATAAATTTTCTGCCACCCTCACAGGGTGACAGGAGAACGAGTTGACAGGCAGCTAAGCTTTTTCTTAACAATGCAGGTAGACGTTGGGGGTCCTTTAAAGCTTTTATTGAAAGGGTCAGTGTAAAACTACAACAAGAAATAATGCTTACTATGAGGCAAATATACACATATCACAGTACACATGACATAACATAGCAAAAGCATATGTAATATACAAACATATAGAAATACATATGGGATGAATAATATATAGGCCGCGTGAGGGCAAGATGTCTGACTAACCATGAGCAAAGCTGACCACATAGTATTAACTTCGGCATAGCTAAAGTCACAACAATACAAAGATAACCCTGTGTGGAATGAGAAAGGTAAGTAGGACATGTTTGGCTTCCATGAAGACAAGATGGCTAATGCTAGAAAAAGGGGCAGGACCAAAGAAGCAGGAGCTGGAAAGGCCAAACATACGAGAGCTCAGAAGGAGCTAATCACTAATATAGGAAGTGGTATAAAACAGGCTACATTATGACAGTAGATGGTGCTGTTTGCAAAGTAATTAACAGGTGGCAATACATTACAATAGGGCAGTGATGGGCAAAGTGCGGCTCTCCAGCTGTTGCAGAACTACAACTCCCAGCATGCAAAGACTGTCTACAGCTATTAGACTACTGCAGGGCATGGTGGGAGTTGTAGTTTTGCAACAGCTGGAGAGCCGCACTTTGCCTATCACTGCAATAGGGAATATGAAAATGCACAATAAAACAGATATTACTGCTTGCGAAGGCATGACAATAAGACTTCAGCTTAAGTGAGTGTTTATGAACTTTTAGGAGTGAAGAGATATGGGCTACAGATGAGCTCTGACAGTTTTGATTGAGAATAAGAAGAAAACAGTTTGCAGAATCAGTGAAAACTGAGGGCTGTAGAAGACAAACTGTTGACATTTTTTAATGAGCAATTGGAAAAATTATTTTTAGCCCAATAATAAAAAAATACCCCCAAAAGAGACCATATCCTTTAATTTCTATGTATGATATTTTATATATTTATTGCATATTTGAAATGTTTAAATAGGGAAAAAGCTAAACAGAGAAACAGGGATTTTTATGTAGAGTGATTGGCCTTATCATGTTATTATACCCAAGGGCGGACTATCCGGGACCTACAGGGAAATTGCCCAGTGGGATGATGGCCAGGAGGCTTCCCAAGGCCTCCTCTCTGCCTCTGGCCAGGTACATCATGAGCTCTCAGCGGTAATTAACGCTGTGGCTGCACATGCCCTCCTGAATTCAACTGCTGTGGCGAGCTACTCACCTCTTAAGCCCCCTGCTCAGAATCAGTATCAGAGACAACTGGAAGGAAGGAAAATGTCAGCTTTTGATGGCCCCACAGAGGGACAGCTTTTTGAGCAATATATTGTGCCGCACTGTGGAATATGGTTCCTCTGGGATGGGATTTTGCGCTATGGTATTGTTGACCCTGCCTACTTGTGCTACCCCACCTTCTGTCAATTTGGACCCGCCTACAACATGGGGCCACATTTAGGCTTTTTCTCCAGGGCCATTATAAGCTCTCATTCCACCCTTGATAATAACACATTCAATATATAGCTTTTTAGTAATCATTTATATGATCTACATCACGCCCACTTACTGGTCAAATAATTTGTTGATGGAATACAGATATTTCTTTGCCAAAAGGCTTGACTGGAAGAATGAACAAATGCCATGACTACTGTTACTGTTCAGGAAATTTCAGGCAATGGGACATGGAAGAATCAGGAAAATGATTATGACGTACCGTATATACTCGAGTATAAGCCGACCCGAGTATAAGCCGACCCCCCTAATTTTACCCTAAAAAACTGGGAAAAGTAGTGACTCGAGTATAAGCCGAGGTGGAAATGGATGTCACTGTTATGGGGGGTATCTGTGGATGGCACTGTTATGGGGGATCTGTGGATGGCATCCACAGCCCCCCATCCCATAACAGTGCCATTCACAGCCCCCCGATCCCATAACAGTGCCATTCACAGCCCCCCCCCCATCCCATAACAGTGCCATCCACAGCCCCCTCATCCCATAACAGTGCCATCCACAGCCCCCTCATCCCATAACAGTGCCATCCACAGCCCCTCATCCCATAACAGTGCCATCCACAGCCCCCTCATCCCATAACAGTGCCATCCACAGCCCCCTCATCCCATAACAGTGCCATCCACAGCCCCCTCATCCCATAACAGTGCCATCCACAGCCCCCTCATCCCATAACAGTGCCACCCACAGCCCCTCTTCCCATAACAGTGCCATCCACAGCCCCCTCATCCCATAACAGTGCCATCCACAGCCCCCCTTCCCCCTCCCCCCATTACCGCTCCTGTAAAGTTTTAAAATTCAATTACTCTTGCCCCTCCTCAAATACTTTACCTCCTCACATGCCGCACTGAATCCTCCAGGCAGACCGGGCGGGCGGCGCAGCGTGACTGACGTCACGTGCCTGCGCCGCCTGCTTCATTCATAAAGCAGGCCGGGCAGGCACGTGACATTAGTTAGTCATGCTGCGCTCGCCCGCCGCAAATGCCCGCCCCCAGCTCCTCCTCCCGCTTCGTCTCGAGTATATGACTCGAGTATAAGCCGAGTTTGTGTTTTTCGGCACAAATTTTGTGCTGAAAAACTCGGCTTATACTCGAGTATATACGGTAACTTACAACAAAGTTACTATTTTAACCTGACTTGAGTGGATGCAGATGCCTAAATGTGTGTAGTTTCCATTAACTGTAAAAAATAATTATATATTGAAACTTGAATTATAATATTGCATCAAATAATGATATTGCGTCAATTGAAACAAGGCCCTCTCTCCTGCCTTGTGCCATTTATAATACTGGCATCTTATTTTGTGGCAGGGGGCCATTGGACCACCTCAGATACCTAAGGCAACGAACAACTGTAACCACTGCCTTCTCTGAACTGATTATTCAGAGACATAGTTATAACAGTGTAAAAAATATTTCTTACTACTTCTTTCTGGTCTTGAAGTTGATTTGGTTTTCTTCTTCTGGAATCCACTCTCATGAAGTGCTTTAAACCAGTCTCTTAGTCGATTAGCAATTTCTCTGAACTCCTGATCAGTGCACACTGGAAAAAAAAAAAAGATAAATGTACATTTACCTTTACATTTAGAAATGATATTTCTACATCAATATTTATGTTCACAAATTGCTTTTTCTGAATTTGATCTTCTGACGGGATGATACTATAACATAAAATGTGCAATAAAATGTATAAAATGTATTCCATAACATAGTAGATACATGGATCTACCTAAACTTTATGCTACTCTGCAATTACATTAAATATAGGAAACCTCATAGTGATCACACTGATTGTCTTATCACAACACTACTGTGCACTGTGTAATGCTTAATTTCGTTTGTTTTTTACTTCAGATCATTTTTATAGAGTTTTTATAACATAGGAAAATGACAATAACAACCCAGTGCCAAAGCACGGTGTTCCAGTATACAAAAGAACATCTAAAAGTACAATATTTCACATCGATATCCCCCTAAACCCTTAAAGAGGACCTTTCACCGGTCCAAAGTTTGTTAGTGAAAGGTATGTACATGCAGAGCGGCACCCAGGGATGTCCCTGCACTTACTTGTATCTCTGGGTGCCGCTCCGTTCGCCTGCTGTAGCCCCCGGAACCGGCACTCGTGCTTCTGATAATTTTGCCTTGGGCGGAGACATCCTCTTTTGCCCTGGGCGTCTCCTTCTCCCAGGCTAGAACGCTGGCCAATTGCAGTGCTCAACTCATATCCTGGGAGGTTGCAGGATATGAGCTGAGCGCTGCGATTGGCCAGCGCACCAGCCTGGGAGAAGGAGACGCCCAGGGCAAAAGAGGATGTCTCCGCCCAAGGCAAAATTATCAGAAGAACAAACGCCGGTACCGGGGGCTACTGCAGGCGAACGGAGCGGCACCCAGGGATAATAGTAAGTGCAGGGACATCCCTGGGTGCTGCTCTGCATGTACATACCTTTCACTAACAAACTTTGGACCGGTGAAAGGTCCTCTTTAACAACGCCCCCCCTCCCCCAGTGCAGCAACCACGAGCAAATGATAAAGAAAACAAAATAGGGAATAGGTCATAAATCTGTCAATAGTCCCTATTATACTATAAAGGGTAAAATCTCTTTAGTCATTCCTAATACACTAAGATTGTGTGCTTCCGATTCTAAGAGCAGACAATCCATATATCTTTTTTGTGTTCCCCTTTTGATAAAAATTCCTTTTTCTAACTTGAGTAAACTCGCTATTGTAGCCTGATATTGTCTTTGCTATTGCCATTTTATCACCGTCCTGCAGGGGTAGGTTGTCCACATATCCCAACACACATGTTAAGGGATTCTGTGGTATAGAGACCTGGTAAACTCTTCTGAGTTCATTCATCAATGCAGACCAAAAGACTAACAGCTTTAAACAGCTCCAAAAAAACATAATAATTCTGCCGGGGTTCCTGCAAATCGTGCGCATTAGGGCGTGTCACGTACACCAATTTTGTGTAAAAAATATGGGGTGCAGTACACTCTATGGAGTAAAAGCAGTTGAGATACACACTGTGCAGGACTGATGGACAGGTACTTAGTTTGTTGTAGAACCCATTCCCAAACATCGAGAGATATCTCCCCAACATACTTTATCCATGATTTCCTGACTTCCTGTAGACACATGGCTTGTTTCCTCATTAAACGCCTGTACACCGCAGAGATCAGCCCTTTCGTGGAGAGAGCAGTTTTCAATAATTCATATATAACACATTTAGTTGGGAGAATAGATCTAAGTTTATTCTGGGCCTGCAAGGCATGCCTAACCTGAAGGTAGTAATAAAATGTGGTGTGGGGTATCTATAACTCCTCCTGTACCTGGGTGAATGATTTAAGAACCCCATCCCTATACATATGTTTAACCAACACAATGCAATGTGAGCGCCAAGTATCAAGTTGTGATAGATTATACACCTCCACCAATCTGTCGTTATTCCAAAGAGGCGCACAATATATACTGCCCTCTATTCCCAGCTCCTGTTTGCCCCTATTACAAACTCTGTACATCAACTGAAAAATTGGCCTTCCTAATTCCTGCCTATTGAAAAGCATCTGTCTCAAGTTTTAGAAAAATTGGACCGTAACCTACCATCTTCTGGATAATATTGGCATTAGAATCTACAGAATTGGATAAGCCCCACCCAGCAAACTGTTGCATCTGGGAGTCTAGAAAATATAGCTACATATTAGGCAGCGCTAGACCTACCTCCTAAATTGATGGTTGCAGATTTTCTAGCTTAATTCTAGGTGGGCCAGTCTTCCAAATTTCCTTTGTGGTGGCATTGCAGGAATACAGTACACTTACAGCCATACGGAATGACTGATTGCTTGGAATCCCAACAGGTAGATATTTTGTGGATGTCTTACTGTAAAGAGATGCTCCAAACAAGTAGGGATTGCCCAAAGCAGAGAATTTCTTTACCACCTTAAAGATGCAGCGAGTTTTTTTTTTTTGTTTTCATTTTTTACTCCCTGCCTTCTTGGAACCATAACTTTTTAATTTTTCCGTTCACATAGCCATATCAGAGCTAGTTTTTGCCAGACAAGTTGTACTTTCTAATAGCAGCATTTAGTAGTACTGCATATAGTGTAGTGGGAAGCTGGAAGAAAATTCCAAATCGGGTGGAATTCTGCCATCGTTTTATGGGTTTCAATTTTACGGCATTTCCTATGTGATAAAACTTACCTACTGTAACTTCATTCTCTGGGTCAGTATAACTATGGCAACACCACATTTTTATATTTTTTTCTTGGGTTTTTATACTTCTTTGCACTTCCATATTCTGACCCCTATAGCGTTTTTATATTTACAGTGGCATGAAAAAGATTTGGCACTCCTGTTCAAAATGTCTGTTACTGTGAACAGTTGAAGATGAAGATGAAATGATCTCTAAACGGCATAAAGTTAAAGATGACACATTCCCTTTGTATTTTAAGCAAAAACATTTTTTTATTTTCATCTCCTACATTTTCAAAAAAACTAAAAAAGGAAAAATGCCAGAAGCAATAGTTTGGGCATCCTGCATGGTTAGTACCTAGTAGCATCCCGTTTGGCAAGTATCACAGCTTGTAAACACATTTTGTAGCCAGCCAAGAGTCTTTCAATTCTTGTTTGAGGGATTTTCATCCTTTCTTCCTTGCAAAAGTCTTCCAGTTCTGTGAGATTCCTGGGCCTAGCCACAGATTTTTCAATGATGTTCAGATCAGGGGACTGGGAGGGCAATGATAAAACCTTCAGCTTGCACCTTTTGAGGTCTATTGTGGATTTTGAAGTGCGTTTAAGATTTTTACAGATGGTGTTATGTTTGCGTCCAGAATTTGCTTGAATTTCCCTGAATCCATTCTTCCCTCTAAACATGAAATATTCCCTCTGCCATTGGCTGTAACACAACCCCAAAACATGATTGATCTTCCACCATGCTTAATGGTTGGAGAGGTGTTCTTTTTATGAAATTCTGCACCCTTTTTCTCATACCTTTGATCATTCTGGCCAAAAGGTTCAAGTTTAACTTTATCGGTCCATGGGAGTTGTTTCCAAAATGCATCAGGCTTAGATGTTCTTTTGCATACTTCGGATGCTGAATTTTTGAGGACGCAGGAGAGGTTTTCTTCTAATGACTCTTCAATCAAGGCTATATTTGTGCAAGGTATTGCTGAACAGTATAACATTGTACCAGAAGTACAGAGTCTGCTAAATCTTTCTGAAGGTCTTTTGCAGTCAAGTGAGGGTTTTAATTTACCTTTCTAGCAATTCTATGAGTGGCTGTCTCCTAGGGGCCTTTACAATGCGATCATTTGATTGCTTCTCCAAATAAACTACATTGACATTAGTATTGCAGCCTATGGGATATTCACTATGTTTCTTTGGAACCCTGCCACAGGGCAGGCCTTGGAGCCTTCAGAAGACCAGTGGCTGTTATAGCAACTAAATGGCTCCATTGATCTGAGTGCAGCGCACCGAAGAAAAGACCAATCAGATGCCTTAGTTGAAATTGACCACAGCATCCAAGGAGTTAAATGCCTATTATCTGCTTTATTGCCGATCATGGACTCTGCCTCTGCATGTCTGTTGTGTAAAACACAGCTACAGTGTTGCTCAGCTCCTGAGTGGGCATCATCTTTAAAGTCTCAATTTGCCCTGTAGATGTATGGTGCAAGTTGTGAAGTGATTAAAACATTATTTTGTTGAGAACTTAAAATCAGAGGCTTTGACATTCTCTCTGGCATACTAGAAGAATCTAACACTTGGTCGGATTATATTGACTGGCAGCATATTGAGACAGATTTACTAATCCTGTAGATGGTCTGTCTAGACTTGCAGAAGATTTATCATACTGGCTGAGGGTGGATAATACATTTGGTATGAGGATAGATACACCCCCTTGACATCTAGGCATAGCAGATTTTTGTAAAAATAGATTATCTAAAAATGCACCACATTTTTGCGCATGTACAGCAAAGTCTAGGTGTCTTGAGGCTATTAAATGTGGGCCTTTATTAGTAGAATAATATACCATTCAATAATTTCTAAATAATAGTATTTCTATTGTGAAATCATGATAATGTAGTTAACTTGTGTATATATTCACACATAAGGGCACACTCATTGAGACCAGTGATTAACCTCTTAAGGACACAGGACGAAGCCGTACGTCCTGTGTCCTGTCCCTAAAGATGGTGCCCGCTCCTGCTTCATGCGGGCGCCCGCATGGTTCTTGTAGCGGACACCCGCGGCTAATGTCCGCAACCGGCAGCAATGCTGATCGGACATTTAACCCCTCAGATGCCGTAGTCAATACTGACCACAGCATCTGAGTGCGCACAAACCGAAAGTTTTACTTTCGGTTTGTTCTCCGGCTCCCCCGTGTGGCGATCAGAGGAGCCGCAGTGCGCCTGTAGTAGCCTGGGTTTCTATGAATGAAACCCAGGCTGCTCTGTAGTATTTCCTATGGAGCCTTGCCTGTAATAGGCTTCATAGGAAATATGTCATTTTTTCATACATTCTAATGCTATTGCATTGGAATGTATAATAATCGCAATCAAATGATTGTAAGTTATAGTTCCCTATGGGAACTATATAAAATTGTAAAAAAAAAAAAAAAAAGTTACAAAAAAAAAAACAACCATAAAAGTTCAAATCACCCCCCTTTTGATAAAATAAAAATAAAAAACATAAAAAAATACACATCATGGGTGTTGCAATGTGTGAAAACGCCAATACTATAAAAATGTTAAAAAAATATTCCCCATACGTCAAACAGCAAAATGGAAAAAAGCGTCCAAATGGCGGATTCGCCATTTTTGGTCGCTTAATTTTCCACAAAAAATTACATAAAAGGTGATCAAAAAGTCATACACACCCCAGAATAATATCAATAAAAATTTAATATAGCTCTGTACATATAATTACAAAAAAGTTATAGGGGTCAAAACATGGTGACAAAAAAGTAAAACTGATTTTTTCACACTTTTGAATTTTTTTTTCACTATCAAAACGCAAGAAAGCCTATACATATAGGGTATCACCGGATTCGTAGTGGCCTGTAGAGTAAAAGTAACCAGTCAGTTTTATCGCACATCGAATGTCGGAATTGCTTTTTTTTTTTTGCAATTTCACCCAATTTGGAATTTTTTTCCTGCTTCCCACTACATCATATGCAATATTAAATTGTGTCGTTAGAAAGTACAGCTTGTCCTGCAAAAAACAAGCCCTCATATGGTTATGTGAACCAAAAAATAAAAAAGTTATGGCTCTGGGAAGGCAGGGAGCGCAAAACGAAAACTCAAAAAATAAACCTCCGGTCCTTAAGGGGTTATGATGCCAGTCTTAATTGTGCCTGCGCTGCTGGAGGAAGCGTCAAAGTTATGTGGAGGTGCAGGCCTCTACTTAACTTTGTCGCTTCCTCCAGCAGGACATGCTACAATGTAAATACTGGAGTACAAAATTATGAATAAGACAGCCCTGCCACTTTTCCAATGGGGAAATGTTACACATTTTGTCGCAAAATGGCTTGCATCAAAATGTGTGACTGATATATGCCACAAAAGTGGCGTATATGAGTATATAAATGGGCCACATATAGTATATCTTATTTATCCTTTATATGACAGCCACAATGATGATATTTTGTAAAGATTTTTTTTCATTTTATAGGCCAATATTGGAAGGATTACAGAATCACATACAGGCAATGATTTACTGGAGATTTTACTAGATTAAAGCATGTTTCTAAAGATCTCAACAAATACCAATGCGAGATATAAGAAAACAATATGCTACTTGCTGCTTCAGAGTGCCTGCTCCATTTTTATGTGCATTGTAAAAACAAGAGCACTTCACCCCTCAGGCTCCCACTTGTTCATCATATAAAAAAAAATGTTTTCTCTCTCTACATGGTGCACATGAATTCTGTTATTCAACTTTGCTTGACATGCTGTCAAATACTTACACACAATTTTGTGATATAGAGAACAAATAAAATGAATTATAGTACAAGGCCTGACAAATGCATTAAAAACAAGTGAACTTAAAAAAAATCTTTGCTGCTATAAAATATTCATTATACTTAGCTTAAAGGAAATGTGTCAACAAAAATGTTATCTGACAGATAAAATCAGATAGCAGCCCATCTCCTTTTTTCTAATCTCTTTTTATTTTCTGATTGCAGATTTATTTCCTGAACATGATTATAGGGGCTGCCATCTTGCCTGAGCTATTCTTAACAGCGTTTACAAAGCATTAAGAAAATTGCTTTACGGCAGCTCCATGGTCCACAGACAAATGGTTAAGATAGTTTTCTAGGCTTGCTCTGTGACCTGTGCAGAGGTCATTGTACAAGCAAGGAGTAGGTAATCTTTGACCTATTGTGAATGGTGGATCCTGTCTCATCTATACACAGAGGTGATATCATTACAGGCAGGATTAGAATGAGCTAACTGCAGCATAGTGATCTGTACAAACCAAGAAGTGGCACCAATTAGACATAGTTGCCAATGTGAAAACTGCAGGATTTTATATTTTTTGAAATATATGGAATACATGGAAATTTAAAAACAACATCAACAATTTTTAAACAAATATGTTAAACATAAAAAAGGGATTTAAACAGAAGGTCATTTTCTAAATACACATTTCCTTTAAAATGGTAAAGGATTTAACATTACACCAATCTGGCTGCAATATTTATTAGTTTATGTAGGTCTCACAAAGTATGCAGTCTATGATTAGGGATGAGCGAACCCGAACTGGATAGTTCGGGTTCGTGCTGAATTTTGGGATGTTCGGGACACGGACCCAGACCCGAACATTTTCAAAAAAGTTCGGGTTCAGGTCCGTTCGACGATTTCTTCCCGCTTTCTGAAGGGCTGCACAGCAGCCAATCAGCTAGCGTTTTACTCCTTGCCCTAAGAAGCCATCACAGCCATGACAAACCAATGGCATGGCTGTGATTGGCCAAGCACAGCATGTGACCCAGCCTCTATTTAAGCTGGAGTCACGTAGCGCTGCACGTCACACTGCTCTGATTAATGTAGGGAGAGGACGCAGCTTCTGTGAGGGCGAGATTAGGCAGGGAAAAGTCAGCAAAAACACCTAATGAAGTGATCGATCTACAGCTGTGAATCATTCAACTTCTGTTAGTTAATTGCTCACTGGTTTTTAGGCTGCACAGAGCGTTTTTCTGTCACTTTTTTCTGGGGTGATCGGCGGCCATTTTGTGTCTTGTGGTGCACCAGCACAAGCTGCCACCAAGTCCATCAAAACTAGTTTTTTTTTTTTTTCTATATCCTACATCAGGGGCTTGACTGTGCTTGTTGTCACTCCTAGAAACTCAGGATAGAAATTTCAATATTTAATTAAGGGGTTAAATTCAATTGATGAAATAGCAATGCCCTAAATCTGGTGTTCCAGCTGTGGCTAGCCAAGTGTAACACTGTCTGCTGTCTGGCAAAGGATAGATTTTTTTCTGTGGTGAAATTCAATTGCCAAAATAGAACCCCCTAAATCTGGTGTCCCAGCAGTGGCTGGCAAAGTTTAATAGTGTCCTGCAAAGGATAGATAATTTTCTGGGGTGAAATTCAATGGCCAAAATAGCAATACCATAAATTAGTGGTTTCAGCTGTGGCTGGCCAAGTTTAATAGTGTCCGGCAAAGGATATATTTTTTTTCTGGGGTGAAATTTAATTGCCAAAATAGCACTACCCTGAATCTGGTGTTCCAGCTGTGACTGGACAATTTCCCTAGTGTCCGTCAAAGGATAGATTTTGTTCTGGGATGAAATACAGTTGCAAACATAGAAATACAGTAAATCTGGTGTTCCAGCTGTTGCAGGCCTAGTTTAAATCTGTCCGTAAAAGGGTATATTTTTTTCTGGGGTGAAATTTAATTGCCAAAATAGCAATACCCTGAATCTGGTGTTCCAGCTGTTGCAGGCCTAGTTTAAATCTGTCCGTAAAAGGATAGATTTTGTTCTGGGATGGAATACAGTTGCAAAAATAGAAATACAGTAAATTTGGTGTTCCAGCTGTTGCAGGCCTAGTTTAAATCTGTCCGTAAAAGGGTATATTTTTTTCTGGGGTGAAATTTAATTGCCAAAATAGCAATAACCTGAATCTGGTGTTCCAGCTGTTGCAGGCCTAGTTTAAATCTGTCCGTAAAAGGATAGATTTTGTTCTGGGATGGAATACAGTTGCAAAAATAGAAATACAGTAAATCTGGTGTTCCAGCTGTTGCAGGCCTAGTTTAAATCTGTCCGTAAAAGGGTATATTTTTTTCTGGGGTGAAATTTAATTGCCAAAATAGCAATACCCTGAATCTGGTGTTCCAGCTGTTGCAGGCCTAGTTTAAATCTGTCCTTAAAAGGGTATATTTTTTTCTGGGGTGAAATTTAATTGCCAAAATAGCAATACCCTGAATCTGGTGTTCCAGCTGTTGCAGGCCTAGTTTAAATCTATCAGTAAAAGGGTATATTTTTTCTGGGGTGAAATGTAATTGCCAAAATAGCAATACCCTGAATCTGGTGTTCCAGCTGGTGCAGGCCTAGTCTAAATCTGTCCTTAAAAGGGTATATTTTTTTCTGGGGTGAAATTTAATTGCCAAAATAGCAATACCCTGAATCTGGTGTTCCAGCTGTTGCAGGCCTAGTTTAAATCTGTCCGTAAAAGGGTATATTTTTTTCTGGGGCGAAATTGAATTGCCAACATAGCAATACCCTGAATCTGGTGTTCCAGCTGTTGCAGGCCTAGTTTAAATCTGTCCGTAAAAGGGTATATTTTTTTCTGGGGTGAAATTTAATTGCCAAAATAGCAATACCCTGAATCTGGTGTTCCAGCTGTGACTGGACAATTTCCCTATTGTCCGTCAAAGGATATATTATTTTCTGGGGTGAAATACATTTGCAAAATTAGAAATACAGTAAATCGGATGTGCCAGCTGTGGCTGGACAAGTTTAATAGTGTCCGGCAAAGGATATATTTTGTTCTGGGGTGGAATTCAATTGCCCAAATAGCAATACCATAAATCAGTGGTTTCAGCTGTGTCTGGCCAAGTTTAATAGTATCCGTCAAAGGATAGATTTTGTTCTGGGGTGAAATTAACTTGCCAATATAGCAATACCCTGAATCTGGTGTTCCAGCTGTTGCAGGCCAATTGTTAATCTGTCCGTAAAAGGGTAAATTACACTCAGCGTGCATCTCCAAGTATATTTCTTTCCGTAAAAGGGTATATTACAAAAAGTGTTATATTACAATTGTTGAAAGCATTATCCTGTAAATCTGCACGCACTATTTTGCATCTCATAGTGTATTTCTGTCCGTTAAAGGGTATATTACACAAAGTGTTAAAATACAATTGCTGAAGGCATAATCCTACATATTTTTTCACACGCTACTGTGCATCTCCAAGTGTAAATCTGTCCATAAAAGGATACCTTTCATCCAGGGCCGAAATACTAGGCCTACAATTGATATTCCCCTAAATCAGTGGTTACTGCTGTGCCTGGATTAGTGTAATACGGTACATAAATAAATAGGCAGATAGTGTTAGGTGCCTGCAAAAAAAAGGCCAGAATTTGAAATCAATACATTGGGCCAAATATTTTTTTCTTATTGTGGTGCTTGGTGAACGGTAACAATGAGGAAAAAATCTAGTAAGAGACGTGGACGCGGTCGTGGTGGCGTTAGTGGACCCTCTGGTGCTGAGCGATGACGTGGCCATTCTGCCACAGCCACACGTCCTAGTGAACCAACTACCTCAGGTTCCAGTACCCGCCAGAATTTACAGCGATATTTGGTGGGTCCCAATGCCGTTCTAAGGATGGTAAGGCCTGAGCAGGTACTGGCGCTAGTCAATTGGGTGTCCGACAGTGGATCCAGCACGTTCACAACATTATGTCCCACCCAGTCTTCTGCAGAAAGCGCACAGGTGGCGTCTGAAAACCAAGCCCATCAGTCTGTCACATCACCCCCCATGCATATCAGGGAAACTGTCAGAGCCTCAAGTTATGCAGCAGTCTCTTATGCTGTTTGAAGACTCTGCTGGCAGGGTTTCCCAAGGGAATCCACCTAGCCCTTCCCCAGTGGTGGAAGACATAGAATGCACTGATGCACAACCACTGATGTTTCCTGATGATGAGGACATGGGAATACCACCTCATCGGAGTCCGCACGTCTCTGATGATGACAAAACACAGGTGCCAACTGCTGTGTCTTTTTGCAGTGTGCAGATCGAACAGGAGGTCAGGGAGGAAGATTGCGTGGAAGACGATGCAGGGGACGATGAGGTCCTAGACCCCACATGGAATGAATGTCGTTCCACTGACTTTCATAGTTCAGAGGAAGAGGCAGTGGTGAGAGCGAGCCAACAGCTTAGCAAAAGAGGGAGCAGGGGGCAAAAGCAGACCAGCCGCCGCCAGGAGAGTTCGCATGCTACTGGCCACCGTCACCAGGGACCGAGCACCCCAAAGGCAGCTTCAAGGAGTTCCCTGGCATGGCACTTCTTTAAACAATGTGCTGACGACAATAAGGTTTGCACGCTGTTCCATCAGAGCCTGAAGCGAGGCATTAACGTTCTGAACCTTAGCACAACCTGCATGACCAGGCATCTACATGCAAAGCATGAACTGCAGTGGAGTAAACACCCTAAAAGCAAGGAACTCACTCAGGCTTCCCCTGCTCCCTCTTCTGCTGCTGCCTCGGCCTCTTCCTCCGCCTCGGGAGGAATGTTGGCACCTGACGCCCACGAAACAGAGGATGTGCCATCGACACCACCACCTGCGTCACCAAGCATCTCCACCATGTAACACGGCAGCGTTCAGCTCTCCATCTCACAAACCTTGGAGAGAAAGCGTAAATTCCCACCTAGCCACCCTCGAGCCCTGGGCCTGAATGCCAGCATTTCTAAACTACTGGCCTTTGAAATGCTGTCATTCAGGCTGGTGGACACAGACAGCTTCAAACAGCTGATCGCGATGGCTGTCCCACAGTATGTTGTTCCCAGCCGCCACTACTTCTCCAAGACAGCCGCCAAAGATCGCAGGGCATCATTCTTTGCATCCTGTAGCCTCCTCCTCCTACTCGGCTTCCTCATCCTCTGATACCACCTGCTCATCCAGTCAGCCACACACCTTCATCATTAGAAAACGGGGTGTGGTGTTTAACAAGCAGGATATGCTCAACCCATATGCAGTTGTGCATGTATATAGGGGAGCACATCCTGCACTTGCAGTCCGTTGCTAGGAGCAATCAACAGCAAAAAATGCATACAATGGAAGATGCCAGCAACGGACTACAAGTACCACTCTGATATGGTTCTGGGCCATATCAGTTGGTCTCGGGTGGGGCTCACAGACACCTCCTATTGCAAGCATTGTTACATGCTGGAGGCCAATGGTGAGCTGTTTGTGAGTCAGGCCTTACGTTCCCGTAATGCCCAATGGCCCCTGGTATCGCCCATACGGCACAGGTAGGTTGAGTGGTAGGGTCTCGGGCTACTTGAGAGACCTTGACGTGGTGTCCGAGCTTAAGACATGTCCTCCTAGTAGGATGTGTCGAACTAACCTCTCAATTTTAACATTAGTACGATGGTTTAGCATTGCCGCAGAGTGCACCTGCCTTTGCTATGGTTATGTTTTTGATTGTTCTCCACATCCACATTATCGTTATAGTATGTAGGATGGTTATTGTGGTACTTGTAGTCCGTTGCTGGCATCTTCCATTGTATGCATTTTTTGCTGTTGATTGCCACTAGCAACGGACTACAAGTGCAGGATGTGCTCCCTTATATACATGCACAACTGCATATGGGTTGAGCATATCCTGCTTGTTAAACACCACACCCCGTTTTCTAATGGTTTATATGTTTGGAGGTGTATAAACTCCAATTTAAATGTGCCTGCTTTTCATCTACAGGCTACATTCAGGTGCACCTTGGAGGCTCTGGGCCATATCAGTCGGTCTCGGGTGGGGCTCACAGGCACCTCCCACCTCCCATTGCAAGCATGGTTACATGCTGGAGGCCACTGGTGAGCTGTTTGTGAGTCAGGCCTTACGCTCCCGTAATGCCCAATGGCCCCTGGTATCGCCCATACGGCACAGGTAGGTCTCGGGCTACTTGAGAGACCTTGACGTGGTGTCCGAGCTTAACACATGTCCTCCTAGTAGGATGTGTCGAACTAACCTCTCAATTTTAACATTAAAAAAACATCAGTGCCTTTGCTATGGTTATGTTTTTGATTGTTTCACACACCTTCACCCCCAACTTCAGCACAGCCCGGGGTAAACGTCAGCAGGCCGTTCTGAAACTCATATGTTTGGGAGAAAGGCCCCACACCGTGCAGGAGTTGTGGCGGGGTATTGAACAACAGACCGACCAGTGGTTGCTGCCGGTGGGCCACAATCCGGGCCTGGTGGTGTGCGATAATGGGCGAAATCTCGTCGCAGCTCTGGGACTAGCCAGTTTGACGCACATCCCTTGCCTGGCGCATGTGCTGAATTTGGTGCAGAAGTTCATTCACAACTACCCCGACATATCAGAGCTGCTGCATAAAGTGCGGGCTGTCTATGCGCGCTTCCGGTGTTCACATTCTGCTGCTGCTCGCCTCTCTGCGCTACAGCGTAACTTCGGCCTTCCCGCTCACTGCCTCATATGCGACGTGCCCACCAGGTGGAATTCCACCTTGCACATGCTGGCCAGACTGTGCGAGCAGCAGTAGGCGATAGTGGAGTTTCAGCTGCAGCATCGCTCGGTGGAACAGCACCACTTCACCACCAATGACTTGCCCTCCATGCGAGACCTGTCTGCCCTGTTGCGATGTTTCGAGTACTCCACCAACATGGCTAGTGGCGATGACGCCATTATCAGTGTTACAATACCACTTCTATGTCTCCTTGAGAAAACTCTTAGGGCGTGGATGGAAGAGGAGGTGGCCCAGGAGGAGGAGGAGGAGGAGCCAGTCTGTTAGAAGTGCCTCAGAGGGAGGTTTTTTGCAACAGCAGAGGCCAGGTACAAATGTGGCCAGCCAGGGCCCACTACTGGAGGATGAGGAGGAGGTGGAGGAGGATGAGGATGAAGCAGGTTCACAGCGGGGTGGCACCCAACACAGCTCAGGGCCATCACTGGTGCGTGGCTGGGGGGATACAAAGGACGATGACGATACGCCTCTCACAGAGGATAGCTTGTCCTTACCTCTGGGCAGCCTGGCACACATGAGCGACTACATGCTGCAGTGCCTGCGCAATGACGGCAGAATTGCCCACATTTTAACGTGTGCGGACTACTGGGTTGCCACCCTGCTGGATTCCCGGTACAAAGACAATGTGCCCATCTTACTTCCTGCACTGGAGCGTGATAATAGGATGCGCGAGTACAAGCGTACGCTGGTAGGCGCGCTCCTGAGAGCATTCCCAAATGTCACAGGGGAACAAGTGGAAGCCCAAGGTGAAGGCAGAGGAGGAGCAAAAGGTCGCCAATGCAGCTGTGTCACGGCCAGCTCCTCTGAGGGCAGGGTTAGCATGGCAGAAATGTGGAAAAGTTTTGTCTCCACACCACAGCTAACTGCACCACCACCTGATAAGGAACGTGTTAGCAGGAGGCAGCATTTCACTAACATGGCTGAACAGTACGTGTGCACACTCCTCCACGTACTGACTGATGGTTCGGCCCATTCAACTTCTGAGTCTCCAAATTGTCCACGTGGCCAGAGCTAGCCTTTTATGCCTTGGAGGTGCTGGCCTGCCCGGCGGCCAGCGTTTTGTCTGAACGTGTATTCAGCGCGTCAGGGGGCGTCATTACTGACAAACGCAGCTGCCTGTCCACAGCCAACGTGGAGAAGCTGACATTCATAAAAAGGAACCATGGATCCCACAGGACCTGTCCATCCCTTGTGCAGAATAGACATTTATAACTGTCTCCCCCTCAACCATATATTCTTGTACTCCGGGGCACTTCTTTATTGAATCCTCTTTTTTTAATTTTACCATTATATTGCGGTGCAACCAAAAGTTGAATGAACCTCTCCTCCGTCTAGGTGGCAGTGGCCTAATTATCTGAAAGTGGCCTGTTCCAGTGGTTGTTGACATGACGCCTGATTCTCTGCTATGCGACCTCTGCCCTCTGTGTGGGTGCTGAGGCCTAAATAAATGAAAGTGGCCTTCTCCATTGTTGGGTGACATGACACCTGATTCTCTGCTATGCGACCTCTGCCCTCTGTGTGGGTTCTGGGGCCTAAATAAATGAAAGTGGCCTTCTCTATTGGTGGGTGACTTGAAGCCTGATTCTCTGCTATGGGACCTCTCTCCAATTGACATTGCTTAATTTTTATTTATTTTATGTTATTTGAATTAATTTCCCTATCCACATTTGTTTGCAAGGGATTTACCTACATTTTTCTGCCTTTTGCAGCACTCTAGCCCTTTCCTGGACTATTTTAAAGCCTTTTTAGTGCCCAAAAGTTCGGGTTCCCATTGACTTCAATGAGGTTCGGGATGAAGTTCGGGTCGAGTTCGGATCCCGAACCCGAACATTTTTGACAAGTTCGGCCGAACTTCTCGAACCCGAACATCCAGGTGTTCCCTCAACTCTATCTATGATGTGAAGTATAATTAGTAATGAGCAACTCGAAGTCCATAAAGTCAACTTCGATCTGAATTTTAAGATAAATTTGATTTGCCCCAAAGCTGAATTTCCTTGTGCATCGTGGTAGCAAATCAATTTAACCTGAAATAGTGTAAAAAAATAATAATAAATAATACTTACCTGATCCTTTTGCTCGCGATGGGCTGGCCACTGCCATCTTGCTAGAAGATTTCGTCCGAAATCCCATGCGCGTCGATTCATGACATCACCATTCCAGCTGGCATGATGACATCATTTCAGGCCGCGCAAGATTTTGCACCAGACCTTCAAGCACGATGGCGGCAGCCAAGCTGTCGTGAGCATATGTATTAGGTAAGTATTATTATGTATTTTTTTATTTTACACGTATTATTCCTATCAGATGTCCCGATCAGCTATGAACACGGCATCTGAGGGGTACAATGACGGGGGGTGATGCAATCGCTGCTCCGTCATTGTACCTGGGCCACTACTTACAAAGAAATGCACTTTGTGACACAGTAATTCGCCACAAAGTGAATTTTACAAAACTTTGCTTATCTCTAAGTATAATGTTAAATGAACTCATGGAGAAAAGCATGATTTCATCTCTCCTTGCTTAATAATCGCTGTACTAAGAGTTTCATGGGAAGTATCTCATTCAACATTGGTTGAAGCTGTTTAGACAAGGTAAGATGAGGAGGATAATCCACTTGTAGCATATCATTAGATTTGCAATAATCTGTTCTGATGGCACAAGCAAATATTTACTAAGGTGTCTGCACCAAAAATCTGCCTAAAAAGTGGCACAACTTGTCTCTTCTAGGGTTTCTACACTTTTTTTCTGAAATGGTAGGGCTGTGCCAACCAATAGTTAATATAGGGTCACAGAAATGTTTCTATCCCTGCCCCACATTTATCATCCAGCTTGAGCCACTGTGATAAATCTGATATAGGTTTAAACAGCCTGTCTAAGACCGCGTTCATATCTCTGGAGTACATCAAATCCTCTCTATTTCACCACCGGACGCCCATATGTAATTATATGGACCTCTATATAAGTAGATCTGGTGGTGATCGAACGCTTTCCGACATTAATTCTGGGTTTTGGCCGGATAAATACCTCTGCATGCAGGAGTTTTTTCCTGGCCAACAGCCGGTATTTATGCCGGATCAGGCAGCCAGATTTTCTCTGAGGGAGATATGAGGCCTAAGCTTACACCATTTACAAGATTAGTACATCTGGGCCATAGTACAATAGAAAGAAATCTTGAGAGGAAACAATATGACGTTTTCCTATGTCTCTCAGAAAGAGAGACTCGGGGATGTTTGCTACCATCATTGCCACTATATACCATTTTTGTGAGAATCCTGTTGAGTCATGTGCCTGGAAAAAGTATTCATACCCCTTGAACTTTTCCCTATTTTTTCACGTTCACTCTCAAACTTAAATGTATTTTATAGGGATAAACACAAAAGTAGAACACAACACAAAGTAGCAAGTACGTGTGACGTGAAAAGAAAATGATACATGGTTTTTTAACATTTTTAATAAATCGAAATCGGGAAAGTGTGGCGTGCATTTCTATCCAGCCCCTCTGAGTCAATACTTTGTAGGACTTTCACTGCAATTACAGCTGCAAGTTTTTTGGGGTATGTCTTTACCAGCTTTGAACATCTAGAGGCAAAAATTCTTGCCATTTTTCTTTTCAAAATAGCTCAAGCTCAGGCAGATTGGATGGAAAGCATCTGTAAACAGCAGGTTTGAAGTCTTGCCACAATGGGATTCTCAGTAGGATTTAGGTCTGGACTTTGACTGGGCCATTCTAACATATAAATATGCTTTGATCTTAACCATTCCATTGTAACTCCTCTCACTGTATGTTTAGGGTCGTTGTCCTGCTGGAAGGCGAACCTTTACCCCAGTCTCAAGTCTTTTGCAGCCTCTAAAAGGTTTTTCTCCAGGATTTCCCTGTATTTATCTCCATCCATCTTCCTATCAACTCTGGGCAGCTTCCCTACTCCTACTTAAGAAAAGCAACCCGAGAGGCTAGAAGCCGAACATAATAAGGATAGCATGACTAGGCCCTTCTTTGCTAAATGGAAACGTTTTGTGACTCAAGTACTGACCTCAGCTGAAATAAAGGAGCTAGTTACGCCGTTTCAGTACACTAAGTGGTACATGGAGGAACAATTGAAGGGTACTTTGGGTAAATTAGGCCTAGGAACTACATGAGGAATCGAATTAATGTCATTGGAAAGTTAGGATTAATAGATACAGGAACTGTAGAGGGGAAAACATCCAGATCAACATGAAGTGGTGGAGGTTTATGCACTGTTTTTTTATGACCGAGAGCTACTGTTGTAATGTTCTGAGGGTTAGTTACAAGGGGAGGAGGGAGGGAGGTATAGGAGAAAATGTGAAAAAGGAGACAGATACCAAAGCTCTGCCATTAAAATATGCTCAGGGAATTGTGTATTATCCATATCTGTGTACACATGACAAATTGTATATAACTCATGAGCTTCCATTTTGTACTGTCATAGCAATGTATCTTGTCTCAATAAAAACTTTTATAAAAAAAAAAAAGAAAAGAAAAGCAACCCCACAGCATGAAGCTGCCAACACCATGTTTCACGATGGGAATGATTTGCTGCGAAGTGTTAGTTTTCCTCCACACATAGTGTTTTTCATTTAGGCCAAAAAGTTCAACTTTGGTCTCATATGACCAGAGCACCATCTTCCACGTTCGCTATGTCCCCTACATGGCTTGTGGAAAACTGCAAATGGGATGTCTTATGGCTTGCTTTCAAACAGTGCTTTTTTCCTGCAACTCTTCCATAAAGGCCAGATTTGTGGAGTACACGACCAATAGTTGTTCTGTGGATAAATTCTCCCACTTGAGCTATGGATCTGTGCAGCAAATCCATGAGTGACCATGGGCCTCATGACTGCTTCTCTAATTAGTGCTTTCCTTGCCTGGGCAATTAGTTTAGATGGGTGGCCATGTTTGGCAGGTTTGCCATACTCTTTCCATTTTCAGATGACGGACTGAAAAGTGTTCTGTGAGATGTTCAGATATTTTTTGATAACCTAACCCTGTTTTACACTGCTCCACAACTTAATTTCTGACCTGACTGGTGTGTTCCTTAGTTTTCATGATGCTGTTTGATCACTAATGTTCTCTAAAAAACCTCTGAGGCCTACACAGGACAGCTATAGTTATACCAAGAATAAATTACACACAGGTGGACTCTATTTACTAATTTGGTGACTTCTTAAGGGAATTGGTCACACTGGATTTTATTTAGAGCTATGAGAGTACAGGGGGCTGCCATCTTAACCTTGCCACTCTGTGGTATCATGCTGCTGATGTTGCTGCCATCTCCACGTTTAGTCACTGTGCCACTCTGTGGTATCATGCTGTTGCCGTCATCTCCACACTATGTCACTGTGCCTCTCTGTGGTATCATGCTGCTGCTGTTGCTGCCATCTCCACACTATGTCACCAAAATTTACGGTGAGCTGAAGCGGGATAAACCGTAACCGCAAATTTTGAATTCAATCCTCCTTGAAGGTAAGCGTTACATCACATTGCCAAGCCTCAGAGCTATTGACGTCTTGAGCATTAACTAACAGGTAAGCGCTGAATTTTACAGACTAATAGAAGCGCTACCTATATTTGCCTATAAACATTTGAACAGCACTCATTGTTTGAGCGCTTTGCTAATGTGAGCACTATATAAGAGATATGTAGCAATACAAGCGATACCTATAAATCAGTACCACCACTTAGGCGAACCAGTACCAAAGTAATGTGCTATGCGTAAAGACCCATTACTATATTTGGCATAAACAGTGGAATATCCATTAGCGGGATCGAACCAATGAAATACTGACACTTGAAGTATATGAATTGGATAAAACTGCAAACTGCCTCAATTGCGTTTTACCGTACCTCAAATATGGATTTTATTGTTTTGCTATTTTGACACATATTTTAATTATGTTCTCCAATCATGTTGATGAACTGGGATTGGGATTTTTAGGTGTGTTAATTGTGAATCTGTGAAGACATATCTGCATATTATATAATAAGGGTATTGATTGTTAATTACTGATTTGTACTGTTTTTTACCATATAAGGTGTACTGACATACATTTTCCAAAAGGTGGTGTGCCTATAAATACTTTCTTCTTTTTATTTATATATTCAAGGGCTGGGTTTTGGGTTACCAACCCAATAGAGCACCTATCGGTCACCATTGTGAGCAGTGTGAGCCCTACCATTTTGTTACACGTTTTCAATAAAATAACTATCTTCATATTATTTTACACTTTATATGTGATGCTACATTTATAGCATCTGAACTTAACAAATATAGTAGCCTAATAATAAATAGCAAGTTTAAGCTTAGAAGACAAAATACAAAGATATTATATCGGTATTTGCATTAAGCACTGTATGACAGCAGATTACAGCTTCTCCATGTCTGTCCTCTCCTAGATTAACATAAGGATATGCTATTCATCTACTTGAAATATTTATATATTCCTACACCAGTTCGACTTTATACTCATGAATTTCTCATTGTCTTTCAAATTATATAGCTTGGCATAGCTTCTCATCTATTGGATTTTCTTTCTAATTGGTTTACAAGATGTGTGGCATCTCATCTCTAGGATTTTCTTCCTAGGACACAAGCTGATGCCTCCTAACAAATAACAAAACTTTGCTACGGTCTTATGATTTCAGAACTGTATCCAAGACCATATTCTGATGAGGTAATCAGTGTAATCATCATCTTTTGAAGAGTTTCTTTTCTGCTATAATGTTGATCACTACCCATGCCAATTCAAGAATAGATGGGGCCACAAAGGATTGACAGTGGTGTGAAATAACACCGGCCACAACCTGAATTTTTAAGCTATACATAACTATAATATATATTATATGATATATAATATATATAGATAACCAACAAAACAACATAAAAAATGTATACGTGACTAATCATATAGAGCACCAACAAACCATAAAGGGACACGTATATAAAGATGCAAAAAAGTTTTTATTGAAATAATCAATCTAATACACAAAAAACAATATAATTAAAATATACCATGAGAAAAGGCGGCAACCTCAGATGGTGAAAATGGCTAGTGGCTCACTAGCTCACCAGGAGGGGCATATAAAAAGGAGCAGACCCAGACAAAATGTTATTACAGCAATTGCAGCCAATAATGCCTATTATATACATGACCAAACACCATGGTCTATTACAAAAAGAAAAGCAAGCACACAAGCTGATAACAATACCTGGGAAACACAGCACGCTATAGTAGACCCTCCCGGTTGCAGGAGCTCACCCCAGCGTACGTTTCGCACCTGCTTTATCAAAGCAGGTGCGAAACGCACGTTGGGGTGAGCTCCTGCAACCGGGAGGGTCTACTATAGCGTGCTGTGTTTCCCAGGCATTGTTATCAGCTTGTGTGCTTGCTTTTCTTTTGTAATAGACCATGGTGTTTGGTCATGTATATAATAGGCATTATTGGCTGCAATTGCTGTAATAACATTTTGTCTGGGTCTGCTCCTTTTTATATGCCCCTCCTGGTGAGCTAGTGAGCCACTAGCCATTTTCACCATCTGAGGTTGCCGCCTTTTCTCATGGTATATTTTAATTATATTGTTTTTTGTGTATTAGATTGATTATTTCAATAAAAACTTTTTTGCATCTTTATATACGTGTATATAATATATATGTAATATTATGGCTGGTCTTAAAATTCAGATAGTCAAGCCTGTTCTGCCCTGTTGGAGCGCTCCTGACCCTGTCACCTCACCGGAGGACATACTGAGCAGCAATACCCTCTACAGAGCACATGTCCGTACAAGCAGCGCCAGAGGAGGTAAGGCACTCCGTGCAGCTAAACCACGTGGGACGCCACTGGTAGTCAGCGGAGCCGTGAGATTCATATACAAACAGATACTGCTAAGGCCATTTAAAGGAGGGTGCTGCAACAATTTGTGGTGACACAGGGATGATGAAAGGACTGTGAATACAATAATATACAGCAAGACAGCATTTTTGAATGACATATCTGAAAATTCAAAGTAACATCCAACCTGGGAGCAATAGTGCACTTTAAACAGAGAAATCAAGGTCTCATATTCTCAATAAGGATATATATTGATGTATTATGAACTTTTAACGAACTTTTAATTAACTTTCAGGGGAATGAATAATGATCTTGATTATACCATTTAAGTGGATGTTGGACGAATAGAATGATGAACTTTTGATTTACAGTTATCATTACATCTTTCCAACTAGTAAGACTATAGAGGACTATTGATTTCGGCAATATATCAACTTAGCGGTATAACCAATAGTTTTACTTATCAATTTTACTGATGTTTCAAGTTTTATATTTCAAGGATCCCTTGTGTGATTTGGTTAATAAATAGGAGCGTCTTATTATATCACGCCTTATTTTATCGTATTCCATCACGGTTTATTTAACATTAACATAATTTATATTGATCACTTTGTTGGGTCAGAGAGAGGTGTGCTCGTCCCAATTTAGATATATACAAGCCTGTTCTGCCCTCAGTCCCCTATACTCATACTTACTAGAGTCAATATCTTAAGCCCTTCATAAACATTAGACATCTAATGTGCATGGGAAGCTCCCGACTTTCCCCCAATCGATGAAGGATTAGGCCAGCTGAATTTTAACACCTATTCTTTTTGTACTTCTGCAAGGTATCTATCAACTGGTTTCTCCTGTTTCCTATTGAAAACACATATTATATATGTTTGTCTGAGCCTGTTTGAACAAGGTTGGCAACCATGATTTTTCTTTTTTTCTGGACAACGTATCCCAAAATCATGGACAGCCAACATTTTTTACAGAGACATTGGAAAACCATAAACAATGATAAAGATTATTAAGAAGTAATACATTTCTATAGCTCAATATACTGATAACACCTCATTACCAGCATTTATTGTGAGCTGTAAAATGATGATAATTACCATCAAAATAATCTAGTCAAGTACCACCAGCCTCAAAAAATCATGGATGCATCTATTTATTTTTTTCACAGAAACAGGAAAAAAGTTTTAGTAAACTGTCCAGAAATTTCTGTACGGTTGGCAACTCTGCTGCTGAATGCTTGTTGGACTGACAGCTCTCTTTCCTGGCACCTCCCTACCCATACTTGCTCAGCTGCACATGCACAGTATGTTCATAGGGAACAGAGGAGAAAGCCACTACCAGACACCTTTGTCGATGATGTATCTTCCAAAAGGATCAGGCGTTGAAAGTGTATGATGGGGTATAGGCACCTATAGGAAGTCAACTGACCTAACATTGTTTTAGATTGTGGAAACATATAAGAGTGCCCAAAAGAAGGGAGAAACAGAAAATACCCTTTGCCCAAGAGTTCCGTACTGTACCAATAGTAAATAATAAGTCCTGTTAAGCACATACCAATAAGATTTTCAACATTCAGCGCTATAAAAATTTAAAATTGAAGCCCGCATTTACTTTACAACAATCTTGCTTTCCTAATAGATTGCTTTTCTGAAAATAAATCAGAAGAAACAACTTTCTTTATTAAATTCTGAGAACTAACTTGGCATTGATGCTTCATCAAATCCCAAGAAAAAAAACAGCAGCACAATGTAGATTGTCAGGGAAAAATCTAGCTAGCAACAAATGGGCTTGTTAATCACAAAGCATGGACATTATTTGAACTAACTGGATGTGTTGATTATCAGCTCGATTGCTTTCAGCTCAAAAGATCTGTCATATTCTATCAGCCGTGTGCTTCTTTTTCGCTACATGCCAGTGCTCCAACAATAGGTGTATTAAGTCCTATAACTGCATTACCATTCTATACTGCTTGATAGATTTGTGAAACAGAGACTGTCTGCTTTGTCATGATGACATCAGCAGTTCTTCAGAAACTGTCTGAAAGTAATCCGTCTGTAGCTTGTGCCTAAAGAAAGAAAATGACAAATGAATCTCTTCATTGTGCCTTCTCTATTCTTCCAAATGAATTCATGAACACCCAACAGAGAACATTAAATATATTTATTTACTTCTCTCTTTTGACAGTTAATGCAAAACTAGATATTTTCATTTGTATACTTTTCTTAGTTTAAAGTCTGATCCATAATGCAGACTTTTACATTAATCGAGTATCAGATGTACTGTATGCTTTATAATGCATCAGGCACTGGTGCCATTTTAGCACCTATAAAATATGATGCAGCCAGATTTAAATTTGAATTTAGAAGTTGTAAATTTTTATAATTCCATTAAAGAATTAGGGTACTTTCACACTTGCGTTATTCTTTTCCGGCATAGAGTTCCGTCAAAAGGGCTCTATGTCGGAAAAGAACTGATCAGGCATATCCCCATGCAATCTGAATGGCGAGAAATCCGTTCAGTTTGCATCAGTATGCCTTCCGTTCAGTCACTGTCAGGCGTTTTGGCCGGACATAATACCACAGCATGCTGCGATATTATGTCCATCCAAAATGCCTGACCAGTTGCCGTAATGCCGGATCCGGCATTAATTTTCATTGACTTGTATTAGTGCCGGATCCGGCATTGCGGATCCGGCAAAACTGAAGAACGGATCCGTCCGCATGCGCAGACCGGAAAACTGTGAAAAAGACTGCAGGACGGATCCGTCCATCCGTATAACAAGCAGAGGGACGGATCCGTTCTTGCAATGCATTTGTAGACGGATCCACACCCAAATCCGTCTACAAATGTTGTCGACGACGGAACTGCCTGCCGGATCACACGAACGCAAGTGTGAATGTACCCTTACTGTTTTATGGAATTATTGTATACTTATATATTAGCATATTTTGTACGCTAAAGGTGGAATTTGGAAAATATTGGGGCTCATATGCATGACTATATTACATCTCCAAGTTATGCAATCATAATGATGAACCTTTAGAAGTTTACTGGGCTTTATTGTACTATGTATTTTCAAATTCATAGGAAGGCATACAAGAAACTTGTATAAACAGTGATCTGGAAATGGCTAATTTAAAACTTAGCTTTAAAGCTAAGTTTTAAATTAGCCATTTCCAGATCACTGTTTATACAAGTATTCTGCATAGTGTGTGATCAACCTTTCCGAATATTTTCCCCTTTTTTTCTCACGGAAGGCATACAGGAAACAAATTATGGCATGCTCAATCACACATCATGACAAGGTTCTACCTAGAGATGAATCAACCAGTTGAGATTTGTTTTGGGTCCAGTTTGTAGAATTTTTGAAAATGTTTGGTTCAGACCCAAATCAGTAAATTGCCCTGAAAGTTGTAATATAACCCCCTCTAGCCTCCTAGGTCTCGTAATTTTTAGGAAAACTTATCTCTTTTCAGTCATTTTTTATGAATTTTATTTTTCCCTCCACCCTCCCTAAGCCATGGAACCCAATGACAGTAATAGTAAATCATGTCTGAGTGACACTGGCATACATAGCTATGTTTAAAAGCACGCTCATGGCATTAACATACAACATGTTTAAAAATACCGTGCCATTACATATGTTATGCTTTTTCATATTCCAAAGCTTCCAAAAATTGTCCTTTATCAGGGGCATATGGTGTTTAACCCCTTAGTGACAAGCACTAAAAGGAAGTTTTTCTTCCTTTTCATCGTTGCCTTCCAAGAGTTATAACTTTCTTATTTGTGTCTATATAGCTATATGAGGGCTTGTTTTTGCGGCATAAATTGTAGTTTTTAATGGCTCCATTTTGGGGTAAACATAATTTTCTGATTAACTTTTGTTAACTCTTTCTGGGAGGGAGATGGGAAAAACAGCAATATTGCCACTGAGGTTTTACATTATAAATTTTACAGCGTTCATTTATCAGTATAAGGGCTCATTCAGACGGCCGTATGCTGTCCACAGAAATGCAGATCCGTTTTTTTGCGGATTAGATGTTGTCTCATTCACTTTTATGGGGCCCTTTTCTTCCATTGCACGGCTCAGCAAAACAAATGAAACATGTCCTATACTTGTCTTTGGGTCAAGAAAAAACGGAATGCAATCCATTTTTTTGCGGACATGCTGAACTGTCTGCAAAAAACATAGTACAGCATACAGCCGTCTGAATGAGCCCTTAATAACATAATATCTTTATAATATCTTTATTCTCTGGGTCAGTACGATTACAGCGATACCAAATACATATAGTTTATGTTTTACTACTTTTGTGTATTGTGTTTTGCATTGCCGCTTTCCAAGACATAAAACGTTTTTATTTTTCTTTCTATGGAGTGTGAGGGTTTTATTTTTGTGTGATTACTTGTAGTTTCCATTGGTATAATTTTGGAATATATTACTCTTTTTGATTGCTTGTTATTAAGTTTTTCGGTGCAACTAAGAATAAATTAACAATTCTGTCATTTCAAAAAAAAAAAATTACGGCGTTCACCGCAGGGGATAATTTACATAATATTTATGTAGTGCAGGATGGATCAATACCAAACATATGGGGGAGAGTATTTTTTTGCAATTTTTGTAATAAAAAAAAAGCTTTTCTTTACTGATTTTTTATTTAATAAATGTGTTTTTCTTACTTTTTTTTACCACTTAAGGGTACTATAACAGACATTTTGATTGCTTTTAAAATACAATGCATTATACCTATAGTGCATAGCATTTTAATGTCAGTGCTATACTGACATTTACCAGCAGACTGTGCCAGAGAGTCACAGCCTGCTGGAAATTACTCAACGCAGGCTTGGGGCTCATATAAGACCCCTGCCAGCCTTTACACACAATGGCACTTGTATTTGTGGGGTGCCGATGGGAGACAGAGGGAGTCCGCTCCCTCTGTCACTACTCCACATGCGGTGGGTGACATGTAAAGCGTTAAATAGCCTAGATCAACACTCCATCCGGGCCAGGCTGTTAGAACAGGAGTGCGGCTCTTACATGAGTGGCAGGCCCTCACTCCCCACTTTTTTACGGCGGTCCATCATAAGGCCCCTTAGTGGCTGCCGTAAAAAGGCATACGGGTGGTCACTAAGGGGTTAAACACACACAGTATTATAGGATTTAAAAAGTGGTTTGGGGTACCAACCGTCCTAAAATCATGTCTTGACAGGGTCAGAATGCCTGCCCATACAAGCGTTGATTGTCAGAAGAAAATGTGGCACCTTGTGAACTTGCCTAAATAAATGATCCCTTTTATTTGGGAGCAGCAGCAGTACAGTGTGGATTTGGAGAGGGTATGGTACGGATATCATGGTATGCAGCTGCAATAGTGGCAGGAGCAGTATAGAATGGAACATACAAGGCTGTATATGGGTAGAAGTGGCAATAGTGGTAGTGGTATTTAGTAGAAAGACAGCAACAGTGGCAAGATGGAGCACTGCCAGCAAGGCAATGTGTATTTATCAGAATCAGCCTGAAATATCCGTATTAAACACCTTACAGTTTTGCCTGAGCTCAGCCCAGGCTGTGGGAAAAATACTTTACTATTCTGCTCGAGCTCAGCTTGGGCATAAAGTGGAAGGGAGAGGGCTGCTTTAGCTGCTGCTTTCTGCTCAACTGTAGCAGCTAGAAACATGCAACTAGTCTTGTGACATTCCAGGCTTTCGTACAAGAACAAAATGACAGCTAAAGTCCAAGCAACAGAGGAGAAATCGCTGTTAGAAATCGAGTCGGGAATAGTTATTGGTAAAAACTGCTTTTACTTTCACTTTCAGCTGCACTCAGTGCATTTTAATTTCTAACAGTGATATCTTCCTATGTACTGAAGATTGCTCTTGTTCTGGCATTGTCTGAAAACTTGGAATGTCAGCTTTCAAAAACATGAAACTCATAATCGCTAGCTGGTGCCAAACCAGAGATATGAGCAGTTAAATGAGCCCCCTTCCCCTTTTTGTCAGTATGCAGGAGAATGAGGGAGCATCTGCAGAGCTGACAGGCTGCAGGAGGAGAGAAAAAATAGTAAAATTGTACAGAAATGTGGCATTATTATCATTGTAGTGACCCAGATAATAAAATTATGTTGTTTTTACCACACAGTGAACACCGTAAATAAAGTTCACAAAATAATGTAAAAATTGCTGTTTTTTATCTTTCCCCCTAAAAATAAAATAATAAAAGTTATTTAATACACTATATATACCCCCAAATGGTTCATAAAGAACCTACAACTAATACCACAAAATAAAAATAAATGTAAGAAAAAATTAAAAAGTTACCACTGCTGGAACACAAAGGGGGAAAATATTATTGGTCCTTAACCACTACTAACGCGGATGTTTTTTTTACTTTGCATTTCCGTTTTTCGCTCTCAGCCTTCCCAGAGCCATCTTTTATTTTTCTGTTCACAAAAGTCATATAAGGGCTTATTTTTTTCAGGACAAGTTGTACTTTCCAATGTCATCATTTAGGTGGTGGAATTGGAAAAAAAAATGCAATTTTGCCACAGTTTTACAGTTTGTTTTTATGGTGTTATGCGGTAAAACTGACTTGTGATCTTCATTCTCCAGTTCAGTATGAATACGGTGATACCCCACACATATACTTTTCCTTGCATTTTAATGCTGAAAAAAAAATTCTAAAACTTTTTTGCTGTCATTATCTGACCCCTATAACCTTTTTGTAGTAATGTGTGCAGATCTGTCTGAGAACTCATTTTTTTTGTGGGGCGATTAGTACTTTTCATTCTGGGACATGCAACTTTTTGATCACTTTTTATAAAAATTTTGTGGGAGGAGAAGCAACCAAAAAATGCCAAATCGTCAATTTTCACCCTTTTTTCGTTATGCCTTTTTCTGTATGGGATTACTACTTTTATATTTTGATAGTACAGGCATTTTTGAATGCAGCGATACCCATGATATGTATTTTTTTTATTCTTACTTTATTCATTTTTTTTACCCATAGGGAACTATAACATGCAATCATTAGATTGCTATTATCATAGACCATAGGAAAGACTGTGAAGCAGCCTCCTGTCAGACTCCACGCAGGGGAGCCGGAGCATCACTGGAAGCGCACGCTTTCAGTTTTTAGCGCGCTGAGATGCTGTGGTCAGATTTGACCACGGCATCTAAGGGGTTAAATGTCCGCAATCGACATTACCGCCGGTCGCAGACATTAGCTGTGGGTATCTGCTGTAAGAAACAGCAGGCACTGGTTGCTATAGCATCTGCTCCGCTCAGGAGTGGGCGCCATCTTTAAAGACCGGACATTTAACATAATAATTGTCAGGACTCGAACCCGTGGCCAGTCATGTCCCAGACGGTAGCTCTACCCACTAGGCTACCGTCTCTCCTTGGACTATTCTCTAGCTAACTTCTAACTTCTAACTTCTAACTTCTAACTTCTAACTTCTAACTTCTAACTTCTAACTTCTAACTTCTACTACCTCTCTTGTCCTTGCCTTGTCCTGCTGATTATCCCAATCTCTTGCACCTGCTACTTCCCTATAAAACCCAGCCCTTGAACCCAGCCCTTTGCTGGTTATTGTGCCTCCAAGCCTGTAGCAAGCTTCCTCTCTGCTCCTTCACGACTACTGCTGTTTACCGTTGTTGCCGACCCGGACCGTTTGACCTCGCTGAACTGCCGCCTGCATTGACCCTTTGCCTTCCACCGACCACGCCTCTGTCTACTCTTGCTGTTACCTCGCTGCCATCCCTACTGCCGACCCGGACTGATCGACCACGCTACCTGCCTCCTGCTTCTGTGGGTCTTTGCCACTGGACTCCAACCACCAGCCGGCTGTCCTCTGACTCAGGTGAGCCAAGGACCGTTACAGAATAACCAGCCCTACCATGGAGTCCGCAATGGCCACTCTGCGTAAGCAGGTCTCCGAACTTCAGGAGTTTGGCACCACTGCCCAAGAGGAAATTACTCAACTTAAAGGCGCAATCCAGAGCCAACAGAGGAAATTATCGACTTGCAGCGTCAACTACTGGACGTACGCGGCGAGGTCACCGACACCCGTATGCCTCTCCCGTCAAAGTTTAACGGCGATCGGAACCAATTTCGGGGGTTCCTCAACCAGTGCCGTATTTACTTTCAGATGCAGCCGGGCTCTTTTACCTCAGACAGAAAGAAGATCCTGTTCATCATCAACCTTCTAACTAATGAGGCCCTGGCATGGGCATCCCCATATGTGGAATCCCACAGTTTCGTATTGAATAACCTAGACAACTTCACCACAGCCATGAGCCAAGTGTTCGAAGACCCTAACCGCTGCGCGACGGCCGAGGCTAGGCTGCACAGTCTACGGCAGGGAAGACGCTCTGTAGCCGAGTATTTCTCAGAGTTCCGCCGCTGGGTCACGGACACCACCTGGAACCCAGCTGCCCAGAAGAGTCAATTTCGTCGTGGACTCTCCGAACCTATAAAGGATGAGCTCGCCAGGGTAGACGCCCCAGACGATCTGGATGATTTCGTCCAACTGTGCATCCGGATTGACCGGAGACTGGCAGAAAGAAGGAGAGAAAGACTCTGGTCCCTAGATAACAGGCCCGTGTACCCTTTCACTCCAACGACTTAGCCGGCTCACCAATCCTCCACCGAGCCCATGCAGGTCGACGCACTGCGCAAGACTCTATCGGCTGCTGAAAAAGAGAGACGACTATCCGCAGGCCTTTGTCTTTACTGTGGCGAGCCAGGGCACTTCGCTATTAGGTGCCCCAATAAGACTCGCCGAACCATCGCTGTCACAGAATTACGGGAGTTACAAAGGCCACAACCTCACCCTTGGCCTCTGAAACCATAGACACTACAGGTACCGGGTCCCACTTCATTGTATCCATCCTTATCACCATTGAGGAACGACAGCTTCCTGTTCTGCTATGCTTGACTCGGGGCCGGCGGAAATTTCATGGACTTGACCTTCGCCCATGAGAACAACATACCACTGGTAACCAGGGCAGCCCCCTTCGATCTGGAAACCGTCGATGGTACCCCGCTCTCTTCTGGGCCGGTTACGCACCAGACCGCTGACCTTCAACTCTTCATCAAACCTGATCATCAGGGAGACCATTCACTTCTCCTGATTGCCTCCCCAAAGTTCCCGGTGATCCTGGGCATTCCATGGTTGGCCACCCACAACCCCTCGGTGGATTGGGAAACCCGCTGCTTACGCTTTCCGTCTGAGTTTTGTTCGCTCAATTGCTCCCACAAACCCGTCCTTCCATCCAAGACACGACTATCTCTGAACTATCCGTCAGGAATCTACTACCCCTCAATACCGTGAGTTCCAAGATGTCTGCGACAAGAAAAACACAGACAAGCTGCCGCCACACCGACCCTACGACTGCCCAATAGAACTGTTGCCCGGGGCGAAATACCCTTTGGCAGTATCTATTCCCTCTCAGAGCCTGGAACTCAAGGCTCTGAAAGAATACCTGGATGAGGACCTAAAGAAAGGGTTCATCCGGCCCTCTACCTCCCAGCAGGAGCCCCCTTTTCTTTGTGGAGAAAAAGACTCATCCTTGCGTCCTGCATTGACTACAGGAAGCTAAACGACATAACCGTTAAGAACCGGTACCCGCTCCGCTGATTTCTGAACTCCTCGAGAGACTCCGGGTAGCGAAAATCTTCACCAAACTTGACCTTCGAGGGGCCTACAACCTTGTCCGAATCCGCCCTGGGGACGAATGGAAGACCGCCTTCCGGACACGTTATGGTCACTGAGTACCTGGTCATGCCTTTCGGACTTTGTAATGCTCCTGCCACCTTCCAGCACTTCATTAATGATGTCCTCAGGGACATGCTGGATCTGTTTGTAGTCGTTTACCTGGACGACATCTTGATCTTCTCAGAAGACCTCGAACAGCACCGCTAACATGTCCGCAGGGTATTGCAGAGACTCCGCCAGAACTCTCTTTATATCAAACTCGAGAAATGTCAGTTTGAGCGAACCACCACTCAGTTCCTTGGGTACATCATCTCTCCAGAGGGCCTAAGTATGGACCCAGGGAAGGTCCAAGCCGTGTTGGACTGGCCCATTCCAAGAAACGTGAAGGAGGTACAAAGATTTATTGGCTTCGCCAACTTCTATCAGAAGTTTATCCGGGACTTCTACAAGGTCATCGCACCGATCACCCAACTCACCAAAAAGGCAGTCCCCTTCTCCTGGACACCCGAGACCCAGGAGGCCTTCACGAAGTTGAAACTCCTCTTCACTTCTGCTCCAATCCTAGTCCACCCGAACCCCGAGTTGCCTTTTACTATCGAAGTGGATGCATCTGACTCCGTGGTAGGGGCAGTTCTGTCATAACGGACAGGGGAGAAGATGCTACTACACCCGTTCGCATATTTCTCTCGCCAGATGTCCCCCTCCGAGAAGAACTATGACATCGGGAACAAAGAACTACTGGCAATCAAGGAAGCCTTCTACAAGTGGAGACACCTGCTGGAGGGAGCTGCCAACCCCATAATCGTACTAACTGACCACAAAAACCTCGAGTTCATCCGCAGCGCTAAGAGAATCACAGCCAGATGGAGCCTATTCTTTTCCCGCTTCAACTTTCTCATCACATATCGCCCCGGATCAAAAAACGGCAAGGCTGACGCCCTCTCCAGAATGTTTTCAGAGCCCTCACAGAGTAATAAGGGCCAAGACAACATCCTATCCGAGAAAAGTGTTGTGGGGGCCACCTACTCTAAAGAACTCCTGGTCGCAATCAAAGAAGGATACGAAAATGACCCCTTCCTCACCCACCCCACAAGGAATGTCAGCCTCACGTTTAAAAATGGTCATTGGTTTCATCAGGACCTACAACTTTATGTACCAGAAATCGCACGACTCGAAGTGCTCAAACTTAACCATGACTCCAAGCTGGCCGGCCATCTGGGCACAAGAAAGACCCAGGAGCTTCTCTCCCGCTCCTTCTGGTGGCCAACATACAAGGAGGACACCAAGAAGTACATCTCCTCGTGCACGGTCTGTGCCCGCAATAAGACTCCTCGTTCCTCTCCCGTGGGTCTGTTACAACCCCTCCCAATTCCCTCCCGCCCTTGGGGCTCGATCTCGATGGACTTTGTGGTAGACCTTCCTCCTTCAAAAGGGATGAACACCATCCTGGTCGTGGTCGACCGCCTCACCAAAATGGCCCATTTCATCCCCTACAAGGGCCTACCCACGGCCAAACAGATGGCTGATCTTGTCCTCAAAGAGGTCTTCAGGCTGCATGGGATTCCGGACGACGTGGTCTCAGACCGAGGCGTACAATTTACCTCAAAGTTCTGGAAGGACTTCTGCCTGGCGCTCGGGGTTAAAGTGAACCTTTCCTCCGCTTTCCACCCTCAGTCAAACGGGCAGACGGAGAGAACTAACCAGACCTTAGAGCAGTACCTACGCTTTTTCAGCTCCCACCTGCAGGATGACTGGCTTGACCATCTCCCCACAGCCGAGTTCGTCTACAACAATGCTGAGCACAGCTCAACCAAGCACAGCCCTTTCTTTGCTAACACAGGCTCGCACCCCGTGTTCATTCCCCACCTGCCCGTTGCCTCCACCCTCCCAGCAGTGGCCGAGCGCCTAACAACCCTACAGGAGGCACAAAAGGACATAATAGACAACCTCCAGCTCGCCCAGAGGCGCTTTAAACAGGGAGCAGACAGACGCCGCAAACCCACCCCGGGCTTCCATGTAGGAGACAAGGTATGGCTGTCCACCAGGAACCTCAGACTGAAGGTCCCCTCCAAAAAGTTAGCCCCAAAATACATGGGTCCGTTCCAGGTCACAGCACAAATCAATGAGGTCACGTTCCGGCTTGACCTTCCGGATTCCATTAGGGTGCACCCTGTCTTCCATTGCTCCCTCCTCAAGCCATACGTGGAGAATACCTTCACTGGCCGCCACTTGCCCCCTCCACCACCCGTGAGGGTACAAGGTGAGGAAGAGTTCGTTGTCGAGAAGATCCTCGACTCCAGGATCCACTGAGGAAAATTGCAATATCTAATTGGATAACTCCTGGGAGCCTGAAGAAAATGTTCATGCCCCCAGACTTGTCAGGGAGTTCCATCTGAGTCACCCAGATAAGCCTCCCCCTGCGGTGCACGGAGGTCACCTTGGAAAGGGGGGGAGTACTGTCAGGACTCGAACCCGTGGCCAGTGATGTCCCAGACGGTAGCTCTACCCACTAGGCTACCGTCTCTCCTTGGACTATTCTCTAGCTAACTTCTAACTTCTACTACCTCTCTTGTCCTTGCCTTGTCCTGCTGATTATCCCAATCTCTTGCACCTGCTACTTCCCTATAAAACCCAGCCCTTGAACCCAGCCCTTTGCTGGTTATTGTGCCTCCAAGCCTGTAGCAAGCTTCCTCTCTGCTCCTCCACGACTACTGCTGTTTACCGTTGTTGCCGACCCGGACCGTTTGACCTCGCTGAACTGCCGCCTGCATTGACCCTTTGCCTTCCACCGACCACGCCTCTGTCTACTCTTGCTGTTACCTCGCTGCCATCCCTACTGCCGACCCAGACTGATCGACCACGCTACCTGCCTCCTGCTTCTGTGGGTCTTTGCCACTGGACTCGAACCACCAGCCGGCTGTCCTCTGACTCAGGTGAGCCAAGGACCGTTACAATAGTATATCCCATATCAGGAAAGGATTAAGGCTAAAATGAATTGCCACTAAGGGGTTAAAAATGCAATAGTGTCCCCTGAGTTGTGCAGCAACAAGATTTACTGCAGACACTTTAAAAATCTACAATTTAAAAAAAGTGTCTTTTTTGGGAGGGTTTTTCCAATTTTAACGTGACTGTTAAGAGGTTAATGCAGTAATTGCGTACTTATGCCCCCTCATGAAATTGAACCCCCCGGGAGGCCATTGTTAGAGAGAGCCCCTGCCTCTATCAACCAATATCTAAGGGGTTAACTGGCCTGAAACAGAGCTAGCACCCATCCCAGCTGTTGCAGCAGAAGCCAGGCTCTATATTACAGGCAACTCCAGCTGCAGGTCCTGTGGGTGAAAGAAATTAAGTGGTTAATGAACATGAATTGTGCTAATTGTGCTTCATTATTAAGAATTCTCCATTTTTAGGTCTTTATGGTTAAATGTTTGTTTTTCTGCTTACACCTACTTATGAGTCATGAAAAGCACGATTTTTATAGACTTCAAGGAAAGATTAACTGATGAAGCTAGTAATATGTCATTAAATGTAGAAAAGGGGCTAAGGGGCTGTAGAATGTGCTTTAGAATGTTTAGAAGTATTTTTATACCATTATACTTCTGATTGGTTGCTTTAATAAAGGCTAAAAATTGGTTGTATTGAACGTAAGGTGTAAGGGCGGGGTGGGGGTGGGGTAGACCCCCCCAAGAGTTCCACACGCCTGGGAGGGAATCCATTACAAAGCAAAGTTTTTTGAGTCTTTGATTTTTAGGCTGGATGACTTTCCTTGGCACAGGGGAAGATCATTAACCAATTTGAAGCCCACAGACAAGTGAGGTGTAGTCCCCTAGTTTGGGACTTGTCCTAAACTGCAGCGACATGTGCTTTATCCATGACGTACTCTTTTGGTAGTTTTCAACAATGTAGTAGTTTGTCATGGATGGGAAAGGGTTAATAGATGTTTAAATTCAACAAGTCTGCCTGTAATCTTGCCTAGGTATGGCTAGTGAAATTGAAGTTGCTTAACTGGTTGATTTAGCAGCTGAGGGGGAAATACCGTATTTTCGCTTTATAAGACGCACCTGATGATAAGACGCACCTAGGTTTTTGAGGAGGAAAATAAGAGAAAAAATATTTTGAACCAAAAGGTGTGCTTTTGGTGGGTTTTGAATTAATGGTTGTCTGTGGATGACACTGTTATGGAGGGATCTGTGTATGACACACAGGGATCTGTGGATGACGCACTGTTATGGGGGAATCTATGGATGTCACTGTTATGAGGGATCTGTTGATAACACTGTTATGGGGGAATCTATGGATGACACTTATGTGATTATAACTCCCATTATAAAGATTACACTGATGTAGCGGTACTGTAGGTACTATACATTGGTGTATTTTTAAGGATGAGGGGAGTTATAGTCACATTAAATATGAACACTGTCCAGGGACTGTACCCTGGACTGTATTAGCTTACGGTAACTGATATGACTACCGTATAACCCCCCTTATCAATAGGAATCCATCCATGTACTGCAGTACATGGGTGGATTCCTATGGATGAGGGGGGATATAGTCATATTTAATATAGACAGATGCCAGTTACAGACTAGTACCTGGACACTGTTTATATAATGGTAAATATGACTATAATCCCCCTCATTCATAGGAATCATCCCATATACTGCAGTGCATGGGTGCATTCCTATGGATGAGGGGGTTTATAGTCATATTTAATATAGACACATGCCAATTACATAACAGTGTTTATTTTAAATAATTACTAATCTTCATCTAAAATTAAAGGTATTTTGAATAAACTGGGAAGGGGCCATTACGTTTTCATAGCACTGTATATCCGTTACATCAGTGTGGACCCACTTTGCTGAGTAACCGGTTTGCCTTTGGGTTAGATCTAAGGACGTTAACATGGGGGTCTCCAAGTTTCCAACCTTTAAACCCTATACAGGGATCCGGACTTCACTGCAGTGGAGCATCCAGGCCACTACCTCTTGTGCTGGTGTGGTTTGCTGCTAACTCACTTTTACTAAGCACCGCGGGATCAGGCAATGCACGTAACAGACAGGAAACAGGCAGGGGTAAAAAAGGAATAGAAAATATAAAGTAGTGAGACATGTTCTCTTCCTTTTCAAATTCACTTTTGGTTTTGTCTTTCAAACCTGCCTGCAGAAACCTGACTATGTGATCATAACCTTAGATTGTTACTTTAATTGAGATATGATTACGAAAGCTCCAGGAAAATGTGTATATATAATGCTAGGATATAGGACATAAGAAAATACATTGCCCATCCTTTTCATGTACCTTAAAGCAGTAAATTTTCTTCCTCTGACTACATCTGCCCCATATACTTAATCTATAAAACATAGTACATAGTAGTACATTGTACAGAGCTGCAATTCAACAGATTAATAGAAGTCTATGTGCCCATACTCAGAATTCATATGTCACACACCTACCTGTCTGCGCTCCCCCGGTGAGTCCGGCTGCACTATGGCAGCGTAATCAGTGTCACTCTGTTGCTACGGTAACCAACCCAGCTGACAGAGGGGCTGCTCAACCTATCAGGGAACTGGGAAGTTAGTACAATCAGGCTCTGTGCCGACATTACATGCTTCCTGGGGGCCGGCTATTTAAACAGGCAGCTGCTGGCCACAGTTGCCTGTGATTGGTATTTTTGCCTCACAAGCTAGTTGTGTGTTTGCTTCTCTGGATCACGAATATTGCCTCTGATTACTGATTTTGCCTCTGACATGACCTTCTGGTATTTGATAGTAGCTTGCTAGTTTGTGACCTTGCCTTTTCCTGCTGACTTTGTCACTGATGTTTTCTCCTGCTTCCACTTTGCTGTGTATTTGTATCAGGTTTTGGATGCTGATCCGGTCCAGGTTTTGTCTGTCTGATTTTCATCTCTTTCTGTCTAATTACTCCTTTCCCATTTTGGTTTAGGCCCCTGCACTAAGCTAAGAAGGGATTCTGATCTAGTTGTGGGCCATCACTTAGGATGGATCATGCAAGTAGGTAGGAACAGTGGTGCAGGTGGTCTACAGGGCTAAACTGCACTTTCATGACATCATACACATTGTGCATTGCTTTGCTGGTTGTTGTATTATGGAGATATTATAATTTTGCTACTGGAGTACTTCTACCATACAGTGGCATGCCTATTGCTCAGTTGTACAGAGAATCCATAAACATTTTTGGAGTCATTTATCAAACTGGTATAAAGTAGAACTGCCTTAGTTGCCCATAGCAACCAATCAGATTCCACCTTTTATTTTTCAAAGGAGCTGTCCAAAATGAAAGGTGGAATCTGATTGAAATCTGACCCCCTTTGTCCTTCCCAGTACATATTTGGGTATTAACATTTAAACTTTTTTTTAATTCTCTTCTGAATCATACAGCTGCAAGAAAAAACATGATGCCAATAATAAGCAATGAGGTAAAAGATAAAGAACTAGAAAAGTTATAATTAAAGATTCTGTATTTTTCAGACTATAAGACACTTTTTCACCCAAAAGTGAGGGAAAAGTGGCAGTGTGTCCAGGAGCGGTGAGTGACAGCGCTGTCCTAAGCAAGTGAGGTAAGTTTTTTTTTTTATAACATCTGATCTGAGGGCTGATGGGGGTCTGATCTGAGGCTGATGGGGGTCTGATCTGAGGCTGATGGGGGTCTGATCTGAGGCTGATGGGGGTCTGATCTGAGGCTGATGGGGGTCTGATCTGAGGCAGATGGGGGTCTAATCTGAGGCTGATGGAGGCTGGTGGGGGCTGATCTGAGGTTGATGGAGCTTGGAGGTCTGAAGGTAAGATCTGAGGCTGATAGAGCTTGGGGTTTGATTTTGGGGTATGATGAAGATTGGGGGTCTGATATGAGGTCTAATGAAAAAATGTTTTCTTATTCTCCTCCTCCAAATCCTAGGTGCTTCTTATAGTCCAGTGCATCTTATAGTACAGAAAATATGGTAGGTTCATTTTCTACAACATTTTTTGCAGGTGAACAGGGTTTAACAGTTCTTTCTGACAATTCTAATTTGAAACTATATAAAGAGTTTTTTAAGGGAAAGAAGTGGAATGTTATATAATGGCCAAGTCAATCACCTGACCTGAATCCGATTAAGCATGCATTTCACTTGCTGAAGACAAAACTGAAGGGAAAATGCCCAAAGAACAAGCAGGAACTGAAGACAGTTGCAGTAGAGGCCTGGCAGAGCATCACCAGGGATGAAACCCAACGTCTGGTGATGTCTATGCATTCCAGACTTCAGGCTGTAATTGACTGCAAAGGATTTGCAACCAAGTATTAAAAAGTGAAAGTTTGATTCATGATTATTACTCTATCCCCTTACGTTTGGTCTCTTAACAAGTGGGAGACACATATGCAAACTGTTGTAATTCCTACATGTTCACCTGATTTGGATGTAAATACCCTCAAATTAAAGCTGACAGTCTGCAGTTAATGCACATCTTGTTTGCTTCATTTCAAATCCATTGTGGTGGTGTATAGAGCCAAAAATTTCAAATTTTGTGTCACTGTCTCAATATTTATGGTCATGACTGTATAATAACTCAAGAAGTTTGAAAAATGACCTTTATAATACAGTAGTGTGTTATAAGAAATTGCCTTGTGTACATCATTAAGCATGATTTAATTTGACTGAAAGAGTCTAGTGTGGGTATGTAAATATGTAGTTTCATCCATTTCCATCTTGATATTTTTTTAGGTGTACTATTATTATTTCATGTAGTAATATGACAATCACATAACTGAAAAAATATGAAAATTTAAAAAATAAATAAAAATAAATAAAAATAAAAAGCTTTTCATTGTAGGCTACTTAGTGTTAGAGTGGTTATCTTATCACAGTACAGGATATAAGTGCCTGATTGGTAAAGGTCTGACTGCTGGGGCCTTACCGATCACAAGAACAGAGGTTTAGTGTTCCTTTACCCCCTTAAGGACACAGCTATTTGTGTCCTTAACCTCTTAAGGACACAGGACATACCAGTACGTCCTGTGTCCGGTCTTTAAAGATGGCGCTTCAGATTTTTGGCTGGAACACCACAAATAACAAGAAGAAAAGTCAAAGGAGGAGAAAGGGAAGACGTCCTAAGAGTGATTTTTGGACCAGTGAATCAGAATCAAGATGCGTCGGATGACTCCATTACTCCGAAATTGAATGAAGGCAGTAGTGAGTGTGACCCTTTAGGAGAAGTATCAGGAGAGGCCGGCGGAAGAAATGAAAAACCGATGAGAAAGTCAAGTCGTGTCAGGAAGCAGGTGTCCTGGAGGAGATAGATGTTAGAACACAGAAGGACATTGGAGCTTGTGGGACACTGGTTGTGAATTTAACTGGTCGGGTGTTACCCTTGGGCTGTGCTCAAGTCCTTGAGCGGGGGCTTGGGTACAGCCTAACGTAACATTTCGATCCAGTTTCCTTTGAGATTGACCTTTATAAATCAGTGAGAAAATTACTGTTGAATAAATGGCATAAAGATAATTCACAAGCCATTCCACATTTATCGTTATCAGAAGGTCAGATCCCGGTTATCTCAGAGTCCTGAGTATTGATACGAAACTAAGCCATTTGGAAAAAGAGTGTCTACAACTTTTAAGTGAGGAATGCCTTGAAACACAGGCCCCAGAGATGGTAGAAATAGAACAGTTCCGAGGTGGGATTAGATCCACGTTTTGCCCCCTTGTCCGTCTGGTAGTAGCATCGATATCTTTTATTAACAGGTATTGAGAGATGTACGTGCTGTTTTATACCCTAGAGAGGATTTGAATATTAGCCAGGTGGAATTACAAGCTTTGAACTGGCTACGTAAGCAGAAGGATATCGCTGTGAAACCAGCGGACAAGGGGGGCAATGTGGTGTTGATGTTAAGAACTTATTATTACGAAGAGGTGATGAGACAATTAGGAGATCCTACAGTATATGAGCAGATACGTGGGGACCCCATGCCCGAGGTATTACAACAATTGAGTGATCTTGTTCACAGATATATTGAGGTTGGTTTGTTAAATAAGAAGATGTTTGATAAATTGGTCCCATCTCACCCCTCCCGCCCGTGTTGGTATTTCTTGCCTAAAATACACAAGTGTCTGGACCTGCCCCCGGGCCGTCCGATCGTCTCGGGGGTCGGTTCGGTCACTGAAGCATTATCGAAGTACATAGACTGGTTACTAAGACCTTTGCTAACCAGCGCACCAGCGTATATTAAGGATACTAGTGATTTTTTGCGATCACTACAAGCGGTGGTGTGGCAGGAGGGGTACCAGATGGTGTCATTTGATGTGGAGAGCCTCTACACCCGCATCCCACATGATGCGGGTGTGGAGGCGATCCGCGTCATTGTACAGAATGCGGGGAAAAGTGACCGGTTCTGCGATTTTGTGAGTGATTCACATCGATTTATTCTTGTGAACAACATATTCATGTTTAATGCCAAGTGGCATAGACAAAGGCTTGGCACGGCCATGGGGACCCCCGTGTCCTGCACATTCGCGAACTTGTATTTAGCCAGACTTGAGGATCGCTATGTATTTTCTCCTATGAATCCCTATGTGAGTTATATAAAAGCTTTTTTTCGTTTTGTTGACGACATCTTTATGGTGTGGTCAGGTCCAAGAGTGCAATGTGAAGAATTTCTGATGTACTTGAATTCGAACGACATGGGTATGAAATTTACCATGCAGTTCGGTGGTGATTATCTGAAGTTTTTGGACGTGGCTGTCAGGGCTGGGAGCGACGGGTTGGTCACGGAGGGCTTTAGGAAGCCCACGGCGACCAACTCTTTGCTCCGCCATGACAGCCACCATCCATACTCCGTTAAAAAATCGGTACCATATGGCCAATTTTTGAGGTTGCACCGACTCAATAGCACTGATGGTGGATACTGGAAGCAAGCAGCAGAACTGAAAGAGCGCCTCATGAGTAGAGGATATCCGAAAGGGTGATCACACAGGATATGGAAAAAGTAGGAAGGGAACATGCATATTTGAGCCTCCTGTATGGCAAAAAAGTTGGAAAAGGTGAGAAGGACGGGGGGATGCAAGAGAGAGGAAAAAAGAAAAGGGAAAACAACCGGTTTGTTCTGTCGTTTAACTATACCTCTATGGCAGAGCATATACGTGCATCTATCTACAAAAATTGGGACATCTTGAAACGAGACACTGATTTAGATGATGTTACCGGTTCCAGGCCCATAATCGTTTTTCGTAGGAGCCCCACATTGAGAAATAAATTGGTGTCCAGCCATTTTTGCCCGGATGTCTCCCGAAATTGGCTAAGTCGGAGGATACCAACAGGCAATTTTAAATGCGGGAGTTGCTCCATGTGCAAATATAATAATGGAATGAAGGTGGTCAATGTCTCTGGGGTTAGCCATAAGGTGATTTGCTTTATCAATTGCAAAAGCACTTTTGTAGTGTACGCCTTGTTTTGCGTACATGTGAATTCCATTAGTTCTGGAAAGGGCTGCCCCAGGGTCATTGACCATTTCCGTACAGCCCATGGGGGCAGTTTGAAGACATTGTTCTTTTGTGGTCTGGAACTGGTTAAACCTCCACTTAGAGGAGGTGATAGACACCGCCTCCTATTACAACTGGAGGCGCGGTGGATACTGCGCACCCAGGCTATAGGTGACCTGGGGATGAATGATAGAATAGATCTGAATATGTTTTTATAAATGCGAAATTGTGCTGCATTTTTTAATGTGTACGTCCGTTTTATGATATACCTTATGTATTGGGGCAGTGCCTGTGGGTGCCTGGCAACATGCAGACCTGCCATCATAAGGAGGAGGAGCAGTGTACGTCTCCATGTCAGTGCCTGAGGAAGCGTGGTTGCGCGAAACGGCCGTCGCCTGTTGCGGGCGTCCACGCCAAGGCGGTCTGCCCCATACTGCCGAAACTTGCGATTATATGTGAATAAAGTGCATCGAATGGTGAGTGCCGTCTCGCCTATTCTTTCTTCGCTATATCTATGCTTAACCTCTTAAGGACACAGGACATACCAGTATGTCCTGTGTCCGGTCTTTAATGATGGCGCTTCATGCGGGCGCCTTAGCCGCGGGTGTCCACATGGTTCTTGTAGCAGACACCCGCGGCTAATGTCCGCAACCGTCAGCGATGCCAATCGCGGACATTTAACCCCTCAGATGCCGTGGTCAATCCTGACCACGGCATCTGGTCGTGCACAAACCAAAAGTTTTACTTGGTTTGCACTCCGGCTTCCCCGTGTGGCGATCGGAGGAGCCGGAGCGTGCCTGTAGTAGCCTGGGTCTCTATGAATGAAACCCAGGCTGCTCTGTAGCATTTCCTATGGAGCCTTGCATGTAATAGGGTTCATAGGAAATATGCGATTTTTTTTAAACATTCCAATGCTATTGCTTTGGAATGTATGATACCAATCAAATGATCGTAAGTTATAGTTCCCTATGGGAACTATATAAAAGTGTAAAAAAAAAAAACAAAACAAAAAAAAAACACATAAAAGTTCAAATCACCCCCCTTTTGCTAAAATAAAAATACGAAAAAAATTCAGAAAATACACATCATGGATGTCGCAATGTGCGAAAATGCCCATACTATAAAAATATTCCCCATACGTCGAACAGCAGAACGGAAAAAAGCGTCCAAATGGCGGATTCGCCATTTTTGGTCGCTTCATTTTCCACATAAAAGGTGATCAAAAAGTCATACACACCCCAGAATGGTATCAATAAAAAGATAAGATTATGACGCAGAAAATAAGCCCCATACAGCTCTGTACATAAAACTGATTTTTTTTCCCACTTTTGAATTTATTTTTCACTATCAAAACGCAAGAAAACCTATACACATAGGGTATCGCCGGATTTGTACTGACCTGTAGAATAAAAGTAACCGGTCAGTTTTATCGCACATCGAACTTCTGAATTTAAAAACCTGCAAAACTGTGGTGGAATTGACTTGACTTATATTGCTTGATCGCGTATACACAGCAATACTTCTGTATTAAAGTGTATTATGACTGACAGGATTTAATGAGTTCCCTCACATTGTAGACCTGGGAGCCTTTTTTAGGTCACCCCTTGGCACTCAGTATTCAAATTTTAGAAGCAATGATGGGGTGACTGAGGAAACACCCTCCCTCTGTCTAACCATTTAAATACAATGGTCATATCTGGCTGGGATCAGAATTGTCTCATTTTCTGAATATTGAACCAGAGTGTTGGCATTGTGCCCACTCCACTTCCTTGTACTTTACTTAACTGAATAAAATCCTCTCCATTACATATACTGTGTGTCACGAGGCATAAAGAGGATAAAATAAGGCTTTTTTTTAGCTATGCAGTAAATGGCCTGTGAATTTTAATGTGTTTTATAGCAAATAATTTAAAGAAATCTCACATTCTGTGCCTCAAAAATATTTAAAAGTATTTTTTACTTATGATTGTGGTGTTTACATTGATGATGTTTATTAGGAATATAATAAAGAATGCAGCTTTTATTTGTTTTCCATTTACTTCTATGCAAAAACATAAAAATTTAAATGGTGTTTAAAGCATGCTGTTACAAGGTACATCTAGGCCCCTTTTGTTGCAGCCTAAGGAGCAGCTACTTGACACTGGTTTCTATAATTCAGTTTACTATTTTCACAATTTTGGCCATGACAGATGTTAAAGCAAATGAATGCTTGAACATACTGCATTATAACATATATATTCAAGAAAATATTTTTCAACTAAACCAAGCTAATGTTTAAGTTTCAGCTGGAAAAAACATGTTTATGAGCTAAATATAGACAACGTATTATGTATAAAAACTCCCAATTTGATTAGCAACTGAAATTACTGTCACTTGATAATTATCCCTTTAATTGCCAAGCTCTGAATCAATGATGTAGGGCTCCCGCTCATTATATCGAGCCACTGTTATTTACCTATTCACTACTACTTAATTTAATGTACTTCATTGTGAATTCAGCCTTTTAACCTCAACCCTTCACTATTGAAAATACTGGCCTTGCGTGTAGTGCTAGTTTCTGTATAAAAGAACAGAGATCAAGCAATAAAAGACAGGAAGACAGAGATAGCAGAGGGTCAAAAAGAATGAGCAAGGCCTGAAAATATAGAGAATGAAGTTGAAATGCCCTAGCTGTCTTTGAATACTGATTGCCTTAGCAACAGCCATCAGCATACAAATTGTTCTGTTGAGATTGCCATATACACCCAGAACATTTTCCTTTTTATTATGCTGTAAGAAAATATGTAAATATATAAGGGTACGGCCACACAGTTAGGTTTCCTGATGCAAGTGGAGAAAGTATAAAAGACAAATATGATTTCTGTTTTTAAATTCACTTCTGGTTTAGCACTGGGAAACCTGACTGCGTGGCCGTACGTCAATGCTAGTTTCCCATCTTCACATTAAATGTATTGAAATGTAATATAAATATATAATATGTTTTCTTTGATTGTTGAATCCTTCATTGCTATAGTTCAAGGCCTGGCACATGCAGATATAGATGTGGAAGGTAATTCTGCGGGGCACTGATTCTTTTGCACAATGAAAAATACATTATTAACTCAAGGACATCATTCCCCATTGCATTTACTGTAGTGTAATAAATCTACAAACATTTTATATGAATTACTTATTTTGTACAGAAACGTGATCTAGTGTACAGTATTGTAGCCAAGAATCATGAAAGTATTGGTTAAATCAATTCAGCTAAAAGAGTCCATGACTTTGTCCTGTCCCGTCCCTAACTGAAAGAATGTATAACAGCAAAGGGCAACATTAATAATTCTGCGTGCTTCAGAGCTGAAAGCTCTTACAATTCCTTGCTCACTCAGTAACTCCCATTTACTGATGTGATTGCACTTAGAATGTGTTGTAAAATGCAAAAAAAATGTAATTTAATTTATAAAGCAACTTAATCCAAATGAATAATCCACTGTGCATTGCTTGACAAAGGGGTGCAGCTTAGTTGGAAAAAGCATGTAATAGAAAGTGGTGTAACTTAAAACGTGGCCGTGTGAGACTAAAATTGTGGCAACATTTTTGTACAAAATTTTGTCACCAATTAAACGAACCAATAGGTGGTATAACGTTAGACGAAAGTGTCCTGCCATGCATCAAATTTATCATCCAGCTTGAGACACCATTTTTCTCCTAATTAGAATTACAGATTTGTCCAAAGTGGAATTGTGCATCTTTAACTAAGCCATCTTTTTAATTACATAGCTTTTGATGGTTAATTAATGGTAAATTAATAAATGTCCTCAGAATGGTACAAAGGATCTTTTGTACCACCCTGAGGGGTTTCTGCACCGATACCACGTAAAGACCAATTCATAAAAAAGACAGTTCTGTAAACTGCCATCATAAAACGCTGATTTACCTTTCCCTGTTTGTTTTTTTTCTTTATTTAAGACCCAATGTACATATTTAATCCACTATTATCTTAAGAAAGTCCAATACTGTTGGAGATCAGAAACATAAAATATTTTTGGCATTTCCAGCAAAAGCAAAAATGAACCAAAACCTCTCAATTTTTTAAACTAGCCTAGTAATTCACAAAAAAATTTGCACATAAATGGCATTACAATATAGTTTGTATTTTTCTTGTCATTCTAACTCAAAGCAACTCTCTGCTTGAAGAAAAAAAAAAACATTTACTTGAGCAACCAGCAGAACACTTACGGTATCTAGTGATCTCTGTTCATATTTTTAGCTGCAGATGCATCTATTCCCAGGCTTCGTTTATGTCATCCAAGTAGGCCACACTGCTTCTCAGTACCTGGGGCATACTGTGCACTTGGACCAATGCACAGTGAGTCTGAGCAGCGCAGCACAGCCATCTTGTAGGACAGAAGAGGAGCCTGTGAATCAGTGGATCTGCAGCTGAAAAGATAGAAATAATGGCCCCATGTGAGTTTTCTGTTCCAGTTAATGAAAATTTTTGCTTCAACTCAGAATGACTTTAAATTTTAACTTAAAGAGGACCTATCACTTCTGTGATAAACTGAAACATAAAACTTTTTCCTAATAGGTTTGGTACTCTGAGACCCTGAACTACGATGGTAATGTGCAGTTAACTGCAGAGGAAATATATAAATTAGATATATAACTAATATAAAATATCTGTAGACACTGAAGTCAGCTACAGGAGTGAAGGACCTACATATGCGGAGTTAATCAGCATAGGTGAGATACTGGCTCTCCTTGAACAGACCAGTGGTGTATAGAGACTTAATGTCAATGCTCCTTGGGGATATAATATGCAGAGAGGTATCTCCCAGAGAAGAGAACCAACTTGCTTGTTCCACATTCTGGAAGTGGCTTCCTTTGTGTCAATGTTTGACTTTTTAACTTTTTTTTGGAACACACAAAGGAAAATATCCAAGGTATATAACCATACTCAGACAGCTATATTGGGGTGTCTGCCCCTCACCAGTAAAAAGTAGGATTATGCCTGGCTAAGTTCAAGGCATCTTACTCAACCAGTCAGAATTCTACTCCGTGTCGATGGGGAGAAAACACCTTTAAACTGCTGTCTGTGGATGGATATGTCACTTGGCTATTTTCACTTGTTGTATTCCAAGGCTTTTTAAAAGTCAAATGAAAAAGTTGAGGCAGCACTCTAAAATAGTTGAAAGATATATGGTTTATTCCAAAAATAACTTTTCGGCTAAGAAGCCTTTACCGGAAATGTTGTATCAGAAATAAACTCTTTCAACTTCTATGGAGTGCTGCCTCAACTTTCTGCTTTAGATTACGTTTTTGAGGTGAGTTGGAGCAAACCCCATGAAGCCTCACACCCACATTATTTTCTTTCTTTCCAGTGCAGTTTCTCCCATTTTTTTGTTAAAAAGTCAGACAATGATTCATAAGGAGCCACTCTCAGAATATGACTGTCACGGTGGGGAAAGGGGGAAACCCCCCACAGTGCAGAGTCTGCAGCTGCTATGCCGGAAAGCAGGGAATAGGGAGCTGGTCACCTCCTGAAGCGTGCCTCTGCTCACCCTGGTCTCCTAACAGTATGAGCCAACCCAGAAGGTAGGAGGGCCCATACTACTGGAACCTAAGAGCCCTGGCGTCCCTGTATCGCCCTAGGATGGTGAGAGGGAAGAGAACACCCGCTCATCCAGGACAACTGATGAGCAGGCATCTCCAGAGGCCCCACAGCAGCCGGGAACCAGACAGTGTACGCCCGCACGACAGGTAACTAACAGAACAAACCAACATCCACAAAACCCACACTTACCTGCCACACTGGAGATAACAAACCAGCACCAGGATCTCCTGGACCCCCATGCGGACACCAGATGCATGGGGCCTCCGGGTAGGGCAGAACACAGTCTGGATTTTGCTTAAACCCCTCCGGGAAAGCAACCCCCTTCCGGAGGACACACCGACACACATACCACCACGCAAACCAACACGTAAACATACACCAGGTGGAGAAGGGCCAACAGAAGCACGCAGGAGGGGACACACAAACTGAGAAAGGGAAATAATCAATAACCATAAACAATATAACAAATAAGGGTGGCTCACACAGACAATACAGGGCAGACATTCTGTATTTCTGTATAAACAACCAGCAACCTCGAGCACATGCTCACACCAAGGCTGGAGACAAACAAACTGACCTCAGGCTGCAACACACCAACATATATAGAGGCCTGAGGTCACACCCACCAAAGACAGCACAAACACATTAACCCTGTGCACACTGCACCCAGGGAAAGTGCACACAAACAGGAAAACAAACATGCATGCTAACCTATCCTGTTGCCAGCGGCAACCGCACGTAAGGCTACAATAGAACAGCACTCACATGTGGCAAACCACGCCGCTGGCAACTGCATGCGACACAGAGTCAGGACCGAACAACCGGTCATGACAATGACACTATCAAGATAATTCTCTTTCTTTATGAGATAATTTTTTCATAGAGGTTAATCAGTAAATTCTCTCAATACTAAACACATTAGAGTTTAGATTAAACAGGAGATGCCAGGCTTGTAAATTTGGTAAATTTGGGCTCTGTGGGAGCATCAGTATAAAACACAGATGCCACTACCTTGCATAAATAAATCTTTATCTGCTGTCCGCATCATGGCAGAATGGTCCCACGGTGCACAATATTCTCTGTACCATTAGATTTTGACTGCCTACTGAGCAATGATGTAGTCAACTTCATCCCAAGTTGGCTCAGCAATTAAGGAGACAGCGCATATGGCTCTGCATTTAAAGGTTAAATGTTTGATGTTCTTAATTATATGTATTTGAAAAAATTCTGATATTTGTCTTCTGTCATCCCAAGAGACATCCTTAGAAGTGAAAAGTTTTCTTTGAATGGGGTTTCCAGCTCAAAATGATTATCTTTAAATATGTTGTAAATAGCAATAAGATATTCACATAAAGCCCCTTTACACTGGCTGAGCAGAGGCCAGATCATCGCTAACAAGCATTTGTAGGAATTCTCATTAGTGATTATCTGGAGGTGTAAAGGTGCCGCTGATTACCTGATGAATGAGCAAAATGCTTGTTCATAGGGTAACATGATCATTTGATATGGTAACCTAAATCGTCATTTGAAGGCAGGAGATTGTGCTGTCTAAACAGCACTCTGCTGCTGCCAAACAATGATTCCATATGAGAAGGACCAATGGCATTAGTGATCACTCCTCCCCTTACTGTGGAGAGGATCGGTGCATGTAAATACAGTGGTCTCCTTCACCGATGAGCAGGCAATTGTCGGGAAGGAGCAGTTCCTTCCCGTCAATCGTCTGCTATATCAAGCAGTGTAAAGGGGCCTTTACTCATACTCTTTAATTTAAAAAAAAAGATGCCCCGGTCTTCCGCTGTCATTGCTATCTTTGTTCACAGATACTACTGATGACATGTCATCCCAAGAAACACTATGCTTAAGCACAAGCTAGAAGTAAATCTGTGGGGCCTGGGACTGGCTAATTGAAGAGTATGGGTAACATGTATAGCTTGCTATTTAAAACATTTAAAGAAATTGTTTGGGCTGGACAAACCTTTAAAAAAATGATTTACAAGTCTTACCTCTTTTGTTATTTTTGGTTACGGGACTTGATTTGCTTGAAGAACAGGGACAATATCCATCACACTTCACAGATATTTGTTTACCCAGGATACAGGCCTGATATTCTAATTTACACTGAAATATAAAGAAAAACACAATCTGCATATTACAGTTGATCATTCCATGGCAGTTTCAGACTTATTACAATTTGTTCACTTTCAATTATAAATTATAGATCTGTAAGCCATTATCTTAGGTACATATTAGAGATGAGCAAAGTATTGAGAATTCAGAATTCAAATTATACAAAACAATTCACTTTGTGACGAATTACTTCGTCAAGAAGCGCAGTTTTTTTTGTAACTAGCGGGTGCAATGACAGGGAGCTGCGATAACACCGCTCCCCATCATTGTACCCCTCGGATGCCTCGTTCATACATGATCATGGCATCTGAGAGTTAAAAATAGTGTGAAATTTACAGAAAAAAAATTAAATCATACTTACCTCCTCCATTTTCTTGAAATGGGCCGTCCCCCGCCATCTTGCTTGAAAATCTGGAGCAAAATCTCGCACAGCCCGAGATTACGTAGTCTCGCCTGGGGATCTTCAATCAAGATGGCTGTAGGCGGCCCGTCACGAGCAAATGGAGGAAGTATGATCATTATATTTTTTTTACACTATTTCAGGTTAAATCGATTCGCTACCATGAAGCACAAGGAAATTCGGCTTCATGGCAAATCTAATTTATCCTGAAATTCAGATCGAATTCTACTTTGTGGGATTCAATTCGCTCTTCTCTAGTACTTATACTTGTACCACCTTGGAACAAATACTACTATATTTACTACTGTAATGGTTTGTGTAGATTAAGATAACGCTGCACATTTAGACAGCTTTGTTTGCTACCATTCGGAAATATGTTCATTAACTGAAAAGTGATATTACATAGTAGTGAGTACATAACAGTAGAGTGCAAAATACCAGTTGAAATTCAAAGTAAGGGAAAAACTGCTGATATAAGATAGTTTACCACTGGGGTCCGTTGCTGGCATCTTCCATTGTATGCATCTTTTGCTGTTGATTGCCCCTAGCAATGGACTACAAGTGCAGGATGTGCTCCCCTAGATACATGCACAACTGCATATGGGTTGAGCATATCCTGCTTGTTAAACACCACACCACGTTTTCTAATGGATTGTATAATATGTTTGGAGGTGTATAAACTCCGATTTAAATGTGCCTGCTTTTCATCTACAGGCTACATTCAGGTGCAGCTGTGAGGCTCTGGGCCATATCAGCCGGTCTCAGGTGGGGCTCACAGGCACCTCCCACCTCCCATTGCAAGCATGGTTACATGCTGGAGGTCACTGGTGAGCTGTCTGTGAGTCAGGCCTTATGCTCCCGTAATGCCCAACGGCTCCTGGTATCGCCCATACGGCTCAGGTAGGTTGAGTGGTAGGGCCTCGGGCTACTTGAGGGACCTTGCCGTGGTGTCCGAGCTTAAGACATGTCCTCCTAGTAGGATATGTCGAACTAACCCCTCAATTTTATCAGCGTGAGGGTTTAGTATTGCCGCAGAGTGCACCTGCTTTTGCTATGGTTATGTTTACCACTGGGGTCTGCCTAGGCAGGACATAACACAACTTGACACCGAGTAGAGATAAGCGAATCAAGTCTATGGACTCAGAAATGAATTCATCTAAAGTTAAATTTAAAAAAATCAGATTCTAACAAACCTGAATTTTTTGAGATTTGTTTTGGGTGAATTAGTGAGAGACCAATGCTTAATGCTCAACTGAAAAAGAGCTATGCAAATTAGTTCCTCTACCAAAAGAAAAGAAAATAAATGCTCCTCTGGAAAATATAGATATGCAGTATTAGATATGCAAATCACTCTTTCTTCCAAAACGAAATTTAAAAAAATTGCGCATCTCATAGCAGCAATCAGCTGTTATTTCAGTACAGCTGAGCAGAGAGGATTAGCTTTGCTCCCGGAGAGTGCATGACTGGGGTCTGTTGAGGGTACTAGTTCTCCTAATGAAGAGCGCCAAGTATGTCTGAGGAGTACTGTAGTCCAGAGAATGCTCCTCTAATGTTTCTGGGAAAAATACACATAAATTAGCACATCTTACATCGGTTGGAAGGAAAGCTAATTTGGACATCTCTCCCAGAAAGCCCAAAATATAAGAATTAGCTTTCTTTCAGAAAGGAAAAGAAAGCTAACCTTTTCTAATACCAGTAAATTTGGAAATTTGCCCTTATTTTTCCCAGAAACCCAGAGGGGCATTTCCTGGCCTACAATACTCCTCACTCACTCTCCATAAGAAGGAATAGTACCTTTCCGGACACCAACCAAGTCTTCTCAGTCTTTGTAGCTAAGCCCATTCTCTCTGCTTAGCTCTGATGAAAAAAAAGCTGTTTGCTGATATGAGACACTTGTTTTTCCTTTTGGAAGGAAGACTGATTTACGCATCTCTTTTCCAGAGAAGAGTTACATGTTAGTCTTTCTCTCTCTCTGATTCATGTAGAACTGATTCAGACAGCATTGAATTTTTGGAAAAATGTGGCGATTCGGATGAAGAAATTTTCTCATCACTAATACAGAGGTAATAAACCATTAAAGAGGAACTAACCAGATATACTAAGCAAGGATATTTTTCTTAGGCAACCTAGTCTGGGTACTATGAGTTGCCTTACAAAGCTCAGTCAGATTACCAGCAGGATCATCATGAAATTCTTGACCATGAATGGCATGGTCAAGAATTGCTGAATGTAGACAAGTATTTAATGGTTTAAGCAGTTAATGACACAATCACATTTAGTGATAACGCTAATGACAAACCAACATTTTGATGCAAAGATTATTGTATACAAATTTGTTCGCATGTAGTCGTTTACTCACATAATTGAGGACCATTCACTGTATTTAGACAGCAATGATTTACATGAAACACTCCTGTTTTTACATTGTTCACATCACCAAAAGATCACACGATGTTCTTTACATTACCACAATTCAAGCATTGATCAAATATTTCAGTACAATTGGTAATTTGCTAAATACATTTACAATGCACAATGTTCTGCCCAGCAGGGTTAAAAAATGATTCTAGTTCATTCTGCCAGACTCATGGTATTTCTCAAGTGGTTAGTGTGGTTATAGCATCATCTAGCGGTGTTAAGTTGTATTACACTTTGTTTTTCTGTTACAAAGACTACAGCATTGTGGGTGGTGCACTGCATTGTGGGAGTGAAAAGCATTCTGGGAAAGAGAAGCCTCCAGTCTCCAGGACACATCAGCAGAGCTGTCCTTTTGCGTATCTCATTCTTAAAGGGAACCTGTCATCAACTTTATGCTGACCTCACTGAGTGCAGCATAAAATAGTGACAGAAATGCTGATTTCAGCGGTGTGTCACTCATGAGCTAAAAGTAAGTGATTGCTGAGAACCAGCATCATAATCATTGCAGCACAGGCCTTGAAAAGAGTCAAATCTACTTGAGAAGAGTCATGGTTATTCATAATCTCCGGCACTCTAGCCCATCTGCTGATGATTGGCAGTTCTCTCCTGGATAGAAAGGGAGAAAACTAGGTAGAATACTGTCAGTAATCAGCAGGTGGGCAGGGAGAGCAGAAATTTATGATCAACCATGACTCTTCTCAGGTGGCCGTGACTCTTTTCCAGGCCCAGTCTGCAATGATTGCTATGTTGGTTCTCAGCCACTTACTTTTAACTTTTAAATGACAGATTGCTGAAATCAACTCACCTGTCTTCTTTATGCTGCATTTAGTATGGGCAGCATAAAGCTGATTACAGGTTCCCTTTAAACTTCACTATCCTTGTAAATGCATATCTGGTGAGAGATCTACCTTTGTTTCAGGGATACTGTGCTATGCAGAACTGTTCAGCTAGTTGTAATTGTTACTCAGGGAGTTGTTACTGCTAGCTAGACATGTAATCTTATGTACAGACAGCCATTTTACCATATGCTTCAGTGTTAATGCAAATGTTATAGTACATTCTATCTATACTTTATACTTATACATGCTATTTGTATTCTTATAGTTTTACCAATCAAACAATCCTGTTTTACCAATCAATCAATTGTATATAATCAATCAATCACATATGTACAACCTGTTGACCAATAAACAAGTTAGACTACAAAGAACAGTCCTCTTATTTAGAAGACAGGAATGGTTTATGCTGAATGTCAGACTGTACACTGTGTGAACATGTATAAAGACAGAACAGTAAAACAGATGCTAGTCACCAGCGATAGTAGATCTGGCTATACGGAGCCGCCATCATACACACGCGGTCCTTTGTACAAGATTGCAGTGGCTGCTTTACAGTCACAAGAAGTGAGAGTGCAACGCCGAGCAAGTGTAGCACGATCCAGACCACGCTGCGGTCTGTTGCTAACTAGACTGAGTCTGCACAAAGACATTAGGCAGCCAGCAATCAAGCACACAATGTCCACTAGCCAGGCATCATCATACAGGACCAGGTAACGAGCAAGCTGCTCTAACAAGTCCTTAATAAAAGAAATGGTTGCTCTCACCCATGCAGAAGCTGAAGCTGCAAAAAGTAAAGTCTTCCTTTGCTGCACAAGAGATGCAACTAAAGAAAGAGAAAGCATGCCTGCAAGCATCACTGGAAAAACTCACAGCAGAGAAAGAAGCGGCAGCCGCAATAGCCAAAGCAGAGTTCCTAGAAGCCATGGAGTTCTCTGGATCTGAGAAACACAGCAAAGTACTTGGACCAGACCTAGATCAACAAGATCCAGCACAGCGCGTCTCAGAATATGTCATTCAGCATCGCGAGACAGATAAAGATTATGATCCAGTATATCAGCAAGCTTATACAAAGTGCCAAAGATCTTACCATGAACAGCAGTACCTTGAGCAGGACGGTATACGACAACTCGATGCCAGCCACAACTACCGCCTTACAGAACGAAAGCTACAACCTTCACTTCGACTTAAAGAGACAACTTTCGTGTCATAACGGTATTATACAGACTTCCCTAAGCCAGAAACCTCTAAAAAGTATGATGATACACTACACACGCGACATAACAACAGCATACGGGTAGTATTGGCGCTAACCAGGTTGCCATGGACTTTGCTAAGTTCTTTGCTAAACGGGAGCTGGTTACTACAGGACTTATAAAGTTCACCGATCACCCCAAGAACTACAGGGTATGGCGAGCCTCCTTCCAGAATGCCATAAGGGACTTAGATCTTTCCTGTAGTTAGAAGTTAGATCTCTTGGTAAAGTGGCTTGAAAGCAAGTCTGCTGAACACGCCAAAAGAATCAGAGACATTAACGCAAACTATCCGGGCAAAGGCTTAAAGATGGTGTGGGAAAGACTTGAGTGTTATTGGTCAATAGAAGCTATAGAAAATGTTTTATAAAAGAGAATTGATAATTTTCCCAGAATTGGGGGGGGGGGGGGTAGGGGTTACCAGAAGATCAGGGAACTCAATGACTTGTTGATAGAAGTACAGGTTTCTCAGGCAGAAGTTTATCTGCCGGGGCTGGCATTCCTCGACACCGCCAGAGGTGTCAATCAGATTGTCCTGAAACTCCCCTATAACCTACAAGAGAAGTGTATTACGCATGGTTCTCATTATAAACAGGTTCTTAATATATCATTGCCCCCATTCATGGTGTTTGCAGACTTTGTTACTTAACAGGCAAGGATCAGAAACAATCCCAGTTTTGACTTTACTCTGTCATGTCCCACTACCCCTGGTGTCACACTTGAAAATGGACGTCCTTTCCTATTCCAGCCATGTCAGAGCAGTTTCCTGACAAACAAATTGCCACACAGAGCTCCTGTGCCTTGTTCTTTAACAGATCCCTCCTGTGAAGACCACACCTGCTGTGGTGAACAAGATCACTTAGGGTGCACAGTCTTTCACAGTACAAGAGAAGACAACAGGGTCGCAATGTTCATAGAAGACAGGCCGTTCTTGTATATCATGGATCAAGGAATAGGTAAAGACAAGTCAAAAAGCTGGGTCACACCGTTTAAACCCCAGAGACAACGCTTACCTAACAACAAAGAACTTGTCTACAGTCGATTCATCTCCCTCAAGCACAAACTTCAGAGGACACCAGAGACGAAAGAACATTTCTTTACCTTCATGGAAAGAAAATTCCAGAACTATGCAGAAATGTCACCCCCACTCCAAGACTCTGAGGAGTGTTGGTACTTAACCATATTCGGAGTGTATCATCCCAAAAAACCAGGGCAGATACAAGTAGTATTCGACTCGAGCACCAGTGGTGGAGAAGTCTCGCTAAATGATGTCTTACTGTCTAGTCCAGACCTCAACAATAGACTTATTGGGTACTTCTCCGCTTCCGCAGAGATTCCGTAGCATTTATGGCCGACATACAACAGATGTTCTACTGCTTCCTCGTCAGGTCCTTTGTGGAAAAGGATTTCTATCTGGTCGACTGCTTGAAATCCACATCCACAAATGAGACTGCAATTATTCTTTTGAAAAGGGCACAAGAAATGCCCATTCTATCTATTTTGAGGTTGCACAAAATTGCCTCCAACAGCCGTGAGTTAATGGAGGCCTTCTCACCCCAAGACTATTCAAATGATCTAAGGGACTTGGATCTCAGCACAGACTCCCTTCCCATGCAGCAGAGCCTCGGTTTGCTCTGGGATTTAAAGGCAGACACATTCACCTTCCAAATGAGTAAGGAAGAAAAGCCCTTAATAGGCAGATGAGTTCTGTCCACCATAACCAGCTTATATGATCCTTTGGGATTAGTAGCGCCTGTTACCATCCAAGGTAAAATGATGTTAAGAGACTTCACCACAGAGACATCCCGTTTCTGTTATGCAGGAGAGGACTCCCCTGCATAACAGAAATGAAACAGATCCGTTTTGCAGCCCATAGACTTCTATTATGACGGAATAAATAACGGAATGCCTCTAAAGGTACCCTCAATGTGGTACCCAGACCTGAACTTCTTCAATGAAGTTCAGGTTTGGGTTCAGTGTTGTGTAGATGTTATTATTTTCCCTTATAACATGGTTATAAAGGGAAAATAATAGCATTCTTAATATAGAATGCTTACTTAAATGTGGCTTAAGGGGTTACAATTTTTTTTTAACTTAACTCACCTCATCTAGTTGATGGCATCATCATCCAGACTTCATCTTCTTCTTCTTTGAGGACCTGCAAAAGTACCTTTGATGACGTAATCATGCTCACCACGCGGTGAGCGCAGTGATGTCAGTGCAGGTCCTGCTGAATGAAGATAGAGGAATCCTTCAATCTTCATTCAGCAGGAACTGCGCTGACGTCAGATTACGTCATCAAAGGTCCTTTTGCAGGTCCTCAAAGAAGAAAGAAGATAATGCCCGGCTGCTCGATCAATTGGATGAAGTAAGTTCATTTTTTTTTTTTTAACCCCTTAAGCCACATTTAAGTAAGCATTCTACATTAAGAATGCTATTATTTTCCTTTATAACTATGTTATAAGGGAAAATAAGAGTACATTGACTTCTTCTAGCAACCATGCGTGAAAACTGCATTGCATACACACTTGCTTGCGGATGCTATGCGATTTTCACGCAGCCCCAATCGTTTTTTTAAGGGGCCTGCATTGCGCACAAGTGATGCATGAAAATCACCGCTCATCTGCACAGCCCCTTTGAAGTAAATGGTTCCGGATTCAGTGCAGGTGCAGTGCGTTCACGTCACGCATTGCACCCACACGGAATTCTCGCCCGTGTGAAAGGGGCCTAACAGTCCCAAACCCGAAGCAGATCGGCCGGCACCACTCCCTTCAGTTCAATAATGGCTTGAATCCTACTTATCACAATCAACTACCTTATGGATCACCCCCAATTCCTCTTAGATTGTAAGCTCGCAGGGCAGGGACCTAACTCCTAGTGTTTCAGTGGTACATTAGCCAGTGATTTTGGATTTGTACATGAACTCTATGAATTTGTAAAGCGCTGCGGAATATGGTGGTGCTATATAAATACATATTATTATTATTATAGTATTAAAGGGTTGTCAGAGAAAATTAACCGCCTGCCGACTGCCTAACGCAGGGCTGCGTCCAGGCAGCGGCAGGCTTGTTCCTCCTTGACGCGGCAGCAGCAGATCGCGCCTCGGGAGTTGTACTGCAGCCTGCCAGCGATGATCAATCGCTGGCAGGCTGTAGATGCAAAATACAAAGCATCAAAGAGGTATATCAGATGCTGTTTTGTTAACAGCGTCTGATATACCTGCTACCTGGTCATCTGGTGGTCGTATTTGCTGGGATCGACCACCAGAGGACCAGGTAGCTATGTAAAGTAGCACCAAGCACCACACTACCCTCCCCCCTGTCACTTATTAACCCCGTTAACCCCTGATCACCCCATATAGACTCCCTGATCACCCCCTGTCACTGATCACCCCCCTGTAAGGCTCCATTCACATGTCCATATGTGTTTTGCGGATCCATGGATCCGCAAAACACGGACGACGGCAATGTGCTTTCTGCATTTTGCAGATCCGCACATTGCCAGAACTATATAGAAAATGCCTTTTCTTGTCCGCAATTACGGACAAGAATAGGACATGTTCTATATTTTTGCGGAACGGAAGTGCAGACCCGGAAGTGCGGATCCGCAATTCCGGATCCGAGCGGGACAAAGTCTGTCCCCATAGAAATTAATGGGTCCGCAATTCCGTTCCGCAAACAGAATTGCGGACGTGTGAATAGGGCATAAGGGTCCCTTATCACCGCCAGTTAGTTAGCTACTTGTTAGGTAGTTAGTGCCCAGCCCACCGCACCGCAGTCACTGATTTTGGCAGAGATTTTTTCATCCACATTGATCGATGCGAATGAAAAAATCTGTGCCGTTCATTTTTTTTTTTTCAGCCCAGATGCTGAACGGAAAAAAAAAATCTCATTACCCGTATGCTCAATATAAGGAGAATAGCAGAAACTCCTAATACTGACCATACGTGTAATGATTGCGGAGACCCTCAAATGACAGAGCAGTACAAACACCCCACATGTGACCCCATTTTAGAAAGAAGACACCCCAAGGTATTCTGTGAGGGGTATGGTGAGTTCATGTAAAATTTTATTTTTTGTCGCAAGTTAGTGGAATATGAGACTTTGTAAAAAAAAATATATATATATATAACAATTTCCGCTAACTTGTGCCAAATTTTTTTTTTCCTGTGAACTCGCCATGCCCCTCACGGAATACCTTGGGGTGTCTTCTTTCCAAAATAGGGTCATATGTGGGGTATTAATACTGCCCTGGCATTTTAGGGGTCCTAAAGCGTGAGAATCCAAATGCGTAAAAATGCCCTGTGAAATCCTAACACTGGGTTCACACGAGCGTGCCTGGATTAGGTCCGGATGCGTTGCGGATGCGTTCAGTGAAAACTGTGCGATTTCACAGGCAAAGCCATTCAGTTTTGTCTGCGATTGCGTTCAGTTTTTTCCAGGCGGGTGCAATGCGTTTTGATGCGTTTTTCACACGCGTGATAAAAAAACTGAAGATTTACAAACAACATCTTCTAGCAACCATCAGTGAAAAACGCATTGCATCTGCACTTGCTTGCGGATGTAATGCGTTTTTAACGCAGTCCCATTCACTTCTATGGGGCTAGGGCTGCGTGAAAAACGCAGAATATAGAACATGCTGCGATTTTCACGCAACGCACAAGTGATGCGTGAAAAAAAACTCATGTACACAGCCCCATTGAAATGAATGGGTCCAGATTCAGTGGGGGGGAAATCCGTTCACATCACGCATTGCACCCGCGCGGAAAACTCGCCCGTGTAAATGCAGCCTAAAGGTACTCATTGAAATTAGGGCCCCTTTGTGCATCTTGGCTGTAAGTGTCACTCATGTGGTATCGCCGTACTCAGGAGAAGTAGGGCAATGAGTTTTGGCGTGTATTTTTATATATACCCATACTTTGTGTAAGAAATATCGCTGTAAACGACAACTTTTTAAAAAAATGTATGCAAAGTTGTCAATTTACAGAGATATTTCTCTCACCCAGCATGGGTATGTAAAAATATACCCCAAAACACATTGCCCTACTTCTCCTGAGTACGGCGATACCACATGAGTGACACTTTTTTACAGCCTGGGTGCACAAAGGGTCCCAAATTTCAACGAGTACCTTTACATGGCTGCTCACAATTTAGCCCCGCCCAAAATGCCAGAACAGTACAAACACCCCACAAATGACCCCATTTTGGAAAGAAGACACCCCAAGGAATTTGCTGAGGGGCATAGTGAGTCCATGAAAAATTTAACTTTTTGTCACAAGTTAGCGGAAAGGGAGACTTTGTGAGAAAAAACAACAAAAAATTAATTTCCGCTAACTTGTGCCAAAAAAAATCTTCTATGAACTCGCCATGCCCCTCACGGAATACCTTGGGGTGTCTTCTTTCCAAAATGGGGTCACATGTGGGGTATTTATACTGCCCTGGCATTTTAGGGGCCCTAAAGCGTGAGAAGAAAAATGAGTAAAAATGCCCTCCTAAAAGGTACTCATTGGTTTTAGGGCCCCTTTGCGCATCTTAGCTGCAAAAAAGTGTCACACATGTGGTATAGCCAAACTCAGGAGAAGTAGGGCAATGTGTTTTTGGGGTGTATTTTTACATATACCCATGCTGGGTGAGAGAAATATCTCTGTAAATAGACAACTTTGTATATATTTTTTTTAAAAGTTGTCATTCACAGAGATAATTCTCACACACAGTATAGGTATATGTAAAAATACACCGCAAAACACATTGCCCTACTTCTACTGAGTACGGCGATACCACATTAGCCCCACCCAAAATGCCAGAACAGTAAACACACCCCACAAATGACCCCATTTCGGAAAGTAGACACCCAAGGTATTCACTGAGGGGCATAGTGAGTCCGACTGAGATTTTTTTTTTTTTTGCCAGAAGTTAGCAGAAATGGAAACTTTATTATTTTTTTCCTCAGAAAGTGTCATTTTCTGCTAACTTGTGAAAAAAAATGAAATCATACATGAACTCACCATGCCCCTCCGCGAATACTTTGGGGTGTCTTCTTTCTAAAATGGTGTTATTTGGGGGGTATTTCTACTATCCTGTCATTCTAGCATCTGAAGAAACATGACAGGTGCTTAGAAAGTCAGAGCTGCTTCAAAATGCGGAAATTCACTTTTTTGCACCATAGTTTGTAAACGCTATAACTTTTACCCAAACCAATAAATATACACTTATTGGATTTTTTTTGATCAAAGACATGTAGAACAATAAATTTATAGAAAAATGTATCTAGAAATGTAGTTTTTTAAAAAAATTACAACAGAAAGTGAAAAATTTTAAATGTCAACAGCAATGAAATAGCACCAAATGAAAGCTCTATTAGTGAGAATAAAAGAAGGTAAAATTCATTTGGGTGGTAAGTTGCATGACGGAGCAATAAACGGTGAAAGTAGTGTAGTGCAGAATTGTAAAAAGTGGCCTGGTCATTAAGGGTGTTTAAGCTAGGGGGGCTGAAGTGGTTAAAAGCCCTGCGATAGCCTTAAACAAACAAATCATCTTATACTTACCACTTTCTCCAGTACCATTCTCTGCAGTGCTGGTATAGTTTTCCTGCCCCTGCTCGTTTGCAAACTAGAGCGTGGATGACGTGCCAGTATCTAATGCTGAGGATGGTGATTGGCAGCAGAGAGGCTGCAAAGATAACGTGCCATACACCTGCACATCTCTGTGTACATTACTAAAACTGCACATCACTGTATAAGTCACTGACACTGTTGTGCAAGTGCAGGCAACATTACCACTGTCTGCAGAAAATCAATGTCCTCAGCATTAGACCACTGAGAACAGTGATTGGCTGCAGCAGTCACATGCAATAAAACAGCGCTGGCTGACCAGGAGAACCACACCAGCTCCGCAGAGAATGGTGCTGGAGAAAGCAGTGAGTATAACATGATTTTTTATTTATTTTTTGCAGGGCTTTTTTAACATTTTTTATTATTTCAGAAAACCTCTTAACCCATATGTCAAAGCAACAGCTTTTTGTTCCTTTTGATCAGAAAAACACGTGTGTAGGGTAAAGGGGGTTTTAATGTTTTGCTCAATTTCTACTCACATAGTTTTAGAAGTCTATTTGCACTAGTCCATCAAGTCCATCAGCTAACATATTTTTTAAAACAAATTGTTTCAAACTACCGGTACCGATTTTTAGTTAGCATATGATCACAAATCAATTTTTTTATCTATATTAGAGATGAGCGAACTTATTGAAATTCATTTCATGTTCAATTTGTCAAATGAATCAATTCTTCATGATTTGAAGTTGCTCCAATTGCCCTGAAAATTAGTATATAACAGCCTCTAATCTCCTACGACTCAGATTTTGTTTAGGAAAAGATGTTATCTCTTTTTGTTATTATTTTTATTTTTTTTTGCTTTTTCCTTCCCCACTCTCTATGCAATTACAGCAATAACAAATAACGTCAAAATGACACTGACATATGTAGTTATAGATAAATGCATGTTTGACGGTGTTAACAAACAGGATGTTAAAAAAACACACTGCCCAGTCGCATGTGTTATGATTTTTCATATTAGAAAGCTTCCAAAAATTGCCCCAGACCTCAATGGAGGCAGATCCCTGCCCCATTTATATACATATATGTTAATGTAAGAAGAAAAAGTGGCTTGTTCTGCACAAACGTCCAAAAATGATGCATTAATATTAGTAGTTTATACACGCAAAAGTGTTAAAAGAGTTAATTGTCAGAAAGAAGAGTGGCTTGTCCTGAACAAGGTTGGAAACATTCTCCCTTTTAGTTGTGAACCCAGTAGCTGTATAGTGTGGAAGTGAAAGGATAGGGTAATCATGGCCTGTGGCCAGGGGCGTACCTAGAAGTGACTGGGCCCCAAAGCAAATTTTTGTATGCTCCTGTGTATGCTCCTTTTTGTATGCTCCTGTGTAAACCCCACTCCTTTGGCTAGACACGATCTAGACCAGACTAGCCTGCCACACCATCCTTTTCCTATATAATACATATATATATATATATTGTAAGAGGGCGCAAGGTGCCGTCATGGACGGAAGATACGTGTCACCGAGGTTCCTGGCCTCGGTGAGGTGAGAGCCGGGTTTTATGTGTCAGCAGCAGCTAGTGCTGCTTGACATTGATAGTTAGTTTGGCTGCAAAGCCAATCCGGGCCGGCTCTTACTGGGAGTAGGCAAAGAGTTGGGTGGGTGCCTACTCCCCACGGTCCAGGCCGGACTTTGCCGGGCTTTTTAAAGGCAGCCACATCAGCAGGTGTGGCTGTGATTGTCCTGGAGCTGCTGCTAGTGTTGTGTTGCTCTCTGGGCTGGAAGGATGAGCTCAGCAAGGAGTCGTGCAGTCGTCCTGGAAGCCTGAAGGTGGATTATCCTGCGGCTGGGCCGACCGCCAGGTGCGAACGCGCACCTAAACATCTCACAGGTGATTGAACCTGGTTTTGGACTCTTTGGTTTTGCTTTTTGTGTTTGCTGAGTGTGAATTAACACCAAGAGACTGTTTATCGCTTATTTTGTGCAAGTGTGAATAAAACACTGTTTATTGCACTTTCTGGACTTCTTGTTTTGCCTCTGTACTGCACCCGCACTGCTATCTACCAGAGCGACTCCCCACATTTGGTGTCGGATGCGGGCATGCGCAGTGAGGCTGGCGTAAACGCCGAAGTTTTTTCCCAAAGTGAATGTCATATGTCAAGCCGGCAAAGTTTCAACACGTGAACTCTGATAAGATGGAGGCAGTTGTAAAGGCTCTCGTGGAGGCCAATTTACAGCAGCGGGAGGCCAACAAGCAGCAGCAGGAGACAAACCAGCTGCTGTTGCAACATGTAATGGCTTTGCAAGCGACTGGAGCCTCTCACCGTGCCCATGATGCCCGGAAAGCGGTCCGTGCAGCAATTCCCAAGATGACCCCGAGGATGATGCCGAGACCTACCTGGCAGTCTTCGAAAAGTGGCCGTGAGGGAGAAGCTGCCCCGTGACCAGTGGGCTGAGGTGGTCGCTCCGTTCCTGGCTTCCGGACCCCAGCAGGTGTTTTTCGACTTGTCGGACGCACTAAGCCGGCCGATTATGACACCGTGAAAGGAGAGATCCTAGCCAGACTGGGGGTGAACGTGCTGGTCCGCGCTCAAAGAGTCCACCAGTGGGACTTTAAAACGACTGAACCTGCTAGGCCGCAGTACTACGATCTGCTGCACAGGCTGCAAAAGTGGCTGCAGCCTGATCTACTAAGTCCCACTGCCATGCTGGATCGACTGTTGGCGGACATCTTTGGAGGGCCCTGCCTTATCCCCTCCAGCACTGGGTCGGCCAGGCGTCTCCGGTAAGTGCCCTGGAGATGGTCGACCTGGTGGAGCGTTACGAGGCCACCAGAAACCTGCAGGGGGTCTTGCTGGGAAGGGGCCAGTCAAACCCCGGAGGCCTCCACCCCAGTTCCGACGACCGGCGACAGAGAGACCTGCACGGAATGTATCCCCTGCGGATCCGCCTCCCGTGGTATGCTGGAGGTGTCAGGAGCCAGGCCACATCAGGGCCGACTGTCCGCATCAGGGTGAGCCGATGGATGTGAACTACGGGTATCGCCACTCCCTGTATGCCCGGAAGCTGTGTGCAACTGGCACCCGTGAGGGGCAGGACAATAACCACCTGTGTCAGGTAGAGGTGGGAGATTCTCTGGCGGTGGCCCTGCTGGACTCCGGGAGTTTAGTCTCCTGGTAAGAGCTGCCCTAGTACGGCCTGCGGAGTATACCGGCCGTAAAGTCGGGGTCCTATGCATCCACGGAGACTTAAAAGACTACCCCACTGCATTAGTGACTTTGTCCACAGCTGCTGGTAAGTGGACCCACGAGGTGGCTGTCGCTACCAAACTCCCACATGAACTGATACTTGGGAGGGACTTCCCAGGTTTCCCGGCGCTGTGGCCGGCTATAAAAGTGTCTGATGGGCCCGAGACAGGGGTAACCTTAGTAGAGTGGCCTGATACCACTGGAAGGCCAGAACCCTGGGAGCCCGAATCTGAAGGGCCAGCGGTAGGGGTGACCACTGCTCCAGCGGTAGAGGGGGAGACAACCCCACTGGAGTGTAATGGTGGGAGACACGGAGGACTTGCCACCGGGACCTGAGTTGGCAGACCTCAATGTCTCCGGGGAAAATTTTGGGACCGCACAACACCGGGACCAAACCCTAACCAGGGCCTGGGAAAGTGTTGTAATGATTGACGGTAAACCCCAGAAACCTGGGGCTGAATTAATGTTTCCACGATTTATTATTCTTCAGGATATGTTGTATCGGGTGAACCAAATCCGAGGTGAGCCAGTTGAACAGTTGGTGGTGCCCACCGCATATCGCAAGCTTGTTATGGAGCTTGCCCACCAACATGTTCTTGGGGGACACATGGGGTGGCAGAAAACGCAGGACCGCGCACTACAGCGATTTTACTGGCCCGGTTTGTTTAAGGAAGTAGAGGAGTTCTGTAAGTCCTGTCCGACCTGTCAGGTAAATAGCCCCCAGCCGCATTACAGAAGTCCCCTGGTCCCTCTCCCAATAATTGAGGTCCCATTCGAGCGTATTGCCATGGATCTGGTCGGACCTGCACCGAAGTCTGCTAGGGGTCACCAACATATCCTGGTGATTCTGGACTATGCTACTCGATATCCAGAGGCGGTGCCTCTGCGACACACATCGGCTAGGCTCATTGCAAAGGAGTTAATGGAGATGTTTACCCGGGTGGGCCTACCTAAGGAGGTTCTGACGGACCAAGGGACCCCTTTTATGTCTAAGATTATGAGGGAATTGTGTAAACTGTTGCATATAAAGCAATTATGGACGTCCGCTTACCATCCGCAAACGGACGGCCTTGTGGAAAGATTTAACCAAACTTTAAAAATATGCTAAAAGGGTGGTGTCCCGAGATGGGAAGGACTGGGATCTGCTTCTGCCCTATCTCATGTTTGCAGTGCGAGAAGTGCCCCAGGCCTCTACTGGGTTCTCGCCTTCGAACTGCTTTATGGCAGACGCCCACGGGGCCTGTTGGACATCGCTAAGGAAGCGTGGGAACAACAGCCCGTCCCCACAAAAGCGTAATTGAATATGTTACCCAGATGCAGGAACGTATGGAGAGAGTGTTACCGCTGGTCCGGGAGCATATGGAGGCAGCACAACAGGCCCAAAGTAGAGTCTATAATCGTCAGGCTCGGGTACGAGACTTTAATCCCGGAGACCGAGTTTTAGTTCTGGTACCCACCCTTGACAGCAAATTTCTAGCTAGGTGGCAGGGGCCCTATGAAGTGCTCGAGAAAGTGGGGGAAGTAAATTACAAGGTGCACCAGCCAGGGCGGCGGAAGCCGGAGCAGGTGTATCATGTGAATTTGCTGAAGCCATGGAAGGATAGGAACTCGTCCAGCGATGACAGCCCTCGGCCAGGGCTTCTAGGTGAGAAGGATCCAGCCCTCACCTCGAAGTCCGGGAAGCAGCAGCCACCGTAAAAATTTCAGATAGCCTATCCTCCAAACAGGTCCAGGAAGTTAAGGAGTTCATTAGTCGGAACACGGATGTGTTCTCGACCTCCCTGGGCGCACATCCCTAATCCAGCATGACATTATCACTGAGCCTCAGGCCAAAGTCCGGTTAAAGCCGTATCGGGTACCCGAGGCTCGGCGACAAGCCATTGTGAAGGAAGTGCAGCTGATGCTCCAGTTAGGTGTCATCGAGGAGTCAAAAGTGATTGGGCCAGTCCGATAGTCTTAATACCTAAGCCGGACGGGACATTGAGGTTCTGTAACGATTTCCGCAAGCTGAATGAGGTGTCCAAGTTTGACGCATATCCCATGCCGAGGGTGGATGAGCTCATTGAAAAATTGGGCCAAGCCAGGTATTTTTCTGTCTTGGACCTCACCAAAGGGTACTGGCAGGTACCCTTAACGGAGGCTGCCAAGGAAAAACTGCTTTTATCACACCGGAGGGGTTGTATCAGTACAAGGTATTACCCTTTGGTCTACATGGCGCCCCGCCACGTTTCAAAGGCTTATGGATATTGTGCTTCGTCCACATCGACGGTACGCCTCAGCGTATCTGGATGATATCATTGTCCATAGCACCGACTGGGAGAGTCACCTACCGAAGGTACAGGCCGTAGTGGACTCCCTTAGGAAAGCTGGCTTAACTGCTAACCCAAAAAGTGTGTGATAGGGTTAGAAGAGACCAAATACCTAGGGTATGTCATTGGGCGGGGGTGGTCAAACCTCAGGTAAACAAAATTGAGGCAATTAAGAATTGGCCCCGACCTGTCACTACGCGGCAAGTAAAATCATTCCTGGGCATGGTGGGATACTACATGAGGTTTATTCCCAACTTCGCTACAATTGCTGCTCCATTGACAAGCCTTTTAAAGGGACGCAGGTCAGTGTCGATCCAGTGGAATGAGCAGGCGGATAAGGCTTTCTCTGCTCTGAAGTCGGCCCTGTGTGGGTCCCCGGTTTTGGTGACGCCCGACTTCAGGAGAGAGTTTGTGGTACAGACCGATGCCTCTGAAGTGGGCCTCGGGGCTGTACTCTCTCAGGAAATCAATGGGGAGGAGCATCCCGTGGTTTTCCTGAGTCGCAAACTCACCCCAGCCGAAACCAGGTACAGTATAGTGGAGAGAGAGTGCCTGGCCATCAAGTGGGCACTAGAGTCTCTCCGCTATTATCTGCTAGGGAGAAAGTTCCGTCTGGTGACCGACCATTCCCTCTAAAGTGGATGTGCCAGGCGAAAGACAGGAATGCTCGGGTCACCAGATGGTTCTTGTCTCTGCAGAACTTCAAGTTCACAGTGGAACACAGGGCAGGCCGCTTGCAAGGAAATGCGGATGCACTGTCTCGAGTACAGTGTTTGGCGTGTGTTCACCCTGTCAGGGTTGAACAAAGGGGGAGGTATGTAAGAGGGCGCAAGGTGCCGCCATGGACGGAAGATACGTGTCACCGAGGTTCCTGGCCTCGGTGAGGTGAGAGCCGGGTTTTATGTGTCAGCAGCAGCTAGTGCTGCTTGACATTGATAGTTAGTTTGGCTGCAAAGCCAATCCGGGCCGGCTCTTACTGGGAGTAGGCAAAGAGTTGGGTGGGTGCCTACTCCCACGGTCCAGGCCGGACTTTGCCGGGCTTTTTAAAGGCAGCCACATCAGCAGGTGTGGCTGTGATTGTCCTGGAGCTGCTGCTAGTGTTGTGTTGCTCTCTGGGCTGGAAGGATGAGCTCAGCAAGGAGTCGTGCAGTCGTCCTGGAAGCCTGAAGGTGGATTATCCTGCGGCTGGGCCGACCGCCAGGTGCGAACGCGCACCTAAACATCTCACAGGTGATTAAACCTGGTTTTGGACTCTTTGGTTTTGCTTTTTTGTGTTTGCTGAGTGTGAATTAACACCAAGAGACTGTTTATCGTTTATTTTGTGCAAGTGTGAATAAAACACTGTTTATTGCACTTTCTGGACTTCTTGTTTTGCCTCTGTACTGCACCCGCACTGCTATCTACCAGAGCGACTCCCACAATATATATATATATATATATATATATATATATATATATATATATATATATCAAGTGGAGGCTGCCATCGGTTTCTAGCATCTACTACAGAGGACTTGAGTTGTCGGTCCTTGGGTGGATTTTTGCACCCACCTAGAAACGGTGTGTTGTTCCTTAATTTTCTCTTTTCTATATACATATATATATACACACACACACACACACACACACTGTCTGTCATGTAGTGTCATTGTATAATACTGTTGTGGGGGCCCTGTCACCTGGATTTTGGGTATAGAGATGAGCACATGGGCTGCTAGATCGCCACTAGCACATCCGCAATATCCAGTCCCTATAGCTCTCTGTTCTTTTATTGTGCCAAAAAAGGATTTTAAAGATATGCAAATTAACCTTAGATGAGTCCTGCTTGAGAGAGGAGTCCAGCAAAGGAGCCCAGCACCTCCCCACATCCTCTGAATCGCCTCCTTGCTTCCTGACGTCAGGAAGCTAGAGCACCGTAATCTCGCAATCCATGAGCTAGCGCATGCGCAGTTCGTTCCCTGAGGCTGATGCCAGCACAGGGAAGGAACACCATGCCGAGCTAGCACACGCACATTGCGAGATTAAGGAGCTCTAGCTTCGTGATGTTGGGAAGCAAGGAGGAGATTCGGAGGATGTGGGGCGGTGCTGGGCTCCTTCGCTGGACTTCTCTCTCAAGCTGGACTCATCTAAGCTTAATTTGCATATCTTTAAAATCCTTTTTTGGCACATAGGGACTGGGTATTGCGGATGTGCTAGCGGTGATCTAGCAGCCCATGTCCTCATCTCTATACCCAAAATCCAATGTTAATAGTAAAGACTTCTTTATATAAAACATTGGGAAGGGGGGTGATATTGTCTATAGCTACATGGCAGCCTCCGCTATCTGCCTGCTGTTCCGCCATGTACTAGTGCTTATTATGGCACATATAAGCGCACACTCTCTGCATATATGAGTAACAAAACAAGCAGTAGTAGATGGCAGAACAGCAAGCAGGGGGGCGCAAACAAGGGCTGGGGGGGGGGGCGCAGACAAGGGGTGGGGGCTCGCAGACAAAGGCAAGGGGGATGCAGGTAAGGACCAGGGGCTGCACTGAAAGGACCAGGGTGGCACACACAGGGGCCAAGGGAGCACAGACAAGGGCCAGGGAGGTGCACACAGGGGAGCAGACAAAGGCCAAGGGGGGCACAGATAAGGGCAAGGGGAGCAGACATGGGTCATGGAGGGGACAGAAATAAGGGCCAGGGCCCAGGGGCGCAGACAGGGGCCAGGGGGGGGGGCACATACAGGGGCCAGTCTGGTACACTCTATGAGGGAGAGGTCAAGAAGAAAGGGAACTGCAGTTGTGGAGAATGATGGAGCCCAGCACAGAAGGGTCACACCAGGGGCGGACTGAGAACCCTCAGGGCCCCCAGGCAAAATAAATCAAGGGCCCCCTTCCAGGCCCCACCCATGCCCTACCTCCAGCCACGCCCATGTTATACCTCCATCCACACCTATATCCCGCCTCCACTACCTGGTCACACCGCCATCGTTATGCCTCTGATCCCATCACTACAGAAATACAGGGCACTTACCAATTACGTCCAGTGACGTCTTCTTTGATGTAGATGTTTTCTGTCCTCGTCTTCTCCTTTCAGACCTTCAGACCAGACCACCATGTTGTCGCCATTTTCCATCTCTGCAGTTTAACAAAAAAAAATCTTAGTTTACTACTTTTCCATCATCCTCCCATCTTCTGGACAAATCATCCTACTACCCACAATACTGTGCCGCTGTGCTCCCCAATACTACACTGCAGAAACAGATAATACCCCTGGTAATACTAGTACCACACAGAGCCCCCATATAAAATACCCATTCTTTGTGGCCTCAGTAGAAGCCCCCATAGTGCCCCATAATAATGTGCCAGTAACACGTGCCTCTCCATGGCACCACATGTGCTAGTAATAAGTGCCTCTCTTGTGCTTCCCCCATGTGCCAGTAGCCCCCTTATTATGTGCCAGTAGCCCCCCATATGTGCCAGTAGCCCCCCATATGTGCCAGTAGTCGTCTCCCTTATGTGCCAGTAGCCGTCTCCCTTATGTGCCATTAGGCCCCCTCATGTGCCATTAGGCCCCCTCATGTGCCATTAGGCCCCCTCATGTGCCATTAGCGTCCCCTCATGTGCCAGTAGCCGTCCCTCTTATGTGCTATTAGTCCCCCTCATGTGCCAGTAGCCGTCCCCTTATGTGCCAGTAGCCGTCCCCTTATGTGCTATTAGTCCCCTTCATGTGCCAGTAGCCGTCCCTTTATGTGCCAGTAGCCGTCCCTTTATGTGCCATTAGGCCCCCTCATGTGCCATTTGGCCCCCTCATGTGCCATTAGTCCCCTTATGTGCCATTAGCGCTCCCCTTATGTGCCAGTTAGGCTCCCCTCATGTGCCATTAGTCCCCCTCATGTGCCAGTAGCCGTCCCTTTATGTGCCAGTAGCCGTCCCCTTATGTGCCAGTAGCCATCCCTTTATGTGCCAGTAGCCGTCCCCTTTATGTGCCAGTAGCCGTCCCTTTATGTGCCAGTAGCCATCCCCATTATGTGCCAGTAGCCATCCCTTTATGTGCCAGTAGCTCCCTTTAGTGCCAGTAGCCCCCTTTATGTGCCAGTAGCCATCCCTTTAGTGCCAGTAGCCATCCTTTATGTGCTAGTAGCCGTCCTTTATGTGCCAGTAGCCATCCCTTTAGTGCCAGTAGCCCTCTTTATGTGCCAGTAGCCCCTTTAATGCCAGTAGCCCCAAGAAAAAAAAAAAAGAACACTTATACTTACCTCCAGAGATGCGATGCAGGCCTCTTCCGGCCTGTGTCTCGAGCTGTACGGCTCCGGAGGCGCGATGACGTCATCGCGCCGCCTGCACCGGCCTCTGATAGGCTGCCGGCCTAGTGCTGGCAGCCTATCAGAGGAATAGGGAGAGAAAGGACACGCCTCTCCCTGCTCTGCTGCTGCTCCGCACGGAGATGAGCGCAATGCAAGCGCTCATCTCCGTCCTGATGTTCCCTGCCGCCGCCACGATCTCTTTTTCTCTATACTGAGTGGGCAGCCGCCGGGCCCCCTTCCCGGCCGGGCCCTCGGACCATGTCCGAAGTGCCCGACCGCTCAGTCCGCCCCTGGATCACACAGGAGTCAGGGAAGACTTCACTAGGACATAGTAATGGTACACATAAGGACAAGCAGTGAGGAGCAGGAAGGGTTAACTTCAAAGGCTGCCATGCCTGTGTTATCAGTACAAGGTCAGTGTATGCAGCAGCTCTGAATAAATAAGCATCTGTAGGAGAACACTATAGCACCTAAGGTTTTACCAGGACACTTCTTCACATGAATATTTATTGATTTCTCTGACCCTAACTGCAACTGGCAAGCAGTTTCTTCTCTAGCCAGGAGGCTTTGATCACTGTGGGAGAGGCACAGACAGGGGTCAGGGGCTGTGCTGACAAGGGGGGCACACAGGCAGTGGACACAGACATACCTGAAGAGCCTACAATAGTGCAATGTGCTCCTCTTGCCTGCCGCATGTTTCTCCTGCCTGCTGCTCCCTCCTGGAACTTGGTGGGCGGGGCTAATTACAACAGAAACACATCAGCTTGATTCCTGCACTGTGCCTGGCTGGCAGTAAGATGCATGGAAGAGAGGGTCGGAGAAGGGACAAGCGCAATGCCTGTATGTGAAGGGGCCTGTCTGAAAAATGTATTAAATAATCAAGAAACTTGACACTCTGCCAGGCGCCGGGCCCCTTGTCAGCCTGGGCCCCGAAGCAGCTGCTTCCCCTGCTTCCCTTGTAGTTACGCAACTGCCTGTGGCAATAGCAGCAGCACAGCAAGGAACAGACATGGCAGTAGATGTGTGTAGTAGTGGCGACTGTGTAGCGGTAATGATAGTGTCAGTAGGAGTAGTGGAAGTGGCAGTAAGCTATTAGTAGCAGTAAATGGCAGCTGCCTTTAGTAACACAGTTATAATTTGCATTAACGATGTAAAATAAAATGCTTATGCTACTGCTGTATGATATTTTCCTCTTATCTTGGAGAAATGGAAGTGTTCAGTAACACAGCTATGGTAATGGCATTATGATTGCTGTATTATTGTTATTATTATTGCAGTAAAATCATTGAAAACTTTTTAAAAAGAATAACACATATTCACTTAAACTCTGGTGTGACTACAATTTTTTAGCAGTGATGTCAGCCATCTTTTGAACTAGACACTGTGATGCAGATGCCTTGAGTAACACGGTTATAATTTGCATTACTGATGTGAAGCTGTAGCTAGCTACCCCTTATCTTTCGGCAATGTACAACACATTCAGTAACATGTCTATAACTACCTGAGATGCTTAAGTACAAATGGTAAATAGAAACTGGTTTCTAAAAAAAAATGGGAAATTCCTCAGTGCTTGCAAGAATGTCATTTAACCTTTTTCCCAAAAATATTTTTTCCATATTTTTGCAGAAATCTGAAATGTATAACAAGTTACCAGAAGCTGAACTGACAGTAGCCTTCCAGCAAATGCACTTGATAGTGACCAGTTCTCCCTCCCTCTCCCTGATTACATCTCTAATATACCCCAAATTTCTAAATAACTATAATCTTCCTATACTGTCCCTGGCTCAGTATATCAGTGAGTTATGTCTGCAGAGGCAAAGCCACAGCCCAGCTTCCTGCCAGGTCACTAGTTCAAAGCAGAATGATGTTCTGCTCATTCTGCAGAAGCACCTCCTTTCCTGCTGCCCCCCTGATCAAGGATGTGTGTCTGCCTCTGAGCCAATTAAGACGAGCTCTCCCCTCCACTCCCTCCCAGTATCACGTGACCATCCTTCTTTTTCCTCCCTCGTGGTTTTGCCCAGCAAATGCACAGCAAAATGGTGCATTTAACCGCATTTCTCCGAAGCTAAGCAAAAATCTTCTGGTTAATTTTGTGAAGAGGTTTTTGGTTTTAAATCATTTCACTCATACTTAATGTATGTGTTTATCTATCTATCTATCTATCTATCTATCTACAGTGTAAAGCATCCTGCTAAACGTCACAAATACGAGTTTGATTACCAACAATGACCTATACTAAAGGATAATCTATTCTCTATGTCATTTGATGATATGCAGTAGAAGAAAGCCCTGTCGACACTGCTATCTGTGGATTCCTTTCCAGCAATACTTGGACTCTCCAGCCTGTATACGTTGACATGTGAACCATCCAAGGATACAGTGGTGCTCAGCCAGTAAAATCAATAATATAAACTTGTATTTCAAGAAAGCAGATTGAAGTAGTGGCACTCACCAACTCCTTGATAATTCCTCAAATTTATTAAGCGTTAAAACAAGGCAAACGCGGGTCACCGCACAGGTACAAAACCGTTTCACACTACAAGTGCTTCATCAAGCCCTACTGGTGTCCAACCATGGCGTGGGGATGGCGTTTAGGTGGATATATTCAGGTGTCCTCCTCTTCCTCCACGTTACGAAGAGCTTGATGAAGCGCTTGTGCGTGAAACAGCTGTTCCCGAGTTTGTACCTGACCCACGTTTGCCTTATTTTAACACTTAATAAATTTGAGGAATTATAAAGGAGTTGTTGAGTGCCGCTACTTCGTTCTACTTTCTTCAAATTCAAGTCTATGTCATTTGATATCACAGTATGTAGACAGGCAGTTTTACTTCAAGCTGTTCTTGATTTTATACATTCATAATTTCATGTTCATTTCTTTTTCCTTAACCTTTACCTCTTTCTTCCTTGTACTACTGCTTGATGTGCCCTCTTGTCTTAGTGTTTTTGATTAGAAATAGCAAAGGTTACATTTATAATGGGCTCAAGCCTCATTTATGTGGAAATAAGACATCATACTTAATAAGTCTACTTAGTGCGTGCTTGTATCACTTGCTTGTGTCTTCACATTGCAGGGCTTGAAGGCTGACATTCACTGATTGCATTTGTGATTATTAATCAAGTTCAATTTTTGTAATTATAGAAATTCTGATGTCATTTTAACATATAAAATAAGATAACTCACAACGAACAAATCATTTTAAGAGTTTAGATTTTTTTTCTTCACATATTACTTAAGGTGAACCAGTCACCATGAAAATGCAGTACAATCTGCAGGTGGCATGTTATAGAGCAGGAGGAGCGGAGCAGAGGGATATAGAGATTTGTGGGAAAAGATTCAGTATAACTTGTATTTCATTGATTAAAATTCCAGCTCATTCAGTGCCTTGAAGGAAAGGAGGTGGTCCTATCAGTGATTGACAGCCTCTCCTTTAAGATTGTGCATACAGAGACAGCTGTCAGTCATTAATATGACCGCCTTCTTGAGTTGAAACCCAGAATGAGCAGCAATTTAAAGGGAGTGTGTCATCGTGTTTTTATGTTTAACATATTTTTTTAAAGATTTTTTTATGACGTTATTTTTAATTTGCCATGTCAATATCTATATTTAAACAAAAACCATAAAATCCTGCAGTTTACACACTGGCCACTAATCCTAATAATAGTCGCCATTTCTTGGTCTGTACAGATCACTTTACTGCAGTTACCTGCTTATCTGTCATTCTAATCCTGCCTATAATTATATCACATTTGAGTATAGATGAGACAGGATCCATCATTCACAATAGTTAATTGTCAAGGCCTATCTATTCTTTCCTTTTACAATGACCTTGGCACAGAGTATGCCTAGAAAACACTCCCATAGAACAGACCATTGTGTCTATGGCACATGGGACCAATGTAAAGCAATTTTTATAATGGTTTCTAAATGTTGTTAAAAACAGCTCAGGCAAGAAGACTCCTTCCATCATCGTGTTCAGCAAATAGAATGAAAAAATCTACAATCAGAAAAGTGAAAACATTACAAAAAAGGCTATGAGTTGATATCTAGTTTTAACTGGCAGATAACATTTTTGGTGACAAATTTTCTAACAATCTTTTTCCACAAAACTGTATATCAATCAGCTTAGCTTCTGCTGCTCTGTAACATAATACCTTCAAGTCACACACTGTGTTCAGCATGACAGAATCCCTATATTATAGCTTCATTAACATATTTATATAATGCTCCAAAAACTAGGCAATATTTTTTAAATATCTTTTGAAAACAAATCTGTCCAACATCAATTAGTAATGAAATTTCCAAATGTAATTTTTTGTTGGGATGCTCACCCTACCCCAAGGTGAAGCAAGTAAAAAGCATTGTTGCTCAGAAACTGTGAACAAAAATACGATTCAATGGGAATGATTACCAAGGGCAGATTCTCAGCTCCAGGGAAAGAATAAATCATAGTTCGATAAAATGTTAAAGGGATTTTCCAGTTACACAACAAACACCAGCATTAAAACTTCCTGCACTATATAAGTCAGATGATGAAGTTCTGAGTGCATTTTGACGCCTTTAGCATAAATTGTAAACTTTGACCTGCACCCTGTGCTTACATCTCGGTGCAAGACTCATGATGAGGAGTGTCTAGTCTCTGCATCAAGTCTCTGCCTCTTCTTCCCCTCCCAGCTTGAACATCACAGTTTCAAGCCTTCCTGAAGCCCTGCTGGAAAAATCCCACCCTAAGACACCGCATGATTGCTACAAGGAGGGATGGACTTCTTTGTAGTGAAGTGTATCTTCATACTACACTAACTCGGAGTAATTTCTGATGGATGGTGGTTACTCTCAACCAGAGTAGTCTCAAATCTACAGTAAGAAAGAATATGTTAACAGGAGGTCAGAAGATGTTGCAGGGGTGATAAGTCCTAAGCAAGCTAGGATCAGAGCCATAGAACCACAATTATCAGCAAACCAAGGACAGAGATAGTAACAAGATTTTGTACAAGCCAGCATCAAAGCTGTGAAACAACAGGTCTCAGGTTACTTTCACATATACATTTTCCTTTCAGGATTTGAGATCTGGCAGAGGATCTTAAAACCAGAGAAAAATGTTTCAGTTCAATTTAATTCTAAAACTGAACAAATCAGATCCGGCACTAACATCATTGTAAGTCAATAGTTTCAGATCCATTTTTTTTTACCTCTCAAAAAAAAAAAACTGGATCAGGCACCATTGACTTACATTGTTTTTAGTGCCGGATGCAGCTTATTCAGTTTCACAAACCAGACACAAAACGCAGTGTGCATCGGTTTTGTGTCCAACCACAGAACGCAATGAACTGGACTGAAATGCATTCTGGAGCCCTACTTTCCAGTTTGTTCAGTTTTGTCCCCATTGACAATGAATGGGGATAAACCTGATACATTGTCCTTTGGTTTTGAGGATCTCTGGTGGGTCTCAAAACCTGAAAGGAAAACACATATGTGAAAGTAGCCTAAGTAATCCAGAGTAATAAGCAGGTCAGAGAGTCAGCAACAATAAGTCACTCAAGAAACAGATGGGTTCAACAGAGAGACACAAGCATATTACACCTAAAAGGCAAAGTCTACAGACCACAAAGTAGCTTTAAACTGGCCACCCTGGAAATCATCTTTAGGTGCTGACTGCCTTGGTAATACAATACCACAGTGCACTGGAGCTTGACTGGCATCTGGTGCAGGCAGGAGAAGTAGAAGAGCTGGCCCAGATACAGGACACAGTGGGTAACAACATTACACAAACGTAAAACTTTCTTATTAAGATTAGAGAACATATATGAATAATATGTGTGAAGAAGTAATAATAAAAAATGGTAGAGTTAGTTTTTTAGTATAGTTGTTACAGTTATTATAGCTCTATGGATAGAGTGATAGAAGCTTGGAAAGACCATTTACTGGCGAATTATTAAAAGTATATCTTTATTTGAACTTAATTTGTATTAGCAACAGCATTTCTGTGACTGAAATGATTGAAGCAGTTCATTAGAAAAAAGGTGGGAACCATTGTTGATATTCTGTTAGCGCAGAGGTAGGGAATCTCCGGCTCTCCAGCTATTGTGAAACTACAACTCCCAGCATGCATACTTACTCTGCTCTTCTCTGAACTCCCATAGAAATGAATGGAGCATGTTGGGAATTGTAGGTTCACAGCAGCTGGAGAGCCGGGGGTTCCCTACCCCTGTGTTAGAGAATCAATTGGGGGTATGTGGTGTAGAGGACGCCAAGGTTGGGTCCTCAATGACAGATGCATGTCGCCACTATTTGGGTTGTGGTGCCTTTAAGAAAGCGCTGCTAGTCAGGAGGCTCACCCTTGGAGGGTGAGGAAATTCCAGAAAAAGATTGCCACAATGGGAGAGGACAGATTAGCAGTCCTCCCTGTATTATAAGAGGACATTTGGGATCCGGAATTTCGGAGACCCCGAAGTGACATTCGTGCGGGAAGGGCTCTCCACTCCTCACTATCTGGGATCCTGTACCCACAGAGTTAACTCACTCTCCTTATAAGAGGAAAAGGAAGTGAGAGAGGGGCTGGAGTAGACACACTGCTGTTGGTGTGAGCAGAGCTGGAAGCTGAAGTTACACGGAAAGTTCGGCAGGAAAGCTGACTGCAAGCTATCACAGCCTAAAATCCCTGGGTAAAACAAAAATACCTTTATTTTGAATGGACTTTTCTACTGTTTATGTTGTGCTGAACCAAGCAGACTTTAACCACTTGCCGCCACGCTAACGCCGATGGGCGTCAGCGCGGCGGCTCTCTCAGGTCTCAGTCACGCCTATCGGTGTCATCTCGTGAGACCTGAGATTTCACATGAACGCGCGCGCGGCGTGCGCAGCGTTCATGTGATCGAGCGGGACAACTGAAACTACAGCCTGCCAGCGCTGATCATGCGCTGGCAGGCTGTAGATGCGGAAAAAACCGCATTTAAATCGCATATCAGGCGCTGTTTTGTAAACAGCGTCTGATATGCCTGCTATCTGCTCGTCTGGTGGTCCCTTTGTTTGGGACCACCAGAGAAACTAAGGTAAAGTGCACCAATCACTACACACACACCCCCACCCCCATCACTGATTAACCCCTGATCACCCATGTCACCCCCTGATCACCAATGTCACCCCCTGATCACCCCCTGTCACCCCCTGTCACTAATCACCCCCTACAGGCTCATTCAGGCGTCCGTATGTGTTTTGCGGATCCATGGATCTGCGGATCCATGGATCTACGGATCCGCAAAATACGGACACCCGGCAATGTGCTTTCCGCATTTGCAGATCCGCACAGAACTATATAGAAAATGCTTTTTCTTGTCCGCAGTGCGGACAAGAATAGGACATGTTCTATATTTTTGCGAGACGGAAGTGCAGACCGGAGCGCGGATCCGTAATTCCGGATCGGCGGGACAAAGTCTGTCCCCATAGAAATGAATGGGTCCGCAATTCCGTTCCGCAAACAGAATTGCGGACGTGTGAATGGGGCATAAGGGTCCCTTATCACCGTCAGTTAGCTAGCTACTTGTTAGGTAGCTAGCGCCCAACCCACCGCACCGCAGTCACTGATTTTGGCAGAGATTTTTCATCCACATTGATCGATGCGAATGAAAAAATCTGCGCCGTTCATGTTTTATTTATTTTTCAGCCCAGAGGCTGAGCGGAAAAAAATCTCATTACCCGTATGCTCAATATAAGGAGAATCGCAGAAACTCCTAATGCTGGCCATACGTGTAATGATTGCGGAGACCCCTCAAATGCCAGGACAGTACAAATACCTCACATGTGACCCCATTTTAGAAAGAAGACACCCCAAGGTATTCCGTGAGGGGTATGGTGAGTTCATGCAAAATTTTATTTTTGTCACAAGTTAGTGGAATATGAGACTTTGTAAAAAATATATATATATATCAATTTCCGCTAACTTGTGCCAAAATTTTTTTCTGTGAACTCGCCATGCCCCTCACGGAATACCTGAGGTGTCTTCTTTCCAAAATGGGGTCACATGTAGGTATTATACTGCCCTGGCATTTTAGGAGTCCTAAACGTGAGAATCCAAATGCGTAAAAATGGCCTGTGAAATCCTAAAGGTACTCATTGGTTTTAGGGCCCCTTTGCGCATCTTGGCTGCAAAAGTGTCACACATGTGGTATCGCCGTACTCAGGAGAAGTAGAGCAATGTGTTTTAGGGTGTATTTTTACATATACCCATACTTTGTGTGAGAAATATCGCTGTAAACGACAACTTTTTAATTTTTTTATACAAAGTTGTCAATTTACAGAGATATTACTCTCACTCAACATGGTATATGTAAAATACACCCCAACACATCGCCTACTTCTCCTGAGTGCGAATACCACATGATGATACTTTTGCAACCTGAGTCGCAAAGGGCCCAAATTCAACAGTACCTTTAGCTTTTACATGGCTGCTCACAATTAGCCCGCCCAAAATGCCAGAACAGTACAAACACCCCACAAATGACCCCATTTTGGAAAGAAGACACCCCAAGGTATTCGCTGAGGGTATGGTGAGTCCATGAAAAATTTAACTTTTTGTCAAAAGTTAGCGGAAAGGAGACTTTGCGAGAAAAACAATAAAAATCAATTTCCGCTAACTTGTGCCAAAAAAATCTTCTGTGAACTCGCCATGCCCCTCACGGAATACCTTAGGGTGTCTTCTTTCAAAATGAGGTCACATGTGAGGTATTTCTACTGCCCTGGCATTTTAGGGAGCCCTAAAGCGTGAGAAGAAAAATGCGTAAAAATGCCCTCCTAAAAGGTACTCATTAGAATTAGGGCCCTTTGCGCACCCAGGCAGCAAAAAGTGTCACTCATGTGGTATCGCCGTACTCAGGAGAAGTAGGGCAATGTGTTTTAGGGTGTATTTTTACATATACCCATGCTGGGTGAGAGAAATATCTCTGTAAACTGACAACTTTTTAAATTTTTTACACAAAGTTGACAATTTACAGAGATATTTCTCTCACCCAGCATGGGTATATGTAAAATACACCCCAAAACACATTGCCCTACTTCTCTTGAGTACGGCGATACCACATGAGTGACACTTTTTTGCAGCTAAGATGCGCAAAGGGGCCCAAATTCCAACGAGTACCTTTAGGATTTACATGGCTGCTCACAATTTAGCCCCGCCCAAAATGCCAGAGCAGTAAACACACCCCACAAATGACCCCATTTCGGAAAGTAGACACCCCAAGGTATTCACTGAGGGACATAGTGAGTCCATCTGAGATTTTTTTTTTTTTTGCCAGAAGTTAGCAGAAATGGAAACTTTATTATTTTTTTTTTCCTCAGAAAGTGTCATTTTCCGCTAACTTATGAAAAAAAATGAAATGATACATGAACTCACCATGCCCCTCCATGAATACTTTGGGGTGTCTTCTATCTAAAATGGTGTGATTTGGGGGGTATTCATACTATCCTGACATTCTAGCACCTGAAGAAACATGACAGGTGCTCAGAAAGTCAGAGCTGCTTCAAAATGCAGAAATTCACTTTTTGCACCATAGTTTGTAAACGCTATAACTTTTACCCAAACCAATAAATATACACTTATTGGACTTTTTTTATCAAAGACATGTAGAACAATAAATTTAGAGAAAAATTTATATAGAAATGTAGTTTTTTTTGAAAAATTTTACAACAGAAAGTGAAAAATGTCATTTTTTTGCAAAAATTTCGTTAAATTTTTATTAATGGCAAAAAAAGTAAAAATGTCAGCAACAATGAAATACCACCAAATGAAAGCTCTATTAGTGAGAAGAAAAGGAGGTAAAATTCATTTGGGTGGTAAGTTGTATGACCGAGCAATAAACGGTGAAAGTAGTGTAGTGCGGATTTGTAAAAAAGGGCCTGGTCACTAGGGGGGTGTAAACCTGTGGTCTTCAAGTGGTTAAGTTGGTTTATTGGAAAATAAACAACTGTTTTCCTTAACCCCGGGCTGGCTCATGCACCTGGTTTATTAGAGTGATCTTTCCCCATATTACAGTGGTTCATTAATATTCTCCGTTTGTTGGTATAGTTTGTTGTTCTGATGATTTAAAAGAAATGTGCAATCAGAAACTGACATATTGTTTAAATTACATTTTAATGTTTAACTTATTTTAAAATCATTTTGGTAATGTTATTTTTAAATTTTCCATGTCAATCTCTATTTAAACAAAAACCATAAAATCCTGCAGTTTTTGCACTCTCCACTAAGCCTAATAATAGATGCCACTTCTTGGTCTGTACAGATCACTTTACTGCAGTTACCTGCTTATCTATACACAGAGGTGATATCATTACAGGCAGGATTAGAATAACAGATAAGACAGGATCCACCATTCACATAGCTTATCTATCCTTTCCTTGTACAATGACCTCTGCACAGGTGCAGAACATGCCTAGAATACTCTCCCATAGATGTCAATGAGGTCCCTCCAGACCATTGTGTCTATGGACCATGGAGCTGCCGTAAAGCAATTTTCTAAATGCTGTTAAGAACACTCCCTTGTCATCCTCTCTTCTCAATCTCCACCCTTACTTCTGGTGTAGCGTGGCGAGTGCTGTATAGCTCCATGGGTACAGGAGCTTTAGTCTCCTGTACCCGGGCGGACTGATAGGAAGCGCACACTGTGTGCACACCTCCTGTCAGTCCGGCCGGGTACAGGAGACAGATGCTCCTGTACCGCGGACTATACAGGGCTGAGGGCTTGGCCACGCTACAATGAGGAACTGACAGGAGGGAGCGCTGAGCGCTTCCCTCCTGTCAGTCCCTCTCTTCTTGCTGCGCCCGGGCGGTGCGCCCTCATGGACGCACCAGCCCGGCCAGTGCTGCAGCCGCCTGAGGCTCTCTATAGAGCGCTCGGGCGGCTGCAGCATGAAGGGGGCCGGCGCTCCTAGCAGCGCCCCTTCCCAAGGGGCGCTCTACGTGGCTGCCTAGTCAGCCTATAGGACGCGCCGGCCCTGAGCGTATTACACCTAAAAGGCAAAGGCTACAGACCACAAAGTAGCTTTAAACTGGCCACCCTGGAAATCATCTTTAGGTGCTGACTGCCTTGGTAATACAATACCACAGTGCACTGGAGCTTGACTGGCATCTGGTGCAGGCAGGAGAAGTAGAAGAGCTGGCCCAGATTCTGGACACAGTGGGTAACAACATTACACAAACGTAAAACTTTCTTATTAAGATTAGAGAACATATATGAATAGTATGTGTGAAGAAGTAATAATTAAAAATGGTAGAGTTCGTTTTTTAGTATAGTTGTTACAGTTATTATAGCTCTATGGATAGAGTGATAGAAGCTTGGAAAGACCATTTACTGGCGAATTATTAAAAGTATATCTTTATTTGAACTTAATGTGTATTAGCAACAGCATTTCTGTGACTGAAATGATTGAAGCAGTTCATTAGAAAAAAGGTGGGAACCATGGTTGATATTCTGTTAGAGCAGAGGTAGGGAACCTCCTTCTCTCCAGCTATTGTGAAACTACAACTCCCAGCATGCATACTTACTCTGCTCTTCTCTGAACTCCCAAAGAAATGAATAGAGCATGTTGGGAATTGTAGTTTCACAGCAGCTGGAGAGCCGGAGGTTCCCTACCCCTGTGTTAGAGAATCAATTGGGGGTATGTGGTGTAGAGGACGCCAAGGTTGGTTCCTCAATGACAGATGCATGTCGCCACTACTTGGGTTGTGGTGCCTTTAAGAAAGCGCTGCTAGTCAGGAGGCTCACCCTTGGAGGGTGATTGCCACAATGGGAGAGGACAGATTAGCAGTCCTCCCTGTATTATAAGAGGACATTTGGGATCCGGAATTTCGGAGACCCCGAAGTCTCAGTCGGGCGGGAAGGGGTCTCCACTTCTCACTATCTGGGATCCTGTACCCACAGGGTTAAGTCACTCTCCTTATAAGAGGAAAAGGAAGTGAGAGAGGGGGTGGAGTAGACACACTGCTGTTGGTGTGAGCAGAGCTGGAAGCTGAGGTTACACGGAAAGTTCGGCAGGAAAGCTGACTGCAAGCTATCACAGCCTAGAATCCCTGGGTAAAACAAAAATACCTTTATTTTGAATGGACTTTTCTACTGTTTATGTTGTGCTGAACCAAGCAGACTTTAAGTTGGTTTATTGGAAAATAAACACCTGTTTTCCTTAACCCCGGGCTGGCTCATGCAGCTGGTTTATTAGAGTGATCTTTCCCCATATTACAGTGGTTCATTAATATTCTCCATTTGTTGTTATAGTTTGTTGTTCTGATGATTTAAAAGAAATGTGCAATCAGAAAATTACATATTGTTTAAATTACATTTTAATGTTTAACTTATTTTAAAATCATTTTGGTAATGTTATTTTTAAATTTTCCATGTCAATCTCTATATTTAAACAAAAACCATAAAATCCTGCAGTTTTTGCACTCTCCACTAAGCCTAATAATAGATGCCACTTCTTGGTCTGTACAGATCACTTTACTGCAGTTACCTGCTTATCTATACACAGAGGTGATATAATTACAGGCAGGATTAGAATAACAGATAACACAGGATCCACCATTCACATAGCTTATCTATCCTTTCCTTGTACAATGACCTCTGCACAGGTGCAGAACATGCCTAGAATACTCTCCCATAGATGTCAATGAGGTCCCTCCAGACCATTGTGTCTATGGACCATGGAGCTGCCGTAAAGCAATTTTCTAAATGCTGTTAAGAACACTCATGCAAGTTGGCCGCCACCATAATCATGTTCAGGGAACAGAATAAAAAAAAAAAACTACAATCAGAAAATAAATAGATTAGTAAAAAGGAAACCTGTTGCTATCTGGGTTTAACTGGCAAAAAAATTTGGTGACACATTTCTTTTAATGCCATAATTATAGAAAACATTCTGATGCTAATGCTACGCTTATTTAGCAAATTTGATATTCTTGGCAAATACATTTTGTACAAAAATATTTGGCCCTGTCTGCCAAACGTCAAGGCGATTTCTATAAGACGGGAACCTAATACTAAATGATACCTGTTATGTGTCACAATGGCCACCATAAAATTCAGGGAGTGCAGGTTCCACATGCATGCTGGGTCCACTCTGCTTTTTACCATTTTTGGTGCCATAATGGCATCTATTAAATCCAGGGATGCAGGTACCAACATGCATCCCGAGCCCACTCTATTCTTCTCCTGGTGCCAAATGGCTTCCAATAAATACAATGAGAGCAGGCTACAGCTTTATACTTACTCTAATTTAAAGCAGCCTATAGGGCAGACAGGCTAGTCAGGGGTGCAAGACTAACTGGAGTCAGCCACACCTCCAGTACTACTGCAAAAAAGGGGGTTCAGTCAGCACATCCCAATGTGCAGGTGCACGCTGCCATGGCTAGAAACACAAAGAAAAAAAGACAATGCAACAGCACTCTCCAAACCAAATAAAGTGCAACAATGCCATAATTATAGAAAACATTATGGAGCTAATGCTACGCTTTCTTGCAAATTTGAGATTCTTGGCAAATACATTTTGTTCAAAATTATTTGGGCCCGTCTGCCAAACGTCAAGGCAATCTCTTTGTGTTTCTAGCCATGTCAGCGTGCACCTGCATTGGGATGTGCTGACTGAACCCCCTTTTTTTGCAGTTGTACTGGAGCTGGAGGTGTGGCTGACTCCAGTTAGTCTTGCACCACTGACCAGCCTGTCTGCCCCATAGGCTGATTAGATTAATTAGAGTAAGTATAAGGGCTTGTTCACAAGACAGTGCCGTGTTTTGCGGTCTGCAAATTGTGGATCCGTAAAACACGGATGCCGCCCGTATGCCTTCCGCAATTTTCAGAACGGAACAGACGGCCCTTTTATAAATGCCTATTCTTGTTTGCAAAACGGACAAGAATAGGACATGACTCATAACTTTTGCAGGGCCACAGAACGGAGAAACAGATGCGGACAACACACGGAGTGCTGTCCGCATCTTTTGCGGCCCCATAGAAGTGAATGGGTCCGCAACCGAGCCGCAAAAAATGTGGCTCGGATGCGGCCCAAAATCATGGTCGTGTGAACGAGCCCTAAAGTTGTAGCCTGCTCTCATTGTATTTATTGGAAGCCATTTGGCACCAGGAGAAGTATAGAGTGGGCTCAGCATGCATGTTGGTACCTGCATCCCTGGATTTAATGGAGGCCGTCATGGCATCAAAAATGGTAAAAAGCAGAGTGGACCCAGCATGCATGTGGAACCTACACTCTCTGAATAGTATGGTAGCGTATTTTAGTACATAACACTTAGTATTTATTGTTATGTTCCCGTCTAGAGATCGCCTTGACGTTTGGCAGATGGGCCCAAATAATTTTGTACAAAATGTATTTGCCAAGAATCTCAAATTAGCAAAATAAGCACCAGAATGTTTTCTATAACTATGGCAATAATGTACTTTATTTGTGTCTTCTTTTTTTTAATTTGTGTTTCTAGCGATGGCAGAGTGCACCTGCACATTGGGATGTGCTGACTGACCCCCTTTTTTAACATTTCTTTTAAGGTTTTTAATAGGTATTTGGAAGACAACTGTTCCTACAAGCCCCCCACACTCCATTCACATACATAATCAGCTTATACCAACTGCTGCCATCTAGGAAAGTTGGGACAACCACACACAAATATGATGGTTGGCCATTCCCACCAAAACCAGTGGTTTTGGCTGCCCCTAATGAAGTGTGTATGGCTCCATTTTGCTACATACCCTTCAAACCTTTAGAGGATTAAAGTATTCTTTGAACATTCATTGCCAACTTTCAATAAAATATCATATAAATATTTTGCCAGCAACCTAGTCATTTAGGTTTCAATGAAAGCATTTTACATTTACAAAAGCTAACAAATATATCAAGCCTAATTTACCTGGAAACTCTAATATTATAGCATATGATTAACAAAATTTGAAAACATATATTCACAGATGCCGCTTTATAGTCCAAGAAAACATCATAATGCAAGAGCTGAAGTTACAAGGCAAAGTCAATTTTCTTCTAATGCCATCTGTTTGCTGGAGTCTTTCAAATTGTTGCTAAAATGTAGCCTTCAGAAAAATTAGTTCTACTTTCTCTCTTGCGTGAGAAGTGAGAAGAAAACTTTCTTTTAGGCAACTGTTATAAATAAAAACCTCAAATGTTTTCTAAATAAGAATAACAGCACAGCTGTAGGATCACAGCGTGTCAAAAAAACAGCCATATGGAATGCCCATCTCACAGTCGTCAATGTGTTCACATTCTACTGCACATACCAATGGAAAGGTTTCGTTCTAAAACATTGTGAGCAAAACAGTTTACAAAGCTTTGTTTGGTCCTTCTGCTTTATTAGGCCATTATATAATGTGGTAATTTAGGTATTCCAGTATTCTATTACTATTAGATACCATACTGTATCTATTGCAAAATGAGATTGTGAACGGATATTTGCATACAGTATATGATCTGTATACTGTTGATTTTTATGTGCAATATTAAGCACTTGTTCACAGCATTCTCCTATTTATAGTCCTGCCTCTGAATTCCTTATTATGATGTCCATTATTAGTTTACTGTATTGAAGATATTCTATTTGCATGCTATAAAACATAGCTGTACATTATCCCTACATCCCTTCGTAGTTTTTTTCAGCAGTTCCGCCTGATCAAGAACTTTGACAGACTCCCTATAAAGGGGGTTCTCTCGGTGACAGATATATATAACCTATTCTCAAGATAGGTCATCAGCATCAAATTGGTGGGTGTTCATCCATGGATGTGCAGTTCACTTGTTTTTGGCCCTGCCGGGACTTGGGGCTGTATTGTGCATGTGCCAATATGTGAATTAACAGTGCATGCATAAGAACAACCTTATTGGTGTATGTCTCTTTGCTGATATGTCAAACCTCTTTTCTGTTTTGTCTTTCTATCCTTATGTATCATTTGCTGCTTTAAAACAAATGGTTAGGATTTAAAATACCTTGACCCAATACAATAATCTAGTCAAGGCCTTCTTGGGTTGTTTGATTCATATTCGGTTGGCAACTGATGGAAGATATTTTGGGGAGAGGGATCATATTATCATTATGATGCATGTGGTTTGTAAAAATAGATAATTCTTTGGAGAAAATAAATCATTTTTTAAATATTTTTGGCATCATACCATACATTTGAAGTGTCCTTTGGTAGGTGGGCAACAAGACTAACTGGGGCCTATAAAATATATATATATATATATATACACCGCCTGTCCCAAAAAAAGGTCACACACTAATATTTCATTGGAGCGCCTTTAGCTTTGATTACGGCAAGCATTCGATGTGGCAATGTTCGATAAGCTTCTGCAATGTCACAAGATTTATTTCCATCCAGTGTTGCATTAATTTTCACCAAGATCTTTCATTGATGATGGTAGAATCTAACAGCTGCACAAAGATTTGATTTCACCAAACGTTCAACTGATTGCCAATCACGATCATTCAGGATTTTTGTCCGGCCACATTTCTATTTGCTTAGTTAAATCCAGGTGGCGACTTTTTTTTGGGACGAGCAGTATATATATATATATATATATATATATATATATAATGTAGAAAATGATGAGAGCACCAACCAAAAATGAAACAAAAATAGGGTGCAAAGTCCAATAGGCTTACCCAATATAAAAAGATGAAAATATGGACAGCACTCCAAAGATATAAATCAATCGTGAGGTTTATTCACCCAGGTGGTGAGGAGCGACGTTTCGGCTCACATGAGCCTTTCTCAAGCCATATCAAATGAGGTCCATAAATTTGGTAGTGTAATTGTGAGAACGTATGTACACTTATCAGTGTAGGCCCTTGACTACTGCGTAATCTGCACTGCTCTGATGGCAGCTCTAGAGTAGCACCATGGAAGATGATTACTGTTATGGCAGTCAGTGTTTCACTACTGTGTCAACCAACAGATTTGACTTTGGACTATTCCTGAGGACAGTATACTGTTTTTCACCCTTTAACTCCTTCACAGGGATCTGGACTTTTTGGCAGGGGAACCACCAGGCCAGTTCCTCCAGGGTCAGTCTTTGTAAAGTGACAGCTGACCCACAAGAATCAGAGACACCGATGCAGGGCACCGAGGGAACAGGCAAAATTGAACAGGCCGAGTTCAGGGAAGGCAGAGTACATGCAATAAAGTAAACGGTTGAAGGTCAGGGCAGGCAGTGGAGGGTCGATATGAGGTCAGACACAGGTCAGGTCCAGTAATGGAGAGTCAAAAAGCTAGTGAACCTATTGCTTGAGCATCCTTACACAGGGATTGATGCCTTAAATGCAGGAAGCTAGCCATAGTCTGGCGCGGAGTAGCGTACATGAGCGCTGGCCTTTTAAGAGCAGAGGGGACATACACTTGCCCTAGGAACAGGAAAATCTAGATTACTTACCGGTAATCTTTTTTCTTTGAGCCTATGACAGCACCCATGGAGAGACCGCCTGCTTTGCCCACAGACAGGAAACAGGAACCAGAAAAAAACTGCATAAAGGGGGCTCCACCTCCCCACAACTCCAGACTTTTTCCGAGAAACTAAGAGCAGAACAAACACATACACCTAGAAAAATCTATTCTATACCCTGACACTATAGCCCTATACCTCTCATCTAAAAAATGAGGGTAAAACTATAAAGTATATATATATATGTATATATATAAAAATTGTTCTTCTTGGGAGGGAATTTAGCTGGGTGCTGTCATAGGCTCAAAGAAAAAAGATTACCGGTAAGTAATCTAGATTTTATCCTTTCATCTTATTACAGCACCCATGGAGATATAAGCTAGAATAACCCTAGGGAGGGACACCTTGGGCAGAAACGCAGGATCCGGGACAATCACAATCCTATCCTCAAAAATCTTCAGATAAGTTGGATCAATAGAAAAGGCAGCCAATTCGCTGACCCTTCTAGCTAAAGTAATGGCCAAAAGAAAACCCAATTTAAAGGATAGCAGTCTGAGTGGTATGTCATTTAAAGGCTCAAAGGGGGCTGAAGAGAGGGCCGAGAGAACCAGGTTTAAGTCCCAAGGGGGAAGATTATTCCTACAAACTGGAGATAATTTTGATACTGCAGTAAAAAACCTCTTCACCCAAGGATGATCAGCCAGTTTGGATTCAAAAAAGGCACTCAGGGCAGAAACCTGCACCTTAAGGGTGCTGGGCTTAAGTCCCTTATTCCAGCCCTCCTGAAGAAAATCAAGAATAAGGGGCACATTAGGAGACTCAAGAACATCAACAGGTCCCCCAGCGAAGCGAGAGAATGCCCTCCAAACTCTCAAGTAAATCTCAGAGGTAACTTTCTTCTGACTCGCCAGAAGCGTGGATATAACATCAGACAGGCCCCTGCCCTTCAATATCACCCTTTCAAATGCCAGGCAGTCAGGTGAAGGGCTTCCACCCCTGGATGAAGAATCGGTCCCTGAGCAAGGAGACCCCAAAATACAGGCAGGACCCATGGACTGGCTATTGACATTTCCTGTAGCTCTGAAAACCAAACGGGGGCTATCACTATAACTGAAGCCTGGTCCTCCCTGATCTTTCTGAGAACCCTTGGAAGCAGATTCAGAGGAGGAAAGGCATAAAGAAGACCCGACTTCCAAGACTGTGCTAGGGCATCTAAAGCCTGGAGATGGTCCTTCAGAGACAAGGAAAATAATTGCTTTACTTTTCTGTTTGACCTGGTAGCGAACAGGTCTATCTCTGGCATACCCCAGAGGTCCGTGATCCTGTTGAACACCCCTTGATCTAGGGACCATTAGTTTTTACTGAGACGGTGATGACTCAAGAAATCCGCCTCCAAGTTCTCTGTTCCCTTCAGATAGACCGCAGAAAGAGAAGAGAGAAAACTTTCCACTAGGCTGAAAATCTGGAATGCCAGGGACATAAGGCTCGGTGCTCTGGTGCCCCCTTGCTTGTTGACATAGGCAACTGCCGTCATATTTTCTGAATAGATTCTCACGTCCCGGCCCTTCAGAAGAGAAAGGGACTGGAACAAGGCCAGACTGATGGCCTTCAGCTCCCTGAAATTCTGGGATTGGGCGCTGATATCTGAGTCCCAGCTCCCCTGAAGGAGTTGGTCATCCAAATGGGCCTTCCAACCTGAAGGGCTGGCATCTGTAGTTAGACACAGAGGAGCCTCCCTCTTCCAGGGAACCCCTTTTTGAAGGTTTTGAAGATTCAACCACCACTCCAGGGAGAGTAAGGTCTGAGGGGAGAGTTGAAACTCCTGATCCAGAGAAGAAGGGGATCTGTCCCAGACATCGAGGATCTGGAGCTGCAACTACCTTGAATGGAACTGGGCCCACTCTACCCCTGGAATGGCAGCAGTCATCTGACCCAAAACCGACATGGCTTTCTGCAGGGAGATAACCCGTAACGTCTGGAGGAGCCGGACCTCCTCTAGCAGCTGATGGGCCTTGTGTACGGGCAGGAGGCACATCTGAGATCTTGAATCCAGGATCATTCCCAGAAATTTGCAAGATTGGCCTGGGACCAGGGAGGACTTTTCTTCGTTTACTTCCCACCCCAGCTTCTGAAGCACTTCCCTGAACCAAGCTATTTGTCCCAACAAGGTTTGATGGTCCTTGGCTAGGAGAAGGAAATCATTTAGGTAGGGAATAATTTGCATGTCCCTCTCTCTCACATGTGCCATCATTTCCGAGACTATTTTTGTAAAGACCCTCGGAGCTTGGGAGAGACCAAAGGGAAGGGCCTGTAACTGAGCATGTAGAATCTCCTTCGCCATGTGAATGGCTATTCTGAAAAACTTTTGATGCAAGGGATGGATGGGCACGTGATAGTAGGCATCCCTCAGATCCAATGTGGCCATAAAACACCCCGGGGAGAGATGATTCACTGCCAACCTCAGAGATTCCATCCGAAACTTCTCGTGCACAAGGAAACTATTGAGAAACTTCAAATTTATTATTGCATGAAAGGTTCCATTTGGTTTCTTCAACAAAAACAGAGTAGAGTAAAAACCGCTTGTCTCCTCTGCCCTGGGGACCTGAATCAACACATTTTTTTTTTACTGGGACTGAACCTCTGACACAATAGCTCCCTGTTTCTGGGGGTCTGATCACAAATCTGTCACTACAAATCTTTTCTCTGGTGGGTCTAGAAATTTAAATTTTAGACCTTCTCTCACTACTGACAAGATCCAGGGACTGCTTGATATTTTCTGCCATTCTTTCGAAAAATGTGACAGATGACCCCCAACTGGAAGCATGGCGTCATTGGGGCTTCTTCTTAGAGGCCTCTGCACGGGAAAAAAAGATACCCTCTGGATCTACGGCCAGAATCAGAAAACTACCTGGATCTCTCCCTTGCTCTAAAGGAATCCCTATTGAACTTTGGCGAATGAATTTCTTAGGGGGATGACTGGTTGACGGGAACTCTTTCTTATCATCTGAGGCCTTCTCAAGGAGGTCATCTAGAACAGGCCCAAACAAGAACTCGCCCTGGCAGGGAATACCACAAAGCTTGGCTTTGGATGCAGCATCTCCACTCCAGCCCTTTAGCCAAACAGCCCTACGGGCTGAATTAGAGAGAGCTGAAGATCTAGCTGACAATTTAAGGGAATCTGCTGAGGCGTCCGCCAAGAAATCCAAAGCACTATAGAATGTGGGAAAAGAGGACAGTAACTGTTCCCTAGGGGACCGCCCTCTAATATGATCCTCTAGCTCCTTCATCCATGCTTTGAGGGACCTAGCTACTGAAGTAGCGGCAATAGCGGGCTTAGAAGATGCCGCCGAGGCTTCCCAACACTTCTTCAGGTAAATATTGGCCCTCCTATCCATGGGGTCCTTTAAGGAGCCCCCGTCATCAAAGAGTAGAGCCAACTTCCTAGACATCTTGGCCACCAGAGCATCTAACTTGGGGGCTCTATCCCAAGGGCCGAATCTCCCTCGTCAAATGGGTATTTACGCTTGACAGCGGATGGAATTAAACATTTTCTATCAGTCTTATCCCATTCTCTTTTGATTGTCGCTTGCACATTCTCATGTACATCAAAGACTCTTTTATTTCTGGGACCTAAACCCTCAAACATAGAGTCACACACTGATACAGGAGGCTTTGGATCTTCCAAACCCATGGTTGCTCTCACTAGCTTCATAAGGGAATTAACATTGTCTGGATGAAAAAGTGGCTTCCCACTGGCCTCCTCATCGGACGAGCTGCCGGATGACAAACATTCACCCTCTTCCTCCAAACTGGACAGCATCTCACTAGAGAGGGGATAAGATGCAGAAGCCATGGCGGATGAACTGGGGCGATTCTTTAACAATCCACCGACAGACTCTTTAATCTCCTCCCGGATCAGCTGTTTAATACCGCCCATTAGGGATGGTGCCGCCTAGTCCAGTAACTTGCTCACACAATTCTGGCAAGCAGGTTTAGCCAAAGTAGAGGGTAGCTTCTTCCTACATAAGGCACAAACTCTGCTTTTTTTACTGGAGCTCTTCTTGGAATCCTTATGGACCTAGCAAGAAGATGACTCCCATAAGCGGGCACAACAAGATTTAAAGCAGGGGAATCGCCCCTCTTACCCCACCAGGTACCAGCGTTTCATTGCTGGCGTCAGTGGTTTCAGTGCGCTGGGGCTGCTCCATGTTCAAATGCAGAATCGCTCAATGGAGAATGCTGCTAGCTTCTTCCACAGCAAAGCAGGGAGCTGGCTGAGCATTTCAATTCTGGCACACACCACGGGCTCCTCCCACTTCTGGCTTGCGACATCCCCCTGCCATCGCGCCTGAAGCACGTCACTGTGCTGAACACGTACACCAGACATGCAGCCTAGACGGCTGGGCTTGTGGCACGGCCGCAGAGGCCCACAACATGCAGGGAAGGAACACCCCCCCTACACCCGAGGAGGAGCGGAGCGGGAGGAGGCAGAAAGAGGCCCAGACTGGCGGTGGCTCTCACAGGAGACTTACACCACACGGGTAGACCCTCCTATAGGAAAAAAACCAGGGGCGCCCACAGCTCCAAAAAAAACACGGCATCCTGATTCACTTCCTGCCCCACCGGACAGGAAACAGAACTGGAGTTGTGGGGAGGTGGAGCCCCCTTAATGTGTTTTTTTCTGGTTCCTGTTTCCTGTCCGTGGGCAAAGGAGGCGGTCTGTAACTCTTTAGCAATTACTCCTCTAAAACTAAGTATTAATTAATTAATTTCATTAATTAACATATTTTCTGGACTATAGGATATAACTAAGTTTTAGTTGGAAGAAAAGCGCTGAGCGCTGACGAGGTGGCGGGGAAATGACTGCACATGCACAACAATATGTGCGCACTCGCTCCTTTGAAACCTGGCCAACAGAGCACCTGGCTGAGCTGCATGACCACCACTGAGAACATTACAGTGTTGGCATTAACCCCTAGAAACGAGCATTACATATTGGGTCTGTTTAAAAGAGAAGACAAGGCAACAGTGGTATAATAGAAAAATGAACTACAAGGAAGAAAGGATCCTAGGACTACAAGGAACAGATTAAATGTTGATTACCGAGGTGAGACAACGCCTTTAACAAAGTTACTGACTACAAAGCAACCATATAACATTATTGTGATTCTATTGTATGCTATTCTGTGGTGAAATATCCTTTGCTTGGAATCTGTTAGCAATTTTGGCCTTGGTGAACTGTTGACAGTACTAGATAGCAGCTGGAAAGAGCTGCACAAACATATCTTTTGTGGAGCTTTTCTCCCTTTTTCATCTGGAGTAGTGATACTATGAACTTTTATTCAGCCAGCTTCTGGTCCCTGAAGTGCCCTGGATGTGGAGCTTAATTGTGAAGTGCTCTCTGCATTAAACTGTTTTGCAGCCCCTCTTCTTTGATCTGCAAGTAAGTTCTGCTGCATTCAACCAGAAGAACAATAAAGCTGTCACACAGAGCAGAGAGGAGGGGCTGTGTAACAGATCAATACAGAGAGCTGTTCACAGTGAAGTCCCACCCTGGGCACACGAGAGAGCAGAATCTGGCAAAATAAAAGTTCATAGTCTCACTACTCCTGATGAGAAAAGCCCTACAAAAAGTAAATTTGTACTGCTCTCCTCAGTAGCTACCTAGTGCTTTCAGCAGATTAGCCTGGTAAAAAGTGCTGATGGACTCTCTTTAAAGGAGTTTGTATCATCTCAGCATTGGTGGAATATCACTAAGATATGCCACTAATGTCTGATAAGTGTGGGACCTCTGGGACCTGCACCTTTATCTCTAGAACAGATTCTGCAAAGTGAAGAAGAATAGCCAAGTGCTATCTTGGCTATTTCCGTAAACGCCCCATAAAATTGAATAGAACATTGGGCGCACTTGTGTGTTGTACTTTCTATTCATTTCTATAGGGCTTCCAAAAAATGTTGCCACTCCAATGGAAATAAATGGAGAGCGTCTGCCTTCACTTTGCAGGCTCCATTTTAGATATAGTTCTGGGTCCCACCCCTGGTCCTAGTGATATGCCACCAATGCTTGAGATGACACAACCCCTTTAAAGGGGTTATCTGGGCTACAAATACTGATAACCTCTCCTCAGGAAAGGCCATCAATATTAGATTTATATGGGTCATCAATCCACGTGCAGTGCACTTGTTTTTTGCCTGCCGAGACTCAGGGCTGTATTGCGCATGTGCTGATATGCAAATTAACAGTGTATGTTCAAGAACACAGGGTCAGGGGAGATTACATCACCACTGCCTGGCTCTGTCAATCAAAGCAGCTAGGGGCTGGCCACAGAAAGGAAAAAAGCTTTGGGAGCAACTGTAATGCCCTTGTTGAATCAAACCCATAATTTGCATATTAACAAAAATGATCATAACTTGAGAATCAGGTAAACTAAAGCTATGTGTCTATGTCCTTAGTTGGACAGGTAGGTCGCTGGTGATGGACTAACTGTAAGAAAAACCATGAACTTTCATGAAAATTGTTCTCAAACACTTATCATGGCATTAACATGTATGATAATTGATTTCTTACCTTAGATAAATATGAATGGCCATCAGATCCACATACAGGATTGGAATATACTGCTGGACACTGTTTGCAACTGGAAGAAAGAGGGACACCTCTCCAGTACTTGTAGCTTAATCCAGCTTCTTTCATGCTGTAATAAAATAGTTTTGATTACTAATGTCAATTTAGACAAATATTTCAATTACCAAAAAACGTAATAGGTGGCTCACGTCTCTCAATAATATGGATAAGGTGCACAGTTCCTATAATTTCACCCAACTTATAAAACAAATTATATATACAAATAGAGCCGGCACTCTTAATCTGGATATATAGACACAGTTTATTATATCATAATTAAATTTATGTCATAAAAATTTTAAAAATTTTGAAATAAAAAATGAAATAAAATGAAATAAAAAAGAAGCCCTAAGGTTTACAGTATAGGTGTCTTGCTATTATCAATCTTCTTATATGCTGTAAGAAAATTTAATGTTTTTCTCTTACAGCACTATTCACAAAATACATTGTGTGAATAGTGCTGTAAGAGAAAAACATTACATTTTCTTACAGCATATAAGAAGATTGATAATAGCAAGACACCTATACTGTAAACCTTAGGGCTTCTTTTTTATTTCATTTTATTTCATTTTTTATTTCAAAATTTTTAACATTTTTATGACATAAATTTAATTATGATATAATAAACTGTGTCTATATATCCAGATTAAGAGTGCCGGCTCTATTTGTATGTATAAAATATTTCAATTAGTTTGACACATTGTAATAAACATGCATTTCTATTAATCAGCGCTCAGTAAGATTTACAAGTAAAATCCATAACAGGATTTGATCAATCTGCAAAAGTAACTCCAAATTTGATACTACAAATGCTAACAAAATTATACATCCATAACTAGTACCTTTTAGGACCAAGTTATTTTGGGATTCAAGACTAAACTAGATTTTCATATTTTTCATTGCAGTATTATGAACATTTTTTGTTTAGTATTGGCAGAGCTATACAAGAGTTGTTTTTTTGCTGGACTAGCTGACTAACAGTTTGTATATTAGGGTTCTTCCAAACACAGGTGAGGATGTCCTGGCATTGTTGGGCAAAAAAGCCCTAAAAAAACACCTGAATTGATCAGTGTTTCTTTAAATAGATTTTTAAGCATTATGCATTTTTTGACCATTGTGTTATTTTAAGCACCTTGAGCTGTTTTTATAATGGCATTTTTTCATGTCTAGCATTTTACTAGAAGAAAGTATGTGGTCTCCCTGTAATTTCACTCCTTCTGTAGAGTTGTATGGGAAAAATCAGTTAAAAAATGACATGCAAAAATGGCATTAAAATGCTGCACATGAGTTTCTTTTGAAACAGAAAAAAAATGTAGGCCCATGGGAGAAAAATGATAGAAAAACAGGGAAAAAACGTCAATTTTTCTAGCCAAAACACTGATGCAACATGCATGCCACAATTTTTTAACCTGAATGAAATTAGAATCAATAGGAGCCTCTATATAGTGGAATAATTTTAGCTCCATACAAAATGGAGCTGTAATATGACTGTGTGAATGTGACCGAATACAGATTTAAAATAAAAAAGGTAGTCCTTTAAAATGAATCAAACCAAATATGGCTGATACAGTGAGGGACAGAAGTATTTGAACACCCTGCAATTTTGCAAGTTCTCCCACTTAGAAATCATGGAGGGGTCTGAAATTTACATTGTAGGTGCATTCCCACTCTGGAAATCACATTGTATTATTTTTAAAGAATTTATTTTTTCTTGCACTGCTGCACATAAGTATTTGAGCACTTGAGAAAATCAGAGTTAATATTTGGTACAGAAGCCTTTGTTTGCAATTACAGAGGTCAAACGTTTCCTGTGGTTCTTGACCAGGTTTGCACACACTGCAACAGGGATTTTGGCCCACTCCTCCACACAGATCTTCTCTAGATCTGTCAAGTTTCGGGGCTGTCGCTGAGCAACACGGAGTGGCTCAGGCCACTCCAGAAACTTGATATGCTTCTTACGAAGCCACTCCTTGGTTATCCTGGCTGTGTGTGTTGTTGCTTCAATGCTCTGACTGAGGGAAGGAGGTTGTTGCTCAAAATCTCGCAATAAATGGCTCCATTCATCCTCTCCTTAATATAGTGCAGTTGTCCTGTTCCCTTTGCAGAAAAGCACCCCAAAGGCATGATGTTACCACCTCCATGGTTTACAGTAGGGATGGTGTTCTTGGGATGCAACTCATCCTTCTTTTTCCTTCAAACACGACGAGTGCTTATTGTTCTACTTTGGTCTCATCTGACCACATGACTTTCTCCCATACCTCCTCTGGATCATCCAGATGGTCATTTGCAAACTTCAATTGGGCCTGGACATGTAATGACTTGAGCAGGAGAACCTTCCGTGCAATGCATGATTTGAAACTATGACGGCGTAGTGTTCTACCAACAGTGACCTTTGAAACTGTGGTGCCAGCTCTCTTCATTTCATTGACCAGCTCCTCCCTTGTAGTTCTGGGCTGAATCCTCACCTTTCTTATCCTCAGTGATACCCAATGAGGTGAGATCTTGCATGGAGCCCCAATCTGATGGAGACTTACAGTCGTCTTTAGCCTTTTCCATTTTCTAACTATTACCCCAACAGTTGATCTATTTTCACCAAACTGCTTGGAAATTGCCCCATAGCCATTTTCAGCCTTGTGCAGGTCCACAATTTTGTCTCTGGTGTCTTTTGACAGCTCTTTGGTCTTGCCAATGGTAGTAGTTGGCGCCTGATTGACTGTGGGGTGGACAGGTGTCTTTAAAGAGCTCAGACAGGTGTTACTAAGTGAAATTAATGAGTGAGGTAGAGGTGGACTTTTCAAAGGCACAGTAACAGGTCTTTGAGAGCGAGAATTTTTGCTGATTGCCAGGTGTTCAAATACTTATGTGCAGCAGTGCAATACAAATAAATTCTTTAAAAATTATACAATGTGATTTCCTGTTTATTTTTTAAATTACTGTATTTTCTGGCATATAAGACTACTTTTTAACACATGAAAATCTTCTCAAAAGTCGGGGGTCATCTTATACGCTGGTATACTGCGTGCTGAAACTTAAGAGGACCTTTTACTGGTTTGATAATGATATGTATGTGCAGAGCAGCGCCCATTGATCCCCCTGCCATTACTATTATCCCTGGGCGCCGCTCTACACATACAGTATATATCATTATCTAAAAATTGTTGGACCAGTGAAAGGTCCTCTTTACTTCCAAGCCGGACTGGAGAAGCTATCCTTCTCCAGCTTCAGGGACAGGCGCCCTCTAGCTGAGCCACTGTGCGCTGCATCCCAGCCAGTCACACCTAAAGCAGCCCCCTCTCCCTGCTCATAGTGGTTTTCTTATGCTCGGATCGTTTGTTTAATTTTTATTTCAGTCGTCTTATACGCCAGAAAATACAGTATGTCTCTCAGAGTGGGAATGCACCTACAATGTGAATTTCAGACCCCTCCATGATTTCTAAGTGTGAGAACTTGCAAAATCGCAGGTTGTTCAAATACTTCTGTTCCTCACTGTAAAATCAAAACTAAATCCACATAATATAAAAATAATTGTGAGCATAAAAAGTTAACACTATAAAACAGCTGAATACAACACTCACTGGATACGTAGATGCATTTGTATGATCTGCATGGATTTATTTAGTCCTAAGAACATCTAGTGTTATGATGAATTAACTGCTCAAACTGGAAAACACTTCAGTTAAAATCTTTATAATATAAAAATATTATATCATCTTTAATTTGGGAATTTTAGTATTATTTATCCACAGTTATTGCCCAATACTATAATGATATTGAATACATAATACTAGAATAATTTAAAAACAAGGATGTCCACTTAAAAATTGCATAGCTTTCAAACTATAAAATTTAAAAAAGCTTTGCTACAAGTGATAAATAAAATGAAACCTGCAGTAAAAGTGAGCCATAAAAAATGATGAATTACTAGTAACATAGTAACATAGTTTATAAAGGCCGAAAAAAGACATTTGTCCATCCAGTTCGGCCTGTTACCCTACAAGTTGATCAAGAGAAAGGCAAAATTTTAAATATAATGCAAAATTAGAAACTGATGGCTAGAGATACGGTTTCAAAGATGTAGTCATGGATTTGGATTTAAATGTATTGTCAACAGTGAGTAAAAATAATAAATGATTAAAATAAACTTGCAATAAAAATAATGTAAAGGAAATAAAATGGAAATTGGTGCAAAAGGCTTCGCACATTTTGACAGGTTCATTGAGAATCCATTGTATATTTAATTATTTTTATTTTTATTTCCCTAAGCCTGCGGTAACTCAGAAAAAATCCATACTCAGCTTATCCTTGCTGTCTAGTCTCAGCTCTCTTCACTTCAGCTGGTCTTCCACTCCCACTCTGTAAATTTCCAAATGGACAGGTCCATCCTCACTGCTGTAGCCAAAGACATTTTCCCAAACAGCACTTGACTTAGCAGTGTTGTGCAGCTAGGGAACACGTCACAGCTAAAGCCAGTCATTGGCTGCAGGGGCAAACTTGACCCTCGCCTTCTGGAAGTTTACAGGCAGGGACCAGAAGACCTGTGAAAAGAGACATAAATCTGGAACAGCGGTGTGACAGGTTAGTATGCATGTTTCCACAGGTACCACAGGTTTGGAAAAAAAAGGAAAAAACAAACAAGAAAAAAACTAAAAAAAAACCTTTAAAGAATACACACACTTATACATGATCACACACTTATACATGATCACACACTTATACATGATCCATACTCAAAATCACACACTTATACATGATCCATACTCAACAGGATCACCAGTAACTGCAGACCTTCACACATTTCCACATAATATTGGCATAGATATACCATTACAATAGCAATATGAGCAGATAGTTGTCTGGATTTCTCTAAAGTCCATGATATCCTGACTATATCGGAAAATACAATGATGGCATCACTAGGTTTCCTATGTGACATCAAACTGTAGTTTCCAATTATGCACACCACTGTCAGTACCAGGGGAAGACTGACCATTTGGACATTAGAGCAGTGCTTGAAGGCCTATGGGTAGAAGAGGCCCAAAACCCCAGAGATAAAAACTCTGAGGCAGTCTGCAAAACAAATAGATGCTGCTCAAAAGAACTGTCCTATCTTTGCAGAACTGTGGTGATTGTTAAAGTGCCCATGATCCCTACTGCCAGAAAAGAAGGGGTGAAAGTTCTGGAAGAGGAAAAGAGAACTTTCAGAAATGTCACAATAAATGAAATAGAAAAGAGTACAAGACAGATGTGCTTCCTTTTGTAAAAAAGTCAAAACAAAGGCAAGAACATGATGGTAAAAACCTTGTCTAAACCTTGACTATGTATAAGGAACATGTACTAAATAAACTATATCTGTCTATTAGTAGAGATGTCCCGAACTATTCAGTTCCCGGCGAACATAGCTTGTTCGCGTTAGCCGCGGTGGGCGAACATATGCGATGTTCGGTCCGCCCCCTATACATCCTCATTGAGCAAACTTTGACCCTGTACCTCACAGTCAGCAGACACATTCCAGCCAATCAGCACCCTTCCTCCAACACCTTACCACCTCCTATAAAAAGGGCAGCCATTTTAGATTCAGTCTGAAGCTGAATGTTAGTGACAGCAGGGAAACTGCAGCTGCTGCTGTGCTGATGATTCTGAATTCATAGGAAAAGCGTTAGCTAGGCCAGTGTTCTGTGTCCACAGACTCATCTGCTGTAAGGACATCGTCACAGAACCCCAAAAAGCCCTTTTTAGGGCTGCTACATTAGTCTGCTTTTATTTATTTTTTTCTCCATATATATATTGCAGTTGCCTGGCCTGCCCGTGTGTGAGGAGCTGCAGGCCCACAGACTGTAGTGTGCTCACTGCCAGTGCCCACCACTCATACCGTGTGGCACAGGACTTTGCATCAAAAAAAGGCATTTGATTTTTACACTTTAATCTAATTCCAGTTGCCTGCCTGTTGCCAGTGTGTGTCACAGGTCCACTTCCACTGATTGTAGTGTGCCCACTGCCAGTGCCCACCACTCATACCGGGTGGCACAGGACTTTGCATAAAAAAAGGCATTTGATTTTTACACTTTAATCTAATTTAAGTTGCCTGCCCGTTGCCAGTGTGTGCCACAGGTCCACTTCCACTGACTGTAGTGTGCCCACTGCAAGTGCCCACCACTCATACCGGGTGGCACAGGACTTTGCATAAAAAAAGGCATTTCATTTTTACCCTTTAATCTAAGGTTAGTTGCCTGCCAGTGTGTGTCAGGCCTACTTCCACTGACTGTAGTGTGCCCACTGTCAGTGCCCACCACTCATACCGTGTGGCACAGGACTTTGCATAAAAAAAGGCTATTGATTTTTACACTGTAATCTAATTTCAGTTGCCTGCCTGTTGCCAGTGTGTGTCAGGTCCACTTCCACTGACTGTAGTGTGCCCACTGCCAGTGCCCACTACTCATACCGGGTGGCACAGAACTTTGCATAAAAAAAGGCATTTAATTTTGACCCTTTAATCTAAGGTTAGTTGCCTGCCAGTGTGTGTCAGGCCCACAGACTGTAGTGTGCCCTCTGCCAGTGCTGCCCATCAATCATACCGTGCGGCACAGGACTTTGCCTAAAATAAGGCACTTTATCTGTACACTTTAATCTAATTTCAGTTGCCTGCCGGCCAGTGTGTGTGTCAGGCCCACAGACTGTAGTGTGCCCTCTGCCAGTGCTGCCCATCAATCAATACCGTGTGGCACTGGACGTTGCCTAAAATTAGGCACTTTATCTTTGCACTTTAATCTAATTTCAGTTGCCTGCCTGCCAGTGTGTGTGTCAGGCCCACAGACTGTAGTGTGCCCTCTGTTAGTGCCCAACACTCATACCGGGTGGCACAGTACCTAGCACGCGTAGTACCACTTATCTACGTCACTTATTCAATACACGTCCTGATAGGGGACGTTAGAGGGATTAAACTGATGAGAATAGTACTACAGAAAATACCACTCATATCGGATGTGACAGTAAATTGCACGGCGCAGACGCAGTGACCGTGGATAAAAACAAAGGGGAGGGAGCCAGCGTTTTGTTAACCATCTCCCCGTTCGAAAAACCAATTTAATAAATGGACCCCAGATTGGGGACATAACAGGGATTAAACTGATGAGAAGAGAACTACAGAAATACCACTCATATCGGTTGTGAGAATAAATTTAACCATCTCCCCGTTCAAACAATCTATTCAATTCACCTTTTAGGGACTCTTGGTGTTGTACGTGGCTGGGTGGAGGAAGAAACCTTCAATGACATCATCGGGACATGGCTAGCTTGGTATCCAACCTTGTGCAAATGGGGAGATTGCAGTTGTGCAAATGGACTGTTTGCGGTTGTTTGCGGTGCATTAAAAGGGAAGTTTGGTCTGTCAATGTCTGTGAAGCGGGCTTAACCCTTACACTACCTGATCGATACAACATCATATCTGATCGTATACACAAACTATATGTTTTAAACCACGTTGTTTAAAAAAAAATTGGATTGTTAGGTGATTTATGCCTTATATGGATTAAAACCCAACTCTGCGTCAACTATGTAATTTTCCATGGTAGTTTTGCCATGGATCCCCCTCCGACATGCCACAGTCCAGGTGTTAGTCCCCTTGAAACAACTTTTCCATCACTACTGTGGCTAGAAAGAGTCCCTGTGGGTTTTAAAATTTGCCTGCCTATTGAAGTCTATGGCGGTTCGCCCGGTCACGAACATTTGAGGGAATTCGCGTTCGTCGTTCGTGAACGGAAAATTTTATGTTCGCGACATCTCTATCTATTAGTACAGAAGTATAGTTGCTTAAAATCATTTAGGTTCAGACTCTATCGATATAGACATACAGAAGATCATTTACTGTCCAGAAATATGCCTATATAAGGCTTATTTCTAGCACAGGTTGCAGGACAAAGGTTATTAGAGCTGCAATCTGTGACTTGTCCCTGCTCATGCCAGGTCTTTTTAAAATTACAGAATTTTTCATCTTATAAGGCATAGCACCCTCCCCAAAAGTGGGGGAAAAATGTCACTGTGTCTTATGTGGCAAATACTAATGATCGCTTCCATTATCAAAGCGCTTATTAGTACCAGAGGATCGGGAAGCGGTGAAGCCGCTGTACTCACCACTTACTGGTCCTTGGCTGTCGGCTGTGCTGTGGCTGCGCATAGCGTGAGGGACCTCACGCTGTGTACATCAGGTCACAGCACAACCACAGCAGGAAGAAGAGAGAGAGCGCTGGTGGTGAGGAGCGGCAGAGTCCGGAGAAAGAGAGGTAAGTGTTTTTTTATTTTATTTGCTCTGTGGTATGGGGGCTGAGTGATATAAAGCACAGGCGAAGTTCCAGCAGAAATAGTAAATCCCTTTAAAAATTAACTTTTAATCTGATTTGTTAAAACCAAGAGGTCATGAAGAACCCCATAGAGATCAAAATGTGAAACAAACTATTATCAATGTGATAACTAAAAATCTGTCGCGACAGGGACTGTCCAGATGGAGGACAATAGCAGTCACTACACGGTAGGCAAACAGGGAACTGTGGGAACTAACCCTAGTATACCCCTATGCTAGTCCTCAGCCCGGGGACGTCCCCTAGTGGTGGAGACTCCTCGTCCTCGTACCTAGGCTGAGAGACCCTAGACAATCCCTAATGACATAAGTCGTCTGCCAACACAATGGGCAGGTGGTAGATATGACACTGCCCAAGGAAGGAGTACAATAAGTACACCTCTATAAACACACCTCATAAACACACCTCTGAGGTGTGTTTATGAGGTGTGTTTATAGAGGTGTACTTACTGTACTGATCTGAGGTATGGGGTCTGATCTGAGGTCTGATTGAGGGTCTTATTAACATTGGGGGTCTGATTGCTAGCCTGATCCTGATTTTATTATTGTACTCCTCTAAAACCTAGGTGCGTCTTATGGGCCGGTGCATCTTATAGGGCAAAACATACAGTAAAACATAGTCCAAAATTATCCCTTTTCATGGGCAGATGGTATCTAAAAAAAAACAATAGTTTGCTTTTAACAAATGGCCCGAAAATTATCTATTTTCACAAAGTATCAACAAATTTGGTGGTATTTTAAAGAAAATAAATATTGTTCTGGAAAGAGAAGCAATGGCTTTTTAAAATGCTATAAAAATGTATCAATTTTTTGGGAGAGGTTTCAGGTTTGTTATACTGTGTGGAGTAGAGTTCCCAGCAGCAGCAGCAAAGTATGGAATATATTAGACATTGCAGGAGATATAGGGGTATTATTAGCTGCTGCATATTGTTGTTTCAAGTCTACACATTCCATTATGGAAGACTGATGATGGAGCAAAGAAGGATTAGTCAGTGAAGGAAAAGCAGTAGTTGATTATGTTAACAATGATGATGATAACATCCATGAACTACTTGTGGATGTGGCCTGGCTACTAGAATAATGATGGGAGGAGGGTGGTCTTGGTCTTGTGATGCTACTTCATGTGCTGAAGGAGAGCCGTAGACCTTTGTGCCTGAATTGCTACATCTTCTTTGAAGAGCGTGAACACTGCAATGGTTTGTCCACAATGGAGAGCCAGCATTAGCAGCACTTGCAATATTTCAGTGACCACCACTACCACCAGCGATAGACTGAAGTCTCTTGGGCCCACCAGAAGCAATTATTTTGAGTGCCCACTTAAGGGCATTATTTTATTAGGGGTCCATTATTGGTAGAGCTTGGACCCAACGGAGGATCCTCTGGTACACTGGTGGGCCTGTCTGATCCTGACTAATGACAACGTTTGAGCCTTAACCAACAGCAGCAGCAGTGTCACCTGTTCTTGAGCTGACTACAGTAGAAGTAAATGTGCAACTGACGGGTTTTGCTGATGTCTTGGCTCCAAGTTGGCTCTACTCTTTATTGCCGCGACTATCCTCTTCCTCTAATGTCATCATTACATTCTTGTCACCCTAATCAAGCTCCCAGGTCTAGTCCAATACACAACCATCATCATCATTCCCGCTACTTTTCTCAGGCTGTGTTGTAAAGGGATCCTTGCCCCTCCTACCCCCTCCGTGTTTTCCATCTCTTTATTTCCTGAGTGCCACTATGACCACAGCAACCAATGCCCCACAACCACCACCTTAGCAACAAGTGTCACAACTACTACTATTGATACAGCTATACATATCAGTCATCATGTCCTCTTGTTGAATCTCCTCCTTACCAGAGTCTGAACGTGACTGTACTCATACAATTCATCATTAAAAAGACTATCTGGAATATTTTCCTTAGCACCGAGGGTGTTGTCTTTTAGGAGAAAAGAAGGTGCCCATTAGAAGAGGAAGATGGAAAAGAAATAAATGTATCAGTTCTTAAATTACCTGTTATTGAGGAGGAGCAGGAGAAATTTTCTGAACATTGGCTCAAAGGCATTTTTTCCACCAAAAGTGGGAGGAAAATGGAAGTGCATCTTATGAAGCAAATACGTATGGGTGCTTCCATTATAAAAGCACTCATTAGTACACAATAGGACTAGGGAATTGTGAATATAGTGTTGTTGGTACTGGCTGTACTCACTATTCCCGTGGTCTTCACTGTGTTCTGACTGCGTACAGCATCAGGACATAGTACACTATGACGTGATTTTGTGCAACATCAGGACCCAGTGCAGTGAAGCGCCAGCAAAAGACCAGGGAGCAGTTGGTGCAGGAAGAGTGCACTGGATCTCTGGAGTGGCAGAGCCATGCACAGCAGAAGGACAAAGTTAATTTATTTATTTTATATCTGATCTGAGTTCTGATAGGGGTCTGATCTGCGGTCTGATGAGGATTGGGGGTCTGATAAAGATTGGGGGTCTGATTTGAGGTCTGATGAGGATTGGGGGTCTTGTGATTGGGGGTCAGCTGCTGCTGCTACTTGTGCTATAGGCACCCACATTATTACTAGGGTGTGATATGGCAGATGGGTGTTTCATTTTACCTTATTCATCTATTGCCATTCTGTCTTTTACCAGATGTTTTATTTCAAACATTATACTTAGCAAGAATAACTATAAGAGTCAGGAACAATAGTCTCTGGTCAATTCAAATATACACAACTGTGATGTGAAATAACGCATCGGGCATAATATTCCCTGATCAACTTAATTTATTAAATTTAATTTTAAGAATTGTAAAAAAATGTCAATTGGATAAAGTTCATTAAAATATACAGTAACTGTGACGCAGAACAATACCTCAGTCTGTGATCCACTGTTTTGTTTTTTTAAATTTACTTTTAATTTTTTTTTTATAATTGGTTGGTACACTAGAGTGTGATCAACTACATTTTTTAAATGAAATTTAATTCTTTTTAAAGGTCAATTGAACAGAGTGAGTGTACTACAATATACTTTTGGTAACTGTGACACACACCAATGTGTTAGGCACACTAGTCTGTGATGAATTGATTTAAAAATAAAAATAAACTATTAAATATATATATATATATATATATATATATATATATTGTTTAACATTAATTGAACATAGTCCACTATAATAAACGCTCAGTAACCATGTCACAAATTAATACATCAGGTAGATTAATCTGTGATCAACTGCTTATTTTTATTTTTTTAAAGGGTAATCAGAGTCCACTAAAATATACAGTCGTTAACTGTAATCCAGACCAATATGTCAGATGGCACACTATCAGCACCAGGATTAAAAGAATATTGTGATTGTGAATTATGTGATAAACATTGTGATGATTCATGTTAAAAGTAAATTGACTTGTATAGCTTTACATGCTGCCTGCAACTTTAAATAATAGAATGGTTGCAAAAGTCCCTGAGAAAGTCTGACTGTCTGTGATTGTGAATCATGTGATGATTGATGTGATTCACATTTATAATACATTGAGCAATATAGCTTTAAATATTGCACACTAGCACAAAGCAGCCTGACAAATGGCTGACAAAACAAGACTCACTGAGGCAGCCTGAATAAGTTAATATGACACACTGACTCCTATCTCTAAAACATATCTCTCTGTGAAATAATTATAAATCTAACAAGCTGTTGTCTTCGCTTCACTGTGAAATAACCTCTGTGACCCTGAATTAGCTAAATGCTGTGTTATGTGTGATATCTTTCCTCTATCTAAGGGCTCATTCAGACAGCCGAATTTTTGCGGAACGGGTGTGGACCTATTCATTGCAATGGGGCCGCAAAAGATGCGGACAGCACACCGTGTGCTTTTTGCATCCGTGGTTCCGTTCCAAGGCCCCGCAAAAAGAGATAGGGCATTTTCTATTATAGTTGTGGTCATGTGCGAGCTGCAAACTGCGGAACACACGGGCCGGGAACCAGGATCCACAAAACACTACGGTCATGTGAATGCGCCCTAACATACATCCTATCCCTCCAATGTACAAGCAGAGAAAAACATGGCAGATCTTGGCTGAGATCTTATATAGTGCCTATGACACATTTACTGACATCACAGCAATATGATTGGCTGAGACTGACTTTAAGGTATTATGGACAAGCCTGCTAAAACAGGGTCATCCTCCTTCTTCATCTTCTCATCTTACCTGTATTCTGACATGTAAAATGGTGGAGTTGGTAGAAACAGAAGTTTTGGGGAAATGAATTAGATTTCTGTTGAATTGATTTATTCAATTTCAGTGTTTATTCATGAATATATAGTCATTTTATCAGTTATGGCAACTGCCAGCAAGTGTACTCATGCATTATTGAATTGCTTGATCCACAACATTGATTAAACTGTTATTTATAGAAGGACATTATTCTTCACACTGCGAAGATAAATTAGCAAATGCCTCCATGTTTTTATTCCACCAAAAATAACATTGACAGCTTATAATGAGTTATAATTACAAACCACTCTGAAGATTAGAAGACACATTTAAAACATAGTCCATGTGCAGTTACCCTAAAAAGTTCAATTAGTTTTACTGTTCATTGAGTTTTATGACAGACCAAAACATACTCTATGTGGTGTAACATTTAACTTATTGCCATCATTTCATAGCGTGTGGCACATTTTTGGAAAACACTTACAGGGTCAAAATGCTCACTACACTCCTTTGTAAATTCTGTGAGGGGTGTGGTTTCTAAAACTGGGTTCCTTTTTTTATTTAATCCTCAGAGCCTCTGCACTTGGCAGCCAGTGCTGTATAAATCACCAAAGTAGGCTTCAAACTTGACTCTGCAGTGTGGCCAAACAGTTTATGACCACATATAGGCTATTGCCTTAGGCCTCTTGCAGACAAATGTGTTCGCCCCGTGCCCATGCAGCGGGCAGCAAATTGCGGCCCGCAATGCACGGGCACCGACCGTGGGGCAGCCGCAGCGGATCGCGGACCCATTCACTTGAATGGGTCTGTAATCTGCTCATTCCGCAAAAAGATAGGACTATCTTTTTGCAGGACGGAATACAGAACGGAACCCCACGGAAGCACTCCATAGTGCTTCCGTAGTGTTCCGTTCCGCCATTACGTTCTGCACCGTTTATGCATCTCTCGATTTGCAGACCCATTGAAATGAATGGGTCCGCATCTGTGATGCAGAATGGCCACGGAATGGTGCCCGTGTATTGCGGATCCGCAAATGCGGTCCGCAATACGGGCACGGGGCACACACGTTCGTGTGCAAGAGGCCTTATTCAGGAGAAATGGGTAAAAGGTTGTGGGGTTTTTCTCCTTGTGAAAATAAAAAATCGGAGGCTAAAGCATCACTTTATTGGAAAAATATGTTTTTTCATTTTCACAGCCAAATGTTTCTAAATACACTCCTCAATAAATTTCTGAGAAGGGGCATCCCAGGATCTCTTCAAATTTGACATAACACCCAAAAACTCTTTAGCACAGTCTGCCCTTCAAAAGCTAAATGGCGCTTCTTCCCTTCTGAGCCCTGCTGTTTTCCCATACAGCAGTTTACAAAAAACACTGCATATGTGGTTGTAAATGGCATAACTGGGGTCATAAATATTGAGGTTTGTTTAACCCATGCTATGTTACAGGAAAAAATTATTAAATTGGAAAATATGCAAAAGAAAGTGAAATTCTGAAATTACACCTTAATTTTCCTTTAATTCATGTGGAACATAAAAAGTTTATAAAATCAGTTTGGAATAATTTGACAGTTGTGATTTATAAAATGTTACATAATAAGGGTTCTGACACACATCATGAGAGATTTCGACTTTTTGGATATCTGAAATGTGTACAGGACACATACTTAGACATTTAGTATCTACAGTTTGTGCAGCAAAACAAAAGCAGTTATTGAATAAATCCCTTTAGATATTGCTGTGGATAAGTGATTATATTTAGTAAATAACCAATTTGTTTTATACCAGCATTTAAACATATTTTTAATTAACAATTCTGTTGTTTCAGCCATAATTAAATACCATATATGAAATAGTGTAATTCTTCTATGATGGACTTCTGTTCTTTTTGTACAACAAAGGTTCATCATTAAACTGGCCGATGCTCATTGGTTTCTAGTGATGTCGCGAACATAAAATTTTCCGTTCCCGAACAGCGAACCCGAACTTCCACAAATGTTCGCGAACGGGCGAACTGCCAAAGACTTCAATTGGCAGGCGAATTTTAAAATCCACAGGGACTCTTTCTGGCCACAATAGTGATGGAAAAGTTGTTTCAAGGGGACTAACACCCGGACTGTGGCATGCCGGAGGGGGATCCATGGCAAGACTCCCATGGAAAATTACGTAGTGGACGCAGAGTTGGGTTTTAATCCATAAAGGGCATAATTCACCTAACATTCCTAAATTGTTTGGAATAACATGCTTTAAAACATCCAGTGTGTGTATGCGATCAGGTATGATGTTGTATCGATCAGGGTTACAGGGTTGTATCGATAAGGGTTACGGCCGCTTCACAGACATTGACAGACCAAACTCCCCTGTTAATGCACCGCAAACAACCGCAAACAGTTCATTTGCACAACCGCAAACTCCCCATTTGCACAAGGTTGGATACCAAGCTAGCCACGTCCCGGTGATGACATTGAAGGTTTCTTCCTTCACCCAGCCACGTACAACACCAAGGGTCCCCGAAAGGTGAATTGAATTGATTTTTTCGAACGGGAGATGGTTAAAAAAACGCTGGCTCCCTCCCCTTTGTTTTTATCCACTGTCACTGCGTCTGCGCCGTGCAATTTACTGTCACACCCGATATGAGTGGTATTTTCTGTATTACTATTCTCATCAGTTTAATCCCTCTAACGTCCCCAATCTGGGGCCATTTATTGAATTGATTTTTCGAACGGGGAGATGGTTAAAAAACGCTGGCTCCCTCCACTCTGTTTTAATCCACGGTGACTGCGTCTGCGCCGTGCAATTTACTGTCACACCCGATATGAGTGGTATTTTCTGTAGTACTACTCTCATCAGTTTAATCCCTGTTACATCCCATATTAGGGATTGCCTTTTGTGAAAAAAAATTTCGTCCGGGTACCTTCCACTGTGGTGTCTCAATAGCGACAAATTTTTTGAAGGCCTCAGACTCCACCAGCTGGTATGGTAAAAGCTGGCGGGCTAAGAGTTCCGTCAAGCCAGCTGTCATTCGCCGGGCAAAGGGGTGACTCTGACATTGGCTTTTTATGCTCAAACATGTCCTTGACAGACACCTGACTGTGGGCAGATGAGCAGGAACTGCTGAAGGTGAAAGGCGGAGTGGCGGTTGGTTGAGAGGGGGCAGGGAGGACAGCAGTGGTTGACGTGGCTGAAGATGCTGGACCAGGAGGAGCATGGTGGCTTTGAGTTTGTGTGCTGCTTGTACTCATGTGTTGATCCCATAGGCGTTTGTGATGTGAGATCATGTGCCTTCGCAAAGCAGTTGTACCGAGGTGGGTGTTGGACTTCCCACGACTCAGTTTCTTTTGGCACAGGTTGCAAATGGCATTGCTGTTATCAGAGGCAGACACACACAAAAAATGCCACACTGCTGAGCTATGCAATGACTGCATTCTGGTGGTCGCAACAGCATGCGTTGACTGGCGTGCTCTCTGGCTGACCCCGGGTGCCGATACATGCTGTCTGACGGTGCCACTAACTCCTTGCGACAACCTCCCCCTGCTTACAACTCGTCTCCTCATTCTCTCTGTCTCCCCTTCTGAACTTTCCCCCTCTTCTTCTCTTCGAGCAGGCACCCACGTGGCATCCGTGGACACATCGTCATCATCAACCACTTCACTTGTTTCTGACACCTCAGCAAAGGAAGCAGCAGCGGGTACAACATCATCATCATCATCATCATCATCATCACACTGTCCGTCCATGTGTGTAATCCTGCCTGACTGAGACATATCCCTGTAATCTACATCATTTGGCAATAATGGTTGCGCATCACTAATTGCATCCAACTGATGTGTAAATAACTCCTCTGACGGATCAAGTGAAGCGGCTGTGGTGACTGTGGTGGTAGTGGTGACCGAAGCAGGTGACCGAAGCTGAGCTGGAGGAGGATGGTGCGTCAAGGTTCTTAGCGGAAGCTGTTGAAGATTGGGTGTCCTGTCTAAGCCAGTCAACTATGTCCTCAGAATTTTTCGGGTTCAGGGTACGTGGCCTCTGAACACTAGGCATTATTCCAGGGACAGTGGAAATCAAAGCACTACGACCATGATGGCCCCTGCGGGGTGGCCTGCCTCTGCCTGTCATATTTTTTTAGATTAGGTACTACGTGTGTTAGGTACTGTGCCACCTGGTATGAGTGGTTGGCACTGGCAGTGGGCACACTACAGTCTGTGGAAGTGGGCCTGACACACTGGCAGCAGGCAAGCAACTGAAATTAGACTACTGTCTAAAAATTAAATGCTTTATTTATCGGCAAGCTACTGTGCCACCCGGTATCAGTGGTTGGCACTGGCAGTGGGCACACTACAGTCTGTGGAAGTGGGCCTGACACACACTGGCAGCAGGCAAGCAACTGAAATTAGACTAATGTGTAAAATTAAATGCTTTATTTATCGGCAAGCTACTGTGCCACCCGGTATCAGTGGTTGGCACTGGCAGTGGGCACACTACAGTCTGTGGAAGTGGGCCTGACACACACTGGCAGCAGGCAAGCAACTGAAATTAGACCAATGTGTAAAAATGAAATGCCTTATTTATCGGCAAGCTACTGTGCCACCCGGTATCAGTGGTGGGCACTGGCAGTGGGCACACTACAGTCAGTGGAAGTGGGCCTGACACACACTGGCAGCAGGCAAGCAACTGAAATTAGACTAATGTGTAAAAATGAAATGCCTTATTTATCGGCAAGCTACTGTACCACCCGGTATCAGTGGTGGGCACTGACAGTGGGCACACTACAGTCAATGGAAGTGGGCCTGACACATACTGGCAGCAGGCAAGCAACTGAAATTACACTAAAGTGTAAAAATTAAATGTCTTTTTTTGATGCAAAGTCCTGTGCCACACGGTATGACAGGGGTGGGAACTGGCAGTGGGCATACTACAGTCAGTGGAAGTTGGCCTGACACACACTAGCAGGCAAGCAACTGAAATTACACTATGGGCACTGGCAGTGGGCACACTACAGTCAGTGGAAGTTGGTCTGACACACACTAGCAGGCAAGCAACTGAAATTACACTAAAGTGTAAAAATTAAATGCCTTTTTTTGATGCAAAGTCCTGTGCCACACGGTATGACAGGGGTGGGAACTGGCAGTGGGCACACTACAGTCAGTGGAAGTCGGCCTGACACACACTAGCAGGCAAGCAACTGAAATTACACTAAAGTGTAAAAATTAAACGCCTTTTTTTGATGCAAAGTCCTGTGCCACACGGGATGACAGGGGTGGGCACTGGCAGTGGGCACACTACAGTCTGTGGGCCTGCAGCTCCTCACACACGGGCAGGCCAGGCAACTGCAATATATATATGGAGAAAAAAAAAAAGAAGACTAATGTTGCAGGCCTAAAAAGGGCTTTTTGGGGTGCTGTCGGGACGCTGTCCTTACAGCAGAGATCAGATGAGTCTTTCAGGACTGGAGTGGACACTGAATTCACTAGCCTAGCTATCGATTACTCTATTAAATCAGCAGCAACTACACTCTCCCTCCTCTCACTAAGACTGCAGCTTCCGAATGAATCTAAAATGGATGCTGTTCAGGATTGGTTGGCTGGAATGTGTCTGCTGACTGTGATGTACAGGTCAAAGTTTGCTCAATGATGATGTATAGGGGGCGGACCGAACATCGCATGTGTTCGCCCGCTGCGGCGAACGCGAACAAGCTATGTTCGCCGGGAACTGTTCGCCGGCGGATAGTTCGGGCCATCTCTATTGGTTTCAAAACAATTACAACTCCTAGAAGGTGGGCTCATAGAATAGAAAATAGTGTGGTTATAATATTTCTAGCACCCTCTGGGAAATTCACAGGTAAGAGCAAAAGCAAGAAAAGAGCATCCACGTTACAATGATGATATAACTATTGTGGGGAATGGGGACTGGTCACCAATGTGCAAGGATTTCCCATACAGTTCTAGCAATATTATCCTGTTTTATCCGAATTGTGAGGCATTTGTACTTCTGGGTTTTATTGTATCCCTTTACAGTGAGGCTCCGACAGAAGAGAACAGACAATAAAAAAATATTGAAGCACTCCTACAAAAACCTCTATTATCTGGCCTGTTAGAAAGGCACATTATGTAATTGGCAGTGAAGGTCTTCTTGTAAGTGGCCGTAGTTGTGAGTTATCCACTTTGTTCTGGTCCTCAGTAGAGATGGCCCGAACTATTCGCCGGCGAACAATTCCCGGCGAACATAGCTTGTTCGCGTCCGCCGCGGCGGGCAAACATATTCGATGTTCGCGTTCGCCCCTATACTTTATCATTGAGTAAACTTTGACCCTGTACCTCACAGTCAGCAGACACATTCCAGCCAATCAGCATACCCTTCCTCCCAGACCCTCCCACCTCCTATCTAAACGCAAGGACAGCATCCATCTTAGAATCATTCTGAAGCTGCAGTGTTAGTAATTGTAAATCGCAATGCGATTAATATAACCTGTATTATTCACATTGCGATTACAACTTAGAGCTGAGTTCCTATTATGGTTGTATTGCTAGAATATAACGAAGATAACGAATATAGTACTATATTCTCAATCTTCATTATATTCTAGCAATACAACAACCATTAGGAACTCAGATCTAAGTTTAATCGCAATGCGATTAATATAACCTGCATTAATCGCATTGCGAATTCAACTTAGAGATGGGTTCCTAATGGTTGTATTGCTAGAATATAATGAAGATAACGAATTTAGCACTATATTCTCAATCTTCGTTATATTCTAGCAATACAACAACCATTAGGAACTCAGATCTAAGTTTAATCGCAATGCGATTAATATAACCTGCATTAATCGCATTGCGAATTCAACTTAGAGCTGAGTTCCTAATGGTTGTTGTATTGCTAGAATATACGTTATATTCTAGCAATACAACCATTAGGAACTCAGCTCTAAGTTGTAATCGCAATGCGAATAATACTTACAATTATCAATCGCTTTCCGAATCCATTTGATGCCTCTATTTGATTTGTATATGACGGTTGACTATGACTACCACCAAAGTTTTGCTGCCTCCAAAGCAAGATATCTGAACCCCCCCAGGGGCCACTTGGGCTTTTTTGATAGAAAACGCATCAAAAACACATCTCTTTTTTCATTTTTATTTTATTTTTTTTGTGTATTTTGCCACCTTTGGTTGCATATTTACTTTAGTATAGGCAAATATGGTAGTCTAGATCATGTGTCTATACCAAAACCCAGGATCATTGTTTGACAGCATATTTTCTAAGCCATATAGCTGAATATAGATTTGGGCAGAGTAATGATCTAGACCTGTGTTTCACAACCAGTGTGCCTCCAGCTGTTGCAAAACTAGAACTCCCAGCATGCCTGCGATGTTCGGTCCACCCCCTATCATTGAGTAAACTTTGACCCTCTACCTCACAGTCAGCAGACACATTCCAGCCAATCAGCATACCCCCCCCCCCCATCTCCTGGACAGCATCCATTTTAGATTCATTCGGAAGCTGCAGTCTTAGTGAGAGGAGGGACAGTGTAGCTGCTGCTGATTTAATAGGGAAATCGATAGCTAGGCTAGTGTGTTCAGTGTCCACTCCAGTCCTGAAAGACTCATCAGATCTCTGCTGTAAGGACAGAGTCCTGACAGCACCCCAAAAAGCCCTTTTGAGGGCAGGGTTCATCAGTCTCCTTCCCAGACTCTCCTACCTCCTATCAAAAAGCAAGGACGGCATCCATCTTAGATTTATTCTGAAGCTGCAGTGTTAGTAGTTGTAATCGGAATGCGATTAATATAACCTGTATTAATCGCATTGCGAATTTAACTTAGAGCTGGGTTCCTAATGGTTGTATTGCTAGAATATAACAAAGATTAAGAACATAGCGCTATATTCTCAATCTTCGTTATATTCTAGCAATACAACCATTAGGAACCCAGCTCTAAGTTGAATTCGCAATGCGATTAATATAGGTTATATTAATCGCATTGCGAATTAAACTTAGATCTGAGTTCCTAATGGTTGTTGTATTGCTAGAATATAACGAAGATTGAAAATATATATATTTGTTATTTTCATTATATTCTAGCAATACAACTATTAGGAACCCAGCTCTAAGTTGAATTCGCAATGCGATTAATATAACCTGTATTAATCGCATTGCGATTACAACTTACCACACTCTACGTCAACTACGTATTTTTCCATGGGAGTTTTGCCATGGATCCCCCTCCAGCATGCCAGAGTCCAGGTGTTAGTCCCCTTGAAACAACTTTTCCATCACTATTGTGGCCAGTAGTGTTGATCACGAATTTTCGAATTGCGAATTTTAATCGCGAATATCAGCACTTCGAGAATTCGCGAATATTTAGAATATCGCAAAATATATTTGCAATTGCGAATATTCGCTTTATGCGAATTTTTTATATGAAAATTTTCGCATGCAAGAAAATAATGTCATTATTTTCTTGTTTGCGAAAATTCGCATGAAAAATTCGCATAAATTAACATAAAAATTCGCATAAGCTGGTATTTAAAAGGTATATTTTAAATGCCAGCTTATGCGAATTTTTATGCTAATTTATGCTAATTTTTTATGCGAATTTTCGCAAACAAGAAAATATTGTCTGGAGATTACGAATTTGCGAATTTTCGAATATATGGCGAATATTCGTCCAAATATTCGCGAAATATCACGAATTCGAATATTGCCCCTGCCGCTCATCACTAGTGGCCAGAAAGAGTCCCTGTGGGTTTTAAAATTCGCCTGTCTATTGAAGTCTATGGCGGTTCGCACTGTTCGCATGTTCGCGAACATTTGCTGAAGTTCGCGTTCGCCGTTTGCGAACGGAAAAATTTATGTTCGCGACATCACTAGTCCTCAGCTATGTCATGTGACGGACACTCTGACTCTCCAACTAACACAGCATCTTATGTGTGGACAGGAAGTCAGCTTATCTATTTATTCCTATGAGACTGATATGCATGATATCATAGGAAGGAATAGAGAAAGTGACTTTTTGTCTACACATAAGATGCTGTGTCACTTATAGAGTCTGTGTTTAGGTTACATGATACAGTTGAGGACTGGAAGGGAGCAGATAACTCACAGTAACAAGATTCCCTTCACTACAATTAATATCATGTACCCTTCCAACAGGTCAGAAAATAAAACAAAATGTCAGATTGCTTCTTTAAATGAGTGCTTTTTATGGATAATTTGGTTACTTATTCCTTTGAGACGGATATGGAAGCTTCCATGGGAATAAATAGAAAATCTGCCTTTGTGACATCATCACTTCAGCGCATGAGTATTTTTCTTCAATCAAGATGGCCAGAACATGTATTTTTTTGTTTCAACCCCTGATTAACCCCCTGATAGGCTGAATGTAACTTGGGTTAAATGACTGGGGACTGGGGTCAGTGTTGCTACAAACAAAGAGTGTAGGACAACACTGGAGTTGAAGAGTGCAGGGAGACTGCAGGGAAAGTGGAGGGAGAGCATAGTAGACTGCTAAACTACAGAATCTGCTACATATTATTATAATACTGTGTACATAACTGTGCAGTGCAACAAGAGTCATAGTTAATCCATTCTTTTAGCTGTAGAGTTATGGTGCCGTCAGTACCACAAGCAGGTCGAATTTATGACCATGTACATAAATGTGCAGTAAACCAATATTGACAGTTAATTCGTTCTGTTAGTGGTAGAGTTAGTGTGCATCAGTATTATAGACCACTGCTATCAACAAGTCTAATTTATTGCAGTGTACATAATTCTGCAGTGTACCAATATTCATAGCTAATCCATTCTGTTACCTGTAGAGTTACTGTGCATCAGTATTACAGGTCACTGTTAGTGATGATTGAGCACTAAAGTATACGGTTCGAACACATTGCTATATTCGTGTGCTCGACCGAGCACCCAAGTATAATGGAAGTCAAGGGTAGACAACCAGACACCCCCTGCTCTGAAGAGCGGAGGGTACCTGGTCTGTTGGAAAAGGTCAGAAAGTGAACAGCATGGGGACGATGTCTGGATGGATCTTGGACTCCCAGGTCGCTGCTGGGAATTATCTTGTCCGAGTTGTACACCACTTTTACAGACTGACAAAAATAGGCACATACCGCCCCCCCAAAAAAAATCAATTTCACTGGAAAATCTGTTAGGAAACATTCTTTCCTGTATATTCAATTGTATTTAAAGTATAAAAATCACAAGCAAGAGAAACTCCGAAACGGCCTGTATATCACATAAGGAGGGCCTCATTCACATTGTGGTACAATTGTTCAGGTAGTGGGACTCCTATACTTATAAAGCCTATGCACTAAGTGAAAGGGCTGCCAAGAATTACAAGGAACCGGCACTACAATACACCCTTTATTACACATAAAGGAGGGCATTATACACACCCTTGAAAAATTATGATTGGTGGCCTGCTGGTGACCCTCAAAAACATTTGGAGCAAGGGCCTGCTGGTGACCCTCTAAAACATTAAGGGCGAGGGCCTGCTGCTTAGCTGACCCTCTAAAACATTAGTGGTGAGGGCCTGTTTGTGAGCTGATGCTCTAAAACATTATATAGTAGTGCCTGCCGTTGAGCTGACGCTCGAAAACATTATATGCAAGTGCATGCTGTTCAGCTGATGCTCTAAAACATATGCAAGTGCATACTGTATAGCTGAGGTTCTAAAATATTATATGCGAGTGCATGCTGTTCAGCTGACGCTCTAAAACATATGCAAGTGCATAATGTATAGCTGAGGTTCTAAAATATTATATGCGAGTGCATGCTGTTCAGCTGACGCTCTAAAACATTATATGCGAGTGCATGCTGTTCAGCTGACCCTATAAAAAAATTTGAGTGGAGGGCCTGCAGTTGAGCTGACCCTATAAAAAAAATTGGAGTGGAGGAAATATATACAATCTGGATGAAGAGGAGGAGGAGGAGAAAACGAGATTCAACCATATACTCTTTTTTGTGGTGGAAAAGGTGCATGGGAATACACTGTCAGGGGCAATCCAGGTCTTGTTCCTTTTTATCTGAGTCAACCTGTCAGCATTGCCACTGGACAAGCAGATACGCTTATCTGTTATAATGCCACCAGCAGCACTGAATACACTCTCAGACAAAATGCTGGCGGCAGGGCAGACCAGCAACTCCAAGGGTGAGGTTGTTGGCAGGGTGTCATGAATGTGCCCCATGCCTTGGAGAGTGTTGCCCTGCCTTTGTTGGAACTGCTGTGTGTTCCCCTTGTCTCCCTTTCTCGGTTGCCTAAGGAAGTACGGACTTTGTTGTCACGTTGTCGGATGGAAAATTTTGGAGCAATCTCACAAGTACCTTCTGATTTTGCACAGTTTTACTTGTCCTCTCCAACACAGGAATGAGAGATGAGAAGTTCTCTTTGTAGCTGGGGTCAAGAAGGGTGAACACCGAGTAATCCGAGTTATCTAAAATGCGTATAACGCGAGGGTCGCGGAAGGGGAAGCCTAACATTAAGTCAGCCATGTGTGCCAGAGTACCAACAGGCAAGACTTCGATGTTGACATCAGGATGACTCTCGATCTCTTCATCCTCCTCCTCCTCTTATGCCCATCTACGCTGAACAGATGGAATTAAAGTTCCGTGGGTACTACCCTCTGTAGCAGAGGCAACTAACTCCTTCTCCTCTTCTTCATGGTCCAATTTGTGGGTGGTCTGGCTATCACCCTGTGTAATGCCCTCCCCCATTTCCTTGTCTGCCACATTCAGAGCTTCCTCCTTAATTGTGAGCAGCTATCGTTTGAGTAGACACAGCAGTGAGATTGTTACGCTGATAATAGCGTTATCGCCACTAACCATCTGTGTGGATTCATCAAAGTTTTTTAAAACCTAACAGAGGTCTGACATCAATGTCCACTCATTGCTTGTGAATAGTGGCAGTTGACTCGAAAGGTGATGACCATGTTGCAGCTGGTATTCCACAAGTGCCCTCTGCTTCTTACAAAGCCTGGCCAACATGTAGAACATAGAGTTCCAGCGCATGCACACATCGCACAACAGTCGGTGAGCTGGAAGCCGCAAGCGCTGCTGCAGCATAGACAGACTGGCTGAAGCTGTGGACGACGTCTGGAAATGGGCACACACGCGCCTTTACTAGTAGCTCTTGCAAACTGGGGTAAGTTTAAGATGTGGGCTAGGCATGTGATGTGTGTCAGGTTGCCGAGCTCCAAATACGCCGCCAAGTTATTCCAGATTATTGGAATTTGTAATACAGACACTGTTTGCAGATATTCTACAGTATTGGTTTCAGAACTCCACAGATTATGGACCTTATATTAGGCCCAGATTATTGGAATTTGTAATACAGACACTGTTTTCAGATGTTGTTCAGTATTTTTTTACACAAAGCCACACACTATGGACACTAGATGTGGCCCAGATTATTGAAATTTGTAATACAGACACTGTTTGCAGATGTTCTACAGTATTGGTTTCAGAACACCACAGATTATGGACACTATGTTAGGCCCAGATTATTGGAATTTGTAATACAGACACTGTTTGCAGATGTTCAACAGTATTGGTTACAGAACATCACAGATTATGGACCCTATATTAGGCCCAGGTTATTGGCATTTGTAATACAGACACTGTTTGCAGATGTTCAACAGTATTGGTTACAGAACTCCACAGATTATGGACCCTATATTAGGCCCAGATTATTGGAATTTGTGATACAGACACTGTTTGCAGATGTTGTTCAGTATTTTTTACACAAAGCCATACACTATGGACACTAGATGTGGCCCAAATTATTGGAATTTGTAATACAGACACTGTTTTCAGATGTTGTACAGTATTGGTTACAGAATACCACAGAATATGGACACTATATTAGGCCCAGATTATTGAAAAATGTAATACAGACACTGTTTGCAGATGTTGTTCAGTATTTTTTACACAAAGCCATACACTATGGACACTAGATGTGGCCCAGATTATTGGAATTTGTAATAAAGACACTATTTGCAGATGTTCTACAGTATTGGTTACAGAATACCACAGAATATGGACACTATATTAGGCCCAGATTATTGGAATTTGTGATACAGAAACAGTTTGCAGATGTTATAAAGTATTGGTTAAAAAACACCACAGATTATGGACACTATATTAGGCCCATATTATTGGAATTTGTGATACAGACACTGTTTTCAGATGTTGTACAGTATTGGTTACAGAACATCACAGATTATGGACCCTATATTAGGCCCAGATTATTGAAAATGTAATACAGACACTGTTTGCAGATGTTCTACAGAATTGGTTACAGAACTCCACATATTATGGACACTATATTAGGCCCAGATTATTGGAATTTGTAATACAGACACTGTTTGCAGATGTTCTACAGTATTGGTTACCGAATACCACAGATTATGGACACTAGATGTGGCCCAGATTATTGGAATTTGTGATACAGAAACTGTTTGCAGATGTTATAAAGTATTGGTTAAAGAACACCACAGATTATGGACACTATATTAGGCCCATATTATTGGAATTTGTGATACAGACACTGTTTGCAGATGTTCTACAGTATTGGTTACAGAACACCACAGATTATGGACACTCTATTAAACCCAGATTATTGGAATTTGTAATACAGACACTGTTTGCAGATGTTATAAAGTATTGGTTAAAGAACACCACAGATTATGGACACTATATTAGGCCCAGATTATTGGATATTGTTCAGTATTTTTTACACAAAGCCACACAGTATGGACACTAGATGTGGCCCAGATTATTAAAGACACAGCCTGTGGATGATGTACAGTATATGTCACTAATAGGTATAAAATAAAAATATCTTGCTGCTGTCAAACACACATAGTATGTTTGTGAACATAGCCATGAATCCCTATACCCTACAGAGGATAGAAAAATGTCATTTTAACTCTTTTGGGGTGGCATATACCAGTGCATACCATTTCTAGTGTATAGGAAAGTATAGCAAACTATGCTTTTGTATACAGTGAGCAACCACATAAACAGGGGCGTAATGATCGCGGTCGCAGAGTGTGCGACCGCGACCGGGCCCGGCGGGGGAGGGGGCCCGCTGCGGCAGGCGGGCCCTGCGGCAGAGCGGAGTTAACTTAATCCAGGTGCAGGCCATGCTGTAAGCATTCATTTTCCATAGAGTCTATAAGCGGGTCGGGCGGGCGAGAGAGGGAGGCGATTCAGAGCTTTGCAACATGTACGCTGGCCAGCTCCTCCCCTACACTACTACAAACTATGCTCCGGCCCGAGTCCCCTCCCTCCCTGTCCCCTTGTCACTCACTTCAGTGGAGTCACTCCCAGTCCCCACCCCTTCTTCAGCGGCACTGCGGCAGCACAGACAAATGTGCAGCTGGACTGGACTGGTCTGGAGTCTATGCTGTCTGCGGCACGACACTAGTCAGCACAGCAGCTGCAGCCTGCTTGATTCACCTGCTGTGAGTGCTGCAGTGCTGATCTGTGTGTCGCGACCACGGTTCAGCCAGCTGCCGGCGAAGCTGTTTCTCCACTCCCTCCTCCAAGCTACAGTGGCATGACGGGCCCTCCTCGTCTACAAAGACACACACACCCCTAGAAGCCCACATGACCAGGACAGCTAAGGATGCAGGGCCCGGCCCTCTCATACACTGACTGCCTGGTCTCTCCCGACGCAGGCGCAGCAAGAGCCCGCCACCAGCCAATTTAAAAGAGGCCCTGGGGTCACGTCAGATTCAGTCAGGCTGAGGATTAGGGCGCACGTGGTCACCGTCACCGACCGAATCCATACTACTGCTCCATCTGCCTGGCCAGGACTACTAGTAGGTAGCATTAGTAATGTCATTTTTTATATTATGAATTTTGGGACACGCACAATCCACATACTTGTGGAATAGGGTAGATTCTTGTGGAATAATGGATCTGATTCTGTGCCAAATGGATGGATGGATGATCACTTAGTAGGCGGTAATAATGTCTGAAATCAGGGTACGGGTGGGGTGGATAGATCATCAGTGTGGACGGTAATAAATTATTGCTGTCCACTGATGCCCCACCACACCCTGATTTCAGACATTGTTATTGTCCAGTCCACTGATGATCCATCCATCCGCCCCACCCCGGCCCTGATTTCAGACATTATTACAGTCCACTGATGATCCATCAATCCATCCATCCATCCGCCCCACCCGCACCCTGAATTCAGACATTATTATTGCCATTGGCTGCAATCAGGGCAGGGTGGGGCGGATGGATGGATGGATCATCAGTGGATGGTAATAAAGTATTGCTGTCCACTGATGATCCATCCGCCCCACCCGGACCCTGATTTCAGACATTACCGTCCACTGATGATCCATCCATCCGCCCACTCCCTGACATTATTATTGCCAATGCTATTGTCTGAAATCAGGGTGGGGCAGATGGATGGATGATCAGTGGGCGGTAATAAATTATTGCTGCCCACTGATGATCCATACGACCCTAATTTCAGACAATATTACCTCCTTCTATTCAATAATCGACTACAACACTTTCACAACGTGGGTGGGCGGCTGCTTGGGGTGGGTGGGCGTCTGTTTGGGGTGGGGGGGCCCCAATTCAAAGTTTGCCCTGGGGCCCATAGAACTCTTGTTACGCCACTGCACATAAATGTATGTCATGTACGTTTTTTAGCACTGTTGCTAATGGCCGATGTATGCTACAGTATGGCTATACATTGACATACATTGGTGGTTTACATCAGAGTACAATCCCAACATATCCCCTCCACACACATGTTAATAGAGCTTAAAAGTGTTTCACAGCATACAGTATATATCTATATCATCCTTGAACAATCCTTGAATACTTCTGCATTATGTACTTTAAGTTTCCTTTCCAGTATATTTAAGATTACAAATATTACATTTATGCAAATGATTGTGAAGTGTCTATATGTAGGTTACCTAGTATAGGTAAGAAATATTTTAGTATAGACACATGTAGCAGCTTACATAAAAATATTTGTAAAATCCATTTTATTTCTTGCTCTTCACAAGTTTAAATGTAACTTTTACTGATGACAGAGGCCAGACTTTCCATCAAGATGGCCACCACTGCACTACCAATGCTCCTGTGCTGACCCAGACTGATCCCTTATCGTACCCTTCTCCAGGCTTGGCATCTTAACTAGGATTCAGGGAAGTATAATCATATCCTCCCTTTTCTGTCATAGCGATTGTTATGTTTTTTGGCCTATCCTGCTGTTATTTCGATTTTATTGAAAGCCATACTTTGATTATCAGTATTTAAATGTGTGTGGTAGATTTATAAAAGGGTCTCAGTAGTAGCAGCACTGTGGACATTTGGTATGTGATGCAGATGCATTATACTTGGTCCCAAATATGTGGAAATGGTATTTCTTTATGGCCATGAGATTAACCATTATCATTTGGGTATGACTACAAGAATATCCTAGAGGCTCCTTGCGCCAACCTGCTGCCACGCCCCTTCTTTCCTTGATTGACAGTGCTGGGCAGCGATCCCCTGCTGCCTCCGGAACTGTCTCCTTGAGAAATCCCGAGCCTGTGACGCCGCTCTGTATTCGGCGCAGGCGCGGTGAGTTGAGGACGCTGGTGCCTCACCGCGCCTGCGCCAGAATACAGAACGGCGGCGCAGGCGCGGGATTTCGTCAAGCGAGACAGTGCCGGAGGCAACAGAGATCAGCTGCCCAGCACTGTCAATCAAGAGAAAGAAGAGGCGTGGCAGCAGGTTGGCGACACAGAGCCTCTAGGAGCAGAACAACACCCCCTGCTCCTAGAGGCTAATTTACATATTATAAAAATACGTTTTTTAGCATAAACATAACTTCGGATTTACATCAATAAACACATTATCAAGCTGCTCTGACATTAGCACATAGCTAATGTCAGACAGCTATAATGTGTAAACCTGATGACAGAAACCCTTTAACCCCTCTAACTCCTTGCTGCTAATGCTGAGTGTGCACAAAATGATATTCCACCAACCAGCATGGGGGTGTGGCAGGGGAGGAGCCATGGTGGGTAGTAGGCGGGGTTAAGGGGGCCCAATTCAGATTTTTGCTATGGGGCCCAGTGATTTCTATGTACGCCCCTGATCAGAACTGTGAAAAGTGTTTGCTCTTCACAAGGAAAACATATATACTGACAATAACTGCTACAGTACACAAAATTGTATATTTAATCAAGTCAGTTTTGAATTGACATTCTAAATGTCTGAATTTATTGATTAAAAGTAAATTTCATAGTATTACTGCCTTTTGTCTGAAAACCTGCATCCAGGAGATGATATGCAAGCATAGAATGATGCCTTTTAAATTTATGATAATCACAGCTACAGTGTATTCAAAAAAACTTACTGAGGGTGAAAAAAGACTGAGAAAAAGACTGAAGTATGCAAATTTGTCACAAAGGAGTAAAAATATATTTGTACCATGTTAGCCAGTAATTAGAAGATATAAAAATAAGATTCCTTAGTGGTTGATACATTTTAATGACTAACTGAAAAAGATGATGCTTTCAAGATTACTCAGGTCTACGCAGATCTTTTTGCATAATTCTTTACATACTTTTTTAACTTAGAATCCATCTCAAGAGAGTTCCTATTTCCCAGTATATATTTTTTTAATTCCATAAAGTTTGGCATGCAATTTTGTAGCAAGCAAAATAGTGTACTAGTCTTTACCAAACACTTTCTGTCCATCAATCAGACCATACAGGATTTGATTTCCATGTGTAAGAGGTAACTTGTTGTCAAAGCAAGCACAAATAACTAAAGGTGGATTACATAACCTGATTGTTGGGCAGATTATCGGGAACAAACGGTTTTGTGAACGTTCGTTCCCATCTAAATGTGCCACCTATCCCTCGATGAACAAGCGAAACACAAACACTCGTTCCTGGGGTGAACCTGTCATTTGTGCAGGCACCACCAATTATCGTTTCTGGTCAGCAGATCTTGCTGTCTGATCAGTGATCTGCCTTCCAGAAACAGAGCAGCTGTGTGAAGATGAGGGTTGGCAATAGCGATCCCTTGTTCTCATACTGTGAAGGAGATCGCCACATGTAAATGCAGAGGTCTTCAATGAACAAGCAGCTGAATGTCAGGAAGGAACGCGTCCATTCTGACAATTGACTGTTACATCGTGCAGTGTAAGCCTTCCTTTATTCACTTACCTTTCCATTCAATTTTTGCCAACAAGCAGAAATCTGACCTGTGGGAGTGGTGTTCTGAATGGACTTAGAGATAATAAATATGATATTGTAACCTATAATATTAGTATATACAGTATGAATGATTGAAGTCTCCATGCATGGTTACAAGAAGGTAACCAGGAAAAGAAAAGTTTCAGTAAAGAAATGAAAAAGAGAAAACAGACATTTGTCTGAAATTAAACCATTATAAATTTACCTTTTAGGTTAGTGCTACATGACTACATGTGTCGTGAGACAATAAGTCACGCGACACATAGGGCACAACTACACTGCAACGTGTGTTACGTGACATTCACGTTTTCCGCGCGTTTTTGTCGCGCGTTTTACACGCGTTTTTCTGCGCGTTGTTGGCAATAGTAAACGCGTGTTTTACGCGCGTTTGTGTGATTGACTGCAGTGTTGTCCAATGACCAAATATCCCTGTCTATATGAAGTTTGGCCTTTCCAGCATGTTGCAAATTCTTAAACGCACGTTCGAACGCGCGTTTTCAGTGTCAAAAACGCGCAAAATACAAGCGTTGCGCGTTCCCATTGAAGTCTATGGGCCAAAACGCGCGACAAACGCCCCAAAAAAAGGTCAAGTACTTGTTTATGCGTCGGGCGTTTTTCAGCGCGTTCGAACTCGCTGTAAAACGCGAAAATGTGAACCAGTCCCATAGGGAAGCATTGGTTTGCATCGGTTATGCGTTTTACAGCGCGTTCGAGCGCGCTGTAAAACGCGCAAGTGTGAACTGAGGGTAAGATGTCGCACTGCGACATGCTGTGACTGAGAAGCGACAGTCGGGAAAAAATCCATCTTAGATGGATTTTTTGATACTGTTGTGTCGCAGTCGCCGGCATGTTGCATTTTGCAGTGCGACACCATAGACTATGATTATAAAAATTGTAGCACGACGTTGGTGCAACAAAATGTCAAGCGGCACATGTCGTCATGTGGCCCTAGCATTAAACTGTGGAGAATGTGTAGTCAATGATTGTCTGATATAATCAAGAGGAAAAAAAATTCAATTTGTTCTTGTAAAATCCCCTGCAGCTTAATGCTTTTATTAGAGTACAACTCTTACGGTTTTCACATTGTTTTATATATGCAGACCACCTTGTATTTAAGTAAGACAAATCCTTTTAAACTCCATTCAAAATTAGGTTGCTTAAACCACTCAATTCAAATTCAATTACTGTTCTCAGCAAGGATTTTTATGTGAAATGGAAATTATACTTAATTCCTAGCATTAACATATGTATACAAGACACTAATGCATACATCCATTTAACTTTGTTTCTGAAAATCAGACCATGTTTTTTTAAAAACATAATGAAAATCTTAATTAAATGAATCATTATGATGTTTTATTACTGTCGTTATCCATACAATTTTCATTTTTTAAACTAATTCCCTAATTACTTCTTAACACATACAATTAAATCATGGCAAATAAAATAAAAAAAATTATTAAAGAATTTCTGTAGCTACAATCATTACTTTATGTGCTGTACAATATATCTATTTCATTATGTGACAATGTATTCATTATTGACTTTAGACTTAGTATACTATTACAATTTGCCTTCATAACAATTAGAGATGAATGAAATTAGAAAAATTTGATTCGGCTGATTTGACGAACTTCGATAAGAAATTTGATTTGTTCCGAATTAATTTGTCATGAATCACGATAAATATGGTAGTCCCAGGTCACTCTGCCTAATCATATGCATCCCATTTGGTGGCCCAATCTCAGTGTGGGAGTGTCCAAATGGCTCCTTGGTGGAACAAAAAAAATGGAGGCAGTGCCAATAAAGTTTAAAAAAAATGTTGTTTTTTTTGTATATTGTGGCAGTTAAAACATACTTTTTTAATCCCTTCTGTTAGCTGTAGATTTACTGTGCATCAGTATTACAGGTCAATGTTAGCTTCAGGTCTAATTTATTTCCATAGATTTAACCATGCAGGGCCCCAAGATTCACATAGTGGTCCCATGACAGAGTATGGAGGATGGCACCAGAAGCAGTGGCAGTAACAGTGACAATAGTGTCCCAATGACAGAGTGGGGATGGGGATGAGGCTGTGTTCACTGAATCATCAGAAGAACAGAAAACTAAAGATAACAATCCTGTAATTTGAGCACCCATAAAGCATCTTTCAGATGGTCAGTATTTTGTATCACTATTTGGTCAGTAATTGTACGCCAAAAAAAGGAGTGGGTCCAAAACACAGATAAAATGTAATGGAAATATTTGCATCTCATCTGTGTTTTTGGCTTACAAACATTGATCAAATACTTACCAAATACCGACTGTAAGAAAGAAGCCTTATGGATGCCAAAATACAGGATCCTTTTTTCTTCTGTTCTGCTGACAAATGAGAAGAATGGAAAAATAAATGGTGATGTCAACCTGGACGAACAGGGACAATAGTGGCCACATAACAGAGTGGGGATGGTGGTCAACAGTAGTGGCAGTAATAAGGAAAATAGTGGCTCCATAACAGAGTGGGGATGTGGACCAACAGCAGTGACATTGACAATAATCACCCCATGACAGAATTGGGAGGGGAGGGAGCAGCAGTGGCATATAGCACAAGATGTTGGAAGATCACAGTAGTAGCAGAACCCAACAACAGCAGTGTGATAGCAAGGTCCTGTGGCATGCATATCCTTTAAAAAATTTAACATGTACATATCTGTAGGCCAAGAAGCCCCATGGTAGGAATGGCAGAAGAGGCAGCAGGTGGGTGCCATCAGACGGGTGGAAGCAACACGTGACCAGAAGTAACGCAGCATAGTATAGTATGATCATTAGTGGCAGAATTATCTATTCTGTTGCATCAGGCACCAATGTCTAGAAATCCTGCTTGATCAACGCCTGATTTATCTTTATGAAAGATTGTCTCTCAACTTTTTGGAGAAAAGGCGAGTTCTCTTAGGTGTAACTATGCCCCCCACCACACTGAACACCTGCTCTATTGCCACACTACTGGCCAGGCAGGAAAGCATGCCCATGGCAAACTCAGCCAGTTGTGGCCACACTTTAAGTTTGCATGTCCAGTAGTCTGGGGGATCTTGAAACATGGGTGACAGGGTGCAGTCCAAGTATGCCACCACCTGCTGGTTGAGGTTCTGCTGGATGTCCGGCTGCTGCTGGGTGATTTATTCAGTGGGCAGCTGAAGAAAACTGCTTATCAGAGACTCCAGAAAACTGCTTATCAGAGACTCCAGAATGAAGTTGCTGCATATGTAGCTGGTGCTGCTCCTGCTCCCTTCACAGTCATGGCAGTGGTGCATCAGCACAGAGCGTCCACCTGGTCAGACCTTCCTGAACCCAGACAAAGGCACTCATAGGCAACGACCAACTGAGTACACAGCATGTCTATACAGTATCTCAGAAGGTCTAAAATATGCCCCCATTTTTGACCGGTAGCAAGGGTCTAACAATGTGAATAGCCAGAAATCATCCCTCTGCCAAATCCTGACAATTTGGCTGTCACTTCACAAACATGACAGTATGCATATGGCCATTTGCGTAAGGCAATCGGAGGACCTCACTGCCTTCATCTCCACTGCATATTGCCACGGTCTGTTGGGATCATCTGCGTTATCTTCATTATCACCCTCCAGCTCATGCTCCTCCTGCTCCTCTCCTGCTACTTGGGCAGATAAACCACATAGTTGTGTATACAATTCCTAGGCGTTTATGCTCTCATCCTCCTCCACTGCCATAGTTACAACTCCATACATCCAGAGCTGGTGTGAACTATACCAGACACCGAGAGTGCCGGGCTGGTACAGCTTTTTTGGAAAAGTAATGTCTGCTTGGGAATCTCCACCTTGGGTGGGCACAAGCCATCAGTTCTCTACAATGTTCAGAGTCAACTTTATGGATAGGGATGGGAGGGACTGCAGTGCCAGCAACTTGGCACGTAGCAAGGTCCACGTTCAGCTTCTGCGCCATTGGATGAGTGCACGCATATTGTTGTCTTCTTGAAATCGCCTTGATGATCGATATCTGTCAAAGTGACGAGAAGCAGGAGGAGGCGGAGCATCAGGAACTATAGGCGACATTGATGGGAAGGAATTACACCTTCCTTTTGCTGATGTTGTTGAGCCATGACTACTTGAGAGGGGTATAGGCCAGTGAAAGATGCAGCAGTTGCAGTATCAAGCTGTAACATTAAATGAGTGGCACGGTTTTCCCACATCACTTTATGGTGATGCTCCATGTGTTGACGCAGGGTCGTCATGCCAACATTAGCATCCTGGCCGCACCTCACCTTCTGCCCACACATCCTGCATACCACCATGCTAATTTCCCCCAGCGACTAGGTGAATAATTCCCACACTGCCATACAAGTATGGTATTTTCCTGATTTTATGAACCCATGCACAGCTAGTGTGTTCATCACAGGTAGTCTTCTGAGTAGCAGACGGTGTACCCCTCCTGCATTTGGCTGCAGATATCCCATTGCGTCCACCCTGCTGTCTCACGGGTATGCTGCCACTTTTTTTTTTTTCTCTTTTCCCTTTTTATTTTTATTTCCAGATTACAAATTACAAAAAAAGAAAAAACCCATAAACATGATAGGAAATTCTTGAAGTACCCATATACCTACATTCTTCAAAATATTCTCCCGAACCAGAGGACAGAAATCTGCAAGTGTTCTAATAGTGTTCTAACCAAGTGTTTATAGCAATGAGATATTCTAACTCTCATGTGACTTTTCTTTTGAAACAAGTGCAGAGCGTAACTGAAAATATGTGTACCATGCTACCTAACCTAGATTTTCCTTTTGTGAAAGCTCCAGAGGGGGATAGGATGTGCACATTATTCAAAACCTGACTTAGGTAGTGGATATTTTTTGCTATCCAATACTGCCGGCAGTTCAGACCATCGAGGGTTGCAAGTCTTTGATGATGCCATAACGAAGTGCAGACCAGGGATGCCCTAACTTTAAACCAGGTCTTAATTGTCATCCAGGCCTTTAAGGCTATCTTAAAAAAAAAAGTTGTAATCCTGTGAGATCCGGGATAAATAACCGGATTCCAACAGAGTAAAAAAATCGGAAAAACCTGATTCTTTTGTCAATTTTTTACACAGCGGGCTATTTTCCCATTCATTAAAAAAGCATAATTGGGAGGCAATAAAATATCCCTTAAAATGAGGGAGATTTAAGCCTCCCTGTTCATATGACAATGAGAAATAGTCCACCTTTAATCTTACTCGCTTCCTCCCCATAGCAAATCGTTGATCATTCTTTCTATCATCTTGAAAAATTAATCATCAATCCAGATAGGAGAGTTTCGGAGAACATAAAGAAGTTGGGGAAGCACCACCATATTTATTAAAGAACTTCTATCTGCTCTAGTAAGTGGAATTTGCTGCCATATTTTAATTTTAGATCTAAGCTTCGTCAGCCCAGGAAGCAGATTGAGTTGTAAATAATCTTGGACTTTAGCAGTGACCGTAATCCCCTGATTCTGGCTGCCAGGGGTTCAATATAAATGTTGATCAGGAGTGGTGAAAGAGGACAACCCTGACGGGTGCCCCTCTCCAATGAAAAAAATCCTCGTCAAGATATTGTCACCGCCGATTCTGGGAGACGGTCGGTCAGAGGTTCCTTCCTGTCTTGTGTATGACGTTCTTTGTTTTGGTTTCACTTTGCTCAGTTCCTTTCTCTCCCTCAGCTGCCTCTTATCTTGATTAATTGGCTTACTTTATATTCCCTCCCTTACTACTCCTCCTTCGGGTTAATACTATTTCCTGGATGAAATGTTCACTGCTGGAGGCTGCTGCTGCTGTTTGCTCAGATAAGTCTTTTCCCTTTATTGTGTTTTCTTGCTGGCTTGATTCTAGGTGACCCTGACTCCCTCCGTATTCAGTGCAGGGAGCCGGTGGCCATTTCCCCTCATTAATATAGAGTTTTCAAGTGTCACATAGTCTTAAGTACGTGGGCATGCAATCATCTACCATTAAGGCCCTTGCGTGTGTAGCAGTCAGGGAGAGCTCCTAGGGTTTTAAATAGCTCACCTATATGCTCCTTAGTTTTGGATCAAGCCAGTCAGTCGTTTATTTATAAGTTCCAGCTATCTGCAACTTCATCCTTGACACATATCATTGATCCTAAGCTTGACAACAGGGGATTTATATAGCAACTGAATCATGGCCATGAACCTAGGGCCAAACCCCATTTTTGTCATCACCCACCCTGTGTATAGAAGAGAATATTTAATGTCCTTGGAAGCCAGACGCTTCTTAATTTGCCTAAAGCTTCTTCTCTTCTCCTGCGTCTCCCGAGCGAAATCCGGAAAAAAAGACAGCCTGGGATATGATGGGCTCTTTCCATCTGGAACATCAGGGAGAAGTGTTCTCTACCCAGATTTTCAAATATCACAGATTTTAACTGTTCCACCAGCTGCTGGCCCTCAACGCCCTCTGGGAATCCAATAACTCGAACATTATATCAACTAGATCTGTTTTCTAGATCCACTAGCTTAACTTGAAGAATTTCGTTATCAGTAGAAAGAGTCGAGATTTTCAATTTTAGTTTCATAACATAATTCTGTAGGGAATTAACCTTTTTTATCATGTTTAGGACTCGGTCACGGATTTTCGCCAGTTCGTCTCGGATCAAGGATATATCACTCTGTACCGAACCCAGCTGTATGGCCATATTTTGCATTAAGCTTCCGTTATTCCTTACAGCGCATAAAATCTCCCCCATAGAAGATGCGTTTGTTTTTGAATGTGCGGGGTATGCTGCCACTCTTGCTCCTTGATGATGACAATGCCCTCTCTTCACCCGGCTCCCATGTACAATCGGTTACATCATCATCTACATGTGTTTGGCTATCACTTATGTCACCCTCACCTGGCTCTTGCACATGTCCCTGACCTCTTGCAACATGTGCTCCCACCCAACTGTCATCATCGGTAGTTGTACCTCTAGAGGAGTCCACAGCAGCCCTCTCCTCCAAGTTTGTGCTGGCCTGTAACTGCTGACTGTCCTCATCCTTGCTGAAGAGCAAAGCAGAACCGGTGGCATACATTACTTGGCTAGCAGATGTAGCAGCAAAAACGAGAGGAAAGTTCAGAACAGGTGAGGGCACTTAGGCAGTTCCTCAGCTATGCAAACCAAGCGTGGTGTCAGAGGAATCCATTAATTCCCGTCTGTGTTTATCTGTTGTCACTGAAGATGATGTTAAACAGCGAGTCAACCATACCACTACAGCTGGATTGTTGGTCAAAACAGGACCGCTCGATGACAGCGGCACCTCTGGCCTGATGCTGCAGTTGCAACCCCCCCTTTTCCTCTGTTGCAGGCTACAGCAACATTTTTGCCACTGCCTGGGTCCAGGCAACTGTCTGTTGGCTATAATGTACAGTAACTATATCAGTAATAGGAGCAAGCTGAACAAAATGCATGCAGCAATATATTAGACCGCCCCTTAATACTTGGTCTGATGCACAGTAAGTCTATGTATAAAATAACAGATTAACTATAAATGCTACAGCAGTTGAACAAGATGCACACGGCAAGATTTTAGACCCCTTGAATATCGAATCTGACCCTACCAAAAGCTCAACTGGTGACAACAGTGGCTGATGCATAGCGCTCTCCTTGAAGTTTCCAACATCATTGGTGGCCATCATTTCTGCTCAGCGTGAATCGACTTTCATCAGTGAACAGCAGTCAGGGCCACTGGTCCTTCACCAAGCATAGATGCTCCCTGGCCCATGCAAAGACGATAACACTTGTGGCTGGTGGTGTGGTCAGGTACCCTTGCAGGTCATCTAGCATGCAGACCACGCTGATGTAAACAGTTTCAAATGGTCTGAAGTGACACTTTGGCAGCTCTCACCTATCTTAAATGTGCCCAGGGTTGTGTGGCATTCATCATGGATCAAACACTTGTTGTGAAATTTGCCGTTAAGCTCCCTGTTAGAGACCAGCAAGTTGTGCAAAAAGTACTGAAACTTTGAACAGTTGGACACGTGCATTAAAAAGTTTAGAGAAGGCTCACAATTAGAGATGAGAGAATTGACGCTGACTAGGTGGAATTCGATCTGAATTTCAGGAAAAATTCGATTTGCACCAAAGCCAAATTTCCTCACGATTCGTGGTAACGAATCACATTTTTTCCTATAATGGCTGCTGCACGTGTGAGGACATGGAGCAAGGAACTCTGGGAAGGCGAGATGACTCAATGCCATGCATGCAGCCAATCAGCAGCCAGCCAGCCCTGTGATGTCACAGCCATATAAATAGCCTTAGCCATCTTGGATTCTGCCATTTACCAGTGTACCAGTACAGGGAGAGACGTCAGCAGGCTCTAGGGACAGTTTTAGAAAAAACGTCATTGTACTAAAAAAAACTATTTACAAGGGCAGGGAAAAATTATTTAAGGTGTAGGGAAAGGATAGGGAGGAATCATTCCGCAACATTTCTGTTGAACAGGGTTTAGTAGGGGAGGTTACAGTCTGGGTAATAGGAACAATTCTATTACACCTTGCTGCACTGGGGATCCAAATTGCCATTATACAGCTCTGTAATTCCAGTAAACCATTCTTATTAGGGTGCAAGTGCTGTTTGAAACAGGCATTAACAGGGTTTATTACAAGGAAATATTTCTACCTCTTATTTGCCCTTGTGCGGTGCAGTTATATGTTCTATATATAGCATTTTTTGGCTTGCATTAGTGGGAAAAGTAAAATAAATTTGCTGTTCAGTGGTGCAGTTGTATGTTCTAAAGCCTTTTGTGGCGTGTATTAGTGGAAAAAGAAAAAATATATTTGCCAATCAGCGGTGCAGTTATATGTTCTAAAGCCTTTTGTGGAGTGTATTAGTGGAAAAAGAAAAAATATATTTGCCGATCAGCGGTGTACCTTTATGTTCTAAAGCTGTTTGTGGTGTGTACTAGTGGAAAAAGAAAATATATATTTGCCATTCAGCAGAGCAGTTATATGTTCTAAATCCCTAATACACAAAAAAGTGTGTACTAGTGGGAAAAAAAGGAGCTTATTAGCAGTTGTGTGGTGAAGTGAGAAAATAACAGACTTTTTTGGGGTGTTTTAATTTGCTTTTTATTTATTTAATTGATCTAACAGTATGTCAGACAGAGAAGTGCCAGGCCCTGCACAGGGGAGTGGCAGAGGCCTATATGTTTCTGGGGCAGGCAGAGGTTGTAGCAGAGTAAGGGGCTGTGGCAGCAGGGGTCAATTCGAGAGTCCTGAGCTACCAGTGTCAGCTATCGGTCATGTTGTGACCAGCAGCCCAGCGGTTCTTGAATGGTTGACATGATCTTCGACTTCGTCGCAAGTGACATCAGACACCCCCAGCCAAGAATCAGTGGGTTCGTCAAACACAACTTTTAGTTGGCATGGCCTGGGAGCAGGCCCTGTGCCCTCACCTGTCCTCAACCTGCCTATGTCCTTTTCTGTTCCCTCAGCCAGAGAAGTATTGTATGCTTTGGGCTCAGCTCCACTTTACAGTGAGGACTAGCTACTAGAAGACAGTCAACAGCTACTGGCAAGCCAAGATGTGGAGGAGACATCAGCCGTGAATCCTCCACTAGGCGGGCAAGAAGTGATAAGGAGAGTGGCGTGGGAGCTGGTGTTGTGAGCGGTCAGGCTCCTGACCCAGAGACGGTTAAGGAGGACATCAGTGACATGCAGACAGTAATCGATGATTATGATGTAGCTGATCGCACTTGGGAGCCGGGTGATGAAGGGGCTTAATCATTATTGGGAGAAGACGGTGGCAGCTTGCCCGTTATCTAGCGGCGGAGCCAGCAAGTTGCTAGCTTTGCTCGGAGTCAGCAGGGTAGGGTGGAAGCAGTTGGAGGTCGGGGGCCAAAAGTGCCCGGGGTAGACCACCTGCTTCGCAGGAGCCTACCTGCCCAGGAAGTAGTGGTGCATGAGTTCACGGAGGCAGTGGCAGTAGCAGTCAGTCAGTGTGCAGTGTTGGGGGTAAAATCAACTATTCGGCAGTGTGGCAGTTTGTTGTTAAGCCACCGGAGGAGGTGAACATGGCCATATGTAGAATCTGTGGGCAGAAGGTGAAACATGGCCAGGGTGCCAATGTTGGCACCACTGCCCTCCGTCAACATATGCAGCATAATCATAAAGTGTCCAGGGAGAACCGTGGCTCTGATGTGGTCGTCCAGCCTGCCGTAGCAACCACTGCATCACCCAGTGGCATGCACCCGGTTTCAGGCAGTCAAGGCTCCACCACTTCAGACGAAGGGAGCTGTCTGTCCTTCCCATCATCTGCTGGTCCTTATGCCTGCCTACTCCTCGTCAGTCATTCCGTCAGCAATCGATCACCAAAGTTATTGCCAAGAGACAACAGTATGCGTGCCCTCATCCAATAGTGCAGAAGCTGAATGTGCTCCTGTCCAAGTTGCTGGTGCTGCAGTCCCTCCCTTTACAAAAAAGCAGTAACAGCCCTGCACACACATATAGAACAAATGGTGGCCAGTCCTTGAGCCTGTCGGCATCTGCCAAAGTGCACGGCAGCGCCGTGTGGAGCTGTAACTATGGTCAGGGACAATACATGTCCTTTACGGCCCACTTGGTGTATGTGGTTCCTGCAAGCCACACCAGCAACTTTGCCAGGTGACGCCGCTTCCGCCTCCACGTTCTCACGCTGTTGGTCCTGCGACAATGTCCACCACTGCCTCCTCATCCTCCATGTCCTCAGCGTCCACTGCGGGGACAATTCACAGTGCCCCTCCAGCATACCACATGTGCAGGGCACGGCAGTGTTTGTTCTGCACCTCATTTTCCTGGGCGAACGGAGTCACACAGGGGAGGAACTGCTTCGTGTCCTTCATCAAGAAATCGAATCCTGGCTTTCTCCGCGAAAACTGAAAATTTGAACCATGGTGACCAACAACGAAAAGAACATGGTGTTCGGCGTTGCGTCAAGGATGGCTGAGCCATGTACCCTGCATGGCACACGTGTTCAATCTGGTTGTCAAGCGGTTCCTGAAAGCTTCCACCCATCTGTAAGACATCCTAAAAATGGCCAGGAAACTTGGCATGCACTTCAGCCACTCGTACACCGCAAAGCACACTCTCCTTGAGCTGCAGTGGCAGAACGGCATCCCCCAACATAGGCTGATATGCGAAGTTTTCACACATTGGAATTCCACCCTCCATATGTGAAGCCGACTATACGAACAGAAAAAGACCATAAACGATTTCTTGATGATCCAAGCGGACAGGAGTATTCCCCTTTGTAACTTCGATGTCAGCCAGTAGCAGCTCATGCGTGACAACTGCCGTTTGCTCAGACCCTTTGAGGATGCCGCGTTATTTGTCAGACGGCAGGACTACGGGATGAATGACGTCATTCTACTGCTTCATGTCCTGGAACAGATGGTGGTAACAATGGCTGGTCAGGGGACAGGAGATGTGGCGCCTAGATCTCACGGCCACATAAGCCCTGTGGGGGCTGAACTGGAGGAGGAGGGGGACATTGGAGCTCAAGCAATGTGTAGCGAAATGGGTGGTTCTACACAGGTGACAGGAGAGGAGGAGCAGGAGGAGCAGGACCAGCCAGAGGAGCTACAGGGTGATGAGGAACATAAGACAGAGGACCCAGACACACAGTGGCAGTATGCAGTGGAGATGGAAGCAGGGAGTCCCTCCCTCCCTCACTTGCATAAATCACCCGATTTATGCTCACTTGCTTGTGTAGTGACAGGCGATTTGTCACTATTTGACAGAGGGATGACTTCTGGCTCTCCACCTTGTTAGACCCTCACTACTGGTCAAAAATGGAGGCCTTTTTTTACACCTAATGAGAGGGAGGACAAGCTGAACTACTATAAAGACATCCTGTGAAGTCAGTAGGCTGCTTCCTATCTGTGCCATCATCCATCCTCTCACTGGTCTGACCGGGGGGGCCCTCTGAGCTTACGTTCCTCTGCCATGGCTGCTGTGGCGGGGAGGGGGCTGGGGGGTAGAAGCAGTTCCAGCTCCATCAGCAGCACATTGTGTATAGAGTCGCTGATGAGCAGCTTTCTTCTAGTGAAGAAACTACTCGCCAGCAGCAGGTAAACCTGGAGCACGACCTGAACCAGCATGTGGTGGCATAGTTGGACAGCACCCTGCCACCCCACATTGAACATCCGCTGGACTACTGGGCAGCCATACTGGATTTGTGGCCATAACTGAAAAAGCTGTCCTGCACATCCAGTAGTGTGGCATCAGAGTGGGTGTTTTGTGCGGTGGGGGCCATAGTTACCCCAAGAAGAACTCGCCTGTCCACCCAAAATGTGGAGAGGATGACCTTTCTCAAGATGAATCAGTAGTGGATCAGCCAGGATTTCCCCCACCAATGACTGATGCATCAGATTAGATCATCCATGCTGCTTCGCCCAAAACTTGACAAAAGAGACCGGTTTCTTCTGGCTACCTGTCTCAGCTACTATTCTGATGCTACCACCCACCTGATGCCACAGATCTGATGCCAAGTGCTCCATCTTACACCCACCATCGTCAGAGGGTACTGTTATTTCTACCCAGCTCCCCTGTCTGTCACCGGATCACTCTGTGGTCTCCTGATGCTGCTGTCACCTCACCACTATGTCACTTCACCACACTGTGGCCTCCTGATGCTGCTGCCACCTCCACGCTATGTCACCTTGCCACTCTGTGGCCTCCTGATGCTGCTTTCACCTCCACACTATGTCACCTTGCAACTCTGTGGTCTCTTGATGCTGCTGCCACCTCCACACTATGTCACTGGGTAACTCTGTGGTCTCCTGATGCTGCTGCCACCTCCACACTATGTCACCTTGCCACTCTGTGGTCTCCACATGCTGCTGTCACCTCCACAGTATGTCACCTTGCCACTCTGTGATCTCCTCATGTGGCTGCCACTTACCACACTATGTCGCCAGGTAACTCTGTGGTCTCCTGATGCTCCTGCCACCTCCACACTATGTCACCTTGCCACTCTGTGGTCTCCTCATGCTGCTGCCACCTCCACACTATGTCACTGGGTCACTCTGTGGTCTCTTGATGCTGCCTTCACCTCCACGCTGTCATTGTGCCACTCTGTGGCCTCCTCCTGATGCTGCTGTCGCCACCTCCACACTGTCATTGTGCCACTCTAAGGCCTCCTCATCCTGCTTCCACCTCACCACTATTTCATGGGGCCACTCTGTGGAGTTATCCTGCTGTTCCCACCCTCCCCACTTCATGACTGGGCCACTATTTTGCCTTTTGGTCTGTCTGACATAATCATTTATTTGACCCTTCTTCTGATCTGTCAGAGGCAAGGAAAAATGAGACACAACGGATCCTGTCTGTGTAGCAGCTATAAGGCCTGCATCAGGAATTGGCTTGTGATTTAGTAGCCAAATGCAGGAATGGGTACAAAACACCGAAGACATGCAAATATTCCATTCACGTGTCATCTCTGTTTTGGATACACTCCTTTTTTTTAACATTAGCAAAAGTAAAGGATTACTAACCAAATATTGACTGAGTGATGGCAGATGCTCAACAGACAGGATCCGTTTTTTGAGGTTTATTGTCCTGATGGATCAGAGGAAGGGTAAAATAATCAGTGACGTCAACAGAAACCTACTGCTGACACCCTCTCCACTCTGTCGGGGGGCTCTACTTGTATAAGCATTTAATAGAACAGGTTCTGTAGACATCTATGTGGAATCAGCTGACGACGGTGTAAAAGTTTTGGCCCCATGACTGCCCAAATAAGTAAAGTGTGCATTCTTAGAGCAACCCCTGTCATCTGCATGTCATACGGACTCACAGTATTATTTCACTACCAAAGTAGACTCCCTATACGTGTTACTGCAAGGCACACTGTTCTACACCACTATAAAGGCTCTCTGCAGCCAGGAAATAGGTGTTATTTAACGAGATTCGCCACAAATAAATTAAGATTGAATCTAATTTTTGCCAAAAGATTCAGCGAACCAACGAATCGAATTTTTTAAAAATTCACTCATCTCTTGTCACAATAAAGTTGTTAGACAATGTCTAAAACATGTCTACAAATGCCCTGGCGCCTCATATAGATTATACTTACCCTTCTCCCCGACACCCAACAAAATAACCCTAACTTTTTTGTGTAGTGTAATAACAGATTTACTATGATTGCTGCAGCAGTTAAACAAGATGCATGCAGTGATATATTAGACCGCCCTTTAATACTGAGTCTGACACACAGTAAGTCTATGTATAAAATAGCAACAGCAACATTTTTGTCACTGCCCATTCCTTTGGAGGGTCCAGGAAACTGTCTGTTGTCCATAGTATACAGTAACTGTATTAGTAATGTAATGGATTAACTATGAATGTTGCAGCTGTTGAACAAGATGCATGTGGCTATAAATTAGACCCCACTTTAATGTTGAGTCTGACGTACAGTAATTCTATTTGTAAAATAACAGATTAACTATGAATGTTGTAGCAGTTGAACAAGATGCACGCAGGGATATATTAGACCACCCTTTAATACTGAGGCACAGTACAGCTATGCATAAAATAACAGATTAACTATGAATGCTGCAGCAGTTGAACAAGATGCACATGGCGATATATTAGACTGCCCCGGTGAAGACCGCATGGGATGAGGTTTTTATAGGGCTGTGACAGGGGATGGTTATCTGCGGATTGGCTGGCTGCATGGCATTATGGGTGATCTCCCGTTCCTGGGCTTTTTACTTTCACATTGTAACGTGTGCAGCCGCCATTTAAGGAAAAAAAATTTGTTGGCATGAAGCGTGCGTAAATTTGTATCCATGGTGACTCTAATTTTTCCTAAACTTTGGATCGAATTCCACTTTGGATGCTTCGATTCCCTCAATACTAATAACAATAGCAACTACCCAAGGAATGCAACTGTTCAACCCTCTTCCTTCCTGAAGTATGCTGAAGTTTGCACACTGCCTATAACATGCATGCTGCTGCGCAGGCAAAGTCTGTAGCCGCATCTTGTGCCTTTTTATGTAAATTACACTTTGCAGCTGAATCTGTACAGCACTCTGCTCACAAGTTGGAATGATTTCTATAACAAGTGATCGATGTGGTCTGGGCTTGCCAGCAGGGGAGAATGCCTTAGAAAAGAATCTGCAAGTGAACATCTTTCCAGTGTCTCCTTTTTGAGTATGGCTCCTGCATCCACGGTGGATGCTTCCACCTCTAGGAAAAACTGTTTGGAAATACCTGGGCCACAAAGAGCAGATGCTGAAGAGAAAGCCTGTTTAAGGAATTCAGGAAGAGATGATGGAGGCAGCATGTCCGGTTGAAAAATCCCTTTATTTGGGAACTGCTCACATGAAATACGTGAATATAAAAAGTTGCTACGTTTCGGCTATCACATAGCTTTTGTCAAGCTTGACAAAGGCTATGTGATAGCCGAAACGTAGCAACTTTTTATATTCACGTATTTCATGTGAGCAGTTCCCAAATAAAGGGATTTTTCAACCAGACATGCTGCCTCCATCATCTCTTCCTGAATCGTCTGCATAGGAGCCTGTATGGATCTGGGGCTCCAGGTTGGCTGTTGCATTCCGGTGGACCATATGATCTGGCGAGTGCGGTTCCATATCGATTGATTGTACGTGTTTAAGGGACTTAGCTTCAGGGGACAATTTTTTGGCATTTACACCTTTATGGGTAAGAGCAGAAATTGGAAAAGTCAGGGTGGAAACACATGGAATAAACCATCTGTAGTAATTAGTAAAGCCCAGGAACCACTGAATTGCAGACAATTCGGTCCGAAGTTTAGGAAAACTGCTATTCACAACGAATCCTTGCGCTTTGTGTAAACAAATCGGTTTTTCATAAAATCGGGGTTGCACGTGTTACAAAGTAACAGTAAGAAGCCCGGGAATGTGGCTTTACTTCTTCCAAATTGTCCTTCGAATTCTCCATGTTCTAGAAAAGTCATCAAGATGCAGAGAGAGAGGAGGAGCTGATGTTCTTGGTGACATATTCTCATCGATATTAGATCATGTGGAAAAGGAGTAACAGCAGGTGGCAGAAGGTCTTCCACCTGTAGGGCAGGAGAGAGCTGGGGTTGGAGAAGTGGCTATGCCAGAGATGATTAATATTCTGTGTTTACTGTCAAATAACCTGCAGGAGATTGCAGGCCAGAACAGCAAAGCTATGCATATTGTGCCCTTACATAACCAGCCAAACCCTATACCAGCAACAGCCCCTGTTTAAAGGTGCCATGTGGCCATTAACAATGAAGACCAACTATACAGTGCAGTCTTTATTACAGGGAGTGCAGAATTATTAGGCAAGTTGTATTTTTGAGGATTAATTTTATTATTGAACAACAACCATGTTCTCAATGAACCCAGAAAACTCATTAATATCAAAGCTGAATATTTTTGGAAGTAGTTTTTAGTTTGTTTTTAGTTTTAGCTATTTTAGGGGGATATCTGTGTGTGCAGGTGACTATTACTGTGCATAATTATTAGGCAACTTAACAAAAAACAAATATATACCCATTTCAATTATTTATTTTTACCGGTGAAACCAATATAACATCTCAACATTCACAAATATACATTTCTGAGATTCAAAAACAAAACAAAAACAAATCAGTGACCAATATAGCCACCTTTCTTTGCAAGGACACTCAAAAGCCTGCCATCCATGGATTCTGTCAGTGTTTTGATCTGTTCACCATCAACATTGCGTGCAGCAGCAACCACAGCCTCCCAGACACTGTTCAGAGAGGTGTACTGTTTTGCCTTCTTGTAAATCTCACATTTGATGATGGACCACAGGTTCTCAATGGGGTTTAGATCAGGTGAACAAGGAGGCCATGTCATTAGATTTTCTTCTTTTATACCCTTTCTTGCCAGCCACGCTGTGGAGTACTTGGACGCGTGTGATGGAGCATTGTCCTGCATGAAAATCATGTTTTTCTTGAAGGATGCAGACTTCTTCCTGTACCACTGCTTGAAGAAGGTGTCTTCCAGAAACTGGCAGTAGGACTGGGAGTTGAGCTTGACTCCATCCTCAACCTGAAAAGGCCCCACAAGCTCATCTTTGATGATACCAGCCCAAACCAGTACTCCACCTCCACCTTGCTGGTGTCTGAGTCGGACTGGAGCTCTCTGCCCTTTACCAATCCAGCCACGGGCCCATCCATCTGGCCCATCAAGACTCACTCTCATTTCATCAGTCCATAAAACCTTAGAAAAATCAGTCTTGAGATATTTCTTGGCCCAGTCTTGACGTTTTCAGCTTGTGTGTCTTGTTCAGTGGTGGTCGTCTTTCAGCCTTTCTTACCTTGGCCATGTCTCTGAGTATTGCACACCTTGTGCTTTTGGGCACTCCAGTGATGTTGCAGCTCTGAAATATGGCCAAACTGGTGGCAAGTGGCATCTTGGCAGCTGCACGCTTGACTTTTCTCAGTTCATGGGCAGTTATTTTGCGCCTTGGTTTTTCCACACGCTTCTTGCGACCCTGTTGACTATTTTGAATGAAACGCTTGATTGTTCGATGATCACGCTTCAGAAGCTTTGCAATTTTAAGAGTGCTGCATCCCTCTGCAAGATATCTCACTATTTTTGACTTTTCTGAGCCTGTCAAGTCCTTCTTTTGACCCATTTTGCCAAAGGAAAGGAAGTTGACTAATAGGTATGCACACCTGATATAAGGTGTTGATGTCATTAGACTACACCCCTTCTCATTACAGAGATGCACATCACCTAATATGCTTAATTGGTAGTAGGCATTCGAGCCTATACAGCTTGGAGTAAGACAACATGCATAAAGAGGATGATGTGGTCAAAAGACTCATTTGCCTAATAATTCTGCACTCCCTGTATTAAATGAAAGCCAGCTCAAGGTTCTTCACCACAGCATGGCCTCAACCTGCCCACAGAATGGCGGATCCGTGTGACCATACACTAATGCCTCATTCACACGTCAGTGTTTTGGTCTGTGATTTCCATCAGTGATTGTTGTGAGCCAAAACCAGTTGTGGCTGTAAACACAGGACAGGTGAAGATCTTTCCCTTAGACCTTGTGTCTGTGGAGGCTCCAATCCTGGTTTTGGCTCACAATCACTGATGGAAATCCAAAACACTGGCGTATGAATGAGGTTTGAGGCAGACTGGCCTGGGTATGCCTGATTTGTAGAGATTCATGAATTAAATCGGAACAAATCGAATTTATTGGCTAACTTCGGCACAGTTGCCGAATCAAATTTTTCAAAACTTTGCTCATCTCTAATAGCTTGTGTTTCAGGCACAGATAATGGATATACTCAACCTTGAGGAGGAGGAGTACTGGTTATCAGGTCAATATAGTGATCACAGAAGAGGTGAGGAGGTCGGATCCTTTGTGTTAAAGATTTCTGTATAACTGGCATAGTCAGAAGGCAACCCTTGCAGATTTTGAGGAACAGGTAGAACATGGATTGGTTGTACAGACATCAGGCAATGAGAATGACAGGAAGAACATCAATGAAGAATCTGGCCTGAGCTCCAGTCCTGGAAAGAACAGTTCAGACAAAGCCAGGGCAGTCCCAGAAGAAGAGAACTTGCAGACATAGGCAGAACGTAGAAAGAAATCTTCATATGGAGTGCACCCACTTGAACATCCATGGGCACAATGATGTACTGGATGGATTCCAGAAGCACCATCCCTTTAACAGATGTCACTACCAAGGACTTCTCTAGACACCAGATAGCTATGCGGTTCACCGAGGCCTGATGCAAGTTTATTGCCAAGCCGGAGTCCAGGAAGGCCTGTAAAGATATAGCGTCCCTTGGCTCAACAATATATACACAGATTGTTAGCGTGCCTATGCAGACATTCCTCTTCTGACAGCCTGACACAGTCTACCAAACTCAAGGGTTGCTGGAAAAATGATGGCAGTCTGGGGGTTCTCCTCTCACATATAACCTCCTTGGCATGCTCCCTAAGTCTAAAGTCAATGCAGGTAGAAAGAGAAATCAGTTCATTCAGTGTGGATGGTACATCACGACTTACCAGTTCGCTGTTAATTCATCCAGCAAGGCCTTCCCAGAAAGCTGTGACCAGGGCCTCAGTGCTGAGGGTCAAGGTTGCAGGCATTATCGCCTCCACTACATTATGAAAGCAGCCATTAACCCTTTCATTACCGTGTATTTTCAGGGAAGAATTCATTAGGCATTGTAAGACTTGTGAAGGCATTATATTGTGGCCAAGTGTATAAGAATGTAGAAGGTAATTACCAAAGTAGCAGTATGGATCTAAATTAAGTTAAAAATGGAAATAGTGTAGAGGCTAGGAATAACATTTTAGCATTTCATATTGAGCTAATGATGCTTTTAAACAACTTTCATGTGACAAAATAACCCTATGCCACCATTAGCTCCATTAATTAAGCTTTCTTTTTAACTAATTTCATTCACAGGGAATACAGATTATTTTTTACCGAAATTCTCAGCTGAGCAATATAGAGTAAAGTATAAATTAATCAGAGATAGCACTAGATAAGTCGGGAAGCAATACTTACTGTACAATAGAGAAATAATATCTTTTGGAGAGTACTGCTTTTAATGGGAGGTCTCGGGAGTATGGGCCTATCCATAAAACTTTGTAAAATTGAGTGCATCATACATCAAGTATTTATAAAACATTTTAATACTGTACTTGGACAAAATAAAATAACTTATTCCTTCAATAAGACTTCATTTTTCAAGACCTTTACAAGCCCATATAGTATTTCTATGCTGTATATATTATAGTTTATCACATCAGTTTCTACAGATTTTAGGCTACTTTTACATCTGCAGCATATATTCCGGCAGAGGATAGCCTGCCGGAATTCTCCAGATCTGGCACTGCTGGATGCAATGGGAATACCCGCTAGCCCCATTAAGAATAAATGCAGAGAATCAGCCAGACACAAACCGCTGCACACTGTGGTTTGTGTTTGGCCAATTCCCAGCATTCTCTGCCAGAACTGACTGCCGGATTGCAGTGTTGCAGATGTGAAAGTAGCCTTAGATACCTTCTATAATCGTATATCTATCCACAGAGATGATTGTAGTAGTGGTGGTCTGTCTCCAGCCTTGGGAGAGGGAGAACCCACATCTCTCTGAGATACTGAAGGTCCTATGAAAGAAAACCACAGGAGACCTGAAAGAATATAATCGGTGCAAAGAGGCCAATCGGCGTGAACAAAACAACCACGTGAGTAAGCTAGCGTGGTAGAACGCCGCATGCATTTGGACCCCCGAGACTGGATGGAGAGCGACAGACAAGCTTATCGATAATATCGCTACCATCACATACAGTAGGGAACTCCGTCAGGCACCTTGGCCCCTGGTAAGACTGTTCCAACTTATTAATACTTTTCTGGCGATCGCTTCATTTGCAACAGCGGGACGCCGCTGTGAACTGAATAGAGTGGGACGCCACTCTTGTTCTAACCTTACAAAGAACTAAAAGACTGGTTCGATCTCCGGATGGTTTATAGATATATGGAACTTTAAGTGGCATACACACATTGCCTTATCTATAGACGTTCTACACCTCTTTACACAGTGGATATGTGATTGACACCAAGTGGATTGTGGCCGCTTCTATTGGTGCGATTTTATTGCGTTTTATTGTAATTATGTATATATCCTGATCACCTTTTTAACGTTAGACATAATAGGGTTGTGTCCATTTAATCCTGTACATGCGGGTATGTTTACCTTAGTATATAAGTCTATTTGGAGGAGTCCTTAAATAAATTTATTGTTTTGTGAATTAACTCCTTGGCCCGTATATTGAGAGTGCACCTCACTCATTTTATTAAACACTGTGGTTTGTGTTTGGCCAATTCCCAGCATTCTCTGCCAGAACTTACTGCCGGATTGCAGTGTTGCAGATGTGAAAGTAGCCTTAGATACCTTCTATAATCGTATATCTATCCACAGAGATGATTGTAGTAGTGGTGGTCTGTCTTGTACAGAATGTCACCCCTTTGTGCCGCCTGCACTATGACACTAGTTGTGCAACGATGGCACAATGCGTTTGTCAGGGGATTGAGGGAAGTGAGTACTAGTTTTATTTTCACCTGGTAAGTGCCAGTAACAACTTATCCTCCCGTGTCCCGACACGCGTTTTGGCGCAATCGCTTCCTCAAGCCAGATCCCCGTCAGAACACGGGAGGACAAGTTGTTACTGTCACTTACCAGGTACTATTTCTGTGGTGGGCCGGCTTTGATATGAGGGAACTTCAGCAATAGACATTGTTATCTGTATACTAGGAGCAGTTCTGTCCAATACATGTCATAATAAGGCAATTTGTATTGTTTCCAACTAGTGGTTTGAACTAACACCATTGGTCTGCGTACATGTTATGTAACCTGGCATTACTATATGTGCTATGTATTACCTCTGGTGAGGGTTTTTGTCCCTTTGTGTTATTAACACCACCAACCATGCTGAGATATAATGTATTACATTTTATGAAAGTGAGTTCTGTTTTAAATGTAAAAATAAAATTCTTGTTTTAATACTATCCAGATTTGTTGTTTTGGTGTGATATATGAAGGCTATCCGGTTAATATAGGCGGTCACCCTACGCTAATTTTTGGTGTATATTATTAAATATTATATGCATTGAGATATTTATATGTGGTAATGCAATGGTTCATATGGTATTTGTATCTGTCTCATTCTGTGGGGATTATTTTATAATCTTATATATTATTTTCATGGTGAATTAATAAAGATGTATTTATATGTGGACTATATCTGATTTTGTGTGTTTTTTGTTTGTTTTCTTGGGGAGTAATTAATTATAGCACCACACAGTTTTTTGCCCCTCCTGTGCTGAACCCTCTAGTTCAGGCATCCTCAAACTGCGGCCCTCCAGCTGTTGCAAAACTACAACTCCCAGCATGCCTGAACAGCCTACAGGTATCAGCCTACAGCAGGGCATTGTGGGAGTTGTAGTTTTACAACAGCTGGAGGGCCGCAGTTTGAGGATGCCTGCTCTAGTTACACCTATGAACCCCTTTTAACATTGTTAAAACTTTCGCTTTATAATAAAATAATAACTGCTAGTATACTTAGCCAGTGAAAGTACAGTACAGTCAATAAAGCTTATAGTATAATAATTGATTTCTATGAAATATCAAAACACACTAAATTAATATGGATAAAATCTATTTTGATACAGGCTTGAATGCACCAGGGATGACATATCCTATACTGCAATAAAAGAAGAAATTAAAAAGATAAATTGTGCAATTGAGTTTTTAAATGTTAAAAAGAAATACTGTACTGTGAGTGGCAGAACTGTCTAGAGCGAGCAAGATCATTTTTTTAAATTTTTTTTTAAAGTGATGGGGGTCTGATTTGAGGCTGATGGTAGGTCTGATCTGAGGCTGATGGAAGTTGATGGTCTGCTTTTGGGGTCTGATCTGAGGTCTAATGAAGAATGGGGTCGGATGAAAACATTTTCTTTCTTATTTTCCTCCTCCAAATCCTAGATGCATCTTATAGTCCAGTGCATCTTATAGTCTGAAAAATATGTTACTTGTTTTTATCAGAGAAACACTCAGAATCACAATGACTGCATTTTCACATTGTCCATTTCCACAAACCAAGCCTCTGATTCATTAAAAAGGAAGAAAAATGTTTCTTTAGTATTGTCTTTAAAAAATCCCAACCCTATTACAACAACAAAATTTATTACATATTCAAATCATTAGATTTTGTTAATTTGTCTTTACACTTTCCTTGATTTGTGCTGGAGTGGGAATTTATCAAGCACTGCTACCGGTTATTTAACATGATCCCCATCTCCATATGAGCATTTGAATATATTGCCTCTGATGAGGTTCTTTCAACATGGCTGCGGCAAACGCGAGACTTCATTAGCGACACAAGCATTAATGTATGTTGGTGTCACATGTACATAGCTGTTCTCCTCTAAAAGTAATGGGTCTATGGGACAATACTTCTTTATATACAAGTATATCCATTGGATCAAGCTATAATTTTCATCCTGCCAGATACAAAACCCCTTTGTCTCTGTACGCTTCCAAGTGAAATCAGAGAAATATAAAGATGCAGCAAGGACTCATCTAATGTTAATTTTTTGTTTCAATTTTCATTAACCTAGCTACACAAAAAGAAAAGCTTAGTGTAATAGGTTTAGACCGACATTATACCCTTTTTCCCAACATTATTATTACTGTAAGTTGCACAACTTTTAGTTGCACAATGTATACACATACCTATGTGTAAGTCGTCTCTGACTGACACATATCGCAGTCTCCTGATCCCGGGCAATGCAAACTTTATGGCGATTACATTTCATTTTCAAACAAGGGTCTTTTGCTGGATCAAGGGCTGAAAAGAAACAAGCAAACTATTAAAAACGCCAAGTAAAACAGTGCAGCTAAAATATTATTTCGATGAATTAACTATTAATTTTCATATGTTCATCTGTAGGAATGCAAACCAAAACTCACTGTGAGATGAGTCATTCATGAACCAATAATTGACCTGCATATTTCCAGGATTATTCCTGGCATAGGGCCTGTTTTTAGTTTATGTGCTTAAAAAAAATCTGTTAGGATTTAGGGGTCAATTAAAGGTCATTATATTAATGGGCTATATATTTTTATTTTAGCCATATAGCGAAATGTTACTGAAATGTCTAGCCATAGGTTGACAACCAATGAAAAACAAACTAGAATTACGTCCATTGATTTAAGCCATAAGCCTTGAAGCTGAAGGTGATATTTGTGTGGTAGAAACATAAACGGATATTCATTGAAAAAACTAAGCAATGTTTAACAGAGTAAATTCTTACAATACAGCGATTCTGCTCACACCTTATGAAACCCATTAATTTACCAACCAGAAAATTGGAATTTTCAGACAGACAGTCAAGCAAATCATGAAAGTTCAGTGGTCTTTATATGCAACAGTTTTGCAAACCACAGGTAAAATGTCAGCAGTGGTTTGAAAGATTGCTGCACTGGCCAGTGTAAAAGGCCTTTATATTCCAAAAAATATTGACACATCTCATATAACAGCTGAGCTCTTAAATTATAGTACAAATTGTAGTATTTTTCTAATTCAGATTATTGTACAGACTCCACTTATCAGAATAGAATCACTACAGAAAGCTATGTGCAGACATTGAGCTGGGAAATAATCAATGGCAGACCAAGTGCTAGGCTGGTCCGGGGCAGTAAAGCTGGTACTACTGTTAGGAGCCTGGGCAAGTTGTAAAAATACAAAGTGGCCCATCACCCACGACATTGTGCTGCTTACATATTTTGTGCATAAAAAGGATATCCGGCACTGCTTGGGTATTTAGTGCAATATCTTCCTTTTATTTACGTGGCAACAAGAATTGTACAAACACACTGTACAGCGGTAAAATTGACGCGTTTCGGACCCTGGGGTCCTTAGTCGTTGCCACGTAAATAAAAGGAAGATATTGCAATAAATACCCAAGCAGTGCCGGATCTCCTTTTTATACACCTGAAGTTACCACTCAGAAGCTTCTCTGAATCACCATGCACGCTGGAATCTACATATGGGGTGAGCTGGAAATTTTCCATGAATGACTTACATATTTTGTCTAGTGATGACTTATGGCTATGAAGCTGGGACCTATGTTTTTTCCTTGCCATTACAATCCTAACAACAGGGAAAAGAGAACAAGGAGACAAGAAGAGGAGAGGAAGAGTTCAGACTAAAGCTGAAGGTGGGAGTTAGGACCATTAAGAGTAGAGACCAGGAGAAAGGAGGAGAGGGAAGGAGGAGTTGCTGAATCTGAAGGTGGAAGTTAGGATCCTTAAGAGTAAAGAACAGGAGAAAGTAGGAAACTAAAGGAGGAGCTGCTGAATCTGGAGGTGGGAGTTAGGACCGTTAGAATAGAGACCAGGAGAAAGGAGGAGCTGCTGAAGCTGTTCGTCAGGTAAGAAACGGTACCAAATAAACACCAAAACAAAATCAGTGCTGGGTCAAATAGGTACATAATTGTAAGTTCAACTGTGTTAATACATAGTAAAAGAACTTATTAAAAACACATGGACATTACAATCACTTAAACACATGTGGGTAAACCAGACATGCCATCTATCTCCAAATGCATTTTATTGCTCAATGAATCTGAAGAGGAGGTAAAAAAATATTCATAACAAAAAAAAGGAATTATGTCGATGTATGTAACAGCAGCAAGTTACAACTACAGGAACATACGCCAAGTATTCTTTCAGCACCATTTTGCCTACTTGGAATATGGCCCGTTAGCTTACATACCCGCAGGTCAAATATTTTGATATGTTTCTATGACATATAATAAGTTTTGCAAAAGTGCAGCTACTCTTTAAATATTTTAGATATGTAAAAATGGTAGAAATCTGGCATTGGTGATTTGTCACCGAGGGAATAATTTTACTTCATTGATGCATCACTGTTGTAATTATTTTTTAATGTAAAATCAGTTGCTTCAGAATTTTATTTCAAGTATCCTTCACAACATAACTGCAAGATAACATATCTATGTGCAAGTACCTTTGATATAACGTTTTCCATTAAATATTAATCTTATAACTTTGTCATATTCAAAGAAAAAGATTATCTAGCAAATTGTAATTACATATTCACTTGACTTAGTCATGCATAAAAGAAGATATGACCCTTCAAATCACCCCAGTAGAATAAAGTATTTCTTTTAAAGAAGAATCACTTTTAGATTAAAGTGTGTAGTAATTGGGAGATATCTACTTTATTTTTTTATTGCATTATTAATTAGTAATAGCCGGTAAAAAGAAATGAACATTATAAGGTCATACAAAGGGGTCAGACTCATTGGTCTTAGCAGTGCGACACCTAAAGAAATGTAATGTATAAAGGTTCATATGAAGAAGGCATAAAGGTATGCGATTTTATTACAAGCACATTACTCAGTAGATCTTCATTTGATATTTCCAACAAGATGAAAGCCTAGTGTTCTGTTTACATCAGATAAGGAAAGGAAAATATTATAGGTTTTTAGTACAGATCAGTAAGCCAGGGGCTAAGGTAAGACAACATAATTCCACTAGCATTTATCTTTTCCGGCAGGCTGGGCAAACTTCCGTCAGCACAAATGTCTATACTGTAGTACACATCCAGCAGGCTTCCCCTTCCGGAAAAGCTTGCCAGAAAAAATTAAATGCCAGTGTGAAACTGGCCTTACCTGCCATTAACAAAACATTAGGAGTGCACAAGTATCAATAGTTTTTCTTCATCAAAAATTCCATTTAAGGAAAAAAATTGGCCCATCATCTTGTTTTTAACTCAGTTTGACAAAGTACATTTACTTCAATAAAAGAGGGTTATGAGCATATGTAGAGATATACGAAGTTCTTGAAAATTTGAAATAGCTGCTTTGCTGAATTTTACAAAGAATTCGCTTAGTGATTAATTACTTTGTCATGAAGCGCATTTCTTTGTAATTAGTGGGTGCAATGATGGGGGAATGGCGATTGTGCCACCCCCATCATTGAATCTCTTACTGATCGTGGCATCTGAGATGCACATTATGGCTTTTAGTGGTTAATCTGGTGGGAAAAATAAAATACTCCCCTCATCCGTTTGATCACGTAGAGGCCACCGCAGCCATCTTGATTGAAGATCCAGTGCGAAATCCCGCACCGTGCATGATGATGTCCTCATGCCACCCAAAGTGGTGATGTCATATATCACTGTGCGCACTATTTCGCGCTGGAATTAAATCAAGATGGCCAAGAAGACCTCTAAGCGATCAAATGGACAAGGTGACTTTAATCCCCCTCCCTCCATTTCAAGGAAAATTGATTCATTACCATGAATCACAAGGAAATTCGGCTTCACGGTGAATCAAATTTTCCCTGAAATTCGGATCAAAGTCCACTTCCTTCCCAACAATCGGCTGTAACATTGTGCGGTGTAGACCAACCTTAACTCCCAATTCACTGCTCAAATGTATATTTAGTGAAAGATCACACTACATAAAAGTCTATGGGTAGACAGGGGGAAGAGAAGAGCTGCTGCAAATGGCAGACTGACAAAGACTGCTGTTGGTTTCTAAGGATTTTCTGTCTAATTTAAAGGGGTTTTCCAGTACTTAGACATTAAAGACCTATCCTCATGATAGTTCATTAATATCAGATCAGTGAGGGTTTGACACACCACACCACCACAAGTCAGCCAATTCCAGCAGCCACTGGCTCTGAAAACTGTACAGTTGATGGAAGTTTCTCACACAGACATACTACAGCTCAGCTCCCATTTCACTGGGAGCTGAGCTGTAGTACCCTGGCATGACCAGTGGACATTGGATGGAGCCTTCTGTTTCCTGCTCCATCCACTGTGTAGTTTCCAGTGCCAATGGCTGCCCAAAACATCTAAAGGATGGGGGTGAGAGGTGTCAGCCCCCCACCAATCTGATAACCAATCTGAACAATGAATTCAACAATATTTCAACAACATTTAATTCAACAATATTTACTAGTAACTCTCCATTGCACCATTGCACATATCAAGAACTTTACGTTTTGTATCTAGTTTTTACTTAGTTTTTTTATGTACACTCTAAATTGTAAATTGCTCCTGAATATTTTATATTCGCTATATAAAGGTAGTTATTCTATTATCATACCTTATGTTATTTTACCTCTAGTGTGAGTTGGACCTAGTGAAGTAAGTTCCCCTGCCTGCCAATACTAAAATAATATGAAATATATTAAATAAATTTAAGAACTGAGATGACATATTAGCTAAAATGTATTTCTTATTCATGAGATATTTTTTTTCAACAAGATCATGGTATGATCTGTTTCCTGTATAGTAACTGTATTAGTGAGTGTTTTGACTGACGTTTTGAAACAGGGTAATAAGCTTCGATAGACTGGTGATCTTAAGGATGATAAAATAGATGTGTCAAGGCTTAGAAGAATCCATTAAAATCCAGACCTGATGTCTCCAGTTTTAAAAAATATTATGTGAGAAACTGAATCAAGGAAATTGCTTTGCCATAATTGCAACAGTGAAACCTGAAGGTCAAGCACTGATGAGAGGGCAATTGTGAAAGAGTTATAAAAAAATTAAAAAAACAGACATTTGCCAACCAATTTCTAATCAAAGACAGAATTTTGCCAGGAAAAAAATGAAAAAAAAATCTGACTTTTTAAGATCACTGAAATGTGTACAATGGATTGATTCTTATTTCCTTGGCATATACTATATAAATCATCATATTGAAAATGTGCTTATATATCTCCTTTATGTACAGCTTATATTAAGCCACAATATTAATGGGAATCTGTCACCCGTTCTATGGTGTACTCTCTGAGGGCAGCATAAACTGGTGCAAAAGCCCTGAGCAAAATACTTGCATCAATTGACCCAGCCATTTAGCTAAAATCTGTACTGAACAGCTCCAAACCAAGCTGAGTGCTGTTCTACACAGGGGGGACATTTATCAAAGCTTTTATGGCACTGTTGTGGCGTCAAAAGGTCCGAAATTATGACGCACGCTATATTTTCACCAGAATTTGCGACTTTTTGAGCTTCTCAACACTTCTCTAAATAGGGGCTTAGCATGGGGGTGGAGCCTAACATGGCCCACCACATTTACTATAACTTGAGCCAGAAACTGGTGTAAATTATAGTTAAGTCTACGGCAAGACTGGTGTATGGAAATGCCACTCCCGCCCCTGAATGCAATAGGCAAAACAATGTAAAAAGCGAGTGGGGATAGATGGGAAGAGATGGGAGCGAATGCATATGAGGACTCCCCTGCACACCCTGTGTATTGAATAGACTTCAGCGCTCATGCTGCAGTTGTTCCCTACATATTTTAGCAAAATGGCTTGGTCAATTTGAATAACTGAACAGCATTTTGCTAATGGTATCTGTCACTATTTTATGCTACCCTCAGTCAGATCAGCATAGAACGGGTGACAGATTCCCTTTAAAGGGAACGTCCAAATTTTTTTTTTCTCATTTGCACCCTAGCCCTAGCCGCTCCTACCCTCCTCTTCTTCTCTCCACCTTCTAGGCTCAGCAATGTCATCATGTGTGCCCCTATGCTGTTTATTACCTTCTGTGGACAGCTACATCATCCACTAAACTGCACATGCTCCAGAAGGATGTGCAGTTCAATAGATGATGCCGCTGCCTAAAGGTCACAGACATCGCCTTTGCACATATAATGGAGATTTGTGTCTGCACAAGATTTGCAGTGGCATCATGATTAGTGTTGAGTAAATCGAAGCCAAACGAATTGACTTCAATCTGAATTTCAAGAAACATTCAATTCGCTACAAAGACGAATTTCCTTGAACTTCGTGATAACAAATCTATTTTTCCTGAAATGGTAGCAAAAAAAAAAGAACATACTGTACTTACCTCATCCATTTGAACAAGGAGAGGCCATTGCGGATATCATGATTGAAGATACTGCACAAAATCTTGCGCTGGATGATGTGTGACGTCACCATGCTTGCCGGGCGTGATGATGATGTCATCATGTCACAGTGTGAGATTTTGCGTGGTGTATTCAATCAAGATGGCCAAGACGGCCTCTTTGCAAGCAAATAGATAAGGTATGAATTTTTTTAACTGGATTAATCCCTGAAAGGACTTCATTTTAATCTCAGGTCCCGATTTGTGTTGATCGCCGCATCTGAGGGGTTCAATGACGGGAAGGGGGGGGGGGGGGCACTGATCATCATTCCCCGTCATTGCGCTCTCTCATGATTCAAATTTCTTTGTGAAATTCAGCAAAGCAGCCAAATTTAATTTTTCATAACTTCGATCATCACTAATCATGATAATTGTCAATGCTGCCAAGACGAGGTGGTGGGGAAGAGGAGAGGAGGGGAAGAGCAGGGCTCACGGCTGATTGGCGAGTTTGGGCTCCAGTAGCGATAAGTACAGCCCCATTTGTCTCAACACAACAGAAGAGCTACAGTGCCATGCAAACAGTAAAAAAGGGACAGGGTGGTGACTCCCTTTAAGGTGTTGCATTCTCAGAACAACAAAGCAGGCCACCTAGAGCCAGTCATTTCAGGGTATTTTCAGACAGAAGGAAAGGTATCTTGGAATTTTAGTGACCGGACAGCACAGCAAAAAAATATATACGTTTACTTAAAATATTTAGTAGTGCAATGAATCCTTCATGACATCATAAAAATGAAAACTGTCAAAGATGTTTTTTTTTTCATAATAAATGATTTGAAAGATTCAATTAAACTGCAGAAAAAAAATTAACAAAGGAGGATCCATCTCTCAACGCTTTTCACTTTATAATTATTATCTATGTTAAAGGGGTTGCCCCATTTCAGCAAATGGCATTTATCATATAGAGAAAGTTAATACAAGGCACTTACTAATGTATTGTGATTCTCCATTTTGGCTACTTTGCTGGCTAGACTAATTTTTCCATTACATTATACACTTTTCGTTTCCATGGTTATGACCACACTTCAATCCAGCATTGATGGCCGTGCTTGCACAATATAGGACAAAGCCCTGGCCTATGTGCACTGCTATGTTCTTGACTACCAGAGAGGCCAGTGCTTTTTTTTATAGTGTGCAAGCATGGCTACAGATTCTGGATTTCAGGATGGTTGTAACCATTGAAACGAGAAGTGTATAATGTAATGGAAAAATTAATCCAGCTAGCAAGGAGGCAATATGGACAATCACAGTACATTAGTAAGTGCCTTGTATTAACTTTCTCTACATGATAAATGCCACTTGCTGAAGTGAGACAACCCCTTTAAGTGCCTTGTGAAAGTCTTCACTTTCCTCAGTGTTTTTCCTGTTTTGATGCATTACAACTTGGGGAAAAAATTGATTTTTGTGGATAGTTTTTGCATTTGATTTACAAAATATACCTACAACTTTACTGCGACCTAAACAATAATTAAAAGGGTTATGCTATGACTGATGTAAAACAATGAATATCAGACATCATATAGTACATGACAATACCTTTATAACAAAGCCAGAACCAGCCCTGTGCCTCACATGGATCCAGAGACCTTCCGATTCACTGCTCCAATAGCTATGCTAGATTATCTTCAGCCTGGCAGCTCAGGGCCTGTGTCCTTTCTGCTACAGCTCTCTCCCTGTAACTGCCACTGCTGCTAACAGAAGATATGGCTGGTGGCAATTGAATATTTAAACTGAGCACGTTCAACCAGCTCAGTAAGATGGACAAAAAATTAGGAGAACGAACAGTAGGTGGCGCTATGCAGAAACATTTTATTGAATAGCTCAGGCCATACTAAATTATTAATTACATGCAATTACAAAAGTATTCAGATCCAGGTGCTGGTTTGAAAAATGTAGAATATGTTTTGTGACGCCACCTCATTAATAAAAGAAAATTAAAAAAAAACTGAGAACTTTGTCTGTAAGTGTTTACCCCATAAGAGTCAATCATTTGTGGGACCACCACCTTTTGCTGCAATTACGGAAGCAATTCTCTTTGGTTATGTCTCTATTAGCTTAACACTAGTTACCTGCATTTTTGCCCATTCTTCCAGACAAAACTGCTCCAACTCCTTCAAGTTAGACAAGTTGTGTTGGCATACAGCAGTCTTCAGGTTACGCCACAAATTTTCAGTTAGATCGACAGGAGCTCAACTACCACAGTAGCTGCCATAGCAGCTGCTATGGACCCCATGTTGTCAAGGGGTAGGCCTGGCACACGGTGAGGAGACAAAAGAGTGGAGGATGCGCAGCATTAATTACAGTGTACATGGCACATTCCTCCACAGTAAGCTTCTTCCTAGAACTCTCGGACCAGAGAGGAGAGGAGGAGGGAAGACACACAGTCCAGCACTATGCAATGGAAGCAGCAGGTCAGGACCTTGAAGTCCTATTTGTGCCACGTCTACCGCCCCTTACATAACTTTTGCAGCTGGTTATCAGCTGCACTCTTATCTGGGCTCCTAACCCCTTTTTCGGTTGTCCTGAAATGCGGGTGGGGATCTCTACCACAGGAGACTGACTGAATGACATACCACTTTGAAGGTTAGTGTTGCACGCGTGTGTATAAGTACATTAGTGTATACTGTACTGTATGTACTATAGGTATAAATGTGTGTATAGTATATGTGTATGAATGTGTATGTGTGTCTACTTATGTGTGTGTGTGCATAAATGTATGCATTCATGTATATATGTGTGTATGTGTGTGAGAATATGAGTACATACTGCATATTTGTGTTTTGTATATCTATGGTACTGTAATTATGATAAGTAATAGCATGTATTATGGTTTATTTACATATGGCCAGACTGTCCTTTAACCACTTGCCGCCACGCTAACGCCGATGGGTGTCAGCGCGGCGGCTCTCTCAGGTCTCAGTCACGCCTATCGGTGTCATCTCGTGAGACCTGAGATTTCGCATGAATGCGCGCGCGTTGTGCGCGCGCGTTCATGTGATCGGAGCCGGGACAACTGAAACTACAGCCTGCCAGCGCTGATCATGCGCTGGCAGGCTGTAGATGCGGAAAAAAACGCATTTAAATCGCATATCAGACGCTGTTTTGTAAACAGCGTCTGATATGCCTGCTGTCTGCGCGTCTGGTGGTCCCTTTGTTTGGGACCACCAGAGGAAACAAAGGTAAAGTGCACCAATCACTACACACACACACCCCCCCCACCCCCCATCACTGATTAACCCCTGATCACCCATGTCACCCCCTGATCACCAATGTCACCCCCTGATCACCCCCTGTCACCCCCCCTGTCACTAATCACCCCCCTACAGGCTCATTCAGACGTCCGTATGTGTTTTGCGGATCCATGGATCTGCGGATCCGTGGATCTACGGATCCGCAAAATACGGACACGGGCAATGTGCTTTCCGCATTTTGCAGATCCGCACAGTACTATATAGAAAATGCTTTTTCTTGTTCGCAATTGCGGACAAGAATAGGACATGTTCTATATTTTTGCGGAACGGAAGTGCAGACCCGGAAGCGCGGATCCGTAATTCCGGATCCGAGGGGGACAAAGTCTGTCCCCATAGAAATGAATGGGTCCGCAATTCCGTTCTGCAAACAGAATTGCGGACGTGTGAATGGGGCATAATGGTACCTTATCACCGCCAGTTAGCTAGCTACTTGTTAGGTAGTTAGCGCCCAGCCCACCGCACCGCAGTCACTGATTTTGGCAGAGATTTTTTCATCCACATTGATCGATGCGAATGAAAAAATCTGCGCCGTTCATTTTATTATTTTTTTTTTTTCAGCCCAGAGGCTGAACGGAAAAAAAAAATCTCATTACCCGTATGCTCAATATAAGGAGAATCGCAGAAACTCCTAATGCTGGCCATACGTGTAATGATTGCGGAGACCCTCAAATTTTTATTTTTTTATTTTTTGTCACAAGTTAGTGGAATATGAGACTTTGTAAAAAAAAAATATATATATTAATTTCCGCTAACTTGTGCCAAAATTTTTTTTTTTCTGTGAACTCGCCATGCCCCTCACGGAATACCTTGTGGTGTCTTCTTTCCAAAATGGGCTCACATGTGGGGTATTTATACTGCCCTGGCATTTTAGGGGCCCTAAAGCATGAGAATCCAAATGCGTAAAAATGGCCTGTGAAATCCTAAAGGTACTCATTGGTTTTAGGGCCCCTTTGCGCATCTTGGCTGCAAAAAGTGTCACACATGTGGTATCGCCGTACTCAGGAGAAGTAGGGCAATGTGTTTTGGGGTGTATTTTTATATATACCCATACTTTGTGTGAGAAATATCGCTGTAAACGACAACTTTTTAAATTTTTTTATACAAAGTTGTCAATTTACAGAGATATTACTCTCACCCAACATGCAGCCTGGGTGCGCAAAGGGGCCCAAATTCCAACGAGTACCTTTAGCTTTTACATGGCTGCTCACAATTTAGCCCCACCCAAAATGCCAGAACAGTACAAACACCCCACATATGACCCCATTTTGGAAAGAAGACACCCCAAGGTATTCGCCGAGGGGTATGGTGAGTCCATGAAAAATTTAACTTTTTGTCAAAAGTTAGCGGAAAGGGAGACTTTGCGAGAAAAAACAATAAAAAATCAATTTCCGCTAACTTGTGCCAAAAAAAAAATCTTCTGTGAACTCGCCATGCCCCTCACGGAATACCTTGGGGTGTCTTCTTTCCAAAATGGGGTCACATGTGGGGTATTTATACTGCCCTGGCATTTTAGGGGCCCTAAAGCGTGAGAAGAAAAATGCGTAAAAATGCCCTCCTAAAAGGTACTCATTAGAATTAGGGCCCCTTTGCGCACCCAGGCAGCAAAAAAGTGTCACTCATGTGGTATCGCCGTACTCAGGAGAAGTAGGACAATGAGTTTTGGGATGTATTTTTACATATACCCATGCTGGGTGAGAGAAATATCTCTGTAAACTGACAACTTTGTATAAATTTTTTTTAAAAGTTGTCATTTACAGAGATATTTCTCTCACCCAGCATGGGTATATGTAAAATGCACCCTAAAACACATTGCCCTACTTCTCCTGAGTACGGCGATACCACGTGTGTGACACTTTTTGCAGCCAAGATGCGAAAAGGGCCCTAAAACCAATGAGTACCTTTAGGATTTCACAGGGCATTTTTCCGCATTTTTCTTCTCACGCTTTAGGGCCCCTAAAATGCCAGGGCAGTATAAATACCCAACAAGTGACCCCATTTTGGAAAGAAGACACCCCAAGGTATTCCGTGAGGGTCATGGCGAGTTCACAGAAATTTTTTTTTTTTTGGCACAAGTTAGCGGAAATTTTTTTTTTTTTTTTTTACAAAGTCTCATATTCCACTAACTTGTGACAAAAAATAAAATTTTACATGAACTCACCATACCCCTCACGGAATACCTTGGGGTGTCTTCTTTCTAAAATGGGGTCACATGTGGGGTATTTATACTGCCCTGTCATTTTAGGGGCCCCTAAAGCGTGAGAAGAAGTCTGGAATCCAAATGCGTAAAAATGCCCTGTGAAATCCTAAAGGTACTCATTGGTTTAGGGTCCCTTTGCGCACCAGGCTGCAAAAGTGTCACACATGTGGTATCGCCAGTACTCAGGAAGTAGGGCAATGTGTTTTGGGTGTATTTTATATATACCCATACTTTGTGTGAGAAATATCTCTGTAAACGACAACTTTTTAAATTTTTTTATACAAAGTTGACAATTTACAGAGATATTTCTCTCACCCAGCATGGGTATATGTAAAAATACACCCCAAAACACATTGCCCTACTTCTTCTGAGTACGGCGATACCACATGAGTGACACTTTTTTGCAGCTTAGATGCGCAAAGGGGCCCAAATTCCAACGAGTACCTTTAGCTTTTACATGGCTGCTCACAATTTAGCCCCGCCCAAAATGCCAGAGCAGTAAACACACCCCACAAATGACCCCATTTCGGAAAGTAGACACCCCGAGGTATTCACTGAGGGGCATAGTGAGTCCGTCTGAGATTTTTTTTTTTTTTTGCCAGAAGTTAGCAGAAATGGAAACTTTATTATTTTGTTTTTTTTCCTCAGAAGTTGTCATTTTCCACTAACTTGTGAAAAAAAATTAAATGATACATGAACTCACCATGCCCCTCCGTGAATACTTTGGGGTGTCTTCTATCTAAAATGGTGTGATTTGGGGGGTATTTATGCTTTCCTGACATTCTAGCACCTCAGAAAGTCAGAGCTGCTTCAAAATGCAGAAATTCACTTTTTTGCACCATAGTTTGTAAACGCTATAACTTTTACCCAAACCAATAAATATACACTTTTTGGATTTTTTTTTATCAAAGACATGTAGAACAATAAATTTTGTGAAAAATGTATATAGAAATGTAGTTTTTTAAAAAAATTTACAACAGAAAGTGAAAAATGTCATTTTTTTGCAAAAATGTCGTTACATTTTTATTAATAGCAAAAAAAGTTAAAATGTCAGCAGCAATGAAATACCACCAAATGAAAGCTCTATTAGTGAGAAGAAAAGGAGGTAAAATTCATTTGGGTGGTAAGTTGTATGACCGAGCAATAAACGGTGAAAGTAGTGTAGTGCGGATTTGTAAAAAAGGGCCTGGTCACTAGGGGGGTATAAACCTGTGGTCTTCCAGTGGTTAAAGGCTCTGTTCATATACCATTTAAGGTCTCCAGAGGTTGCCACAGATTGATATCACCATGTTTAGGTCCCAGCATTAGTCATGTGGCAGCGGATTTACCATATCAGTAATCATTAATCATTATATCTTATTCCATACTGGTGTGCTACTTTTTTACATGGCTTTAACAGAGCTAGGCCTCGTGCACACAACAGTGCTCATTTTCCCATGTAATGTCAAGGCTCAAGAGAGGAGGACCCATTCAAAAGTAGCTATGGGGGTCATCCTTTTCTAGTTACGCCCCTGAGGTTAGGACTTTCACTAGGCTGTTCGAAGACAGTTAAAGGTTTCCCTTTAAACCACTTTAGTGTTGCGTTAGCAGTATTTTTAGGGTTATTGTCCTGCTGGAAAGTGAAGCGCCATCCCAGCCTCAAATCTCTAGCAGACTGGAACAGGTTTACCTCAAGAACTGCTTTGTATTTGCTGCCACCTATTTTTCCTTAAAGGGGTTAACTATTTATGACTTATCCTCAGGATAGGTCATCAGTATCTGATCTGTGGGGTGTGACACCTGAGACCCCCGCCGATCAGCTGTTACAAGAGGCCTTGAATGACACAGCCTCCTCCTAGGCCAGTGACATCACTGAACATCAGTCACATGGCCTAGTTGCATTTACTTGAATAGGGCTGAGCTGCGATACCAAGCGCTGCCACTATACGATACATAGCACTGTCCTTGGGAGCTTGCATCGCTCACCAGAGCTTGGGTAAGCACAGGCGCACCCTGAAACAGCTGATCGGCAGGAATGCCGGGACTTGGACCCCCACTCATTTGATAATGATGCCCTATCCTGAGGATAAGTCATCATTATCTTTTCCACAAAAACCCTTTAAATCCTGACCAGTCCCTACTTATGAAAATTATTCCCACAGCATGATACTGCCGCCACCAAGCTTCACTGCTGGAATAGTGCTCTGAGTTGATGGAAAGTGTTGGATATGCGCTACACATAGCATTTCCCAAGATAGACAAAATGTTCAGTTTTAGTTTCATGTGACCAGAAAACCTTCTCCCATGTCTTTGGGGAATGTGTCACATGCTGCTTGGCGAACACTAACAGTGCTTGCTTATATTTCTTTAGTGAACAATGTTTTTTTTTTTTTCTGGCTCCTCTTCCATAAAGCCCCACTGTGTGCAGTGTCTGACGTATATGGACAGATACTTGCATCTCCTCTGTGGATCATTGGAGTTTTTTCTGTGTTATTATTGGGGTCTATGTTGAATATCTGATTACTGCCCTCTTTGCCCTGTCTGTGAGTTTTGGTGGGCAGTTGTGCCTCATTCTTTCCATTTTGTTATTATGCAGTTAATGGTGCTTTGAGGGATGTTGAACATTTTTGATATGTTTATATTAACTAACCATAATGTATTCTTCTCCACAACTTCCTTTCTGACCTGCTTGGAGAGCTCATTGGTCTTCATGTTGCTTGCTTATTACTGTTACAAGCTCCTGAGACTTTCAGGATTTGCACCCATGTCATGTGACAGATCATATGGCATTCTGACTGCACAGAAAGGGACAACTAACTATGTGACTTTGGAAGTTAATTGGCCGGATTGGACTTTATTTTAGGATTACATAGTAATCATTTAGATTATTTTGTCAGGTCCATTACATAAAATCAAAATTAAATTAAAAGTTTAAATTCAATGCTGTATGAAATAATAAAAGGCAAGGGGGTGACTACTTTTGCAAGGCACCATAAGGCTACTTTCACATATGCATTAAAGCCATCCAGTAGAGGAACAGCCTGCTGGAGTTTTCTATCTCCAGCATATCCAGATAAGGCCATGCACCACAAAAGCCCACTGAGTATAATGGTATCCAGTGGGGATTTGGGCAGTTTCCGGCAAGAGCACTGGGTTTTGGCAGACAATAACCTCTGCCGGAACAGCCTGCCTAAAAGCTTTACTGTAGGTGTGAAACTAATCTAACATAACAGAGATCTAAAAATGTGGTAGTTTCTATAGAAGACAGAGAAATTTTTTTTTTACTGAAATGCACAAATGTACATATAAATATATCTAGATAGATAATGCATATGCATATTTTCAGATTATAGCCATATGCTGGAAAGACTATACATAAGACAAATATCCAACCGTCCAAATAGCCAAATAATTTTTTCAAATGTTCTCTGCCGCTAACAATCCCCTTGTACAGTTATTGTCATTCTACTGTAAATTTATCGAATAATTTGATTGTTATGTAGAGAAATTTCAATACAGTGAGTGTCTGCTGGAAGCATGCCTGATATTAATCTTAATAAACCTCATGTGAGGCTCATAGTGATGAATGGTACCAATAATATAATACACTGAAATCAGTGATTAGAGTAAATGTAGTATTCATCTTTGTCGAAGCATGTCATAGTTAAGGTTGTGTTTGCTGCAAAAAAAAAGAAAAATGTAAGGCCATAACTGTTTTACCTGAGGACTGCATGGGCAGCTTTGAGAGTACAGAGGCAGTCACCTTGCATTTTCCTCCTACTGACCATTTAAACCCTCAGAGACCATGGCCGATGCTGACCACAGTATCGAAGTGGCATTTGATCCACAAAAATGCAAAAAAATGTGGATCAGATGCAAACACAAGGAGGAGTCCCAGGCTTAGATCTCCATCACAAACATTGATAAAGTACTTGAAAGAATATTGAAGCATAGTCGCATTATGGTTGCCACCAGACATGCAGCATGAGGTGGCTGTAAGCAGATAAGCAAACTTAAGAGAAAAGTCCTATGTCAGTGGCCCTGAAATAATAGAGATGAATAATAGGTGTGGTGGTGAGCCAGAGAGGTTAACCTTTAAAAAATTGGAGTCCCTGGAGGACTGCAAGAATTAATGGAAAATGGGGATGAAATTTCAGAATTTCACTTTTATGGCAGATTTTCCATTTGAATCCATTTTATTTCAGTAACAAAGCAAGGGTTAACAGCCAAACAAAACTTAATATTTATTGCCTTGATTCTGTAGTTTACAGAAACACCCCATAGTTGGTTGTAAACTGCTGTACGGGCACACGGCAGGGTGCAGAAGGAAAGGTACGCCATATGGTTTTTGAAAGGCAGATTTTGCTGGGCTGTTTTTTTGACACCATGTCCCATTTGAAGACCCCCTGATGCACCCCTAAAGTAGAAACTCCGAAAAAATGAGATCCATTTTAGAAACTAAACCCCTCAAGGTATTCAAAACTGATTTTACAAACTTTGCTAACCCTTTAGGTGTTTCACAAGAATTAATGGAAAATGGAGATAAAATTTCAGAATTTCAGAATTTTCAGAATTTCACTTTTTTGGCAGATTTTCCATTTTAATCCACTTTTTCCAGTAACAAAGCAAGGGTTAACAGACAAACAAAACTCAATATTTATTGCCTTGATTTCCGTAGTTTACAGAAACACCCCATATGTGGTCGTAAACTGCTATACAGGCACACGGCAGGGCGCAGAAGGAAACAAATGCCATATGGTTTTTGGAAGGCAGATTTTGAGGGACTGGTTTTTTGACACCATGTCCCATTTGAAGACCCCCTGATGCAACCCTAGAGTAAAAACTCCCAAAAAGTGACCCTATTTTGGAAACTACGGAATAAGTTGGCAGTTTGTTTGGTACTATTTTAGGGTGCATATGATTTTTTGTTGCTCTTTATTACACTTTTTGTGAGGCAAGGTAACAAAAAAAAGCTGTTTTGGCACCATTTTTATTTTGTTATTTACAACATTCATCTGACAGGTTAGATCATGTGCTATTTTTATAGAGCAGGTTGTTACAGACGCGACCAAATATGACTACTTTTTTTGGTTGTTTGTTTCACTTTTACATAATAAAGCATTTTTGAAAAAAAAAATGATTTTTTTTGTCTCCACATTCTGAAAGCCGTAGTTATTTTTATTTTTTGGGCGACGGTTTGATTGGTACTAGCCTCCTTGGCACTTTTCTCTCTACCTATTCTTCCTACATTGACACAACTGCTGATCTAATAGTCCTGATCTTGTCCTCCTCCTCCCACCTCAATTTCACTGACCCCAGTCAGTGCCCGCATTGTGAGGTCTAAGCCTCTCTCCAGGTTTGCCCCTAAGTATTTCAAGTTGCTTATTTAGATCCAAGATCTGGGCTTCCAAATATGCAACATGCTTGCATCAAGTGCAAATGTATTCGCCCTCGAATAGTTGTAAGTTTTTTAGGAACCATTTTGGGGTATATATAGCCTAGTAAATAACTTTTATTATTTTATTTTTACCGAGAAAGATAAAAATTCTGCAATTATAACATTATTTTGTGGAATTTATTTACAGCGTTCACTGTGTCATAAAAATAACACAACTTTAGTATGTGACTCACTACAACGATGATAATTAAACATTTATATATATATATATATATATATATATATCTTTTTTCTATTTTTCCTTTCGTCCTGTAGGCTGTTAGCTCTTCAGCTAATCTACAACTGCTTTAGATGCTCATATCTCTGCTTTAGTAGCAGCCAAGCTTTCAAACCAGAATGACATTATCTTTACTACATGGGAAGATATCACTGTTAGAAATCAGAATGGTGACTGCAGCTGAAAGTTAAAGTAAAAGCAGGTTTTACTGTGATTATTCCCGACTCTATTTCAAAAAGTGATATCTCCTGATTATCTTGAGCTAATGCTGTCTGGAATTCCAGCTTTCAAACAGGACTAGGCCCATGTTGATTACCAATCAGGAGATATCAGCAGCTAAAGTAGCCCCCCCCCCCCGCCCCCGCCCCCTCCCACTTCTCGGGCACGGTTAGGCAGTTAAAGGGCATAAAGTGTTGGAAAAAGTGTACTCCAATTAGTTCCTTAACACACTTCTTTCCTCTGCCTCTAAAGGTGTAAATATTCTCTTAGATCAGGCATGTCCAAACTCCGGCCCTCCAGATGTTGCAAAACTACAACTCCCATCATTCCTGGACAACCTACAGCTATTAACCTACAGAAGAGCATGATGGGAGTCAGGGGCGTAGCTAGAAATGACTGGGCCCCACAGCAAATTTTTGTATTGGGCCCCCCCTACCCGCGTTTCGCTCCCCCTCTATAATGTGCCAGCCATATAGCCCCCCTATAATGTGCCAGTAGTCAGCCATATAGCCCCCCCAGCCCCCCTATAATGTGCCAGTAGCCAGCCATATAACCTCCCTATAATGTGCCAGTAGTCAGCCATATAACCCCTCCTATAATGTGCCAGTAGTCAGCCATATAACCCCCCTATAATGTGCCAGTAGTCAGCCATATAAACCCACCCTATAATGTGCCAGTAGCCAGCCATATAGCACCAGATGCCCCCATAGTGCTCCTATCCCCATAGTGCCCCCTATAATGTGCCAATATCAAGTGCCTCTGTCTTCCCCCATCCCAATATCATAGTGCCATCCTCTCCCCCTGCCCCCTAATGTGTGTGCCAATATGAAGTGCCTATCTCTCCCCCCCCCCCATTTGCCAATATCATAGTGCTAATAGCCCCCTCCTCCCCTGTGGCAGTAAAGTAAAAGTCCAGTATTTAAAAAAAAAAAAAAAAAACAACACATATACTTACCTCCATGTTAGGCAAGCCTCATTTATCCTGTCTTTCAGAAAAGTTTGTGAGGGGAATCAAACCTGTGACTATTAGGATGAAAGGCAAGACACTTATCCACAAGACCATATCAGCTGCATAGCCAGGTAGCTAAAAAAAAAAAAAATAAGACCTCTAGATAAGGAGAACTTTGATAGTGTATCTATACACATTACAGCTGCCCCAACACACCAAGCTCTGCTACATCCATATACAATGTGCTGGTGCAGCTGTAATGTGAATGGATACACTATCAAAGTTCTCCACATCTAGAGGTCTTATTTTTTTTTTTTTTTTAGCTATTTGGCTATTCGGCTATTCGGCTATTCAGCTGATATGGCCTTGTGGATAAGTGTCTTGCCTTTGAACCTAATGGTCACAGGTTCGATCTTTCTGAAAGAAAGAAAAAATATGTTTTAAATAGACAACGGCGAGAGGACACTGCGATTCACTGTGTAATTAGCGATCGGGAGAGGAGTGAGGACACGTGCTGATTACCCAGGGGAGGAGAGGAGTGAGGACAACACGTGCTTGCCGGGCCCCCTGTAAGCCCGGGCCCCGAAGCAGCTGCTTCCCCTGCTTCCCCGGTAGTTACGCCCCTGATGGGAGTTGTAGTTCTGCAACACCTGGAGGGCCAGAGTTTGGACATGCCTGTCTTAGATAAAAACATCCCATTTACCATGTCCTACACTCATAAGGATAGTGAAGGTGGCTCCTATTTATTTAGTGTGGAATAGAATCCCAAGGGGTGTTGATAGCGAATATCTATGCCCCTAATCAGCATCAAATTTTATGACTTCTAGATGCCTTGGAAGATCTTAACTGATTCTCTAAAATGTCTGGAGAATCTATCATCCTGAAGAACTAGACTACTCTTTTTATCCCCAAGTACACTTTTCCAACGAGCGCTTGGACTATTTTTTTTCCCAGGTGTCAATTACAAAGAACATATCTTTTACCTCCATAAGTATTCTAACCCTATCTGACCATGCCCCAAACACCCTAAATTACATCTCCTTGAAACATTCCTCCTCAACTCATATGATTTCTACGGCTAAAACATTGATCCCTTTATTTTGGCTATAGACAGATCCTCCCACTCTAGTAATGTGGAGAGACAAGGTGAGTCAAATCTATAGAGAGGAGGAGCTCTCCAGTTGGGAACTAGGGACACACTGGTTATTCACAGACATATGACGACCATAGGTGGCTTATGTAAGATGCTACCACCAGATGAATAGATAACATCCTTTTCTTCATCACTGTTACATTTCTTATTCTACTTATTCCTTATTGATGGAGCTCTACTTATCTCACAATTGTCACATTGTCAAACTTGGCCCCTTGATTTGTCTGCATTGAGGAAACCCCTTCTTACCTAGCTTGAATTTTGGGTGCTAATACCCTTCTATTTCACTTAATAAAGTGCACATTAAAAAAACGCCCTCTTTTCTTCCTCTCATACACTGCCCCTTTTACCTAGTCTATTCTTCCTCTCTCTTCCCCTACCCCCCACTGTTGTTTTTTTCTTAAAAATGCCTAAATTTTGGTGCTGAACAGGATTGTGCTTCTATGAACTCTGTAACAGAAATCGTGACAACTGGACTTATCCTTGTTTATCAATGATTTCAGATGTACTGTATGTTTGCCTCTATGTTATAGGCAATTGTCGATAATAAAGTATCTGCAGTGCAGCTGCTCCTGATCTGACTGTATAGTATCATGCTGTGTAGAGACACCCCTCCCCCACACTAGTAACAAACAGTTTACAATATATTCATAAACCTCTACCATGAATAATAGAGGAACAGTAAAGCATAGAATCAAAAGTAGATATCTTCTACAACAATTATTTGCAGACATATCAGTAGTGGTGATGGGTCTTCTTTAAGAAACAAAACTATCCTAAGGTAGGGATTTAAATGATTAACATCCTGGTAAAGGAACTAAGGTTTTTCAAATTAGAGAATATGATCTTTTCCGTCTCAGAAATGCACAAAAATACAGAACTTAACAAAAAATGACAATTTTTATAGCAATGAAGCAATAGTTTGTGGTTTCTAGTGACAGTGAGATGTCTTCTCAAGGGTAATATGATTCAGCTAATACTAAAATATTGGAAGTATTAGTCTGAATCTTTATGTCTTGGGAGACATTCTGTTCATGCACATTAATTTCAAGCATCTACTTCAAACAAGTTCTGCATATGTAAATAATTAATTTTATGTTAGCTCTCTAGGAATTCTTAGGAAAACAAATGATATATCCACTGTACAAGTCAATTGGAACTGGAGGTGGTTATTTGTAGTCCAACATGATAGTTTGCATAAGTACGCCTGTATGTTTTATCAGTCGTGGTGTACTCATTCCTCGGATATAACTAAGATGCTGGCAGCTAGGACTCCACCATTCTGATGTGATCCTAGACATGGTCTAAAGTTTTTCATACATGGATCCATGGTCCACAGAAAAGTTATAGGGTAAATTACCTTGTTGACTACAAAGAGGTTTTTGTGCTGTTTGATTGTAGTCCATGGAAAATCAAACTGCCCATCTGAATAGAGCATTAAAGGGAGTCTGTGAGCAGTTTTTGACATCTCTAGGCACTGAGATAGTTGGAAGCAGAGTTTCACTGTGAAATGTTTTGTGCAATAAACTGCTTCACAGGTGTTCCCCTCAGCTCTAAATGACAGCTGTAGCATCCAACCAAGAGACTACTACAAGAGAAGAGTGAAGTGATTCATTAGAATTGAAAGTTGACCCAAATGTTTGAAAAGAACTCTGATACGGTAGCTTCATATATTGGGGTCATTTATCAAACTGGTGTAAAGAAGAACTGGCTTAGTTGTCCATAGCAACCAATCAGATTCCTCCTTTCATTTTCCAAAGGAGCTGTCAAAAATGAAAGGTGGAATCTGATTGGTTGCTATGGGCAACTAAGCCAGTTCTACTTTACACCAGTTTGATAAATGACCCCAATAATTTTAAGATTCGTTGGGGTAGAATTTATACAGAGAATGAGAGAGAGATTCTCCAGGCATTTAATTAGTATAATAGTGTCCGCCAAAACATATATTTTGTTCTGAGGTGAAATTCAATTGCCAAAATAGCAATACCCTGAATCTGGTGTCCCAGCTGTTGCAGGCCAAGTGTTAATCTGTCCGTAAAAGGGTATATTTTGTTCTGGGGTGAAATTCAATTGCCAAAATAGCAATACCCTGAATCTGGTGTTCCAGCTGTGGCTGGCAAAGTATAATATTGTCCGCCAAAACATATATTTTGTTCTGGAGTGAAATTCAATTGCCAAAATAGCAATACCATAAATCTAGTGTCACAGCTGTGGCTGGCAAAGTATAATATTGTCCGCCAAAACATATATTTTGTTCGGGGGGGGGGGGGGGAATTCAATTGCCAAAATAGCAATTCCCTGAATCTGGTGTTCCAGTAGTGGCTGGAAAAGTATAATAGTGTCCGCCAAAACATATATTTTGTTCTGGGGTGAAATTCAATTGCCAAAATAGCAATACCCTTAATCTGGTGTTCCAGTAGTGGCTGGCAAAGTATAATAGTGTCCGCCAAAACATATATTTTGTTCTGGGGTGAAATTCATATGCCAAAATAGCAATACCCTGAATCTGGTGTCCCAGCAGTTGCAGGCCAAGTGTTAATCTGTCCGTAAAAGGGTATATTATTCTCAAGGTGTATATATAAGTGCTGCGAGGGTCATCCTCATTAACTTCACACGCTACCGTGCATCTCCCATTGTATTTCTGTCTGCTAAAGGGTATATTACACAAAGTGTTAAAATACAATTGCTGAAGGCATAATCCTACATATTTTTTCTCACGCTACTGTGCATCTCCAAGTGTAAATCTGTCCATAAAAGGATACCTGTCATCCAGGGCCTAAATACTAGCCCTAAAAGAGATATTCCCCTAAATCAGTGGTTACTGCTGTGCCTGGATTAGTGTAATACGCTACATAAATAAATAGGCAAATAGTGTTAGGTGCCTGTAAAAAAAAGGCATGAATTTGAAATCAATACATTGGGCCAAATATTTTTTTTCTTATTGTGGTGCTTGGTGGATGGTAACAATGAGAAAAACATCTAGTAAGGGACGTGGATGCGGTCATGGTGGTGTTAGTGTACCCTCTGGTGCTGGGAGAGAATGTGGCCATTCTGCCACAGCCACACGTCCTAGTGAACCAACTACCTCAGGTTCCAGTACCCACCAGAATTTACAGCGATATTTGGTGGGGCCCAATGCCGTTGGTAAGGATGTTAAGGCCTGAGCAGGTACAGGCGCTAGTCAACTGGGTGGCCGACAGTGGAACCAGCACGTTCACAACATTATCTCCCACCCAGTCTTCTGCAGAAAGCAAACAGGTGGCGCCTGAAAACCAAGCCCATCAGTCTGTCACATCACCCCCATGTATATCAGGGAAACTCTCTGAGCCTCAAGTTATGCAGCAGTCTCTTATGCTGTTTGAAGACTCTGCTGGCAGGGTTTCCCAAGGGAATCCACCTAGCCCTTCCCCAGTGGTGGAAGACATAGAATGCACTGATGCACAACCACTGATGTTTACTGATGATGAGGACATGGGAATACCAGCTCATTGGAGTCTGCACGTCTCTGATGATGACGAAACACAGGTGCCAACTGCTACGTCTTTCTGCAGTGTGCAGACCAAACCGGAGGTCAGGGAGGAAGACTGTATGGAAGACGATGCAGGGGACGATGAGGTCCCAGACCCCACATAGAATGAAGGTCGTGCCACTGACTTTCATAGTTCAGAGGAAGAGGCAGTGGTGAGAGCGAGCCAACAGTGTAGCAAAAGAGGAAGCACGGGCAAAAGCAGAACAGCCGCCGCCAAGAGATTTCGCCTGCAACTGGCCACCACCACCGGGGACTGAGCACCCCAAAGGCAGCTTCAAGGAGTTCCCTGGCATGGCACTTCTTTAAACAATGTGCTGACGACAAGACCCGAGTGGTTTGCACGCTGTGCCATCAGAGCCTGAAGCGAGGCATTAACGTTCTGAACCTTAGCACAACATGCATGACCAGGCATCTATATGCAAAGCATGAACTGCAGTGGAGTAAACACCTTAAAAGCAAGGAACTCGCTCTGGCTTCCCCTGCTCCCTCTTCTGCTGCTGCTTAGGCCTCTTCCTCCGCCTCGGGAGGAACGTTGGCACCTGCCGCCCACCAAACAGAGGATGTCCCACTGACACCACCACCATATAATATGAATATAAGGTTCTAAGAGGGGATTTAGGGATTTTCTGTCTTCAACTTTGTGTAAGAACATTCTGTCATAACCAAATGTTTTGGGCAGCCAAGTATCTAACCGGAATTCCTTATCTTGTCCGCGTCAGCTAGTACGTGGAGCATGAAGGCCAGGATGTAACTGGGGAAAGTATGTTGTATGACGGTATGTGTCTCATTATGATTGGAGGCTATATTGTTTGGAAAAAGATGATTGAATAATGAAAGGGCGTATAATGTCCAATAAAGGCTTGAACCTTATTATCAATAAACAGAGTGATTTTGATCATCATATGTGTCGTGTCTGATATGGTCATTCACATTCCTGGCGCCAGAAAAGATTTAAAACAAGCTGATTCATCTAGTCATCTGTAATTATCATCCTATCAGTCACCAAGCATCTCCACCATGTCACACGGCAGCGTTCAGCTCTCCATCTCACAAACCTTGGAGAGAAAGAGTAAATTCCCACCTAGCCACCCTCGAGCACTGGGCCTGAATGCCAGCATTTCTAAACTACTGGACATTGAAATGCTGTCATTCAGGCTGGTGGACACAGACAGCTTTAAACACCTGATGTCCATGGCTGTCCCACAGTATGTTGTTTCCAGCCGCCACTACTTCTCCAAGACAGCCGTGCCTTCCCTGCACAACCAAGTATCTGAAAAAATCAAGTGTGCACTGCGCAACGCTATCTGTGGCAAGGTCCACCTAACCACAGATACGTGGACCAGTAAGCACAGCCAGGGACACTATATTTCCCTAACTGCACACTGGGTAAATATAGTGGCGGCTGGGCCCCAGGCGGATAGTTCCTTGGCGCACGTCCTTCCGCCGCCAAGGATCGCAGGGCATCATTCTTTGCCTCCTGTCCTCCTCCTCCTACTCAGCTTCCTCCTCCTCTGCTTCCACCAGCTCATCCAGTAAGCTACACACCTTCACCACGAACTTCAGCACAGCCCGGGGTAAATGTCAGCAGGCCATTCTGAAACTCATATGTTTGGGGGACAGGCACCACACCAAACAGGAGTTGTGGCGGGGTATTGAACAACAGACCGTGGTGGAGAGTGGTTTCTGCCGGTGGGCCTCAAGCCCGGCCTGGTGGTTTCCGATAATGGGCGAAATCTCGTCGCAGCTCTGGGACTAACCGGTTTGACGCACATCCCTTGCCTGGCGCATGTGCTGAATTTGGTGGTGCAGAAGTTCATTCACAACTACCCCGACATGTCAAAGCTGCTGCATAAAGTGTGGGCTGTCTGAGCGCACTTCCGGCGTTCACATCCTGCCGCTGCTCGCCTGTCTGCACTACAGCGTAACTTCAGCCTTCCCACTCACCGCCTCATATGCGACATGCCCACCAGGTGGAACTCTACCTTGCACATGCTGGAGAGAATGTGCGAGCAGCAGCAGGCCATAGTGGAGTTTCAGCTGCAGCATGCACGCGTCAGTCGCACAGCGGAACAGCACCACTTCACCACCAATGATTGGGCCTCCATGCGAGACCTGTGTGCCCTGTTGCGCTGTTTCGAGTACTCCACCAACATGGCCAGTTATCCGCGTTACAATACCACTTCTATGTCTCCTTGAGAAAACGCTTAGGGCGATTATGGAAGAGGAGGTGGCCCAGGAGGAGGAGGAGGATGAGGGGTCATTTTTAGCACTTTCAGGCCAGTCTGTTAGAAGTGGCTCAGAGGGAGTTTATTTGCAGCAGCAGAGGCCAGGTACAAATGTGGCCAGCCAGGTCCCACTACTGGAGGACGAGGAGGATGAGGAGGAGGTGGAGGAGGATGAGGATGAAGCATGTTCACAGCGGGGTGGCACCCGACATAGCTCAGGCCCATCACTGGTGCGTGGCTGGGGGGATACGGAGGATGATGACGATACGCCTCCCACAAAGGACAGCTTGTCCTTACCTCTGGGGAGCCTGGCACACATGAGCGACTACATGCTGCAGTGCCTGCGCAACGACAGCAGAGTTTCCCACATTTTAACGTGTGCGGACTACTGGGTTGCCACCCTGCTGGATCCCCGGTATAAAGAAAATCTGCCCACCTTATTTCCTGCACTGGAGCATGATAGGAAGATGCGCGAGTACAAGCGCACGCTGGTAGGCGCGCTCCTGAGACCATTCCCGAATGTAGATGAGGAGCAAGAGGTCGCCAACGCAGCTGTGTAATGGCTAGCTCTTCTGAGGGCAGAGTTAGCATGGCAGAAATGTGGAAAAGTTTTGTCTCCACCCCACAGCTAACTGCACCACCACTTGATAAGGAACGTGTTAGCAGGAGGCAGCATTTCACTAACATGGTTCAACAGTACGTCTGCACACCCCTCCACGTACTGACTGATGGTTCGGCCCCATTCAACTTCTGGGTCTCCAAATTGTCCACGTGGCCTGAGTTAGCATTTTATGCCTTGGAGGTGCTGGCCTGCCCAGCGGCCAGCGTTTTGTCTGAACGTGTATTCATCACGGCAGGTGGCGTCATTACTGACAAACGCAGCCGCCTGTCCACGGCCAACGTGGACAAGCTGACGTTCATAAAAATTAACCAGGCATGGATCCCACAGGACCTGTCCCTCCCTTGTGCAGAATAGACATTTATAACTGCTCCCCCTCAACCATGTATTCTTGTACTCCGGGGCACTTCTTTATTGAATCCTCATTTTTCTAACTTTAGCATGATCTTGCGGTGCAACCCAAAGTTGAATGAACCTCTCCTCAATCTGGGCGCAGGGGCCTAAATAATTGAAAGTGGCCTTCTCCAGTGGTGGGTGATATGACGCCTTATTCCTTGCTGTGGGACCTCTCTCTTCTGTCTGGGTGCTGGGGCCTAAATAACTGAAAGTGGCCTTCTCCAGTGGTGGGTGATATGACGCCTTATTCCTTGCTGTGAGACCTCTCTCCTCTGTCTGGGTGCTGGGGCTGAAATAACTGAAAGTGGCCTTCTCCAGTGGTGGGTGATATGATGCATGATTCCTTGCTGTGGGACCTCTCTACTCTGTTTGGGTGCTGGGGCCTAAATAACTGAAAGTGGCCTTCTCCAGTGGTGGGTGATATGACGCATGATTCCTTGCTGTGGGACCTCTCTCCTCTGTCTGGGTGCTGGGGCCTAATAACTGAAAGTGGCCTTCTCCAGTTGTGGGTGATAGGATGCCTTACTCCTCGCTGTGGGACCTCTCTCCTCTGTCTGGGTGCTGGGGCCTAAATAACTGAAAGTGGCCTTCTCCAGTGGTGGGTGATATAACGCCTTATTCCTTGCTGTGGGACCTCTCTCCTCTGTCTGGGTGCTGGGGCCTAAATAACTGAAAGTGGCCTTCTCCAGTGGTGGGTGATATGACACCTTATTCCTTGCTGTGGGACCTTTCTCCTCTGTCTGGGTGCTGGGGCCTAAATAACTGAAAGTGGCCTTCTCCAGTTGTGGGTGATAGGATGCCTTACTCCTCGCTGTGGGACCTCTCTCCTCTGTCTGGGTGCTGGGGCCTAAATAACTGAAAGTGGCCTTTTCCAGTGGTGGGTGATATGACGCATGATTCTCTGCTATGGGACCTCTCTCCAATTGATATTGGTTAATTTTTATTTATTTTATTTTATTTTAATTCATTTCCCTATCCACAGGGCATTGCAGGGGATTTACCTACATTTTGCTGCCTTTTGCAGCCCTCTAGCCCTTTCCTGGACTATTTTACAGCCTTTTTAGTGCCTAAAAGTTCCCGTTTGGGATAGAGTTTGCGTCGAGTTCGGATCCCGAACCCGAACATATTCGGGAAGTTCGGCCGACCTTCTAGAACCCGAACATCCAGGTGTTCGCTCATCTCTAGTGTTGACCTCTCAGTAATTTAGACATAAGGTTAATTAGATCACAAGCACAAAGTGAAAGTATCATGCAATCATAAAAAAATTGCCTCCAAAGGTGTACGTAGCCTGTAAGATATACATTTTATAAATCTAAAAATAAGTGCGGTATGGGGTAGGACATGTTGGTAAAGCAAACACTGAATTTAGGGAGTGGGGATGTGTTGAGCTTTGTATAGGGATTTGAGCACCTGAGGACTGTGGAACTATATATTATTTAATCGTGTAACAAAGCTAATGGGGAAAAAAATATCTTACTCGGAAAGGTGCTATATAAAAACTGAAGAAATATGGAGTTGGGCCACAAGAGCTCTGAAGAATTGGATTCTTTATTCATAAAAATACATGCATGTCAACCTTGTACAGATGACACTATCAGACATTAAAAAAGCAGCGAGTGTATACATGGATATACAAAGCGGAGGGGATGAAAGTATAATTGATAACACTAATAAATATTACTTAAAAGTAATGGACAATGTTTAGAAAAATGTCTATAATGCATAAAATCTGTGAGTATTGTAATATTTTAAAATTATTTATTAAAACATAAAATAATTTGTCTAAAAGGCATTGCAGCAACCTGGAGAGGAAACCCGGGAAAGGAAAACAATTGTAATATATTTTTTATGATAAACAGTAATTATTATTATTTATTATAATCAATTGGTATAATAAATTATTGAATACAACAATAATTTTTTATCATTATTGGGTCAGGAATACATGCTAGCATTCTGATGAAAAAACATTTTAATGAGATCTGCAAATCATAACATCTACTGACAGGAGCTAAGTGCTGCTTTGCTTCTCTGACGGTTGCTGAAAAGGATCATAAGGAAGTTATATAAGTGAGACTTTGGCTAGGCAACCCATATTATCCTGAATCATCCTGGAACGTTGTTCTGATCTTTCATATTTAAGAAGTCTAGACATGCTCCCAGGAGCATATCAGCATCTAATAGACACTCACATGCCCTATAGGTATGTCCAGGTGGCTCATGTGTCCCGCTTGCAATTAAGAAGGCGTGCTGGAGGGGGGAGCAGCCTGGCTAACTTTACTGTCACATGATCTGCCGGAGAGAAGGGCAACATCTATAGTAAAATACCACTGCAATTACCTAAAAGAAACATTGTGTGCATTAGGCAGGAACAGCTCTGTGTGCCCAATGGCTGCTTCAGCAGGCAGTGGTGCACTAGTGTCAATGATCCAAAAGTCCTGGACTCTGCCCAGATGCCCTAATTTTTTTTTCCATAACCATAACTTTGGTTTTGTAGAGTGAAAACATTCAGTGCCAAAAACTGAACTTTAATGGTGTTTTCCAGGAACTTACAAAATAAAAATACTTAAATATTACTTTATTGTAAATATGTTCTCATATACCTTGCATTATTTATAATGCATCATTTTGTTTAGGGAGCAATCATTAGCAGAAACAAAATGGCCGCCGTCCTATTAATACACACAAAACCTGTCCTAATCATACAGAAGGACATGTTACTTCAGAGCACTGAGGTAAATAGCTGCCTCATCCTCCTCTCCTACTTGTCAGGGGTTATGATCCTGAATACAAATTATAAGAATCATAACTGAATCTCTGTGGGAATGGAGTTCATGAGAAAACATGAAGTACAGAGAGGACAGACAGAACAGACTGTGGTAATGGAGACTGCATACAAGTGCTGCTGCCCATTATCCACATCACCCCCACCCTCCTCTCTACTTCAGGTCTCCTCATGAACTCCATTTATACAGAGATTTAGCTGAAGATCATATTAAACTGTATTCAGGATAATCGAAGAAGATGAGGCAGCTCTTTGGCTCACTGCTCTGAAGTAACATGACCTCCTGTGTGATTAGGACAGGTTTTCTGTGTACTAATAGGATGGCGGCCATTTTATTTCTCCTAATGATTGCTCCCTAGACAAAACAAGCCATCATAACTAATGGAAGGTATTTAGGAATATATTTATAATAAAGTAATATTTAAGTATTTTCATTTTCCTAATTCCTGGAAAACCCCATTAACATGTACCAAAAATTAAGACCATGTTGAAGGATAAGTGTAACTGAATGATACTTTTAAAGGGTAGGTTAAAATTAGGTAAAAGTTTTTAAAGTGGCAGGAAGTGATCACCTGCTAAAAAAATCAAAAATATGGAGATTGAGGATGCAATGGAAAACAGGTGAGACTCTTCAGTACTACTGAAGTGAAAAATACAGTGCCTTGAAAAAGTATTCATACCCTTTGAACTTTTCCACAGTTTTTCATGTTACACCCACAAACCTAAATGTATTTTTTTTGATAGACGAACTGAAAGTCGCAAGTATGTGTGAAGTGAAAAGAAAATAATACATGTTTCAACAATTTTAATAAATAAAAATCTGGAAAGTGTGCTTTGCATTTGTATTCAGCCTGTCCCCTCCCCCAACTCAATACTTTGTAGAACCACTTTTTGCTGCAATTAGAGCATTAAGTCTTTTGGGGTATGTTTCTACCAGCTTTGTACATCTAGAGGCTGAAATTTATGACCAATTTTCTTTGCAAAAAAGCTGATGATGTGGTGATGTATAGTTTTCCACCACAGATAATTTTGCAACAACTTTGGTTTCATCTGACCAGGTCACATTCTTCTACATGTTTGCTGTGTCCCCTACATGGCTTGTGGCAAATTGCAAATTGTTTTCTTCTTGCCAGTCTACCATAAAGATTAGATTTGTGGAGTACATGACTAATAGTCATCCTGTGGACAGATTCTCCCACCTGATCTGTAGATCTCTGCAGCTCCTCCAGAGTGACCGTGGGCCTATTGGCTGCTTCTCAAATTAGTGCTCTTCTTGCCTGGGCTTTCAGTTTAGGTGGACGGCCATGTCTTGGTAGGTTTGCAGTTGTGCCATACTCCTTCCATGTTTGGATGATTAATTGAACAGTGCTCCGTGAGATGTTCAGAGCTTGGGATTTTTTTTATAAACTAACCCTGCTTTACACTTCTTTACAACTCTATCCCTGATCTATCCGGTGTGTTCCTTGGTTTTCATGATGCTGTTTGATCATTAATGTTCATTAACAAACTTTCACAGAACAGCTGTAGTTATACTGAGAATATACTGTATTATACACAGGTGGACTCTATTTTCTAATTAGCTGACTTCTGAAGACAATTGGTCACACTGCATTTTACTTAGGGGTATCAATACAAATGCATATCACACTTTTCAAATGTTTATCTATTAAAAATTTTACAAACCATGTATCATTTTCTTTTCACGTCACACATACTTGCTACTTTGTGTTAATCTATCACATAAAATCTCAATAAAATACATTTTCAAGGCTTTGTAACTGCTAAGAAATATAGGGGCTAAACTTTAAATCCTTACATATCCAAGAGTGAGAATTTATAACTGCAAGACATTAGATAGTGAACTGCACTTTTAGAAAGCTTAACCACTAGATGAGACTTGCAATTATGTTGCAAATTGATGTCAATTAAAATAATTGCTAGCATACAACATCATGGCCTGTTGTGAATCACAATGGCAAGCGAGAACAACGCAAAGTGAAATCTTCTTACCAAATTGTTTTAAATTGAGTTATGTTCAGATAGTCAAATTCCACTGGAAAATCTTCAGAAACATGTCAAGAGTGTATAACATACTTTCTGCAAATGAATGGAATTATCTTAGACAAACTGAATCATAGACTATTTTATAATAGTATAGTGTAATATATATACACTGCACTCATGTCATATGCCTATTAAATAAAGTATTCCACAAAATGAAGCCCTTCCAAACAGGGCCACATTTTGTTTGTGGCAATAACTTTGGAATGTTTTTACTTATGTAAGTGATTCTACGGCTGTTTTCTTGTGACACATCATACTTCATCTTAGTGGTCAATTTGAGTCGATATGTTTCACCTTTATTTATTTAAAAAAATCTCAAATTTGACAAAAAATTTTTTTAAAATTTATATTTCTCTGCTTTTTAGTCAATAAAATGAAAATAACTCCAGCAATGTGCATCAAGGCTTGTTTATTTGAAATGCAGCGTCGTAACAACATAACATTTTGGTCAAAACAGCCTTTATAAAACTGTGTGACACAAATCAGAAAAGTAACAATAACAATAGTGCATAAAATCCAACACATAGTGCAAATTATAAGTCGTGGTAATGTTGGATGATAGAAAATACATATGCCATCCAGAAAGCGTCATATACAGAAAAAAACAGACAAAAACAGAAAAGCCACATTAATTTACATAGCAGGGTGAGTGTAACATTCTTAAAGTTAAGGGAGACCTGTGGGGGTGAAAATCAGTATGCTGTTGTTAAGGACAAATTCAACGTATTTTAGCATGATAAGTATATATAACACAGTGAATATATATAACACATAGGGTCCAGGAAGACCTATAGAAGTACAGATACTGCATGATACTATTGAGGGCCTAACTTCAGATGGTGTCGGGCTGATAATGGTGGGTAAGAGTGTCCGTCTATGGGGCAGCGCTGCTACAGGTATATGTCTCAATGGGGTTCATAGTTGCTATAATGACTATATGGATAAATAACAGAGTCAATAGGTAAATAGACAAACTAGGGCAGTGTGTGTGATATTCAATAGGCTTACTAAATGCCGCTGTAATGAAAAACGCCAATGGATGCTGCGCTGTGAAGAAAGTGGCGTGTATCCACATGCTGAATGAAGAAGTGCATCAATGTATAGAAATGACGCCAATAAATAAGAAGGTGGCAGGTCAGGAGGGCAGCTGTGGCTCACGGTGCGATGTCTGGGAAGCGCTTTGGCCCTCTTCCGGTCTGGAAGTGGTGCGTTCCACCACTTGCGTGTCAAGCCTCTCCAGGACTGGTATGGGGCGGATATGACGTGCGGTGTGCATGTCAGGAGAGCGTCTAGGCTTCTCCTCTAGTCCGGAACTGGTGCGTTCCAAACCAGAGGAGATGCCTAGCCGCTCTCCTGACATGCGCACCACACGTCATATCCGCCCCATACTTTCTTCACAGCGCAGCATCCATTGGCGTTTTTCCTTACAGCGGCATTTGGTAAGCCTATTGGATATCACACACACTTACCTAGTCTGTCTATTTACCTATTGACTCTGTTATTTATCCATATAGTCATTATAGCAACTATGAACCCCATTGAGACATATACCTGTAGCAGCCCTGCCCCATAGATGGACACTCTTACCCACCATTATCAGCCCAACACCATCTGAAGTTAGGCCCTCAATAGTATCATGCAGTATCTGTACTTCTATAGGTCTTCCTGGACCCTATGTGTTATTCACTGTATTATATATACTTATCATGCTAAATACGTTAAATTTGTCCTAAACAACAGTATACTGATTTTCATCCCCACAGGTCTCCCTTAACTCTAAGAATGTTACACTCACCCTGCTATGTAAATGAATGTGGCTTTTCTGTTTTTGTCTGTTTTTTTCTGTATATGACGCTTTCTGGATGGCATATGTATTTTCTATCATCCAACATTACCATGACTTATAATTTGCACCATGTGTTGGATTTTATGTACTATTGTAATTGTTCCTTTTTGATTTGTGTCACACAGTCTGATAAAGGCCGTTTTGGCCAAAACGTTACATTGTTATGACGCCGCATTTCAAATAAACAAGCCTTGACGCACATTGCTGGAGTTATTTTTATTTTATTGTATATGGGGTGGGAACCTGACTCCAAGCAACATCTTCCAGAGTGCCAGGAGGTTTATATCTCTGCTTTTTAGTTAGATAGTGATACCTCATAAAATAGTTTTTTTTATTACCAATCACCATATGTGTTCTTCATTTTGGCATTGTTTTGTAAATGTAATTTTACTATTTAGGACGTTGGAAGGCTTAGAACTTTAAAAGCAATTTTAAAATTTTTAAGAAAATTTCCCAAACCCACACATTTTAGAAACTACACACCTCAAATTATTCAAAACTGATTTTGCAAACTTTGTTAACCCTTTAGGTGTACCACAAGAGTTATAGAAATATTGAGGTGAACTTTCCACTCTTTTTTTTTGTAGATTTTTCTATTTTAATAAATTTTTCACATAACACAGCAAAGTTTAACAGCCAAACTAAAATTCATTATTTATTTACTTGTTTCTGCAGTTTAAAGAAACACCCCATATATGGTCGTAGACCGCTGTTTGGGCACAGAGCAGGGCTCAGAAGGGAAGAGGTGCCATATGCTTTTTGGAGGGCATATTTTGCTGGAATGGTTTTTAGGTGCAATGTCACATTTCACAAGACCCTGAGGTACCTCTACAGTGGAAACCCCAACAAGTTACCCCATTTTAGAAACTATACTTCTCAAGGAATTAATTGAGAAAGTGAGTGCTTTATCCTCGCAGGCGTTTCATAAAATTTAGAAACCTGTCCGTGAAAATGAAAAATGATATATTTTACAAGAAAATGTTTTTTTAGGCCCACATTTTTAAAAGCAGCCCAAAATTTGTTTCCCATTTTTTCCTGAATATGGCAACACCCCTCGTAAACTGCTGTATGGACACAGAAGTTCAGAAGAGAAAGAGCACCATGTTTGGTGACTTATACAGCACTGACTGACAACTGCAGAGACTCTGAGGTGAAATATAAAAAGAAACCAAAGAAGTGATCTTATTTTAGAAACACACCACCCACAGAATATACCAAGGGGTGTAGTGAGTATTTTGACCCAACCGATGTTTAGCAAAAATGTATCTACAACAGATGCTGCAAAGTGAAAACTGAATATTTTGCATAGATTGCAGTACCCAATATACTGTGCCCAGCTGGTTCCAGAAAAAGTCTCAGTGCTAAATCTACAGTGAAACTCCTTAACATAGGTAACTGCACCCACTTTTTGACCCACATTACAAAACTGGTGTGAGTAGTATAAAAATGAAAAATGTCGCAAAATTTTGTACAAGCGAGTGCAAGAATATTTGCAAAATTTTGCGCAATTACTTACTTTTTGTGCAAACAAGTGCAAAAAGTTGCAAAAGCCCTATTTTTGCAACTTTTTGATGCCAGAATTCTGGAAAGAAGGTATGACAAATTGGGGCCAAAATGTTGATGTCATGTCTCCTTCCTCATGTGGACTTGGTAGTCATTCTTCTTAACAATTTTTACTGGTAATACATTTTGACGGATTGTTGTAATTTTTCTAGATTTATTATCTTGAGAATATGACTTAGTGGAGAGTCAACAAAGGATAGGAGCATAAAGATACTCAGGGCTGAACATTTTATTATATCTGCTCACAGCCTAACAAAGTGCCTATAGGAATGGTAAAAACGTAACTGATAAAAAGTAAAAGTCTACTTGTGGGACAAATTCAAAGGTGAAATAAAAATCACAAAACAAAAACATAATTTCTAAGCTGCCATAAAACTATGTAGAGTTTAAATGGATTATAATGATGTTACTATATTTACATATACAATGAATAACATAAACTGTACAATAGGAATGACAAGTTTGGCCAAATAACTGGGCAATTTAAAGCTATGAGATTGTAAAATAATTTTTAAGATAGTAAATCCAGTTTCAAAAGAAGGATAAAGGCTATTTGGGTGCATTATGAATATTCATTCTGCCATCTTATGCATCTCATGCACACAATCTTAGCCTATTTTGCAGTCCGGAGATTGCAAATTCATAAAACATGGATACCGGCCGAGATCCAGGAGACATTTTTTTTTTCGGATTGAAAAGAAAAAAAGGGAGTCAGTCAGCACATCCCAATGCGCAGGTGCGCGTTTCTATGGCTGAGAACACAAGGTAAAACATACAATCCAACAGTGCTCTGCAAACCAAATAAAGTACAAGAAAATATTATAAGGATAATGCTATGCTTATTTTGTAAATGAGATGCTTGGCAAATACATTTTGTACAAAATTATTTGGGCCCGTCTGCCACAAGTCAAGGTGATCTCAGTAACACGAGAACGTAACACTAAATTCTACATGTTATGTGCCATGACGGCTACCATAAAATTCAGGGAGTGTAGGTTCCACATGCATGCTGGCCCCACCTTAATTTTTGTAATTTTTGGTGCCAAAATGGCCTCCATTGAATCCAGGGAATGCAGGTACCAACATGCATGTCAAGCCCACTCCACACCTCCCCTGGTGCCAGATGGCTACCAATGAATGCAATGAGAGTCCACACTATACCTCTTCTGATGCCACAGGCTTCCAGTGATTGAGGGAGAGCAGGCTAAGCTTTGTACTCTCATTAATTAAAATCAGTCTATTTTTTCGGATTGGATTCAGAAAAAAATATGCATTAGCCTTTAGGGACATTAGGCGAATCGTAGGTAAAAATATTTTCTCATGGAATTCCATGAATTGGCTTTACTTTTAACCAAATTATTATGAATATGAAATTATTTTATAGAAGTACAATTCAACAACTCAGTGAGCTCTGATTATTCATCCCATGGTCTGAGCTTTTTATCATCTTATTAGTAATTAGCATTAGTTACGTTTTGTAGAAGTACAATAAATGTTATAATCCATAAGTAAGTGCGCAAGCGGTCAATACATAAGAAAGAAAGAAGCATCTTACTTGGACATTCAAAGCTCTTCAATTGCTACTAAGATTCACTCATCAAAGGCTTAAATAACTATCTACAATAGAATAGAAAACCATCTATTTACAGAAGTGGCAGATTGCCAGTCCTGCAATTAGTCATTTTGAGAAACAGTTAACGCATATAAACACTAATATTAAAATGTATTTGGTCTCATTTCCTTTTTCTTATGCTGGAATTTGGCATGCAAATTCCCTGTTCCTAAGAGTTACCTAGTGATAAATAAATGCAATATTTAATAGTCCAGCTGATCCCTGCTCAAGCATGCTGTCCCTATCTTCTTGGAATGAAAAGAAAAAAATGACTTTGTAACTGGACACTGCTGTCAAATGTCACAGGAGTGAATTTGTAATTTGTCATTGTATAGTGACATCACTTTGTAATCTGTGGTTTGCATACATAGTTGGGACATGACGTCCTTTACTAACAGAACTGTTTGTTCCCGATCATTGCCTGAACATTTAGCAGAGATGATATTTACTGCATTCGCTCATCTCCATACATATTCATTGCTTGCCAGCAGACACCCTTTTTATACAAAACTACTTTATGTGCTACATAAAAGGAGCATTTTGCTTTGTTGGGTGATCGATCGCACATATAGACACGGCAGTTATGAAGAACGAGTCCCTGTACAAACACTCATACCTGATAATAAGCTGATAATACCTGATAATTACTTCGATCCTTGACCCCTGTGAAAGAGCCTTAAAGGGTTTATTCCCATCTGAGACAATGGGGGCATATTGCTAGGATATGCCACCATTGTCTTATAGAGAGATGGGACCCACACCTACACCAAGAACAGAGCAGGGAAGATGGTGGCCGGAGGACCCCAGGTTTCTCCGGGTCTGGCCACCACCAAGTGCTCTCCCCATATCCCTATAGTACTGAATGGGAGCGGACCACTCTTGCACAGCCGCTGCTTCAATTAATTTCTATGGGGCCGATGAAAATAGCCGAGCCAGTGCTGTGGGTACGTATGTGCAGTGTACCCTCCACAACTTTTAGGGCTCCGTTCTCAGTGTAGGGCTCAAACAGACAGGACATGCTCCTTGGGCTGTGATAGGGAGTAAACTACAGCAGAAAGAACACAACCCCTGAGCTGTAATAGGTAGAGAGATGCAGCAAAAAGTACAAGTCACCTGAGCTGCCAGCCTGAAATAAATCTAGCAGAGCAATTGTGGCAATTATTTGGGAAGAACTCTGGATCTATGTGAGGTACAGGGCTGGTTCTTGCTTTGTTGTAAATAGACTATCATGTACTGTACTGTTTGATTTTCATTTTTTTAATTAATCATAGCATAACCCCTTTAAGGAGTAATAAAAATTTTAGAACATTATCATTTATTACACTACATTATGGTTTTAATTTTATCTTGAAGATAACCATTATTCATCCACCTACCATCTACCATGGAAAAAATGTGGATTGTGTCTTACCATTGTAAGCTTCAAAGAAAAGATCTCCCTACAATATTAAGCTTTATTCCCACTTGATTTATGCCATTTTCTTCAAGGGTTCTGCTATTTTGACAGCAAGAAAACCATTGCCTGTAAAATTCTTACAGTCAATACAGTATCCAGAAAAACCTGACAAACCAGGATAAGTTAATGGGATCTTCATTGGGATCCATTCAAAAACAGATATCTTATCTGCCTTGGCTTTATTATTATCAATGAAAGTTGTGATGTTAATATGAACAAAGCCTTAATCACTAAATAGTCATCTTAGAATTTTGTGAAATAAAATAAAAAATATGTTCCAAGAATTTGGACTTTTCCTGCAATCAAGGATCTATGTTTTGATACCAATTTGCCGATTTAAAATGATCAGATCAAGCCGGTATGACGTCTCTGACCTTTTACAGTAAAAAAATGTCCTGATCTAGATATCTCATCTTAATAAACCTCCTCTCAGATAAAAAAATAAATAAAAATTATTTCTATTTTCTTTCTACAAAATCAAATCTTACAGTATTTACACAGTTGCTGCTTGTAGCTTCTTACAAATCAACAGTTTACCAAAGTTCTACAGTGTGAGTATATAAAGAATGCACACTGCGGCATAATGTGGAGCTTTTGACCCACTGCAAGCTCTGACCGATCCCTATCTATCACACACTATTTATAATATTGGTGTATTCTTATGCAAAAAAGAAGCCTTCGGGCACCCCCAGTGCCTTACCCATTATATTACTGGCTTTAGCTAACCAAATACAATGGCAAAAGAAGTAAACATATACCTAACATCAGTGAAAGCAGTTTTGTTAAATCTTGTTGCACCCTTTTGTGATAGACAAGGTCTGCAAAAACCTTAAAATATTATATGTATCTTACAGATAAATATACCAACCAGGAAAGGGCTAGTGATTTTGAAAGCATTAGATGTAGCGTAGGCCACCATGTAGACATCAATAAATGGAGAAAATATGGCACCATAGGGACTGCAAAGACCAAGACAGAACTGAAAGACTTACTTCAATATTGACGAGCTGCAGAGACTTTTATTAGGAGCTGGCAAGCTGTATTTGACAATAAACTCACTTGCTCAGCGCATTTTGGGCCAATTATATGGAATATAAAAAAAGAAGTAATCTCTCAATAGACACATCTAAGTTCAAAAGGAAAGTTACCAGATCATACCAAGCAACACACAACAGAATCATGTTTTGAGAATGAATCCTTTTTGAAAATCATAATGAATCATAAAGACCATAAGTGTTATTTGTCTATAGATGAGAATACTGATATTAACACATTACCAGCAATAAACATGTACTGTAAAATGTTGATAACTACAATAAACTGCACAATAGTCTCTACAAGCTCCTTCAGTATCAAGGCAGTCCATAAATGTATAGATGTTAGGAACCCTGACTCTAACTATGGAGAGGGAATAATAAATAGTCAAATATTATTAAAACCCATCAGATGAAAATATAAAAGTTCCTTAAAAGGCAATGCAATCTACAGGCAGCATTTTATAAAGCAGGAGGAGCTGAGCAGATTAATACATAGTTTTGTGGCAAAAGATCAGTAAAACTTGTATTTTATACATTGCATTTATATATCCGCTATTTCTGACTTCATTTAACATGGGGAAGGGGTTATCAGTGACTGATCTATGTATACACACTTATACAGAGAATGCTATCAAACACTGATAACACCTTCCTCCCTGTGTACTGAGAGGTGTTCACAGGGGTGATCTTAAAAACCTAGGGGGTTTCTGGGATTTTAATATTGATGACCCTTATCGATCAGCTGGTTGAAGGGAAGGCTGCGCTCCTTGCAAGCACAGCCTTCCATTGTTTTTTATCTGCTCTCTGTCGACAGCCCAGCAGTGAGCAGGTGTAACTACAAGCCGTGCCATTCGCTTCAATGGAAAGGCTCATTCCTATACACTTGAAAAGGAACAAGCTGTCCTATTGAAATGAATAAGACAGCTTGTAGTTACACTTGCACAACGCTATTCTGTTGACAGAGAATAGGAAAATCTCCTCCACAGCATGGGAAGGAACAATCGTTATACTATTACTTGTCCCAATGCTGTCCAGTTGTTTGCTGGCAGCAGATCATGATTAGCCACCACAATCTGCCTCAGGAAAACAATAATTTTTAATCCTGTCAAAAGATTTGGATTGCCAGATGAACGAGCATCAGGTAATCAGTGGCAGTACTACACTGCCCAATCATCAGTAATGAGCCTTCATACGAACACTTGTTAGTGATGACTAGCCTGACAATTGCCTGGTGTAATACAGGCTTTAGAAAAAGCTGAGATATAAATGCATACATTTAAAGTTTTACTGAATATTTTCCCACAGAACTATATATCAATCTGCTCAGCTCCTCCTGCTCTATAACACGATGCCTGCAGATTACATTGCATTTTGTGGTGATAGCCACTCTTTTAATGGATTGTCCACTTTTTACTATTGATGACCTATCTTCGGGATAGGTCATCAGTATCAGATCGGAGGGAGTCCAACTCCCGACACCCTCGCCGATCAGCTATTTATAGAGAAAACAGCAATGTGTTCTGTGTTTATCTGCTCACCGCAGAAATTGCAGCAGTGAGCAGGTGTAATTACAAATATGGCGTCCCCATTCACTCCTATGCGATGGCTTTGTAGTGTTGTAGTAATTTCCTTACCCCGTGCTCACAAGCACGTGTATGAAGCTCCTTTTGTGTAAGGAAAGGTCGCACTATTCCAGTAATGAGATACGATGCTTCATGGTTGAGATCTGGTGAGAGACTCCCCTCTCCTCCAGACTCCTTCTTTATTTACATAGACAAAAGGGATAACAAATAGGAAGTGGGCAGGCCCAACACCTGACCACTCCCTTCAGGTACAGTACAGTCATACAGGAAGTGATGACACACACACACAGAAAGAATACCACAACATGTCTCTCAGTCACCACCAGGGGGGAATCTTGTTCAGCATCGATCAGTGATCAATGCTCAACAAGGCTCACCAGGATTCTTATGTGGGCCTACTTATAGGAACAGTGTCCCCATCTCCAGCGGTTGATCAGGCACACTGGAAATAACGAATGCACGTTCCTTTCCGTATATTGTTCTCTTAATAAATGCATCCACACCAAGCCAATAAATCTGCTCTTTGGGCGGGGGCCCTAGCTGGCGCACATACATTTCCCAAGAAAACACTGCTTGCTGCGTCTTTATATCTGCAGCAAGATATCCACTTCCAGTGGTTTACACACTGAGAGACACGATGACAATATTAGAAAACACATCATAATAAAATTTCCACAACAGTAGCATTCACTTGAACAGACAGAGCTGTCCCATAGAAGTGAATGGGATTGTCATACTTGTATTTACACCTGCCCACTAATCCAATTGCTGCCACGGGCAGGTAAACAGAACAGAGAAGGCAGCGCTCGTATGAGAGCTGCCTTCTCTTCAAACAGCTGATTGGCTGGGGTGTCGGGAGGATAGGTCATCAAGATAGGTCATCAAAAAACCCCTTTAAAGGAAATATGTCATCGGGAAATAACCTATTGTTTAAATCAAATTTTTATATCAACCGTTAGAGGACCTGACAATTTTCTTTTTTCCTCCCTGCCTTCCCAGAGCCATAACTTTTTTTTATTTTTCTGGAAAAAAAATATAATTCCACTACAGTTTTATGGATTTTGTTTTTAGAACATTCCATATGCAGTAAAACTGTCCCATGTACTTCATTCTCTGGTTCAGTATGATTACAGCAATACTACATTTATATAGTTTTTCGACTGACAAAAATAAACAAAATTGAAAAAGATGTTTTTTCTTTTATCGCCGTATTCTAACCACCATAACTTTTTTATTTGGATGTCTATAGAGCTGTGTTACTGTTAAATTTGTATGTGTGTGTGTGTGGGGGGGGGATATATACTTTTCATTAGTATCATGTTGGGGTGCGTGACTTTTTAATCACTTTTCACTCAATTATTTGGGGGGAGGTGATGTGCCAAAAATGGCAAATTGGCCATTTAGATGCCATCCCTGATGCTATTTAATGTATGGGATAAATATTTTTGTATTTTAATAGTACAGGAATTTGTGGATGAAGCAATACCTATGATGTTTATTTTTTATTATTTTAAATTTAATTTTGCGGAAAGGGGGTGATTTTTTAAAAACATTTTTAATAACTTTTTTTAAAACTTTTTTTTTAGCCCCATAGGAGACATGAACTTGCAATAATCAGATTGCCCTTTCCACACTCTAATTTGATTTTATACATTCGTGTGTGGAAAATTCAGTATAATCCAATGCAGTGATGCAACCTGCAGGCCTGCATTGGAATATGCCTGTAATCGGTGTGGTAGCCTTGTACAGGCTCAAGCCTATTACCACTAAGGAATGCCTTCCCTGATCTCAGTGAGGGAAAGATGTTCTGCCCCGGAAGCATAGCACTTCCAGGTTTTCCTCTCTCAGATTTCATGGTCACATTTGACAACAGTACCTGTGAGGTTAAATGCCTGCAAACTGCATTATTTCTAATCACATTAGCCCTGGGTGTCTATTGTGTGAAACAGCAGGGATCCATCGATTATGGAGCTCCTGAGCGGGTGCTATCTTTAAAGAGATGAAATCCACCATACATGTCATCAAGGGATTAAACATATTTTTTGGTTTGGTTATTTTTAAATTGATATAAAATATATATTTCAACAAGTATAAAAAGTTATACTTTTAATTATCCCCTTCCTGATTTTTTTATTTTTATTTTTTTCTTACTCCCTGACTTCCAGAAGCCTTTTTATTCTTATGTTCACACAACCAAATCAGGGATTGTTTTTTGCATGTCTGCTTATACTTTATTATGGCACAACTTAATATTCTATATAATATAGTGGGAAGCTGGAAGAGAATTATAAATAGGGTGGAATTAGGAAAAAAAACACAATTCCACCACAGAGTTCCCTATGCAGTAAAACTGACATGTTAAATACATTCTGCGAGTCAGTATAATAACAATGATTCCAAATGTTTACAGTTTTTCTTATGTCAACTAGAGTTGAGCGAACCCGAACTGTATAGTTCCGGTTCGTACCGAATTTTGGGGTGTTCGGGACACGGAGCCGGACCCGAACATTTTCAAAAAAGTTTGGGTTCGGGTCCATTGTTCAGCGACTTCTTCCCGCTTTCTGAAGGGCTGCACACCAGCCAATCAGCTTGCATTTTACTTATTTCCCTAAGTAGCCATCACAGCCAAGCCTACAAATGGCATGGCTGTGATTGGCCAAGTGCAGTGTGACTCAGCTTCTATTTAAGCTGGAGTCACGTAGGGCCGCACATCACTTTGCTCTGATTAGTGGCGGGATAGGATGCAGCTGCTGTGAGGGTGAGATTAGGCAGGGAAAACTCAGCAAACACCTAATCAAGTGATCGATCTACAGCTGTGAATCATTCAACTTCTGCTAGGTAATTGCTCACTGGTTTTTAGGCTGCACAGAGCGTTTTTCTGTCACTTTTTTTTTTTGGGTGATCGGCAGCCATTTTGTGTCTTGTGGTGCACCAGCACAAACTGCCACCAAGTCCATCAATCCATCAATACTAGTTTTTTTTTTTTTGCTATATCCTACATCAGGGGCTTGGTTGTGCATATTGTCACCCCTAGAAACTCAGGATAGAAATTTCTATATTTTATTGAGGGGTCAAATTCAATTGCCAAAATAGCAATACCGTAAAACAGTGGTTTCAGCTGTGGCTGGCCAAGTTTAATAGTGTCCGGCAAAGGATATATTTTTTTCTGGGGTGAAATTCAATTGCCAAAATAGCAATCCCCTAAATCTGGCATCCCAGCAGTGGTTGGACAATTTTAATAGTGTCCGTCAAAGGATATATTATTTTCTGAGATGAAATTCAGTTGCAAAAATAGAAATACAGTAAATCTGGTGTTCTAGCTGTGGCTGGACACGTAGTTTAATAGTATCCGTCAAAGGATAATTTTGTTCTGGGGTGAAATTCAATTGCCAAAATAGCAATACCCAAAATCTGGTGTTCCAGCTGTTGCAGTCCAAGTGTAAATCTGTCCGTAAAAGGGTATATTACACTCAGCGTGCATCCCCAAGTGTATTTCTTTCCAATAAAGGGTATATTATAGTAAGTGTTATAATACAGCATAATCCTTTCCATTTGCACACACTGGTTTGCATCTCTAAGTGTATTTCTTTCCGTTAAAGGGTATATTACACAAAGTATTAAAATGCAAGTGCTAAAAGCATAATCTTATATATTTTTTCACATGCTACTGTGCATCTCCAAGTGTAAATCTGTCCGTAAAAGGATACCTTTCATCCAGGGCCTAAATACTAGGGCTACAATTGATATTCCCCTAAATCTGTGATTACTGCTGTGCCTGGATTAGTGTAATACGGTACATAAATAGATAGCCAGATAGTGTTAGGTGCCCGTAAAAAAAGGCCTAAATTTGAATTCAATGCATTGGGCCAAATCATTTTTTTCTTATTGTGGTGAATGGTAACAATAAGGAAAACATCTAGTAAGGGAAGCGGACGCGGACATGGTCGTGGTGTTGTTAGTGGACCCTCTGGTGCTGGGAGAGGACGTGGCCGTTCTGCCATAGCCACACGTCCTAGTGAACCAACTAGCTCAGGTTCCAGTACCTGCCAGAATTTACAGCGATATTTGGTGGGCCCCAATGCCGTTCTAAGGATGGTAAGGCCTGAGCAAGTACAGGCGCTAGTCAATTGTGTGGCCGATAGTGGATCCAGTACGTTCACATTATCTCCCAACCAGTCTTCTGCAGAAAGCGCACAGGTGGCGCCTGAAAACCAAGCCCATCAGTCTGTCACATTACCCCCATGCATATCAGGGAAACTGTCTGAGCCTCAAGTTATGCAGCAGTCTCTTATGCTGTTTGAAGACTCTGCTGGCAGGGTTTCCCAAGGGAATCCACCTAGCCCTTTCCCAGTGGTGGAAGACATAGACTGCACTGACGCACAACCACTTATGTTTCCTGATGATGAGGACATGGGAATACCACCTCATCGGAGTCCAAAAGTCTCTGATGATGACGAAACACAGGCGCCAACTGCTGGGTCTTTTTGCAGTGTGCAGACCGAAAAGGAGGTCAGAGAGGAAGACTGTGTGGAAGACGATGCAGGGGATGATGAGGTCTTAGACCACACATGGAATGAAGGTCGTGCCACTGACTTTCATAGTTCAGAGGAAGAGGCAGTGGTGAGACCGAGCCAACAGCGTAGCAAAAGAGGGAGCAGGGGGCCGAAGCAGAAAAGCCGCCGCCAAGAGAGTTCGCCTGCTACTGGCCACCGCCACCAGGGACCGAGCACCCCAAAGGCAGCTTCAAGGAGTTCCCTGGCATGGCACTGCTTCAAACAATGTGCTGACGACAAGAGTGGTTTGCACGCTGTGCCATCAGAGCCTGAAGCGAGGCATTAATGTTCTGAACCTTAGCACAACCTGCATGACAAGGCATCTACATGCAAAGCATGAACTGCAGTGGAGTAAACACCTTAAAAACAAGGAACTCACTCAGGCTCCCCCTGCTCCCTCTTCTGCTGCTGCCTCGGCCTCTTTCTCTGCCTCGGGAGGAATGTTGGCACCTGCCGCCCACCAAACAGAGGATGTGCCACCGACACCACCACCTGCGTCACCAAGCATCTCCACCATGTCACACGGCAGCATTCAGCTCTCCATCTCACAAACCTTGGAGAGAAAGCGTAAATTCCCACCTGCCAACCCTCGAGCCCTGGGCCTGAATGCCAGCATTTCTAAACTACTGGCCTTTGAAATGCTGTCATTCAGGCTGGTGGACACAGACAGCTTCAAACAGCTGATGTCCATGGCTGTCCCACAGTATGTTGTTCCCAGCCGCCACTACTTCTCCAAGAGAGCCGTGCCTTCCCTGCACAGCCAAGTATCTGATAAAATCAAGTGTGCACTGCGCAACGCCATCTGTGGCAAGGTCCAACTAACCACAGATAGGTGGACCAGTAGGCACGGCCAGGGACGCTATATCTCCCTAACTGCACACTGGGTAAATGTAGTGGTGGCTGGGCCCCAGGCGGAGAGTTATTTAGTGCACGTCCTTCGCCAAGGATCGCAGGGCATCATTCTTTGCCTCCTGTAGCCTCCTCCTCCTCTTCTTGCACCTGCTTATTCAGTCAGCCAAACACCTTCACCACCAACTTCAGCACAGCCCGGGGTAAACGTCAGCAGGCCGTTCTGAAACTCAAATGTTTGGGGGACAGGCCCCACACCGCGCAGGAGTTGTGGCGGGGTATTGAACAACAGACCGAAAAGTGGTTGCTGCCGGTGGGCCTCAAGCCCGGCCTAGTGGTGTGCGATAATGGGCGAAATCTCGTCGCAGCTTTGGGACTAGCCCGTTTGACACATATCACTTGCCTGGTGCATGTGCTGAATTTGGTGGTGCAGAAGTTCATTCACAACTACCCCATGTCATAGCTGCTGCATAAAGTGCGGGCCGTCAGTGCGCGCTTCCGGCCTTCACATCCTGCCGCTGCTCGCCTGTCTGCGCTACGGCGTAACTTCGGCCTTCCCGCTCACCGCCTCATATGCGACGTACCCACCAGGTGGAACTCCACCTTGCACATGCTGGAGAGACTGTGCAAGCAGCAGCAGGCCATAGTGGAGTTTCAGCTGCAGCACGCACGCCACCAATGACTGGGCTACAATGCGAGACCTGTGTGCCCTGTTGTGTTGTTTCGAGTACTCCACCAACATGGCCAGTGGCGATGATGCCGTTATCAGCGTTACAATATCACTTCTATGTCTCCTTGAGAAAACACTTAGGGCGATGATGGAAGAGGAGGTGGCCCAGGAGGAGGAGGAAGAGGGGTAATTTTTAGCACTTTTAGGCCAGTCTGTTAGAAGTGCCTCAGAGGGAGTTTTTTTGCAAAATCAGAGGCCAGGAACAAATGTGGCCAGCCAGGGCCCACTACTGGAGGACGAGGAGGATGAGGAGGAGGTGAAGGAGGATGAGGAGGAAGCATGTTCACAGCGGGATGACACCAACGCAGCTCGGACCCATCACTGGTGCGTGGCTGGGGGTAAACAGAGGACGATGACGATACGCCTCCCACAGAGGACAGCTTGTCCTTACCTCTGGGCAGCCTGGAACACATGAGCTACTACATGCTGCAGTGCCTGCACAACGACAGCAGAGTTGCCCACATTTTAACGTGTGCGGACTACTGTGTTGCCACCCTGATGGATCCCGGTACAAAGACAATGTGCCCACCTTACTTCCTGCACTGGAGCGTGATAGGAAGATGCGCGAGTATAAGTGCACGTTGGTAGACGCGCTACTGAGAGTATTACCAAATGTCACTGGGGAACAAGTACAAGCCCAAGGCGAAGGCAGAGGAGGAGCGAGAGGTCGCTAACGCAGCTGTGTAACGTCTAGCTCCTCTCAGGGCAGGGTTAGCATGACAGAGATGTGGAAAAGTTTTGTCACTACACCACAGCTAACTGCACCACCACCTGATACGGAACGTGTTAGCAGGAGGCAGCATTTCACTAACATGGTGGAACATTACGTGTGCACACCCCTCCATGTACTGACTGATGGTTCGGCCCCATTCAACTTCTGGGTCTCCAAATTGTCCACGTGGCCAGAGCTAACCTTTTATGCCTTGGAGGTGCTGGCTTGCCCGGCGGACAGTGTTTTGTCTGAATGTGTATTCAGCACGGCAGGTGGCGTCATTACTGACAAACGCAGCCGCCTGTCCACAGCTAACATGGACAAGCTGACGTACATAAAAATTAACCAGGCATAGATCCCACAGGACCTGTCCATCCCTTGTGCAGAATAGACATTTATAACTGCCTCCCCTTAACCATATACTCTTGTAATCCAGGGCACTTCTTTATTGAATCCTCTTTTTTAATTTTACCATTATTTTGCGGGGCAACCCAAAGTTGAATGAAACTCTCCTCCGTCTGGGTGCCAGGGGCCTAAATATCTGAAAGTGGCCTTCTCCATTGGTGGATGACATGAAGCCTGATTCTCTGCTTTAGGACCTCTTTCCTCTGTCTGGGTGCTGGGGCCTAAATATCTAAAAGTGGCCTTCTCCGTTAGTGGGTGACATGATGCCTCTTTTGCTGCTATGGGGACTCTCTCCTCTGTCTTGGTGTCAGGGGCCTAACTTTCACGTACTTGCTTGCTGTCTTGGTGGCAGACACAAAAATACTTTTTCAGGGCCCCCTCAACAATATTATACAATTAAATTATAGACAGTGGCAGTATAGACAGTGTAGAAAGCGGATGGAAAATAAACCCAAACAGCCTCACACCCTACACACTCAACACCCCCACCCCCCCTTTCACTCAAACCATTAACAAACTATTTACAAATTTACTTAAAAACATATTAAAATAACTATAAGGCAGCTAAACCAACCATATCAAGAAACAAAACTATATACACGCCTTATCCTTAACTTAAGGCAACCAAATACAAGTGGCTCGGAGGGTAGGTATCTGCACCAGCATAGGCCCTGGCCTGGAACACAATTGTCCAGCCAGGGCACAGTTCTGGAGGACGAGGAAGAGGAGAAGGAGGAACGTTGGGGGATACAGAGGACACAGACGATATACCTCCCTCAAACCACTGATTTATGGTATTGCTATTTTGGCAATTGAATTTCACCCCAGAAAAAATGTATCCTTTGACGGACAGTGTTAAACTTAGCCAGCCACAGCGGGAACACCAGATTTAGGTGATTGCTATTTTGGCAATTGAATTTCACCCTAGAACACAATCTATCCTTTGACGGACATTATTAAACTTAGCCAGCCACAGCTGGGACACCAGATTTAGGGGATTGCTATTTTGGCAATTGAATTTCACCCCAGAAAAAAATATATCCTTTGCCAGACAGCAGACAGTATTACACTTGGCTAGCCACAGATGGAACACCAGATTTAGGGGATTGCTATTTTGGCAAGTGAATTTCACCCCTCAATAAAATATAGAAATTTATATCCTGAGTTTCTAGGTGTGACAAACCAGCCTAAAAACCAGTGAGCAATTAACTAGCAGAATTGGAATGATTCACAGCAGCTGCATCCTATCCCTACACTAATCATAGCACAGTGACGTGTGGCGCCACGTGACTCCAGCTTAAATAGAGGGTGGGTCACATGCTGCATTTGACCAATCACAGCCATGCAAATAGTAGGCATGGCTGTGATGGCCTCTTGGGGCAAGTAGTATGACGCTTGTTGATTGGCTGCTTTGCAGGCTTTTAAAATGCGCCATAGAAATCTTTTACGTAAATGTTCGGGTTCCGGTCCGTGTCACGAACAACCCAAACTATACAGTCTACAATCCTAGTGAATCACAAGGGGTATATAAAAGAAGAAGTGGTGGATGCTGCCAATGTACAGACCCCTCTGATAAATGGTGCCAGACGCCTAGGTGGAAGTAAGAACCACTTGGAGCTGTAGGACCCTATCGCAGAATCCGTACAGTTAGAGAGACATCATTGGGATGCAAACCCACCAAAATCCAGAATTAATGCAATCAGTATCTCTTTATTTATAAACTTGCTCAAAGAGGATAGCTTGTCCTTGCCTCTGGGGAGCCTGGCAGACATGAGCGACTACATGCTGCAGTGCCTGCGCAACGACCGCCCAGTTACTGCCACATTCTAACTTGTGCTGATTACTGGGGGAGGGGGCCCCATTCAAACATTTGCTGTGGTGCCCAATCATTTCTAGCTACGCCATTGGGTCTGCCCCATTCACCTTCTGGGTCATCAAATTGGGCACATGTCCTGAGGTTGCCCTTTACGCCTTGGAAGTGCTGGCCTACCCTGCAGCCACTGTATTGTCTGAACGTGTGTTTAGCATGGCAGGAGGTGTTATCACAGACAAGCACAGCCGCCTGTCCGCAGACAATGTGGGTAAGCTTTCGTTTATTAAAAAGAGCCAGGCATGGATCCCACAGGACTTTTTTGTACATTATGCAGAATAGACATGTATACCGGCCTCACGCAACCATTGTTATACTACTGTGAACTTACACTTTGTTTTATTTTTTATATTTTCCCAATTTTTTGGGGTCTACACTAATTTATTTTAAAAAAAATGTAAAATAAAAAAACTGTTATTGGCGACTACCTTTAGCTTCAGAACCCAAAAAGGCTTTATTTCATGCAAGAATGTAACCGCCAATTGTAAGTTCCCTGTGAGTTATGCAGTGCAGAGGTTTGTACCTGGCAAAAATGGTAATATTTCACCCAACAATTTAAAATCTATCCTTTGCCGGTGTCACCCCCAGAGTTTTGAGGTGTTCTCACAACTCTGTTTCTCCGCCCCTGTGATGATGTCACTACCAGAGTTTTGAGGCGTTCTCACAGCTCTGTTCCTCCGCCCCTGTGATGAGGTCTTTACTTTCAGTTTCTCTCCTCCCAGCTGTCCCTCCTGTGATTGATTCCTCTTCCTATAAAACACCCCTCTTCCTGTTTAATCGTGCGGATTATATTTCTTATCTGAGTTGTGTCAGCCGCTGGAGTATCTACACTTGTGTGGTCTCTTTACACTGGACCTGAGTTCTGCTGAAGCAAGTAACATCGGATATTGTCTGCTGAGTTTGGATCTGTCTTCACTCCTGCTGCAGCTCCTACAGATAAGTTTGCAGACATTGTGTGTTTTGGTTTGTTTGCTGACTGGATCCAAGGCGACCCCGGTTCCGTCCGTGTTCTGAGCAGGGCGTCGGTGGCCGTGCCCCTCCCACTATTATAGGGGTTTCAGCTGTCACCAGCCTTAGGTACGCGGGCATGCCACGACCCACCATCAGGGTCTGGGCATGGGCATAGCAGCATAGAGAGAGCTCTTAGGGTCTGACAGGGGTCACCCTTTATGCTCCCTAGTTTGGGTCCAGTCAGCAGCTTCAGCACTGTTTATGCTCCTGTTGTTCACATATACCCGTGACAGCCAGACAGTATTAAACTAGGCCAGCCACAGCTGAAACCACTGATTTACAGTATTGCTATTTTGTCAATTGAATTTCACCCCAGAACAAAATCTATCCTTTGCCGGACAGTATTAAACTTATGTGATAAACAAAAGAAAGGGGGCACACTCAGATGGAAGCACTTAAATGACCCAAATGGACAATTTATTAAAACATATATAAAAATATATAAAAATAACTACACATAAAAACATACACGAATGGCCCTATCCCGCATTAGTACCTATATAACCTGTACTAGTTATACACCGTCTAAAGAGCGAATAGATAACATATGCCAGATAGCCCGATGCTGGTGGATGCAACCTATATCGGCTATGCACCTTAATGTATGTTTCAGACAGTCAGTCCCATGGGAAAATGCACTGGGGTATGCGAAAGCCGTTTGGCATTTTGTCCACTCGAATATATAGCCGCTCCTAAAGCGTAATCCAGATACAGTCCAATAATGCGAGCGACTGTCTCTCCGTCAGTCAAGCACTTAATGCAGCTCAGGGGTATCCGTCACATTCCCCATACATGCACACTTGTAAAGCAAAACTACCACAGGAGCAGGGTCTTACCCTTTTTCGCCGACCCTCTGCAGCGCTGATCCCAGGCGGCCACACACCAGCGGCGTCCCACGTGGTGTGTTGGACCTCGGCGTGGCAAGCCACGTGACCTGGTTGCTTGGAAACCGGATGACGCTCTGATGACGTCACTAGTAAGGGACGATTTTCACCGGATCCAGACTTTTGAGATTTTCTTTCTTTATCCCTTTATCTGTGGGGATTATTCTTGCTGCTGGACTGATGAGTGGAACGTTCACTCCTTTACGCCAGATGTGTTTCGAGGTGCTGTACCTCTTCCTCAGTGGAGCTCTTTGGCTCCTATTTCAAGTAAAGCAAGACATAATCCTGTCTTGACAGTTTACTATTGCAGTCTAAGGGAAAATTTCTATTAAGCCCTGATAGGAACTTTACTATGGCAGGCCTTGGAGCCTTAAGAAGGCTTCAGGCTCCCATAGCAACTAGGAATGGGCAAAGCGAGTTTTAGATCGCTTTGCTCAAAACTTTGGTTTAATAATGTACATAGATCCGTTTCCATACAGCATTAAATGTAAGGCCTCCGATGAGACAAAGTGAGTTATTCACGAAGTCTCGCGAAACTTCAGTGAATAACTTCGGGATTTGATTTTTCAATTTTAAAATTTGGATCTGAAGTCAGCTTTGGTTCCGAGGTATAAGCTGGTACCAAAGCTAACTTTGGATACCTATTTTAAATTAGTTTTTCAGTTTAATAATCAAATACCAAAGTAACTCACTTTGTCTCGTTGGAAGCCATACATTTTAATGCTGTACAGAGACGGATCTCCATACAGCTTTAAACCGAAGTGTTGACCGAATCGACTTCGGATGTAATAGCAACCAAACAGCTCTCATGACGTTGCAGTGGGGGGAAGGCTTTTGGGCATTGCCACCAGGAGCGGTAAAAAACTACTCATATGTCTATGATCAAAGTTGTCTCTGATCACTGACTTCACCACCGGGTTTTTGCTGTGTAAGACAGCAGGCACCTCCTGACTGGTGCTCCCTCACGATCTTTAAAGACTTGAACTTGAACATGTTCACCAGATGATGAGAAAGGCATAAATGTAACTGAAAAATGTGAAACATTTTTAGTACTGACCATGTGACTTTATAGCCTGTAGCTTGCATTATAAACTGGCAGGTATTGAAAACGATGGTTCTAAATTCAGGCGCAGTGTTGTCATGCATATTTTTTTGTGGATCTCATTCATAAAGTACATGGATGATCAAAATCGTGAAGTGATACTTTGATAATTCCTATATTTTTACCATAACTTAGTTCTCTATATTTGAATATGCTCATACTAGGTACATAATTAAATTAAAATATTATGCTTCTTTGTTTTATTGCAATCACTACAACTAGACTTATTTAAATTCCTGTCAGCATGCATTTATACCTGGCCAGCCTCCAATTACAAGTATGATAATTGCTTTCTTTTATTCAACTCTTGCGATCCTCATTTCACTCCTGAAGTTGTAGTTAGCAATGGGGATTGACTTTACAATTAGATTAAAATAAGCCCACATCTTTCTTAGAACGCTCATCATGCATTGCAGGAGTCAGTGATCTGGAAAGAGAGGCTCCTGTAAACATCACAGTATAAGATTAAATTCTAAATAAGATTTTTTTTGTCCGTATAGCATTCCATGATTTAGCACTTCAGGTGTCATTTAATTCTTGACCTTTTACATTCAGAATGACCTTATGCCTCTCAAGGGTCTTTGCATTATCATCTTATATTAATCAGCGACATATCAAGTAGAATGATTTCTAGAAAATCCTGCTCTTATTCTACAAATGCATACTTACATTTTCTCTTCTCCTCTGCCACCCTCAACAAGACCTTTTAACCCATATTATCCATATCTCTTCAAGGATCCCAAAGTATTATGAACTAGTAGTTGAACAACCAGCTTCCACATAAAAGAAGATAACTTTTAATTCTGTAATGGACACTTTTAGTCATGATAGATAGTCATGTAGATATTAAACATAAATGCATATAGTAGTTAGTTATGCTTCATGGTGAATTATACACCATAGTAACTGATCATACAAACATATTTATTCTAAGTGGATTGATCTTTAAATTTCAGGAAAGCTCTTAACATTTTTAATATCTACTTATACTATATTGTGTTATTAATACCCGACTACTCATATAACTTTTTGTCTACAATTTAACGTACATGCCAGGAAAAGCTTCCAACATATCTAATAAACAGAGAATATGACAAATGCCTAATAGTGGCATCCATCACCCAGGGTCTATGATGGAAAATAAGGTTTTCAATTGCTTTTTATTATGTATCCATTAAAAAGATGTCATATCCTGTGGGTCGTGCATTATTAGGCATCTGTCATAGTCTACATTTAATGGATACCTCAAAGAGCAAGAGCTTTTTCTATCATTAAAAGGGTTTTCTGGAATTTAGATACTGATAACCTACCCTCAGGATGGATCATCAATATCAGATCTGTAGGGATCCTCATTCAAAACTTTGTAGTTTCCGGCGCTGGTGTACTACAACTCAGCTCTCAATAAAGTAGCCATGAAGTAGCCAGAAACTGCATACACAGTGGATAGAGCAGCTTCTGACTCCATCACTGTATAGTTTCTAGTGTTAGTGGCTGCCCAAAATGGCTGATTGGTGGGGTTGCTGGGTGCTTTGATGACCTATCTAACTTTAACTGTTGTGAAGCAATTATTTATTAATATATTTTTTTAATTAATTATTTAAAATTATTATAGTTAACATTACATTGGACCAGAGGCACTCCTAACCAAAGAAATATTTTTTTAAATGTTTTGAATCACAACTATTTTGAGAATCCCCAGAAGCCCCGAAACTAATTGAAGCCTACTGTAGGTCAAATATTAAAGTTAATTTACACAAAACATTTTACAGCTAAAAACTATATAGGAGATCATAAATTCTGAACATCCCATTTCAAACTCCACAGGGGAGTTCTCTTTACAGAAAGAAGGCTGCTCTAGTAAAATATTTCCTTGCACAATAGCATCATCTGAAATATTGTAAACTGATATTAGCAAATAGTGGACACATATAACTATAGGTGGGAAAATAACTTGTTTATAAGCTAATTTGAAACTTTTGTTAAAGAGCATCTGTCAGCAGATTTGAACCCATGAAACTCCATGACCTGTTGCATGTGCGCTTGGCAGCTAAAGGGATCTGTGTTGGTCCCATGTTCATATGTGCCTGCATTGCTAAGAAAAATTATATTTTAACATGTGCCAATGAGCAAAATACTGTATTAATGCTAAAACCTAAAATTGCTTGTTTTCCATACTAACGATTACCACAATCTATACAACAGCTTAATCCATGATTGGATACTAATATGTTCTTGCTATCTTGTCTATCCAGCAGTATCTTGGGCTCTGTAAACTGTTCATGTTGCTGCTTTAATCTCACATAGTCTGATACTTTGCATCACAAGGCATAAAATCTATGTAGATGCACTGTGGCAAACATAACAAGATTAGTTGCAGATGGAGGCAAGGGAGAAATCAAAAAACTGCTCTTTTGAGTCCAGAATGCTATTTACAGTGCCTCACAAAAGTATTCAACTCACTTGGTGTTTCCTGTTTTGCTGCATTACAGCCTGGAATTAAAATGGACTTGACAAAATAGTCCAGATTGTTACAGTGGGATGAAAAAATTACTTTTACACCCCTACATAAGGTCTAGCCTCTGGTCACATAATCTTTCAAAATCTGTGAATAAAAAGTAATATACAACTTGCAATGTTCATATAACCATGAAGATAATTCCAAACAGGAAAGGGCAGATTGGCCATAGACCCTACAGGGAATCTTCCTGGTTCGGACGACACTCAGAGGGCCACCCATATTAATTTGAAGCTCTCTGTGGTACTTCTGTACCTTCCTGGGGGCCATGGACACCTTCCTGAATTCAATTGTATCGCTGTCCACAGGTGATACAGTTGAATATTGCAGCGCAGCCTTCCGCCTCATAGGCCACAGGTAATGTAAGGCAGTGTACAACTGGTGCAGATACACAGAGAAATCCTGTAGAAGGGGCAACTTGGAACAGGACTTAGGGATTTCATTTGTTTCTCCTTTTTTTGACCACTTATGGAGCATACTATAGGGGTCATTATTTGGTGAAGTCCAGGCAGCATACAGAAGTTAGGCCTGACTTGCTGCTGTGGCCCACATTTCACCTCCTAAGGAGGACAGAATTTGGCAGCCATCGATGGCCACCACAGAGGGACAGCTTCTAGGGAGGTATTTTGTATTGCACGCTGGTATTGCTGACTCTGCCTACTTGTGTTTCATAGTTAATATGGTTAAAAAAGACATAAGTCCATCAAATTCAACCAAGGGATAGGTAGGGATGCATATTTTAAAAACGTGTGAGAGTGAGATTGCTACACATTTTCAAAGCATTAATGTAATTTACATTTAAGAATTCATCCTTTTTAAGACTGTCCACTGTTCCTGCTGTGACTGTGTCCTGAAGTAGACTATTCCACCTATTTAAAGTTCTTACAGCAATTAATTCTTGATGCCTCTGGAGACTGAACTTTTTCTTCTCCACATGGAGGCAGTGTCCCCTTATCTTTTGAGGGGATTTGACATGGAACAGCTTTTGCCATATTTTTGTATGGTCCATTTATATATTTGTATCAGTTAATCATGGTCCCCCTTAGACTTCTCTTCTCAAGACTAAATAAATGTAATTCTTTTAATCTTTCCTCATAACTAAGATGCCACTTATGAGTTTAGTTGCTCTCCCTTGTACTTTTTCAAGCTATATGGCATAGTTTCTTAATGCCCAGAATTTAGCTGAATATTCCAGATGAGGCCGCATCACAGCTTTGTAAAGTGGTAACATTACATCCCTGTCCCACGACTCCATGCCTTGTTTAATACATGACAATATTCTGCTAGCCTTAGAAGCATATGATTTACATTGTATGCTATTATTTAATCTATGACCTACAAGTACACCCAAATCCTTCTCTTTCTGTCAACTTTCTGTCCCACTTTCTGTCAACTTGGACCCACCTACAAAATGGTGGCACCTATCAGACATTGGGGGCATATCCTAGCGACATGCTCCCAAAGTCTGAGATGAGATAACCCCTTTAATGCATCTTCTGCTCTGGAAAAATGCCTGATCAATAGGTTTTAGTTAGCTAGTTTCCTGTGAAGGTGCACATTTGTCTTGTTTTCCTGTCCATGTACCCAATTCTGCTTGCTTCAGGGTTTGATCAATCACTTGAATCCAGAGGGAAAAAAACAGGCTGATTCTGAGAACTCGATTTAAAGCAGACATATAACGTGAGTTTGAGCGGCGCGTGTTTGATTAAATGTGTGTTTGTATAAGTGTGTGACTTAAGATTAAGTGACTTCAGAGTCAGGGACTTCAGGGGGGACTGCAATTAGTCAGTTTCTTATTACTACATTATATTGTATTTTTCACTTTTCTGTAATCCCCATTTAGTATGTGTTGCACAATTGACAACGCCGTCCAGTGCACATCTTGTATGAAGTATGCAGTCCTGGAACAGCCGTTCGAGGGTGTATATCTTTGTTTAAAATGTGAGCAAATTACCCGTTTGGAATCGCAAATCGAGTCTCTAAACAGGCGAGTTGCAACACTGAGAGGCATTAAGAATTTGCAAAAGAGTTTGCTTCTCACCGAGCAAGCACTCTATGGAGCAGATAAGGGGGAGAGTGACAGTAAGGAGGCGTAGGAAAGTGAGGTAGCTAGCTTGGTAACAGTTAGAAAACAGGGTAGAGGGAAGGGTGCCAGGGAGGCTAGCCCTGATCTGTCACACCCCAACAAGTTTGCACATTTGGCAAATGAGGGGGATGTCAGTTTAGGGACAGCACTTCTGCAGCAGGACACTTCCTCTGCCAGTCAAGGGAATGTTGGCTCCAGTAAGCAGGGGAACAGGAGAGCAGGGCAGGCCAGACAGGTGCTGGTAGTGGGAGACTCCATTATTAGGGGAACAGATAGGGCAATCTGTCACAAAGACCGTGATTGCCGAACAGTGTTCTGTCTTCCCGGCGCTAGAGTTCGACACATCGTGGATCGTGTTGACAGATTACTGGGAGGGGCTGGAGAAGATCCAACGGTCATGGTCCATATCGGAACCAATGACAAAGTTAGGGGTAGGTGGAGCGTCCTTAAAAACTGATTTCAGGGATTTAGGTCAAAAGCTTAGGGCAAGGACCTCAAAGGTAGTATTTCCCGAGATACTGCCTGTACCAAGAGCCACACAAGAAAGGCAGTGGGAGATTAGGGAGGTTAACAAGTGGCTCAAGAACTGGTGTAGGAAGGAGGGGTTTGGGTTCCTGGAGAACTGGGCCGACTTTTCTGTCAGCTACAGGCTCTATCGTAGGGACGGGCTGCACCTCAATGGGGAAGGGGCAGCTGTGTTGGGGAGAAAGATGGTGAGAAGGTTGGAGAAGTGTTTAAACTAGGGACTGGGGGGAGGGTACTTACGTTATGGGGGGGGGGAGATAGTGCAGATAGATACCGGGGGAAAGGTAATGGGACTGGGGGAGGAATAGAAGGAGGGACTAAAACAGTTCAGAAGGAAAGGTGTAGGGTTAAAAATATACAAAAACCTCTTAATTGTATGTACACTAATGCCAGAAGCCTGACTAACAAAACTGGGGAACTGGAATTACTGATGTGTGAGGAGGACTATGATAGTGGGAATAACTGAGACATGGCTGGATGACAGCTATGACTGGGCAGTTAATGTACAGGGTTACAGTCTGTTTAGAAAGGATCGTCAAAACCTGAGAGGGGGAGGGGTCTGCCTTTATGTAAAGTCCTATCTAAAGCCCACAGTCCGAGAAGATATAAGTGAGGGACATGAACATGTGGAGTCACTGTGGGTAGAGATACATGGAGCCAAAAACAATAATAAATTACTAATAGGAGTTTACTATAAACCACCTAATATACAAGTGTCCACAGAAAATCTATTACTAAATGAGATAGATAAGGCTGCAAATCATAATGAAGTCGTTATTATGGGGGACTTCAACTACCCAGATATAGACTGGGAAACTGAAAGCTGTACATCGCATAAAGGAAACAGGTTCTTGGCAATAACCAAAGACAATTTACTTTCCCAACTGGTTCAGGACCCGACTAGAGTGATGGCCATACTGGACTTAGTATTAACCAAGACCTGACAGAACAACAGATGTGCAAATTGGGGACACCTGGGAAATAGTGACCATACAGTAATAACCTTCAATTATCATTCAAAAGAGCATTTCTATAGGGAGGAACAAAAATACCAAACTTCAAAAAAGCTAAATTTAGCCAACTAAGCGAGGCCATAGGCCGAACTAACTGGGACAAAGTCTTCAAAAACAAAAATACAGCCACAAAATGGGAGATCTTTAAAAGCATCCTAAATTCTCATTGTGAGAGGTACATACCGTATGGGAAAAAAAGGCTAAGGAACAAAAAGAAACCAATGTGGATAAATAGAAATGTAAAGAAAGCAATAAATGACAAAAAGAAAGCATATAAATCACTAAAACAGGAGGGTAGCGAGGAAGCACTGAAAAACTATAAGGAAAAAAATAGAACATGTAAAAAACAAATAAAAGCGGCCAAACTAGAGACCGAGAGATTAATTGCCAAAGAGAGTAAAACTAACCCAAAAATTTTCTTCAATTATATAAATGTTAAAAAGTATAAATCTGAAGGTGTCGGCCCTTTAAAGAGTAATGAAGGGGGAGTTGCAGAGAGCGATGAGGAGAAAGCAAAGCTGATAAATATTTTTTTCTCCAATATATTCACTGAGGAAAATAAACTGTCAGATGAAATGCTGAATGTAAAAATAAATCACCCATTAAAAGTGTCCTGTTTGACCCAAGAAGAAGTACAACAGAGATTTAAAAAGATTAAAATAGACAAATCGCCAGGACTGGATGGCATACACCCCCGTATCCTAAGGGAATTAAGTAATGTCATAGCCAGACCCTTATTTCTGATATTTGCGGACTCTATACTGACAGGGAATGTCCCACAGGATTGGCGCATAGCAAGTGTGGTGCCAATATTCAAAAGGGGTCCAAAAACAGAGCCCGGAAACTATAGGCCGGTAAGTTTAACATCTGTTGTGGGGAAAATGTTTGAAGGTTTTCTGAGAGATTCTATCTTAGAGGATCTCAAGGGAAATAAGCAAATAATGCCATATCAGCATGGCTTCATGAGGGATCAGTCATGCCAAACGAATTTAATCAGTTTCCATGAGGAGGTAAGTTCTAGACTTGACAGCGGCGAATCAATGGATGTCGTATATCTGGACTTCTCCAAAGCATTTGACACTGTACCACATAAAAGGTTAGTATATAAAATGAGGATGCTCGGACTGGGAGAAAATGTCTGTAAGTGGGTAAGTAACTGGCTGAGTCACAGAAAACAGAGGGTGGTTAATAACGGTACACACTCAGATTGGGCAACTGTCAATAGCGGGGTACCTCAGGGGTCAGTACTAGGCCCTATTCTTTTCAATATATGTATTAATGATCTTGTAGAAGGCTTGCATAGTAAAATATCAATTTTTGCAGATGACATTAAACTTTGTAAAGTAATTAACACTGAAGAGGACAATATACTGCTACAGAGGGATCTGGATAGATTGGAGGCTTGGGCAAATAAGTGGCAGATGAGGTTTAACACTGACAAATGTAAAGTTATGCACATGGGAAGGAATAATGCAAGTCACCCGTACATACTAAATGGTAAAACACTCAGTAACACTGACATGGAAAAGGATCTAGGAATTTTAATAAACAGCAAACTAAGCTGCAAAAACCAGTGTCAGGCAGCTGCCGCCAAGGCCAATAAGATAATGGGTTGCATCAAAAGGGGCATAGACGCCCGTGATGAGAACATAGTCCTACCACTTTACAAATCGCTAGTCAGACCACACATGGAGTACTGTATACAGTTCTGGGCTCCTGTGAACAAGGCGGACATAGCAGAGCTGTAGAGGGTTCAGAGGAGGGCAACTAAAGTAGTAACTGGAATGGGGCAACTACAGTACCCTGAAAGGTTATCAAAATTAGGGTTATTTACTTTAGAAAAAAGATGACTGAGGGGAGATCTAATAACTATGTATACATATATCAGGGGTCAGTACAGAGATCTCTCCCTTCATGTATTTATCCCCAGGATTGTCACTGTGACGAAGGGACATCCTCTGCGTCTGGAGGAAAGAAGGTTTGTACACAAACATAGAAGAGGATTCTTTACGGTAAGAGCAGTGAGACTATGGAACTCTCTGCCTGAGGAGGTGGTGTTGGTGAGTACAATAAAGCAATTCAAGAGGAGCATGGATGTATTCCTGGAGTGTAATAATATTTCAGGTTATAGCTACTAGAGATGGGTCGTTGATCCAAGGAGTACTTCTTTTCTCTGGATCAACTTGCAGGATGACAGGCCGAACTGGATGGACAGATGTCTTTTTTCGGCCTTATGTACTATGTTACTATGTTAATTCCTAGCCAGATCAGTTCATATTCCTTGCTCTAACTGTATGCTACCTGAACTGACTATTGGACTGTGTACTGGATTGTTCATACACTACCTTCCCTGACCTGGCTTTCTTTCCTGATTATGGTTTTGACTGAGCCTTTAGGGCCCTGCATCAGTGTCTCTTGCTCCCTGTGGGTCAGTCACTGAACTGAGACCAATCTAGGAGGTAGCAGTGTGGTCATTCAAATGCAGTGGAGTACAGCTCTCTGTATAGGGATTAAAAGGTAAATAACAGGGGGCTGTCAGGATAATGCCCTTAGGAGTAGCTACAAGCTAAAAATGTTCAGTGACACAATGGATCCACATTTACTTCAAGAACATTACTTACTAAGAATCAATCAGAATCAGCATATTGGACATTATAGAGTAGTACTGAACAACTACTGATGTGAATAAAGCAATTGTGGTGAGATAGTAAACTTAATATTGCTAAATCATTCCTGTTCCAGTAGCCTGTTCCAGCAGGCAAGCTGGTCTGCCTGGTCTGTGTACACTTCCTGTATCCTTCTCCCGACTCCCTAGACTTCAATGGAATGAGGTAATCTGTTCTTTCAGGGAGAAGACAGCCTGTCTTGGTCTCGCAAGATGATTTACTTATAACTTTCAGAGAATTAAAGTTTAGAAAGGGGACTGAGGGCAAGAAAAAGCTGACAACTCTAGAAAAAGGCACTTTTTCAACATTTCTTGTAATACCCTGAACTATTGATGTATGCAAAGTTGTTAGAAAGTATAGTGATCATTTAAATTCACTTAATGGAACTAAGCTGTTAGAAAAAGTAAATAAATAAATAAATTAATAATGCAAAAGAAAAACAGATTAACAAAATTTTTCATCCCTATAACAACCAGTACAATAAAGATAATCCATTGCTTAAGATAAAAAAAAAAACTGCTGTAATATAGTACATTACAAAAAATGGCAGAATTTTTTTCAATCCACCTTGAATGAAACTGAATATGAATAAATTGCTACCTCCAAAATATTTCTGAAACCACCCTGTCCCACAAACAAAAAGTTTGGGCTAAGTGGAAAACAACAGGATTAAATAACATGTTGAAAGTTACATGACATATACATCCAGAGAGCGTGACTGGTGCTGTGCTTAGCACTATTCAATTATCCTATGAATTCATCCCTTATTTTCACCTGTTCGGTGTCCTTGTTGATAATTGAATGCCAGGAGGCATATACTGCATTTGGAAATTCTTCAGACCATTTCACTTTTTTTCGCATTTTGTTATGTTATGGCCTTGTGCTAAAGTAAAATTCAAGTTTTACCCCACCACTCTGCATTCAATATCCCATAATGAGCAAGTGAGGACAGAATTTCAGAGTTTTTGCCAATTTATTAAAGGGGTTGTCACAGAACCCGTCGATCAGCTGTTTGAAGAGAAGGCCGCGCTTGTATAAGCACCGCATTCCCTTCATTGCTTACCTGCTCACTATCGCAACCGCAGCGATGAGCAAGTGTAATTGCACCTAAGCCATCCCATTAACTTCTATGGGACGGCTCCTTCCTGTTCATGTGAATAGCCGTCCCACAGAAAGAGCCATCTTATAGGGGTTTTGAGTGCAGAATGATGAGGAAAAACTGAATTTTTTTTAAATTACTTTAGCCCAAGACCACAACATAAAAATGTAAAAAAGTGAAATGGTCTGAAGACTTTCGGAATGATCTATAACTGTCACATGTTTAGTCCTATTCAGTAAGGGTAAAGATGAATTACACTGGACATACTGCATATGATACACCTTTTAAATGTGTAGACAGAGGAGCTGTACTGGTATCACTTTGTGGAATGGAATAGAATTGTATACTTATGTATATTAGAAAATGGTAGGGATCTCCACAGTATTTGTAAGGCTAGCTTCACATCTCCATATTTCATTCCGGCAGGCTGTTCCGTCAGAGAACAGATTTGGCACTGTCTGATGTGAACGGAATGTCCACCGTCCCTATAAAATAATAATGGAGTCTGGCAGATATTCCGTTCACATCTGGCTGACTATCAAAAAACTTGCGACACACACACTGCTGCATGCTGCGGTTTGTGTCCAGACGATCCACCGCTTTTCTGCTGGAACACGCAACCGGAACACTGCCTTAGTTAAATAAAATCATGTTGTAAAAAATTGAAATACTTAAGGGGTTGTCCGGGATTGGGGACCTTTGTCTAATAGTAGTGTACTGACACACACATTATTGACATGCAGGTCCTACCTTTTAAACATATTTGTGAAGCCCCATTTTCACCAGTAAATGCTAGGCTGGAAGTGAAAGTTTCCTTGTCTTCAGTGACGTACCGGCTCCCTTGCAGAGGAGCAAAGCCTCCACTTCCGCTGCTCAGGGAGCCCAGTGACGTCACTCGCAGTCTAGATAATTATGCAGAGAGGTTGTAAACTTGGCCAGCTGAGATCGCGACAAGCCCCGCCCCTCCAGTCCGGTGACGTCACCGGGCATGGAGCTTCAGAATGAATGGAGGCAGATGACTATGCTAGTTAGCTTAGAAAACTCCTCCCATGTAAAAGACCTGCTAACGGGGCAGAAGGCTGGATAAAGCAGGCATTACTTTGACCACATCATGTTTCACAGGATTAGGGAGCATGCACATGACCGTGGTGTGTTTTGCGGTCCGCAAATTGCGTATCTGCAAAAGACTGATACTGGCTGTGTGCGTTCCACATTTTGTGGACCGCACATGGCCGGCGCTATATAGAGAATGCCTATTCTTGTCCGTGGTTGCGGACAAGAATAGGACATGCTCTATATTTTGTGTGGAGCCGCGGAATGGAACAACGGATGCGGACAGCACACGGTATGCTGTCCGCATACTTTACAACCGCCTTGAAGTGAATGGGTCCGCACCGAAGCCGCAAAATATGCGTCTCGGACGCGGACCAAAACAACGGGCGTGTGCATGAGGCCTAAGGCTACTTTCACACCTGCGTTAGGTGCGGATCCGTCTGGTATTTGCACAGACGGATATGCACCTATAATGCAAACGTTTGTATCCGTTCAGAACGGATCCATTTGCATTAGCTTTTTAAAAAAATGTCAAAGTCAAAACGGATCCGTTTTGACTTACACTAAAGTCAATGGGGGACGGATACGTTTTCAAATGCACCATATTGTGTCAGTGAAAATGGATCCGTCCCCATTGACTTACATTGTGTGCCAGGACGGATCCGTTTGGCTCAGTTTCATCAGACGGACACCAAAACGCTGCAAGCAGAGTTTTGTTGTCTGCCTCCAGAATGGAATGGGGGCAGAACGGATGCATTCTGAGCGGATCCTTAGCCATTTAGAATGCGTTGGGGCAAAACTGATCATTTTTGGACCATTTGTGAGAGTGTGTGAAAGATACATGTGGGAGCGTGCCCTTATAGTGTGATGCTGTTCCGTATGTTTATGGATACATGTGGAAGCGTGCCCTATAGTGTGATGCTGTTCCGTATGTTTATGGATACATGTGGGAGTGTGGCCCTATAGTGTGGTGCTGTTCCGCATGTTTATGGATATATGTAGGAGCGTGCCCCTATAGTGTGATGCTGTCCCGTATGTTTATGGATACATGTGGGAGAGTGCCCCTATAGTGTAATGCTGTCCTGTATGTTTATGGATACATGTGGGAGAGTGCCCCTATAGTGTGATGCTGTCTCGTATGTTTATGGATATATGTGGGAGCGTGCCCCTATAGTGTGGTGCGGTCAGGTATGTTAGTATCTTATGTTAGTTCACTGTCTACCTCCATTGCCTCTGGGCGCTGCAAAAATTGAGCACATGACATTGGCCAGAGACAAAGCTAGGAGGAGTTCATGGGGGAGGAATATGAGGCAGGAAGATGCATATGTATGAGGGGGGCAGATCTATGGAGGAGTGGACGATGTGTAGGAGGCATAAATAGGTATGAGGGGGCGGGTGCAGGGACAGGATGTTACACTATAGAAACAGGAGATACTGCGCTGTGCTGGGACCCACAGTGCAGAGCGACAGGAAGTGATGGCACAGATAAACAGATATGTAAACAATCTGTTGGGGACTGTAGGAGCCGTGCTCCAGTGTGAAAGCTATCTAAAACCATCTTGGGAACAAAGACTTGGCTACTAAAGATGTGTAAGATGTTTTTAAAAAAAAAGTTTTATCCCAGACAACCCCTTAAAGGACAAAATGATATGATGTAATAAGAAATCTATGACTATTACCATTATGTAGCACTCAAAAATTCCCAATGATTTCACCAATAAACCTGACTTCAACCCACTTGATCAATTGTCTGCAGGTGACTGGTACTTACCATACTCAGGCTTATAAAGTATGGAGCGGTAGCCAAATACAGTATTGAATGTCTCCCTCCCTTCACTATTATGGGTGTTAAGGAAACATCCTTTCCATTCTTTCTTCACCTGGATATGGTGGGAATTGTTCATTTCATGAGAGGTCATAAGGTCCTATTCTCAATACAGGGGTGGGTCTCAAAGGTGGGACCTACATCAATCAGACATCTATGGGTGATGGGAATACCTCTTTAAAAAAATAATATTGTGTAGACGGAAAGCAAATAATTATACTGTATGAGGCAGGCTGCTGAACTTAACATGCTGAATGCACAGGATAATTACAATTAAATGTTTAATTAGAAAGACGGCGCAGGGTGAAAGCAATGCTTAGTAAGCATGCAATACATAAAAAATGGAAAAGGTACTGAGAAGACTGTTTGGGGTAGAAATGTGCTTAATAAAATAATCAACATATTCCTACACTTGTTTGCATGCTGTTATATTCACAGGCTGGGTTAAATCAATATAACTATTAATACACTCATTTTGATGCATTAACAGCTTTGCCTTAAGTGCATTGTAGTATGATATGATGGCATTGTTTTATCAGTGGGTTCCACTGTTTTTTTCATGGTGCACTGTTGGTCCCAGAAGGTCATTAGAGATGAAAATGTCTCAGTAATGTTATCAGTCTTGGTAACATACAGTATTCATTTTAAAGTAGATGGATCAATTTTGATAAAAATTTAAATATTGACAGTGGATTAACTTATAAGAATGTTTTAAATGCAAATCACAAACAAACAACAAAATAAAACGTAGGATTACCTCAGTTGAACACCATCATGAGCAGGGAGCTGTCAGGTCCATTTCCCAGGGCTACAGATACATGGTTGTTATTATTATTAATCTTTTTGGGGGCACTATTTTTTAATAAGAGTGCCATAGGGGCACTAAAGGAGAACTTTTACTATTTTTGAGCTTACATAAGGGTACTTTTATTGTTCACTAAGGGAACACTATTATTGTTATTGCATGGATGGTACAAGTACAGTGTATAGGGTGATAACTGGGACATTTTTATTAAGTAGGGGGCAATAGGGGAGAAGTCTGGTGAAGTCTTCATGCAGGTCTGTGTCAAAAAGGGAAAGTGAACTCCAATTACAGGAGCTATAACCCAATGCCACCACTGACCAAATTCCAGGTTGAGTACCTAACACACATACTAGTCTACAGCAAAGGTTCTCTAGGGACTGGTACAGTGCCAAGTGACTGGTGCAAGGCAAAGGTGGTGCCAGTAAGCTTAACTTAGGTTCAGGGAAAAATGTTTGAAGGACTCTTAAAGGAACCTTAAACAGGAGAATGTGACTGTTAATAACACGATAAGTGATAACCAGAATGGGTTTACCAAGGAGAGAAGTTGTCAGACTAACCTGATTTGTTTTTATGAGGAGGTGAGTGGAAATCAGATAGAGGAGCAGCTGTGGATGTAGTGTTCTTGGATTTTACAAAGGTATTTGATACTGTCCCTTATAGATGTTTAATAGGTAAAATACGGTCTATAGGCTTAGGAAGTATAGTTTGTAATTGGATTGAAAACTGGCTGAAGGCCCATGTCCAGAGAGTTGTTGTCAATGATCCCAATTCTGAATGGCCCTGGGTTATAAGTGGTGTACCCCAAGATTCGGTGCTTTATTTATGATATTGAGGATGGGATAGCAGTGTTTCTATTTTTGCAGATGACACCAAGCTACAGTGCCTTGCAAAAGTATTCACCCCCTTTATGTTTTTTCGTGTTTTGTTGCCTCACAACCTGAAATTAACATGGATTGTTTGAGGATTTACATAATTTAATTTACAGAACATGCCCACAACTTTGAAGATGTATTTTTATTTATTTATTGTGAAGCAAACTACAAATAGGACTAAAAATAACAGAAAAAGTCGATGTGCATAACTATTCACCCCCCTAAAGTCAATACTTTGTAGAGCCACCTTTTGTGGCAATCACAGCTCCAAGACACTTTGGATAAGTCTCTATGAGCTTGCCACATCTTACCACTGGGATTTTTGCCCATTCCTTCTTGCAAAACTGCTCCAGCTCCTTCAAGTTGGATGGTTTGCTCTTGTGACCAGCAATCTTTAAGTCTAACCACAAATTATTTACTATGGGATTGAGATCTGGGCTTTGACTAGGTCATTCCAACACATTTACATGTTTTCCCCTAAACCACTCAAGTGTTGCTTTAGCAGTGTGTTTGAGGTCATTCATTGTCCTGCTGGAAGGTGAACCTCCGTCCTAGCCTCAAATCACGCACAGAGTGGTACAGGTTTTGCTCAAGAATATCCCTGTATTTAGCACCATCCATCTTCCACTCAACTCTGACCAGTTTCCCAGTCCCGGCTGCTGAACAACATGGTGTTCTTTGGGTGATGTGATGTGTTGGGTTTGCGCCAGACATAGCGTTTTCTTTGATGGCCGAAAAGTTCAATTTTAGTCTCATCAGACCAGAGTACTTTCCTCCATACATTTTGGGAGTCTCCCACATGCCTTTTCGCAAACTCACAATGTGCCTTTTTGTTTTTTGCTGAAAGTAATGGCTTTTTTCTGGCCACTCTGCCATAAAGCCCAACGTTATGAAGCGTACGGCTTATTGTCGTCCTATGTAGAGATACTCCAGTCTCTGCTGTGAAACTCTACAGCTCCTCCAGGGTAACCTTAGGTCTCTGAGCTTCCTCTCTGATTAATGCCCTCCATGCCCGGTACGTGAGTTTTGGTGGGCGGCAGTCTCTTGGCAGGTTTGCGGTTGTGCCATGTTCTTTCCATTTGGTTATGAGATTTGATGGTGCTCCTGGGGATCATCAAAGATTTGGATATTTTTTTATAACCTAACCCTGACTTATACTTCTCAACAACATTGTCCCTTACTTGTTTGTAGAGTTCCTTGGTTTTCATGGCGGTTAGTGATGCCTCTTGCTTAGATGTTGCAGCCTCTGGGGCCTTTCAAAAAAGGTGTGTATATGTAATGGCAGATCATGTGACACTTAGATTGCACATAGGTGGACATCATTTCACTAATTATGTGACTTCTAAAGGTAATTGGTTGCACCAGAGCTTTTTATGGGCTTCCTAACAAAGGGGGTGAATACATACGCAAATGTCAATTTTCTGTTTTCTATTTCTAAACAATAGTTTTATTTATACATTTTTCTCATTTCACTTCACCAACTTAGACTATTTTGTTCTGATCCATCACATAAAATTCAGATTAACAAACCATTGAACTTAAGGCTGTAATGTAACAAAACACAAATAAAAATGAAAAGGGTGGTAAATACTTTTGCAAGGCACTGTATGTAGTACTGTGCAGTCTATGGAAGATGTCCAAAAACTACAAACTGACTTGGATACTCTAAATGTTTGGGCATCATCTTGGCAAATTAGGTTAAAAGTAAAGTTATGCATCTGGGTAGTAGTAATCTACATGCATCGTATGTCCAAGGGGAAGTAACACTGGGAGAGTCACTTGTAGAGAAGTATTTGGGTGTACTTGTAGATCATAGATTAGATAATAGCATACAATGTCAATTGGCTGCTTCTAAGGCAAGCAGGATATTGTTCTGTATTAAACGAGGCATGGACTCGCAGGGCAGGGATTTAATATTACCACTTTACAAAGTTTTAGTGTGGCTTCATCTGGAATATGCAGTTCAGTTCTGGGCACCAGTCCACATAAAGGATGCTCTTCAGCTGGAAAAAGTATAAAGGGGAGCAACTAAACTGTTAAGGGACATGGAGTTCTTAGTTATGAGGAAAGATTATAAGATTACATTTATTTAGTCCTCAGAAGAGGGGGGACATGATTAACTTATACAAATATATAAATGGGCCATACAAAAAATATGGTGAAAAGCCCTGCTATGTAAAATCCCCTTAAAAGACAAGGGGGCACTGCCTCCAACTGGAGAAGTAAAAGTTCAGTCTCCAGAGGCATCAAAGCTTCTTTACTGTAAGAACTGTAAATCTGTGGAATAGTTTACCTCAGGACGTGGTCACAGCAGGCACAGTGGACAGTTTTAAAAAGAGCTTAGATTAATTCTTAAAAGTAAATGACATGAGTGCTTATGAAAATGTGTAGAAATCTGGGTCTCACTCCCCTTTTTTTTAGGGTTGAGTGAAGCATGCTTCGGATCATAGATTGGAAGTTGCTTCGTTCAAAATTTAGTTTGAATGCCAAATTTGGATTGCAGTTTTAAAACACTTTGCTCAACCTACTTTTTCTAAAATTCACATCCTCATCTATCCCTTGGTTAAACTTGAAGGACATTTCTTTTTTCATCCTTATTAACTATCTAACTATGTAACATACAATAAGAAAGGCTAAGGATTATTTATAGCATACAACAGTCAATCTTTTCCAGCTTTAATATAAAAAAATACAATTCTTACAAAATACAAAATGACTATAAGATGCTATAAAAAAGCAAACCAGTGACAAAATAAAGGGACCCATACCTACAAATAAACTGGGCAGATGTGCTACCTACTACAACTTAAAGGAATTTTACAACTTAAATCACCCCACACCCAGTGGGACTTGTTGAGGGAAACTCATCACTGCTGAGTCACATCGCACTTGGTGACTTGTTACCACTATCGACAGTCAGTAGTTGTAGGAGTGCACATGACCCCTGTATGTGCCGAAAGTTTATGTGGAAACTGAAGCACAGTGACAGCGGTTGACCCACAGAGCCAGAATTGAGCATTGTGAAGCAGGTAAGTATGCTTAGCTTGACCGATCCCGCTTGGGGAGTCGTAATAAAAATAAAAAACACTGTTGGAAAGCCCATGTAAGGTATTATAGGCTTGCCATTTTATTTTTACAATGACATTCCTGATGCCTGCATGATCAGCCTTATGAGTATGCTTGTCATGAAGCAGCTTGCTACTTAGGTTGAGTATTCTTGTTACACATTCTCAATGTGTTAAATAAACAGTGTTCTAGGCTACTTATATAGGCGGCACAGTCCAATATGGGGTTTTTGTTATATGGGTACAAGTATGGACTCAGATGATGGTTTTTCCTTTGAAATGGCCTTACTTTTTCATATAGTGTACGGCATCATAGGACAGACACACGCATGTACAGTAAATATAGCAACAGCCTTCTTATCCGGTCAACAAATAATCTTACACTGCATGCTCAGGTATTAAAGAAATACAGTAATACTATACAAAGCAGGATAAGATGTGCCTCTGATATATCTACATAAACATTAAGGGGTCAAAATATTAAATAAACAATTTGCTCTATTCTCTGTTGTTGTCTGCCAGAGATTTTAGTAAAATTGAAAATGACAGCCAATGATTTCTATTATCCTATAATGCTTTTTATTTCTTCATTTTCTGTCAGACTTACATTGTACCACTGTGATAACAGTGACTAGTACTTACAGACAGATTTTAATATTATTTTTTTTGTGTGTCCTCAAAATTCCTACTGTTGCCTAAAACTCAACCCCAGAAACAAAAAGGTGTGAATTTAACAATAAAGGGAGTACTGTAACATATTTTATCTTTTGCTGGATATTCAAGGATTACATTTACAACTACTGTACCTACTATTGTACCAGCCATAGTTATAAAATTCACATTAAAAGAAAGTGGCACAAAGAGACCACTTCAACTTTATAACTCTAAAACTGAAGATAGAACATGCTTTCTTTAAATGTTTATTAAAAATGGAAGGTGTTTTGTATGTTTTCACAAAAAAATGAAGAATATATTAACTTAAAGATTATTCAAAGATCAACTGTCATTTCATTTTTTTAAATGAATAGTACAAGCGAATATAAGTAATTTTGTAATACATCTTATCAGAGAAAGAAGTTTCTTTTCAATCTTATCAGACTCCTCTCCGGCTCCCCTTCTTCTTCACTAACTCTCAATTCGCTGCTCAGTTATGTCTTCTATAAAGTCTATAGAGAGAGGAGGGGGAGAAAAGGAAGAAGAGAGGGGCTGCTGCTGACAAGCAGAGGCAGAAAGACTGACACAGAGACTGCTGCACAAACTGTTGATTACTGCTGTATAATATTTTCTATTACTGCTGCTGTTTTTGAGGTTGTGCTAGAAAAAGTTAGATAGCAGGATCCCTTGCTTCTGCATTACTAGTCAATGGATAGACATGGTTTCAGCTAGACTCCACCTACTAGCTCATAGAAAATTTAAAATTATTAGAATGCAGAGGGAAAACGTGCTTAAAATGCCAAATGCAAGTCATATAATGGCCAGAAGTAGTGTTATTCCTCACATACAAACACATGGCAGCTTATTCTAAAAAAAATTACATGAAAGACAGTTATACATTAACCCCTTTATAATTTTGACCGAGCTCTACTAGGTCTTTGGGAATGCTTGGGCAGTGCCAAGGCTGCAGATTGAGGGGGTAAGCTACTTTCAGTCTTAATATTTTGAGCTACGTAGCAGAATCAAAGCATTATCTCTCCACATCGGGAGATATAGCCTTTAGAAATGGAATTGGTAGGGAAAGAAAGTTTTAGCTTCTTTCACTCTTGACCCGCTTTTTACAGGCTATATCTTCCTACTTATAACTGGTTTGAACTTTAGCTAACTTCGTTAGCTTTAGCTAACTTCGTTAGCTTTCAAACAAGACCAGGCACACATCTCTGGCTGCTATAAGCCCAAGATAAGAAGGGTTAAAGCAGCCTTCTTTCAGCTGTCTAGGATCTCAGCCAGTCAGGAAGAGAAGACAAAAGGGCAGTAGGGGACCTGACAGCCTGCAGTCAGAGAGAGAAACGTCCTCTCTTATTACCTCAGGGGGAAGGTAACATGACTTTTGGGCAAGCTACTTATCCTCTTCTCCTCCAGCAATCAGATAGCATACTTGCTCCTTTATTGTCACATATGGGCATCTTAGCATCCAGGCCAAATTCTTAAATTTTTTGATGGCATGACTGAGATGTTTACCAGTGTCCAGACCACAGCATCAAATACTTTACACCAAACACTTGTACCCCACACACACAAACACCAATAAAGTTTCAATTTTACACTGTTCTTCCTGTCCATATTGTATTTTTACCACACAATAAGGGAACCCCTTCTTTAGTGATACATGGTACAGTAACAGCAATATCAATTATCATTACAGAGGAATCTAATATATTAGCTCTCACACAGTTACATTGCCAGAAAAATAAAAATGTTCTAGGTCTTGGAAAGCAGGCACACAAAACAGATTATTTTGTAAAAACAAGTGTTTTTCCCACAAGTATTATAATAAAAACAACATAGATTTGCCATCATCCTATTGAACTGATTTTTAATCTTCCTCACTAAAATTCAATAATAAAAGTTATATAATACACTGTATGTACTACAAAATGGTTTAAAAAAACCTGCAGCTTACCCTGTCAAATTCAAGGTCTCATACAGCTAAATTTTAGAAAAAATATTTTAGAAAAAATAAAAAGGTTATGACCACTGAATACAGAAGGGATAAGTTGCACTCTACTTTCAGTAAACTTTTTATATGTTATAGGGACAGGTGCACTATCTCTCCTCTTGCTCCTGTACAAGACAGGAGCAAGAGGGGCCAATAGACTTTCTATTGAGACCGTCTGACCTCCTGTCCTGCAGTGAGGAGAAAGAATGCGCTAAGCATGCATTTCTCTCACCTCATTCTAGAGATTGTTGGGGTTTTGGTGTTCAGAGCCCCAACGATATAAACTTTTGATATGTTCCTATAACACATCAGAAGTTTAAAGTACAGTGCAACTTTAAGGTTGAATTTAGTCATGTCACTAAGGGGTTAAAATGTACTTCAGTCACCCAAGTTATAAGCCAAGTATAATTACTTCAGATCAAATTTCAAATCTATAATAAAAAAGTGACTTCCTGGAGGGTTTTTCCAATTTTACTATGACCCTTGGGGGGGTTAATTAAAGAAGGTCTTTATCATCTTATGGTCTACTGATGTTATTGAAAGATATGGTTTTGTATATATAATAATTGGTTATTGTAGTAGCAGAAGTGGATGGTTGTTATATAAATTAATTTCTCTTGCAGGACACTTAAATGTAGTTTAAGGCTCTTTCTATATTTTGGGACAATACCTGGAGCCCGGAGTTGGACATTGTACCCGCTGCGCTACTTTTGTGGATGGTGCTGCCATAGGGGTCGGAGATTTCTAGTCAATTGGTGAATGCCACACATTGGACATACTGTATGATCCCACAAATAAAAACTACAGCTCACCCCACAAAACACACTCTTACACAACTCCACCACTGAAAAAATAAATATGTTATGGGTCTCAGAATATGGTGACACAAAATAAATTTAAGAAAATTAGATTTTTATGGTACAAAAGTAATAAAACAAACTACAGTATATAAATTTGGTAACACCGCATGCGATGTAGTTTCAAAAGTGTATCTTTTGGGAGTGTTTCTTATGATTTTGTACTTCAAGGCAACTGCAAACCTGAAATTGCTCCTGAAAAACATCCAATGGAGGCCTAAAAATCCACAAGGTACACCTTCATTTCTGAGATATTTCACAGGGTAATAAATATTGTTTTATTTCTCTTTTAACAATTGCTGTAATTAAAAATTGAAATCCTATAAAAAAAATGAAATTCTTAAATTTCACCTCCATTTTGCATTCATTCCGGTAAAAAACCTAAAAAAGTATCAAAGAAAAATGATGCCAATATAATGTAGACACATGGAAATGATAACTGTTTTGTCAGTTATGACTGTCTTAAAAGCAGAGATATTTAACTGTTTAAATATGCAATTTTTTAAACTATTATATTCAAGATTTTTTTTCTAAATAAAAGCACAATATATTGACCCAAAATGTACCAATAATAGCATTGAGCAAATTGAACTCCACGAAGTGGAATCTAATATGAATTTCCCGGAAAATTTGATTTGCCACGAAGCCGAATTTCCTCTTGCTTCGTGGTAATAAATTGATTTTACCTGAAATGGGGTAAAAGAAAAAAAAACATACATACCTCATCTGTTTGAGCACAAAGTGCCAGCCGCGGCCATCTTGATGGAAGATCTCACGTGAAATCCCATGCGCAGAGACGTATGATGTCACCACGCCGGCCGACGTGAGGACGTCATCACTGCCCCTGCAAGATTTTGCTCTTGAGCTTCAATAAAGATAGCAGTAGCCGGCTCTTTGCCATCAAATGGATGAGGTAAGTATGATTTTATGATTTTTTTTTATTTTACACTGTATTATTGCTATCAGATGCCGCAATGATGTATGAACCCGGCATCTGAGGGGTACAATGACAGAGGCCAGCCCAATCACTGCTCTCTGTCATTGCACCCACTACTTACAAAGAAATGCGCTTCGTGACAAAGTAATTCTTCACAAAGCAAATTTTTTGTAAAATTCAGAGAAGCAGCCGAATCAAATTTATTCAATACTTTGCTCATCTTTAACCACTAACATAAACGTATGATGTCTCACGAAAAAAAAAAATCTCAGAATTACTGGATAAGTGCAAGCATTCCAAAGATATTATAACATAAAGTGAAACAGGCCTTTGGTGATTAAGGTGTTAAACTACAAAACACGTTTTTGTGAAGTTCTATTTACTGTTACTTTTCTGTCACCTTTCAAAAGTCAAATGCAAATGTAATGGTTCATTTCGTGGGAAATAACTGTCCCAAGTGGTGTTTTCTGATTGCAAGTAAAATGATAATGCTTATTATAAGAAAAAAACATCTATGGCAAGACTGACCCACAACAGATAAGTAAGGCTAGGTTCAGAAATGCATTGTCATTCCTCGTTTTCTGTTCCCTTATAAGAGCACAAAACGGAAAGTGACGGAGTTCAGTATCCGCCACAAGATAAATGCCAACAGCAGTGGATGACAAACAGCAGTGGATGGACCGATATATAAAGCCTCATTCACACGTCAGTGTTCTCCACGGACAGCACACAACCCCATTCATTTTAAGGTGTGTATTCAGACATCAGTTTTTTACCACGGTCGGTGGCTCAATTTTTTCTAGCACAGATGCATGGTCTTTTTTGTTTGTGTTCACAGATCCATCACACCCATTATAGTCTATGGGTCCTTGAAAACCACGGATGCCATCCATGTTGCATTCGTGTTTCATGGATCATTAGGAAGAGATGCTTTGAAAAATTTTTTCAACTGTGCAGTGTAAATGAAACACAGATGGCACATGGACAGCAAAAATCGGACACACAGACCAAACACGGAAGCCTCACTGACCACCTTCTCACAGATTTGAGCACGGACACGGATGTGTGAATGATGCTTAAGGCTGCCTTTGGTTCACTTATGGTGTCGGAATGTAAGAATTTGCAACTGGGGCTGACGCATATGTGAACTTTGCCCACATTTGAGGCTTGGAATGTATTTATAACATATTACATTTCCTAAAACTATTAGACATATAAAAAGGCAAAATAAAAAAAAAATAGCTCCCTTCAATATGTATCTTTTTATGACAATCAAACCCAGAAATGTAAGTTACCGGCATGCTCACCTAAACTTATCATGCATCACTTTTAATTGTACTTTGTATCTTTTTGGCTATTTCTCAGAGACATCTTTCAGCATTCATCAAAGCTTCCAATATATGTGAAGTTTAGAATCATATTCTATTTTTGCTGCCTGGAAGCTTGATGAATCCGTCATGCACGGTTCTGAAGAGATATAGAACAGCAAAGCCTTGCAATGACTCAGATGTTTTTTGCTCCAGGGTCCCAGCCTGTTTTTCTAGCTCTTTCACCATGACAAATATCTTAAAGAATATTTGTCCTCCATTTCCAAAATATGATATTTATAATGTAGTATATGAAATAAATCACTCTCACCCTCATAATATTACCACACATTTTGTTTTATTTTATTACCCAACAGTCTATTACCTCTTGTTAAATAAGTAATACTACTTGTGCTGAGGCATCTAGTTTTTGCTGCTCTGGCAAAAAGTCTAAATGTAGCCAATTTGATAATCTTAGCATATCAGCACAGTACAGCCCAATTATAGAGGATAGAATACAGAGGCTAAACCATCATAGAGGTTTGTCCTTTATTATAACAAAAGATTTATTTTTTTATATTAACAGTCTCTATATTTGTTATTTCAGCTTCTGCTTCCTGAGTTTACAATTTTCTCATATAAAATAAAAAGGTTTACGTTATTTAACCCTTTCAGGACCTTGCGATTTTCCATATTTGTTTTTTACTCCCTGCCTTTCCGAAGCCATAAAGTTTTTATTCTTCCATTCACATAACAGTATTAGGGATTTTTTTGCAAGACAAGTTGTATTTTTTAGTGGCACCATTTATTATTACATACAATTTAATAGGAAGCTGGAAAACAATTACAAATGAGGTGGAATTGGAACAAAAAAAACAATTCCGCCACGGATTTATGGGATTTGTTTTTACAGAGTTACCTATGTGGTAAAACTAGGTCAGTATAGTTGCAATGATACCACATTTATATAGTTTTTCTTGTGTTTTAATACTGAAAAAAACTTTCGAAAAAAAATTTACATAATTGTATCAGGGCTCATTTTTTGCATGACGATCTGTAGTTTTTATTGACATCATTTAGAAGTGTGTATGACGTTTAATCAATTTTACTAGATTTTTTGAGGAGGTAAAGTGATGAAAAAATTGTGAATCGGCCATTATTTCTTCGTTCCGCCTTTTGCTGTATGGAAATAGTACTTTTATATTTTAATATTCATGGAATTTTTGGATGCAGAAATGTCCATAATGTTAAATTTTTCTTTTTTCAGTTAATTCCAATGCAGTGCCAGCATTAACATATACTAGTAATCAGCCTGGAATTCTTGTACAGGCTCAGGCCAATTACTGCTACAGGATCCCTTCCCCAATCTAAGCCAGGGGAAAGCATCCTGGGCTGGGAAGCGCGAGGCATTACCTCTGCTTTTTAAAACTGGACACGTATGGCATTAGTTTGGAAGGGTTTAACTAGCATGGTCAATCAAATTCCCTTGTCATTTTTATATCTTTTCCTAAAAATAGTGTCATAAAGACTTGTAATATTGCAGAAAGCTAGCAAAACCCTTGACCTCAATTCATAGCACAATCACTAAGTAACAATAACTAAGATTTAAAAGCTGAGGGTTTTACAACAGCATACCCTTCAAGTCATTTCTCAGCCTTTCAAACATACTTATTTAGGAAAATAGCTAAACCAGCCTCACATCTGCATCTAGCTCTTTCCAGACAAAAGACCTTTATCAGAGCAAAGAAAATAAAACCAGCTTTTCTTGTTGCAAGGCCTTGGGGTGACCTCTGGGTGGGTACTATTTATATTATGGAGACCAGTTAAAAAATACGATGACTACTGTATGCTAGGCAACATTACTCTGGGTTTGTGGGGGGAAAAAAATATGAAAATTAGCACATCTTACATCTGCTGGCATCAGATAGGCTTAGGAAAGCTAATTTGAATAGCTTTCCCAGAAATCCAAAGGGTCATTGCCTGGTCTACAATACTACACTACTACCATTACTCCACTGCATGCATACTACACATATTAGGCACTCTCCATAATGAGAAAGCATACCCCCTCCCCCACACAACACCTATATATTGCCAAGACACCCGCAGCAACATACTGGGCTCTCTTGGATGCATTCTGAACCGGGAGAATAGATTTCTTCATCCTTAATTTTCATGACTGCAGAGGCAAAATGCCCCTATAAGACACAAGGTACCAGTGGTCACATGTGGTCTACATAATGTAATTGGGAGAATTAGAGCAGTGCTGATGGAGTGTAAGTATTGGAACAGCGAGTGTAATATTTTTTATTATTTTAATATCTTTTCTTGCAGTTTACATAAAAGTCAAACACATTGAATCTAGACTCACAGAGAAAAAAAGATCACAATCTAAATTAAGCCTTTCTTTAATACACCGTAAAAATCCAAACCATATTCAAAGGACATAAATCATAAATGATATAACCTCTTCCCTGTATGCATTTCAGGCTTTAGTGACCAAGCAATTTGTTTTTTTTATTTTTTCATTGTTGCTTTCAACAGCTTTAACTTTTTTATTTTTCTGTCAATATATCTGTATGAGGGTTAGCTTTTTGTGAGTGGTAGTTTTTAACCGCAACATTTTGGGGTACACGTGATTCATTAACTAACTTTTATGAACTCTTTCTGGAGGAAATGAAAAAACAGCAATACCACCACAGAATTTTTACATTGTAATTTTGCAACATTCACTTAAATCACTTGATAATGTTATTATCTGGGTAAGTACCATTACAGCAATAACAAATACTTATAGTTTTTTTTTTGTTTGTTTTAGTACTTTTGCACAATAATAACCCTTTAAAAAAAAGGAAAATAGTTTTGCATCACCGCATCTCAAGACTCATACAGATTTTATTTTTTGTTGTACAGAGAGATGTACAAGGGCTTCATTTTTGCAGGACAATTTCTAGTTTTCATTGGTACCATATTGGGGTACATAACACTTTTTGATTGCATTTTATTCCAAATGCAAATACACAAAAACGTCAACTCTGGATTTTTATTTTTAAGGCGCCGTTCACCAAGCAGGATTAATTACATGATAATTGTATACAGCGGGTCATTACAGACACCAAATAGACAGGGTGGAAATACCTGACAGAAGGAGCCCTCTCCCCTTAAACCACTTAGATGCTGTGGTTGCTATTTACGCCGGCATCTAAGGAGTTAAATATCCCAGATTGGCACTTCTGCTGATCTGGGCCATTAGAGCAGAAGTCCAGCTGTCATATGAAAACTGAACTCCTGCTCTCCGCTGCACTCTTTCTTTCTGCAGCATTTATTTTAGGCCACCAAGAATAGAGCTCATTAATGACAGCCTAAAAACACTTATTGGTGGTCATTAAGGGGTTAATGTTGAGATAATACCAAACTCCAATCTTATTACTGCCCTACAGCTATACTGCCTAAGAACGGGACAGCTGCCCCTATAAGGTGCAATCGCAATCAGGAGCCTACCCTATACCCTATCACTTTAGATTATCCCTATAAGCCAATAAGCATAACAACCAGGGGACAGAATTAGACAAAAAAAGACACTGTAATTGTATAAATGAATATGCTTATTGTTGATAGGGTGAAACATTGAGAGGGTAGTTTGTTACCGCCACTCCGAATGGGATCCCAGGCATTTGCGGGAATGTAAAAATCTGCAGGTGGATTATTAATGGTTGCACGTGTTATGTGAATCTGCTACAGGCTGTGAGTGGGGCTATAGTAGACATGGTAGAATCTAGCAAGGTTCTTTTGGAGTTTTAGAACTAAGTAAGATTCTGGTGAAAATCTGTAAGAAGTCTGTGAGAAGATATGTAGATGAGAAAGATTAGATGATGTGGTATATGTATAAAGTAAAAATATTAAAGAAGAAATGTGTCCTTGAAGAAGGCCCTACCTTTAAACAAAGGTTGGTGTGTCTAGAATGCTAAGGGATATAGATGCACACAGATTGTGGTATTATGGTCACATCCCCCTTTCAATCTAAGCTTTGTGCCCTTTGCTGAGGAGAAAATGTGTCTTGGGAAGGTTGGATGAATTCTTGAGAGATAAGAGTCAGGAAAGGGGGTCTGACTGCTGCAGGTGGGCTAGCCGACATATAGTTGATCCCAGCCCCCTGCCTTAAAGGGAATCTGTCACCTGCCTATTAACATTTTTTTCTGTCACATTATCTATGTGTAATAAAGTACCTTATATCCGGATCTGTTCTTGATTTTTCTTTGTCACATGTCATTTTGATAAAAAAACGAATTTTCCTTTATGCTAATTAGGGTCCAAGGTGCCCAGAGGGGCGTTTTTTCCCAGCTCAGGAGCCCAGTAACGCCCCCCTAATGTGCCCAGCCCGCCTAAATTTGAATCCCCAAGCACGCCTACAGCTGCAGAAATCCTCTCCCAGAGGCGAGGCTAATGGCTCCACCCCGGCTACCTCCGCTTTCAGGCCACAATAACACCCCGATCTTCATCTCGCCGGCCGCCGGAATTCCCTTTTGCAGGTCTGCCCAAGGAGCAGGTTTGTCAAAACCCCCAAAAGGCACACAAACCATTTAAACATAACAGTAACTTATCACCATCATCAATAAGTAAGTCATCAATGTGGCATCTACGTAGGACTCTTGTAACAGCTCTTTAAAGTTAAGGATTTAAAATATACAGTACAACTTACCTTGATCAAATGGTCTGCCAGGGCTCCATGTACGAAAGTAATCATCCTAAAGGATAGACAACACAGACTTAATAAAGATATAGCAAAAAAAAAAAGACAATATGTAATATAAGGTAGATTACAGCATGCAGTAAATTGAGAGGGGAAAAGGATACAAACCTCCACTTCCTGAGTGGGTCAGCAAGTAAAATAAATAAGAAAGTAAATAACAGTGAGAATAATGCATTGTAAATGCCCTTTTTTTTTCTTGATTTGGTTAATATGCTATTAGCCACACAGAATTTCAAATTGTTTCAATCTGTATTTTGATAGGTTGGTGAAAGAAAGAAAATAACACATAATAACACACTTAAATAAGATATCATTGATTATTCCTTGCTTCATAGAGGAGAATTTTCAACAATGGAATAGCACAAGAAAACATTCAACAATATAGCCAACAAGCTACAGGAGGCTGTGATTAAATGAGCAAGGTATGTAATTTTGCTGGTGCTGCTTTAATGATTCTAGCCACAGTTGCTCCCACACCCGCAGAGTATAGAAATGATTGCTTCTATCGCACAAAGACACATTAGAAGTTGTACAAAGCATATCTTGAAAGGCCTGCCTTTTGCATATTTCACTTAAATACCCTTTCATGTCACCTGATCTATTTAATATTATTATAGTGTTAATCTAGGAAACTGGTTATTATTTTTGTAGGGATTTTCCTTTTGAGTTATATAAGCCTAAAACAAAACATTAAAACTGGTCCAATAAGTTTTTGCATAAATTAGTCATATTGTAGATTACTATACTGAAAGTAGACTTTGTGACATTTAGCAATTAAGTGGATCATTTATTAATGGTTTTACGCCACTTTTAGATGCACTTATGTTATAAATTTTGCCGCAAAGATGTTTTGTGTCAAATTCTGAGATTTTTCCCTGCTAACACCACTTTTGCAATGTGGCAACAAAAGGGAACGTGGTGTGGGCAGGGAAGCAGGCAAGCTGGCAGGTCCGTCTCAAACACCTGTTTTTGGCATGGAAATTTATCTTAAAGAGGACCTTTCATGACTTCTAAAGATATCAACTAAGGATGCTCACATGGAGAGTGGCGCCCAGGGATCTCCCTGCACTTACTATTATCCCTGGGAGCCGCTCCATTCTCCCGGTATAGGCTCCGGTATCGACGCTCACCAAGTTATAGTAGGCGGGGACTTGGTGGAATTGGTTATAGTAGGCGGAGCCTGCCATTCATCTCCTTCTCCCCGGCTGTAGCGCTGGCCAGTCGCAGCGCAGAGCTCATAGCCTGGGAGATTTCTCAGGAGATGAGCTGCAGGCTCCGCCCAGCTAGCTAGTAACGAGTGAGGCACTCATGACTGACCGGAGCCTATACCGAGGCTAGAGCGGCGCCCAGGGATAATAGCAAGTGCAGGGAGATCCCTGGGCGCCGCTCTACATGTGAGCATACTTGGTTTATATCTTTAGAAGTCATGAAAGGTCCTCTTTAAACTATGCCATCAAGGGAGCTGGTGTAGATTAAAGCATGTCACACAGCCAGCGTTAGCAAGCGCCAAAGTTATACATAGACCGCTCCTCAACATAACTTTGGCACATCTACAGGCAGCACACAGAGATTACGACCAGCATCTCAATCACTGGTCTTAATAAATGTCTCCCTAAGATTTTATTAATATATTATACATAAGAAAGCATTCCTGCTGACTTACAGTGGCCTGTTACAGATGAAAAAAGAAGTAAGCCATTAACTCAAGAATGACATCACAAATGACATAAATAAATAGAGGTGATCTATGCAGCCGCAATTATTATGTCCGAGACTCCTGATGAATCCAAATTAGTTAAAACAGTGAATCATGTTGGGGAAATATGATTCTGTGTTTTACCCGGCCTACTCACAGACAAACTGTGGGGGAAACTGACTGACTTTATCAATCTGTTTTATTCAAGTTTAATTGTCAGTTCCAATAAGATCAGGCAGCACTCCACTTCAACACACGGTGCACGCGTCCGCTCGTGTCCAAGAGCCGCATATATTCATAGAAAAGAACGCAGCACTCTTCCAAACATAAAAAAAGCGGTGATTTATTCAGCACATGTGCTGAATAAATCACCGCTTTACGTTTGGAAGAGTGCTGTGTTCTTTCTATGAAAAAAAAAATAATATATATATATATATATATATATATATATATATATATATATATATAGTAGAGTGTTGTCCTACTTTCTGATATAGAAATTTAGATATTTTAAATTATACATAAGAATACCCTCCATACTGTCTACTTTGCAGCATTGAACAAGCCACTTTTTTGTTAAGACAATTAAATTACAGATATATGGTAGCAATTGTAGTCAGAATTCAGAACAGATGCAACTTAAAACTCATCAAATTCCCTTAAGAAATAGATGTAAAGTATTTCGAACATTTGCATAAATATTTAATTAGGAATGGTAAAAAAATCAAAGCAACAAACTACCTATAAAAGTTCTCTGTCTCCTGACTAAGCAAAATTAGTCATGACCTACATATCTTTCCGTAACCACTAAAGGGTTTTTCTCAGTTTACATTATCACAAGAGATCTTTGCTTAACACCGATTATTAATGACCTTTATTTTCCTAACAAATAGACTTTTATACTGTAATTAATATTTTTAAAAGCCGGAGATACACAATAAACCAGTAGCACAGCCAGTGAATAGTCTGGGTAACTAAAAGTAAAAATGAAGCTAGGCTACATAGAAAAACAAATTAAGCAACTTTGAACATAGGCAATTAATGGGAATTTGCATACCCTGAACTGATCTGTTATTAAAGAGGTTGTCTGGCCTGGGTGCTGACAATCCCTGTGGTCATAACGTGTGCCCCATAAAAAAGCCCATACTCACCTGTCCACGGCTCAACTATTCCCATACAGCTGCCATGTTGTGCCAACAACGCTGCTCTTTTCCTGTACACTTCCTGATACAACAGGACCACTGTGGCCAATAACCCTTTTAAGCTGCCCTTGCTAATAAAGTAGCTGTTATGGTAATGAAACTTTTACATTTTATGTGAAAAAAACTTTTTTATTTGCCATATTTGGCAAAATCTATAGTGGAGGCCCCTCACTGAGGGCATGTGGACAAAGGGAAGGGGAGTGGGAAAAATATATCCTAAAAAAAATGCATCCATACTCAATATACTATGCTGAAAATAAATATAAAATGCTACAATAATATATTGCCTTACATGGAGTCTGCCGCCAGGAAATTCACTGTCATAGAACACCTGTCGCCTCTCCTGACATGCATTCCCTATGTAATAATAATTCTGGAACATCTATTCTTATGGCTCTATGTTGTGCCATTCCTTTACTATTTCTGCTAGAGTTATGAATGAATTACTAGCAGTCTGCAGTAGGGGTACAGAGGGGTGACAACCAGTTGGGGGGTGTACCCCCCCCCCCCAATTGCTAACTCCTTTGTACCCTTACTGCAGACTGCTAGCAATTCATTCAAAACTTCTAGTGCAAATAATAAAGGAATGACACAACATAGAGACATAAGAATAGATGCTCCGGAATTATTACATGGGGAATACATGTAGCTATTGAAACAGGCATGTCAGGAGAGGGGACAGGTCCTTTTTAAACCAGGCACAAAGTCTTAAAGGGCTAGCAAAGCTGAATGTAATTATACCTTTCACTTAGTGGTCCATTGCTTCATTCTGGAGATAAATTATTCTGAACACACATGCAAATGAGCAGTTAAGTGCAGCGAGGGTGGACCCAAGCCACGCTCTGCTAATGGGAACTATACTGTACCAAAATGTATCCCTCTATAGACAGATTTTTTTGCATTCTTTTATTTATTTATACATATTCATACAAGTTAGGGAATAAATCAGATTGTTCTAATGTTAAGATACCAATGAGCAATAACATAACATTTCTGTACCATTAGCCAGTATGCACATGGCAATATCATACTCATTAACCCATGCAGTGGCACATGGAGTCTCTACTGGCTAGTGCTATTAAGACAGCACACGTTTCTGAAACCTCCATGTTTGTATGTCATATTGGAAACAGGTGGAAGTACAGTATGGACCCATAGAGCTTTACAGCGGGTCTGCCTTGAGTTATGCTGTCCATACACATTCAATAACTGTCAGCCAAATGATTGTTTAGCTGACAGCTATCTCTCCCAACCCCCTCCCAGCTTCCTCATACATATTCAGCTTGGCCTATGGGGACAGCAGAGAAAGCCAATGCATGATACTACTGGCGTTGGCTTGTCTCCCGGAAGAAATAAAAGATAGAGCGAAAATATTCATTTTACCCAATCCTTGTCTCCCATGACACCATCTGTTAGGGGATATTCCCCATACACATTAGTGTGTCAGCCAAATCTGCCATTCTTGACCAGCAAAAGACTGATGTGTATGGCAAACTTTAGAGATCCATTTGCCACTATTTGGTTAATGTATGAAAACTGATTTTTTTGGTGCTCACAGTTCATAAGGTACAAACTGCATTACAAAGTAAATGAAGATGACTTCAGGGAATCCGTGGGAAGTGGACTACATGAAACTATTAACTGTGTATAGGCCTATGGGTGGCAACACCAGATCAACCAAACCTGGCACCACTGTAGAGAATCTATGATGATATGAAACAGTTTGTATGGAGTACACCAATCTGACCAAATGATCAAGTCTTTCAAAAATCTAGATGATTAAAAAACATAAAAAGATGAAAAAGAGGAATGGCAATTTAATGAAACCACTGAAACATATAAAATGGCTTATCTTGTTCTGAATTATGCTTCCACTTTGTTTGATATAAAATGCTGTGCTAGGAGCACACAGTTCTTCTTTATCTTCTCATTATTCATACAAATTAAAGCAATTACATTCAGAATAAAATAAGTAAAATCTGCTGGAATGGAATATTACAGTTGCAACAGTGAAATCAAATTTCAATTGCGTATCCATGAACATATGTACATTTTTGCTAATTATACTCTAGCGCAGGTGTGCCCTAGCAACTTGCCAGATTTGCTTATTCTTTTGATGTTTTACATAGATTTTGCATTACATTATTTCAGTTACTGAAGAAGAAAGCATCATTCGTGTGTAGTCTTGTCAGAACAGCTCAGTTTACTACTGCTGAACACAGTAACAGCAATTCCACAATATTAGTTTCATAGTATTTCTTTTTCCTTGGGATTTTTATATATATTTTCATTCCAACTGAAGGCTCTGATCTGAGGTCTGATTGGGGGACTTATTAATATGAAGGTCTGATCTGAGGTCTGATTGGGGCTTATTTATATGGAGGTCTGATCTGAAGTCTGATGTGGGGACTGATTAACATTGGGGGTCTGTTCTGAGGTCTGGGGCTCTGAGCATTGATTAAAATTGGAGTTTGATTAGAGCTCTGAGCTGAGGTTTGATTAACATTGGGGGTCTGATTAACATCGGGGGTCTGATTTGGGGTCTGAGTTGAGGTCTGATGAAAAAGTTTTTTTTCCTTATTTTCCTCATTTAGGACCGTGAGATTTTCCTTTTTTGTGTTTTCATTTTTCACTCCCCAACTTACCATAGTCCTAACTTTTTTATTTTTCCATTCACATAGCCCAGTGGTCGGCAAAGCGCGGCTCGCGAGCCACGATCGGCTCTTTAGACCCTTGAATGCGGCTCTTTGGTGCGGGCTCCCATGGCGAAATCAACCCATCCTGCACTACAGACTTCTTGCCTGTGGGACGCATTTGTATTCTGCAAAGCAAGAGAGGGCGTGTCACTAGTACTAACTAGTATTAGCACACGTGCATCATCACAGTAAGTGCCTTCACTTGTAGTACGCACCTCCTTCCAGACATCGGAACGTGCTGCAAGTGAAAGTTCCCCGGCAGTGAAATCTGCCAGAGCTAGAACACCGCTGCAGGCGCTTTCTTTGAGCGTGACTATGGGCATATAGTCAGAGTCAGTGTACCTCCTTCTACCTCCTTCTACAGGGGACTCAATTATTTGGCATAAGCATTTACTTGGCATGTAAATGATTTAAACAGCAAAAGTAATGTCTGCAGACAAGTTTAATAAAAGTAAAAATGATAAAGATAAAATGAAATAATAATCAACATCCAAGTAAGAGAGTAGACTCTAATAGTCCTCACTGGTACTGTTGACGCTATAATAATATAGAATACATATTATTATTGCGTAAACAGTACCAGTGAGGACTATTAGGGCTCATGCACATGCCGTATCCGCAATACAAGGGCACTGGCCGTGTGCAGTCCACATCACGGACCCATTCACTTCAATGGGTCCAGGATCCGGGATATGAGTGCTACAGAGGGCTTTCATAGTGCTTCTGGCTGTGCCTCTGCACTGCAAAAAAGTAGTGCATGTGCTACTTTTTTGTGGTGCGGACAGTCGGATGCAGATCACGAACCCCTTTCAAGTGAATGGGTCCGCGATTCTCATGCAGCTGCCCAAGGGTCTGTGTCCGTGCATTGCGGACCGCAATTTTTGGTCCGCAGCACGTGCACGGCGCCCTTACATTTGTGGGCATGAGCCCTTAGAGTGTGTTTTACATATTTTTATATGTACTTTCTTTTATTTGGATCTTGATTATTATTTTATTTTATCTTTATCGTTTTTTACTTTTATTAAACTTGTCTGCAGAGTCAGTGCAAGGTGTGCACGCCTATTATATTACTTTTGCTTCTTGCCTACTGTTTGGATTGGATGTATCCATCAAGGCAGAGAACCCTGCTTAAAATATCCATTACATCCTAGGTGTGGTTTACACAGACACTGTCATGGGGGAGGGGGGGTATCCATTGGAGACACATATATAGCATAAGATGCTATACATGTGTCATCCAGAGATCCCCCCATAACAGTGTTATCCACAGATGCCCCCATAACAGTGCGTCATCCACAGATACATAACAGTGCACAGTCATCCACAGAAGCTTAACAGTGCGTGATCCACATATTTAAAAATGTATTTAAAAATGTGGCTCTCAAAAGAGATATTTGGCTCAATTGACAAAAAAGTTTGCCCACCACTGACATAGCCCTATGAGAGGTTATTTTTTGTGGGACAAGATGTATTTTCTAATGGCACCATTTATGGTTGCATACCATGTAGTAGGAAGCGGAAAAAAACTTCCAAATGGTGTAGAATTGGGAAAAAACTAAGGATTTTATAAATTTTTTTACGCTGTACACTATGCGGTAAAATTTACCTGTTATCTTCATTCTCCAGGTCAGTACGGTTACAACTTTTTTGTAGTTACGTGTACGGTGCTGTGTGAGGGCTAATTTTTTGCAGGACAATCTGTCCTTTTCAATGATACCAATTTGTGTGTGCAACTTTTTGCTCACTTTTTATAAAAAACATTATTGGGTAGTTGAATTGACAAAAAATGGCAAATTGGCTGTATTTATTATTTTTCCTGTTAAGCAATTTGCCGTATGCCATTAATATTGTTATATTTTAATTGTATGGGCATTTTTGCACACAACGATGCCCATGATGTTTATTTTTTTATTGGTTAAGTATTTTTATTTTAAGGAAAGGGGGGGGGGGATTTGAACTTTTATGTTTTTTTTTTCTTTTTTTATATTTGTTAAAACTTTCTTTAACTTTTATTAAATCACCTTGGGTGACAATAACTGGCAATCATTAGATTGCCCATTGTGTTCATTGATGGCTGTATAGCCATCATTTAACATTTAATTTGCAATATAACAATACAATGCTGCCATTCCTGTATTGGTATATTCCTGAAATAGACTATTTCAGCGATGTAACAGGTTCCCCGATCTCAGTCTTTGAACGCTATTACTGGAGCATCTGAAGGGTAAAATGTATGTGATCAGCCTTATGGCTGATCGCATGCATGTGCTGCAGGTCTCTGCTATTTAAAATAGTAGAAACCCGGAGGCTATGGCGCCCGCTGCACGTGCGAGCAGGCGCCATGTTTAGGGATCGGCGTACATATATAGCGGAGGTCCTTAAGGGGTTAAAACCTTGGTGTGTCTTATGGTAAGGTGCGTCTTATAAGGTGAAAAATATGGTAATAACATAAATCCAGCACAGAAACAAGCTCACTATATAAATACAACCCCAGAAACTACTGTATGTCATATCCTTAACACAGCTCCAGAACCAAATCAGTACATACTGTACATAATGCATCAAAATCAAGCTGACTACATAAATACACTTCCAGAACCAATTTGTAAACTAAATATAGCGGCAGAACCATGTACAGTGCAATGATGAATTGCAGAGTCAGGCTAAACCTTCTATATGCTTCTAGCAAGTAAAAAATAGTAAGGTATGACTAGCACCACACATCACTGCTTCACGACTCTTTCTGCAGAGTTGTCTGTTGATGTCTTTGGCTTCTTGATTTGCAGCACACCCCTATACATTACTTGATATTGCTACAAAATAATCAATGAACCACACAATGTTATTCTGTATCTAATATTACTACATAGCCATTCCCCTGAATAATAGTGGTCCACATACCATGCCCCTGGATATAATAGTGCTACACACCATGCCCCTGAAAATAACAGTGCTATACAACATGCCATACATTTCTTCATGTCTTCATTTACAGCAAGAAACTGGTGTAAATTAAAATACAGTAAATGTGCCAGGTCCCCTCACTTTGCCCCCTACCACCATGTCTCTTAATAAAGTGTCAAAATTGACATCGAAATGTCACCTGTGACAGTTAGTGATGAGCGGCAGGGGCAATATTCGAATTCATGATATTTCGTGAATATTTGGGCGAATATTCGCCATATATTCGAAAATTCGCGAATTCGTAATTTCCAGTCATTATTTTCTTGATTGTGAAAATTTGCATATAAAAATTCGCATAACATTTGCATAACCATTTGCCAACATCCTGAGCCAAAAATACCAGTGAAGTCTACACTGGTAAAAAAGGAGGTGTGGTTTTGGGGGTGCGGATTAACATGAGGTGCTATTTGACACCAATAGTTTGTTCATGCTTAGTTTTAAGGCTTTTTGTAATTAAAAAAAAATGATTTTAACTGCCATTTTTTAAATAACATGCAGGCAAAAATGAGGCAAAGGCATCATTGTGTAAACAGGTTTTATTGAATGAGCTTTTATGGAGATATAAATATAAAAGCTCTTCCTAAAGAACTCTAGTGAATAGATTCCCTTATGCTCTTCCTCTTAGTGTTGAGTGCGAATATTCGAATAGCGAATTTTTTTAGCGAATATCGGCACTTTGCTAATTCGCGAATATTGCGAATATAGCGCTATATATTCGCTATTTCGAATATTCGTTTTTTTTAAATATTTTTTTTCTTTTGTTATATTTTTTTCTTTCCCACTTCCCATATTCGTCATCTTCTTCTACCAAGCCAACCATAGTAAACCAGGTCTAAGTTGAAATCACAATGCGATTAATTCAAGTTATATTAATCGCATTGCGATTTCAACTTAGACCCAGTTTCTATGGTTGGCTTGGTAGAATTAGCGAATATGACGAATGCATTCTTCATATTCCTCAAAACGAAGATAACGAAGTATTCTCCATCTTCGTTTTAGCAACCTATTCGTCAACTTCGCTAATTCTAGCAATCAAATAGGAAAGTTGACTATAAAGACAGCTGTGTTTAATTCACTCTGCGATTATATTACTTTGCTTTTTTTTTAATAAATAAAATAATTATAATACTTGATAATTAATTATTATAATTATTCTATTTATTTAAAAAAAGCAAAGTAATATAATCGCATAGCGAATTAAACACAGCTGTCTCTATAGTCAAACTTCCCATTTGATTGCTAGAATTAGCGAGATTGACGAATATGGAGCAAAAAAGAAGATGGAGAACACTTCGTTATCTTCGTTTTGAGGAATATGACGAATACATTCGCTAATTCTACCAAGCCAACCATAGAAACCAGGTCTAAGTTGAAATCTCAATGCGATTATTTCAAGTTATATTAATCGCATTGCGATTACAACTTAGCACTGCTATCTTACATATTAGGCTAGAATTAACGAATATGGAATATAGCAGTGCTAAGTTGAAATCGCAATACGATTACTTCCAGTTATATTCATCACATTGCGATTTAAACTTAGCACTGCTATATTCCATATACGTTAACTTCGTTAATTCTAGCAAGCTGACCCATTAGAAACCCAGCTCTAAGTTATTAATATAACTTGAATTAATCGCATTGCGTTTTTACCTTAGACATGGTTTACTATGGTTGGCTTGGTAGAATTAGCGAATATGACAAATGTATTCGTCATATTCCTCAAAACGAAGATAACGAAGTATTCTCCATCTTCGTTTTAGCAACCTATTCGTCAACTTCGCTAATTCTAGCAATCAAATAGGAAAGTTGAGTAGAGACAGCTATGTTTAATTCGCTATGCGATTATATTACTTTGCTTTTTTTAAAATAAATAGAATAATTATAATACTTGATAATTATTATAATTATTCTATTTATTAAAAAAATAAAATAATAATATAATCGCATAGCGAATTAAACACAGCTTTCTCTATAGTCAACTTTCCTATTTGATTGCTAGAATTAGCGAAGTTGATGAATAAGTAGCTAAAACGAAGATGAAGAATAATTTGTTATCTTAGTTTTGAGGAATATGACAAATACATTCGTCATCTTCGCTAATTCTAGATATCAAACCAATAGGAAAGTAGCCTTAAGTTTCAAACGCAATACGCGATTATTTAAATCGCATAAAAATCACGATAACTAGAATAATGACGAATATTCGATTTTGACGAATATGAAACGAATATTCCATTGAATATTCGCAAAAACATCGCCGAAATCGAATATGGCACCTGCCGCTCATCACTACTCCCTCTCAAAATGGACCAGCTCACCCCAAGGCACCACATCTGAGTTTATAGTTTGCCAGCTGCTGCAGCCTTCCTTCTCCATTCTCTCTGGCCCATCAACATGCAATCTGGAGTATAAGAACAATGAATGATCTCTTCTAGCACTGCACATCAGGTCCGATATCAAGTCCCAATAACCCTATTAGCTGCAAAAATTATCACTGTGTTACGAGACCACACTGTTCTCTTCATTAGGATATTACCATCTGACAAGTACAGTCTTGTAATGTGTTGAGAAGTCTTGTACCTAATAAAGTTATTGGAACTTGATATCAGATTTTTAGAGGTTGACCTACAAAAAATATTCTACAGTTTTCAGACCAGCACCTGGATCTAAATTCTATGGTAATTCATGCAATTAAAGATGTATTATAGTTATTCAATGAAATCTATCTGTATCTATCGCTCTTTTTCTAATTTCTCTGTCCTGCTTTCTGAGATGGAAGCACATGCTCAGTTCCATCCTTCAACTGCCACCAACTGCAAGAGAAAGGACACGTCCCCTATATAAATAAATAAATCTAGTGGAGCAACTGAAGCAATGAAAGGGGAAATCTCTGGATCCATGTGGGGTATAGGGCTGGTTCTAGCTCTGTTAGAATGAGGGTGTCATGTACTAGATCATGAATGATTTTCATTTTTTATATTAATCATGAGATAACCCCTTAAATGGGTTCTTTCATCCAACAGCACTGCCAAAATATGGTTGTCACTAATAATTTATTAGCTTTCATAGAAATCAGAAGCCTCCTGGTATATGATCAGGAAAGCTTTCCTCTGTCTTACCCTAGTGCAGTTGCCTTGTATGAAAAATATTTCTCCTCTGGGTGTTACCTCTGACCTTATCATATACCCTTTGACACTTATAAGTCCTCTCCTGTCCCTCTATTTCCTCCCCTTTTTTTATTTTATTGTATTTCACAACATTTCGGGCTTTTATGTCTTCTGCTTTGGTGGATTAACATACATATACAGGCCCGATCACACCTTCTGTATAATACAGATTTCCTAATATTTTTGGAATTTTTGACTGATTGTTAGCCTCATTAGTCTCCATGCTGTTTCTTGTATCACTATAACCAATCAGTAGTCTCCATGCTGTTTCTTATATCACTATAACCCATACTACCATACACTTTTAGTCTGTGGATTATCGTACAAGTTTTATTTATATCACTTTATCTCTCTATAAAAAATATAGTTAAAAACATTCAATACTCTGTGAGAATGGTAGGTTCACACATAACATACAAAAGGTGTTACAGAAATAGCCTTAGGGTAAAAATCGGAAGCTCACCTTTAAACCACTACAGATTTTGCATGCTGTTTGAAAAGGTTTAACTACCTTTGCAATACTTGAACATCCCAGGTACTTTCACCTGCACCACCCCAAATGTAGTCTATTTGATTGTATGTACCAAATGTGCTACTGGAGGTCTCTATGTTGGTGAAACTGGTCAAAAGCTGAGAACAAGAATGAACTCTCATCGGCAAACAATGAAAGAAGAAAGGAAAGATTAGCTTGTCCCGAAACACTTTTGCAGCCATGACCATAACATTACAGACATGAAAGTCTTGATATTAAAATGGAACTTCAAATCTCAGAAGGACAGGAAAATCTGAAAATACAAGCTCAGGAATGAATGTGTCCTATGGATTTATGTCCTTCTACATCTCTTAATAAATGTGTTCCTCAGACCTCTTGGGTTTATCACATTCATAGACTGGATATCTATAAGAGTAGTGTTGATCGCGAATATTCAAATCACGGATTTTGTATCGTGAATATTGGCACTTTGAAAATCTAGAATATAGTGCTATATATTCTTAATAACGAATATTCTAGTTATTTTTTTTCATCAGTACTTCTGCTTCTTGCTTGTGGGCCAATGAGAAGGCTGCAATATCTTTGTCAGAGCTTAGCAACATCCCTAGCAACCAATAGGAAAGTTTTCTACCCCTTACTATATAAGAACCTCCCCAGCAGCCATTTTCTGCAGTTTTTTGCAGTTCTGAGAGAGACAGCAGTGTTATTGCTGTGCTCTGTGCTTTGCAGACTGCAGACATCTGAATCCTTATTTAATTACGTTAATTAGTTAGTTAGTTAGTTAGTTAGTTAGTTAGCTCATATACATATAATACAGATAGTTAGTGGGAGATATTCAGTGTAGGTTAGATAGTGATATAGTGTAGCTGATAGGTTCCAGTGCAGGGTGTTAGGTAGTGTGATAGGATTTACTGTGCTGTGATAGGGATTAGTGTCTCTGTTAGACACAGTGCTGTGATGTCACTATTGTCAATATTGCCTATGCCGCTCATCACTATATAAGAGGGCAATAAAACTTTCACACTTCTTATCTATATCCTTATCTATAACTGATACAACAATTTATTTCTACAATTTTTTGTTTTCTCATATTGATCTGCTTTGCATTACTTGTCTCATTTACCTCATTATTCCTATATACTTTAGTGTATAAATATGTAAATCTTTAGATACTGTAAATCTTTAGATACTACACCTGACGAAGAGCCTAAGTAGCTTCAAAAGCTTCCAATTGTGTCATCGTCTTTTCAGTTAGCTATTAAAGGGGATTAACCACTAAACAATCTCAATTTTTCTTTTTCTTATCTTTTACAATACTTGCAAATTCTGCAACTGAAATTCCATAACTTGAGCCTTCAGGTAAATGTAGGAGAATTTGGTGAAGTATTCCCTAATGGAGGGCGCTGACTTGTCCCACTGTATTAGCACACACTGGCCTATTTCAACCATAGGCTTCCATTTTCAAAAAACAAAATAATATATGGTACATGTTTTTTTTCTCAGGATAGATGCAATGGTCAAAGCAAATGTAACACTATTATTTTAAATGGAGGGTATTCGTTTTTTTACTTGAGTTTTTTTTTTAAAATCCTGGTTGCTTTGTATATCCCACTAAAGGAAAACATAGCTGATCTACCTAATTATGCTTTGGCAAAATAGTTACAAATATCACAGCGCTACAGGGAACACTATGTTATGAACAACACAAATGTTTCCTCACGTCTTACTGATAAATATATTATCAGCTCAATGTCTGACAGATGTTTTTAACATTAAAAACTGAGGCACTGTTCAGTGGAGTCTATGAAAAATATTTCCTTCTACTGTAAATGGCTAAGGTTTTAGTACAGCAGTCTTTGCTCATATATATAAGCTCTGTATAATAAGATTATGTTCATGGGATAATTCACACTTCGAGATTTTAATCAATTTTGGTAAACACTAAAAATAAACTGAAGAGAGGGTAATAATTTGACACCTCAATAAACAAGTAACATGAAACAAAACACACCATTGATCTGGTAAATTATATAGTGACAAACCCGATGATCCATAATTCTTACCGTTTCTGCATCTAACAAAGCAATGGTCATGTCAGATCAGCACAAACTACACAGTGGCTCAAAAGTTCATATATGTTGATAGAATTTTATAATATTTCATGTCAGGTCAGCATCAGAAATCACTGGGGAAAACCTTGTACCTGCCATAAGACATGTTTTCCTGGATATCTCTAAAGTCTGGCTATCACTAAAGGAACAGAAAAAAATAAGAAACAGAAAAAAATGAAAGCACCAGATATGGCATATGATGGACAGCAATCACTAATGGGGCCTAACAATCCCATTGACTCTAACGGGTTCCATTGTGTTTCTGCTATGGTTTCAGTCATTTTGTCATAAAAAACTCCAGCGGCAAACAGTGGTCTTTTATCCTTCTATTTAGCTGAGATCAGCCTCTGAGGCTCCTAATAGAACCTCTACCACAGATGTGAACACGGCCTTGGTGAGGAAAATTCAATGATGATCTAGGCGTATTCATTAAAACCCTTCTAGACTTGGTAGCTAATTAGAATCCAAAGTTGTACATTTTCAGTTCATATTAGAGAATGAATCCTTTGAAACATTTGGGGGAGGAGGGCAAAGAGCAACATACAAGGGTGAGTCAAAAAATTACCTGCATTCAGGCTGTAGAATTTATTTTAATCAACTTTTAGAAAAGACAAATGCGTCATTTTTTTACATAAACTCCCTGCTTTTCAATACACTTTGTCCAACTGTCAACAAGCTTTCATATTTCCTAATTAGAAAATGTTTTAGGGTACGGCCACACAGTCAGGTCTCTTCATGCATTTTTGGAAACCAAAATCAGGAGTGGATAATAAAAGGAGAGAAAATATAAAGGACAGACATGACTTCTCTCTTAGGCTGAGCTGCGAGCCATGAATGCATCACTATCTTCACCTCGTCAACAGAAGTGAATCTTCGTCCTCGTAGGGCCACATAATCCACTGTCACTCGTCTATCAAACAGAATCGTGCACGATCAATGTTGGCATCAGTCATGGACATGGACAGGTATCCGGCTCCTTCTTCATAGCTGACTCTTGTGCTAATCTCCTTAAACTCCTCTATCCATTCATACACTCTTCTTTATGACAAAACACTTTCTCCATACTGATAAATATTAGCACCAGACACACTCTCAGACCACAAAGAAACATTCACTGCAAGCTGCTCTTCTTTTGTGCATATCACAAGTGGGTCAGGCATTGTTTCTCACACCGTAGTCACTAATGAAATGAAGTAATACATTCAAACCTGCACAGCAGTGACTAGGGAGTCAATGTCTTTTCTGAAATTCTACAATCAGAATGCAGGTAATTTATTTTACTTACCCTTGTATGTTGCTTTAGCCTTTTCCCCAAACTTTTTAAAATAATTAATTCTCTAAGAAGAACTGAAAACATTTTTGACTCACTGTCGTATGTTCAGTACTATTACAAGGGCTTTATACTATCTAATGCTGCAACTGGGTTACACTATAACTTTTTTTACACCTATAATAAACAAATAGTAAACATCAATAATTAGTAAGGGCTCTTTCACACTTGCGTTCTGAGGATCCAGCAGGCACTTCCGTCCCGCCGGATCCGTCAGAACGCAAGTCGCCTGAAAGCATTTGAAGACTGATCAGGATCCTGATCAGTCTTCGAAATACTTTCAGGTTACCATGGCAGCCAGGACGCTACTGAAGTCCTGGCTGCCATGGTACTCCGAAACAGTGCACTCACCTGCGCTGCAGCCGCCAGGCGCTCCTTCATGACGTCACAGGTCCCTGCGGCGCATAGATCAATGCGCCGCCTGGACCTGTAACGTCATGAAGGAGCGCCCGGAGGCCGCAGCGCAGGTAAGTACGCTTCTGCGGAGTACTTACCATGGCAGCCAGGACTTCAGTAGCATCCTGGCTGCCATGGTAACCGATTGGAGCCCTAGCTTACACTGGGGCCCCGATCGGAACTGCTGCTACGCATGAGCAGTGCTAAACGTCAGATCCGGCGATGCGCCGAAACGAAGTTTAGCTAAATTCTGGATCCGGATTAATGCACTTTAATGGGCATTAATTCCAGATCCGGCGTTACAGCATGTCTTCCGGATTTTTGGACAGAGACAAATCCGCAGCATGCTGCGGTTTTGTCAACGTCCAAAAAACGTTCACATACTGAACAGAAGACATCCTGATGCAGCCTGGAATTCTCTCCATTCAGAATGCATTAGGGTAATCCTGATCAGTCTTTTTCTGTCTTAGAGCCCCGACGACGGAACTCTAGGACGGAAAAGAAAAACGGTAGTGTGAAAGAGCCCTTAAAGGGTTTTGTCCTTTTATTACCTAAAGTCAATTTAATGTGGTTGTTCAGTATAGAAACACCATTTCATATCTCCAGTAATATATACCCTGTAAGAGTATATAAGGGACCTTCTGTTCAGGAGCCTCATCACTGCCAAAGTAGAGAGCAGTTACAAATGTAGTGTTGCTTGCTCTGTGGGCCCTGACCGGTCTTCAACAGACAACCTATTGACCTGAATGGGCACTGTGTAGTAGTGCATAGTTTCTTCTATGGTGTTGCTACTGGGGAATTAAACAGTTAATGACAGGGGATAGTTTTTGATTTGCTTAATGTCAATGGATCATGCAAACAAGTAAGGATTGTCCATAGAGGTGAGGTGAAGGTAGAGATAGAGGTGGCAGGTAGAAACAAATGGGAGGTGGCAGCAGGGCCATGGGCAATGAGTGCTTCTATTGTGAAAGTTATTCAACTTTATCGCAATCCTCAAGACAGAGATACAGTTGAATGCTGCGTCGGGGCACGGGAGCGATATCTACCTGACCCACCATTGCCTTCAGACTGGAAGAGGCCTGTGCATGGAGGTATTTGTGTTTACTATTTTTCCTTTGCAGCATGCTGTTGGTCCACTATAGGTGGGGAGGGGGCATAATTTATAACTAAAGGGAGCACTATGAGGACACTGGGGGAGCTAAAATGGGGCATTTTTTTTTTTTTTGCGATATACATTATAGTGGAGGCACTAAAAGGGAGTACTGGCACACAGAGAAGGGCATTTTTTTGTACTGGCACACATTATAAGGGGGAATTATGGGGACATTGGTATTACTGGGAGCACTAAAAGGGGCTATTTTTTGCACTGACAAGTTAGAAGGAGTGTATTTTTTGTACTGGCATACATTATAAGGGGACATTTTTTTGTACTGGCACACAATGTAAGGGGGTATTTTTTTATATTGGTTCACATCGTAAGGGGGTATTTTTTGTACTGACACACATAGGGGGCATTCTTTCTACTGCCACACATAAGGGGAATTATTACTACTTAGGTCATTATGGTAGGCTTTATTACTTTCGGGGACTATAGGGAACATGATTACTAGTATGAGCACTATGGTGGCATTGGTACTTCTGGGGCATAAGCAGGGCATTATTACTACTTGGGCCACTGTTAACACTAAGTGCACTCTGGCAGAGAATGATTTCAATTGGTGACACTTTCAGGAGGACTATAACAGTGTTGTACGCCTTGACACAGTATCAGTTTAGCACAATTATTTTTCGGGTACACTATGTTTATGGCACTATTTCTGTGAAGAACACTATTTGCTGGGTGCAGGTTTTTTTTAGAGCACTGTGTGGCAATAATTATTGAAGGGGGAACTGTCTGTATTTTCAGGGGGAATATCTGTTCTGCTCGGGGAGCATAGTGGGCACAGTAGTAGAGTTGGCAGGATGGGGTGTTCAGAAGGTGGGGGGATGATGGAAAAATAGGAAACTAAGACGTCTGTGTTGCAAATTCTGCAGAAACAAGAGATGGCTGAAAGAAATCATCGCCCGAATGGAGAAGATAAGGAAAGAGAATGTCTACCTCTTAGAGGACATCACTGGATGTAAGAGCTATAACTGTACGTAGTGCTGTAATACCCTGTATGTTTTGTAGATTGAAAACTTAGCATGAGGGAAGGGCTGTTTCAATTTTTGCCTCAGGCAGCAGAAAGGCTAGGTGCACACTTGACAGCCCCTTTAACCACTATTTAAATTTATCTCTGGGAGAGCTGGATAATAAATAATAAGCCACTAGTACAGCTCCCACAGGGGTTATTCCACACCTCTATCAAATTCATGAATTACGAATGTCTAATTATACAAGTGATAAATAGAGCAGGTGATATATCACTGCATTACCAGTGGGGTACATGAAGGAGTACTGCAGCAAAGATATAAATTAGGCCACTTTAAGGTGTTGCTTGATGTTACTGCAGTTTTAACAACCTTATCTTATTTTAACGACTGAAGTATATGTTCTAGCACCTTAACACTGTAGTATAGGTGGATACTACATTCCTGTGAAAACACCAACACAACATTCCCTTTCTAAAAAAATGGGGATGGGCCCAACATGGAAATGGTCCACTTGCTCCAGGTTTGGGGGTGTTTTGGTGGATGTATGTACTTACATGTACATGTATTTATATGCCATTATGAAGTGTGAAGAACCTGGATGACAGCCATATTAATGTCAATCAGAAATAGATATCCAGATACAGCTGAGTTAAGTCTGTCAATCTGCAGTGCTATAGTGTGGTACCATAAAGTATTATTGGTTCTTTTCCATAAGACTGTAGGCTTGTTTACTGAGTCATCTTAAAGAAAATCTTTTGATAGGAAGGTGCACTTTTTTTTTTTACTCAATATTCATAGAAAACATTTTTTTTAATTCATAGAAAATAATTTTTAAAGAATTTTTGCATGTCTTTCTTTTTTTTCTTTAGCTGTACTATACCATCAAAAATTAAGTACAAAATATCTCTCAGCACAGAGAGATAAATCTCCTATAAAATAGGTAATCCATTGATAGTTTACTGCTGCTTTGATGGGAAAATACTATCTGCCAGTATAATAGTAGATTGTAGAATCTGAATAACAGTATGATAGCTGTAATGTTCACTTGATTCGCGTAGATAAGGATGTCTACAAAAGAGCAGTGCACTTATCAGTGTAATGTGTGATGCTTTTGTTGAATCACTTATCCTCCTTCCTCATAGTGGTACTGGCAGAGTAAATGATCTCAGTGAGAAAGTCATGCGAGGCTATAATCCCCCATAGAGGACAAAGTAAAAGAGCAAGGACAGGAATGATTTAAAAATGATATCCAGAAAACCATCTAAATGTTTAAAAATGCAGAATACTCACATATAGACTCATCATATGTGAGAAAAACAGTTGATAGTAATTGTTAACATCTTTAGAGAACCATCAAGGGTTCTCCCAAAACTTAATCTTATTCATAAAGAAGCTAAACCATAAAGAAGCTAACACATAACTCAAATATTACCTTACAATGGAGCATCCAAAATGTCATTTTCTAATCTACTGAGTCTGAACTATGTAATTATTTATCTGCCTCTTAATGTATAGATGAATATTAATAGATACAAATCCTGGATTTTTTGCCATTGTCACCATGTGGCCCTAGTATCAAGTTCATGAATCCACCATGTCCTCCTTTCAGATTCCAGTTTGCCACGCTACAAACATTTTACAAAATGTAATTTACAAAAGAAAGATAAAATAAAAAGGCCCCATAATATTTTAAAATGCACAGCAATGAAACAATTAATGTTCCATAATTAAAATACTGAAATTGAAGTATTACATGATAAGCAACGTCTCTCTACATCAGGCTTTGTTTCATTGCTTTGTAGATCTGCCCACTAATATCTCTTCTGAAAGTTAAGAACATTTTGTTTTTATCAGGTTAATGTTCAGTGATATCTTTTATATAGCATTATTGATCTTCCTAAAATTCAGCTTGTTAAAAATCCTAAAAAATAAAGAATATGATTTAATAAATCAAGAGTAAAGAAATAGAATTTGCAGAAATGTGAGCAATAACTTCATCCTGCTGTCATAATCAATACATTTCTGGTAAAGCCTTTAAGAAATCCAGCAGAGGCACTGTTGGCTCACAGTGACAGCAACGAAATACATCATTGTGAGTCACAGATTTGTCACATGTTAACTCCCTAGGGCTTTTACCATTCTTGCTACGCTGTCACTCCAAATGATTATTCTTCAAGTGAAAAATATCTTTAAGACTCCTCCATAGATATAGTTTATGTCTTTCCATCAGGATGACTATTCATTTTTCATGTGCTGTAAGGTCATTATACGAAGTGTAAGGCGTCTTGTTTCTAGCCTTGATTTCAGTTAAATATGTTGCTATTTGCATGAATAAATAGGAAATGTATATGATATGGCCATTTGGATCATATATCTGCACAGGGCCACTCCAGACCTGGCGCTATGTAGGAACTGCAATACATTCAGTTGCAATGCTATACACACCCCATTCTAGGGATTAGTGGTGACCCTATAATCATCTACCATTGCTGTATGTCATCTCTTACTAAACCTCTCCAAAGTGTAATAAGTATACTGTATTAGGCTACTTTCACACTGCCGTTTCTGTGTCCGCTTGTGAGATCCATTTCAGGGCTCTCACAAGTGGCCCAAAACAGATCAGTTTAGCCCCAATGCATTCTGAATGGATAAGGATCTGTTCAGAATGCATCAGTTTTGCTCCGTTACGCCTTCATTCCGTTCTGGAGGCAGGCATCTAAAAGCTGCTTGCAGAGTTTTGGTGTCTGCCTGACAATGCGGAGCCAAATTGTAAGTCAATGGGGATGGATCCGTTTTCATTGACACAATATGGTGCAATCGAAAACGGATCCGTCCCCCGTTGATTTTCAATAGTGTTGCGGATGCATCCGTTTTGACTTTGTTCATGATAATGAAAACAGATCCGTTCTGAATGGATACAAGCATTTGCATTATCGGTGCGTATCCGTCTGTGCAGATACAAGATAGATCCGCACCAAACGCAGGTCTGAAAGTAGCCTTATACGTTTATTATGTTTATTGGGAGAGAAATACTGCTGTCCTATCTTCGGGATAGGTCATCAGTATCTGATAGGTGGGGTTCCGACAACTAACACCACAGATCAGTTGTTTGAAGAGGCCATGGTGCTCTGGTGAGCTCAGCAGCCTATTCACAGCAAACCAAACACAACAGCATGTATTGCAAAGAATGCATGCTTGGTATTGCAACCTAGGCTCATCCACTTGAACTCAAGGACTAAGCTGTATCTAGGCCATTTTGTGAATGTGACATTACTGGCCTAGGAAGCGCCGCAGTCTCTTCAAACAGCTGATCATCATTTGCCACCTTTTTGGCAAAAACTAAGACAAAAACTAGTGCAAGCGGCATATTCCATGTGTCGCTGCAATATGAAATAGAATCGTAAACAATGGTTTGTGCATTATACTGTCCACTTACACAGAGTCAAAGACATTAAAGGGGCTGTTCAAGAATTTAGGAGTTTTAGGCAACCATCCTCCAACACTTGTCCAAACCTGTAAAGGTAAGCTTACTTACCTGTTCCTGGCACTGGCTCCGCATTCCTTTTCCTCCTGGCCTGCAGTCCTTTCTGAAAACATCCAGTTTGACACTGTCTGCAGCCAATCACTGGACAGGCAAATAACCAGATTTCCTGGTGTCATGTGACTATTTGTCATAATGTAAAGGGAGCCGATCACCACCATGGCCATTGATTGGCTGCAGGCGATGTCAAACTGGATGTTTTCAGCGAGGGAGCCCAGCAGAGCATTGCAGGCCGGGAGAAAGAACGGGTAGCCAGTGCCACTTCCACCCCCCAATCTTCAACAACCCCTTTAAATTTTTCTCATCTGTGGTTTTATTACCATTCTTGGAATTTGGAGGGGTCTCACCACTAGTGTTGAGCGAACAGTTCGAGCATAGTTCGGGTCCGTACCGAATTTTGGGGTGTTCGTGACACGGACCCGAACCCGAACTTTTTCGTAAAAGTTCGGGTTCGGGTTCGTCGTTCGGCATGTATTTTGGCGCATTTTGAAAGGCTGCAAAGCAGCCAATCAACATGCATCATACTACTTGCCCTAAGATGCCATCGCAGCCATGCCTACTATTGGCAAGGCTGTGATTGGCCAAGTGCAGCATGTGACTCAGCCTCTTTATAAGCTTGTGCGCACGTCGGGACGTGCTCACTCCGATGTGAATAGAACAGGGATAGACGCAGCTGATGCTAGGGCGAGAATAGGCAGGGATAATTGAATAACTGGAAGCAAATTTCTCTCCTCCACCTGTGATTCATCTGAACAACTGCAGCTGAGCTGCTTTTTTGATAGGGATTGGCTATTTTTAGAGTGGCCAGAGTGATTTTTCCATCCACATGTACCTGGGCTGACCGCCGGCCGCCATTTTGCGACTTGTAGTGCTGCAGCAGAAGCTGCCACAGTGTGCATTCCAAAGCTCCAAACAAGTCAGACATCTACACCTGGGATTCAGACCAATAGCGATTTAGCAGCACAGTCCAAGGCTATTTTTTTAAAGGTTGTGCAGACCATTTTGTGGCACATGTTACTGGGCTGATAGGCGCGGCCATCTTGGGACTAGTGCTGCAGCACAATCTCTCCCAACGCTCCATTAATCACTTGTAATAGTGGTCTGTGCCATAGAAATCCTACATCAGGGACTTAGGTGTGCTTGTGTCACCCCTACTAATACCAGTCCACCTGTAATCCATACAGTCAAAAGACATGAAAGTATTCCAGTGAGGGAATTTTTTTTATTTAAAAAGGCCAAGTTAGTTTATCTGGCGCTCAATATACTAGATACAGTTAGGCTCATGCTTTCATACATCTGGAATTAGCAAACTAATGTGCTGGGGTTGGGAAAACATATATGTACCCATACTAGAATCTGTCAAAGAAAGCGGTACTCACATATAACAGTCATTCCATCTGTAATCCATACAGTCAAAAGACTGAAAGTATTCCAGTGAGGGAATTTTTTTATTTAAAAAGGCCAAGTTAGTTTATCTGGCGCTCAATATACTAGATACAGTTAGGCTCATGCTTTCATACATCTGGAATTAGCAAACTAATGTGCTGGGGTTGGGAAAACATATATGTACCCATACTAGAATCTGTCAAAGAAAGCGGTACTCACATATAACAGTCATTCCATCTGTAATCCATACAGTCAAAAGACTGAAAGTATTCCAGTGAGGGAATTTTTTTATTTAAAAAAGGCCAAGTTAGTTTATCTGGCGCTCAATATACTAGATACAGTTAGGCCTGCGTTTCATACATCTGGAATTAGCAAACTAATGTGCTGGGGTTGGGAAAACATATATGTACCCATACTAGAATCTGTCAAAGAAAGCGGTACTCACATATAACAGTCATTCCATCTGTAATCCATACAGTCAAAAGACTGAAAGTATTCCAGTGAGGGAATTTTTTTTATTTAAAAAGGCCAAGTTAGTTTATCTGATGCTCAATATACTAGATACAGTTAGGCCTCATGCTTTCATACATCTGGAATTAGCAAACTAATGTGCTGGGGTTGGGAAAACATATATGTACCCATACTAGAATCTGTCAAAGAAAGCGGTACTCACATATAACAGTCATTCCATCTGTAATCCATACAGTCAAAAGACTGAAAGTATTCCAGTGAGGGAATTTTTTTTATTTAAAAAGGCCAAGTTAGTTTATCTGGCGCTCAATATACTAGATACAGTTAGGCTCATGCTTTCATACATCTGGAATTAGCAAACTAATGTGCTGGGGTTGGGAAAACATATATGTACCCATACTAGAATCTGTCAAAGAAAGCGGTACTCACATATAACAGTCATTCCATCTGTAATCCATACAGTCAAAAGACTGAAAGTATTCCAGTGAGGGAATTTTTTTATTTAAAAAGGCCAAGTTAGTTTATCTGATGCTCAATATACTAGATACAGTTAGGCTCATGCTTTCATACATCTGGAATTAGCAAACTAATGTGCTGGGGTTGGGAAAACATATATGTACCCATACTAGAATCTGTCAAAGAAAGCGGTACTCACATATAACAGTCATTCCATCTGTAATCCATACAGTCAAAAGACTGAAAGTATTCCAGTGAGGGAATTTTTTTATTTAAAAAGGCCAAGTTAGTTTATCTGGCTGCTCAATATACTAGATACAGTTAGGCCTCATGCTTCATACATCTGGAATTAGCAAACTAATGTGCTGGGGTTGGGAAAACATATATGTACCCATACTAGAATCTGTCAAAGAAAGCGGTACTCACATATAACAGTCATTCCATCTGTAATCCATACAGTCAAAAGACTGAAAGTATTCCAGTGAGGGAATTTTTTTATTTAAAAAGGCCAAGTTAGTTTATCTGATGCTCAATATACTAGATACAGTTAGGCTCATGCTTTCATACATCTGGAATTAGCAAACTAATGTGCTGGGGTTGGGAAAACATATATGTACCCATACTAGAATCTGTCAAAGAAAGCGGTACTCACATATAACAGTCATTCCATCTGTAATCCATACAGTCAAAAGACTGAAAGTATTCCAGTGAGGGAATTTTTTTATTTAAAAAGGCCAAGTTAGTTTATCTGGCGCTCAATATACTAGATACAGTTAGGCCTCATGCTTTCATACATCTGGAATTAGCAAACTAATGTGCTGGGGTTGGGAAAACATATATGTACCCATACTAGAATCTGTCAAAGAAAGCGGTACTCACATATAACAGTCATTCCATCTGTAATCCATACAGTCAAAAGACTGAAAGTATTCCAGTGAGGGAATTTTTTTTATTTAAAAAGGCCAAGTTAGTTTATCTGGCGCTCAATATACTAGATACAGTTAGGCTCATGCTTCATACATCTGGAATTAGCAAACTAATGTGCTGGGGTTGGGAAAACATATATGTACCCATACTAGAATCTGTCAAAGAAAGCGGTACTCACATATAACAGTCATTCCATCTGTAATCCATACAGTCAAAAGACTGAAAGTATTCCAGTGAGGGAATTTTTTTTATTTAAAAAAGGCCAAGTTAGTTTATCTGGCGCTCAATATACTAGATACAGTTAGGCCTGCGTTTCATACATCTGGAATTAGCAAACTAATGTGCTGGGGTTGGGAAAACATATATGTACCCATACTAGAATCTGTCAAAGAAAGCGGTACTCACATATAACAGTCATTCCATCTGTAATCCATACAGTCAAAAGACTGAAAGTATTCCAGTGAGGGGATTTTGCTTATAAAAATAATATATTTCATTGTGGTGCGAGTTGAATCGCAACAATGAAGAAAAATACTATTAAGGGACGAGGACGCGGTCGTGGTGGTGTCCGTGGAGCCTCTGTTGCTGGTAGAGGACGTGGCCGCTCGGCCCCAGGCGCACACAGTAGGGAACGAACTCCCTCAACTAGCCGGCAGAATGTACCGCAATATCTCGTGGGGCCCAATGCCGCTCTTAGGATGGTAAGGCCTGAGCAGGTACAGGCATTAATCGATTGGGTGGCCGACAGTGCTTCCAGCACGCTCACCACATGGTCTTCCACCCAGTCTTCTGCGGAAAGCGCACAGGTGGCACCTGAAAACCAAGCCCATCAGTCTGTCACATCACCCCAAGCATATCAGGGAAACGGTCTGAGCCACAAGTTATGCAGCAGTCTCTTCTTCTGTTTGAAGACTCTGCTTCCAGGGTTTCCCAGGGGCGTCCACCTAGCCCTTCCCCAGTGGAGGAAGACATACCATGCACTGACGCACAACCACTTATGTCTCCAGATGAAGAGGACATGGGAATACCACCACAGCAGAGTCACCGACTCTCTGATGATGACGAAACACAGGTGCCCACTGCCGCGTCTTTTGCAGTGTGCAGACTGAACAGGAGGAGGTCAGGGAGGGAGACTGGGTGGAAGACGATGCAGAGGACGATGAGGTCTTAGACCCCACATGGACTGAAGGTCGTGGCGATGACTTTCACAGTTCAGAGGAAGAGGTAGTGGTGAGACCGAGACAACAGCGAAGCCAAAGAGGGAGCAGGGGGCCAAAGCAGACGAGCCGCCGCCCCAGAGTTCGCCTGCTACTGGACATCGCCAACAGGGACCCAGCCCCACAAAGGCAGCTTCAAAGAGTTCCCTGGCATGGCACTTCTTAAACAATGTCCTACCGACAAGACCCGAGTGACTTGCACGCTCTGCCATCAGAGCCTGAGGCGAGGCATTAACGTTCTGAACCTCAGCACAACCTGCATGACCAGGCATCTACATGCAAAGCATGAACTGCAGTGGGGTACACACCTTAAAAACCAGGCACTCGCTGAGGCTCCCCTGCTCCCTCTACCGCTGCTGCCTCGGCTTCCGCCTCGAGAGGAATGTTGCCACCTGCCGAGCAGCAAACAGAGGATGTGCCACCGACACCACCACCACCGCCACCGTCAACTAGCGCCTCCACTATATCACACAGCAGCGTTCAGCTCTCAATATCTCAAACCTTAGAGAGGAAGCGCAAATTCCCCGAGTCACCCTCGAGCCCTTGGCCTGAACGCCAGCATTTCTAAACTGCTGGCCTTTGAAATGCTGTCATTCCGGCTGGTGGACACAGACAGCTTCAAACAGCTGATGGCCATGGCTGTCCCGCAGTATGTGGTTCCCAGCCGCCACTACTTCTCCAAGACAGCCGTGCCTTCCCTGCACATGCAAGTGTCCGATAAAATCAAGTGTGCACTGCGCAACGCCATTTGTGGCAAGGTCCACCTAACCACAGATACGTGGACCAGTAAGCACGGCCAGGGACGCTATATCTCACTAACTGCACACTGGATGAATGTAGTGGCGGCTGGGCCCTCGGCGGACAGTTCCTTGGCGCACGTCCTTCCGCCCCTAGGATCGCAGGGCATCATTCTCTGCCTCCTGTAGCCTCCTCCTCCTACTCGGCTTCCTCCTCCACTGCTTCCACCAGCTCATCCGGTCAGCCACACACCTTCACCACCAACTTCAGCACAGCCCGGGTAAACGTCAGCAGGCCATTCTGAAACTCATATGTTTGGGGACAGGCCCCACAGCGCAAAGGAGTTGTGGCGGGGTATTGAACAACAGACCGACGAGTGGTTTCTGCCGGTGGGCCTCAAGCCAGGCCTGGTGGTATGCGATAATGGGCGAAATCTCGTGGCAGCTCTGGGACTAGCCGGTTTGACGCACATCCCTTGCCTGGCGCATGTGCTGAACTTGGTGGTGCAGAGGTTCATTCACCACTACCCCAACATGTCAGAGCTGCTGCATAAAGTGCGGGCCGTCTGTGCGCGCTTCCGCCGCTCACATCCTGCCGCTGCTCGCCTGTCTGCGCTACAGCGGAACTTCGGCCTTCCCGCTCACCGCCTCATATGCGACGTGCCCACCCGGTGGAACTCCACCTTGCACATGCTGGAGAGACTGTGCGAGCAGCAGCAGGCCATAGTGGAGTTTCAGCTGCAGCACGCTCGCGTCAGTCGTACTGCCGAACAGCACCACTTCACCACCAATGATTGGGCCTCCATGCGAGACCTGTGTGCCCTGCTGCGCTGTTTCGAGTACTCCACCAACATGGCCAGTGGCGATGACACTGTTATCAGCGTTACAATACCACTTCTATGTCTCCTTGAGAAAACACTTAGGGCAATGATGTTAGAGGAGGTGGCCCAGGTGGAGGAGGAGGAGGAGGATGAGGGCTCGTTTCTAACACTTTCGGGCCAGTCTGTTCGAAGTGGCTCAGAGGGAGGTTTGTTTAAGCAGCAGAGGACAGGTTCACAAGTCGCCAGCCAAGGCACTGTACTGGAGGACGAGGAGGATGAGGAGGAGGAGGTGGAGGGGGACGAGGATGACGCAAGTTCACAGCGGGGTGGCAGCCCAGGCCCATCACTGGTGCGTGGCTGGGGGATACGGTGGACGATGACGATACGCCTCCCACAGAGGACAGCTTGTCCTTACCCATGGGTAGCCTGGCCCACATGAGCGAATATATGCTCCAATGCCTGCGCAACGACAGCAGAGTTGCCCACGTTTTAACGTGTGCAGACTACTGGGTGGCCACCCTGCTGGATCCCCGGTATAAAGACAATGTGCCCACTTTAATTCCTGAACTGGAGCGCGACCGTAAGATGCGCGAGTACAAGCGCACGCTGATAGAGGCGCTCTTGAGAGCATTCCCACATGTCACAGGGGAACAGGTGGAAGGTGAAGGCAGAGGAGTGGCAAGAGGTCGCCAACGCAGCTGTGTCACGGCCAGCTCATCTGAGGGCAGGGTTAGCATGGCAGAAATGTGGAAAAGTTTTGTCTCCACGCCACAGCTATCTGCACCGACACCTGATACGGAACGTGTTAGCAGGAGGCAGCATTTCACTAACATGGTTGAACAGTATGTCTGCACACTCCTCCACATCCTGACGGATGGTTCGGCCCCATTCAACTACTGGGTTTCGAAATTGTCCACGTGGCCAGAGTTAGCATGTTATGCCTTGGAGGTGCTTTCCTGCCCGGCGGCCAGCGCTTTATCTGAACGCGTATTCAGCACGGCAGGGGGCGCCATTACTGACAAGCGCAGCCGCCTGTCCACAGCCAACGTGGACAAGCTGACCTTCATAAAGATGAACCAGGCATGGATCCCACAGGACCTGTCCCTCCCTTGTGCAGAGTAGTCCTTATTAACTGCCTAAAACATGTCTTGTTGTGCTACGGGCCACTTCTTTATTTGATACAAATTTTATGAAACCCACAGTTGAATGAAACTCTTCTCTGTCTGGGCGCCGGGCCTAACCAGATGAAAGTGGCCGGTTAAACTAACGGGTGACATGAAGCCATAACCTCTGCCATGCTACCTCTGTCTTCTGTCTGGGTGCTGAGGCCTAAGTCAAATAAAGCGGTCTTCTGCTGTGCTGGGGGATATGAAGCTAATCTCTGACCTCTCTCCTCTGTCTGGGTCCAAAGGCCTAAATCACTGAAAGAGGCCTTCTCCTGTGGTGTGTGATATGATGCCAGAATATGTGCTGTGGGGCCTCTCTCCTCTTCCTGGGTGCAGGGGTCAAATAAACTAAATTGTGGCCTACTCCTGTGGTGGTTGATATGATGCCTGATTCTCTGATGTGGAACCTCTCTCCTCTGTTTGGGTGAAGGGGTCAAAGTAACTAAATGGTGGCTTCTCCTGTGGTGGCTGATATGATGCCAGAATATGTGCTGTGGGGCCTCTCTCCTCTTCCTGGGTGCAGGGGTCAAAGTAACTCAATGGTGGCTTCTCCTGTGGTGGCTGATATGATGCCAGAATATGTGCTGTGGTGCCTCTCTCTCTTCCTGGGTGCGGGGTCAAAGTAACTCAATGGTGGCTTCTCCTGTGGTGGCTGATATGATGCCAGAATATGTGCTGTGGTGCCTCTCTCCTCTTCCTGGGTGCGGGGGTCAAAGTAACTCAATGGTGGCTTCTCCTGTGGTGGCTGATATGATGCCAGAATATGTGCTGTGGTGCCTCTCTCCTCTTCCTGGGTGCGGGGGTCAAAGTAACTCAATGGTGGCTTCTCCTGTGGTGGCTGATATGATGCCAGAATATGTGCTGTGGGGCCTCTCTCCTCTTCCTGGGTGCAGGGGTCAAAGTAACTCAATGGTGGCTTCTCCTGTGGTGGTTAGTATGATGCCAGAATATGTGCTGTGGGGCCTCTCTCCTCTTCCTGGGTGCAGGGGTCAAAGTAACTCAATGGTGGCTTCTCCTGTGGTGGCTGATATGATGCCAGAATATGTGCTGTGGTGCCTCTCTCCTCTTCCTGGGTGCGGGGGTCAAAGTAACTCAATGGTGGCTTCTCCTGTGGTGGTTAGTATGATGCCAGAATATGTGCTGTGGGGCCTCTCTCCTCTTCCTGGGTGCAGGGGTCAAAGTAACTCAATGGTGGCTTCTCCTGTGGTGGCTGATATGATGCCAGAATATGTGCTGTGGTGCCTCTCTCCTCTTCCTGGGTGCGGGGTCAAAGTAACTCAATGGTGGCTTCTCCTGTGGTGGCTGATATGATGCCAGAATATGTGCTGTGGGGCCTCTCTCCTCTTCCTGGGTGCAGGGGTCAAAGTAACTCAATGGTGGCTTCTCCTGTGGTGGTTAGTATGATGCCAGAATATGTGCTGTGGGGCCTCTCTCCTCTTCCTGGGTGCAGGGGTCAAAGTAACTCAATGGTGGCTTCTCCTGTGGTGGCTGATATGATGCCAGAATATGTGCTGTGGTGCCTCTCTCCTCTTCCTGGGTGCAGGGGTCAAAGTAACTAAATGGTGGCTTCTCCTGTGGTGGTTGATATGATGCCTGATTCTCTGCTGTGAAACCTCTCTCCTCCATCTGGGTGTAGGGGTCAAAGTCTTTCAAAGTCGCCTTCTCCTGTGCTGATTGATATAAAGCTGATGGTTGTGCCATCTGACATGGTTGCCACGGTCTGATTCAATGGGGGCCTACTCCTGTGGTGGGTGATCTAAATGCCTGATTCTCTGCTGTGAAACCTCTCTCCTCCGTCTGGGTGTAGGGGTCAAAGTCTTTCAAAGTCGCCTTCTCCTGTGCTGATTGATATGAAGCTGATGGTTGTGCCATCTGACATGGTTGCCGGGGTCCCATTAAATTGGGGCCTACTCCTGTGGTGGGTGATCTAAATGCCTGATTCTCTGCTTTGAAACCTCTCTCCTCCGTCCGGGTGTAGGGGTCAAAGTCTGTCAAAGTCGCCTTCTCCTGTGCTGATTGATATAAAGCTTATGCTTGTGCCATCTGACATGGTTGCCGGGGTCTGATTCAATGGTGGCCTACTCCTGTGGTGGGTGATCTAAATGCCTGATTCTCTGCTGTGTAACCTCTCTCCTCCGTCTGGGTGTAGGGGTCAAAGTAACTAAATGGTGGCCTACTCCTGTGGTGGGTGATATGATGCCTGGTTCTCTGCTGTGGGACCTCTCTCCTTTGTCTGGGTGCTGTGGTCAAAATAATAGTAAGTGACCTTCTCCATTGGTGGGTGACTTGAAGCCTGATTCTGTGCTATGGGACCTCACTCCAATTAATATTGTTTAATTTTTATTTATTTTATGTTAACTCATCATTTCCCTATCTACATTTGTTTGCAGGGGATTTAACTACATTTTGCTGCCTTTTGCAGCCCTCTAGCCCTTTCCGGGTGTGTTTTACAGCCTTTTTAGTGCCCAAAAGTTCGGGTCCCCATTGACTTCTATGGGGTTCGGGTTCGGGATGAAGTTCGGGTCGAGTTCGGATCCCGAACCCGAACATTTTTCGAAAGTTCGGCCGAACTCGTCGAACCCGAACATCCAGGTGTTCGCTCAACTCTACTCACCACAAAAAAGGTGAGTAGGTTTAAGCCAGATTTATAAAATGTGACTTTTTAAAAAGAAACAAAAATTGCAACATCTTACTCCAGCAGGTGTAAGAAAAAATGAGAGTGCTAAAGATCAGATAAATTTATCAAACAACCTGTGACATTTGATTAATGAAAATTACAGACTGAAAGATGACTTTCCCCCTCTATCTGCAATCATCTGCAGAGGAAAAATATAAAACTGGTTAAAGATAGTATACTGGAAGATTCTTCGATACTAAATTTTGTGAACTTTCAAAAGCAAGGAGTATTCATGGCTTTTGGTGAAGTATACCCTCTGTAGTGTGCATTTGGTCACACAGGTTTTGATTAAGAAAGCAGGCATAATGGTAGGTGACAAACCTCAGAAACAATAGTAGGTGAGTTGAATTTTCCGAACTGCAGTAAATTATTCTTGTTTTGTCGGATTTGGGCACAGCCATTACTGGCAGATATGTCATGAATTTTTAAGCACACATGTTAAATGAAAATGAATATAATTTATTTAATAGGAATAAATATTATTATAACTAGAAACCACCAAAAGGATATTACCCTAAAATTCATAAAATATGCCCACTTCTAACACCCACACTTATTCATTAATAAATGACTGCACATTTCAAATAAAACGGGCAGCAGCACATCAGTATAGCACAACTTTATATATAATAACACCCTGCTGGATACATGCGGTATTACTGTAAAAGAAGGTCAAAGCAGACAGGCCCAACTTATTAGTAGACAATGCACTTTCAGTACAATTTTCTTTGGTGGGCACACTAGTCTATGTATCTTTCCCTACTTATCACCGACCATTTACCTACAAAGATACTGCAACAGAAAACCTACAAAAAGGCTCACACAGAACCAATCTCATACTCATGTATATGGTTATATAATATGACACACACAACAGTGGAAGCCACTCAATCACAAATATAAATAATTGCACACCAAAACTGGTTCCTGTATCAAGTAACTGCTCCTTATCGGAGTAAAAGTACTCAACTGCTACTGAATGATTAGCACACAAAAACTGGGCAAACAAAGACCACATAAGATTACATATGCAGATGCCTGAAACAGCAGACTGCCAACCAGCATGGCTACTGAATGACCACTACGTAGCTCGCTGTTGCTCTTTCTGGGGGCAATATCCTCAAATGCCACATGCAATACTGACTGTAACCCCATATAGTAGGAGTTCTAAACTTGAGTGTGATCTTCTGATAGTACATGCAACATTGACCCTAACCTCCTACAGATGGAGGAGTTTTAAACTTGTCAAGATGAGGACTGCTTAAATCGGTAAAGGGTTTTACATAGGTAGAGGTTGCTATGGACAAGTATGAAATATTATTAGGTCCTACATATGGCTAACACTCCACAGAGTAAAATTTATAACAGATTGGGATGAAATCTGCCACTGGAAAAATTTTACCAAATAGGCTGGTTTATGGGTACCTCTATAAGTGCAGGTTTTCTGATGCAGTTTTGGAAGCTAAAATCAGGAATGGATCATAAAAGGAGGGAAAGTATAAAGGACAGATATTACTTCTCTTTTTTTAAATTTATTCCTGGTTTTCGCTTCCAAAGCTGCATCAGGAAACCTAACCGTGTGGCCATATTCTTTTTTTTTCTTTTCAAAATTCTTTTTATTAGTTTTATATCAAGAAATGCAGGAATATAACAGCCATAACAGTCATCATAGGCACTTATATTGATAAAACATTGTCCTGACAGGAATGGATGTATTAGTGAATAACCGAGCAATGATTCATAAGGCAACTGCATATCAAATGTTAAATACAACCAAATATTGATATAACGTGTGCATTTAAACATGTAAATCAATGGAGAGCGAACATGCAAGGTAGTAGGCCTTCCTGCCCAACAAATCTTGCAGTGCCCATAGAGGTCGTCGTGGTAGGGAAAAAGGGGGGGGGGATCTGGTGGAGATAAGTGTAGATGCAGGTATAGGCCTGAGGGGTAGGGTGGTGGGGAAAGGGAAAGGAGGAGGGGGGGAGTGTGGGAGGGAGAGGGAAGCGGAAAAAGGTGGAAGATAAGGTTTGAAAGGGGGGAGGAAGGTGGGGAGGAAGGTGGGGAGGAAGGTGGGGAGGAAGGTGGGGAGGAAGGGGGGAGGAAGGGAGGGGGGAGGAAGGGAGGAGGGAGGAAGGGAGGGGGGGCGGTGAGAATCAAAAGTATCTATAATAAAAATAAGAATAGATAACAATAATAACAATGTAAGTCAGTTAACCTCAATTAAGACCAGTAGTAGTTGGGTATCAGAGCTATGGCTGACACTATTATGGGGGATCTGTGGATGGCACACTGTTATGGGGGATTTATGCCTGACACTGATCCCCCCCATAACATTGTCGCTGTTTAGTGTGATTGTAATGGCAATGGGGCCCGGTGCTATCACTGTATTGCACCGGCCCCACTTAGTGGAGGAGTACTGTGAATATCTGTAATAATAATAACGATCTTCACTTCTTCACTTACTACATAGTGAGGCAGGAGGCCGGGCGGGCGGCCAGGCACTGGTAGTGTAACTCACTACGTGACGCCCCTGCTCCATCCACTTCATTAATAAAGCAGGTGGCACAGGTGCATGACGTAGTGAGTTATGCTACCAGTGCCTGGCCGCCCGCCCGGCCTCCTGTCTCTCCTGTCATGTAGTAAGTGAAGAAGTGAAGATCATTATTATTATTACAGTTATTCACAGTATTACTCCACTGAGTGGGGCCGGTGCAATACAGTGACTGCACCGGGCCCCGCTACCATTACAATAGGATGCCGCACATGTAGTGTCCGTTGAGTGTGTGCCGCACATGCGCACTTGACAAATCAGCATACATGCATGGACACCATGCACATAGGGATTTTATTAGCATAGATATCATTAAAAAACTGTACTTTTAAGAATTCTGAAATATTTACCATATTTTTCACTTTATAATACACACTGTTCCCCCCCCCCCCCAAAAGTGTGGGGAAAATGGCCATGCGTCTTATAAAGCAAATACTATTGAGCACTTCCATTATGGTACCGCTCACTAGCATGCATTAGGTGCTGGGAGTAAAGCGTTGTGAGCACTTCAGGTACTCACCCTCCCTGGTCTTCCTTCCTGGGGTCGGCACTGCACTGTACTGATCGCGCACAGCATCAGGACATAGTGCACGCCCTATGATCTGACGCTGCATGCAGTCAGGTGACAGTGCTGTGCTGGCCGGAGAAGACAGGGGAGCACAACTGCTGCCGGAGATGGAAACGAGCCGCGGCACAGGAGAGGTAAGAGGAGTTTTTTATTTTAATTTGATCTGTGGTCTGATGGCTCTAGCAGGGAACTCTGGAGTCTAACATTGAAGGCTGATCTGATGTCTCATGGGGGTCTGAAATAAAGGGCTGATAAAAGGTCTGACATTAAGGGATGATCTGAGGTCTGATGGGGGTCTGACATGGAGGGATGATATGGTGTCCTGACATGGGGGTCTGATGTGAAGTCCTGATATGGGGGTCTAATGTGAAGTCCTGATATGGGGGTCTGATGTGAAGTCCTGATATGGGGGTCTGATGTGAAGTCCTGATATGGGGGTCTGATGCGATGTCCTGATATTTATGGGGGTCTGATCTGAGGATGTAATATGAGGTTTGATGAAAAATATTTTTTTCTAAATTTCCTACTCTAAAACCTGGGGTGCGTCTTATCATCGGGTACGTCTTACTAAAAATACGGTATGTAATTTGTAGTCTTTCTTCACAAATTCAAGCTTTATAATTACATTTCATGATGATATGACACAAGGACAACAGAACATTAGTAATTTCAACTTTTTTGCAAGGAAATAAAATTACCTCTGTGTTTGAATAATCTTTTCTAAGAAAAAGTCATAAGAAGCACACTATGGAACAATGCTAGAGGTAAATGAAGTCTTTTGTATAGTTACAATGTGTGTGCTGCTGTTTGCTTTTGTTCACTTATATCTAAATTAAACAGCAAAGGTTAGACAGAAGAATGCAGAATTGTGTTATTGGCGCACAAAAATTAAATAACTGCCTCTGGTAGTATTCGGGCATTATAACGTGTTTTTCTGCCTATATGTTTTCATAAAAACAACTGATCTTCGACCCATTAATGACCACCGCTATATTTGTCTTTGCTGTTTTTGGAGGGAGCAGAGCACCTCTGCGAGCACTCCTGCTGAACAAATCAACTGTAACTAACATCCCTGGTTGTTAGAGCAGCCTTTTGCACTACAGCCAGGATTGGAAGTAACCCTTTTATAGCCACAGTCTGTGACTGCAGCACAATCAAAGGGAATTTCCTCTTCAGATTTGGTTCCAGTAATCTTATTGGAGGTTGCATGCGGTCTATGCAACAACATAAAAAAACTGTAAACCCTTAAAGGAATTACAAAAAATATAATAAAAAATCTTTAACTTAAAAGATGTAAAAATAAATAAATGAGTGATTTTTTCTGATAAAATACCTTTTATTGTGCACAGTACATGCATCAGTGACTGACAGCTATCTATGTATACACACTTACACAGAGAATACTATCAGTGACTGACAGCTATCTATGTGTACACACTTACACAGAAAATACTATCAATCACTGAAAAAAATCCCCCATATACAACCATCAGTGACTGACAGCTATCTGTGTATACACACTTACAAAAAGAATGCTATCAATTACTGATAACACCTCACCTGTGTACAGCCATCAGTGACTGATAGAGATGTTGTGAACATAAAATTTTCCGTTCGCGAATGGCGAACGCAAACTTCCGCAGATGTTCGCGAACAGGCGAACAGGGTGAACTGCCATAGACTTCAATAGACAGGCGAATTTTAAAACCCACAGGGACTCTTTCTTGCCACAGTAGTGATGGGAAAGTTGTTTCAAAGGGACTAACACCTGGACTGTGGCATGTCGGAGTGGGATCAATGGCAAAACTCTCATGGAAAATTACGTAGATGACGCAGAGTGTGGTAAGTTGAATTCGCAATGCGATTAATATAACCTGCATTAATCGCATTGCGAATTCAACTTAGAACTGGGTGCCTAATGGTTGTATTGCTAGAATATAATGAAGATTCAGAATATAGTACTATATTCTCAATCTTCGTTATATAATTCTTTTAATACAACCATTAGGAACCCAGCTCAAAGTTGAATTCGCAATGCGATTTATATAACCTGCATTAATCGCATTGCGAATTCAACTTAGAGCTGGGTTCCTAATGGTTGTTGCTAGAATATAACAAACATTGAGAATATAGTGCTATATTCGTGATATTCGTTATATTCTACCAATACAACCATTAGGAACCCAGCTCTAAGTTGAATTCGCAATGCGATTAATACAGGTTATATTAATCGCATTGCGATTACAACTACTAACACTGCAGCTTCAGAATGAATCTAAGATGGATGCCGTGCTTGCTTTTTGATAGGAGGTGGGAGGGTCTGGGAGGGAGGGTATGCTGATTGGCTGGAAAGTGTCTGCTGACTGTGAGGTACCGGGTCAAAGTTTGCTCAATGATAAAGTATAGGGGCGAACGCAAGCATCACATATGTTCGCCCGCCGCTGCGAACGCGAACAAGCTATGTTTGCCAGAAACCGTTCGCCGGCAAATATCGGGACATCACTAGTGACTGACAGATATCTATGCATACACACTTACACAGAGAATGCTATCAATCACTGATAACAGCTCCCTGTGTACAACTATCAGTGACTGACAGCTATCTATGTATACACACTTACACAGAGAATGCTATAAATCACTGATAACACTTCCCCCGTATACAGTTATCAAAGACTGACAGCTATATCGGAATACACACAGAAGAGTATCCATTACAGATAACACCTCCCCGTGTACAGTTATCAATGACTGAAAGTTATCTCTGTATACACACTTACATAGAGAACGCTATCAATCACTGATAACACCTCCAACCGTGTACAATTATCAGTGACTGATACACACTTACACAGAGAATACTATCAATTACTCTTATTATCTCTCCTGTGTACAACTATTACCCTCAGTTCACACTTGCGCGTTTTACAGCGCGTTCGAACGCGCTGTAAAACGCATAACCGATGCAAAGCAATGCTTCCCTATGGGAATGGTTCACATTTTCGCGTTTTACAGCGCGTTCGAACGTGCTGAAAAACGCCCGACGCATAAACAAGTACTTGAGCTTTTTTTGGGATGTTTGTCGCGCGTTTTGGCCCATAGACTTCAATGGGAACGCGCAACACTTGTATTTTGCGCGTTTCTGACACTGAAAACGCGCGTTCGAACGCGCGTTTATGAATTTGCAATATGCTGGAAAGGCAAAACTTCATATAGACAGTGATATTTGGTCATAGGACAACACTGCAGTCAATCACTCAAACGCGCGTAAAACACGCGTTTACTATTGCCAAAAATGCGCACGGATGCGCAACAAAAACGCGCGGAAAACGCGCGTCTCAGAAACGCTCAGGTCTGAACCCAGCGTTAGTGACTGATATCTATCTCTGTATACACACTTACACAAAAAAATTTATAATTTTGTTATGAAATTTTGGCACAAGGTAAGCCATCCAATAAGTGGTGTGAAGTTAGACAAAAGTGCACCAAAATTATCATCCAGCATGAGCCACTATGATAAATTTGGGGCATTATGAGAGTGTCTAGTTCTAGTTTAAACTGTCTAATATTAGACAGGATTAGTAGCTCTTTCCTATGGTAAATACGATTGTGTTAGGCTATTTTCACACTAGTGGCAGGGGAGTCCGTCAGACTATTTTGGCGGGTGAACAGCCTGTCGGATCCGTCCTGCTGCTAGTTCACGTGTGCCCCCGGACTACCGCTCCGTTCCCATTGACTATAATAGGAATAGGGGCGGAGTTCCGGAAGCAGCACAGCAGCACAAGGCAAGAGGCAGCCGGACTAAAAGTGTACTTTTAGTCCGGCTCCCTCTCGCCATGTGCTGCCATTCTGCCATCAGAACTCCACCCCTGCCCACATTATAGTTAAAATGGGATGGAGTGGCAGTCCGGGGGCACATGTGAACAAGTGGCAGAACAGCCTGACGGACTCCCCTGCCGCTAGTGTGAAAATAGCCTTGAAAAGCCAGATAGAATACAAAGACACATATACTCACAGATTAGTTACTCAAGGCAAATACTCCACACAAAGATCTCTCACTCATTTTACTTAGTAGTATAGGGTTTTGCTAGAATCTTTGCTTTCACTACTTTATGCATTTCTTTATGTATTTTGTTTATTTAAATTTTCTATTATTTATTAAGCGCTGTGCATTTATTTATAAAAGTGTTGATATATTTTAAATATAATACAGGTTCTATAGATATGGGTCTGTATAAACAAGGATTTAGTGGTAACAGTCTAATCGAACATATAGCTATATTTGAATGACCGTCCACGTGTTTGCAGGAAAAGTGCAAGGAGTATATAGGTACCCTATAGATGAGATATATAATACTAATTTTTACTTTCTTTGTATTGCCAGATATTGAGTCATTGCCCACACATTTATCCTTCTGTCTGTTCACAGCTGTTGACTTGATAAGCCAATAGATACATTGGCAAGAATAAACCATGCATAAGTATCTGACATAATCTTCGACATTCAAAAACACTGAGAAATAAATTCTATTGCAAAATTGCAGAATATTAATAAGTTTCTTTTAAAACACACATGCATTTTTATAATATAAAGTCAAATTGCTGTTACATAGTGCTTTACTGTAATACTAGTTCTAGTCGTAGCCTCATGGATTGCATCAGTACATTCATATACTCAGTTTGGTAGTAGTATTTACATAGACGATGCTCTCATTCATTAAGAAAGCAAGGAGCAGTAGCCTATGGCAAGCATTAAAAGGGTTATCCAAGATATATAAAGACCCATGGTGGTAATCATACTTACCTAATCCCTGCCACTGTGTTCAGTGTCTGTCGTTCCTGGGCTGGCTCGTTCTCTCCCTGTAGTGCTGAAAACAATATCCGTCTCTTGCATCACATGATCAGTTGTCATTATGCAATGAGAGCAGGTCACCGCTGTGGCCTGTGATTAGCTGCAGTGGTCATGTGTCCCCCCCTACCCCCCTCATCAACAGGTGTTTTCAGCGCTGCAGGAAGAGGAAGAGCCAGCCCAGGAGACAACGAACCCAGTGATGGGGACCAAGTAACTATGATCTCCACAACAGGTCAGCCAGTCTGGGAGGTCTATATTAATGTTGGATAACCTTTAAGGTTGTTTCTTTCTTTCACAAAATTAGAATCTCACAGGCTCAGATTATTACCACTCCCAGCTTGCTGATACACATTGGGGGTAATAGATCAAATGTGCAGTGACAGAAAAGTTGAGTGATTTTGCTTGTGGTGGAGTAAGCATTTGTTCAAAATGTATGATGTATTTGCATCACGCACAAAGTCTCCAGTCTCCCGGTCGCGTACAAACTGGCGGAACCATTGTCAGAAATAAAATTAGAATTTAAGTTGAAAAATCCCAAAGTATTTTGTGTGACTGCGAATTTGTTGTAAAAAAGCAAATATAACCTAAGGCCACCTGCACGCATCACGGCTTATGCACAGTCTTTCTGCACAGATTCTCGTGCAGAAACACTGCAGCGTAATACGGCTCCAGCAAAGTGTATGAGATTAGACAAATCTCATGTTCACTTCTTTCTTTTGTGTGGAAATTGACTTGATGTGCTGATTTATAAATCCTCACCGAGAGGACCGAGAGTGACCATCAGATTCCACCTTTCATTTTCCAAAGGAGCTGTGAAAAATGAAAGGTGGAATCTTATTGGTTGCTATGGACAACTAAGCCAGTTCTACTTTACACCAGTCTGATACATTTCCCCTAATATATTTATTGTATATGGAAAGGACTGCAAATTCATTCTTCTACTGTCATTTGTTGCATTTTTATAGCAATATTGTGAACAGTTACAGTTTTTATGGCCTTTAGTTTGCCTTGAAATATTCTAAAACATATAATGCAATAAAATATAACTCAATAAAAAGAATGAGTTTATAAAAAATACAGAACAACTAACAAACATAGCTCCCGCACTAATACATTATAGGAGAATTTACAAAGGATGTCCTTCACATAACATCATATAGTGATAGGAGCAAGGAAAAGGAAGGTGATATGAAAGTAGAAAGATGAAATAAAGAAACACACCTTTGATATAAGTTTGCTTCATTCCTTTAAAATACTTCAATACAGCCAAAAAGCTGTTTGTGCCACTGAACAAGTTAAATAAATCTACATAAACTTGTTAAAAACAGCATTCAGCATTCAGAAAATCGAAATCTACCAAAACAGTTGGTTTGATGCAAAATGTTCAAATCTTGTTAATGGCAAAATGTAGTTACTTTTCTTTCTTTTTTTTTAAACGTGTTCTATTTGGAAAGCTAAATGTCTGTGTACAGTATTAGAAGGAATGCTTCAAATGTGTGCTAAATATCTGGTTTGAAATAAAAAAATAAGACTTTTTCTTGCATTATAAGCTGAAAGAGCCTCTGTCACCAGGATCAACACAAATTAAACCAGACATACTGGCTGGTAGGGCTCATCGTGTTGATTAAAACTATAGATTTCTTTTATCTGTGTGAAAAACAACTGCAGTGATATCTGCGTTTTAATCCATATGCAAATGAGCAATTGGAGCACTAGGAGGCGGGGATGAATATTTTGAGCACTGCTATGTAGCACCCCCTGTGCTCTGCACACACCCCCTTCCATTGATTGACAGGGCTAGATAGCAGGCTCAGGGCAGAGCCTTGTCCAGGAGCTGTGTGCTAGCATGTAAATATCATATATTCCATACACTCTAGCTTCACCGCCATGAGATCTGGTCAGAAAGCTAATCTACATATTATTGATTTATCCACAGGCAGAATATATGACTATACAGACACCAGTACTATGTGTTAGCTTAAAAGTATAGAAAAACCACACATCTCTATATGGTAATAGTGATGAGCGGCAGGGGCAATATTCAAATTCGTGATATTTCGTGAATATTTGGGTGAATATTCGCCATATATTTGCAAATTCTTTATCTCCAGTCATTATTTTCTTGATTGCGGAAATCGGCAATTTAAACATCCGCATTACTAAAATTCGCATTCAACACTACTCCTATAATCAAAGATATTGCAGCCTTCTCATTGGCCCACTAGCTAGAAGAAGGGAGGGATCATGTGTACTGTTTAAAACATAATCTCGAAATATTCGAAATTACGAATATATATAACTATATTTTAAATATTCTTGAATTCTCGAGTGCCAATATTCACGATAAAAATTTGCAATTAGAATATTCGTGATCAACACTATATGGTAATGCTATAGCTTAGTGATATAGTGGTCTGACCTGTATGTGGACATCTAAGGTTCAAATCCCGGGAGTGATATAATTTTCCTTCTGTTATTTTTTCCTCTATTAGGGTACTTTCACACTTGCGTTATTCTTTTCCGGCATAGAGTTCCGTCAAAAGGGCTCTATGCCGGAAAAGAACTGATCAGGCATATCCCCATGCAATCTGAATGGATAGAAATCCGTTCAGTTTGCATCAGTATGCCTTCTGTTTAGAGATGAGCGAACTTTAAAAAAAAAGTTCGGCGTTCGGCGTTCGGGTTGTGGTAACTCGCGCATCCCGTTATGGATTCCACTATCGCGGCATATGGAATCCATAAGGGGCGGCTTCCACCAACCCGAACTGTTGAACAGTCGAAGGACCTGGGGTGACGTCACCGTCATGTGATCAGTGCAGGGGGCGTGGCTCAGCACTGGATTTTATCCCGTGCTGAGCCACGCCCTGCACTGATCACATGATGGTGACGTAACCCAGGTCATCGGCTGTTCAACAGTTCGGGTTGGTGGAAGCCGCCCTATGGATTCCATATGCCGCGATAGTGGAATCCATAACGGGATGCGCGAGTTACCACAACCCGAACGCCAAACTTTTTTTTTAAAGTTCGCTCATCTCTACTTCTGTTCAGTCACTGCCAGGCATTTTGGCCGGACATAATACCGCAGCATGCTGCGGTATTATGTCCGTCCAAAATGCCTGATCAGTCGCCGGAATGCCAGATCCGAAATTAATTTACATTGACTTGTATTAGTGCCGGATCCGGCATTGGGAAACAACTGAAGGACGGATCCGTCCTTCCGGTCTGCGCATGCGCAGACCGGAAAAACTGTGAAAAAGACTGCAGGACGGATCCGTCCATCCGCATGACAAGCGGAGGGACGGATCCGTTCTTGCAATGCATTTGTAGACGGATCCGCACCCGGATCCGTCTACAAATGCTGTCAGCAATAACGACGGAACTACCTGCCGGATCACACTAACGCAAGTGTGAAAGTACCCTTATTCAAAACCATATTAAAGGCTATAAGATAATAAATAATAAGATTTCTAATAAAAACATTATTTTCAATACAATAAGGACTTTTCTTATGGGATAAATGTGGAAGAAAAATAAATTGACAGCTCTCCCAAGATTCAAACCTGGGATCTCTACATACAAGCTCAACCACGTAACCACCAAGCTATAGCATTACCACATAGAAAAACATTGTTTTTCTATGTTTATGAGCTATCACATATTACTGGTGTCTGTATAATCATTTATTCTGCCTGTGAATAAATCGGTAATATGTAGATTAGCTTTCAGACCAGATCTCATTGTGGTGAAGCTAGAGTGTATGGAAAATATAATATATACATGCTAGCACACAGCTCCTGGACAAGGCTCTGCCCTCAGACTGCTGTCTAGCCCTGTCAATCAATGTAAGGGGGAGGGAGGCGTGTGCAGAGCACACGGGGTGTTACATAGCAGTGCTCAGACCATTCAACCCTGCCTCTGAGTGCTCAAAATCTCATTTGCATATGAATAAAAACACAGATTCCTCTGCAACTGTTTAGCATACAGACAAAAGAAATGTATAGTTTTAATCAGAATGTAGAGATACTTCCGTAATATACACCAAGATTTTGGAAGGGCACTCCCTATTTGTAGTATGCCATATATCAATAGTAAAAACCTGTGTCGATACACATGTAATTTAATTCCTGCAAACTGTAATCACGAAATGACATTAAATAACATTAAAAGAGCCCATAAAATTCAAACATAAGACCTGGATAATTTTCTCCTGTTCACGATGGTAATTGATGGTAATTGTCCACAGTCAATGATCGTTATAACGGTAAGTCCTTGATATATGTCCTTTGTTCATCCAATGTTAAAAACATCGACCAGTACTTTTGGTATCTGATATTCTTATTAATGTAGGTAAAACTTCTTGTTGTTGGATAATATTATCCAGTACTCACTGTTAGGATGATCGGAGCAGCCGTGGCGTCCCACGTTTGATCTCCGTGCTGCGCGCCGTTTGGTAGTAGCGCAGGATCTCGCGAGAAGGTCTGCGTTGTATCCAGCGGATTCACATACACTGGCGAACAAAATGTTTATAGAGATATCTCTCTCTGGCTAACTGCCGGCCGTAGTTTCAGGGGTATTGGTCCGCACTTCAACGCTGTCAGACCTGTTTCGGGACTGTTAGTACGTCCTGTCCCTTCCTCAGTGACATAGTTTGAAGTGCTCAAAACCCCTTATTTTATAGGCTTGTTCCTCCCCCTTTTTTTTCCTCTTTTTTTATTACGTAGTTGGGGATTCAGTAATCAGTGGCATGGACTTCTCTGTTAATACTTGTCCATCCAGGTGAGCATAAACACCAGTCTACATGGTCCTATCACATATACAATTCAAAATCCAAGTGATTAATTAGTAATTATAGCATTCTCCATTTAAAATCGTAAAAACGCAATATATTCCATGGTGCGATTCCCATGCGTTTTTTTTTTTTAAATTGCGTTTTAGTGTGTAAATTTTGCATTACTTCATGAAAATCAATTCCCATAGCTTACTTGTTATATAATGATCATAAATAAGTTCATAAAAAGATCGGAACCTAAAATTCTTTGCTGATGTTCATAATTCGTTATTCATACATTCATTTTTAGATGTCTATGTAAAATAATTTTAATTCCAGTGCTTCTCATCTTAACCTTCCAAATCATTTCTAAAAGGTGTCCGAAAAAGTTACCACGTGGCTGGGGATGGGATACCACAACCGAGAGAGACCCGAATGGAATATTAACCTCGGGTCATCTGTCGACTGTGGGACCCCAACCCGAACCTCACAGAAACCCAAAGATCTCGAAATCCTTATTTAGGCCAAACGGTACGATTGTATTTAATTCAAAAATATAACGGGATTCGACCCTTGACATTTGTCTGATAATATCCCCTCCTCTCCAATGTGCATTAATTTGTTCAATTGCTGTAAATTTCAAACCTGTGGGATCTTTATTATGATATTCTTTAAAATGTTGTGATAACGTATGTTTTGCATATCCATTACGAATATTGATCACATGTTCTGCCAGACGTTTTTTCAACATTCGTTTAGTACGGCCTATGTACTGTTTGCCACAAGGGCAACTAAGCATGTATATAACCCGTTCTGAACTGCAGGTAAGGAAATCAGTGATTTTATGTTTATACCCGTTGCTATGAGAAACAATTTCAGAGGTCTTCTTCGGAAAAGAGGTCATTATACAAAAGTTACATTTTCCACATTTATAAAAGCCTTCCAATCCTGCCCACTTGGTTATACTGTGATGGTTTTTTGGGGTCTTAATCGTTGGTGCTATTTTTACAGACAGACTTGGTGCTCTTGTAAAGCTAATTAACGGTTTATTTGGTATAAGTTTTCCAATATATTTATCCTTCTGTAACAGATACCAATGATTGGAAATGCTTGTTCTAATTTCTTTATAATTGGTATTGAATGGTAATACCATTCTAATTTGTTGATCCTTTTTTTCTTTTTGATCTTTTTTAGGGGAGAAGAATGTTTCCCTTTGTATTCCTCTTATTTTCTCCAAAGATTTTTCTACTTGTTCTGTTGGGTACTGTTTTTCTTTAAATAATAATTTTAATTTGGAAGCTTCCTGTTCAAATGAATCTTGTAAGGTGCAATTCCGTTTGATCCTACGGAACTGCCCCTCCGGTACATTCAGCAACCATCTGGGCATGTGGCAACTATTGAACAATATATATCCATTTTTTGCGACCGGTTTATTATAAGTGGAGCAGATAATCCTATTTCCATCAACTGTTATCAGTAGGTCCAAAAATTCAATCTCGCCTTCACTGACCTTTGGTGTGAATCGTAGGTTCCTATCATTCACATTGATATTTTCCAAAAATTTCAAAAGTGAAGTTTTATCTCTTTTCCAAATCATGATTACATCATCAATGTAGCGACGCCAGAGCACCAGGTCCGTCCCCAGTCTGGGTATTACCTGATCTTTCTCCCAATATGCCATAAACAAATTTGCATAACTGGGGGCGAACCTGGTGCCCATGGCCGTCCCTCTAATTCGCATATAATATTGCTCGTTAAAAAACATGTAATTATTATTCAATATATATTTGATACTAGCCGATAGAAAATTGATCTGCTCCACTTCCAGACGCCCTTCATCTTGCAATAAGTTGACTGTTGCCTCTAGCCCTTGGGTATGATCTATTATTGTGTACAATGATTGTACGTCTAATGTACATATTGTCCAAGTCGGGTCAAATTCCAAGGTTTCAAGTAATTTGACAATCTGAGTGGTATCTTTCAAATAAGTAGGTGTATTCTTCACTGTGGGTTGCAGCAATTTGTCTATATAACACGACAGATTAGATGACACTGAGCCGATACCTGAGACAATTGGACGACCGGGTGGATTTAGTGGATCCTTGTGTAATTTTGGAATACAGTAAAATACTGGTAGTCGTTGTTGAGTGGAAATAATATATTTATATTCTTGTTCTGTAAGTATAGACTTTGATAGTCCTACCTTACATAATTCCACCAATTTATATTGGCATTCTTCTGTTGGATTTTTTTAAAGTTTTTGATAAGTTTCCCGGTCGTCCAACTGTCTCCGGCACTCATCCTCATACTTATCACGATCCAATATTACAATTGCTCCGCCTTTATCGGCCGGACGTATGACCACATTATCTTGTGTTTGTAATTGTTTTATAGCTTCTTTCTCCTTTTTACTCAGATTGTCAAATTTTTTCTATTTATTTGTCATTAGCCGTATATATCATTTTCCACATTATTTTTGAACGTTATCATTTCTTGGCCAAGTTCTTGTCGAGGATATTTCACTGATTTCAATTTTAATTCTGTGTGTTGGAATTTCCCTTTCCTTTCGTTGTTTATTTGTTGTTCTAGAATATTTTTTACATAATATTTTTTGAGACACAATTGTCTCATAAATTTTTCTACCCCTATAAAGACATCAAACTTGTTCATTTGTTTGGAGGGGGCAAATGTAAGACCCTTATCTAAAAGAGTGATTTGTGCTGAAGATAATGTGATCTTACTCAAATTAACTATAGCTGTGTTCTTGAACCGGAGAACCCAAATGTTGGATGAAATTAATGATAAATTAGATAAATTAAAAGGAAAGTTGGAACAATTACCAAAAAATGATGAGTATAACAATTGGCAATTATTAATTTGTAAAAGTTTAGATAAGGTAGAACAAGAAATAATGTATAAAAAAAGAAAGAAAATTAACTATTCCAATAATGGGGATACAAATTATAGGAAGGAAACCAAGGAAACCGTTTCACATGAATCAATGATTCATACACAAAATGAGAGAACAATTGAATACAATGTTCCAGTAAGAAATAGATATGAGGCACTTACGGAAGAATCTTTTTTAGATGTGACACCCCCACACTACAGATCGAGACGGGTAGGGAAAACACAGAAGTCACCAGATACACACTGTCACCTAAAAGCACCGAAAATTTCACATCAGGGGGGAACACACAGGGAACATCCATACAATCTGAGGGAGAGACATATGTACTCCCCACAGAAACAACAATCCAAAACCCATCACCAAACACGAGAGTATCAGAATCAATATACACAGAGGGGACAATACAATCAATCACAAGGAGAAAGAAGAAGATTAGAAGGGGAGGAAGATATAAGATCAAAGAAACACAGATACTAACACAAAAGAACACAGCTATAGTTAATTTGAGTAAGATCACATTATCTTCAGCACAAATCACTCTTTTAGATAAGGGTCTTAAATTTGCCCCCTCCAAAAAAATGAACAAGTTTGATGTCTTTATAGGGCTGAAAAATTTATGAGACAATTGTGTCTCAAAAAATATTATGTAAAAAATCCTCTAGAACAACAAATAAACAACGAAAGGAAAGGGAAATTCCAACACACAGAATTAAAATTGAAATCAGTGAAATATCCTCGACAAGAACTTGGCCAAGAAATGATAACGTTCAAAAATAATGTGGAAAATGATATACGGCTAATGACAAATAAAAAGAAAAAATTTGACAATCTGAGTAAAAAGGAGAAAGAAGCTATAAAACAATTACAAACACAAGATAATGTGGTCATACGTCCGGCCGATAAAGGCGGAGCAATTGTAATATTGGATCGTGATAAGTATGAGGATGAGTGCCGGAGACAGTTGGACGACCGGGAAACTTATCAAAAACTTAAAAAAAATCCAACAGAAGAATGCCAATATAAATTGGTGGAATTATGTAATGTAGGACTATCAAAGTCTATACTTACAGAACAAGAATATAAATATATTATTTCCACTCAACAACGACTACCAGTATTTTACTGTATTCCAAAATTACACAAGGATCCACTAAATCCACCCGGTCGTCCAATTGTCTCAGGTATCGGCTCAGTGTCATCTAATCTGTCGTGTTATATAGACAAATTGCTGCAACCCACAGTGAAGAATACACCTACGTATTTGAAAGATAACACTCAGATTGTCAAATTACTTGAAACCTTGGAATTTGACCCGACTTGGACAATATGTACATTAGACGTACAATCATTGTACACAATAATAGATCATACCCAAGGGCTAGAGGCAACAGTCAACTTATTGCAAGATGAAGGGCGTCTGGAAGTGGAGCAGATCAATTTTCTATCGGCTAGTATCAAATATATATTGAATAATAATTACATGTTTTTTAACGAGCAATATTATATGCGAATTAGAGGGACGGCCATGGGCACCAGGTTCGCCCCCAGTTATGCAAATTTGTTTATGGCATATTGGGAGAAAGATCAGGTAATACCCAGACTGGGGACGGACCTGGTGCTCTGGCGTCGCTACATTGATGATGTAATCATGATTTGGAAAAGAGATAAAACTTCACTTTTAGAATTTTTGGAAAATATCAATGTGAATGATAGGAACCTACGATTCACACCAAAGGTCAGTGAAGGCGAGATTGAATTTTTGGACCTACTGATAACAGTTGATGGAAATAGGATTATCTGCTCCACTTATAATAAACCGGTCGCAAAAATGGATATATATTGTTCAATAGTTGCCACATGCCCAGATGGTTGCTGAATGTACCGGAGGGGCAGTTCCGTAGGATCAAACGGAATTGCACCTTACAAGATTCATTTGAACAGGAAGCTTCCAAATTAAAATTATTATTTAAAGAAAAACAGTACCCAACAGAACAAGTAGAAAAATCTTTGGAGAAAATAAGAGGAATACAAAGGGAAACATTCTTCTCCCTAAAAAGATCAAAAAGAAAAAAGGATCAACAAATTAGAATGGTATTACCATTCAATACCAATTATAAAGAAATTAGAACAAGCATTTCCAATCATTGGTATCTGTTACAGAAGGATAAATATATTGGAAAACTTATACCAAATAAACCGTTAATTAGCTTTACAAGAGCACCAAGTCTGTCTGTAAAAATAGCACCAACGATTAAGACCCCAAAAAACCATCACAGTATAACCAAGTGGGCAGGATTGGAAGGCTTTTATAAATGTGGAAAATGTAACTTTTGTATAATGACCTCTTTTCCGAAGAAGACCTCTGAAATTGTTTCTCATAGCAACGGGTATAAACATAAAATCACTGGTTTCCTTACCTGCAGTTCAGAACGGGTTATATACATGCTTAGTTGCCCTTGTGGCAAACAGTACATAGGCCGTACTAAACGAATGTTGAAAAAACGTCTGGCAGAACATGTGATCAATATTCATAATGGATATGCAAAACATACGTTATCACAACATTTTAAAGAATATCATAATAAAGATCCCACAGGTTTGAAATTTACAGCAATTGAACAAATTAATGCACATTGGAGAGGAGGGGATATTATCAGACAAATGTCAAGGGTCGAATCCCGTTATATTTTTGAATTAAATACAATCGTACCGTTTGGCCTAAATAAGGATTTCGAGATCTTTGGGTTTCTGTGAGGTTCGGGTTGGGGTCCCACAGTCGACAGATGACCCGAGGTTAATATTCCATTCGGGTCTCTCTCGGTTGTGGTATCCCATCCCCCAGCCACGTGGTAACTTTTCGGACACCTTTTAGAAATGATTTGGAAGGTTAAGATGAGAAGCACTGGAATTAAAATTATTTTACATAGACATCTAAAAATGAATGTATGAATAACGAATTATGAACATCAGCAAAGAATTTTAGGTTCCGATCTTTTTATGAACTTATTTATGATCATTATATAACAAGTAAGCTATGGGAATTGATTTTCATGAAGTAATGCAAAATTTACACACTAAAACGCAATTTAAAAAAAAAAAAAAAAAACGCATGGGAATCGCACCATGGAATATATTGCGTTTTTTGCGATTTTAAATGGAGAATGCTATAATTACTAATTAATCACTTGGATTTTGAATTGTATATGTGATAGGACCATGTAGACTGGTGTTTATGCTCACCTGGATGGACAAGTATTAACAGAGAAGTCCATGCCACTGATTACTGAATCCCCAACTACGTAATAAAAAGAGGAAAAAAAGGGGGAGGAACAAGCCTATAAAATAAGGGGTTTTGAGCACTTCAAACTATGTCACTGAGGAAGGGACAGGACGTACTAACAGTCCCGAAACAGGTCTGACAGCGTTGAAGTGCGGACCAATACCCCTGAAACTACTGCCGGCAGTTAGCCAGAGAGAGATATCTCTATAAACATTTTGTTCGCCAGTGTATGTAAATCCGCTGGATACAACGCAGACCTTCTCGCGAGATCCTGCGCTACTACCAAACGGCGCGCAGCACGGAGATCAAACGTGGGACGCCACGGCTGCTCCGATCATCCTAACAGTGAGTACTGGATAATATTATCCAACAACAAGAAGTTTTACCTACATTAATAAGAATATCAGATACCAAAAGTACTGGTCGATGTTTTTAACATTGGATGAACAAAGGACATATATCGAGGACTTACCGTTATAACGATCATTGACTGTGGACAATTACCATCAATTACCATCGTGAACAGGAGAAAATTATCCAGGTCTTATGTTTGAATTTTATGGGCTCTTTTAATGTTATTTAATGTCATTTCGTGATTACAGTTTGCAGGAATTAAATTACATGTGTATCGACACAGGTTTTTACTATTGATATACGGCATACTACAAATAGGGAGTGCCCTTCCAAAATCTTGGTGTGTACGCAACTTTTTCTATTCAGATTTAGGGAATCTGTGGTTGGAGCACCCACTCGTCTCTGGTAGACTCGTCGAGCCACACTATTTGCATTATTCACTTCCGTAATATAGTGTCATATTGAGACATCATATAGCAATACATAGGGTGATTACAGCTCTGTAGTGCAGAAGTCACAAGGTCTCAGTGCCTGGGTGCATTCAAACACAAACATAGGTACCAGGGGCATCAGCATTGGATATAGTGAGAAAATACAACTTGCATTCTGTGGTTCTAAATTGCAACTAGTATGTCCTCCTTCTCCTTGTCTTCTTTGTGGCAGCCAGGCTGCATCCCCAAGCAGTCTCAGACTCCTCCTTGTCCATTGCTGCATTGTGAGACATCCATAATGGAATGTGTGGCCATGAGAAAACTAGTTGGGATCAGCAATTAGCTTATGTGTATTTTGAAGTCCCACCTGGCCAAGTTACAGGAGGTGCAGTTGCGGCCATACCACTTAGCAGCGGTAAGCGTGGTGCAGTTCCACACCTTCCCCAAAATGTAATCTCTCTGTCATCAGCCATAGTTTTTGTATTATCCCATCCCTCTGACTTTTGGCCTGGTGTCCGTAAGGGTGCAGTTCCACACCTTCATCATTATCAAATCATTTTCAAAAATGGAATTCTTCTTGTCATCAGCTGCAGTTTTTTCCATATCTCATCCCTTGAACTTTTGTCTCGGTATCCATAGTGTCCAGGTGTCTGCACCTTTCCCAAAATGCAATTGTTTTCTAAAATGAATTTCTTCTGTATGTCATCTGCCACAGTTTTTGCCATATCCCATCAGTCGCACTTTTGGCCAGTTGTCTGTAGTGTACAGGTGTCCACACCTTTCCCTAAAATTGGTTTCTTCTGTATGTAATTTGCTGCAGTTTTTGTCATATCCGGACTGTTGGATGTCTGCAGTGGTACAGTTCTGCTCCTTCCCCAAAATGTAATTCTCCTCTAAAATAGATTTTTACTATATGCCATCACTTGGACTTTTTGCCAGGCAGACGTCTGTAAAAATTGTTTCATCATCCCCAAAACTGAATTCTTCTGTAGGCAATCAGTTGGACTTTCTGCCTGCAGGCATCCATAAAAATTGTCTCATCATTATGAGAATGTGGTACAGTTCTGTGCCTTCACCAAAATTTAATTTTGCTGTATGCCATTTGTACTTCTACCCAACTTGTTTAAAATTGTCTCATTTTCTCAATGACTGTGGCCTTTGCCTGGCAGATACCTGTTCCCTGAGACTGAAACTGTGACCTAAAATAGCACAGCACAATCTCTGTACTGTCTTGTCCAGCCTCTAGTTTCATCTCAGAGAGGGTTTTAGGCCCAGCAGGTGCTATTGTGACACCCAAATGGATAGTCATGCTTTTAATATTGATATACCGAAATATTGATTGTATTGCTGTAGATTTGATTTTATGGAAATCATTCAATAATGGAAAAAAATGTACATTTACTGGAATAGCAATGAGATTTTTACTTGATGAATAGACCTGCGCTTGTTGACTGTGCCCCATCATGCCACTGTTGCTGTCTACCTGCCTACCATCATGTTCCTTACTGTATGGCTGCTGCTGCCACCACTGCTAATCCCTGCTGCTAATCATCCTACTGCAACTACCATTACCCGTACACAGCCACCACTATCTATTACGACTACTAGCCCAACACAGCCGCTCACACATAGACTTGCTTGCCTGTTCCATACTGCGCGGCTTCTGCTGGTGCTACATTAGTATTACCCCTACACACATTACCCTTTGTAAATCCACACTGTAGTGCTGCTGCTCTCAAATAAAATGGCACATTTTTCTAATTTTTCAACTTCTGAACAAGCCACTGTTTATTTCATATTTGATTCATGTAGTATCGACTGGGGCACACATTTTTCACAATTCTCTATTTATTGATATAATCAAGATAAAAAACGAACAGTGAATTATGCTAGCAATTGTTAGAGGCAGTAACCTTACAATGAGTATACAAACCAGATAGTAAGGAGACATAAAAGGGGAAGGACGGAGGAGTAGGGGGGCTTAGGGGTCAAGGAATGCCTAATTTGTGGTAGTACCATTGGCTATTGTCCGAGATTGGCGATAATGCTGACTACAGACATTTAACCCCTCAGATGCCGCGGGCAAATGTGACTACGACTTCTGAGAGGGCTAAAACCTGGAAGCACGGGCTTTTAAGTAATCCTACTACTTGCAGTCACAACTAGGGTTGAGCAAATCAAAGTATCCAAAGTGGACTTCGATACGAATTTTATGGAAAATTCAATTCGCCGTGATGTCGAATTTCCTCATGCTTCATGGTAACAAATCAATTTTCCCTGAAATGGCGTTAATAAACCCCCAACATACTCACCTCATCCATTTGAGCGTGAAATAGTTGCCACGGTCATCTTGATTGAAGATTCCGTGAGAAATCTCGCATGGTGCGTGATGAGGTCATCAAGCTGGCGAGCATCGTGACATCATACGTTACTGTGCACAAGATTTCAAACAAGATGGCCACAGTGACCTCTTCGGGTTCAAATGGATGAGGTATATTTTTTTTTAACGGAGTAACCCCTGAAGGCCCTCAGTATTATTCTCAGATGCCGTGATCAGCAATGAACGTGGCATCTGAGGGTTTCAATGATGGGGGGAGGCGCAATCTCTGTTCCCCATCATTGCGCCCGCTACTGACAAAGAAATTTGTGAAATTTGTCAAAACAGCCAAATCTAATTTTTCAAAATGTACAAATAAAGGCAATGTAATTAAATATTATGAGCTAGTAATCAACACCGTTAATGATATCCATGACTTCCCATCAACAATGACAATAAAGTCATAATATTTCCCAAAGCAGGTGACACCACCATATGTTCCTCACAAATACAGTGCAAACACCAAAACATGTGGAAAGGTGTCCTTCATCATGCTATCTGCTATGACTTAATACTGTGCGTAAATGTGTAACTGATTACATTATGGACTCTGTTATCTTGATGGATGGTATTTCTATATTTGACTTATATGCTTATTATTTATTGTAACTCGAAAAAGGATAATAATCAGAAACATTTCCACTTCTTGAGTGTTTCTTGCGAATAAAGCTTTGACATTACTGGAGTGCTGCTTCAGGTGTCTATTCCGCATGGAAAAGTAAAACAAATAAATGAATAAATAAATAAAGTGTATCACAAAAATTATTTTAGCACATTTAGAATATGATTTAGTAATGTTTAGTAAAAAGTTTAGGTACACTTTGAATAACTCTTTTATTTTGCTGCAGCATCACAAACATTTTGTGATATCTCATCTTGGTAATAATGAACAAAGCTGCTATTCAGACTACAGTACTAGAGGGTCTTACCATTTAAATGCATTACATGTCTTCCTTATAATTGTTTCTAGTTTAATTACATCAGTTTACAACATCTTAAGAAATCTTTCATGTATAATAAAGCATCATTTAAAAAGAAAGTACAAAAACAGCACACATCTACATAAAACATAAAAGTTCACTACTTGTTAACTTGCCTCCTTTTAAAAATAATTTTCAATGCTGGTAACAAAGATGTTTTGCGCTGCTTATAACATTCTAAATGTTCCTTGAGGATCACAAGCTACATCTGCATTTTGTTCTCAGCTGAAATCTACATATTTATGTTTTTATGAGTAGGACTATAAAAGTCCTGAATTATATTAATTTGGTATTTCAAAGCCATTGTGTGCACTGAATAAAAAAAATAATTTGCATTTAGTAGCAGAAAACCTCTGGCAATATTTGAACAGAATTATTTTCTTGTTAAGTTGTTCCTATGCAGATTTTTACGCTATGGTAATGTCTCCTCAAATGTTTGAGTTCAGCATAGGCGATCGCTTCCACAAAACAGGCAGATAATATGTGATTGATCTGTCAAATACAATACACGTTGGCTTTGTTGAATTTCCTTATAATAGTCAGCTTTGACATTTAAGTGTGGCATTTCCACGTCATGATTTATTGCATGTTGCTGTAAATTACATAAATGGAAGTGCAAATAATATAGGTATAAATCATTTTTGGGAACTATTTTCGGGTTATTAACCCCATATTAAATGACTACATCTGATAATTGAAATGTTTCAAAGTGATCAATTGCCTGGTATGAAAATGTTTTATCAATAATCACATTTCCGTAAGCCGCTTGAATTTAGTATTTAGGTCGTTCTTTGGGCCACCGGGAAAGAAAAGATTGCATAAATTAAAGGCCATGTCCTTAGTAACTGATTTAATTTCTGCTCTAATAAAGAAATGAAGCAACTTTGCAAATAGTCTTGATTAAAAATTGTCTACCGTTTTCTATCAGTTTCTATTCAAACCTGTGTATTTCTATAGTTACAGTCACACAGAGCAAAGGGAGAGATTATGAAGGAGCTCACTACTGAGGGCACTTCGCTATGACAAACCACATTTAGGGCACTGTTAGGAGCTATTAGGTAGGTGTAACCAGATGTCCATATTTGCAGGGCCAAAACTGCTGGCAAACTCCCTTTAAGCTGCTGTTTTTCACCCACCTTCATTTCCATGACATCCTGTAGGTATGCCACAAACTTACTATAAAAATGCTGAATATATTGAATGGACATCGTAAACTTACAGCCATGTTGCTACATACCACAAATAAACATGACTTCAAGGCTAACAGATTATGTTTGAGATCTGGACCTATCTCCAGAATGGGTCATCGAAAGTGAAGGAAAGAGCACCATGCATGAGCTGCATGCTCCCCGTTCATTTTTATTTTCGGACGCACCATAGAAATTAATGAAGTGCGCACCATGTAAGTGTCACCACTGCTCCATTTACTTCTATTGGGCTGCCAGTGATACATTATCCGAGCCAGCAGCTCGCTATTTCAGCAGTCCCATAGAAATGAATGGAAGGTGGCTGCAGATGCAGGACTTCATGGGTCCCGTTCTGGTGATAGATTGGTGTCCCAGAAGTGGGACCAGCACCTATCAGACTTGGATGGCAAATCCTAGGGATATGCCATCAAAGTCTGAGATGACACAACTCTTTAAAAGTCTAATAACAGAAACGTCTGAGATAAGCAGGGGAACACAAACAGGTTGCCTCCTGTCATTTACAAAATCCAGTAAATCGTGCAGGTCTGGCCATGCCATATATAGAAATATTATATTTAGTTCCACAACTGTGGACTGGGGGAAAAGTCTCAAAATAATAAATTTTTCAAATGATATATATATATATATATATATATATATATAAAAATATTCCATTTATGATAAAATAAAACATATATAAAATAGTAGAAACAATTTGTTCCAGGATAAAATGGCTAGTATGGCAAGAAATTTGTACATTGGATGGAAATGCTTTTTTTAAAGTAATTTTCTCAAATGAATATGCATACTAGATAGAAAAGAAGAATACAAATTTTGCGAAGCTCCTGTATATAACGAGGGTACATTTAGAACTTTTCAAGAACTGCAAAGAGAGAATGGGATTGAATCAACTGTGCTATGTTATCACTTACTTTAACATGCTGTTAAAATGAATTATTGCTAGACATAGGACCCTTTGGAAAACATTGACTTGGTGTAAAGTTCCCTATGGTCCTTAAGAGAAAAGTCAGCTGAACCCCCTGACTTTGGTGGGGCCAACCAAATATCCTAAGAGTATGGAGGAGCTCATCTGTGTATGCTAGAGTTGGGAGGAATAGCTTGCATATTCATGGAGGGAGCATGCATGGAAACATTAATAATACATATGGATATAACATCAAAAGGAGTGAAGTCAAAGCTACATGTTTATTCTTAATCTGGTAATTAATACTGATGACCTAACCTCAGGATAGATCATCAATATAAGATTGATGGAGGTCTGACAACCGGGACCCCCGTTGATCAGCTGTTTGAAGAGGACGGCACTCTGAGCGTGGAAAGCTGTCGGGAGCCGGCTGCGCTCACCAGAACTCCAGAGGGCACGGCAGCTCCCTGAAACTGCTGATCAGTGAACACACAGGGTCTTGGACCCCCGCTGATGTTTTAATGATGACCTATTCTGATTATCTATTCTAGTAAGGAGAAACAATGGAATAAAATTTATAGTAGTATAGTGAAAATGCCATATAACCTGGCCCATACTAAGGTATCTCAAATTTTTATGTTCCAAAATAGAATGACACTCAATGGCCCAAATGTAGAATAGAGAAAGGTGGTCTCCTCTATAGGTTTTGGACATTTTGGCTTAACATTTTTTATTCTGTGGGGGTGCAATTTTGAAAACTGCAGTATACATGGCTATTTTTATAAATTGTACATTTTTGGAAGGATAAATAAAGAACATAACACCTTTCTATTCCTGTTGTATAATTATTTCTTTCAAATACAGTTAATAAGTAGAAGAGTGCACATTTCCAATGTTGTACAATGTGCATAATTCCACAAGGAAAAACATTTTATCAAATAACAATAAAAATGTCCCTTTCTCTTTTATTTCTAATAAAGACTTTTTTCTTGAACTTCTCCTTCCATTGTGTTTCACAAATCCTACACAAGAGAGTTGATTAATGTTATATTTTCAGAATAAACTGCCTGCAGCATGTTAATTTAACAGCTTTATGATTTCCTAATTCCTGATTCTTTTGAAGTGAAATGCACTAAATTATTAATTTCAAAAAACAGCTGCTGCCAGAAGGAAAAATATATTTGGGTTTGATTGTGTACAAAGGGCAATTGCAGGACTATTAAAATGACTTACCTTTCATTTGTAAAATAGTTGAGACGTTTAGGATATGTCCAACAAGACACTTAAGTAACAGCTTTTGCTAGAAATATACAGTCAAAATTTATCTAGAAGTTTTTTTTTAGACTTAATAATGATCTGTAGCAGGTGCATAGCATTGTTACTTATTGCATTCTGAATACCTGCGTGGATTGTATGTTCTTCCTGCTTCCCTCTGGTACCTTAATTTACTCACACTCTTTAAAAACATATTGGTAGGTTTACTGGCTCTCTATAAAAATTCTCCCTATTATGTAGGAGTGTGTCTGAGGAAGGGAAGTAAGACTGTGACTCCCATTGAATCTGTACAGTGTTACTAAATATTATCTCTCTATATAAGTAGGGGGAATAAATGCATTCAATAAATGGGAATAATCACAGCTACCCTCAAAATTAAGTTCTCTTGTCTAAAAATTGATGCAAAGGAGCGCTTAACAATCTCTGCCTCTAATGCCAACAGATGTAAGGCAGCTATCCTACAAGTCAATGTTCCACCCTTTAAATAGACCTTGAGACATGATTTGGCCGCTCACCCAGTTAAGTCATGTCTCAAGGCCTATTTAAAGGGTGGAACATTTACTTATAGGATAGCTGCCTTACATCTGGTGGCATTAGAGGCAGAGCTTGTTAAGAGCTCTTGTGAATGCCTTTCTTCTCGGAATTACAGAGGAGCATGTATTGTCTATAAGTCTCCTCATGCCAATTAAGGCGCTCTCTCCCCAAGGAGAGATAGTAACCTCAAAAAATCTAATTAAATAGTTGGAAAGCACTGGCATTGTTCATGATCATCTTGCTCCATGCCCCAAATACTAAAAATGTTTTATGTTTGTAAAACAGATGCAGCCATGCCCAAATCCATGACCATGTACTCAAAATGATATACCGTAATTAACATATGCAATGTATTTCTGTTGCCTGTCTACCTATCTACTTCAAGTGGGAGAAGTTCCATCCTGTTTTTAATGCAGGTCTGGAGTGCTTCCGATTTTTGTATTTTTGTATGGACTGAGGATTTGTTTGCCTAGGTCTGAAGGTGGGCGCCCTATTCACATTTATTTAGTTGAGCTGCTGCTTTTTTTTCTTTCTACATATACAGTGCCTTGAAAAAGCATTCATACACCTTGAACTTTTCCATATTTTTCACATTATACCCACAAATAGAGATGAGAGAATCAAAGCTGACAAAGTGGAATTCATTACCAATTTCATGAAAAATGTGATTCTCAACTAATGCGAATTTCCTTGCGCTTCGTGGTAACGAATCGCATTTTTGCCTTAAATGGCGACTACACGTGTAAGGATATAGGGCAACGAACTCTGGGAAGGCGAGATCACCCAGACTGACATGCATGCATGCAGCAAATCATCAGCCAGCCCTGTGATGTCACAGCGCTATAAATACGGCGTCCATCTTAGATTCAGACATTTTCCAGCATTCTGAGTGCAGGGACAGATGTGAGAAGGCGCTAAGGACAGCAATAGAAAAAATCTCATTGTGAAAAGAAAAATGAAAAAAAGATTTATAAGCGCAGGGAAAGGATAGGGAGAATTCATCTCACAGCATCTTAGTGCAAAGAGAGACATCAAAAGTCGCTAGTGACAGTGCTAGAAAAGCGATTTACAAGTGCAGGGAAAGATTATTTGTAGATCCAAATAGCCATTATACAGCTCTGTCATTCCAGCAATTTGTTCTTGTTATTGGGGTGCAAGTGTTCTTTTGATAAGCATTTAGTGGCCAATTTCAGTACAAAAAGAAAAATATATATACGCATTTCACTTCTGCAGTTATATGTGGTGAAAGCAGTTACTGGCCTATATCAGTACAAAAAGAAAAATATATACGCGCTTCACTGTTGCAGTTATTTGTGGTGAAAGCATTTAGTGGCCTATTTCAGTACAAAAAGAAAGATATACGCACTTCACTGTTGCAGTTATTTGTGGTAAAAGCGTTTAGTGGCCTATCTTAGTTCAAAAAGAAAAATATATACGCACTTAACTGTTGCAGTTATTTGTGGTGAAAGCGTTTAGTGGCTTATTTCAGTACATTCTAAACGCCAAAAAAGGCTAATTACCCAAACTTGACCGATATAAAGTGTAAATAAAATGTAACTTTTATTAGTGCTGATTTAAAAGAATTTTTGTGAGCCAACTAAAAAGTTAAAATTAGCTGCATCCAGTGTGTATGCTATTTGAAAACACGCACTATACAGATGGTAGCCTGCAGGAGACGTGCACTATCCCCCCAATGCTACACAAGCGACCATGTCTGTGAAATGCTAAAGTGAAACTGTGCAGAGATCACCAGATACTTTATTGCCAATTAGACTCCATTAGGCCCCATTCACACGTCCGCAATTCTGTTCCACATTTTGCTGAACGGAATTGCGGAACCATTTATTCCTATGTGGACACTCTATGTCCCGTCCAGGTCCGCAATTGCGGATCCTCACTTCCGGGTCAGCAATCGCGTTCCCGAAAAAAATAGAACATGTCCTATTCTTGTCCGCAATTGCGGACAAGACAAGGCATTTTCTATATAGTGCCGGTGATGTGCGTCCCATATTCCCTGTAAATGAATAGACGAAGCGGCCGCTCTGTGGCCTCCTCATGGTGCTGCCACCTCTGCAATCTCTCGTCGTAATGCCACTCTGTGACCCCCTCATGCTGCTGCCACCTCCGCAATCTCTTGTCGCCGTGCCACTCTGTGGCCTCTTGATGCTGCCGCCACCTCCACACTATGTCATTGTGCCACTCTGTGGCCTCCTGATGATGCTGCCACCACCTCCTCACCCTGCCATTGTGCCACTCTATGGCCTCCTTATGTGGCCGCTACCTCCACACTCTGTCATTGTTTCACTCTGTGGCCTCCTCATGCTGCTGCCACCTCCAGACTCTGTCATTGTGCCACTCTGTGGTCTCCTCATGCTGCTGCCACCTTCACAGTGTCATTGTGCCACTCTGTGGCCTCGTCATGCTGCTGCTACCTCCAGATTCTGTCACTAGGCCACTCTGTGGTCTCCTCATGCTGCTTCCACCTCACCACTATGTCATAGGGCCACTCTGTGGACATCTCATGCTGTTCCTACCCTCCCCACTTCATGACTGGGCCGCTATTTTGTCTTTTTGGCTTGGCTGACATCATCATTTATTTGACCCTTCTTCTGATCTGTCAGAAGGAAGGAAAAATGAAACGCATAAAGGATCCTCTCTTTGTAGCAGCTTGTGATTTGGTAGCCAAAAGCAGGAGTGGGTACAAAACACAGAAGACATGCAAATAGTCAATTCCCATGTCATCTCTGTTTTGGATCCACTTCTGTTTTCTTGGCATTAGCAATACTGATGGATCACTGACCAAATGCTGACCGAGTAAAGGCAAATGCTCAACAGACCGGATCCATTTTTGGGGGGTTATTGTTCTGACGGATCAGAAGAAGGGCAAAATAATCAGTGACGTCAACACAAACTTACAGCTCACACCCCCTCCACTCTGTCAGGAGGGGCTCTACTTTTATAAGCGTTTAATAGAACAGGTTCTGTTTACCTATATGTGGATTCAGCTGACGACGGTGTAAAAGGAGTGTGCTTCTTCTTGACACTAACATTGACCTGTAAGGCTGAGTTCATACTTGAATTATTTGGTCCATTTTGGCCCCATGACTGCCCAAATAAGTGTGCAGTGATTCTAAGAGCAACGCATGACATCTGCATGTCATACTGATTGACAGTATTATTTCACTACCAAAGCAGACTCCCTATGCATGTTACTGCAAGGTACAATGTTCTACACCACTATAAAGGCTCTTAGCAGCCAGGAAATAGCCGTTTTTTAACGTAATTCGCTGCAAATATATTCAGATCGAACCAAATTTTTCCCTCAAAATTTGGAGAACAGTCAAATCGAAATTTTGGAAAATTCGCTCATCTCTACCCACAAAATTCTATGTATTTTATTTTGGATTTTATGTGATAGACCAACACAAAGAAGCAAGTATGTGGGAAGTGAAAAGAAAATGATACATGGTTTTCAAACTTTTTATAAATAAAAATCTGTAAAGTGTGGCACACAATTGTATTCAGTATTCTAAACTTCCGTTTTCAGATGATGGATTGAACAATGCTCTGTTAAATGTACAGAGCTTGAGATTTTTTTTTACCTAACCCTACTTTATACTTCTCCACAACTTGATCCCTGACCTGTCTGGGGTGTTCCTTTGTTTTTACGATGATATTTGATCATTAATGTTCACTAACAAACTTTTGAGGCCTTCACAGGACAGTTCTACTGAGAATGAATTACAGACAGGTAGACTCTATTTACTAATTAGGTGACTTCTGAAGGCAATTGGTCACACTGGATTTTATCTAGGGGTACAGAGTACAAGGAGCTGAATACAAATGCAAGTTAAACTTTTCAGATTTCTATTTATTCAAAAGTTTGAAAACCATGTATCATTTTCTTTTCATGTCACACATACTGTTGTGTTGGTCTATCATATAAAAATCCCAATAAAATACATTTAAGTTTGTGGGTGTAACGTGAAAAAATGTAGAAAAGTTCAAAGGGTATGAATACTTTTTCAAGGCATTCTACATACTAAAATGTAGCACTACCTTGAGGCTTTTAACATGGCAAGTAAATACATGGGCGTATTTCGGGTGCAGATGGCGGAGCAACTAACTGTCTGCGACTTTCCCACTCACGCCAGGTCTTAAATTGTGGGCATGGCGTGGGCGGGGAAGGAAGCTGTCTTATATTTAGAACTGGAGCTGGATGTGCCCAAAGTTATGGAGAGGCCGGCGCCTCTTCATAACTTCGGTGGATCCACTGCCAGCCATGGGCCTTTATTAGCACCAATGTTTTTATTGCCCGATAGTATGCATTAATGAATGTAGAATGTAATTTGCTATTTCACTTCTAATTCAGTTTCGCATTATCTATAGAAAGCTGGAATGTAGTCGTTTGGGTTAATGTTTTAAATTCCACCAGTAACCAAATGAAAAGTGTCAATACTTTCTCTATCCTGAGGGTGCTGCCATATGTTCATGCTTGTTAACTCAGTTTTTGAAGCCAAGATCAGGAGTGGATTTAAAAAGAGAAGTTTTATCTGCACTTAATACTTTCTCTCCTTTTATGAGTCACCCCTTATTTTGGCTTCAAAAACGACATTAAAAAATACCTGAAAATTTGGCAACACCCTTAAAGAGGTTGTTCACCACTGGGGGCCTTCCGGGCAGATGCCCCCAGGGTGACTGGACCTGCAGAGGGAATCATAGTTACCTGATCCCTGCCACTAGATTCCAGCTACCCTCTCTCCCTGCATGAACATCTGGTTTGACACAAGTTATGTGATGTGTCCACCATGTGCATCATGTTACTGGGTCAAATGAAGTAAGGGGAGCATGTTACCACTGCAGTCAGTCAAACAGATGTTGATATGGGGAGAGTGTAAAGTGAAGGTGGCGGTGAAAAAGCAAAGGAGCTGAAAACCAGCAGAATGGGTCTGGCAAAAGCTCTAGGGCGTGACCAACCCTTTTAAAAGTCACTTCCTTTCCACCAAGCTTTGTGGCAGATCATATTAAGTATACCAGACCACAGAAAGAGACAGTGAGCAAAAAATAATCCCATCCAATGGTAAAAAGAATATGACCACCTCTGGGCCTCCTTATGATGCAAGTTAAATTTAAATCAAAGAAGTTTAGGGGGCTGTTTAGCATTTGAAGTATGTCTGTTTTAAGGTAGCCTCTCCTGCTACTTGTCCTCTATGTATGATACTGCACACTAGTTTTCCAAATGGTCTATAATGTAAATTCAAGTACTGGTATTACATCTGGATTATGGCATATTCACTATGTAAAACTTAACCTTTAATGATAATACAACTAGAAGAATAGGCCCCAAAAAAATAATAAACGATACAATAAACAAAATAGACTTATAGAGCGTCTGTAGGACGGGAATTGACGGAATTTGACGTGGTGACGTCACCATGTTCACCAACCTCCCCTCAGTGCCACGCCTCCTAGTTGCGCTGAATCGGAGGACCGTGCATTCGCGCACTTGACACGCAGCGCTTAGTAGAAAGGCAGGGCATAAGCCAAACCTTGGTCTGGGGCTGGCGTTTTTAAAGAATGGCGGGAGTCACAGCGGCCGTGGATCATATCAAGTCCATGTCTATGCGTCTTGAAGGAGGAAGGGGGCTTCCATCAATTGTCCCCCTCCTATAATGACTGCTATGATGTCCAACTGAAGCCTCATCTTGGCTCTGGACTTTTTTGGCTATCAGGGTGGCTTGGTTAGTATCCATTCCAATTCACCCTTGTGACCAAAAGGCCCACAGCTCCCTTGCGCTTCCCCCGATGAGCTTTTCTACTCATCAAAAAAGGGAAACGTAAACGTAGGGATAAAGGCAGGAGAGGGCTTACTAGGGCGCATCAATTCCAGGGTTAGGTTCCTGTAGCACCTGACCGCGGGGATCCACGATTGGGTGAATAGGGCTAGTGTAGGGTCCTGTAGGGCATTAACAGGACGAGCTAGCTAGTCCACCTAACTCCATCCTTGTTATACAGTTCAACCGCAGAGACCTATCATCATCTTCCTGACGGTGAGATTACTGCCAACAAGGATACATATCTTCTGGAGCGGTAGGAACCATGGTTACAGTTTGAGGTGCCGCCGAGCACTATTACTCATTTGTGCGCCCTTATACCATGTGTGTTTCTGGTCACCCATTGCTATTATCTATCCAAGGGTCTCCTACAGATGCTCTATAAGTCTATTTTGTTTATTGTATTGTTTATTATTTTTTGGGGCCTATTCTTCTAGTTGTATTATCATTAAAGGTTAAGTTTTAAATTGATCATCCCTATAATTTTGCTACATAAATCAGGTGGTCTATCCAAATTATCTTGTTACTTTATTTGCATATTCACTATGTGCAATGTTTTCAAATGTTGTAAAAAAGCCATATCCCCACGACTGGCAAGCCCTGGTGTACTTTTACAGACACAGATGTGCACCACATTGTACTTGCACTAAATATATTATTGTCGTAAGCCATTTCATAAGTTTGGCGCAACCTCACAAAGCAACGACAGCTTAGAGCTGACACCAAAACCACTTCAAATGATAAATTTCCCCCTTAGTCTTTTATATAGCTTTTAAACCACTTATGACCAACAATGCTGTAGTGTCGTTGATGCAAATATGACAACCACGCTTCTAATAGCTCTAATTGCTAAAAGTATTTATTGGATCCTCTACAGCAGAAGAGATTTAATCTTATGTTTTGAATGGAAATACAATGGAATGTAAAATTCACACAAAAAAGGAAATAAAAAGTAAAATAATGTTACATAATATATTCATTTTGTGTGATTAGAAATTACTACACTGACCTTATTACTTTAATGATTTCACTGTTGCCTTTCATTATACTCTTGTCTTATCTCAGTTCTCCTTCACCTTGACTTCTGAATCTTGCTCGTCTTCTCATCTCAACTGTTGTGTAATTTGAAAACCTATTTCACTTGACAAATGGAACTATTTTCCCTTAGCATGAAACACCCAGCCTTTCTTTGCAATTTTCATGTCCCAGTTGAAAATCCATCTTGTTAATAAAGCATTTACAGTAATAACTTCAAACCTTGACAATGTTGCCTCCAAATATAACCTGACAATATGTAGTAAGTCACTGATTTTGTGTTTGCTCCTAGTCTTTAATCTATAATTGCATTAAATATTGTAATTATATTACCCTCATGTATACACAAGAATAAGCTAACTTTTCTTTATAATACTTCTAAATACTCTCATCGCATTGATAGGATGGGTAGAAATTTACTATAGTCGAATGAAGAAAGCACAGTAAAACTTCCTGCAAGCTAAATATATCTTATCTTACTCAAGATTGAGAAAAAAAACTTCAGTTTCATAATATCTACACATTCTTGACTACCAACTATAGTATGACGTCTCTCACTTTAGCAAAGTTGTAGACTGATGAGTAGATATGGTGCACATATGGAAAAGTGCCTAAAATTTTTTGAGAAACAAGTGGGTTGCACCTAGAAAATCACCAAGGATGAAACAGTGTTATACATGAAGAATACTTTTTGATGAATTGTATGATTACATTACTTGTCACTACCTTGTACACCTTGTTGTGAACAATATGGTACTTTTTCAAAAACAATCTCTGTCTAGTTGGTATTTATTAAATATATTATAGTTATATTACAGGGATCCTACACATCCAGGCTCATTGTACTGAATTGAGAGTGGGACTTTATAATAATGCATGTGTCCTCTTTCTTGGCTAAGCTAGTTTATACAATACCACACGTTTTTTTTTTTTTTTTAAATACTGAATGCAGAAGTCAATTCATATGTCTTCCTATATATTCAACATCAGACATATCAACTTTCAAGCTATCAGGATAAAAAGAATTCTAGAACAGATTGGAGATCAATAATTAAAAGCCTTCACCTTTTTTTTTTTGCAAAGATGCTGCTGTAAATAGCACCATCTGCAAGAAATGTTTTGACTGGAAGGAAGCCTATAGGTCTAGCCTGTTTTGCAAGCACCCCAGTTTTGGCAAAGATAATTAGTATAAATAGATGCATTTGCTTAGCCAGTCCCCTTGTAAATATAAAACCAAACTACTAGAAAGAATAGCTCTATGTATTAATATATACACAGTGGAGTAACATTATCTTTACCACTTCCTATTTTCGAAGACAGCAGTGCATAGCTCATGAAGCAAGTCAAGTGTCGTGAGCCGGCTTGGTGGGTATGTAAGCTGTGCGATAGACTGTCTGCATGGGTAAAAGGGGCAATTTATCAGAGCTGCAAAAATATATGATTATTAGGTTTTGGGCCATGTGCATCATGAGTGGAAAAATGGCACCATTGCGAATAAGCAATATGGAACTGTGGAGCGCCACATTCCATTGATGTGAGTAGTGTTGAGCGCGAATATTCGAATAGCGAATTTTTTTAGCGAATATCGGCACTTTGCTAATTCGCGAATATTTCGAATATTCAGTAGGAGAACAGTAGTTCTTACCTGTCCTGAGGATTCCTGGCTTCCTGGCTGCTCTAGTCAGTGCCCATTGCCGCTTCTGCCGACTTTCGTGCTCATGGAGCGTCCCCAACCATGGGAACATCTCCATATACTAAAATGTACTCTCGGATTTGAGGAATTACGTTGAAATCGCAATGCGATTAATTTAAGTTATATTAATCGCATTGCGATTACAACTTAGCACTGCTATCTTACATAGGCTAGAATTAACGAATATGGAATATAGCACTAGCAGTGCTAAGTTGAAATCGCAATGCGATTACTTCAAGTTAAATTAATCGCATTGCGAATTCAACTTAGCAGTGCTGCTATATTCCATATTTGTTAACTTCGTTCATTCTAGCAAGCTGACCCATTATAAACCCAGCTCTATGTTGAAATTGCAATGCGATTCATATAACTTGAATTAATCGCATTGCGATTTCAACGTAATTCCTCAAATCCGACAGTACATTTTAGTATATGGAGACGTTCCCATGGTGATGGGGACGCTCCATGAGCAAGGAACTTTATGGTTGGCTTGGTAGAATTAGCGAATAGCGAATATGACGAATGTATTCGTCGTATTCCTCAAAACGAAAATAACAAAGTATTCTACATCTTCGTTTTAGCAACCTATTCATCAACTTCGCCAATTCTAGCAATCAAATAGGAAGGTTGACTATAGAGACAGCTGTGTTAAATTCGCTATGCGATTTTTTTAAATTTTTTTTTAATAGAATAATTATATTACTTGATATAATTATTATAATTATTCTATTTATTAAAAAAAAAATATATAAATAATCGCATAGCGAATTAAACACAGTTGTCTCTATAGTCAACCTTCCTATTTGATTGCTAGAATTAGCGAAGTTGACGAATAGGTTGCTAAAACGAAGATGTAGAATACTTCGTTATCTTCGTTTTGAGGAATATGACGAATACATTCGTCATATCCGTCATCTTCGCTATAATTCTAGATATGAAACCAATAGGAAAGTAGCCTTAAGTTAAAATCGCAATACACGATTATTTAAATCGCAGCGGTAACTAGAATAATGACGAATATTCGATTTAGACGAATATGAAACGAATATTCATTCGAATATTCGCGAATTTCGTCGAAATCGAATATGGCACCTGCCGCTCATCACTAGATGTGAGAAGAGAACATCGGTTAAGAAGGTGCACAAGGGCAGACCATAGCTCTACAGTACCAGGGAGCTACCAGACATGTCTAAAATAACAGTTCAGCAAATACTACTCCGTAGTCTCTGAAGAGGATGGGTGGTCACTGCACCTCTGCTTATGAAGTTGCATCGGCAGCAAAGGTTTTAATTTTCACTAAAATCATTAGTGGAAAAACACAAGTTGGTGGTAGGAGCATTAGGATCTGGGGAATGTTTTTGTGGCATTCTCTGAATGCTGATTGTCCTCCCTGGGGCAGAAAGGATCTTCCAGCAAGACAGTGCGACATGTCACACACCTTGAAATGTCTCACATTTTTTGGAATGGCATGACAAAGACTTCCAAGTACTAACCTGGCCCTCTAGTTCCCCAGACTTTAACCTAATTGACCATCTCTGGAACCACCTCGATCTTCGTGTTCACTCTATGGATCCTCCACCATGCACCCTCTATCAGTTGTCGGATGCACTGCAATAAGTATGGCTCCAGATACCTGTGACAACCTTCCAGGACCTTATTGAGTCAATCCAAGCCCATCCACTGAATGGGAGACAACTGGGGGTTCTGTGTCCCTGCTTTGAATGAAGCTCTATTCAAATTATATAAAACTTCCAGAGCCCTGATTTGTATATTAACACAAGCTAAATCTTTTGGTGCAACTACCAGGTTTCAACAAAAAATACAAAGCTAAAAGGTGTAATGATTATCTCTTCACCGGGCAAAATAACTGTCCTAAATCCGAATATATGCCATATATAAACTTTTCCTGTGTAAAACACATCTGCAAGTTTAAAAATAGTACAAGACCAAATGAGGGCAAACACAAAACTAGTATACAAATAAGACAAGCTGGAATATATATCAGTATAATAATAATAATTAAACATTATTAATCATCAAGTTGAAGACATTAGATAAAAAGGCCTTTATGTATGTCATAAAAGTCTACAACTGGGAATTAACATTCAGTTATAATAATAATTTGTCATGTGGTCTTGAGCATCAATTACAGCTTGACAACGATGTCTCATGCTGTTCACAAGTCAACGTATTGTTTGTTGAGGCATGGCATCCCACTCTTCTTGAAGAGCGTCCCTCAGGTCTTTAAGGTTCTGGGGTATAGAGTTAAGAGCCACTAAATGGCGACTCAGCTGATCACATAGGTTTTCAATGGTATTCAGGTCTGAAGAAAGTGCAGGCCACTCCGTCTGTGGTACCCCAGTCCCCCCCCCCCCCCCCAATGATGCGACTTCGAAGAGCTGGTGCATTGTTGTCTATGAAGATCAAATTAGGCCTGCAGAGGCACAATGAAGAGGCACAATGACTGAATTAATGTTGTTATTCAGTAGGTAAGTAGTATGGGCTTGTCACTGTACCATTCACAACATGTAGGGCAGTTCTGTATTGACTAGACAAACCTGCTCACACTGTAACACAAACCACTAGTGTTGATTAAGCACCAGAAGTCCATGGGAGAACCCGAGCATTAAACCAGGCTGCCCTCGGGCGAGGGTGCCTGGTTCATAGGAAAAGGTCAGAAATTGATGGAAACACCACTGAAATGGTTCAGGAACAGCATGCGAAGGATGTCTGGATGCATCTTAGACTCCCAGGTCGCTGTTGGGAATGATGTTGTGTGAGTAGTACGCCACTTTTACAGACTGACAATAATATGAACAAAACCAAAGATAGAATCGATTTTAGAGGAAAAATTGTTAGGAAACATTCTTTCCTGAATATTAACTTGTATATAAAGTGCAAGTGCTGCCAAAAATTACAAGTAACCGGCACTCCAATACACCCTTTGTTACATATGAAAGAGGGCATCATATACACCCTTGAAAAATTATGATTGATGGCCTGCTGGTGACCATCAAAAACATTTGGAGCAAGGGCCTGCTTATCTGACCATCTAAAACATTAGGGGTGAGGGTCTGCTGGTGAGCTGACCCTGTAAAAGATTGTAGGTGAGGGCCTGCTGGTAAGCTGACCCTCTAAAAGGTTGTAGGTGAGGGCCTGCTGGTGAGCTGACCCTGTAAAACATGATATTTGAGGGCCTGCAGGTGAGCTGACCCTGTAAAACATTATATGTGAGGGCCTGCAGGTGAGCTGATCCTGTAAAAGATTGTAGGTGAATGCCTGCTGGTGAGCTGACCCTCAAAAAGGTTGTAGGTGAGGGCCTGCAGGTAAGCTGACCCTGTGGTAAGACAGTACGGGTTTATTCCACCAACTACAGAAATGCACTACAGTATGTTACTTTTGTTACTTTTCAGCGTTGTATACAAACTTGCTCTGTGGTACGACAGTACGGGTTTATTCCACCAACTACAGAAATGCACTATGTCACCGCAAAATTTTATAATAGGTTTTTCAGCGGTGTATGCAAATGTGCTCTGTGTTACGACAGTACAGGTCTATTCCACCAACTACAGAAATGCAGTATTGTCCCCGCAAAATTTTAAAATAGGGTTTTCAGCGGTGTATGCAAATGTGCTCTGTGGTACGACAGTACGGATTTATTCCACCAACTACAGAAATGCACTATGTCACCGCAAAACTATAAAATAGGTAATGTAGGGGGACTTGACCTGCCAGAAAAAAGGAATTTTTCCTCCACTGAGCTTCCAAAAAATAATTAGACTGATGTCCCTGGCAGGCTGGCACACATGCAGGTCACATGCAGTTCCAAGGACACTGCAGTTGCTAAAATGGCCGCCGACCCCCACCTCAGTAAAAGATGGATTAAAAATTATTTTGCAGTATCACTGGGCTCAGGACTGGGTACAAATAGCTAGCATAGCACCCTCAATAATTGCTGTAGTTTGAAAAGTTAACACCACCAAGTTCAACAGATTTCTCCCCTAATCTCTCACTGAGAGCACCAGCAGCAGCTTGTTCCAACACTAAGAGCAGCAGCGTGACATTCAGCGCTATGTGACTCCAGGTTATATAGAGGCTGGGTCACATGCTGCACTAAGCCAATCACAGCCATGCCAATAGTAGGCATGGCTGTGATGGATTCTTAGGGCAAAAAGCCGGAAGAAATAGCCGAACAACGAACTCGAACCCAAACTTTTACGGAAATGTTCGGGTTCACGCCCGGGTGCAAAAAAACGTAACGTTCGGTATGAACCCGAGCTCTACAGTTTGGGTTCGCTCAACCCTATTCGCAAATATTTTGAATATAGTGATATATATTCGAATACGAATATTTTTTTTTTTTTTTTCATCTGAACCCATTACCTAGTATACCTACCTGCTTCTTGCTTGTAAGCCAATGTGAGAAGGCTGCAATATTGTAGTCTTTAGTGAATTAGAATATTCTTCATTATTTAATTTATTTTCTCTTATGCGAAAAATCGGCAATGTAATATTCGCATATGCGAATATTCTAAAACATGAATATATAACACTATAGAATATAGTGCTATATATTCATTTTTTAGAATATTCATAATTTTTTTTCCATCTGAAGTCATGATTCCCCCCTGGTTAAGTTGCTTTTGGGCCAATGACAGTTCACATTAAATTGGAAAAAATGACGAATATTCTAAAAAACAAATATATAGCACTATATTCTATAGTGCTATATATTCGTGTTTTAAAATATTCGCATACGCGAATATTACATTGCCGATTTTTCGCAACCAATAAAATAAAAATCTTGAATACGAATATTCGCGAATATATGACGAATATTCTAACGAATATTCACAAAATATCGCAAATTCGGATATTGCCCCTGCCGCTCATCACTACTGGCAACAGAAGTCTCATAGATATCTGGGACATAGGGAGAATAAAATGAAAGTGAAGTACTCCTATCATAGAAAATATCACTTGTTAGTCACTGAATATCACTGTTGTTTATTTTGCCTGAAATTGCTTCTAATTAGTGCTTTGTTTATCTATATACTCTACAAAATGATAATAGGTGGCAAAATTATTGTTTGTTTCCAGCACACCCTCAGCAATGTTTAAGTCATACTAGGAGCTGCAGTTTCACATTGTAAAAGCCTCTGAGGTAGGGGTTAACTTGGCAAATAATCTCTATACTGAGCTTGATTCTGGTAGTTTATTTGTTTATTATACTTAAATCTGTTACTGTATTCATGCACCAAACTTATGTCTTGTGTGATTAAATGGCTGTAGCATGCTATGTATATACCACCCATGTCCTACCTACAGTACACCATGTGCATGTCTACCCCTACTTCCAGTGTTTGTCTCTACCACTCACCTTGTTACAGACTATGAACAAATATGTCTATGTGATCAATAAGTATATTTTACAGTGCCTTGAAAAAGTATTCAAACCCTTTGAATAATTTTTTCACGTTACACCCACAAACTTAAATCTGTTTTATTCGAATTTTATGTGATAGACCAACACAAAGCAGCAAGTATGTGTGAAGTGAAAATAAAATGATAAATAGCTTTCAAAATTTTTAATAAATAAAAATCTGAAAAGTGTGGCGTGCATTTGTATTCAGCCCCCTGATACTCATAGAGAAAATCCAGTCTTACCAATTGGCTTCAGAATTTACCTAATTAGTAAATAGAGTCCAATTGTGTCTAATTTACTCACAGTATAACTACAGTTGTTCTGTGAAGGCCTCAAAGGTTTGTTAGTCAACATTAGTGATCAAACAGTACCATAAAAACCAAGAAACAAACCAGGCAGATCAGGGATAAAGTTTTGAAGAAGTGAAAAGCAGGGTTAAGTTGCAAAAAAAATATCCCAGACTCTGAAAATCTCATGGAGCACTGCCATCCCCACAGTGAAATATGGTGGTAGCAGCATCATGCTGTGGGGATGCTTTTCTTCAGCAGAGGCAGGGAATCTGCAAAAGACTTGAGACTAGCACATATGTTCATCTAACAGCAGGACAGCGACCCTAAACATGCAGCTAGAGTTACAATGGCATGGTTCCGATCAAAGCATGTTCTTGTGTTATATTAATGGATCAGTCAAAGTCCAAACTAAAACCCATTTTGAGAATCTGTGGCAAGACTTGAAAATTGCTGTTTACAGATGCTCTCCATCCAATTTAACTAAGCTTGAGCTATTTTACAAAGAATAAGGGTAACATTTTCATCCTCTAGATGTGCAAACAAGGTAGATACACACAGTATCTCTCAAAAGTGAGTAAACCCCTCACATTTTTATAAATATTTTATTATATCTTTTTCATGGGACAACAATGAAGATCTGACACTTTGATACAATGTAAATTAGTCAGTGAACATCTTGTATTACAGTGTACATTTGGTGTACCCTCAAAATAAAGCAACACACAGTCATTAATGTCTAAACTGTTGGCAACAAAAGTGAGTACACCCATAAGTGAAAATGGCCAAATTGTGCCCAAAGTGTCAATATTTTGTGTGGCCACCATTATTTCCCAGCACTGCCTTAACTCTTGGGCATGGAGTTCACTAGAGCTTCACAGGTTGCCACTGGAATCCTCTTCCACTCTGGTGGATGTTAGAGACCTTTATCCTTGACCTCACACAACTTTATCCCTGACCTGCCTTGTGTGTTCCTTGGTTTTTATGGTGCTGTTTGATCACTAATGTTCACTGACGGAGCTCTAAGGCCTTCATGGAACAGCTGTAGTTATACTGAGAATAAATTACACACAGGTGGACTCTATTTACTAATTAGGTAACTTCTGAAGGCATTTGGTTACAATGGATTTTATGTATGGGTATCAGAGCACAGGGGGCTGATTATAAATGCAGGCTACATTTTTTCAGATTTTTATGTATTAAATAGTTTGAACACAATGTATCATATTCTTTTCACTTTATACATACTTGCTACTTTGTGTTGGTCTTTCACATAAAAATACCAATAAAATACATTTAAAGAGGACCTTTCATCTGAAAATACACGTTAAAATACATATATCCACTTACATGTCGGCCCCCGGTGGTGCTATTTCAGCTTTTCATTTTCCAAAATGTGCCCCCGTTTGTCCGCAGTGGCCCCCGCAATAATTCTCGCCTCATATGCAAATGAGCCATTCGGCTCAACTGGGCGGGCCTGCAAAAGTTATCCCGGGCGTGGCTTTCTTCTCCCTGGCACGGAGCGCATCCAATTAGTGCGCCCCACTCTCAGCCAGTGGATATATGTATTTTAATGTGCATTTTCAGATGAAAGGTCCTCTTTAGGTTGGGGATGTAATGTGAAAAACTGTGGAAAAGTTCAATTGGTAAGAATACTTTTTCACGGCACTTTATATTTATAGACAAACCAGATTAAATTCTAGGTGGGAAGCGGACAAAAATTTGGAAAATGTCTGTAATATATTATATATATCCTAATATATTTTATACCCCATGTGCTAATCTTTGTCTGATATTGAACCTGTTTAACGTTTTATATCCCATCCCTGCTACAGAATGGACTCTTGGACTCTACAGAGGAAATGAGACAGAATGACAAAAAATGAATACTACAAATGGAAGCTACAAAATAAACTCTATAACTTGAACACGTCAGAAAGAAATCCTACAGAATGAATGGTACCTATGGAATCCTAAACTCTACAAAAGAAATCCAACTAAATAAATCTTACTAAATGAATATTTCAGATGAAATCATACAAAGTGAACCATACAGAAGAAATGAACTTAGGAAACTTTCTAGTTTAGAAGAAAACAAAATAGGTGTTTACTTAGAGAATGAATGCATAAAGGAAAAGACCTTTCCCAACACAAAATTATACATCAGAATCTGCAGACAATTAAGAAAAATACATTTCAGGATTCAGCTTAGTTGCTCTATTACCAGTTATTTACTGTCTTTCAAGACGATGCATTGAAAACCTAGGAAGCTTAGGTCACTAAGGTCAATGTTTTTGCTTTAAAACAAAAACTCTCAGGGGATCACAAATGATATAATGGAAAGAATGATAATAACAGAGGCCTAAAATAATAAGGTGAACTATGACTTTCTACTATAATTAATGACAGCTGTAGGATACTTCAAATGAATCCGTCACCGTCGACATCAATATCCAACTCTTTGTAAAAACACATAGCTGTGGTTCACCCGATTAAAACTGTTTTTCTTTTGTTGATCTGAGGCTCCCTTTTACTTAATATGCAACTTAAACCTTTGGTGCAATCAGGGCGACACCATTGCTCTTATTGAACTCAAGCTACTTTCTGTGCCCAGCCCCTCCCTCGCTGCTTTGATTGACAGGGCCAGACAGTAGTATAGTAGACAGGGAGGGTTTGGCCACAGAAAGAAATGGAGCTTGGGTGCAGCAAGAGCAATGGTGACACCCTCATTGCACCAAAGGCCTAATCTGCATATTAATAAAAAGTGTCAGAACTCAGAAACAGAGCCTTTGATCAACAAAAGAAAAACAGAGTTTTAATCAGCTGAACCATAGCCATGTGTCTATGCCAATAGTTGGATAGGGAGGTCACTGATGACTCATTCTCTTTAAGAAAGGCCGGTATTTCCTTCTTCCTGAGTAATAAATCCTTCTCTGCTGCTTTAACATAAAATGCATGTAAATATAACTCAAGTCCATTAAACTGTTAATTGTCACCACATGTATGCATTTTTCTTGCTCAGATGGTAAAACAGAAGACTAAGGGCTCATTCACACGACCGTAGTTTTGGTCCGCACCCGAGCCACATTTCTAGCTTTCCGTGCCCCCGCAAAAGTTAGGAGTCATGTCCTATTCCTGTCTGGTTTCAGGACAAGAATAGGCATTTCTATAATGGGCCGTCCGTCAACAAATTGCGGAAGGCACACGGACCATCTGTGTTCTGCGGATCCGCAATTTGCGGACAGCAAAACACAGCACGGTCGTGTGAACAAGCCCTAAAGTATAGGATTTAAACCAGAAGGTCGCTTCGTATTTTTATTTAAGATGCATTGTGATATAAGGTAATTATCATGAAAACTGTGATCACCATAACATTTTTATATTTATTGACTTATTAGGTACTGTGAATAAGGCAAGTAATAAATCTGTCAAAAGAGATGAGGAAAGACTACAGCAGCTGCATTCTAACTCTCAAACATGCTGATAAGCACAACTGTCCCTCTCCATATGTAAGAGGATTTGTTCATGTCAAGGGACTGTCATTGCTTGTTGTTTGCTAATATTTGATTTTACTTTAAGTGGTGTCAAGGGGCACACTGCCAGCTATGGCTTGCTTTCAAATCATAGCTCTGGTGACAATAATTAGAGCAGAGGTTGCTTGTACATCTCCTATAATGGCACCTCATTTTCTGTTGTGCTGCTGCATAGTTACAATGACATTTTAATGAATTGAGTTTTGATCCAAATATCGGCCCACAGTATGGCATAAGTATTACAGAAATGTCCTTTCAATTTGAAATAAAAGTTACAACTATATGTAGTAATATACTGTATATATCAAACATGTGACCGAGACAAGACTACCATTTAATATTCACCTGAGCTTTATCAGATATGGCCAAGAGAAGTACAAGTATATAATGAAAACTACCAAACCTACTCCCACCATATGTAAACTGGCCCCGACCTTGAAGATCAGGTAAACTTTCCCACACACTCACTTGTTGGCATCAGAACTGTATATATAATGTAATATTACGATTAAATCCATTACTATACTCTCTTGGAAAAAATAAAAAGTGTTACACTTTCAACCAGCATAGACTACCAAAATTACAAACGATTATGTACATTAGGGTAAAGGTGCCACATATCTTCAACAGTTGTTGGCTGAACAGCTATCTATCTCTCCCATCTCCCTCATACACATACAAGAGAGCAGGAAGGCATCTGTACACAGCCTCATATATTGCCTTATGGCTTATCGGGTGAACAGCAGGGCAGGGGGCCATGAGATCATTATATATCTAGCCAGCAGCAGTGAGGAAGGTTTGGGTGGCCCCATAGACATTGGCCCACCAGGAAATTTCCCTGTACGGTTTATTGCTGCATATATATTAGATTGTAAACCAGTCCCACCAAAAACAGCTGGTTCAGCCAACAATAGTCTAATGTGTATGGGAATCTTTGCTCTTAAACCACCCTAGGCCAATAGGGAAATTATTATTGATCATTATGTCTAGATCCCCAAAATATTCATCAAGCTCTGAAGTTACCCTAGATCTCTATTAACATTTAATTGACTTCAGAAATCCAAAATTATTAGGTATTGCCTACACCAGGCATGCTCAACCTGCGGCCCTCCAGATGTTTCAAAACTACAACTCCCAGCATGCCCAGACAGCCCAAAGCTCTCCGCCTACAGCTGGGCATGGTGGGAGTTGTAGTTTTACAACAAACTGGATGGCCACAGGTTGAGCATCCCTGGCCTACACTAATTTCATCTTGTTATGGAGTCCACAAATTCTATGGCAGGGGATTTACCCAGCTGTGGCACACAGGATAGGGTATATCTATTAGAATGGTGGGGTTCCAACTGCTGGGACTTCCCAAGATCAGGAGAATGGGGGTCCTATACCCCTGAAATGAATGAAGGGGTTAGTCAAGTATGTATACAACTACTCCTTTCATCTCTACGGGATGGTCAGAGATAGCCAAGTACTGTATCATTCATTTAGGGGGTACAAGGCTCTTGTTCTTGTGATCGATGGGGGTCCCAGTGATCAGACCCAACCTGATTTAATACTTATCCCCCTTTAAGTGGACAGAGAATAACTTACTGGAATGCCCCTTTAATTCCAAATCATTGTAGAGAGTTAAATGTTGCAAAATAATGATGATAATTATAAGAAAAATTATTATTTTTACCACTTTTTCTTTAAACTGACAGAGAAAGAATTAGGGTAATAAAATAATTGCATGTAAAGTGAAAAAGTAACAGGACATAGATCATATGGAACTTAAAGTTATTGATCATTGTGAGTTTGTGACAGCTGCTTTCTATGGCCCCCTACACATATGTCCGGCTATATGGCTCAGTTTATCTCCGGTGTGAAGCAGAAACCGCTTGGGGAAAGTGAAGCCAGAACTGATCCCATAGTTTTCTATGGGATCATGCAGATACATCCGGCGCATCAGTTGTGATACTGGATGTGAAATAATGCCGGAGAGAAAAACAATGTACGCTATCAGTGTACAGACGCCAGATCTGTGCACTGAAGTGCACTACACATATATCAGTTGTGTCCAGCTCCAGCATAAAACAACTGCCCAGGCACAACTGATATATGTGAAGGTAGCCTATATGATGTCGGTGCTAAATAGCTATTCAAACCTGATATTCTTCCTTACTAGGATCATGCTACTGAAATGTGGGGAAAGCAATATCTTAAGATGCTCCCTATACTGTTCTAATGTTCTTAATTCTGTCAGAACAGAGTACGTGAATAGGGCAAGAACATCATTAATATAATACTGCCTCCATTTGGGTCCCCCATTTGAGACTATTGTCAAACTGACTTGCAGATTCTGCAATGTGGCCCAGATATCTCCTATTAGAACCTGTACACAAGTCTCATAGGCTTGGCTATAAATGGAGACTTCCATACCACACAGCAGAATAGGCAGGTCAGTTTGCCAATCAAGTCACCAAATAGAAGACCCAAAAGGTTATTTAAAGTAATATATCAACTGTCTGTTTGGACCCTAAGTTAGGAGAAGAGATCTGTTGACAGACAAATCGATCACCTGTATATGCATTATCCCACCATGCAGATTTAAACAATAATTCATCTATGTTTGCATTGTCGGAAAACAGAAATCAATAAGTGTTGTGAAGACAGGAAAACAGAAATAGCCTATTCTCAGCATTGATCACAAATGGGATAAAGATCATCAGGCCCACACACTGACATTTTGTCTGTGATAAAAAGTGCCTAGTGAGTTGAATAAATTCAGAGTGAAAAGGTCACATCAATTCATGATTATTAGATGATGTACTATGTCCACATACTAATCTTCCCTAATCAATGACTGCTCTTTAAAAATACAAATAGGCAACCAATATAAAATGATCTACTAATTAGACCAAAGACAATCACTATACGGTATGACCTGAGAGCCAATGTTAATAACTGTAGGTGTCAACTCTCATCAATCTGCAAATTATTTACAATTATATATCTATATATTGCATAATTGTAGATGATTTGCTGATCATATTGATGGAATTTGACATACTGTGTATATATATATATATATATATATATATATTGTAAAGCAAAGTTTTGTAATGGGCTCTTCCCCTTTAACCTCATAAAGTTATTTAGTGATGTCTATACCTGGCTACATTTCTGAAGTATAAGGAAACTGTACATGCGTACTGACCTTTGGGTGGGTTTAGGAGGGGCCTGGAGAATAGAAAACACTTAGGGGGTGATTTATCAAACTGGTGTAAAGTAGAACTTGCTTAGCTGCCCATAGCAACCAATCAGATTCCACCTTGCATTTTGGACAGCTACTTCAGAAAATGAAAGGAGGAATGTGATTGGTTGCTATGGGCCAGTTCTACTTTACACCAGTTTGATTAATCACCCCCTTAGTTTTGGAACAGAAAGCTCAGCTCTACTGAAGACATCATCAGGGTACGATGTCTTGATATCATCGCCTCTCTTTGTATCATATAGCTGTAGGACAAGTGCCATGTTGGGCATAGGTCAATTGAGCCCACCCATTGGTTGATGACTCTTGGTGAATGTTACTTCGCTTAATTTTTGTCTTTGTATATCTTTGTATATATCTGGAATACCCCAGAGTGGTATTACCATTCCTTTACCCTTCTACTGTCTTTAATGGTCTAACATTAATGCCATCTGTGTATTTATTTCCAGGTCCTTTGTCACTGTGCATTCATAGTCATGTCATGAAACTGTTATGTTCATGTAATATGCCTGGTTTACCATCAGGTGGTGGTGTGTATCTGGCAGAGTGAGGGATCTCTAGATAGAATGGAACTTACCATTCCATTCTCCCCCTTTGGGCAGAAGTGGGCCAGTATTGCTTCCTACTAGAGGGAGGGGTTGGAGTTCTAGTTTAGAAGTGTAAGAGAAGTGTAAGCTTGGGCACCATCGGATCAACACATGCCTAACATGTAGCAGCCAGTTCAGTCTGTAGCAGCAAAGGGAAAAAGTTCTCTGGCAGCTCATAGAGCATGATGACTCCTTGCTAATTTACTTACTGAGTGTCAGGAGGGGACAACAGCCAAAAGCATCCCAATCCATGGATACCCAGAATCCTGTAACCAGACCCAAGCCGAGTTTAGCAAAGCAGAGAGAGAGAAAGCAGAGTTATCAAGTTTTCTTGCCAGTTTATGCCAAAGCCTGTTGGAATCAAGAGAAAGCCTGAATATTGTCTGGATGCAAGTTGATGCAAGTAAAGCTAAAGAACTTTATAAGAGTGTGGACTTGACTTATTCTCCATCTCCTACATCCCCTATCTCCCTTTATTGCTTCGGAGACTAACCCTGGGGATCGGCTGTATCAAGGTAGGAGCACCATGACACAAACAAAGAATATTAAGTGCCACACCACAACACTCGGCATTCCTATCAACCTGGGTCACGATCGGTCCTGGGGGGCGGCACCTTGCATATCTTTTATCATGGTTTAGTAAATCTTATGTGGATAAAAATACATTTCTGTTTTTATGTTGTCTGTTCTTTATGCACAGCAAAATGACTGGACTGGTCTTCACTACATTTGACAAACAGGTACATCGGGTGTCCAGAAAGGTTTTAAATCGGGTCTCAGCTCTGTAGGATGTACTGTTCCTGAGATATTCCCAAAAAATGCTAACATAGCACCATCACATTACCCATATTAGCCAATAGAAGCTCGCAGGTCTTTCACTCATATGCTGACTGCCATACATCCTGTCACATGACCCATATTGGCCAATAAAAGCTTGCAGGTCCTTCAGTCTTGACATACATGCAGTCTTACAATCACTGGTAAGGGGGTGGGCCTCTGTGGAGGTTACTGTTAAGGAGGTGGGGTACTATGGAGTTTAAATTTTAAGGGGTGGGGCACTGTAGAGATTATTGTTAAGGGGGAAGGTCACTGTGGAGGTCAATGTTAAGGGGTCGGGTTCTGTGTAGCATCACTGTTAAAGAGGGTGGGTTGCTGTGGAGGTCACCATTAGGGTGTGGGGCGCTATGGAGGTCACATTTAAAGGGGATAGGGTGCTGTGAAGGTCACTGTTAAGGGGGTGGCGCACTGTAGAAGGCACTGTTAAGGGGGTGAGCCACAGTGGAGGTGAATGTTAAAGGGGTGGAGCACTTTGGAGGTCACTGTTATGGGGGATACTCTTGATATCTTTTAACCACACACAAACATTAAATAAAATAGTTGAAATATACCCATGAGGAGCTGGGTCATTTTGCTAGTGTGTGTGTGTGTATATATATATATATATATATATATATATAATTCCCTGATAAGTGTAGTTAAAAGGTCACAGGTGCGACTTTTTAAAAAATGGTCACATCTGCCACTTTTTGCCGAACAGTTTTCTGACAAAAATAATATCAGAAATCTACAGCAGCTCTGAGCTTTCGTAGATTTCTGGTTAGGCGTATGGACTGCAGGAAAATGTGCCTAATTTATGATGAGGCATGTGCCTTGTTACAAATCAGGCGCATCCTCCGGCAGCGCAAAGGATATCAAGACAGACCCAGTAAGAGCCAGTCTTAATAAATCTCCCCAATGATGTTCAGTTTTAGGTAACAATGCTTTCAAGTTTCAAAAATAGAAGTTGTTAATAGTTTATTTTTACCAAATTATAAAATGCAGAGTGAATGAACAAAAGAGAAATCTAAATCAAATCAATATTTTGTGTGATCACCCTTTGACTGCAAACCAGCATCAGTTCTTCTAGGTACACCTGCACATAGTTTTTGAAGTAACTTGGCAGGGATATTGTTACAAACATCTTGGAGGAGTAACCCCAGATGTTCTGTGGATGAAGGCTTGTTCAAATCCTTCTGTCTCTTCATGTAATCATAGACAGACATGATAATGTTGAGTTCAGGGCTCAGTAGGGGCCATATGATCACTTCCTGGATTCCTTGTTCCTCTTTACACAGAAGATAGTTCTTTGTTGCTAGTCAAATTTATAAATTAGTATATTCCTGTATTTCTCAGCACTGAGGACACCATTAATACTGTGTATGGAAGGAGAGTCAGGCCGAATGTTGGGAAATTGCAGGTAACAAAAAATCCAGTTCCAGCACCAGTAGAAAATGAAAAATGAAAAACAGGTTTAAAACATAGTGCTCATCCATAACCACTTGCATGATTCAAGCCCCTATTCTTTGGTCTGTTAGTAATAGGAAGATTTAAGCAGATTGTTAGCAGCATAAGAACATATGAGGACTGTCCATGCAGTCAAGGAAGTTCCAGTTCTATTATGGTTCTGACAGAGTCTTTCTCCCCTTTTTCTGCTGGTCACATGCTTAAACTGAACAGGATGCCTTGCTAAATTCATTCGCTAAGTCAGTCCCATTCTCTGTCTGTGCTTCAGTCATAATGGAGAAGGGGATTGGCTTAGCAGACCCTTCATCACATCATTGACACAAAAAGGGGAAGGAACAAAGACCCAGGAGAGGGCGCTTGAAATTGGGACATTGGTGTAGACTTTTTATTTAAGGCATGTGAGTTTTATTAGTTCTCATCTTCATCTTGAATAACATTTTATGTCACCAGACAACCTCTGATTCAGTGTGACTCTGAGCTCTCTGAGACAAGAGTCCTTAATCAGTTGTCCCGAATCTTTTGAAACAAAAAATAACTTTTTGTGACATCCCCTGTGGCACATTGTGCTAGGTGGCAAGCTCAGCGCTGTTGCATTGACATAACTCACTTCAGCAAATGGCATTTATCATGTTAATACAAGACACTTGCTAGTGTATTGTTATTGTTCATATTGCCTCCTTTGCTGGCTTAATTAATTTTTCCATCACATTATACACTTCTTATTTCCTTGGTAATGACCACCCTAAAATCCAGCAGTGGTGGCCGTGACTGCACACTATAGGAAAAGGCGCCGTCCTATGAACATTCCCACAGTCCCAGTCACCAGAGAGGCCAGTGATTTTTTCTATAGAGAAATACATTATAGAGGAGATCTAGACAAGCTCTCTTGAGGGTTTAAATCTCCGCTTTGTTGCACGGACCTGCACAGATGCACCACAAATATTAAGAGGCATGCACATCTTAATAATTGAGGTGCATCTAAAGCAGGAAGGAGAGCGATCAGTGTTTTAAATGCCTGTCTTGATAAACGTCTGTATACAAGGATGCAGTGGGAACATAGACATTTTCCACATGTCACTGCTGCAGCCAATCACTGGCATTGACAGTTTTGTGCCATATACTGCTGAGGCTAGTGACTGGCTGCAATAGTTATGTGCGACATTGCAGTCAAAAATGACATCACAGCTGCATGGCTCATAGAGAGCATCAGAGCGTCACACTGGAAAAGAGGGTGTTGAGCATGGTTAGGATAATTTTTTAATATTATTTTAAAAGCCTCACTGCCTTTAAATTGTTTTTTAGAAAACACCATTTTAGCAGTGTCAAATCTACAATGTTTATTCATTCACTTGTTGTAAAGACCTGATAACTACGTAGGAACATCTCAGGCCTATTTTTATAAATTCATGTCAGATAGGGACCCTGTCTCGTACCTGCTGTGTTTGAACACCTTGCACACTATACAGATGGCTACTGTTTATCCAGAACAGCTTTTTAAAATAAAAAAGAGTCCCTGGAAATTAGATTGCGTTATGTTGTTAAGTATCCATAATGTTTACCAATGCATTTCAGACACATCTAGCAGAAGCTAAAATATCATCAATGATAACAATTTTGTCTTTTCCTCAGAAGGTTAATGCTATCTGCAGTATATGTTTTTCTTAAATATGTTTCTTTTTCCACCTCCAAATCTCTCAAATATCCTTCTTGATTTTGAAGACCATCAATTTATGAAATTGACAGATTCCTTAAAAGCATACGTGCAAAACAATTCAAAAAATACTTAGCTTCCAAAGTACTTGAAAATGGTCTAAATGCATTTTTAGGTATTTTTGGAACAAAAATATCTACACAGCAAGAATAGATTAGCAAGAAATTTCATTTGACATCCTGTTGTTGACAGTGAAATGTTCCTTTTGACTTTTATAAGAGGAAGAAATTTAACAATTACTTTTACTTTTTAGATCAATGTCAAAAGAAAAAATGTAATTTTAAATCTGCGTGTATAGATATTGCTAAATGTATTTAAGATGAACAGGTTAGAAATTTAAAAAGTTGGAAAAAAAAGAAATGTTTTCCAAACTGTTGAGGCTTTGTTCAAAGTGGAACTTGGGCAATAAAATATTAGGAAGAATGTATGTGAGCTATTTCATGTCTTATATCCTAAAAAAAAAACTAATTTAGTTATGTATATCATGTTAGGCTGTTGTCAACTAAACTTCTCTGTCCCATTTGCATGGATGAAGTTTGAACAATGCCTGTGACATGCATGCTGCCGCATATGTTCAAGTTTAGCCTCTCGTTGGCCTTAGACCTACATCTCTTGTTCTCTAAGATCCTTCTCAAAATTTGAAATGATTTATAAGACTAACTTTTGATAGATGTGATCTGGTCACACTTCCCTATGTGATTCTAGGCAAGACATTATAAGACATGTAATTAAGAGAGGTAATGCTGCAGTGATTTCTACAATAATGGTGGCAGATAGAGGCTATTATCGAACCTTAATCATGTTCCACTGATTATCATGTGAAATCCAAATTAGTAGAAAGTTACCGAGCTCGGATCGGAGAATTATTTGAGACACAAACGGTATGTGTCCAACAAAATAATTCCACTTTAATGAAACAGCAGTGTATGAGATTATATAATACTTACAGATAAAGGTGGCAGATGCATGCCAACCTTCAGAAACCATAAACATAACATTTGACGTTTACATTGATTGGTATAGAAGAGGGATAATCCCTTGTACTCCTTGTACGCCCATTGTACACCCCTTATCCATATCTATTTTGTTTCCTTGTTCACTCTTTGGCTGTACGCCCAGAACTGGTGCGCTTCACAGAATCCTGACTAGATTCGCTGCAGAGCATCTGCAGACTATCTCAAGGCCAAAAAAGACCGATGAATATAATTCTAGAAGGAAGTTAATACTGGCACAACATATAATATAATGCACTTGCAACATTGTTACACTAACTGGCTGAAAACGTCTGGGTGCTGTTTTAATGTTGTCTAGGTTAAGGGATGGTGGGATTGATGTTATATATGTGCTAGAAATTCTCTTTAACAATAGTTGTCCCAGACATTTTTATCTAGGCCTGGGGTCAACAACCTTTTGCCGATTAAAAAAAAACTAACAAAGCTGAAGCACTCAGTGTAGTGAGCCATACAGGAAAATAATATAACACACATATGTAAGATAATCCCGATATTTACTAGCTATGTAACAAATTTCTCAACAACACTGCTTAACCTGCACGGCTTAAAGAGGATTCCGACTTTTTAAGAAAATTGCCTTCCAGCAAATATATGAATAGTAAAGCTTTTCACTGATTCTCTGAATCTGACTACAGGACCGATATATATGGGGGACCAGTATATGGGGGACCCCCCACCAACCATACACTTAAGGTGGGTTTAGATGCTCTGATGTGTTCATTCCCGACAGTCAGCTGCTCGTTCAGTGTAACAATGAGGGATCGCTATTGCGATTGCTCGTCCCCATACAAAATCATTGTTTCTGGTCAGCAGATCGCTGTTTAGACAGCACAATCTGCTGCCTAGAAATGCCTGCATGAATGACAGGATCACTTGATGAACAAGCATTTTGCTCATTCATTGGTTGATCGGCTGCATATTTAGACGGGAAGATTGTCGGAAATGAGCGTTCACAGAAGCGTTCATTCCTGATAATCTCTCCGATTATAGGGCAGTGTAAGTCCACCCTTACTTATGGCAGGGGAGAGCAGCCCTTACTTATTTTAAATTACTGAGGCCTGCCCTCCCCCCCACTGTCCAACATACATTGGTTCCTCATATACTGGTTACCCCCATAATAATAACTAGAGATGAGCGAATTCAATCCCACAAAGTGGAATTCGATCCGAATTTACGGATAAATTTGATATCGCCTTGAAGCCAAATTTCCTTGTGCTTCATGTCAGCAAATTAATTTTACCTGAAATAGGGTAAAAAACTAAAAAATTTAAACTTACCTCCTCCATTTGCTCGCAACGAGTCTTCAGCCTCCATCTTGATTGAAGATCTCGGCTGAAATCCCGTGCGTAGTGGCGTATGATGTCACCACGCCGGTAGGCGTGATGACATAATCTCACGCCACGTGAGATTTCTCTCCAGAACTTTAAGCAAGATGGTGGCGGGCTGCCCGTCGCGAGCAAATGGAGGCGGTAAGTTTTATAAAAAAAAAATTTATTGTAAATTTTACACTGTCTGTCATGTATGAAAACGGCATCTGAGGGGTACAATGACGGGTAAGTAATTCATCTCAAAGCAAATTTTTTTGTAGAATTTAGCGAATCAGCTCTAATAATAACAATCAGAGCTTCACCAATCACACCTAGATATCACCCTCTCCCCAACGCATCTACTAATCACATTCTGACTTACTATCCCCACGGCAGACCCCCCCCCCACACCCCACCAAAGTAGTCAGAGAGCTTGTTTCCCATCCCACTGCCAGCAATCATGTTCGGGCTCACCATCTTCACCCCACCCCAAATCTGGTCACATGCTCGTTCCCTCATCTCCCCAAGCTCACCCTAACTTCCCCTTCTTCTTAAGCGCACTATCCTCCTCCCAACCCCTCTGAACATTCAAAAACCTTTCTTCCTTTGTGGCAGTCCTAAGAAGGAGATGAGCAGCAGCAGTGAGGTAGAGTAGCAGTCAGCCAGTAGTGTAGCAGAGTGCCACTCTCTGTTGAGGTGGCAGGGCATCCAACAAATGGCGACAAGACTGAAAAGTCTTGCCGTCATTTGGCGACATCTGGCGTGCAAGCAGAACGTGGTCTGGTTGCCACTTCTGGAACGTGTGCCGCAGGCTGCAAACCCCAGAACTAGGTACTACTGTGTTTCGGTGATGTAGAGAATCAACAGGGCCATACATGTAGGGATGGCCATAAGTTGCCAGAAAATGACAATGCGTTTCCTAAAAAGTATACATTTTGTGTTCCGTTTTAAGCGGGCGTAGGCAAGGGATGTTTTTTTCTCCAGTTTATTAGGAAGATCAGCATTTAAAGAAATTTCATTTTTACAGAAAATTAAATCAATTTTTTTTAAATCACTTTTTGGATCCCTCATTAATTAGAATTCGGGATCTAGAAATAGTGATGCAATCTCTGACTGTCCTTTTACTCTGTGTTTTACAACAGTATACATAAATCTTTTTATATCCTCTATATCCTTACTGAATGTCAGAAATTATATAATGTGTAGGATGTCACATGACTGATGCCATGTTTGAGTTAGGCAATGGATAGGTACCCAGGACTGATACATGGGCTATACCATTCTACTGCATATAGGGGTCAACCACCTGATATAAGAAAGGTATGTATGCAGAATTTTAAATATATGTTTATTAGAAAATGTTATGATTTCCTATTATATAACCAAATAAATTTAAAAATAAAAACAGGAATACGCCTTCATGTTGAACTGAATGCTGTAGGTACAGGGCCTTTCTCCTCTAGAAGCAATGCTCCATACATACGGGTATGCCACAATTTTTTCTGTTGGATTCATATGCATGCCTGCAAGTAAAACTGGAGGGATACAGAGGAGCAGCTGAGGCCCCATGCACCCTTATGGAAGCCTAATTACATAGCACTGTAAAAAAATGCCATTTTATGGCCGAATGGCAAAATTTATAAACTTTCTATCTATGATTTTTGTCCCTAAAAATAAGTGATGTCTATATTACATAAGGAAAATTACAATTGTTTGTGCATAAAACCTACTTGAAAAAAATAATAAGTAAGATGCTAATAGGTTCATGGCACAGATACGAGTCTACCAGTTTCATGTTTCAAAAGGATAAAAATAAGCAAACACCTATTATCGCTTTATCATAATTTTTGCAAGCTCACAGTGTTGAGCGAAGCGAAATTCGGTCCGAAGTTTAGGAAAAACCGAATTGTCTTGCTCTTCAAGGTAACGAATCAGGTTTTTCTAAAATGGCGTCTGCATGTGTTACAAAGTGAAACTAAGTGTAGAGGAGACAAGCCTGGGAACACAAGATCACCCACAATGCCATGCAGCTAGGCAATCTGCAGATAGCAATCTCCTGTTATGTCACAGTACTATAAAACCCTCATCGTCTCTGCCATGGTCCTGTGCATAGGGAGAGACGTGGCATGTGCTAATGCGCTAGGGACGGCATTGCTGAAAATTATTAATGGAAGAAAATTTGAGAGGTAGAGTGCAGGGAGAGTGCTGCTGAAAATAATAATAGAAGAATATTTGAGAGGGAAAGTGCAGGAAGACTTATAGACCACTAGTGTGTATTGGGCAGACTAGATGGGCCAAATGGTTCTTATCTGCCGACACATTCTATGTTTCTATGTTTCTACCATCAGTTCTATTTATTTATTCCTGCATTTACTCATTCCTACATCAGCCATAAACTAAGATATGTAATTCAATACCAATAAAGTAAGCTTTTATTATTTCAGTGCCAGCGTGCTAACCAATACCATCCTGTCTGCACCCCTTAGGGGGGCCAGAGCTTAAAGGCTATGTACACCTTCAGAGGCAATTTTTGTATTTTTACATTTTACTCATGTTTGGCTAAAAATCATATTTTCATTTAGCCTTTTATTAAAAATATTGAGCTGTTATGTAACAAAGGGTAAATGTTTTTCTAACTGTGTGACTGGTACATTCACTTTCACTTTGTAAGGTTTGAATAAACCTTATCTCTAAACTACTAAGAGGTCATAAACACTTATTTAAGCCACATTCTTATCAATAAGATAAGAATTGAGCTATAATTAGTGCTTCTAATGTCAGAAAGCTGAGATAAGGAGCCCGTCATCTCCCTATGTGATGGAAAAGAGAGAAAATCCACATGCTGCTATATACAGGGCTTCATATTTTTAATAAAGACCAACTGAAAAAAGATTTGTAGCTCAAAATGAGTATAATACAAAAATAAAAAAAAGTTCCCAAAGGTGTACATAACCTTTAATGATGATCACCCTCATCTTTTTCTGGCTATACTTCTTCCAAATCATCCATCAAAGTCTCCAAGTCCAAGAAAAGTCAGCAAGATGCAGAGAGAGGAGGAGCTGGATGTTCCTGACAACATATTCTCATCGATATTAGATGTGGAAAAGGGGGAAAGCAGATGGCAGAAGAAGGGCTCCCACCTGTAGGGCAGGAGAGCACTGGGGTTGGAGAAGTGGGTATGCCAGAGCTGATTAATGTTCCGTGTTTACTGTCAAATAACCTGCAGGAGATTGCAGGCAAGAACAGCAATAATATGCATATTGTGCCCCCCACCTAACCAGCCAAACCCCATACCAGCAACAGCCCCTTTTAAAAGGTGCATTAAAGGTGCCACGTGGCCATTAACAATGAAGACCGACTATACAATGTGGTATTTGTTATTAAATGAAAGGCAGCTGCGGGCTAATTGGCCGGGTGTTTCTTCATCGCAGCATGGCCACAACATGCTCGCATTAAAGCCTCTCCGTGTGGCCGTACCCTAAGGCAGAATGGCCTGGGTATACCTGATTCATAGCAATTCGTGACGTATTCACTCTAAATGATTTGAATTTCTTGGCGAACTTCAATAAAGAAGTTGCCGGGTTAAATTTTTCAAAACTTCCCTCATCTCTACTCACTACAGGCTGTGACTGTGACCATACCTCTTGTATCATGGGTGACGTCACCCGTGATGCTAGGGAGGCTGGTCACCGTCATGGCTGTACCCTCGTTTCCAGATGTAATTATATGTGTATATTTTATATTTATACAGAAGCATCCTCCATAAAATCTGAGGGAAATTAAGAACTAATGAGTCTTTCTGCTAAAAAAATAATAATAATAATATACTGACAGATGCCAAACACGAAACAGTAAACTACAATGTATTTTGTTCCCTTACCATGGCTCACTGCTTTTGGCAGGTTCCTTGGTCTAATGAGCAACTTGTCTGGCTGAAAAAGATCTAAATTAAGCAACAGAAAGGCCAGCTGTCAGTTCTGCAAATGCATTATTACGTTCTGATTATCTAACAAATAAATATATCTTCATTTGTTGGTTATGACTGACTATAAATATAGAAACATAAAGCACAAAGTTCATGTTGCAAACTATAGAAAAAAGGCAAGCAGACATCTCAATTATGTAACAAAGTTAAGGTGTTTTTATATGACTTACATGCACTGTCCAGGCTCCATTCACTTATATGGGGCTGACAGAAATAGTTGAGCCAGCTCTTGGTAATTTTGGCAGTCCCCTAGAAATGAATGGAGGGCAGCCGCAAACGCGCGGTCTGCTCTCCTTGACTTTGCAGGCTCTGTTCTAGCGATCGGTGTGTTTCCCAGAGGTAGGACCAACACCACTGAGACATTGGTGGCATATTCTAGTGACCTGCCACCAATGTTTGAAATGATATAACCCCTTTAAGATCATTGTTGATCAGGAACAGCACCATATTTTTTGTAGTTTCTACGCCTAGAATTGCAGCTTAGTTTCATTCACTGTCAGCTCTCATTCAAGTCAGAACCCTTCTGATGTCATATTGATAGCCTATTTTAAGATGACCCAGAAAACTACTGTAAGTATCAATTTAATGAAATTTTAAATTGACATATTTAGTTTGATTTTGGCAAATTTTGCTCCTTCATAAGTGTTTGTTCCTCTATTGTTTTTCTCTCCAGCATAGTACAAAAACATGGAATTAAAGTGATAAAAAAAAAATGTAAGTGCCTTTTATCCTCTGCATACAGCTGATAAGAACTTCAGCTGAATATCTGTAGGAATAGAGTTCATGAGGAGACATGAAGAACAGAAAGGAGGTCGGGATATGTCTAATGATCAGCAGCACTTGTATGCAGTCTCCATTACCACAGCTCCCATTACCATAGTCTGTCCTGTCCTTCCTCTCTGTACTACATGTCTCCTTGTGAACTCTATTTCTACAGAGATTCAGCTGAATATCTTAACATCTGTATTCAGGAGTGTAATCCCTGACAAGTAGAGCAGAGAGGAGGGTGAGGCAGGTCTTTAGCTCAGTGTTCTGAAGTAACTTGTCCCGCTGTGTGATTAGGACAGGTTTTGTGTGTACTAATAGGACTGTGGCCATTTTATTTCTCCTAACAATTTCTCCCTAGACAAAATGAGCCATTATAACGAATGAAAGGTATTTGAGAATAAAGTATTATTTAATTATTTTCAGTAAGTTTATTTTGTTAATTCCTGGAGAACGCCTTTAATTTACCAGCCAATTCCTGCGTTCCAAAAAAAACTTTGTGATCACTATTAATGCGGCTCAATGTAATGAACTGTCCATACGGTATGGACCTTTTTGTATGCACGGGATGTTAGCTGTGAAAGTGGCATTAGTTGCAGTAGGTTTCTTATGGCCACTAGTGACAATACAATTATCCCTTTTTATTATCCTCACATCTAAGAACTCCATTTCCTAACAACCAAAATTTGCAGTAAACTACATATTTAGTTTATTAACTGTTATATAGGATATTAAGTCGAAAAGCTGTTCTTCTGTTCTATTTATATCTATACCTACTAGATAAGGTTGAAGTACAAAAAATACATTAAATAACATTTACATAAATGTACATTTTCAATCAACAATCCTTTTTTTTTTTATCATTATAGTCCTCTCATAAGAGCATTAGACATAACAAATAATCACTTGGTTTCACATTTCATCCTATAGAATCATCTTGTAAACAGCAGAATAGATTACTGTGTTAGTACAACAAGAAGAACTGAAAAGAAACTGACCAGGTCACATGTAGGTCACAGGTAGGGAGTAGTTGACGAGATATATAAATTGTGTAGGGAGTGAATTATATATGTACAGTAGGTGTTTTAGGGGGGTCTACTAGGTTCATATATCTGTCTATATGAGGATAAAAGAATGAGTGGTAAATTGGGTACCAATAGTAAACAATAAGGAGTCACTGTAGATGATTTCCATAGTAATTTCTCAGCTTTCATTTATGTCCCTACCAATATTACTTGAAGGATGCACCTTAGGATGAGACTAGAGAGAAAATGAGAATCCTGAAAAACCTGACATTTGCTACTTACTGAAACGCTAATTTAAACCATCTATGGAAAGATGGGTTGGACTTTTGGCCAAGTCAAAAGTCTCTACCACTTAAATGGTTATGATTTTCCTATGATTATTCTAGTGCTATAATGTTGGTGAGGATCGGGGTACAACATAAATAACAAGATGTTCTATCTATAAGCTTGGTGGATAAACTAATTTATTCTTTCTCTATATACACTATAATTCAGGCATGGGATTCCCTCCAGTTCTCCAGATCCGGTTGTTAAAATTTTGAATCCCACCCCTGCTTTAATCCATGTGCTCAAACCTAACATCATCCTGGTAGAATCCCCATTGTGCCCTTATTTGATTATTTGATAAAGTAAGGTAAGTATATACAATAATATATACTTAGTAAGAAAACTTCAGGCAACATGGGTGCCCCATAATCACAAAAAGAAAATAGAACAAAATAAACAATCAAAAGATAAAAACATTATAAACATGCTTTATTTTATATTCTTAATAAAAAAATAAGGTTTTTCATTTTCTTGTATTAGTAGTAAAAATTGGGGGTATATTTACTCTTTTAAATAAATACGCATGTACTTTTAATATAGTATATAGTGATGAGCGGCAGGGGCAATATTTGAATTTGCGATATTTCGCAAATATTCATTAGAATATTCATCATATATTCGTATTCGAGATTATTCTATTGATTGTGAAAAATCAGCAATGTAATATTCACGTAATGCGAATATTCTAAAACACGAATATATAGCACTATAGAATATGGTGCTATATATTCGTTTTTTAGAATATTCGTAATTTATTTTACATCTGATGTCATGATTCCTCCCTGCTTAAGTTGCTTTTGGTCCAATGACTGTTCACATTATATTGGAAAAAAATGACAAATATTCTAAAAAACAAATATATGGCACTATATTCTAAAGTGCTATATATTTGTGTTTTAGAATATTCGTATTACGCGAATATTACATTGCCGATTTTTCGCATAAGAGAAAATAAATTAAATAATGAAGAATATTCTAATTCACTACAGACTACAATATTGCAGCCTTCTCACATTGGCCCACAAGCAAGAAGCTGGTAGGTATACTAGGTAATGGATTCAGATGAAAAAACAAAACAAAACAAAACAAATATTGTTTTTTACGAATATATAACACTATATTCAAACTATTTATGATTTCTCGAAGTGCCGATACTCACGATAAAAATTAGCAATTCAAAAATTCGCGCTCAACACTACTAAAGAGTTGTCTGTAGCCCTGTACATAGTGCCCTATATGTGTTCCCACTAAAGATTTCTTTACAATCCTTACCACTGAGGAATCAATTTAAAATTGTTTTTAATTTATATTTCTTCTTTCTGCTTTTTCTTGTGATTTGTTTGTATGATCAAATGTTCCAAAGCACTCCATACAATTATTGTTTGGCACCTCCATGAGCAAGATATAAAGATATTTGTTGTGGATGCTTTAACCTTGAACTTACATCACAAATAAAACCTTAAGTGCTTTAATGTGAAAGCTAGTATTCCACAAATGACTACATATCCAAACAACATGAGGTATGTTTTTATATTTTTACCAGTTTGTAAAGACATTGGGGGTCATTTATCTAACTGGTGTAAAGTAGAACCAGCTTAATTGCCCATAGCAACCAATCAGATTCCTCCTTTCATTTTCCCAAGGATCTGTCCAAAATGAAAGGTGGAATCTAATTGGTTACTATGGGCAACTAAGCCAGTTCTAATCTACACCAGTTTCAGATATGACCCCCATTTTTCTATACATCCTTTTTTTTAACCTCTCAGCACAAACTAAAACTTTTTGTGTAGCAAAATCAATGCTAAACTTTACAGAAACTGCAGACGTGGCTATAAACTACCTTTATGTTTTGTGCTTTCCAAACCCGGATACATGAACAAAATCAGGATATGCTATAAGATCTAAGACCTACATTTCTTAAGATGAAATTTCTCACTTGAAGTTAAAGGTGTTGTCTCACTTCAGCAAATGGCATTTATTATGTAGAGAAGGTTAATATAAGGCAGTTACAATGTATTGTTATTACCCACATTGCTTCCTTTGATAGCTGGATTCATTTTTCTATCACATTATATGCTGCTCGTTTCCATGGTTATGATAATGCTGCATTACAGCAGTAGTGGTCATGCGTGCACACTATGTAGATTTACTCTTTCCTCATCGCCATTTGGCCACCTATAGTGCCCCCAGTAGTTAAAATGTCCCCCTATAGTGCTCTGCATAGTTAAAATTCCCCTATAGTGTCCCCAGTTGTAAAAATGGCCTCTGTAGTGCCCCCAGTAGTTTAAATGCCCCTATAGGGACTCCAATAGATAAAATAGTTACTTAGGTCCCCACTAGTGCCCCAGTAGTTAAAAGTTCCTCACTATAGTGTCCCCAGAAATTAAAATCGCCCCCCCCTACAGTGTTCCCAGAAGTTTAAATTCACCCAGTAATTAAAATGGCTGCTGTAGTGCCACCAGTAGTTAAAATGCCCCTATAGTACCCCAAACCTCTTAATAAAACCCCTATAATATAGATTATACTTACCCTATTTCCCAGCACCCGTGTCACTCCTGATCCCTGTGCGGCCACCGCTGCATCTCTCTGTCACGTGGATCTAAACCGCGACCCGTGGGGGTAGGAGGATAGCCAACAGAATGCCGCGACAGGGAAGGGCCTAACTAGTGTCACCTGGAGATACAGCAGCAGCCGTATGGGCATCAGGAGCGACGCAGGTGCTGGGGAGCAGGTTAAGTATAATCTATAGGAGGTGCCCAGGCATTGGGGGGGGGGGTCATTACAGGGGTTGGGTAACCCCTTTAAAGTGCAACTACCCCCTGTAGTGCACCAGAACTTAGAATTCTCCTGACCCCTGTAGGACAAATAAAACTAAAAAAATCAAATACTCGCTGCTCCCTGGCACTGTCTGCGAGAGCAGGCTGCAGGATTCTTCCTGCCTGCATCTCAAGGCAGGCAGTCACAATGATGCCATCGCCAGTCTGTGCTGCTGATATGTCCTTTAATAGACTTCAGGATTGGCGGCCGTGGTCTACAAGAGTGAACGACTGGCGGGGCAGAGAGCTGTTGGCTCCCTTGCCCCATTGCAATATTCAACTGTATCGCCATCTTGAAGATGGTGATACAGTTGAATATGCCGCCGCAGTCACGATGTTCTTGGCACTAGGAAAAACATCTGGGGCTCTAGTTCTGGATGTTTTGGGCTAACAACACTGCAGCATCAAAGCTTAAAGTATAACTGTCAATTTTTTTTTTTTTTTACTATTGGATTCTGGTGATTAATATTACCTTGTTGGCCCTGTTTTAATTTCTGATTAAATAAATAACCCCTAAAAGCCACCTAAAAGTCCCCAGTATTGGCTATTGTTACCTGCGATAAAATCAGGTTGCTATGCTCCTTCCGTCTACCAGATGAGAGGACGGAGCACGCTGCGTGCACTGGGAACTGATAGTGAGTCAACATTGTAAGGGAATGTATAAAAAGCCAGGTTCTTCCTGACATGAGATAACAGTGCTGGGCTGTGTGTGTGAACTTCTCCACATGCCTGTGCTTGGCAGACACTCCCTTAGCAGTGATGGAGAATGTAGAGCTCAGGGCTGCTCAGTGTATAAATGACAGCCTTATCTGATAAGAGAAGAGCTTGTAGAAGGACTACAGGCTTCAGCCAGACCTGGGAACTTCATTGCAAGACCTCCCTATACAGAGCTGGTCTTCACTAACTTCACTGCAGGCGTCCTATGGATTAGGCTCAGGGCTGAGGGCGGCCATCTTAACAGAATAGTGAAATTGCAGTTTTATGCAGACTGGTTGCTAAGGGCTGAATCTTATTAAATAAGGGGTAAGTAAGTCTAATAGTTATTGATTCAGGAATATTATCATATTAGTAACTACATATATGAAAACTGAAATTAGGGTCTAAATGTGACAGTTATCCTTTAAATAGGCAGAACTGTGAAAAAAATGCTGAGGAATGTAATAATACAGGACATAACTCAGGTTTAGTAATGCAATGTTAGTACAAAATTAATCAAATTTTGACCACTATACATGTAAGATCTTAAAATCTGAACATCCCCCTTTAAATTTTCATCTCAGCCTATAGAACTGATGTAGTTGTTCAGGCTAACAATAAGTTGGCCAAAGTGGAAACGAAAACATTTATGTACTGCTGCCGAAAGTAATTAAATTGTGTGAGAATAAAAACAAAATAGATGCAAGACAGGAAAACAAAATGAGTTTTATGCTAATAAATAGAATGAAAAGAGACATAAATAAAATTTACCAACACTAGCTCATCATAACTTTAATTAAAATGCATATTTATGTGAGGCTACAATTTTTCTGCTATTCGTCAACCCAATAAGATGACATTGGTAAGCTAACTAACACAATGTCCTGTTCCCACAAGGATTCATCTTTTCAGTGTAGTTCTGGGAGAGTAATAATACACTGCTATCAGACAGCAGGAGCTTGATTTTGTGTGCTCGGTGAAATTAGAAAGTATGACTGGGGCCTGATGTACCTTAAGACCAACCCCTATTAATGAGCACTGATTATAATCATATAATAGCCCAGGGAAGGACAGGGTTCAAAGTCAATATTAGAATAAAATATAACAGAGTTTGTTCTAAAATATGTAGACATTTGAGAAAATTTTCACTCAAAGCTTTTACCTCAATGTGGCAATCAAAACCCAGATATAAAACCAACAGTAGCGTCTCTTGATCAATACTAGGATCAAAACAAACAGAAATGTGTTGACACTAGAAACATGCTTATTCACACCTTTTATTTACTTAAGAAAGTCAATAAAATACTGAGGACAAAAATGCTTATTCTGCGAATCGTCAGGGCATGTTTTTAAGCAGAGTATGACAAGAATGATGAAACTGTAACCAATGTTTTATTTTATCCTTTTTATCATTTCACCTAGGAGAATTACTTCCTCCTAAGATCCTGAACATATGGCATCTAACAGTCAACCAGGACCCTACACCATACGGAAGAGATGCAACAACTCAGAAGCAGTGCTGTCTACTGCTTTTAGCTGATAAACCAAGTTTCAAGGCTTTATAAAGGGTTGGGCACTGACTTAGGGTAGCTACCTAAAGGTTGTGACAAAGACTAGATAGGCAACCATTAGGTTGGGATCTTCATGGTTGATACGTGAAGGTCATCCCTCTGGATAACAATATGGGTGTCACTGTTATATAAGCACTGTGGATCTCACTGTTATGGGGGACACTGAGGATGTCACTGTTATTGGGGCAATGTGGATGTCACTGGAATTGGGGAATTGTGGATGTCACTATTAGGGATGACTGTGGATATCACTGTTATGGGGGCACTGTGGATGTCACTGGTATAGGAGCACTGTGGCTGTCACTGTTATGGGACCACTGTGGATGTCACTGTTATGGGGGACACTGAGGATGTCACAGTATTTGGGACAATGTGAATGTCACTGGTATAGGGGAATTGTGAATGTCACTGTTATGGGACCACTCTGGAAGTAACTGTTAAGGGGGGCACTGCGGATGTCACTGTTATAGGGACACTGTGGATTTCACTGCTATAGGAACACTGTGGATATCACTGTTATGGGACAATTGTGGATGCAACTGTTATGGGGGACACTGTGGATATCACTGTTATGGGACAATTGTGGATGCAACTGTTATGGGGGACACATATCTTTTAACTACTATTAATAATTTTTGGCCTGTATAAATATTCGAGAATAAAAACACTTTCAAGATCAATTTTGCACAGATTATAGTTTCTATTCATTCCCTTCTGTATACACTCTATTTATTACTTTGCTTCATAAATCTCTACAAAAAAAGTATACATTTCTAAGAATAACATATAGACATAATCTTAATCATCAAAGCTGCAGATAGGAAAGGGTAGCCCACTGCAAAGATCAACATAGACCATGTCTGTGGTGGTGGGCCCTGGTGTTTGCTCCCTTTGGCAAGTTACCCAACCACTCTTTTGCTAAATTTAACTCTTTAAGGCCGGGGTCGCACAACTGATTAGCTGCGGATTTGTCTTTGTGGATTTTCGTGTGGCATATATATATGTATAGCTTTGTACAGTACTAGCAAAGTGTATGAGAATTTCTGAATTCACATCCATATGCTGCATAAAAAAGAACAGAACAGCTGAGTTATTGCGTGCGTTTATTAAACCCGCAGAATGGCATTTTGTTGCGGATTTTACACTTCTCCATGGAGAGGATGAAATCTGCTGGATTTTCCATAACAAAAATCATCATGTACAGTTTTGTTGTAGTTTTTAGAAACCGAGTAAAAACCGCAGCCGATTTTCTGTCAAGTGTGTCCCTGGCCTAAAGAAGACGTGTCTCTACTCCGGCCTTTTTTTAGTAAATACTAAATAACACCCCAATCTCCATGAAATGACAATTATGGAGCTTTTTTTTTTCATAACATAACACTCTTCCTCCGCTATTCCTCCTAACAGTTTATAAATCAATTGACAATTGAGCATCTCTAATCTCCTTGTCAAAGGGATGTGCCCCTACACAGTCTGACCCTGGCAGTGCCAATTTAATAGTGTGACGTGTTTAGGGACCCATTCCCAACTGGTTGTCAATTTATTCTTAAAAGTGTACATAACTTTTTGAAGAAGTTTATTAAACTCTATTCTAAATGCCATAACATTGTAATATACTTCATTTTTTTCAGCTTTTCTTACAAAATAGGCATCCAAAGTTCAGATGTCAATAGTACTTTGACATGTCAGCAGTGTACAAGTTGTCAGATTCAACTGTGGGTCCACAGTGAACGATGTACAGGTTAGAACACACATCGCTGCTCCTGCTTGTGCCAGCTCCATTCTGCTAAAGCACAGCACATCCAATGTATTGTGCCAGGCTTTATCAAAGTGGGCCTAGGCAGGAGCAGCAATGTGTCTTCCTGCCTGTGCTATGCAGAGCTCTAGTCTACACCCGTTCGCACTACTAAAAGCTTGGCATCGCACATTGCTTTATGAGGCTTTTAGAGGATTTATTGTTTATACAGAAAATCTACATAACTATTACTACACTATACTATTACTACAAAATAGCACAGAAAGCAAAACATTTATTCTATTAAAAAACAAAGATTCAAATACAAGTGGTTTCCCAATGTTCAGTGACATTTATGAACTTTTATGTTTCTTTTTGAGGTACACATCATCTGTCATGGCAAATACATCTTATATTGATGAAAACACAATTACATGACATTCTTAATGCTTCTCTGAATATGTCTGTTTCGTTTAGCAGGAAGAAAGAAGAAATAAATTATAATGCAATTCCTGGCTGATCTGAATACTAATATTATAATTTCTTATTACAATATTCTCATTAGTTAACATTTACTGTAGTCCAATGATGCTACTGTCATTGTAGGGGGTTCTATGTCAGGTGAACCTCAAATGTCCAACTGATTCTGAACAACAAACTGTTCTTTACCCTTCAATCCCATTTCTTTTTTAAAACGATAAATACATACACAACAAAAAGCAAAACCGCATGCTCTTAATAAAGAAAAAGAAAAATGAAAAAAGCTTCTGTTTATTATTCTAGAGAACATATGCTTCTCATGCAAGGCCTCCAGTTCTGTATTTCACTATTATAAATACCTTGGAGTATAAAAACAGCATTATCTTATGCAACATACGTTGACTTACTATTCAATTTACTTCTGCAATATTTGGAACTAATACCGATTTTCAGAGTTTAGCTATACACATACGTGCTGCTAACAAAATATTTAGTGTAAGATATCTTGATCCTGGGGTTATTGCAACCAGTAGATTTTAAGGGGTATTCCAGTTTAAATAATTACATTTATTTCTTTAGAAAGTAGGACATTGAACAATTTTCTAATATATATTTATTAAACATTTTGCTTGCACCCCTTTATTATATCCACATACTGTATCCTCTCTTTAAGAAAAAAATGGTATGGCCCATTTCATTCCTGTAAAATACATCAACAGAGAGGACTAAACATGTATAAAGTCATGTGACCCTCACATGTGCCATGTGATCTAGCTTTCAGTTAACTGTCCAGGCATCTAACCAGTGAATTGTAGTGTAGGAGCAGAACATATACAGTATGTACAGTATTACTACATGCAGAAGCGCTTCTTCATCATGCCTGTCAATGTGTAGAAGTAGATCTTTGTGCGTATTTTTTTTTTTACCCTAAACTTTATTACCAACATGACAACCTCCCCTAGAGACTGGAGGCCATTTTACAAATCATCTACAGACAGTCATGTGAAAACACAGAGTTATGTAGTTACTGTAATACCCACAAAAAAATCCTTATTCCACTACTAGTCCTATTTACTTATCACATGGATGTGTCCTGTTTGCTGACCCAGCACAGGTATGTCAAGTAAAACTGCTGCTGACTAAATGTCAGGGATTGTATGACGTGAAGAAAATGATGCCATGTTTGAGTTAGGCCATGGCTGCATTACATAGGGGGCTATACCATTCTACTGCATATAGGGGTCAACTGCCTGAAATAAGAAATGTGTGGGAGCATCATTTTGAATACATGTACATTAGAAAATTGTATGATATCCTATTATATAAACAGATAAATAAAAAAATACTGGAGTGCCCCATTAATAAAGGCAAACCTGTAACTTGGGGAACAAAAAACTACTATGTGAGGAAACTGATCATAACTTGACTCCCAGAAATGTACAATAAGAAGGTACTGCTACCATATATGCAGCAAGGTTGCTTCCTTAAAGCGGGTTTGGATGGGCCGATGGAGCGGACAATTGTTGGAAAGGAAGCTGCTCACTCAGTGGGCTGCTAGCTCAGTGAAGGAGACAGCTGAATTTACATGCAGCGATCTCCTTCACAGTATAAGGGCTCATTCAGACGGCCGTATGCCGTCTGCAAAAATGCGGATCCGTTTTTTTGCAGATTAGATGCTGTCCCATTTAATTCTTTGGGTCCTTTTGTTCCATTGCATAGCTCAGCAAAAAAAATGAAACATGTCCTATACTTGTCAGTGAAAATCAGGACATGGCCCTATTGAAGTCTATGGATCAGCAAAAAAAGGAATGTCCGTTTTTTTGCGGACATTTCAGCATGTTCACAAAAAATCGGATCTGCAATCCCTCGTCCCCATACAGAATCATTGTTTCTGAGAAGCAGATTACTGTTTAGACAGCACAAGCTGCTTCCCAGAAGCCAATATCGGTGGTGACTGCATGAACAACAGGATCACCCAATGAACGAGCATTTTGATTGTTCATCGGGTGATTGGCGGCACATTTAGATGGCCAGATTATCAGGCCAGTCATTCCTGATCATCTAAACGATTATTGGTCAGTCTAAATACACCTTTACCACACTTCCCTGAACAATCATTGCAGTAGCTTAGAAACACACAGTTAAAGGGGTTGTCCGGGTTAGGAGCTGAACCCGGACATACCTATAGTTTCACCCAGGCAGCACCCCTGATGTTAGCATCGAACAATCTTATGCTCCGATGCACTCCCTTGTTGTGCGCTAGATCGCGCAGGCCAAGGTTCTTTTTGTTTACAGTAACACACTGCCTGGCGGAAGCTTCCGCCCGGCAGTGTGAACAGTGACGTCACCGGCTCTGATGGGCGTGCTTTAGCGCTGCCCTAGCTGTTTTACAGGCTAGGGCAGCACTAAAGCCCGCCCATCAGTGCCGGTGATGTCAGCAGGATTCCTGGCAGTACAGTGAAGAGCCCGGTAAATGCCTTTGCCCTGTGCGATTTAGCGCAGGGCAAAGGAGAGCATCGGAGCATGAACTGCTCCAATGCTCAAGTCAGAGGGGCTGTCTGAGAGAAAATAGAGGTATGTCAGGGTTCATAGCTGAACCCGGACATACCTCTATTTTCTCCTTTTAAACCCTTTAATTAATTTAGAAGACAGATACAATTTCCTAAATAGTAAAGGAACTTACACAGCCATGTTCTTGTGCATGGATGTTCTAGGAGGGTTGTCATGCAATCAGCCAGGTCTGGATGTCGATCTATCAGTCTGAATGCCAGGCCACTTTGATCCGACTCAGTGTCCAACTTTCTGCTTGTCAGTGCTTGTGATTTTTTTTATTTTCTGGCTCGTGATATTTCTGTGTACTCAAAACAATGTTCTGTTGTACCTTCCTGTGTTTTGACACCAGCTTCAGTATTTACCCTTCTACTGATGAGGCTTCCAATAATTCTCCTTACTTTTACTTGTTTTTGGATTAACTTTTTTCTACTGATTAGGTTTATACTAATTCTCCTGGCTTTGACTCTTCAGCTATTTCTAGATTGACTTATCATCTTCTATTTTGGCTTCTACTGACTACCTTGGCTTAGACTCTAGGTTCTTTTACAATCCTGCCACTCCTTAGCATCTGATAGGTCTGCTACTTGTGAGATTACACCTATTTTCTGAAACCTTACTCCACAGACGTTAACTGAGTTCCTAGAAGTCCAACTGGGCTCTGGTGAACACCTAGCGTTTCCCTCAGATCTACTTACCAGACTAGTGAAGAAAGATAGGAAGCAGCTTCAGAGTTTGCTAGAGCTTTATTCCTGGACATTAAACCTGTATTTCTTTCTCACCACTGTATTCTTACAAATAGCTTATAAAATGCTCTTGTTGTCCTTCTTGACCATGCCAAGGCGCATTTCTAAGTCTCAAATCTGGGATGATTTCCCTAAATCTTGTTCCCATTTTATATCAGCATTTTTTATTTTGTCAAAGTCTAATTTAAAAGAAGACATAGATTGTAGATATGCCCTTCTTTGCCTTGTCAGCATTAACACATTTGGCATTCTAAATCCCAGGATCTTTCCCCCTTTTTTCTTTCATTGTGTAGCCAATGACAGATTTGTAGATATTAAAAGATAATGTGCAAAGTACAATGAAATCTGAATACACCATGTTTTAGGACAGGAGAAGTTGAGCGGATTGATATACACTACTCACAAAAAGTTAGGGTTATTTATCTTATTGATGAAATTCCAGGATTAACCTAAAATGCACTCTATGTGACCTTCTCTAAACTTTTGAATGCAGATGTGCAACTGTTCAGTGTTTCAGTAGTTTTTGCACAATTTGCTGTTCTCTAACAAAGAACTTAACGGCACAATTCACAACAGGTTTTTGATTCATGAATCACCTAATAAATTTCCTGGTTCAATTAGAATTGGTATTTAAACAGTCCTCCTCATTATGCTGTTCACATTTTGACCATCATGAGACCAAGACGACACCTAGTATTTGATTAACAGTACCTCGCTATTGTGAAGCTTCAAGCAGAATGTTCTCAGATGGAAGTGGCCACTGAGCTTAGAGTGTTTAAGGACGGAATGCAAAATAAAACCCATTAAGAGGCATTCCATTTCTATGGTAACGGTTAAAGCAGGTTGTTTACTGTATAGACAGAAAACAGAAAAACAGGGCGCACCATAGGGTAAAAAACGTTTGGGAATTTGAAATAAGCTCCAATTTAGAAGGCTCACCTTATAGGGTTGTGAAAATATAGGCACAACACTAATAAAGACGTGTCGGAGATGTATTCAATCCCCAATGTAAAAGGTAGGTATGCCGCCACGGATGCAGATGTCCTCAGATGAGCTTGCCATGGCCCACACAAAGGATTAGTATAAACTGGAAGAAAGGAACATCCCTCGGCGCAAGGAACCAACCAGATGCGGATATCCCATGACCCTCCACCCTCTGTTAAGCTAAAACTCTGGAGGCCGTTATCTAGAGCCTTATCAGTAGTATCGTTGAGCTTTTACAGATTGGGTGAGGAGGTCTTACTGACCTAGATTCTCTTGAAATATCCTGATAGATAGCATGATTGTATCTACATGCATATTGGGATTTCCTGAGACTTAACATTCGATTTAACCTACGTATTTTCCCTGATGATTGTTTCATATTGGAAACATGAAACGTGCATGTAGGGAGCACGAGTAGGTCAAGGGCCATATCAGGGCTTAGTACACAGGGAGAGGTTCCAGACACGGTCGCCCTTTTAAGGACGAGTGCCCTGTGGTCAGGCTAGCTCCTTTATTTAGTATTAAGGGCCAGACATCTTCGTCCACCACAGGGTTACCGTAGGGCTAGAATATACCCCGCTCTGCTCCCTTCCCTACTATCAACTATTTTGCATCAATGGAGATGCCCCCTATGCATCAACAACCAGTTGTATCCTGCACCGGGTCGACGAAGTGGTAGGACAACAGTTTTATTTGTTATCTGGGTGCCTCCGTGCACTTGTTTCCTTGAATGTTGTCTTATTGATATTATCCTTTAAGGTCTGTCGACCATTTTTTCCTTGGTTTGTTTATCGAATATTAAAGGGTCCACCTTTTAGTGTAAATTATTAAAAGCTATGTTTTAAATCGGTGATCACCTATAATTTAACTTCACCTGAACCGTGGTTGATCAGCCGAGTGTGGCTATACTTTTCATATAACTCTCCTTTTATAGGAAATCAAGAACCTTCCCTTTGGGGCAGTCACACGAGACACTGAAAAGATGTTTGACCTCATTGTTAATACAGTGCAAGGCTTGTACTCTGACCTTATAGCTAGAGTCTTTGTTAACAGGTTTTTGTCAGACAGTTTCCACATCACCAATGGCTTCCGCCAAGGCTGCCTTTTGTCCCCCCATATATTTATTATGGCCCTTAGCATAACATATTCATCTTTCAATAGGGATAAAGGGTTTGAGGGATGGCGCTTTGCCACATACCATCTCCCTATAAGCCGACAAAATTATTTTCACCGTCACAAATGCCAGACAATCGTTAAAAACCGCATTCTCACTTATCTCCCATTTTTGCTCATTATCTTACTATAAGATTAACAGCTCGAAATCACAAGCCCTTCCCATTAACATTCCATTATCACAATTGAGACACTTAATTCAGGAACCTGAGATTTTCCATGTTTGCGTTTTCATTTTTTACTACCCACCTTCCCATAGTCCTAACCTTTTTATTTTTCTATTCACATAGCCTTATGAGGGCTTATTTTTTGCGGGACAAGTTGTACTTTCTAATGGCACCATTTACGTTTGCATACCATGTAGTAAGAAGTGGAAAAATAATCCAAATGGGGCAGAATTGGGAAAAACGCACTTCTGATAAAGGTTTTTATAAAACAAATTTACACTTTACACTATCCGGTAAAATTGACCTGTTATCTTCATTCTTCAGGTCAGTACGATTACAATTATACCACACTCATATAATTTTTCTTGCGTTTTAATACTGAAAAAAATTAAAACCTTTGAGGAAAAAAATTTTATAACCATATTCTGACCCCTATAACTTTTTTGTATGGACCTGTGTGACAGCTCATTTTTTTGAAAGACGATTTATTCTTTTCAGTGATACCAATTTTAAGTGTGTGCGACTTTTTGTATAACCATATTCTGACCCCGATAACTTGTTTGTAGTTATGTATATGGGCTGTGTAAGAGCTCATTTTTTGCAAGACGATTTGTTCTTTTCAGTGTTACCAATTTGAAGTGTGTGCGACTTTTTGATCACTTTTTATAAAAAAAATGATTAGGTAGATGAAGTGACAAAAAATTGCAAATTTGCTGTTTTTTCCCCCGTTAAGCCATTTGCCGTGATGTTTATTTTTTTTGTTAAGTATTTTTATTTTAAGGAAAGGGGGTGATTTGAACTTTTAGTATATATACATATATATATATATATATATATATCTTTTTTTAATAGATAGCCCATTTTGTTCATTGATGGCTATATAGCCATTATTGAACACTTAATTTGGAATATAACAATACAATGCTGTCACCTAGTGGCCTGTATTGGCATATTCCTGGAATACGAGGCTTCGGGTTATTTAAGAGATGTAACAGGTTCCCCGATCTCAGGACTTTTTAAAGAAGCAAATGCAACTAAAGTGACATCAATTGTTTTTGTAATACAGTATTAAATGTTTTTATTGTGATTTCTTCATTGACACAATTATTCAACCCCTTAAAGACGACCACTCTTAAGAACAGAGGTTCATTCAAGTGTTTTCGATCAGGTATTGAAAACACCTATTGGATGTCAAGGAGCAGCAATCAAGCATAATAAGCACCAATTTGGCAGATTTAAAATGACTGTGATACTCAGCTCCTTCTAGACATTTACTGGTGTGTTTACAAACATGGTGAAGTCAAGAGAATGGTCCAGGAAGACAAGAGAAGAGGTGATTTATTTTCATAGGAAGGGCAATGGCTATAAGAAGATTGCAAAGATGTTAAACATACCAAGAGACACCATAGGAAGCATCATTCGCAAATTCAAGGCAAAGGGCACTGTTGAAACTCTACCTGGTCGTGGCAGAAAGAAGATGCTGACTTCGACTGCTGTGCGCTTCCTGAAGCGCAAAGTGGAAAAAAATTCCCCGTGTGACTGCTGAGGAACTAAAAAAGATTTGTCAGATGCGGGTACTGAAGTTTCAGCTCAGACAATAAGGTGCACTCTGCGTAATAAAGGCCTCCATGCCAGAACTCCCAGGCCAACCCCCTTGCTGTCTCCAAAGAATATGAAGTAAACTGCAGTATGCCAAAAGTCATGTGGACAAACCACATTTGTGTTCTGTGGACTGATGAAACAAAATTAGAACTGTTTGGGCCCATGGATCAATGCTATGTTTGGAGGAGGAAGAACAAGGCCTATAAACAAAAGAACACCTTGCCTACTGTGAAGCATGGCGGGGGGTCAATCATGCTTTGGGGCTGTTTTGCTTCTACAGGTACAGGGAAGCTTCAGCATGTGCAAGGTACCATGAATTCTCTTAAGTACCAGGAGATATTGGATGAAAATGTGATGCAGTCCGTCACAAACCTGAGGCTTGGGAGACGTTGGACCTTTCAACAGGACAATGATCCCAGGCATACCTCCAAGTCCACTAGAGCATGGTTGCAGATTAAAGGCTGGAACATTTTGAAGTGGCCATCGCAGTCACCAGACTTAAATCCGATTCAGAACCTCTGGTGGGACTTAAAGAAAGCAGTTGCAGCGGGCAAGCCTAAGAATGTGACTGAACTGGAGGCTTTTGCCCATGAAGAATGGGCGAAGATACCCATAGATCGCTGCAAGACACTTGTGTCAAGCTATGCTTCACGTTTAAAAGCTGTTATAACTGGAAAAGGATGCTGTACTAAGTACTAAGATTGAATGTCACTTGGGGGTTGAATAAAACTGATAATGATGTGAGCACAGAAAAGACATTTGTGGTTATTTGATTATAAATATTATGTTATATTTGTCTGACTTACAAGTGCCTCTTTGATTTAATTGTAAACTGAAATGATCAAAATCAATGTCAAACTGGCCAAAACACTCAATTTCAGTGGGGGTTGAATAATTTTGAACACAACTGTACATGTGCGCCGGGTCTCTGCTATTCAAAATGTGACCACGACATCTGATCAGAGGGCGGAGGTCCTTAAGGGGTTGAAATGCATGTTCCCCTTAGACTGGCAGACATCGACTCTGTCTTATCTTGGAATTACACTGCTGTCCTCAAGGATCCTCACATCCACATGGAGGAATATCCAGTAATGCAGGTTAAAGCACTCCACCACCCAATACACCTTACGATCCTCCACGGCATTCTCATGGCCCGCCCGGGTTTCGCTCTCCAAAGCTTCGTCAGGGGCGTCGTGATTCCACATGGGTGATTAAAAACCTTTTTATTTGTTTAAATTTTGGAGTGCTGCTTGCTTTTTGATTTTATATATATATATATATATATATATATATATTGTAGAGGGCGCCAAGGTTGGGTCCTCAATGGCAGATATATATCGTCACTGTTTGGGTTGTGGTGCCTTTAAGAAAGTACTGACTATCTGGGATCCTGTACCCACAGGGTTAACTCTCCTTATAAGAGGAAAAGGAAGGGAGAGAGGAGGTGGAGTGTGGACACACTGCTGTTGGTGTGAGCAGAGCTGGAAGCTGAGGGTGCGTGAGAAGTTTGGCTGGAAAGCTGACTGCAAGCTACCACGGTCTAAAGCTCCTGGGTAAAACAGTAATACCTTTATTTGGAATGGACTGTTCTACTGTTTATGTTGTACTGAACCAAGCAGACTTTAAGTTGTTTTTTTATGTCCTTGGCTGCTGGAAGCTGTACCTATTTTTTAGTTTTGGAAAATAAACACCTGTTTTCGTTAACCCTGGGCCGGCTCATGCACCTGGTTATTGAAGCGGTCTTTCCCCACATTACAATTGGTGGAGGATGCGGGCATGGTGCATGAAAGCCGCAAAAGCCGTTTAATCATAAAAAGTGACATTTAAAGAGACAGTACCCTGTTTGGCATGTCTTGGGTGAAATCTCTGCAAGCTGCAGGAAAAGACATGGAGGAAGTTATGAAAGCCCTGCTGCAAGCCACTGCAACTCAGCAGCAAGCTTCGGTGGCTCAGCAGCAGGCCACAGTCGAGGCAACCCGCCGCCATGAGGAAGCAATGGCGGCGCAGCAAGAGACAAACCGTGTGCTGATTGCTCAGCTTACTGCACACCAGGAAGCTACACAAGCCCAGGTAACTGCCTTAAAGCAGGCTGTACAACAGTTGGCTCAAGGACAAGCACAAGCAACCACTGCCGCTGGGCCCCAAGTTGCTGTAAGGGCCAGACACCTGTTACAAAAACTGACCTCTGGTGATGATGTTGAGGCTTTCCTATTGACTTTTGAGAGAGTAGCAGAGAGAGAGGGGTGGCCACAGGACCAATGGGCCAGCATAATCGCACCCTTTCTTACGGGAGACCCTCAACAAGCCTATTTCGACTGGCCAGTCGAACTCGTTAAAGACTATGAGCAGCTAAAGGCGGGGATCCTGGCTCGAATGGGGGTAACTACGGCCGTTCGGGCCCAAAGAGTGCACCGCTGGGTTTACCAGGCTGGCCATCCACCAAGAGCCCAAATGCATGACCTGGTGCAGTTAGTAAAAAAGTGGCTGCAGCCTGAGAAATTGACGGGCCCGCAAATTGTGGAACGGGTGGCCATAGACCGATACCTGAGATCACTGCCGCATGACCTGCAGCGCTGGGTAAGCCATGGGGACCCAGCAACGGCAAACCAGTTGGTGGAACTGGTAGAGCGGTACACCGTAGTCGAGGACTTGCTCGGACCCACAAAGCACCGGGAACCCACGACGAGAGCTGTACGACCAGTTACCGCATCCAGGAGGGGAACCATTCCGGATTCTGGACCAGATGTCCCTACAACAGTGCCCTCCGAGCCGCGGAGGCTAACCCCTGTAAGAAGAATGGGGGACATACAGTGTTGGCGGGGTGGCGAGCCTATGGCCATACCCGGACCCAATGCCCTCTTCAGGATGAGCCCATGGAGTGCAGGACAGGACGGAGAGTCTCCCTGTACACACAGCGAGCATGTGTCACCCATCTTGACCTTACCGCCGGTCAGTTTGAGTGTGAAATTTTGGTGAACCACCTCCCGGCTAAAGCCCTCTTGGACTCCGGCAGCATGGTGACTCTAGTCCACGCCAGACCGATCGGAAGACTCGGCCCTGTAAGTAAGACTCTTCGGGTTGTTTGTATTCATGGGGATACTAGGGAATACCCCTTAATACCAGTGACTGTTGCCCATGGCTGTACTTCCGTGACCCAGGAGGTTGGGATAGTGAACAGCCTGGTCCATGATGTTATTGTAGGGCGAGACTGTCTGTTATTTCTAGACCTGTGGAAACAGGCGCAAAGTGGGTTCCTTCAACAGTCAAAGAGACTAGAGACTTTGACCTCTGATAGGTCAAATCATGAAGATAGTGGTCACGAACTATCCAGGACACTTCCCACCAATATGGACGTGCCTAGTGGCAACATGAACGGTAATGGTAACATTTGTGATGTGGAAAATGTTCAGGATGTGCATAATTTAGGGTCCGGAGCTGAACTGACCACTGAGGGGGCAGAAGACTCTCTGTTGCTAGTGATGTTGGAGGAGGACGAGGGGAGACCCCACCCGAACCAACGTACTCCAGGCCTACACTTACCCAAGGGTGCGTTTGGCTCCGCCCAGTTACAGGACCCTCCTTAACACATGCTAGAGAGCAGGTGGTGGTTATAAATTGAGTCTCACAGGTTCCCGGGCAGAACTCAGGTTCCCTCATTTTGCGCTAAATGGGGACTTGCTATACCGCGTGACGGAAATCCGAGGGAAGTTATTGAACAGCTGCTGGTACCCCACTCGTATCGGCGACAGCTCCTCGAATTGGTGCATAATGATGCATTAGGCGGACATTTGGGGGCAGAGAAGACAGAGGCCAGGATAACAAACAGGTTCTACTGGCCTGGGGTAAAGGCAGAGGTGAAGAGGTATTGTACGTCCTGTCCCACGTGCCAGTTAACAGCCCCAGTGTCACACTATCGGAACTCCCTGGTACCTTTACCTATAATCGAGGTACCATTTGAGCGGTTTCCTATGGACCTGGTGGGGCCGTTGGTTAAGTCAGCACGGGGACATCAGCACATACTAGTCGTGGTAGATTACGCAACCAGGTACCCAGAGGCGGTTCCATTAAGGAACACCTCCTCTAAGGCCATAGCTCGGGAATTATTCCAGATGTTCTCCCGTACAGGGCTGCTCAAGGAGATCCTAACAGACCAGGGCACCCCGTTTATGTCGAAAGTCATGGCGGACCTCTGCAAGCTGTTTCAGATCCGACAGTTGCGGACATCCGTCTATCACCCGCAAACGGATGGCCTTGTGGAGAGGTTCAACAAAATATTAAAGCTTATGTTAAAAAGAGTAGTGAAGAAGGACGGAAAAGATTGGGACATGTTACTACCAGCCTTGTTGTTCGCCATACGGGAGGTCCCACAGGCCTCTACGGGGTTCTCGCCATTTGAACTTTTGTATGGGCGAAGACCCCGTGGACGCCTGGATTTGGTGAAGGAAACCTGGAAAGGTGAGTCCTCACCGCACCAGACTCTGGTGGAACATATCTCACAAATGAGAGAGAGAGTAGCTAAGGTGATGCCACTGGTTAAGGAACACCTCCAGAAGGCCCAGAATGCCCAGAGGCGGGTATATAACCGGTCAGCCAAATTAAGACAATTCTCAGAAGGGGACCGGGTAGCGGTCCTAATCCCCACTGTGGAAAGCAAGTTCTTAGGCAGGTGGCAGGGTCCATTTGAGGTGGTAGAAAGGGTAGGTGAGGTGAATTATAAGGTACACCAGCTTGGGAAGAGGAAACTTTACCAGATCTACCACGTAAACCTGTTGAAACCCTGGAAAGATCGGGAACAAATGACCGCTGTGGCACAGGTCATGGTAGAGGACTCTGTAGGAGCTGACCAGGTATTTGTTGCTGATACGCTGTCCAAGTCCCAAAGGCAACAAGTAAAGGAGTTTCTACAGAGAAACAAAGATAAATTCTCAGGTTTGCCAGGGCTCACCAATGTCATTGAACATGACATTGTTACAGAGCCTAATGTGACAATCCGGCTAAAGCCATACCGAGTTCCGGAGGCCCAGAGAAAAGCGGTATCTGAAGAAGTCAAGAGAATGCTCGAATTGGACGTCATTGAAGAATCGCAGAGTGAATGGTCAAGTCCGATTGTGTCGGTACCGAAACCCAATGGCACACTGCGATTCTGCAATGACTTCAGAAAACTAAATGAGATTTAAAAATTTGATGCCTACCCAATGCACCGGGCAGGTGAATGAATCGAAAATTAGGACCTGCCCGCTATATCACTACGCTGGATCTCACGAAAGGGTAGTGGCAAATTCCTCTCACCCGGGAAGCCAGAGAAAAGATGGCATTCTCCACTCCGGAGGGCCATTGGCAGTATAAAAGGATGCCCTTTGGGTTACACTCTGCCCCTGCCACATTTCAAAGAGCTTTGGACAGGATATTGCGGCCCCATGGACGGTATGCATCATTATACCTGGATGACATTGTCATTTTCAGTACCGATTGGGAATCCCATATCCCTCGGGTCCAGGCAGTCCTAGACTCTTTGAAAAGGGCAGGGTTTACAGTGAACCCGGAAAAGTCCACCATTGGGATGGAGGAAGCAAAGTACCGGGGATACACCGTAGGCAGAGGGCTAGTAAAGCCGCAGATGAGCAAGTTAGAAGCCATACTAAACTGGCCTCGCCCTCTTACCAAGAAGCAGGTTCGGGTGTTCCTGGGGATAGTGGGCTACTACCGGAAATTTATCCCCAACTTTGCCACAGTTGCGGCCCCTTTGACGGACTTAACAAAGGAAAGAAATCAGTCATGATCAAATGGAGTATGGTGACTGAGGAGGCTTTTCAGAAACTTAAAAGGGCCTTATGTGAGTCTCCTGTGCTTGTCGCACCGGACTTCTCAAAAGAATTTGTGGTCCAGACGGACGCTTCAAGTGCAGGGCTGGGTGTTTCCTGTCTCAGGTGGTCAATGGGGAGGAACACCCTGTGATCTTTCTCAGCAGGAAACTGACAGCGGCAGAGAGGAATTATGCTGTGGTAGAGCGAGAGTGCCTGGCCATTAAGTGGGCTCTGGATTCTCTGCGATATTTCCTGCTGGGTAGGAAATTCCGCCTGGTGTCCAACCACGCCCCATTGACCTGGATGAGACAGCACAAACAAACCAATGCCAGGGTCACGAGATGGTTCCTCTCTCTCCAGGATTTCAACTTTGTGGTCGACCATAGGTCAGGTAGTCAACATCAGAATGCGGATGCTCTCTCCCGGGTGCATTGCATGTTATCCAGTAGTGCCTCCACCGCCCCGCGTCGGGCAGAGGGGGATATGTAGAGGACGCCAAGGTTGGGTCCTCAATGGCAGATATATATCGCCACTGTTTGGGTTGTGGTGCCTTTAAGAAAGTACTGACTATCTGGGATCCTGTACCCACAGGGTTAACTCTCCTTATAAGAGGAAAAGGAAGGGAGAGAGGAGGTGGAGTGTGGACACACTGCTGTTGGTGTGAGCAGAGCTGGAAGCTGAGGGTGCGTGAGAAGTTTGGCTGGAAAGCTGACTGCAAGCTACCACGGTCTAAAGCTCCTGGGTAAAACAGTAATACCTTTATTTGGAATGGACTGTTCTACTGTTTATGTTGTACTGAACCAAGCAGACTTTAAGTTGTTTTTTTATGTCCTTGGCTGCTGGAAGCTGTACCTATTTTTTCGTTTTGGAAAATAAACACCTGTTTTCGTTAACCCTGGGCCGGCTCATGCACCTGGTTATTGAAGCAGTCTTTCCCCATATTACAATTGGTGGAGGATGCGGGCATGGTGCATGAAAGCCGCAAAGCCGTTTAATCATAAAAGTGACATTTAAAGAGACAGTACCCTGTTTGGCATGTCTTGGGTGAAATCTCTGCAAGCTGCAGGAAAAGACATGGAGGAAGTTATGAAAGCCCTGCTGCAAGCCACTGCAACTTAGCAGCAAGCTTCGGTGGCTCAGCAGCAGGCCACAGTCGAGGCAACCCGCCGCCATGAGGAAGCAATGGCGGCGCAGCAAGAGACAAACCGTGTGCTGATTGCTCAGCTTACTGCACACCAGGAAGCTACACAAGCCCAGGTAACTGCCTTAAAGCAGGCTGTACAACAGTTGGCTCAAGGACAAGCACAAGCAACCACTGCCGCTGGGCCCCAAGTTGCTGTAAGGGCCAGACACCTGTTACAAAAACTGACCTCTGGTGATGATGTTGAGGCTTTCCTATTGACTTTTGAGAGAGTAGCAGACAGAGAGGGTGGCCACAGGACCAATGGGCCAGCATAATCGCACCCTTTCTTACAAGAGACCCTCAACAAGCCTATTTCGACTGGCCAGTCGAACTCGTTAAAGACTATGAGCAGCTAAAGGCGGGGATCCTGGCTCGAATGGGGGTAACTACGGCCGTTCGGGCCCAAAGAGTGCACCGCTGGGTTTACCAGGCTGGCCATCCACCAAGAGCCCAAATGCATGACCTGGTGCAGTTAGTAAAAAAGTGGCTGCAGCCTGAGAAATTGACGGGCCCGCAAATTGTGGAACGGGTGGCCATAGACCGATACCTGAGATCACTGCCGCATGACCTGCAGCGCTGGGTAAGCCATGGGTACCCAGCAACGGCAAACCAGTTGGTGGAACTGGTAGAGCGGTACACCGTAGTCGAGGACTTGCTCGGACCCACAAAGCACCGGGAACCCACGACGAGAGCTGTACGACCAGTTACCACATCCAGGAGGGGAACCATTCCAGATTCTGGACCAGATGTCCCTACAACAGTGCCCTCCAAGCCGCGGAGGCTAACCCCTGTAAGAAGAATGGGGGACATACAGTGTTGGCGGGGTGGCGAGCCTATGGCCATACTCGGACCCAATGCCCTCTTCAGGATGAGCCCATGGAGTGCAGGACAGGACGGAGAGTCTCCCTGTACGCACAGCGAGCATGTGTCACCCATCTTGACCATACCGCCGATCAGTTTGAGTGTGAAATTTTGGTGAACCACCTCCCGGCTAAAGCCCTCTTGGACTCCGGCAGCATGGTGACTCTAGTCCACGCCAGACCGATCGGAAGACTCGGCCCTGTGAGTAAGACTCTTCGGGTTGTTTGTATTCATGGGGATACTAGGGAATACCCCTTAATACCAGTGACTGTTGCCCATGGCTGTACTTCCGTGACCCAGGAGGTTGGGATAGTGAACAGCCTGGTCCATGATGTTATTGTAGGGCGAGACTGTCTGCTATTTCTAGACCTGTGGAAACAGGCGCAAAGTGGGTTCCTTCAACAGTCAAAGAGACTAGAGACTTTGACCTCTGATAGGTCAAATCATGAAGATAGTGGTCACGAACTCTCCAGGACACTTCCCACCAATATGGACGTGCCTAGTGGCAACATGAACGGTAATGGTAACATTTGTGATGTGGAAAATGTTCAGGATGTGCATAATTTAGGGTCCGGAGCTGAACTGACCACTGAGGGGGCAGAAGACTCTCTGTTGCAAGTGATGTTGGAGGAGGACGAGGGGGAGACCCCACCCGAACCAACGTACCCAGACCTACACTTACCCAAGGGTGCGTTTGGCTCCGCCCAGTTACAGGACCCCTCCTTAACACATGCTAGAGAGCAGGTGGTGGTTATAAATTGAGTCTCACAGGTTCCCGGGGCAGAACTCAGGTTCCCTCATTTTGCGCTAAATGGGGACTTGCTATACCGCGTGACGGAAATCCGAGGGGAAGTTATTGAACAGCTGCTGGTACCCCACTCGTATCGGCGACAGCTCCTCGAATTGGTGCATAATGATGCATTAGGCGGACATTTGGGGGCAGAGAAGACAGAGGCCAGGATAACAAACAGGTTCTACTGGCCTGGGGTAAATGCAGAGGTGAAGAGGTATTGTACGTCCTGTCCCACGTGCCAGTTAACAGCCCCAGTGTCACACTATCGGAACCCCCTGGTACCTTTACCTATAATCGAGCTACCATTTGAGCGGTTTCCTATGGACCTGGTGGGGCCGTTGGTTAAGTCAGCACGGGGACATCAGCACATACTAGTCGTGGTAGATTACGCAACCAGGTACCCAGAGGCGGTTCCATTAAGGAACACCTCCTCTAAGGCCATAGCTCGGGAATTATTCCAGATGTTCTCCCGTACAGGGCTGCTCAAGGAGATCCTAACAGACCAGGGCACCCCGTTTATGTCGAAAGTCATGGCGGACCTCTGCAAGCTGTTTCAGATCCGACAGTTGCGGACATCCGTCTATCACCCGCAAACGGATGGCCTTGTGGAGAGGTTCAACAAAATATTAAAGCTTATGTTAAAAAGAGTAGTGAAGAAGGACGGAAAAGATTGGGACATGTTACTACCAGCCTTGTTGTTCGCCATACGGGAGGTCCCACAGGCCTCTATGGGGTTCTCGCCATTTGAACTTTTGTATGGGCGAAGACCCCGTGGACGCCTGGATTTGGTGAAGGAAACCTGGAAAGGTGAGTCCTCACCGCACCAGACTCTGGTGGAACATATCTCACAAATGAGAGAGAGAGTAGCTAAGGTGATGCCACTGGTTAAGGAACACCTCCAGAAGGCCCAGAATGCCCAGAGGCGGGTATATAACCGGTCAGCCAAATTAAGACAATTCTCAGAAGGGGACCGGGTAGCGGTCCTAATCCCCACTGTGGAAAGCAAGTTCTTAGGCAGGTGGCAGGGTCCATTTGAGGTGGTAGAAAGGGTAGGTGAGGTGAATTATAAGGTACACCAGCTTGGGAAGAGGAAACTTTACCAGATCTACCACGTAAACCTGTTGAAACCCTGGAAAGATCGGGAACAAATGACCGCTGTGGCACAGGTCATGGTAGAGGACTCTGTAGGAGCTGACCAGGTATTTGTTGCTGATACGCTGTCCAAGTCCCAAAGGCAACAAGTAAAGGAGTTTCTACAGAGAAACAAAGATAAATTCTCAGGTTTGCCAGGGCTCACCAATGTCATTGAACATGACATTGTTACAGAGCCTAATGTGACAATCCGGCTAAAGCCATACCGAGTTCCGGAGGCCCAGAGAAAAGCGGTATCTGAAGAAGTCAAGAGAATGCTCGAATTGGACGTCATTGAAGAATCGCAGAGCGAATGGTCAAGTCCGATTGTGTCGGTACCGAAACCCAATGGCACACTGCGATTCTGCAATGACTTCAGAAAACTAAATGAGATTTAAAAATTTGATGCCTACCCAATGCACCGGGCAGGTGAATGAATCGAAAAATTAGGACCTGCCCGCTATATCACTACGCTGGATCTCACGAAAGGGTAGTGGCAAATTCCTCTCACCCGGGAAGCCAGAGAAAAGATGGCATTCTCCACTCCGGAGGGCCATTGGCAGTATAAAAGGATGCCCTTCGGGTTACACTCTGCCCCTGCCACATTTCAAAGAGCTTTGGACAGGATATTGCGGCCCCATGGACGGTATGCATCATTATACCTGGATGACATTGTCATTTTCAGTACCGATTGGGAATCCAATATCCCTCGGGTCCAGGCAGTCCTAGACTCTTTGAAAAGGGCAGGGTTTACAGTGAACCCGGAAAAGTCCGCCATTGGGATGGAGGAAGCAAAGTACCTGGAATACACCGTAGGCAGAGGGCTAGTAAAGCCGCAGATGAGCAAGGTAGAAGCCATACTAAACTGGCCTCGCCCTCTTACCAAGAAGCAGGTTCTGGTGTTCCTGGGGATAGTGGGCTACTACCGGAAATTTATCCCCAACTTTGCCACAGTTGCGGCCCCTTTGACAGACTTAACAAAAGGAAAGAAATCAGTCATGATCAAATGGAGTATGGTGACTGAGGAGGCTTTTCAGAAACTTAAAAGGGCCTTATGTGAGTCTCCTGTGCTTGTCGCACCGGACTTCTCAAAAGAATTTGTGGTCCAGACGGACGCTTCAAGTGCAGGGCTGGGTGTTTCCTGTCTCAGGTGGTCAATGGGGAGGAACACCCCGTGATCTTTCTCAGCAGGAAACTGACAGCGGCAGAGAGGAATTATGCTGTGGTAGAGCGAGAGTGCCTGGCCATTAAGTGGGCTCTGGATTCTCTGCGATATTTCCTGCTGGGTAGGAAATTCCGCCCGGTGTCCAACCACGCCCCATTGACCTGGATGAGACAGCACAAACAAACCAATGCCAGGGTCACGAGATGGTTCCTCTCTCTCCAGGATTTCAACTTTGTGGTCGACCATAGGTCAGGTAGTCAACATCAGAATGCGGATGCTCTCTCCCGGGTGCATTGCATGTTATCCAGTAGTGCCTCCACCGCCCCCGCGTCGGGGCAGAGGGGGGGGGGGATATGTAGAGGACGCCAAGGTTGGGTCCTCAATGGCAGATATATATCGCCACTGTTTGGGTTGTGGTGCCTTTAAGAAAGTACTGACTATCTGGGATCCTGTACCCACAGGGTTAACTCTCCTTATAAGAGGAAAAGGAAGGGAGAGAGGAGGTGGAGTGTGGACACACTGCTATTGGTGTGAGCAGAGCTGGAAGCTGAGGGTGCGTGAGAAGTTTGGCTGGAAAGCTGACTGCAAGCTACCACGGTCTAAAGCCCCTGGGTAAAACAGTAATACCTTTATTTGGAATGGACTGTTCTACTGTTTATGTTGTACTGAACCAAGCAGACTTTAAGTTGTTTTTTATGTCCTTGGCTGCTAGAAGCTGTACCTATTTTTTTGTTTTGGAAAATAAACACCTGTTTTCGTTAACCCTGGGCCTGCTCATGCACCTGGTTATTGAAGCAGTCTTTCCCCATATTACAACTTAATGGGAGATAAATATAAGTTCATTAAATCTCCTACAATGTTGAAATGGGCCAAGGAGGAGTGGGCCAATGCGGTGGGCCTCATTGCGTCCACTTCAAGTGCACTACCCAGTACGAAGCTGAGATAAAAGCCTTGCTCTGGTGGTACTTTACCCCCACAGATTGACCCTTATATATCCAGTTACATCTGCTTGCTGCTGGAGAAACTGCGGGAAAACTGGATCATTATACCATATTCTATGGTCGGGCCCCAAACTTGCTAACTACTGGCAACAAGCTTTTGCCTTAGTCTCACAGGCCTCTGGGTTACAGATTACTCCCTCACCGGCCTTTGTGCTTTTATTTATTGGCATGGCCCGCATCCCCTACAGGTACAGACTCATTATCGGCCACATCCTGTTGTGTGCCATGCTAATAATCACTAGACATTGGAAATCTATAGATCCCCAAGGTCTATCAGAGACCATCAAAGCACTAAACACGTCTTGTAGATATGAGAAACTGTTACCTGCTACATGATTAACCCAGCTGTCAGAGATAGTACATGGGCTCCCTGGATGTTACATACAGCTTACTCTCCATGATACATAAAACCTGCACTACTTAAGTTGCTGTCTTGCCTAAGTAAGCTCTTATCAAACTTTTCTTTTAGTTTTAGTGATGTTTATTTTCATTTGTTTAAGATGTATGCGTCCTTTTCTGCTATTGTGAATATCAACAGGCAGAGGGACGCTTGACCTACGCTGGCTCTCAAGCCCATGCTTGTAAGCTACATCATCATCTGATTTATCTCTGTCATTGTTTCATTGACGTTATTAAGGCCTACTGGCTTCTTTGTACCTTTGTATTTGTATTTGAAAAATCTATGAAAATGATTATTTCTAAGTTTGCTATGTCAAAGTCTGTTTTGCTCAACTGTAGACAATTTTATCCAAGAGCCATGTGCAATTTCAGGAAATGTATGGACTACCGTATTTTTCGCCCCATAAGACGGGGGGAGGAGGAATGGCAGTGCGTCTTATGGGGCGAATGCTTCCATTTTTACTCTGCTAACAATGATACATCACAGGCCGCGATGATGCACATTGCGGCCTGCGATGTATCAGCGGGGAGGGAGGAGGGGCTGGAGGCCGGCAACTCATGGCGGAGCCCGGTGCAGTCACTGTACTCTATTACACCGGACCCCACTCACACCAGTATTTATATATAAATTGTGGCCAATCCATATGTAAAGTGTAGGCAAGGTAGCCCAATCCACTACTCACTATGAAACTCCCATATTAGCAGGCACTGCAGGCTGGCCAGTCGATCATTTTGTCACGGCGCCTGCTCCGCCTGCTTCATTAATAAAGTGGGAGGAGCATGCATGTGAGGAAGTGAGTGACCGGCCAGTCTGCAGTGCCTGCTAGTACGGGAGTTTCATAGTAAGTAGTGGATTGTGCTACCTTGCCTACACTTTACATATGGATTGGCCACACTTTACATATGGATTGGCCACACTTTACATATGAATACTGGTGTAATCGGGGCCCGGTGTAATAGAGTACAGTGACTGCACCGGGCCCTGCTGCAATTTTAACACTAGTTGCTGGCCTCCACCCCCTGTATTGGGGTTACTATTTACACAGGGATACTGTTATGGGGGGATCTGTGGATAAGACTAAAGCATGAGATGCTATATGTGTCGTCCACAGATCCCCCCATAACAGTGTAATCCACAGATCCCCATAACAGTGTAATCCACAGATCCCCATAACAGTGCCATCCACAGATCCCCCATAACAGTGCCATCCACAGATCCCCCATAACAGTGACATTGACAGATCGCCATAACATTGTCAGCCACAGATCCCCATAACAGTGTGCCATCTACAGATCCCCCATAACAGTGCGTTATCCACAGATCCCCTCCATAACAGTGTCATACACAGATCCCCTATAACAGTGTCATCCACAGACAACCATTAGTTCAAAACCAACCAAAAGCACACCTTTTGGCTCAAAATATTTTTTTTCTGATTTTCCTCCTCAAAAACCTAGGTGCGTCTTATGGGCAAGTGCATCTTATAGAGCGATAAATATGGTAACAAGGGGAATTCAGGAAGCTGGCAACTAACAGTTACTTTAAATTTGTAGTCTACATTTGTTCTATTGTCACCCAACTAAGATTCTGATTATTTTGCCACTATTGCTTTAATTGCTGTAGCAAATATAGTGACTTATACAATACCTTCCATTTCACTCTTTCCATTTTATTTATCCATATATATGTAGTAAATAAATTATGTCATTTTTTGAACTATTTCCAAGGGATGCAGTGCAGTATACACATAACCGTAGGGAGAAATAATATTTTGAAGTTAATTCTTGCCATCCATGACAGATTAAAATGGATTATTCAATAATGTGTCTATATTACATTGAATTACATCCTGTAGAAGTGGGGCAATATTAAACCAAATATTTAAATCCTTTCTAAGCTAGTGTCAAGCCAAGCTATCTCTAAGCCTACATTTCTTCAAATGAAAGGAAAAATGCAATAAATGTAACTTTCTATACTGACTTTATACAGGGATACATTTGAATAATTATTTAATATCTTGACCAGGTTTCTTAGGGAGTTGGATGGATGTTGAAACGTTATTACAGTATGTCATCTGCATAAGGGCCTATAACATACCTGTTCTCATGTACCTTTTTGCCAGATATATGTGCTTAGACTCTTATTTCCTCTGACAAAGGTACCATCACTAAATCAAAGATTAGAGGTAAGAGAGGACACCCTTGTCTTATCCCTTTAGTAATGTTGAAGGGCTTAGATTTAGATCTGTCCATGTATAATGAGGCCAAAGGAGTTGTGCAGAATGAAAGAATATCATTGAGGACAGAACCAGTGAAACCAAAGTCAGCCAGCTGAGGCTTCAAAAATCACCAGTTTATTCTGCCAAATAATTTTCAATCATTATATAGTTGGTATATGGGCCTGAAATGTGTTGCTAATTCCCTAACTTTGTTGGCCTTGGGGATCATAACTATGCACATCTTCAGAGACCAAAGGTCACCACCCAACATATTATTAACAATACTAAATAGGAGCAGGATATTCAACAGACAGTTTATAATATTCAGACACAAAGCCATTTGGGTCTGGGACGTTATCAGCCTTCAGCTTCTTACACACCATGATGGTTTACTTCACCATAATTAGCCTGTTGCACTTTCCTAGAAACTCAGCATCTAGACTCAGGAGATGCAAATTTTCAAAATACTAGTAGTGCACATTATAAATTATATTGGCATCATTCATCTTTCATTTTAATATTTGGGTTTACAGACATTTTAATCCCTTTGCTAATCTGATTACTTTGAGAAAATAAAATATATCAAATAATATAAAATTTGTATTCACAATATTTCACCAATGGAAATCGCACTATTTTTATCTATAAGTAGCCAGAAGAAACATAAAGATCCAAGTGACCCAAGATGGGTTATCCACATGGGGGATTACAAACAGGAACAAACTAATGTGGATTTTACTTTATTTCTAACTGGAAAAAGAATATTGATAAAGCATTTCATTTTTTTGTTACCTAGACAACCTTTTTTTTTTTAGAAAACTAGAAGCTGGATGTGGTGCTTATAGCCAGGATGTTCATTGTTAAACGCAGCATGTTTTATACTCACAGATACTACATATGATGGTGTAAAATCAGTTAAAATTTATCCACATGAATAAATAGAAATAGAGTTCACTATTGGCAGGTCACCCTATCCCTCTCAGTTTTCAACTTTTATAATGAGGTGAAAAGAACCTCTTGCTGTCATAAAGACAGTATTGTGAAGTTCAGCATCTTCTTCAAGATAAAATCAATACTTTATTGATATGCAATTGTAAAAATGCCCATAACAGTAACAATTTTAACATTTTGAGTGATTACTATTATGGACATTTTAATGATTACATATCAATAAAGGATTAATTTTATCTTGAAAGAGACTTTATATATTGTTGACATTTATACTTTGAGCCATCCCTTCCACCAAACAACTTTAGTTCTGTCTATTACATTATGGCGTTCCAAGCCTTGGTAGGAAATAACTCATGCAAACTAACAATAAAAGTTTTAAAAAAATTGTTATATATGTGTGAAATGATGGTCATATTATGTCACCAATAAAAGCAAGTTCTCCAGCATCCGTCAGTGTTGGTCGTTTTTATTGTAGATCGGTATAAAAGTACATACTGCAATCTTTACCAGCCTCCACCACAGGTTAACATGTTTCAAACTTGAAAGTTCTTAATCATAACAGGTTATGATTAAGATTAGAACTTTCAAGTTTGAAACATGTTAACATGTGGTGGAGGGTGGTAAAGATTGCAGCATGTACTTTTATACCGATCTACAATAAAGACGACCAACACTGACAGATGCTGGAGAACTTGCTTTTATTGGGATCATACAAGGGAGGAGTCCGGTCCTCTCCATGCACCGAATGCTTATGGTGAGCTGGATATTTTTCTCCTTCTGATTGCTGATCATATTATGTCACTAATAACTGACGAGTATTTAGAAGGAAATGTCCTTTATGAAGCAGCGTTACACATACTTTAATAACCATCACAAAGTCTAAAAAAAACTTATTTTTTGTATTTCTAACTTCCTGTATTGGTGATAACTTCCTGTATTGGTGATCATGTAATATGGTAGAATGGGTTCTGTGCAGACAGGTGAGGGGTTCACTGGCAACATCTACATGGTGGAATAAGAACATGTGTAAACTGTAGGAAGATCAGCTTTGCTCACACAGAGCTCAGTGGTTTCACAATAAAGGCACAACCTGTGGTGGTTTCTCAGGTATAGCTCTTAGTAACTTAAAATACAGTTTTATTATTTGCAACAGTTGATCCTAATAGTGGTGGATGCTTTAAGTCTTGAAGGTCACTATAATTTTCAGACATATCCAGTTTAGTTTAAACAATAGTCCTTCACTGTGTCACAATATAATAGGACTGGAATGGAATTATTTTCCGAACCCAGTTAAGTCTCATTCTCCCTGTGTTCGCCTCACAGCATGCTCAAAGCATGCTCCACAACCAAGTTAACCAGCAGCCTCCCATAGGCACCACATTCTGGCATACCTTTCTTGGCTCTACAGTGATGCATCAAAACCCTTCATTGCCTCTTTTTTGCAAATTCTTTCTTCGACACACAAAATCCACTCTCTGTTTCTCTTTAGGCTCTACACTGATGGCCTGGAGCGACTTACAGATGTAAGAGGCTCCAGTTCAGATAATGTAGGCAGCTACTGCAAAAAATGCCAAATGCAACAGTTGGATAAAATCAGAAAACATTAGCCACTAGCTGGACCCATGTGAGGTACATCAGCTACAAGTACAGGTACACTTTGCATATACTGTAATAAAGGCCCCTATCAGAGAGATGCTTTAGGCACATTTGGCTCCATAAGACTGACCAACAGCTAAATTCTCAGTTTTTGGCAGGAGTTTGCTTAAATCAATGGTCTAAAAGAAAAATATTACATTGTGAAAATGTAGTATCGAGAAATGTTCAACTGTATTTTACTTCCTAAGCTGTGCCCATGTATGATGCTCTTAGGACAAGCTATGTACAACTAGGAATCAGTTATCAAAAATATGTTAAAGGAAATCTGAGATATGTAGAACAAATAAAGGAAGAATGTCCAGCACTCAACGGAAAACCTGTAAAATATATCCTTTATTGGTTAACCAGTTTAAAATCCATTTACTTACAGCAAAATGCTAATGCAAAACAGGTGAACATCATTGGAAGCCGGGAGGTTAAAATATTTTACGATGATGGACACTGCTCTAATAAAATACCTGCTTAAAAAATAAAGGGAACACTTAAACAACACAATATAACTCAAAGACAATCACGTTTCTGTGAAATCAACCTGTCCAGTTATGAAGGAACACTGATTGTGAATCAATTTCTCCTGCTGTTGTGCAAATTGAACAGAGAACAGGTAGAAATTATAGGCAATTAGCAAGACAACCCTATAAAGGAGTGGTTCTGTAGGTGGTGACCACAAACCATTTCCATGTTTTGATCCTTTTTGGCTGTTGTTTTGGTCACTTTTGCATTTTTCATTGCTCTCACCTCTATAGGTAGCATGAGGCGGTGTCTACAACCAACAGAAGTTGTTCAGGTAGTGTAGCTCATCCAGGATGGCACATCAATGCGAGCTGTGGCAAGCAGGTTAGATGTGTCTGTCAGCATAGTGTCCAGAGCCTGCTGCAGATACCAGGAGAAAGGCCAGTACCTCAGGAGACATGGAGGGGGCTGTAGGAGCGCCACAACCCAGCAGCAGGACCACCACATCCTTCTTTGTGCAAGGAGGAACAAGAGGAGCAGTGCCAGAGCCCTGCAAAATGACCTCCAGCAGGCCACCTATATCCACATGTCTGTTCAAACTGTCAGAAACAGTGAGGGTGGTATGAGGGCCTGATGTCCACAAATAGGTGTTGTGCGGCGATTGGCAGATTCGAATTGGCGCCCTGTGCTTTTCATGGATGACAGCATGTTCACACTGAGCACATGTGACAGATTTGATAGGGTCTGGAGACGCCGTGGAGAACGTTTTGCTGCCTGCAACATCCTGCAACATGACTGGTTTGGCAGTGGGTCAGTAATGGTGTGGGGAGGCATTTCTTTGGAGGGCCGCACAGCCCTCTATGTGCTAACCAGAGGTACCTGGACTGCCATTAGGTATTGGGATGAAATCCTCAGACCCATTGTGAGACCATATACAGGTGCAATGGGCCCTGGGTTCCTCTTGATGCATGACAATGCTAGGCCTCATATGGCTGAAGTGTTTCAGCAGTTCCTGCATGATGAAAGCATTGATTCTATGGACTGGTCTGCCTGTTCCCCACACCTGAATCCTATTGAGCACACCTGGGACATCATGTCTCGTTCTATCCACGAATGCCACGTTGCACCACAGACTGTCAAGGAGTTGACTGATGCTTTAATCCAGGTCTGGGAGGAGATCCCTCAGGAGAACATTCACTGCCTCATCAGGAGCATGCCCAGGTGTTGTAGGGAGGTCTTACGTGGAGACCACACACACACTGCTGAGCCTCATTTGCTTGTCTTGAGGCATTTCCACTAAAGTTGGATCAGCCTGAAATTTAATTTTCCACTTTGATTTTGAGTATCATTCCTAATCCAGACCTCCATGGGATACTAATTTTGATTTACATTGATCATTTTAATGTTTTATTGTTCTCAACACATTCCACTATGTAATGAATAAAGATTAGCAACTGGAATATTTCATTCATTGAGATCTAGGATGTGCTATTTTAGTGTTCCCTTTATTTTCATGAGCAGTGTATATTTCCTAAACAATAAAAGTTGAACAATCCCATAAGGATTGGACTGGCTGAAATAAGAATGGTACAATAGATTAGTACAGAAGAGAAAATGACTATTGGAAAAGCCAAGGATTTCAAACAAAGCACTGGTAAGCAGTCACTAAGGATAGATTCCAAATTCCATCTCTACAAAGAAACTTTGTCCAAAGTCACATGAGATTAAATTCCAATATAAAACGAGAATCTAAAACACAGCTTCTGAAGACATAAAATACACTATTTTACTAAAACAACATTAACATGAATTACTTTATGTTAACTACTAAAATTCACTTTACCTAACTGTTTAAGATTAGCCATGATCCAAGTGAAAAAAACAGTGGGAGCTACTTTAATGAAAATATCAATGAAAATGAAAACTTCACTGGAAACTCATATAAAGAAGTACCTTTGTGAAACCCTTTTGTATCAGCCATTATTGCCGCAAACCTTTCCTCCAGCTGTAATTCAGGTGCAGTATATTTTTATCATCATCAGCTGAGTTAGAGGTATATTTGAGATGTAGTTTGGGCAAGAAAAACAATAAGTTGCATGCAAGTGAGTGCACTCCTGAGAACTGCAGCTGTCACTTAAAAGTTAAAGGGACATTACCATGAAAACGTTTTTATCTCATATTAACCGCCTATATGTGAATATTCTATGTACTTTTTAAAGGGAGTTTAAAGGGAGGATGATTTTCTGGATAAAATATATTTTACTTCCTTTCTCCTTTGTTTGGTCTTTTAGCAGAGCAAACAGCCTTGCTTGAATTTCTCAGACCATTCACTGGGGAAGGGAGGGAAGCGGGTGAGTAACTCAATTAGAACATAAGTGCAATGCACATATGTGGTCACCTTTATATAGGCCTATCAAGGGGACAATGGAGCTGCCATGCTGTTATCCAAATTTTATCTGTTATCTAATTTTACTACCAGATATAATTTTTCTTTCATAGCAGCAGAAAACTTAAAAAGGATTCGCTAACTACACAGGAAGGTTTGTCTCTCTGCACTGACTGCTACAGAAGGGCAGTATGTTGTATTTCAATTTCAATGTATTTCAGTCTCACAAAAATAGCTTGTCTTCTCTCTGGCTGTGAAGCTGTCTGCAGCAAATGGACATCGCCACAGTCAGGGAGAAGGAGAGGCCCAGTAAGAAGGGCAGAGGTCTTCTCCTCCCGGTAGCTTTGCTAGTGATTAACATATTAGGCGCCAAAACTGAACTGAGGGGCCATTAGGGTGTTTCATTTTGTAATGGTAAAAAAATAAAATGTAAAAATTTTTGCAGACTTTGCTTACGCTCCGAGTCTCAGTGATGTAAAATATATGTATGGCAAATTTTAAGAAGATTAGATAATATTTAGAGGTTGCACACTTTGATCAGTATTGTAAAAGTAGGCAAAAAATAAAATTTTTCAATGTTAATTACTTTTATTTGGAAAACTAGAAATCACAAACTTAAAATATTATTAAAACTAGACACTAAAATTAATAGGTGGCATGATAGGTAAAATGTGTTATATTAATCAACTTTGAACGATGCAATCCCTTCTTTTGTTAACTTGGTGACGACTTTTCTGTGATGCTGGACTACCATCAACAAGAATTGTTTTTGTTGTCCGTCCCTGACCGATTCTTGTAAAAATTTTTATCAGAGCCATTCCTCTTTCTGCGGTATTATTGAACACCATAACAGCGTTCACATGGCTTCTTAGAGAATCACTGCAGTATTCTGTCATGTCGTGGATTCCAAACAATTCAAAGAACCTTCTTTGTTTTATTATTAACTAAATGGTTCAGGTCTTTTCCTTCAAAAAATAGATTTTTACTCTCTAATCGCTTCATTTTCTTTTTCTTTGCAGGTTTAATTTCTAAATTTATAGTCATATTTTCCTTAATAGCCTGAGTAATATGTTCATCCAAAAAAGGTGTTTCTTAGAAGCTGTGAGAGCACTTTTTTGATTTCTGCATCTGGGTAAGTGCTCAGAAGCTGTAGCATATCCAAATCATTCCTTGGAGCCCCTCGACTTACAATTGCCTTGTGCCATAAACGAACATATATGAGGCTGACAAAACGTGCAACCCATTTAATTCAATTCAATTCTCGTTGAGGAATATTCAACTGTTTAGTGAACAAAAAAAACTATTTTAAGTGTATATATTGCCTTTGCCATCCACCTTGCTTGATGCAGAGCCCCCGGGATCCTGAATCTGAAGTTGTTTTCAGACCAATCTCCTAGGTACAGGAGTGAGAGTTGTAATAAAAGTGATCAATGTGTGCAACCCCTAAATATTATCCAATCTTCTTGAAATTTAGCATATATATCTTTTACATCACTGAAACTCGGGGAGTAAGCAAAGTCATATGAAAATCACATCTTTAGAAAAATGAAACACCCTAGGGAGCATAGAGGCACAACGGAGAAGCTGATCTTGAAACAAAATAGTGGGATGGCATCTCCTGAACCTGGAATATGGTATGGGGTATTTTTTTTATTTAAAAAAACAAACTGGTGACAGGTCCTTTTTAATACTTTCTCTCCTTTTATGATCCACTCCTGGTTTAGCTTAGCTGTATAAAAAAAACTGCATGTGTGGCAGTAGCTTTAGCCTTACTGTTTTAATCACTAATTTAATAGGCGAGTTTGGCTGCTTTGTTTTTTGTATATCTTTCTCTCTCTCTGAACAGGCAGGAAGTAAAGGGCTTTATTAATTCAAGTCTTTTTTCTTACTGCCTCTTTAATAGAGGGTTCAGCCTGCAAACTGAATATCTGAAAAAAATACTGCATGTTTTCAGCTCGGAGGTGTGCTCTCATTTGTGTTCCACACAGCCATGCCAGGTGCACATTGTAGACACGTTTTCTACATTGTAGAAGGGCAGGAATATTGCCAAATTCAGCTGTGTTAACTTAACTGTTGTGTCATCACATCACATACATATTGTGCCATTTTCCAAAAAAGGGCATTTTTAAAGAACATTTGGGGATCATATTTGCAAATCACATCCAAAATAGATAAATGCTAAGTTATGCATCATGGTACTGATGAGCCTTGTGTAACATATGTGGGAAAACTAGGAGAATCACTTCTGGAAAAGGAGCTGGGTATAGCTGAAGATTATATACTAAATAACTGCATAAAATGCCATTCTGTTGATTCTAAGGACAGCAGGATACTGACTAGACTCCCAAGGGACATAATCTTCTGCTTTTACAAAGTATTATTGTGGCTTCCTTTTACATACACAATTCAGTAATGGACTCCTTTCATAAAACAGATGCCCTGCAGTTCAATAAAGTGAGGAGAAGAAGAATACTTTCCTCCAGTCTTAAAGGGAGTCTCCCACCAGAAAATTCACTGTTAAACGAGGCACAGCACCTTGTAGAGCTAGCTAAATTGAATGTAATGATACCTTTCACTTAGCAATATTTTCTTCATTCTAGAGAAAAACTAATTTTAATCCACATGCAGATGAGCAATTAAGTTTACAGAGGGCAAGTACATGCCACTTTGTGCTACTTTGCTCTTTTTCTTTCTCTTCCGGTTCCTCCCTCTCTTTCAGTCAAGGAGAAGGAAGCGCTGGCAGAGGAAGCAGGCGGAGAAAGGATGCAGAACATGGCTTAGGCCTGCTCACTTAACTGCTCAAAGTAGTTATTGTAATACATGTCTATATAGCTCAATATAGTGATAATAACTCAGTATCAGCATTTTTCTGGGAGCTGTAAAATGATGATAATTACCACCAAAATAATCTAGTCACGTACAACCAGCCTCAGAACATCCCACAAGTCCTGCTGTATTGTAGATGCTCTGACCCAGTTATCTATCCGTCACAATTTGGCAGTGCGATGAGTGGTTAAGTGCACAGAGGGTGGGGACTTATGTTTGTCTAGTCGTCTGCTTTCAACACATCATAACAAGATCAGACTGTTATGCTGATTAAGATATCTCAACATTTCACAGGATTAAAGGGGTTTTGCCACTTGAGCAAATAGCATTTCTTATGCAGAGAAAGTTTCCATGGTTCCGACCACCCTGCAGTCCAGCAGCATGGCTGTGCTTGTACAATGTAGAAAAAGTACCAGCTTACGTGAGCCCTCACAGTCCCGGCCATCAGAGGGGCTGGCATTTTTTCTTATATGGACTGCAGGGTGGTTGTAACTATGGAAACAAGCAGTGTATAATGTGATGAAAAAAATTAATCCAGCCAGCACAGGATAATATGGATAATAACAATACATGAGTAAGTGCCTTGTATTAACTTTCTCTACATGATAAATGGATGCAGACAGCAGACATATAACATTTGTGTGTTGTCCGCATTTGATCCGTAAAAAATGCAAACCGAAAATGCGTTTGTGTGCATGAGGCCTAAGTGTGTATACATATGTACATAGCTCTCAATCACCCAGTTGACTGGGGAGGTCTTAAAGGGCTGTCTCACTTCAGCAAGTGGCATTTATCATGTAGAGAAAATTAATACAAGGCACTTACTAATGTATTGTTATCCATATTGCTTCCTTTGCTGGATGGATTCATTTTTCTATCACATTATACACTACTCGTTTCCATGGTTATGACGACTCTGCAATCCATCAGTGGTGGTCGTGCTTGCACACTATAAGAAAAAATGCCAGCCTCTCTGGTGGCCGGGGCCGTGGGAGCTCACATAGGCTGGTGCTTTTTTCTATAGTGTACAAGCACAGCCATGCTGCCGGACTGCAGGGTGGTCATAACCATGGAAACTTTCTCAGCATAATAAATGCTATTTGCTGAAGTGGCAAAACCCCTCATTGTAATGAGATGATCAATGTTATTTACTGCAACTTTCAGTGGTTTTATGGCTAACTGGATATATAACTCGGGCTACTTGAGGGACCTTGCCGTGGTGTCCGAGCTTAAGACATATCCTCCTAGTAGGATATGTCAAACTAACCCCTCAATTTTATCAGTGTGAGGGTTTAGTATTGCCACAGAGTGCACCTGCTTTTGCTATGGTTATGTTTCTAACTGGATATTTATATTAAAAGAACAAACACACAAATATACTGCGCAAAAGTTCAAAAAAGGTGTGGAAAAATGCTGCAAAGTAAGAATGCATTAAAAATATCAAAAATAAAAGGGTTGATCATTTACATTTATTCTGCAGTAGTATCACAACAACCCCAAATATACATAAAATGTTGCTAAGAACTATCTTCAGCATAAAACAGTACAAGAATGTGATGAAATGGCCTCCACAGAGATATAGCCCCCAAGATCTATCAGCATGTCTGGGATTACATGAAGAGACAAAAGGATTTGAGCAAGTCTACATCCACAGAAGATCTGTGGTTAGCTCTCCAAGATGTTTGGAACTTCTTTCCTGCTGAGTTCCTTCAAAAACTGTCTACAAGTATACCTAGAAGAACTGATGCTGCTGTGAAGGCAAAGGGTGGTCAATGTGAGAACATTCTTACTTTGCAGTGTTTTTTCCCAAACCTGACTTTTGCACATTGCTGTACAGTATTTTCCAGTGCATACTACAATAGGTTAAACTCTATGTTCACTGCGCCGGGGAGTAAAGTGAACTGTAATACACTTCTCAAAAGATTGGCCTCATAATCTTTTTGTAAAGAAGATAATACCATTTCATCTCGCCTTGATCTTCTTTCTGTGAGCAATAATCTTTGTTTTACTAGCAGAAAGGTTACTTAGCACATATGGAAATCTAGCATTCATCTTGTCTTACCTTCTAAATCTTATTGGGATTGACTGTAGCCATCTGTGCTGATTACTGCACAGAGTAAATAGCTCCATAATATTAAAGGGCCTTTCAAAATGAAATAAATTGTCTCATAAACCATAATTCTGCGTGAAACAAACACCATTGTGGGAAATGTTTTATTATAATGTTTAACAATGTTTATTCTTAGACTCTCTATAATTTTATGCAGAGTTGCACTGAGAATTGCTTAGGTACGGCTTCCTGGCCCAAATGAGATTCTTTCTAAATTTAGTTACTGAAGTCACCAAGGGACAAAAGACTTCATCCTTATATTGGCTCTGAGGACGTTCTGTCATTAAATTTAGCGTTTGTACAAATGAGTTCAGTTATATGGACAAGAACATAAAAAACTGCACCAATATAGCGTGTCTTCCAGAAAACAATGGATAGAAAGTGTAATTTCATTTTTTAAGGTGTAAACAAAGTGAGATTGATTTTATAATACATTTTATTAGAGAAATATGTTCATTTTCATTAGGAAACTATATGCAAAATCTCCCCTTAGCAACCCTGTCACCATGGGTCACTAAGGAGAATCTATCTTGAGCATTCTACTGAATGCTGAAGATGATGGATAACTGTATAATGCAGAGACTTTTCAGCCTGCCTCCACCCTTCCTGCCACAGCCTCCGTCTCCTTACTTCAGTCCTGCTTCCCTAAAGATGTGAAAGTGCTTACTACAAGTAATGTGACCCTGCAGTTTATCTGCTGCCACTGCTGAATGCTAGCAGCAGCACTCCCTTTTATCTTCACAGTGCTTCTCTAGTTAGCATTAGGGAGATAGATAGAGGAGTGAGGTTGCAGCATTGAGCACTGACATTAAGTTCCTGCTTACTGTACTTACTGTGAGCGCTGACCACTGCAGCTCTGCTCCTCTCCCCATTTCCCCAATGCTAACCATAGAAGTGCTGGAAAGATAGAGGCAGCCGATAAACTGCAGAGTCACATTAGTCTTGGTAAGCTTTGTTAAGCTTTGTTAGACATTTGGGAATGCAAGGCTGGGGTAAGGAGGCATGATGAGGGAAAACAGAGGCAAGCTGAGAAGCCTTTTCATCTTACAGTTTTCCAGAATTTTCAGCATTCATTGGAATTCTTTAGATGGATTTTCCTTAGCAATTCTCAGAGTACATATGCAGTTAGGTCCATATATATTTGGACATTGACACATTACCTGCTTACTAAAACATATTCTAAGTTATAATTATATAATGGGCATGGACATAAAGTCCAGACTTTTAGCTTTCATTTGAGGGTATCCATATTAAAATTGGATGAATGGTTTAGGAGTTTCAGCATCTTTACATGTGACACCCTGTTTTTAAAGGGACCAATAGTAATTGGACAATTGACTCAAAGGCTGTTTCATGGGCAGGTGTGGGCAATTTATTCATTATTTCATTATTAATTAAGCATATAAAAAGCCTGGAGTTGACTTGAGGTGTGGTGCTTGCATTTTGAAGATTTTGCTGAGAAGTAAACCTGTGGTCACAGGAGCTCTCCATGCAGGTGAATCAAGCCATCCGTTATCTGCGAAAACAGAAAGAAACCATCCCAGAAATTGCTACACTATTAGGAGTGGCAAAATCTACAGTTTGGTACATCACAAGAAAGAAAGAAAGAAAGCACTGGTGACCTCCACAATGCAAAAAGACCTTGACACCCACGTAAGACAACAGTGGTGGATGATCGCAGAATAATTACCATGGTGAATAAAAACGCCTTCACAACAGCCAACCAAGTGAACAACACTCTCCAGGATATAGGCATATCAATACTTAAATCTACCATAAAGCGAAGAATGCATGAAAGTAAATTCAGAGGGTTCACTGATTGGTGCAAGTCACTCATAAACCTCAAAAACAAGAAGGCTAGATTGAACTTTGCTAAAAAAAAAATCTTAAACTAGCACACTTCTGGAAGAACATTCTTTGGACAGATGAAACCAAGATCAACCTCTACCAGAATGATGGAAAGAAAAAAGTATGGCGAAGGCATGGTACAGCTCATGATCCAAAGCATACCACATCATCTGTAAAACACGGAAGAGGCAGTGTGAGGGCTTGGGCATGCATGGCTGCCAGTGGCACTGGGTCCCTTGTGTTTACTGATGATGTGACACGGGACAGAAGCAGCCGGATGAATTCTGGGGTTTTCAGATACATAGGTAATTCAAAGCTAACATGCTATTTAAAAACCCTTGTTTTACTCAGGCGGTTAAAGATATATAAGGTACTTTAAAGGGATATGCTACCTGATAGAGAGTAGCTAAAAGGAAGAAGATTGCCTCCCACAAACTAGTTCAAAAAAAGAGATATAAAGAAGGTAGGAAAGGGCAAGATGTTATTAAGGAGGATATATACGGAAGGGAAAGAGAGAGTTCCTGTTAAGCCCTATATACACCTATGCCCAGGGTTGCCACAGATGCTGGAGGTTCCCTGTCCCCGTACCTAAATCTATTATATCCCTATTAAGACCCTCTATTGGATACAACAAAAACTTACAAAGAAAATGGATAGGGAAAAAGAAATATAAAGATAGACCCCAATTAGAGGCTCATCAGGGGGTGATATATGAGTATAGATCAGTATGAGGAGGGATAAGAAAAATATAAGGTTAACAACATTTCACAAAAAGAGGGGGTAAGGTTCTTGGTGTGCAGCAAATGATCCCTAGCTCCCGAACCCAGGATAAAAATGTAAACCCGATATGTGGATCACTCAGTCCTGAGATGAAGACTGAGGTGGGGAGACCAAAGAGATAAATCCGGTCAGGTGCGGGGCAGTTTCATAATACAGATGGACAATGACCCAAAACATAAAGCCAAAGCAACCCAGGAGTTTATTAAAGCAAAGAAGTGGAATATTCTTGAATGGCCAAGTCAGTCACCTGATCTGAACCCAATAGAGCATGCATTTCACTTGTTAAAGACTAAGCTTCAGACAGAAAGGCCCACAGACAAACATCAACTGAAAACCGCTGCAGTAAATGCCTGGCAGAGCATAAAAAAAAGAGGAAACACAATGTCTGGTGATGTCCATGAGTTAAAGACTTCAGGCAGTCATTGCCAACAAAGGGTTTTCAACCAAGTATTATAAATTAACATTTTATTTACAATTATTTAATTGTCCTATTACTTTTGAGCCCCTGAAATCAAGGGATTGAGTTTAAAAAATGCCTTAGTTCCTCAAATTTTTATGCAATCATTTTGTTCAACCCACTGAATTACAGCTGAAAGTCTGAACTTCAGCTGCATCTGAACTGTTTTGTTCAAAATCCATTGTGGTAATGTACAGAACAAACATTAAAAAAATGCTGTCTCTGTCCAAATATATATGGACCTAACTCTAGCTTTTCTTTAATACAATTGAAAGTATTACAAAAACAATCTCTACTTCTACACATTTAAAACATGAATTGACAGTTACAATTTCAAGAGGACCTGTCAACCTGTTTTAAGTTGCAGTTACAGTCAATATAATACAAAGAATAATCCTTGGCAATTATGTTTAGTAGATGTTCTCAAGAGAGAGAAAGAATATAATTTGATTTTAGCTATCTTGCTTTACTTTTCTAGCTGTATTGACAGGAAGAATACTAGAGAAGGAGTTGGGAAGACCAAAAACTTGTATATAAACCTACCCAGCATTAAAGGGGTTGTCTCATGACAGCAATCCCTTTTCATATTTTTTTTTACCACACATATGAATATCATAAAAGGCGGTTTAGAGCCAGAATGGAGTACAGTTTAGGAAGTGTGCCCCTGTTCTCACTCAACTGACTTGTGCTTGTTTCACACTGTAGACAATGTCTATCACACAATCAGATCATAATGAAAGGGTTTGTCCCATGATTCAATATTGTGTTTTCTGTCAGGTGACAAAAAACATCAATTTCTCAATCACTAAAAAATGCTCTAGTGTCCAGATATTGTCAGTACCCCTGCTGTTAGTTAGATCCCTTTAACCTTTTTCTACTTTGCATGCTGATCCAGACCTGTACATGTGCACTTATTTTGTGTCCTGCTTGTATTAGTTGTTTATTTCTTGTTTCACAAAGTGAATAAAACCATCATTGAAAAGTAGTGCAGTAGGTGGTCCTTTATGAGTATGAAAACCGAGGTAGATGCCAAACAGTGATATCACTACAAAAAAACAGGGAATTAAATTAATAAAATAGAAGCTATACAGAATCTTTTCCAACAATACTATATATCTATCTGCTAAGACACCCACAGATTAGATGGCATGTTCAAAGTGATAGGGTCCCGTTAACATTGATAGCAAATTCCTGTGATATACTGTACAATAATTGTGTGGTTGTAGGGGTTAGGCCAATAGGACCCTCAACAGTTATTAGACCAAAGGTGCCACACTGCCTAGTGGAGCATTGCGACAAGCACAGATTTTATTTTCGAAACATAGTAGCAGTCTCACCCTAGTGGTGCATCTGGTATTAAAGCTCAGCCCAATTTTAAAATAGCCTTAATTAGGTGTCTCAGTGGTCCGATCCTCACTGACCACACATTTAGTGAATATCCTATAGATATTCCATCAGTGGTCATACAATCTTTAATGACCATTGCAGATAAAAGAAACTATGCTATCACCTTCCACAATGTCTTGTTCTATGTTCCAGCAAGTAGTCTGCATAGATGATAGTTCCTTATGGAGAGAAAGCTGTAAATAGCTTCAAGTAATTTATGGTAGCACTTCTATAGCTTTCAATTTAAGAGGTCCACTAAAAAACATGTATTGGCCAACCCTCCAGAGCAAACAGCTCTGAGCAGTCAATTCAAATGCAAAACATACTAAAATATAGTACTACATAAAAAACTATGAAAAATAACTACTGGTATATGCTACCATCAAGCAATAAATGCTATAAGGTGTTTTAGTAGCCCAAGAGGCATGTCTTGTACGGACTGATCCCTCTGATGTGAGATATCGGCTGGCAGAATAATACCTAAGTAAATATTTGTACACCACAGTGCTTCATTTCATCCGTATCTGACTGACTAGGCAGCAAGATGGCATTTTTCCATCCATAACTGGCAGTGTCTGTTATGCCTAGAAACTGGCTGCACACTGGTGTGCTAAGAGGAGATAGAGTAAAATGTGTTATGTCTTGAGTCATCAAAAAAATTAGAAAATATAATTTTACATGAAATAAAGAACATTGTATAATGTTCCCACACTTAACCGACAGATGCCATTAAGACTGGTAAAAGATGGTTTGCAAGTCACTGGTGTGACAAATAGTGTGGGTTCACTAATATCTGCTAAATATACAAAGCAAGTAAAGAAAGGTTTTATAATACAATTTACTGTGATAATAAGATACAAAATGTAATATTGTTTATCAATGTATTGTTGTCTCCATAGCAAACAAGGAGACACAATCATCAGGTAACTATGAAGGACTAATTTTACACAATGTACTTGAATAATTTTTTTAGTGTCATTTTAACCAAAATGAATGCTTAAACCGTGATTCAACTGCAATGTGTGAATACACCATTTCTTAAAATATTCGGAGACTGACTACGATTTGTAGGTAGTGGACTGTTCCACAAACCTGTCAGGAGCAGCACAGAGATAAGAGGGGTTCTGACTACTGAAAGTGTATGTTTACACAGCATTTTTTTTCATGTGGATACTGGATGAAATCCACATTACATCCTCACCCCATTTTTGGAAATGGGACTCTAAGTTGCCTTTCATACAGCCATGGATTTTTTCTGCACTGATTTGAAATTCCTTGCCTTGGTGCAGTTTTCACACAGAGATTGCGGTGGGATGCATTAGGCCCCTTTCAGTGCTAATCTGTGTGTGGTATGTTCAAATACCCTAAGGAGCTGAAACGGTTTCTGGAAAATTTATGAATTACAGAGCTGCTTGGTTATTATACTGGTTTCTATATAATTTATCTAATATTATGTGGAAAGTGAAGTAAAACTTTCAAGAGGACCTTTAATCGGTTTTGACATAGGCTAATTATGTCAAAACCTTGAAGTGCGGCCCCCACTGATGCCCGAGATGTATTTTTTTTCTTATACCTTCCCCCCGTTCGGCCGGTTCAGAGCCCGGTTGTTTTGGTGAGCGAGCTGTAATCTCGCAACGGGGCGGAGACTCCATCTTCTGCTATGGGCGTCTCCTTTTCCCTGGCTATGATAGCGATCCAATCAGAGCGGACAGCTTGCTCGCCGAAACAACAAGGCTCTGAAGCGGCCAAATAGGGTGAAGGTATGAGAAAAAAAATACAACCGGGGCATCAGTGGGGGCCGCACTACAAGGTTTTGACACAGAAAGCCCTCTTTAAGTTATTTGTAGAATAATCTGTTGAAAATAGTAGTATGATATATAATATGCATGGCTTAAGTACTTTCAACCTCACTGCTCCTCTGAATGATAAAATCAGAAGATTAGAAAGGACGGCACTGAAACATGAAGGGTTAATAACTTTGAGTAATATCTTCACTGCTTTAAAAAAATGTAAAGAAGTTGTTCCACAAAAAATATTTTACATTTTTCAAACCAGCACCTGGATTTGAACACTTTTGTATTTGCATGTAATTAAAATTACAGTATAGACACTGAGTTATTCATTGAAATCTATCTGTATAGCGCCACCTGCTATCTGGTTTTTCAAATTTTCTGTCCTGCTCACTGAGATGGAAGCACATGCTCAGTTCCATCTTTCCACTGCCACCAGGCACAGCAGGAAGAACACACCCCTTAAAAAGGACATGCCATCTGAGCTGCCCTCTTGAAATAAACCTGGTAGAGCAAATGGAGCAATGAATGGGGAGATCTCTGGATCCATGTGAGGTACAGGGCTGGTTCTAAGTTTGTTAGAAAAAGATGGTTATGTACTATAAGCTATCTGATTTTCCAATTTACATTAATCATGGGATAATCTCTATAACTATTAGACAACGTCTTTAACTATACTAGAGTATCTCCATATAAATAACTGAATTGATTAAGAAATGTCTGATCACTTTTCTTGACTTACTATAAAGATCTTGCATGCCTCACTGACTCTGTGACCATATACACCACCCTGCCAAATGATTTTGACAATCTCATTTAATGCACCTGAAATCCTGTACTAAAAAATATGAAACATCTTTGCTTCAAAGCACTGAAACATTGAACTGAAGTTTTTGTGTAATAAAAGACAAGATAAAATAAAAAGAATCATAATCTCTACACAAGAATTTAATAGTCTGCACCAATGATTAATTAAAATGTAATATTTTCTTGATTAAAAGCTTCCTTATTAAAGAAACATGTGAAAATGAAGACAGATTGCAATGAAGTAAATTCTACAGTAATAGAAATCCATAATTTAAATAAGGGCAAAAATATTATGCAAGTAGTTCTACGTCCCATGATGTATTTGCAACATCATGGCATCGCTCGCACTACCCCTCCTTCCTATCACATCAAGTCAAGTGTTGTCACACCATGTTGGAGCTGATCGGCCTGGGCAAGAGTAGCAACACTAGGGAGAAGTTTCTAAAGTACATCAAGCAGCAAACATCCTGCTGGCTGTCACACACACTTACTCCAACTGGACAAGGTCTTTAGCCACAATGAGCACAACATACTGGCTGCCCTGAATCTGGGGGGAAAAACACATGCTCCCTGCATGGCCCATGCACTGGCTTGTTCAAGGTGCTGATAATATCCAACACATTGTCCCACTTTTCAGCCATTCTCACATGGTGAGTAACGCCCTCCAGGACTTGCAGCATCAAAATAGCCTGCAACAACACCACTTAATCCGAGACATTCCAACTTGCTGGAATTCAACAGTGCACATGCTCAAGCATCTGTATGAGCAGTGAAAAGCAGTGAACAATGTTGTCTTGCACCAGACCACCTCAGCAGGGAACATGTGATGTTTCCAGATCGGACAGTGGCAGCTCGTGCCATTCATCCTGGAGGAAGAACAACAGCTAACTCATCTTGCTTTCTGCCCTGTAGCTGTTGGGGACCCACAATGGAAAAAACCCATGGGGGAGGAGGAGGAGGTGCTGCCACTAGAGGAGGAAGAGGAGTCAGGGTCGGAGGTTGTAGGAGTAACTTATGATGATGATGATAGTGACATTGGCCACAACACCCAATCATCTCAGTGTAGGCAGAGTTGGAAAAAACTGGCTCCTCCGGTATGCTGGCCAAAATGGTGACCTATAGACTCGCTTGCTTATGCAGTGACAGGCGGATGGGTGACATCAAGCAGTCTGATGATAACTGGATAGCCACAGCTTTTAGACCCTTGCTATTAAAAGTAAAGTGTGGAAATGTTCTCCCATCGAGAAAAGGGAAGCCAAATTATACTATTACCAAGAAACACTGTGTATGTTTGCTGCAGCCAATGGAAGCAAACGTCTGCCTCCATTGTGTCTGAAAGAGAGGACCCTCTTTGAACCCTGTAGAGTCACTCCCCTCCCAATAGCACAAGCATTAGAAGCCGCAGCAGAAGTGGCAGGAGTAGCAGCCAGTTCAGTCTGCTCAAAATAGTGGAGTGAATGAGGCTGAGCGCGATACCAAGCACAGCCTCTATACAATGTACAGACGGTGCTTGGTAAGCTGCAAAAAGGCCGTAGCGCTCACAGGGTCCCGGGTGTCAGACCCCCACTGATCAGATACTGCTGACATATCCTGAGAATAGGTTATCAGTATTAAAATCTCGGAAAACCTCTTTAAAGATCCCATGAGCCAGAGGTGGCATGAAGATATAGATGACCTGCATACATTGCTACTCTATGGGCACTTATAAAAAAAAGGCTATTCTTAGAACAAAGCAAGAAAATAAGAAATCAGACAAGTGACCAGAGATATTAGGGGTGCCTGAATGATACTAAATAACAAAAAAATGATAAGTCGGTCCACATAATGTCACTCATGAGGCAATATAATCCATATGTGTGTCTACATGTATTCATTTTCAACAAAGAGGAACCCTCTTTCTGATATTGATAGAAGAGTCTAATCCCATTCAAGATATCACAGACAAGGAAAAGGATTTGATTTTGCACTACAGTCAAATCAAATAAAATTGAAAGTAATTATATCCAGAACCATACACAGGAGTTATACAAGGAAACAGGACATTGTTTAATCATAAAACATAAAAAAAGAAATGCTTTAAACAGTCATATTATTGAGAAGAAAACCTAGCACTAAGCAGCAATGGACTTTAATTACTACCTGCCAGACTTCCCACACAGTTACAGTACAAAATTATTTTATTCCCTCCTGTTTCTTTTTGCTATTTTTTCTATGCTATTTTCTCAGAAATGAAATATTAAGGGTAACTGTCATATTTTTATTTTATTTGCTAGTTTATTAGAGCTAGGCATGTATACCTGAGTTAGTCTACTTTCACACTTGCGTTTTGGCTTTCCATTTGTGAGATACGTTGAGGGCTCTCACAAGCGGTCCAAAATGGATCAATTTGCATTCTAATGCATTCTGAATGGAAAAGGATCCGCTCAGAATGCATCAGTTTGCATCAGTTCAGTCTCCATTCCGCTTTGGAGACGGACACCAAAACGCTACTTGCAGCATTTTGGTGTCCGTCTGACAAAACTGAGCCAAACGGATCCCTCCTGGCACACAATGTAAGTCACTGGGGATGGATCCGTTTTCACTGACACAATCTGGCACAATGGAAAACGGATCCGTCCTCCATTAGGGTTCAAGACAGATCCGTCTTGTCTATGTTAAAGATAATACAAATGGATCCGTTCTGAATAGATGCAGACAGTTGTATTATCTGAACGGCTCTGTCCATGACGGATCCGCACAAAACGCGAGTGTGAAAATAGTCTTAGTCTGTCAATGATTGTCAAAAGATCTGTAATTACCTTATAATAACAGCTTTCATTAACGTCCTCTGTCCCTTTCCACTGCTCCCTTAAAAGACAGTTGCTTATCTGTCTCTGGCTAAGAAGGCAGGAAGACAGAAGGGTGGTCCTTCACACTGCATGCCTGCATTAGGCTTCAGAGTGAGGAGGCGTGTCTCTTAGTAATCCAATCTGATTGGCTGGCAGGAAGCTGCTGGCTACAGCAAGTGTGTTTGTGAAGTGAGGGAAAGCAGTTTTGACCTCAGAGAACTGGCAGAGGAGCCATCTTGAGAAGGTCCTCATATTGTAAATGTTTAAACAGCCAGGAGTGAGGGAAAACTCAAGGAAAACAGTGGTATGTGAAGAAACTAAAGATTGTTTTATGCATAAGGCTGCTGCAGCAGTAACATATGCTAAAATAGATTTTCTGATGAAAACATGACAGTTACCCTTTAATGTTTACTGCAGGCTTGCCAAGATTGGTTGTCCTCCTCTAGTCCTAGGTTATATGTGCTCACACTGCAGATACTTTGTAGAGACTAGTTTCTAAAGTAAAAAAAAAATGACACTGTCAAAGGTGGAATTAAAGTCTCATGGGCCAGAGGTGGTCTTGAGCTGTAGATGACCTGCATTCACCGTTGTCCGATGGGCATTAGTAATACAATATCCTCAGAACAAACAAATAGAATTAGTATTCAGGCGGACATAATGCTCTAAAATCTACAAGTGACCTTAGTCAGAGATTACATTTGGCACAGATTTAAAATGCAGCATCATATATTTCCAGGAGGTGACGTAATTCAAGGTGATCACATTAAGCTGTTACAGCCATGCTCCTGTTTATTGATACATTTAGTAACAAATCAATAATAAAAGAACAAGAATATAAACCTTTACATGTAAATGTGAGGTGGTGAAGTTACCCCCTCTGGGCTTGTTCATACTTTTATGGTCTGTCTCCTTATATTTTGGACTATGGAACTTGTGCACATAATGTTTAGAGCATCTTGTTCAGCTTTCCAAGTTGTGTTTGGTGAGCTGTTTATTTGCATCACCACTGGTAGCGTGTACATATATACATGTTACTACTATTTTATGATGTAAGTTAGTTTTAATTGACTGTTCATATCTTTCTTTGTTTTGGTTCTGGTGGCTCTCATTGAAACAGGTATAGTTTTTCCAAATGCAAATGCTGGAAAGACAATAGGAACATCCTTCCCTGAATGCCATGCCTGGTTGGGAGAGACACATGCAGTTAGGCTCAGTAGATACATAAGAAAGCATAGATCGTACATTGCTCACATGGGCAGACTTACAGTGGGATAAAAGTAGTTAATCTTGCTTCCAATGGGAGTAGAGCATATGCAGTGTGCCTACTGAGCACCTCTTTGAGGAGCTGGGCCATCTAACTCATGACAGAGCAGAGAAATGACTGTGTGGTGTTAAGTGAATGGACTCAGAAAGGTGAGAACCAGGGTAAATGCCACCAGGGGTGATAGCTAGTGAAAATGTGAACAGAGGATAAAGGAAGGAGCCTCCCCACAGAAAGTAAGTGTCACGCTTGTGTGTGGGAGGAAAACACCACACTGAGAATAGGAGGGAAAGGTGATACCGGAATAAGGCCTGGTAACTAGGGAAGGAAGATGGACACCTCCTAGAGAAAACCCTAACTCCAGTCCTGACAGATTACCAGTATAAACAGGCCCTAAAGGTAGGCAAGTTCATACACCGAATACCTAGAATCCTATCTCACCCTATAGGACCCTGGAACTAATGTCAGGACTGAGTCTACCTGTTCCTCCAAAGGGAAGGACGAACAGGAGTCTCCCTCTGGCCTAATGACAAACAACAGGGTAAGGCAACACACACACATATATAAACAAAATACAAAAGGGGAAGGAAACACTTATCTTGAATGACGCTTTGGTAGCACAAGGAACTCAGCTGAAAATCAAATACAAGCTAACCACAAGTCCAACAGAAGCTATAAACTGCATAGCATAGTGGGAGAAACAAAAAAAAAGAGAAGGTTAAATGACCACAATAGCCACACCTGGGGAAAGAAGGTGTGGCAAGCACCAGAAACAACACAGACTTAATTTGATCTAAAAGGAAAACATGTCAGATCAAACCACATGTTGCCAGTCTCACAGATCTCCTGCCACCTTTTGCGGAAACGTCCATATGTCTCGGTACATCCATAACAGTAGGAGAGAGAAAGACAGTTGAGCATGAGACACATGTCTGGAGGCCTGAGGAGATACTGGAATGACTCCTAACAAGGCTATGCCCTATGGATCAGGGTACAAAATAGAGAGTGGAAAGGAAAACCACCAATGCCACCTGTGAACTGTAACTGCTCAGAATTTTTAAGCAATGTTAAAGTACAGTACACACTCTGCAAGAAGTTCCTGCATCCCAATTCAAGTGTACTTTAAAAATAAATAAATTGTAGCCTTCTAATAATAATAATAATAATGTGGGCAATAAATGGTGATCCTTCACCTTAGACTTTAAAGAGCAAATCATAAGAGCAAATACATAGACAGAATGACAGGCATAGAAATGTTCTTCACCATAATAATCGTTTAGCAGAGGGGAGAGCAGCAATCATCACCTCTGTACTGTACGGGGACAGCTATCACTACTATGTTTGTTTGTCTCCATACATATTCATTGTTTGCTGGCAGTAGATCCACGATTACACAGAGCAAACAATAATTTTCTTTACCGTATAAAAAATGCAATAACCCAAAGAACAAGAATTTGCTTGTTTCATCGGGTGATCAGCAACACTTTTACATGGGGCACTTACTGGGAACGAGTGTTTGTACAAACATTCATTCCCATAATTGTCCTGATCCTCAACCCATGTAAAAAGGCATTAAGGCTATCTCAAGCTGGTCATATTACACCAAGATCTAAGTTCCTGAAGTAAAAACATGTGGATCTAGTTAACTCCCTGAAGAGGTCTTTGCATGTTACTTTGATCACATGTGTTATATCTGATGCCCTTCTAAATACTAACATTGTATGGTATGGTATACAAATATATACCTTAATGTGTGTGCCCTGGCTGGTTCCATTGAATATCATATCAAATAAGTATGCCATGGTGTTATCCGTAGGTTAATGGAATGGCAGATGTAGACTAATGGAGTTGTCCAGCAGTGCAATATTTTTAGTGAAGTACTCAGAACAGTTTAAAGGCAACCTGTCACCACGGAAGCGCAATGTATACTACATACACTGTGCTATAGAGCAGGAGGAGCTGAGAAGATTTGAAGATAAGATTCAGTATTAAATAAATGATTAAATAATAGGGCACTCTCCCCAACACATGTGGATCACAAGAGACAAATTTATTATTATAAATATACTAAAATCAATCATAAATCAATCCTAAATACATATAACTGTTAATAAAACCATCAATAAACGCAACAGTCCACAAATGTAAGCTGGTGTGCAAAATAAGCCTATAAAGTGCTGTTGCTAAATGTAACGGTCTGCTCAACCCTTTTAAAAATAGTATGAGCCAGAAAAGGCTCCAAACTAGACTACGAGTAGTCCATAAAAGTAAGAGTACGGCCATAAGAATGATTTTACAGCATTATACATCAAAAGCAAGCTGCTTAAGTGTAAACCACCAAAGATACCCTGTGATACATATTGTACAGCATTATAAGAATTTGCTACGCTCCCTGCATCTATAAGCTGGTATATAGGTATCAATGTGCCATGTTGGCAAAGTGACGCAACTAATTCTATGTTGTTAGATTATCTGGCAATGAGTATGGTTTACATTTGCATATGGACTAGAATGGAGCTGAGAGTGCACCATCTGGACAAGATAATGAAAATAAATGTGCATTGGAATACAAGGAAATGATATGCATGATAAGCATGATAAAAGTTAGTATGTAAATGTTCATTAATAATCATTTACATAATCCCCAGTGAGAGGCACATAAACATTATGTCTGTGAAATGTGCTTTTAATGCCTTACTACAGACATTACTATTATGTATATATAGTAACACAACTAATATTGGACATCTATTTAGTACATTAAACCCCAATGACTTATTTAACCTCTTAAGGGCCCTCTACACTGGCCGAGAATTGCATAGTTCATCGCTAACGAGCATTCATAGTAATGCTCATTAGCAATGATCGGGCGGAGCAAATGTAATTGGATCGTTTGTGCAAACACAAAAATCCTTGTTTTCCAACAGCAGATCATACTATGTAAACAGGGTCTGCTGCCACAAGTTGTTATGGGGAAGAGCAATGGCATTAGCGATCGCTCCTCCCCATCTCTGGAGGAGATTGCAGCATGTAACTCCAGCAGTCTGGAGCTTCCACCAGTCAAGCAGCTGATTGTCAGGAAATAATGCTTCCTGACAATCTTATGTAATATTGTCCCTTGTATATTATTGTCCCGTCTATATTCTACCTTTATTGATAAACCTGTTTTGGGCGTTAATGATTTTTTTTCTTTCCGTCGGCTTACAAGAGCTATAACTTTTTTATTTTTCACCAATGTAGCTGTATGAGGGCTTGTTTTTGCAGAAAAATTTGTAGTTTTAAATGGCGCCATTTTGGGGTAAACATTACTTACAAATTAACTTTTATTATGTCTTTCTGGGAAGGAGATTGGAAAAAACAGCAATACTACCAACTGAGTTTTTACGTTATAAATTTTGCGGTGTTTATTTTTCAGCACAAATAACATGATAACTTTATTTTCTGGGTTGGTACAATTACAGCCATACCAAATACATATAGTTTTTTTTTTTTCAGTTTTACTACTTTTGGACACTGAAACCCCAATTTTAAAAATAGAAAATATTTTTGCATTGGCGCATCCCAAGACCCATAACTTTATTCTTTCTACAAAGCTGTCTGATCTTTGCAGGATGATTTTTTAGTTTTCATTATAATTTTAAGCTACATAGCACTTTTTGATCATTTTTATTCCATTTTTTTGGTGGCAAATGAGCAAAAAAGCAGCAATTCTGGAATTTTTTGTTATTGTTTTTTATGGCATACGGGATAAATTACATGATAATTGCATAGTGCAGGTTGTTACAGATGTGGCAATACCAAGTAAGTGGAGGAGATTTTATTTTTGCAACTTTTTCCATTGAAAAGTGTATTTTTCCAATGGAATGAAAGGTGAATTTTTACTTGGCATTCATTTTATTTAATAAAAAAGTAACTTTTTCTAACCATTTAAAAGTCCTACAAGGGGACTATAATAGGCAATATTCTGATCGCTTCTAGAATACATTGCAAAATTCCTATAGAGCAATGTATTTGATTATCAGTGCTATTCTGACATTCACCAGCAGGCTGTGCCGGTGAGCACAGCCTGCTGGCAAACGCTGGAGGCAGACTTAAAGCCTACACTAGGCCCTGGCCTGCCTGTGCTGGCATAAATTGCAAGGTGCCGATTAAAGACAGAGGAAATTCGCTCCCTCTGTAATTCCTTACATACCACGGGCATGTAAGCGGTTAAACAGAGCAGGAGCATGCCTAACATGTTAGAGCCATGCCCCCGAGACCCATGTAGTGCTTAGACTGTACCCAGCATAAGGCCCCTTAGTGACCATTGTAAAAAGGCGTATGGGTGGTCACTAAGAGGTTAAAGAGTTATATTGAATTTCTTCATATTTTTATATTTTATTTATTCTTTTCCAGTTCTTTGTGATTAATACAGCCCAAATTGCTTAACGCACTCAAGCTATGTTTCAAAGATCTTGGCGCTAAGAGTTGTGTCTTTCATTTTTTCAGTTGATAATAATGGGGGCTGGGTGGAGTTCTGGCGGAGACATGGCAGTGCATGGCGAGAGGCTGCCGGAATAAATGTCGGACATGTGCACTGCCATGCCTCCGCCGGAACTCCGCCCACCCCCATTATAGTCAATGGGGCCGGAGCGGTAATCCGGGGGCACAAACGTTCACTAGCAGCAGGACGGATCCGACAGGCTGTTCTGTTGAGTGAACAACCTGTCGGATCCGTCCTGCCTCTAGTGTGAAAGTAGCCTTAAACGGTACTACAAAAAAGGCAAGTGTTTTCTCTGTAACAAAAATGATGGCGGTGCAATTAAATGTTCCCCCCTTCTGCAAACATACTGCACACTTGTATTGATTATTTACAATGGTAATAATGCAGTTTTTGCAGTAAATTGTGTTTTCTGCAAAAATGAATGGTATCTTGCAGTACCATACAATACATTCAATTACACATGTACAATACGGCGTTATTTCAATAAAATGCTTATGCTATAACACTGAATTATATTTTGCAGTAATATATAATGCATTCAAAAACACTGGTATAGTAATGGTGTTATTGCCGAATTGTGTTTCCTATAACACTGAACTATATCTTGCGGTAATATACATTACATTTAAAAACTCGGATATAATAATGACGTTATTGCAGTATAGCCTTTTATAGCTGCGTACACAGTGTTTCCTGGTATTAACGTAATTTGAGCATGTCCAATGTTGAATTCAAGCGAGCTGTAACAGAGATGTAGCTGCATACCATTCTGATGCTGCAAGTTCAGGAGAGCGTTCCTTAACATGTGAAAATCGCTGAAAAGAGGAACAGTCTCCTGGACACTGCCAGCAATTTACGCAAGCCAGTGCATTTTTTTAAAAGGCCATGCAGGGAGCATTTGTTATTCCCACCCAAAAAAAAAAAAAGGTTAAAAATGTGTGTATATAGGGAAACTGATTTAGGCCTAAATTCATTATCCCTCACAAATACTTTTGTGTGCTGATCTATGTATTGGTGTTAATCACCTAATAAAAATGAACAATCCCCTAAACAATTTAAATTCCAACCATACGGAAACTAAAAACACATAAATGGAAGATTGAGGCTTGACACTAAATTTCACCTTAATACACACTGGTACATTGCTTTCCCACAGAGCATATTGCTGCGATAATCACGTATTTATGCAGCTTAGTTAAATTGAACCCCCCAAAACCATAATTTAAGTAGCAACCATGTGGCAGTTGAAAATACATAAACAGACGATTCAAGCTTGAAGCTAAATTTCACCTTAATACACACATGTAGATTGATGCTATACCTTGTGTCTTGTAGTAATCACATATATAAATGCTGGTTTAATTACATTTAACAATCCCAACTAAAAAATTTAATTCCAACTGTGTGGAAACTGTATATATGTAAACGGACAATTGAGGCTTGACACACACAGGTGAATTGCTGCCACACTGTGGGCATTTATGCAGATCGTTTTATATATGCTACTTAATTAACATGAAGGACACCCCAAAAAAAATAAATTCAGACCATGTTTAAACTGAATATACATAAACAGACAACTAAGGCTTGATGCTCAATTTCAACTTAACACACAGGTAGATTACTGCCACACCATGAGTCTTGCTGTAGTAATCACGTATATAAGCTGCTCAATTAAATGGGAAGCCCAATCAAAAAATTAAATTGCGACCATGTGGAAACTGAAAATAAATAAAGGGATGATTGAGGCTTGACGCTAAATTTCTCATTAATACACACAAGTAGATTGCTGGTATACTTTGTGTCTTGTAGTAATGACATATATATGCTGGTTTAATTACATTTAACAATCCCCAAAAAATTAAAATTCGTGTGGAAAATGAATATATGTAAATTGATGAATGAGGCCTGACGCTCAATTTCAACTTAACACACACAGGTAGATTGCTTCCACACCGTGGGTATTGCTGCAGTAATCATGTATATAAGCTGCTTAATTACACTGAACAACCCCCACCCAAAAAAAAGTTAAATTGCGACCGTGTAGAAACTCAATATACGTAAACGCACGACTGAGGCTTGAAACTCAATTTAAACGTAATACACACAGGTAGATTGCTACCACACCATATTGCTGCAGTAATCACACACATACACATATATAATATATATATATATATATATATATATATATATATATATATATATATATATATATATACACTGTTTAATTATATTGGACACCACAAAAAAAAGAGTTATGTGAAAATGGGGGGTAAAAATGTAAGTATTTGCTTGTGGGTAGCTGCTTTTGAGGTGCACCTGCACTTCTGACAGCAGGCACAGCCACATATCCAGTCCCCTCTTTCCCTGTCTGTCAGCTGCCCAGCTTCTCTCTATTGTACACAACACACACAATTTATTTTTGGAATCCTAGCCTTTCCCTTCACTCTCCCTGGCAATAATCTTTATTGCTAAATTTCCGATTGTCCCTGATTGTTTTTTTTTACTCTCCCTGAGCCCCTAAGATCATTTTCCTAGTAGACACTGTAATACCCAACCGCTTTCATTCACAGCCCAACACAGAATGGCATTCTGCTTATTCTGCTAAAGCATCTTCCTGCCTGCTACAGCAATGATTGGCTCACCCAGGCTGCCTGTCAGCGTGGGAGCCAATCAGGGCAAGCCCCCCCCAGTTTCTCACCCCTCCCTAGTGCTTTTTTCCCACTGACGTGTACTAAAATGGTGGTATGCACCATTTTAGTGGATTCACCAGAAACAAATCGGGAAAGACTTGAGTTCATATGCCGTCCAAAAAAAAGCTAGGTTATATATATATATATATATATCTATATACTAGCAGAAGGATCTGGCTTCACACAGGTATATTTCATCCATTAAATTTAATGTTTGTGTGTGTTGTTAAAACATATTGACAGTATCCCCTATAACAGTGACATCAACAGCGCCCCGCCGCTTTAACAGTGACATACAAAGCAGCCTGCCCCCTTAAAGGGGTTGTTCAGGTTCAGAACTGAACCCGGACATACCTCAATTTTCACCTAGGCAGCCTCCCTGACAGGAGCATTGGAGCAGTTTATGCTCTGCTTTGCCCTGCGCTACATAAATCACGCAGGGCAAAGGCATTTTGAGAAGTTCCAGTGACGAACCGGGCTGTCCATGGGGCTGCCAGGAGGCCCGGTGATGTTACAGGCACTGATGGGCAGGCTTTTATGCTGCCCTAGCCAGTAAAACGGCTAGGGCAGCGCTAATGTACGCCCATCAGAGCCGGTAGAGCAGGTAGACGCTACCCTGCCTGCCCCCTTAACTGTGACCCCCACAGCACTCCACTCCCTTAACAGTGTCATCCACAGTGCCCTGCCCCTTTAACCCCTTCTATCAAGGGCCAGTTCTCGCCTTCCTGCCCAGGCCTTTTTTGCAAATCTGACATGTGTCACTTTATGTGGAAATAACTTCGGAACACTTTTATTTATCTAAGCTTTCAGAAATTGTTTTCTCGTGACACATTGTACTTCATGATAGTCATAAATTTGAGTCAATATATTTCACCTTTATTTATGAAAAAATCCCAAATTTCTCCAAAATTTAGAAAAATTTGCAATTTTAAAAATTTCAATTTCTCTTTTTTTAAAACAGAGAGTGATATCTCATAAAATATTTGTTACTTAACATTCCCCATATGTCTACTTTATGTTGGCATCATTTTTTAAATGTCATTTTATTTTTTTAGGACGTTAGAAGGCTTATAATTTTAGAGGCTAGTGGAAACCCCTCCATAACTGACCCCGTTGTAGAAACTACACCTCTCAAGTTACTCAAAACTGATTTTACAAACTTTGTTAACCCTTTAGGTGTTCCACAAGTATGAAAGGAAAATGGAGATAACATTTCTAAATTTCACTTTTTTGGCAGATTTTACATTTTAATCCATTTTTTTCTTTAACACATCGAGAGGTAACAGCTAAACAAAACTCAATATTTATTCCCCTGATTCTGCGGTTTACAGAAACACCCCACCTGTGGTTGTAAACTGATATAAAGGCACACGGCAGGGTGCAGAAGAAAATGAGTGCCATATGGTTTTTGGAAGGCAGATTTTGGTTGACTGGTTTTTAGATGCCATGTCCCATTTGAAGCCCCCTTGATGCAACCTTACAGTAGAAACTCCCAAAAAGTTACCCCATTTTGGAAACTAGGGGATAAGGTGCCAGTTATATTGGTACTGTTTTGGGGTACATATGATTTTTTATTGCTCTATATTACGTTTTTTGTGAGGCAAGGTTAAAAAAAAGGCACCGTTTTTATTTTTTACAACATTCATCTGATCAAGGTGCTATTTTTATAGAGCAGGTTGTTACGGATGCAATGATATCAAATATGTCTACTTTCTTTGTTTGTTAGTTTCAGTTTTAAATAATAAATTATTTTAGAAAAAAATTATGTTTTTGTGTCACCATTTTCTGAACGGCATATTTTTTTTTAAATTTTTCTCCCGATTGTCTTCTGCAGGGTCTTGGTTTTTGCAAGAAGAGTTGACGTTTTTATTGCTACCATTTTTGGCTACATTTTTTGATCATTCATCATTCATTATTACACTTAATGGGGCAAGGTGACCAAAAAATTGGTTGCTTTTACAGCGGTCACCTGAGGGGTTAGGTCATGTGACATTTTTATTGAGCAGATTGTTACGGACGTGGAAATACATAATATGTATACTTTTTCTTATTTATTTAAGTTTTACACAATAATAGCATCTTTTAAACTAATTTTTTGACTGATTGTCTTAGGTAGGATCTCATTTTTTGCAGGATGAGATGACGGTTTGATTGGTACTATTTTTGGGGTCAAACACCTTTTTGATCGCTTGGTGTTGCACTTTATGTGATGTTAGGTGACAATAAATGGCTTTTTTGGCACTGTTTCTATTTTTATTTTTTTACAATGTTCACCTGAGTGGTTAGGTCATGTGATATTTTAATATAGCAGGTTGTTATGGACGTGGCAATACCTAATATGTGTCCTTTTTTTATTTCACAATAATAGCAGTTTTGAAGCAAAATTAAAAATTATATTTTAGTGTCTCCATTGAGAGTCATAGCTTTTTTATTTTTTGAGCGATTGTCTTAGGTAGGGTCTTATTTTTTTGCGGGATGAGGTGACGGCTTGATTGGTACTATTTTGGGAGGCATATGCCTTTTTTATTGCTTGTTGTTGCAATTTTTGTGATGTAAGATGACAAAAAATAGCTTTTTTGGCCCTTTTTTTATTTTTTCACGGTGTTCTGCTGAGGGGTTAGGTCATGTGATATTTTGACAGAGCTGGTTGTTACAGATGCGACGATACCTAATATGTATACTTTTTATGTATTTCACTTTAACACAATAATAGTATCTTTGAAACAAAAATATGATGTTTTAATGTCTCCATGTTCCGAGAGCTATATTTATTTATTTTTGAGGGATTTTCCTCTGTAGGGGCTAATTTTTTGCAGGATGATGTGACGGTTTTATTGGTACCATTTTGTGGGACATACGCCTTTTTGATCACTTGGTGTTGCACTTTTTGTGATGTAAGGTTTCAAAAATAGCTTTTTTTTTACACCTTTTTTTTTTATATACTGTTTATCGGACAGGGTGGATCATGTGATATCTTTATAGAGCCAGTCATTCCGGATGCTGTGATACCTAATATGTTTGTTTTTTCCTTTCTTTTCCCTATTTTTTATTTTCAAATCAGGGGAAAGGGGCATTTTTTTTTTCTTTTTTTACTTGAACCTTAATTTTTTTTTAATTAAAAACACTTTATTTTTTGCTTAGTTTTTTAAACTTTATTTCTGTCTTACTCTGGGACTTCAACTTTTGAGGGTCTGATCCCTCTGCAATGCATTACAATACATCTGTATTGTAATGCATTGCCTGTTAGTGTATTACACTGAGTAATACACTAACAGATTGCCTAGAAGAACTAGCCTGGGGCAGGATCTCCTTGGCCCCCGTAGAAGGCAGGTCCCGATGCCATGCAAGGCATTGGGCAGCCTTTGCATGGCATCGGGCTGCCTTGTCACCTATCAGGTCCCCGCCACAGCAGCACGGGGACCCGATGGGCTCCCTCACCCGCCGCATACACTTTCTATGCCACCGTCAGCGCTGACCATGGCATAGAAAGGGTTTATCCGTCAGTATCAGCTTTTGCAGTGATACCGACGGATACAGCAGGGGCCCGGATATCAGGGACTGCCAGGCCCCTGCAGTGATCGGGCGCGCACTGCTCCGGTGCCCGCCCAATCTCCATGACGTAATAGTATGTTAAAATGTGGCTATTCACTTGCCGCCATGACATATTGTTAAGTCATATGTCGGGGGTTAAAGCTAACCTACAGCAGTGAAAAAAAATGGCTGGGTTGTTATCGAAACCTGGTGGAAAACTGAGTGTATGTGGAGACTAAGGGCCTGCAAGCTTCTTTTGGTTGATAAGGGTCATCTGAACAGGCTTCTATTGGCTAATGCATTTTTTGGGAATATCTCAGGAACGGTACGAGAGCTGAGACCTGGTCTAAAACCTGATGTACCTGTGTGCCTGTGTGCCAAATTTCGTGATTGTAAATGTGATGGTGCGGATTCCTACACACACACATACACTCAGTTTTATATTATATATATATATATATATATATATATATATATATATATACACATACATGTATGTACTCATTGACCAAAAAATAAAAACGATGCACCAAAAGGGAGTTGAATAAATGAAGTTGAACGAAATTTTCTGTGTGTGAATAAAATTATGATATATGAAAGTAATTACAATATTAGAGCAGAAGGTTATGATTATTAGGGAACACTGTACAACTCAAAGGAGCCTGCATACAAAACAAGTTACAGATGCGTATGAAGGCATAGAGGTTCTGTCTGGTATCCTGTGGAACATTTGCCCAAAGATGTTCTAGCTGGGCCTGTAGATCCTGCCAAGTCCCAGCTGTTCTTTAAAATGCTCAACTGGCGATAAATGTGTCAACTGGGCAAGCCTAGAGTAAATGTACTATAGACACACTCCCTTCTGCTGCTATAAAGCATGTGGAAAAGTAGACCAACCCAGGTTGTGTCCATTATTCTTGAGTGCGATGAACTAACACAGGACTCCCACAGGATGTAGTTTCTAAGGATAACCTATCTCTATGATGGCTAACCTCCAGCACTCCAACTGAGGTAAAACTACAAGTCCCAAGATGAACACTTGCTTAGGTTTTCAGACCTCCACAGAAATGAATGGATCATGCTCGGAGTAGTAGATTCACCGCAGCTGGAGTGCTTTAGGTTAGCCATCACAGACCTAGCCCATCTCTAATACAAAGAATGAGTAAAGAGTGGAAATAAGCACTAGCACTAGGGTGTCCTTGCAGGTATTGGATGTACCAGAATGGGTGTTACGATGTGTGCATCCTTAAATTTTTGCTTTGGGTCCACCTCCTCTTTGTACATCACTGAAGGATGCTACTGCATACTGTATATTTTCATCGAGCATCATTTCTTTACTTGCAGAGTCATGTTCTTGTTCGTTAAATTACTCTGTTCAACAATGCAACCTTCATCAAGTTACTGATTCATGACATAAGTAAGGATCAGCAGAGTGGTAAGGACAAATGATTTCTATGTTATAGCAAACTGAGAAAAATTAAATAAATGCTTGGTTGATATAACATCTCATACAAGCAATCAAAAACTATCTCTGTATTAATTCTAAATCAAAGCACATATGAACAGCTGGTTGATATTTTTTTTTCCAAAAGACCTCTAGAGTGGCACAAACATAGAAGGAATCAAATCAATGGGATCTTCTTAAAGAGACTGCTGTCTGTCGTTATAGTCCATTGTTCTTCCTTATTTAATTTGAACAAACTTATTTTTGGATGCAAGATTTATTTTCAGTACATCAGCATGAGACAATGTGAGCAAGGGTCTCTTCTGTCACTATTGCTGACCCTCCAAATAAAACTTCAGGTTGCCCTGGCAGCCAGGGGCTTTACAAAGGTCTTCAGACCTGCCTATTATAGTATTATATTAAAGTATATTATAGACCGCCTGTCAGTTTTACAATCACAGGCTGTAATACTTCGGCATATTGAGTATATCAAAGCACTAGAACAAAATGTCATATTGTGAAGTCCCATAGTGGACTGAAAGAATATGAAATGTTAATAATGCTTATTGTCTAGCCATACGCTAAATTTTTATCATCCAGCATGAGCCAATGTGATAAATTTGGCGCACCTTTACATTGTCTAAATTTACACTGTGTAAATGTAAGCCAGAATTAGTAAATCTGTCCCAGTTTTTTCATAAAAACTGCTTTCATTTTGTAAAGTGGTAACCACCCCCTCCACACACACATGGCATTGCTGCAATCATCATTAACTGTATAATAAAGTTTAAGGCCCCTTTCACACGGGCGTGATTTTCATGCGAGTGCAATGCGTGATGTGAACGCATTGCACCCGCACTGAATCCGGACCCATTGATTTCTATGGGGCTGTGTACATAAGCGGTGATTTTCCCACATCACTTTAGCGTTGCATGAAAAACGCAGCATGTTCTGTATTCTACATTTTTCACACAAGGCAGGCCCCATAGAAATGAATGGGGCTGCGGGAAAATCGCAAGCATCCGCAAGCAAGTGCAGATGCGGTGCGATTTTCCCACATGGTTGCTAGGAGACAATTGCGATGGGGACCCGATCTTTATTATTTTCCCTTTTAACATGGTTATAAAGGAAAATAATAGCATTCTAAATACAGAATGCTAATTAAAAAGGGCAATAGAGGGTTAAAAATAAATAAATTAACTCACCTCCTCCAATTGATCGCGTAGCTGTCGGTCTCCTGTTTTGTCTTTAGCGGGGGGGGGGAGGGGGGGAGGAGGGTAAAGGACCTTCGGTGACATCATTGGGTCACATGGTCCAGTCACCTGCTTCCATGATTGGACCATGTGACCCAGTGACGTCACGGAAGGTCATTTACCCCACCCCCCAGCTGAAGACAGAACAGGAGACCGGCAGCTACGCGATCAATTGGAGGAGGTGAGTTAATTTATATTTTTTTAACCCTCTATTGCCCTTTTTACTTAGCATTCTGTATTTAGAATGCTATTATTTTCCTTTATAACTATGTTATAAGGGAAAATATATAGAATACTCAACCCGAAACCGGACTTCAGTGATGAAGTCCGGCTTCGGGTCTGGGTACCAAACATGCCGATTTTTCTCAGGCGCGTGCAAAACGCATTACAACAGTTTGCACACATGCACAGAAAAATTGCGCATTTTCCCGCAATGCACCCGTATCTTATCTGGGCGTCAAACTTGACTCCCGTGTGAAAGAGGCCTAACTGTTACTTAAACAAGTACAATAAACTACCAAAAACACAAAAAATAAAAGCTGAATTGATTTTTTCCCATCCACCCCTCAAAACAACAATAAATAATGTAATTACCCCCCCCCCCTCAGTCCCTAGTTTAAACACTCCTCCAACCTTCTAGCCATCTTTCTCCCCAACACAGCTGCCTCTACCCCATTCTCCAGGAACCCGAACCCCTCCTTCCTACACCAGTTCTTGAGCCACAGTATTTCAGAAAATACTACTTTTGAGGTCCTTGCCCTAAGCTTTTGACCTAAATCCCTGAAATCATTTTTAGGGACTCCCTTAGTATCCCTCTTTAAAAGTTTGGCGGTATATTACGTCATATAACACAAAAGCAGAACATATAGAGACCATAGTAGCACAGCACAGCACCTAAGAGCTGACACACTACTAAGGATATGAGAATATTCAGGACGACTGGAACCCACTCATGAAATGTATGCACTGGCCCACCAATGTGTTAAAGTGGCCCTGCATGCAGATGTGGCCCTGCATGCAGAGGTTGCCCTTGACCAGATTTGAACCCAGGACCCCAGCATGACAACTATGCTAACCAAAGGGCATAACATCATGTAGGGTCATGCAGCCATGTTGTATTATACCGTATGGTTCCTTGGGCTTTCTCATGACAACCAAGAAAAAAGGGAATGGTGGGCAACATAGGACAAGTAAAAAACATAGGACAGGTACATTCCTATGAAGTGAAAACAGTTTTACTTATATGAAAAAGTTAGGGATAATTAGGTTATGACGTTCTCTACAGTAATCTTGTACTTTAATGCATTTTGGAATTAAGCTAAGATGTACTCAGTTTTTTTTTTATCTTATGTTCCTATCGCCAACATGGCATTAGAACCTGCATTATTGAATGCTGATTCCAACATCAGATTAGAGTAGCGTAGGTCTACGTTGGCTACATTTATTCTGGCTTTTCTGGCATCACCCTATGTTATTTAGTTGTCCTTAGGTATAGCTCAGCTGGTGCTATTGACGTTTTAGTTTCAGCTGTGAAATCTGAGCGGGAATCATTATGCAGATATCTGCAATGGCTTTGTCTTCTTCAACACAGCTTTGTTTTCAGAGAAATACACAATCAAGACTAAATAGACTTCATTATTAGGGCTTCTGGATTTAGGAACAACGTATATTGGTGCCAGTTTTATTTTGGTGTTTTTCTCCTCTCTCGAAAATGTGTCAAAATAAAAAACAGCTTTAGAATATTAAAAGAATGAAAGACGTTTCTTTGCTCTTATTCTAGCTTCAGATGTATGGGTGTTCATTAGAGATGAGCAAAATAATTCTGAAATTCAACTTTTCATTAGAATCGGAATTTTGTGTGGTTCTATTCAGGAGAATTGGGGATAGATAGATAGATAGATAGATAGATAGATAGATAGATAGATAGATAGATAGATAGATAGATAGATAGATAGATAGATAGATAGGTCATCAGTATCTAATCGGTGGGTGTTCGACCCTGTCGATCAGTTGTTTCCTTCGCTGCCTCCTCATAGCTTACCAAGCAAAGCACCGACCAGTGGATGGTGGATGTGCTTGGCATTGCATCTCAGCCCCATTCACTTCAAAGTGACGGAGATGAGCCTAGGTCCTGTGAATGAAAAGCGTGATGTCACTGGCCTACAAAGAGGCTGCAGTGCTTGCATGAGCGCCTCTGCCTCTTCAAACAGGTAATCATCGGGGGTGTCAATAGTCGGATTCGCCACTGTTCTGATAACCTATCCTGAGGATAGGTCATCAGCATTAAACACTCAGACAAGCCCTTTAAATGTTTAAATCACAAGTTTTGTTGAATCTTTTCCAACAAAACTATACACCAGTCTGCTCAGCTCCTTCTGTTCTAGAACATGCTGCCTGCATGGAGTTTCATGATAACAGATTCTAGAGGAAAGTATTAGATTATTTGTTGTTCATCCATGCAGTAGCTAGATAAAACATCTTTTGTGGCCAGAAAACCTCTTCAAAGGGGTTGCCCACTTTCTAGTTACTTTTGACCAATGTGTTTGTGAGATAATTTTATGGCCCTTACTAATATAGCCTTCTTTGACATTCTTCACCATTTTTGGAACTGCTCCTGAGGAAGGGGTTTTAGGAATAACCCCGAAACGCGTTGAGCCAGAGCCTTCTCCTTCTCCCCCACCCCGGATATCGAAATAAAGGAAAGCTCAAGATAAAGCCTAAAGTGGTATTGACGTTCTTTCCTGACAACTTCTAAACGGGATCCGGGCGCAGGAGGTTAGCGGTTGGGTGTCATGTGCTTATCCCAAACCGCGCCTCCTGGGTGAAGTGAGTGATTACCTAACTTTTTTCCTTCCATTGTGACTTTAAGGGTGTGTACATAATTCTATTTGAACAAGCTGAAAAAGCTATAGTATTTTATTACTTCTGAATGCCAATGTAATACTTCATTTATATAAGCTTAAGAGTGAATCCATTACCTCACCCCCTATTGGAACTAGCTGCACCATAAACTCTCTAACCACTCCTTCTGAATAAGCTGGCGCCAATTATTTGACCATTTTTTGAGCACCTTTTTTTTGTTTGCTAACTCCATTATTTACTGATGGAGGGTCATGTGACCAGAAAATCACCTCCATGTGATGTCCCCTCTATTTCAGTACACTGTATCTGCAATCTGCACTTATACTGCTAGAAATTTAGTGTGTTTAAATGTAGAAGGCTGAGTGATGTGTCTGGTTACATGACCCTCCATCAGCAGCCATCTTATGGACTGGGCCTCAATGTGGATGGCCTAGAAGATTTGGGTTTTAAGGGGGCATGGCTTATGACATATAGCAAATGGCACAGAATATCAACAAAGACCAAATTAGTAAGTGCCATATATTCAACTTACACACACATTGGTCAGCTTTAGCTAGAAAGGGGACAATCCCTTTAAGAGGAACGGTTAAGGTCAAGATTTGATCTTCACGTAAAATCTCAAATTCTAACCATTTGTAGGAGGGCCAAGTATGCAAAGCAAAACCACTTTCTCACTACTACAGCGGTAAACCAATTCAATGTACAGCGCTGCTTGTACAAATATGATGTACACGTAAGATGCCGACTGTTAGAGCTGTTTCACCCACAGCAACACTATTGTAGTTTTTTATTTAGTATTTTGAGCCGAAGCCAGAAGCAGATCCAGATGGAAGAAGTGAATCCTTCCTTTATATTTTCCATTTCACTGAATTTACATCTTGGTTTGGCTCAAAAAATGGCATGAAAAATTCGCAAAAAACAGCAGCATTTAAAAAAAAAAATGCCATGTGTGAAACACCCCTGCAGTGACATTCACATGACCTCCTATGCACATTTCCTGATGGTAATTTCAGGTGTAGCATGGTTGTCTTGGCAGCTCCGCATCTCCGGCGGCACTTGAAAAGTTAGGCAGGAAATGTGGAGTCACTTTAATCCTACTGCCCACAGTCAGTGAAGAAAAGAGGCTGGGAATTGCTAGACAATAGTCCAAAGCAACCTTCTAATTCAACCTTAAACTACTTCAAAAACAAAAGATGACCAAAGAATGGTATTGAACTACTGACTACATAGACTACATAGACTGGTACTGCCTACAAAGTACATCTGAAAGCTTTGATTTTTGTTAAAGGGGGCATTACTGAGCACTAATCAATGCACTGTCCAAACATTTGCCCATCAGAAATGTTATGTTTTATGTTTTTCCATAACTTCCAAGACTTTTATACTGATGAAGTGATGGTCTATTCTCTAGATACAGTAGGTCATCGGTATCTGATCGGCGGGGATCCAACACTTAGGAGCCCCACTGTTCAGCTGTTTGAAAAGGCAGTGGCGTTCTCAGCAGCACTGCGGTCTTCTCACAGCCATGTGACGTCACGTTCATCGGTCACATGGCCCAGGTGTAGCTAAGCCCCATTGAAGTGAACAGGACTGGGCTGCAACACCAAGCTTAGCCGCTATACAATGGACGTGTTGTGTTTGGTGAGCTGAGAGAAGGCTGCGAGCTGCAAGTGTCAATGCCATTTCAAAGAGCTGATCAGTGGGTGATCAGATAAAAAGTCAATTTTCTTTATTGCAGAGACTTTTGTCACCTAACCACTCAAAAAAACATAGACACAAGGGTTGCCTAAAATTTCACATAAGTTTATGGGGTTGAGTTACAAAACATGTAAGCCATTTTTTCAAGCATACAAAAGTCAGATTTTTTTTTATTTGCGCACAAATTTGTGACTTATATAGTTTCTAAGCCACTCTCACCACTTTCTTCAAAAGTATGTAAAACTTAACCAGAGTGTAGGGCCAACGTGGTTCAACACGTTTACTTAAATTTAAACCAGAAAACTGGCACAAATTTTAACTAAAATCAATGCCAGCATGTGGCGCATGGACATCCCAGAAGTGACAAATGTATTATGAGTCCCGCACCTCTTAGTAAATTGGCTGCATCTTAGGCCACTTTCACATCTGTGTTTTCCTTTCCGGTTTTGAGATCCGGCACAGAATCTCAAAACTGGAGGAAAAGGCTTCAGTTTTGTCCCCATTCATTTTTAACGGGGATAAAACTGAACAAACTGGAAAGGAGTGCACCAGAATGCGTTCTGTTTCAGTTTGTTGCGTTTCTATGCCGGACACAAAACCGCTCCAAGCAGAGTTTTTTTGTGCATCGCGGGAAACTGAACATGTCGGATGCGGCACCAAAAACCATGTGAATCAATGGGGCTGGATCAGTTTTTTCGGACACGATCCGGCATGTTCATGTTCGATATAATACAACCGGATCGGTTCTGAATGGATGCAGTCAGTTGTATTATTCAAACGGATGCGTTTTGCTGTGGTTTTGAGATCCCCTGCCAGATCTCAAAACCGGAGAGCAAAAGCGCATATGTGAAAGTAGTTTTACTCTGGTGGCCTTATTTTTTTTACCAAGACTGGTGTGTGAAATGCCAGTAAATGACCCCCTATCTTTAGGTTCATTGGCTATTCTTAATGCATTAATAAAGCAAAAATATGGAACTGCATGTACCATAAATACTGCTCATATAATCACATAACGTATCACAGAATAACATACTATAGATATAATAGCCACGTAACCTATTTACGTGCTATAATTCGGAATTAAACTGAAGGACTTGTCAGAATTCCCACTAAATTGACTTCAGGCCGGCTTTCTAGTAAAATATCCAGGGACTTAAAAATAATTCCTGAAATAAACCATACAAATTCCAATCGTACAACATTTTTACCTTAGTGTCAATCAAGAGCAGAACTAACATTGAGCGGGATGAGTCCGAACGATGAATTCTAAAACCAGAGGTCAAGAGTCACTGTGTACCCAGTAATCTTTCACTGCCAGTGTGCCGCTGGGAATATTACCAAGACTACTTAATAAATGTAGCGCTTCAATGCAAAAGTGACGCTGCGTTAGGCATGGATAGGCACATCAGGAATTAAAGTGACAACCGGTATGATTTATCTGACTGCAGGACTGAAACTGACAATTTGTATGTATTAGATGAACATCTGATATTGGAAGAGTTCTCCAGGAAGCAATGAGATTTTGAGATGGTTGAACTAGTTTATGGAGAATTTCTTCCATGTTTGCAAGATTGTTGCCTCATATTGCCCACCGGGAAATTCTAAGTCACTATATATATATATATATATATATATATACTAAAGAAGGACATTTAATACCATTTGCCAGCCTAGAAGACATTGTTTCAGTACCAAAGCAATTAAGGCTAAAATAGTTGTTGATGAAATCAGCAGTAAAGTCATCACGTTTGGAGCCTCCATAAGTGGCCAATACATTTCCAGGTAATACTTTAACTTCTATAGCGAATTCCAAAACTTTTTACTAAGCATAAGAAATAACCCCTCAAAGGATCCAGAAATCCACTATTCCAGTTCTTACACTGCACAGACCCTAATGAGCTCACACAAAACCACTGATGTGACAGCACGGACAGATTTGTTGTCACCTCCACCGGTCAGGGGCAGAGGCTTGCAGCCAACAAGCACCATGGCCTGGCTTGTCCAGACATCTACTACATTGCTGAAGGTGGCACACACCTCATGTCTGACTCCTGGGAAGTCACACTAAACATTGTGAGGAGCCTCCAGCCCCCTGGAAGCCAATCCCTGTACTCTCAGTCTGATAACACCTAAGTGCTGCATTCTACATCTTCTCCATGCCATAGCCATGTGTGGTCTACCATCTGAGCACATAGGTAATAGTGCGGACAGGCTACAACTACAATGTGTGCCATACAACACATTACTATAGGCCTGGGACTGAGGCTGAGAGGGCAAACAAGGGGCACCTCTTCTAGCTAAAAACTAGCAGGCCAGCTTCTATGGGCAGTACCAGGCAGGGATGCCTCTGGGTTACATTGGTATTACAGTACTTGGCACATCAGCTACATCTAGTCACCCCCTGGCACTGCCCTGGATAATGATGGCATTGAAGTTTATCAGCAGATCCTGGCAGAAGATCAGCACCACATAGGGTGATAGAAAAGTTAATGATGGTAGGGTTGTCAGCGCTGTGCCCATCTCCTACCAGTGCCCACCGCATCGTGCAAAGCATAGGTAAAGGTGCACTCACATCCCGGAATCGGTTCCAGTGGCCGGCGTCCTTGTCATACTGGGATATAGTGGTGAGCCATTGTTTATCATCCAGAAAATTGCCTCTGTCTGACCTGCCCGTCACTGCTGCAGCCGCTGGCAGAGCCCCACTGCATCCCAGTGCTGCATACACACACAGCAGGGCTACCTTCATCACCATCATCACCACCATCATCTGCTGGAGGAGACACAAAGGGGAATGATCAGAGCGGAGCCGGGATGCTCTCACCTTCCAGCCTCCGCAATAGTCTCTAGTCACCTCGATGCTGCTGCTGCTGCTGCTGCTGAACGCTGCCAAGTACCAGGAGCCGCCGCCGCCGCTGCTGCCTGTCTGTGGCAGAGCTCAATGTGCTGAGTGCGCCGGCCGAGCGCCTGCCTCCCGTGCCCCAGCCTCCTCCCCCCTCTCATTCCAGAGCTGGAGCCAGGGGGGCAGCCGCTGCGGCCAGTTTGGGGAGTGGGCGATTAAACTTTTCTGATGGTACAAGGACTTCTTGGTGCATGACTAAGAATGTGAGGTGTTCAGCAATGGCGAATGTGAATATGCGCCATATATCGGAGGTCTCCAGAAACAGCTGTCCCGCTCCCTCACCTCTCCGTCCTGTCCGTCTGCCCCTCTCCTCAGTCTAATGGCATTCTGCAGTACTCTCATCTCACACAGTCCTCTCTCTCTGTCACCTTCATGTCTCTCAGTCCTGACCTGTGACTTTCCATCTTCTCTGTCCTCATGCCCCCATCTTCCTCCCATCTCTATCTTTTCCTCACCTGTTTTGTCTTCCACATCTCCACAGTATGTCCTTCTCTCCTGTCTTCCTTTCTTGCATTCCTTCAGGTTCTCTTCTTTCTTACATCATCCACCTTGCAGCTTTCTTCTTATCCTAATCCGGTGCAGGCCTTCTTCTCCAGGTGCCCTCTTTTCTTACCCTTTCATTCACTTTCTCTTGGCTTTCTGGGGCACATTTAATAAAATCCACGTTTTAGACACCGGTCTTAATAAAGCCCCATAGCTGGAGGTGGATCCGCCAACCCCGACCTCCACATAACTTCAATGGATCCACCACTGCTTCTAATGTAAGATGGCTTCCTTGCTGTCTTACATTTAGACCATTTTCTACAGAAAATGGTAAATGAACCCACACTACGCCCACTTTTTTAGACTTCGTGTGAGCGGGGAAAATTCGCAGATTGCGGTGCAAAGGACCTTTGCGTTGCAATCTGTGCCCAAATTACGCCTCATTTAGGTGTATTTCTGTTTAAATGACCCACATCAGAAATCATTGTGGCTGGGGGGTCATTTATCAAAGACCAGCTTTTTACACTACGCTGCCCACGCCACGCCCCAACTCCACCACTGCCACTAAGTATTAGGTGCAGTGGCACTAACTGTTGGCTCTGCACCTTTTTAGCCTACTTTAACACTAGTGTTCCTATTTTCCGGTTTTCAGATCCATCATTCATTGTCAACGGGGACAAAATGTAACTGAACAGAACAGAGAGCTCCAAAAAGCATTCTGTTCTGTTTGGTTGCGTTCTCATACTGGAGAGCAAACCGTAGCAAGCTGTGGTTTACTTTCCATCATGGGATACAGAGCAAAACCGATCTGTCATGACCCACAATGAAAGTCAATGGGGACGGATCCGTTTTCACTGACACAATCTGACACTATAGAAAATGGATCCGTCCCCCATTGTCCTTCAATGGTGTTCATGACGGATCCGTCGCTGCTATGTTTAAGATAATAGAACTGGATCTGTTCATAACGGACACAGATGGTTGTATTATCAGTAACGGAAGCATTTTTGCTAAGCCCTGCCGGATCCAGTAAAAGCACTAGCGTGAAAGTAGCCTTACACCAGTTTCTGGGGTAGAGTCTCATTATAAATGTATCTCCTCCTACATGAGCTATCCTTCAAAGCATCTTCATTAGTGTGAACTGCGCCCAAAGGAACTCCTATTTCCAGAAGCATAGCTTGCAGCTCTTGGAGTCCCAATATTATTTATGATCGATTATTAAATATGATTTACACTAGGATGGTAGCAATATTATTCCCCTATACCTCCTCTAGTTACTGAGTATATAATTATAATCTGCCTGTGGTAATAAAGGAGGTAGTGCCGTGACGTCCTGGTTGTACTGAAGACAACCCCTCTACTTATGTCCTGTCAGGGAGTATCTGTATCATAAAGAAGGAAAAAGGCCAGCCTCTCTGGTGGCTGGGGCTGCGTCAGTGCACATACATCGGCGCTTTTACCTATACAGTGCAAGCACGACCACTGCTGCTGGATTACAGGGTGGTCTGTAACCATGGAAACGAGCAGTGTTTAATGTGATGGAAAAATGAATCCAGCCAGCGAAGGAAGCAATATGGGTAATAACAATACATTAGTAAGTGCCTTGTATTAACTTTCTCTACATGATAAATGCCAATTGCTGAAGTGACACAACCCCTTTAACAGCTAAGCGTTTATCAAGGGGTTGTGTAAGGCCCCTTTCACACGGGCATCATGTTTGACGCCCGGATAAGAGGCGGGTGCGTTGCGGGAATATGCGTGTTTTTCCCACGCGGGTGCAAACGTTTGTAATGCGTTTTGCACGCGCGTGAGAAAAATCGCCATGTTTGGTACCCAACCCGAAGCCGGACTTCATCACTGAAGTCCGGTTTCGGGTCTTCTGGAGAATTGATTATTTTCCCTTATAACATGGTTATAAGGGGAAATAATAGCATTCTTAATAAAGAATGCATAGTAAAATGAGGTGGAAGGGGTTAAAAATAATAAAAGTTAACTTACCTTAGCCACTTGATCGCGTAGTTGCGATCTGTCTTCTCTTTTCCAGCATCAGCTAACAACTAAAGGACCTGTGATGACGTCACATCACATGGTCCATCACATGGTCCATCTTACCATGGTGATAGACCATGTGATTGGACCATGTGATGTGACATCATCACAGGTCCTTTAGTGTTAGCTGATGCTGAAAGAGAAGACAGATCGCAACTACGCGATCAAAGTAGTTAACTTTTATTATTTTTAACCCTTCATCTTCATTTTACTAAGCATTCTTTATTAAGAATGCTTATTATTTCCCTTATAACCATGTTATAAGGAAAATAATAAAGATCGAGTCCGTTGCTAAGCAACCATGCGGAAAAATCGCAACGCATCCGCACTTGCTTGCGGATGCTTGCGATTTTCCCGCAGCCCTATTCACTTCTATGGGGCCTGTGTTGCGTGAAAAACGCACAATATAGAGCATGCTGCGATTTTCACGCAACGCAGAAGTGTGCTCATGTGCACAGCCCCATAGAAATGAATGGGTCTGGATTCAGTGCAACATTTCAGAATTTTTATATAGGGGGGCAAAATTTCCGGCACTTTTTTTTTATGGTCTTCACATAGTAAATAACATGACATTTTTATATTCTGGACATTTCCGAATACATTTAGCTTTTATATTATTTTTATATATAAGAAAAAACATTCATTATGCGTTTTTTAGATTTTTTTTCCCTTGAAACTTTGCTAATCAGTGTGTTACATTATTTTTAGTGCCCTGTGATTGTGTGAATGCGTGTACTATACACTGGAATACTTCTATATTGCATTGTACAGGGATTTTTACCGACATTCTATTACATCCTACTAAAGGCAGAGGAACTAAGATAGCAGATCTGGAAAGCCTTTGGCTGCCATGACAAGCACTTGGCATCCTGTGATTATGGTAGAAGAGTGCTGATTGGAGAACCCCGGGAGACCCCTCCTTCTGTCTAGATGTTCAGATGCCGCAGTCACTACTGACTGGGTATATACAGCTCAGGCACAGCTCCTGAGTCTGCTCCATCAGAGCTCCATAATAGTATGTCGCAGGGCAAAAAAACGGGTTAAAAGGGGGTGGTCTCTATAAAACAACCAATGTTAATGACAGGTATAAGCCAAATGAGGCTGGAAACAAGAATCATAGAAAACATCAGCTTGTAACATAAAAAAAATGGGAGTGCTCCCCCTTAAGAGGGTTGTGCAAGTTTAGTCACTTGATCATTTGTCATGATGCATAGGGCACAGGTCACCGCTGACTGCTGTAGCCGTGTCAAATCAAATGCTTACAGTGATGGAGTGAGAGCAGCCTAAGCCTGGAAGAGAATGGAGCGGGGAGCCAGCGCCAGGAAGCAGGTAAGTAAGCTTCATTTGATAGGTCTGGCTAAGAGGAGTCGTTTACAAAAAAAAACTTTACCAAAGGGGTTGTTTATGTTTTGTGGGGTTTGGGCAGCCTCCCCACTCCTGGCCAGAAGGAAAGTATACTTACCTGCTCTGCGCCTCTGGGTCGTGGCACCTTTTCTCGTGGCCCCTGGTCCCCCACTGTCAGCATCCGTATTGAGGCCACTGCAGCTAATGACTGGTCACAGTGGTCAACTGCCCCCCTTGCATCGTGTCAATTGATCATGGGACACAAGGGACCTAGGGATGCAGCAGCATCAAAGCGGACGTTAACAATGGGGGATCTGAGTGAGGCAGCAGCCACCGGGCAGCAGAGGAGCCAGGACCCAATGGCGGGAGCAGGTAAGTATACTTCCCTTTGCAAGTCTGGCCAGGTCTGAGCAAACCTGACCAAAAGGTGAACAGTAAACTGCAAGTATATTGAAATGTATATTGCATTTTGTCATGTGACTCCTCTTCTCCCTCTATTTTCATGTTTTTCTACTATGCCATGCATGTTTTTTGCTGTAAGATTTGTAGCTTTTGTGCATTCTATATTTGATTTAATAGACGTTGCAGTTTGCAGTATAATTCATTGTCTTCCCCTGGATAAAATTCCAGGTCACTGGACAGTGGTAAGTATCATGAGCAAGGCATCCGTGAGATCCAAATTCTGCCAGAGGCTGGAAGACAATCTTTTCTTATTGCTCACATTGAATGATTAACTGGAGCTGTAAAACATGCAGTTACTTTTCTGATATCAGGACAAGTAAAACATGAAACGTCTTCATGCATTTCTTTATTTCTTATATTTACTGTACACTGTAAACAAGTCAAATCTCAAGTATGTCTAACGGCGACAGAGGAGACAAAATAGATAGGAAATACGCTCCCTACATGTGGAGGATTATCTTCTCACTGGGAACAGATTTCTCAAATATTTTATATATTTGTGATTAGAAAGCAATAAAGTGTTGGCGAAAAATGGCAAACCCGAAGATATCATTTTTACAAAAGCGTCACATGACCTCTTTACGTAAAGTAGTTGGACTCCACATAAAGGAGGCAACATGTTGGGATGACACAGCAGAGCCACTCATAATATTGTGTGTGGCTTATTTCTTGTAATCTCAAATGAAAGTGGTTTTCTGACACTAGAAAAAGGGATATTTTCTTTCACGTGAAACAACACCATTTTAGTCCATGGGCAGTGTCTATATGGCAACCCATTCCCATTTATTCTATGGAGCTTCAAAACCAGACATTAAACATAGACAAGAAAAAAGTGAAACTTAGTTTTTAATTTACCAAAACCCTTCAAATTAGCCATCGACCACTGGACAATCGTCATCTCCTGGTAGATCATGGATAAATAGCAAGTATAGAGTCAAAAATTATCTGCACTCTGGCTGTAGAATTTATTTTAATCATCTTTCAGAAAAGACATATACCACATTTCTCACATAATCTCTCTTCTTTTAATACACGTCCATTTCTCAACCCGCTTTTGTATTCTCTCATTAATAAATGTTTGAGGCTGAGCTGCTAACCACAAATTCACTACTGTCTTCACCTCTTCATCAGACCTGAATCTTTGTCTTCATAGGACTTCTTTCAGGGGATCAAACTGGTGATAGTACAACGGAGAAAGATCAAGACTACAGAGAAGATGCTTTAACACCTTAAGGCCTCTTGCACACGAACGTATTTTCTTTCCGTGTCCGTTCCATTTTTTTGGGGGGACCGTATGCAGAACCATTCATTTCAATGGGTCAGCAAAAAAAACTAAAGGTACTCCGTGTGCATTCCGTTTCCGTATTTATGTTACGCAAAAAAATAGAACATGTCTTATTATTGTCCGCATTACGGACTAGGAAAGTACTGTTCTATTAGGGGCCAGCTGTTCCGTTCCGCAAAATACGGAATGCACACGGACATCATGTGTATTTTTTGTGGATCCATTTTTTGTGGACCACAAAATACATACAGTCGTGTGAAAGAGGCCTAAATTAAAGTTTTTGGAGAATGTAGACAGTGGTGTTCAGACATGCATTGCAATACAAAAACACAATTGCCTTGGATAGCAGTCCAGAAAGTCTTTGATATCGGCACCAGACACACCCTCAGACCACAAAAACCAATCACTGCACACTGCTCTTTTTTCCTTCATATCACAAGTGGGCAGCAATTGTTTTCTCGCACCGCAGTGACAAATGAACTGAAGCAACATGCTCAAACCTGCACAGCAGGGGCATAGTTAAATGCACATGGGCCCTGGCACAAGAGTTCGGCTTGCCCCTCCCTTCCCTCAGTGCTTTGTGGCCAGGGGCAGGGAAGTACATAGCCTTTTTTTGCCTGAGGCAAAAATTAACACACAGCCCCCCCCCCCATGCCAAATTCTTGACCCAACCCTTTCCCTCCAGCTAGAGGTGTAACTTGACCAGCATGCACTTTCTATCATACCAGTGTCTTCTTATGTGGCACAAGGGTCCTGGGCCCAGTAGAGATTGCTACCTCTGCAACCCCTATGGTCGTAGAGCCCATGCTGCACAGCATTGACTAGGGAGATTATCTCAAAAAATGATTTATTTGTCTTTTCTGAATTCAGTTTCAATAAATTCTTCAGGCAGAATGCTGATAATTTTGACTTGTCCTCGTAACTTTGCAGGCAGTGCAGTCCACAGTGTTGAACTAACACACAGCATGTCCAGTAAGCAACGACACCCCAACATACGTTTCGCCCACCTTCTTCAGGCTATCCAGAGGATGGGTCATTATTAGAGAGGAGCGAATCGAAGCTGACGAAGTGGAATTTGATCTGAATTTCAGGAAAGTTATATGTTATGAACCCCTTTTTGCCATGTATTAGTGGCAAAAGAAAAATATATTTGCCGTTCAGCGGTGAATTGTGATTGTTATATAATTTTTTGGGGGTATATTATTAGGAAAAAGAAGAATATTAGCTGGTCTGCAGTGAACCAACATTGTTAGACAGCCATTGGGTGATTGTGGACTTTCTTCTTTATGACCCGAATTCCGTCGATTATCCATTCAGTGTTGAAATTATTTGTGAAACTGCCTTTTTTGGGAAAAATTATGGGTAATTGTGGACTTTCTGTATGAACCAATTTCGTAGATTATTCATTCAGTGGTGAAATTTGTTTGTGAAACAGCCTTTTTTGGGAAAAATGATCGGTTATTGTGGACTGTCTTCTTTATGAACCGCATTCCGTCGATTAGCCATTCAGTGTTGAAATTTGTTTGTGAAACAGCCTTTTTTGGGAAAAATTATGGGTTTTTGTAGACTTTCTGTATGAACCGAATTCGTAAATTATCCATTCAGTGTTGAAATTTGTTTGTGAAACAGCCTTTTTTGGGAAAATGTATGGGTGATTGTGGACTTTCTTCTTTATGAACCGCATTCCGTCGATTAGCCATTCAGTGGTGAAATTTGTTTGTGATACAGCCTTTTTTGGGAAAATTGGTTGGTAGCTATAACTATGGTCAAGGACAATATATGTCCTTTATGGCCCACTGGGTAAATGTGGTTCCTGCCCAGCCACACCAGCAACCTGGCCAGGTGACACCGCCACGTTCTCACGCCGTTGGTCCTGCGACAATGTCCGCCTCTACCTCCTCATCCTCCACCGTGTCCTCAACAATTGAATACTGATGGATTACTGACCAAATGCTGACCGAGTGAAGGCGGATGCTCCATAGACAGGATCCGTTTTTTTGGGGTTATTGTTCTGACGGATCAGAGGAAGGGCAAAATAATCAGTGACATCAACACAAACTTACTGATGACACCCTCTCCACTCCGTCGGGGGGGGGGCTCTACTTGTATAAGCGTTTAATAGAACAGGTTCTGTAGACATCTATGTGGAATCAGCTGACGAGGGTGTAAAAGGAGTGCGCTTCTTCTTGATGCTAGCATCGACCTGTAAGGCAGAGTTCATACTTGAGTTATTTGGTCAGTTTTGGCCCTGTGACTGCCCAAATAAGTGAAGTATGCAGTGATTGTAAGAGCGACACCTGTCATCTGCATGTCATACTGACTATCAGTATTGTTTCACTACCACAGCAGACTCCCTATGTGTGTTACTGCAAGTCACAGTGTTCTACATCCCTATAAAGGCTCTCTGCAGCCAGGAAATAGATGTTTCTTAATGCTATTCACCGCAAATAAATTTGGATCAAACCGTCTGAATCGAATTTTTTAAAAATTCGCTTATCTCTACCCATTAGTTTTAAGCTCATGGAAAACTCCTTTAATACATAACTTACTAAAGTGTTGTGATTGTCCATATTGCCTCCTTTGCTAGCTTGATTCTTTTTTCCATCACATTATACACTGCTTGTATCCAGGGGTTACGACCAGTGGCCACGCTTGAACATTATAGGAAAAATCACTGGCCTCTCTGGTGGCAGGGACAGTGTGGGTGTGCATAGGCACAGATGCACAACAGTCCCCATCCCTGTGACCTTGTATCTGCACTAAAGCAGTGGATGTAACCTCTGGAAATAAGCAGTGTATAATGTGATGAAATGAATCTAGCCAGCAAAGGAAGCAATATGGACAATCACAATACATTAGTACACAATACAAGTGCCTTGGATTAACTTTGTATACATGGTAAATGGGAGACAACCCCTTTAACTACTTCAGTATGAGAGGAGACATATAAACTTAATAATATTCTTATAGTTATTCTATGTTCTACAAAACCACACTATTATGTAGATGATGGTTAGCTGTTTATAGAAAGGGTTCTGCATATCTTCTGTCTATATTATGTACAGCTGCTAAACCCCATAATGCCTAAAATGAATCTTTCTAATTCCTCCCAAGAAAAAGAGGTTTGTGGTGCGCAAATGTTTTTAGAGTATTCTAAAATATCTATAGTTTTCTGTTTTCGTTTAATTGTATCATTCAAAACCAGTCTGTGGAATACGTATCTCCATAACAAAATGGCAGTTGAGGTTATACTGCAAAGTAATTGAGGCCTGAAGGCATAGCATTGTGTAGCCTGCCATTCCAGAGCCACAATGTCATATAAAATAAAGATGGTAAATTAACTCTGCCAATAAAAAAGTGTTCATCATTAAGTTTTCAATGCCACAACTGTTACTCCAGCTACTAAATTCATGTACAGAATTGTACTTTTATTTTCAATATATGGAATATATTTCTGAGTACTTTGCCCTTTTATTTTACATCTTTGGCAAGCATAAGTGGTTTTGTGTTCGTGTTCCAGAAGTCTAGAGAAGTAATTCAGAAAGCCTGTAATTTAAACACTAGTTTATAAGCCAATAATATATAGTTTTAGAATAACTTTGGGGCTTTTGCAAATCGTTAGTGCTGGGTAACCCTAGCAGAAACAAAAGTGTCTCCATCAGCCCAAGATTCTGAATACAAACTCATGATTATGGGCAGGAATGGATATTGAAGCAGAAAGCTGAACCTATGTTAATGGCTGCTTTCAATCTGCTGTTTAGTAAAACTTGTAATTTTTATAGCATGTTTAACAAGACAAAAGTCATTGTTAACCGGAATAATTGGGAACAAAAATTAGATGCATATGCTGTAGAAATATTCAAGGCTTGTTATATGTCTATGTGAATGACTTCACTTGAGCAGAGATGGAGATGCTTCCACATAGACAAGGTTATACAATGAAGCCAACAAATGTTGGAATGTCCAGATAGCAGTGCAATAAATTGCAATACATGGTTAGATTGATCTAATTTTATGACCATCCCCTCTGCTAAGTTCTTGGTGATAATGACAGTTCTCATGCAGGGATTATATTGCACTACCAAAAACTTCACCTAGTAATTAAAATAACTGAGAACTAAGTCACAACCCTGCCCTGCCCTGACATTAATGTTCACCACTGCCCATTGTAGAAAAACTTGTGGACAGTTATACAAGAAACATGGGGCTCACTCAGTGAAAGAGGGATCATAGTGGCGCAAAAAAGGGAATACTCTGAGCTTGTAATCATTTCTGCAATTAAAAACATCATAGAAGCTTCTGTATAAACTTAGAGATTTCTACTAGTGATGATTATGATGAAATACCAGAAGACACGTCACTTGTGAGCCAAGATTCCATGATGTCAATGGGCTTTCCAGAGGTTTTCCAGGGCATACATATGTCTCCATTATATCTTGCACTAAACAACAGATTACCTTCTTATCTATCAAGGTTGTTTAGTTAAGGGTAGGTTCACATCACTGTTTTGTTTTCAGTTCTTCTGATCAGTTATTTTAGAATATTTTCTGTTCTTCTGCTGGATGAGAAGAACATACAATGAAATGGTTATGTGAACCTACCCTAACCTGGTTTAAATGGAGTCTATCACCAGGAAATTCACTGTACCAGGCACAATGCCTTGCAGGGCTAGCCTGGCTGAATGTAATGATGTGTTTTACTTAGCGAACCATTACTTAATTCTGGAGAAAAATAACTTTTAATTAATATGCAAACAACTAAGTATTAAGAGGGTGTGCCTGGGCTACTCTGTGCACCCTTGATACTCCTCCTTTCTCTATCAGGCCACCACTACTTGACTGACAGGATCAGGCACCTACATAGTCATTATGGCTGGCCATATCAGTGCTTTGTACTTGCCATCTTCAGCAGCCCCATAGAGCTAAATGGAGAAGCGGGGCCCCATTCTAGTTATAGTGACCCAGTCGTTCGACTCTCACCAGTCAGACACTCATGCACTATCCTTTGGATAGGGGATAACTTGCTGTCATGAGACAACCCCTTTAAGGTTCCTCTCACAGCGGAACAGATGTTTCAAAGTGCTCATGAGAATGGCCTAGGGGCACTAATGCAAGACCACTACTACAATCACTAATATCGGACTGCTGGAGAGATGTCTTGTAAGATTTATGGCAGTGGCTGATGCTGGATTATAAACATGATGGACCTTTAAACTGTCTAGTCTAGAGCTACTTTCACATATCGGATCAGGCAGAGGATCTCAAAACCTGACCAAAATGGGTCCGTTTTGATTACATACCAGTATGCATCCGTTCTGTTAGGATGCGGTTGTGTGAAATCAAAACAGAACAAACTGGATCTGTCACTAAATGAATTGAAAGTCAATGGGGGGTGGATCCAGTTTTTTAGGATCCTAAAAAAAAGATGGATTAGTCACTATTGACTTACATTGTTTTTAGTGATGGATCCAGTTTGTTTCGTTTTGATGACCGGACACAAAACCACAGATTGCAGCGGTTTTGTGTCTAGTCACTAAATGGAATGGTGATGGAATGGATCTATTTCCATTTAGAATGCATGGGGACAAAACAGAATCGTTTTGGCCTGGTTTTGAGATCCGACAGAGAATCTCAAAACTGGAATGCCAAAACACATATGTGAAAGTAACCTAAGTTTTTACTGAGAGACTTACTTTATGCCAGAATCATGTGCCTGAAATTTGATGCATCTAAGACCATACCTCCTCTGCTGCTAAGTCATCATCCTTTCCCTCAATTAGATTAATTATAACACATTGAGTTGTCTGAAGTGAGATTCCAGAAACATGCTCATACAAGTCTGAGGGTGTGCTGGGGGAGTTTATGCAATATGGTAAGACAGCTACTGGACAGGAAGTGATCCCAAGAAATGCCATTCTCACAGGTACTTTATGTTCAGTAGTTGGTGTCTCATTATACGTTTGATTTTATCAGTTGCGAATGTAGCTATTGAGGGGATTTTCAAGAATTCCTTCAGGTTAACCTGCTCTTAGTTATTTGAAATTGAGACATTTGAACTCTTTCTTGCAACACTGGTCCATCTGGTGTGAACATGAATATAGCTCATGGTTTGCCTTCTCTTCCCACAGGAACTTCTCTACCCTCTTCAGACTTTCATATTCTGCAATATTATTTTCTTTTTAGTAACCATTTTCTGTTGTTTATACATATATCATTTACTAATTTGGGTGAGAAATGTATTATGGCTTAATAATAACAGGATAAATACTATAGAACATCTCTTTGTGGGCCAATTATATATTAAGATATTAGATGTATAGAAGCATGCTTCATTTTCTGTAACATAAAAATGATTTCCACCCAGAGTTAGGCAAGAGCTACTAGGAGACTTTCTGTAGAAAGACATTTTTCCACAGAGTGTTTCAGAGATTTCCAAGCTATTTTATTATGTTTTTTTATTGAGAAAAAAATGAATATCCCATCTATCTCAGCTCCTATAAATCACAGTTAATAGCTTCATACTGTCTCCAGTCTTACAAGTCTGCTGCCTTGGTTAAAATTTTATTGTGCCCTGTCCTTCAAACCACATGCCCTACCCATTAGCAGCTCCTACCTCCCCTTAAATAAACTATTTCTTGTTTCCAGTCTTTTCTTAACCTTGGGTCACAAAAATGAATCACCTCTGCCTTTCCCCTCTGCTAATCCTTTCATGGGCTCCCCATTAACCAACTAATTTAGTTCAAAATATTAAGAATGACATACAAGGCGATCTATTGTTTGTCCCCTCCATAGATTTCAGACCTATCCTACATTCTCACACGTAATCTTAAATCCTACCAAGGCTGCCTTATTTGCTTTCCTTTATCTGCTCCTCACACTATCGTCTCCAAGATTTTTCCTATGTAACCTCCATTCACTGCCACTTGCTACTCTAGCACATTAGATTGCATACCACCATCCATGCTTTGAAAAGCAATAAGAAAACTCACCTTTTCAGGAAAGCCTACAAGCCAAAAAAAAAAAAAGCTCTGCCGCCTCTACACAGCCATTTGAACAGCTTCTACCAGGGGCGTTGCTAGGTTAAAACATTCGGGGCCTGGGCCCCTGATGTTTTGTCCCAGGCCCCGAATGTCCTGCCTGCCAGCTAGATACAACTGTATTGCCGAGGATGGCAATACAATTAAAACTAATGCAATGGAAGAGCTGAAGGACCTGTGGTGACATCACAGGTCATGTGACGAACCAAACAGGCAGTGTTTGAGAAGGACTTGCAATGATGTCACCATCATGTGACTAGTGCAGAAGAGGACGACAGTGAAGAGGAGAAGACCTGGGGGAAGAAGCTGTGGTGATGTCTGCTACATGAGGAGAGGTAAGTGAAAGGGGGAGGCAGAGCAATGCTGGGAGTTATGGTTATTTAACTGGGACTGTACGTTAGGACTGTAGGGAGGGATGTTATTTATATGGAACTGTGTTTTGGAGGTCGCAGGGGGAGGGGGTCATGTTATTTACATGGGACTGTATGTTGATAGTGGCTGTAGGAGGGCGTGATGTTATTTACATGGGACTGTATGTTGATGGCGGCTGTGGGAGGGAGTTATGTTACTTACATGGGAATGATTGTTGGAGGGGGCTGGGGAAGGGTGATGTTATTTACATGGGACTGTATGTTGAAGGTGGGTGTGGGTGGGGATTATGTTATTTACATGGGATTGTATGTTGGAGGTGGCGTGGGAGGGAGTGATGTTATTCACATGGGACTGAATGTTGGAGGGGGCTGGGGCAAGGTGATGTTATTTACATGGGACTGTATGTTAAAGGTGGATGTGGGAGGGAATTATGTTATTTACATGGGGCTATATGTTGGAGGTGGCTGGCTGTGGGAGGGAGTGATGTTATTTACATGGGACTGTATGTCGGGGGGGCTGGGGGAGGCAGTGATGTTATTTACAAGGGACTGTATGTTGGGGGGGCTGGGGGAGGCAGTGATGTTATTTACAAGGGACTGTATGTTGGGGGGGCTGGGGGAGGCAGTGATGTTATTTACATGGGACTGTATGTTAAAGGTGGCTGGCTGTGGGAGGGAGTGATATAATTTACATGGGACTGTATGTTGAAGGTGGCTGGTGGGGGGGGAATGATGTTATTTACATGGGACTGAATGTTGAGGGGGTGATGTTTACATGGGATTACATGTTGAAGGCGGCTGGGGGGGTGATATTATTTACTTGGAACTGTATGTTGAAGGCAGCTGGGGAGGAGGTGATATTATTTATATGGGACTGTGTGTTGGAGGGGCTGAAGGGAGGGGAGTGATGTTATTTCCATAGGACTGTATTTTGGAGGGGGCAGGAGAGATGGTGTGATGTTATTTACGTGGGACTGTATAGTGGAGGGAGAAATATAACTACAGGGGGAACTGCAAATCCAGGGGACATTAAGCTTTCTTATTACTACTGGGGGTTCTATAGGAGGGACTTATAGACCCACCATATTTCTATATTTCTACTATGAGCACTATGGGGGGCCTTCATACTACTGAGGGGTCTGTACAGAGTTTTTTTACCACTGGGAAACAATATGAGGGCCTTATTTCTACTGGGGGCTCTGTGAGGGTATTACAAATACTGCAGGGCTCTTCTACTAATGGAGGCACTTTTGGGGAGCGTTTTCATGGTTAAGGGCACTGTAGGGGGCAGTATTACTATGGGGGCACTAATTTTTTTTCAGGATAGTATTTGGGGGTATTGGGGAGCACAGCGAGCAGCAGGATAACACTTTGGGGACTTAAGGTTGGGGGATGATGATAGAAAAGTGAGGAAGCTAAGATGTCTGTGTGTCACACTCTGCAGAGACAAGGCAGCTAAAAGAAGTTGTATGGACCAAATGGAGATGATGACGGAGAAGATCTACATCAGAGGAGACATCATCTGGAAGGCACTAGATGTAACAGGTATGTGCTGCTGTGTAGTGAGTACAGCAAAATGCAGTGGGGGGAGGGGGGGTTGACTTAGAGAACTGGGCCATATTCATTGGGGCTTGGGCTCGGATATTTTGAGACCCTAGCAACACCCCTGGCTTCTAACATAACTTACTCTTTCATTTTCACTTCCCTTGTAGATTGTCCTAGCATGCAGGATCGTCTCCTTTCTGTATAAGTCTGTCACTCCCAGTCAGTTCTTGTTTATTGTACTTATTATTGTATTATATACAGTTGCAAGAAAAAGTATGTGAACCCTTTGGAATGATATGGATTTCTGCACAAATTGGTCATAAAATGTGATCTGATCTTTATCTAAGTCACAACAATAGACAATCACAGTCTGCTTAAACTAATAACACACAAAGAATTAACTGTTACCATGTTTTTATTGAACACACCATGTAAACATTCACAGTGCAGGTGGAAAAAGTATGTGACCCCCTAGACTAATGACATCTCCAAGAGAAATTAAGAATGAGGAATTCAGAAAGGGAGGGATGATATCAAGATAGCAGGTGGTGAAGTGGGATTTGCAGATTAAATTGGACAAAATCTGTTGTTTTAGTGGAGATAAACACCTTAGAGAGGATGAAATAGGTGGTGTGTGGTGGATCAGTGCCTTATGCTCATTGACACTACATGTCATATTATAAATCATATATATAAAGTGAATGGTAAAGTTTTTGGGAGACATAAAAAATGGAATAGTGACTTTAACCCCTTCGTGACCTCCGTATATGTATGGCGTAAGTTGCATCTTTAAACATGGCGCCTTCTTGTGCATGCAGCGGGCACCATAGCCGGCGGGTTTCTGCTGTTTCATGTTTCAAACCATAAGGCCATAAAGCCAAAAGGCTGATATAATCCATTTCACCCCTCAGATGCTGTGGTCAACTGTGACCACGGTATCTGAGCAGTCCAGAAGAGGGAGCCTTGCACTACCACTTCTGTAACAGCATTCCCCAGCTGACATCGGGGAACCTGTTACACTGTACTAATAACCCGAAGTCTCAAGCACTTTCGGCAGCTGTTAGTGGAATCACTCCCTCCCCCCACAAAAAGGAGTGATTCACATTATGGGCATCGCCGCTTGTGGAAATGCCTGTACTATTAAAATATAATAAAATAAAATATATTTTAATCTCATATAGTGGATGGCATAACATAAAAAAAAATAAAACAGCCAATTCGCCATTTTTTGTCACTTCAATTGCCCCCCAATTGTTTTTTATAAAGAATTATCAAAAAGTCACATTTCAAAATGGTATCACTGAAAAGTACAGATCGCCTTGCAAAAAATGAGCCTTCTCACAGCTCCATATAACTGCTAAAAAGTTATAGGGGTCAGGATATGGTGATGAAAAAAAAAAGTATTTTTTTTCAAGGTTTTTAATTTTTTTTCAGTATTAAAACTCAAGAAAGACTAAACAAGTGTGGTTGTTTAGTCATTGTAATCATACTGACCCCTTTTTGAATTTTTTTGGGCAGGCGCGAGTGAAAAACTGAAACGCAAAAACTGAAAATCATCTGGTCCTCTAAGGGTTAAAGGGGTGTACTGCAGCTTAGCTCCACTTGAATGGGAGTTGAGGTGCAGTACCCAGGCCCAGCCAGCATGTAGTGAATGGAACCTTGTGCTTTGATGTTTATCCACCATATAGGTTTTTTGCTCTGGTGGCTGCCTGAAACAGCAGATCAGTGGGGGTGCTGGGTATTGGAACCACACTGATCACATATTGGTGACCTGGCATGCAGATAGGCCATCAATATCCAAGTACTACAAAAAAACTTTAAATTGTTGAAAAGATGTCAGCAAGGTCAAGTCTGATTAGCAGAAGAGCCATCATGTAGAGCTGTTTAGGATCACAAAATAGTCATTACACTCAGTTCACACTTTCGCGTAAAACGCCGCGTTCGAACGCGCAAAAAAACGCACAACAGTACAGGAACCATGCATTCCAATGGGGGTGGTTCAAACTTGCGCTTTTTATGCGCGTTCGAACGCGTCTAAAAACGTCCGACGCATAAGCAAGTATGTTCGCGTTAATTCGGGCGTTTTTCGAGCGTTTGGTGCCAATATACTTCAATGGGAAACGCGATACGCGTGTTGTTCGGGCGTTTGTGCAGCGTAAAACGCGCCTATGGACGCGCGTTTTTCAAAGTTTGCAACATGCTGGATCAGCCACCATGGAATTTCACACCTCTAAAGCACTCAGATTGCCCAAACTATATATAGCGAGGGCTGTTTGGTCATTGGCCAACTATGCAGTCAATCACATAAACGCGCGTCAAACGCGCCTACACTATTTACCAAAACGCTTGAAAAAAACGCGCGTTAACGCCCGTCTTGAACGCTCAGAAAACGCTGGGCTTCAAAACGCTCAGGTCTGAACCCAGTGTTAGAGTTGGGGCATCTCTTGGGTTTACCTTAGACAAACATGTTTTATTGGGGGATAATAAAGGTTTACATTTGAACTGTCTAACGCAAATGCTGTCCATTGTCATGCTCTTCCCTCTCAGCACTTTTCTAGTCATTACATTACAATATGTACAGGTGACACTACAGTACAATAGATTATTCCACAAGTCCGCGTTCACATGACCATTTTTTTCTAGTTTACTACAAAAACAGCGAGGCCATAGGCCTAACTAACTGGGACAAAGTCCTCAAAAATAAAAATACAACCATAAAATGGGAGATTTTTAAAAGCATTGTAACATCTAATTGTGAGAGGTACATACCTTATAGGAATAAAAGGCTAAGGAACAATAAGAGACCAATGTGGATAAATGGAACCGTAAAGAAGGCAATAAATGACAAAAAGAAAGCATATAAATCGCTAAAACAGGAGGGGAGCCAGGAAGCACTGATAAACTATAAGGAAAAAAATAGAATATGTAAAAAACGAATAAAATTTGCCAAACTAGAGACCGAGAGATTAATTGCCAAAGAGAGTAAAACTAACCCTAAAATGTTCTTCAATTATATAAATAGTAAAAATATAAATCTGAAGGAGTCGGCCCTCTACATAGCAATGAGGGGGTGTTGCAGAGAGCGACGAGGATAAAGCAAAACTATTAAATATTTTTTTCTCCACTATATTCACTGAGGAAAATAAACTGTCAGATGAAATGCAGAATGTAAAAGTAAATCCCCATTAAAAGTGCCCTGTCTGACCCAGGAAGAAGTACAACAGCGACTTAAAAGATTAAAATAGACAAATCGCCAGGACCGGATGGCATACACCCCGTATCCTAAGGGAATTAAGTGATGTCATAGCCAGACCATTATTTCTGATATTTACGGACTCTATAATAACAGGGAATGTTCCACAGGATTGGCGCATAGCAAATGTGGTGCCAATATTCAAAAAGGGTCCAAAAACAGAGCCTGGAAATTATAGGCCGGTAAGTTTAACATCTATTGTTGGTAAACTGTTTGAAGGGTTTCTAAGAGATGCTATTTTGGAGTATCTCAATGAAAATAAGCAAATAACGCCATATCAGCATGGCTTCATGAGGGATCGGTCATGCCAAACAAATTTAATCAGCTTCTATGAGGAGGTAAGTTCTAGACTTGACAGCGGCGAATCGATGGATGTCGTATATCTGGACTTCTCCAAAGCATTTGACACCGTACCTCATAAAAGGTTAGTATATAAAATGAGGATGCTCGGACTGGGAGAAAATGTCTGTATGTGGGTAAGTAACTGGCTGAGTGACAGAAAAACAGAGGTGGTTATTAACGGTAGATACTCAGATTGGGTCACTGTAACTAGTGGGGTACCTCAGGGGTCAGTATTGGGCCCTATTCTCTTCAATATATTTATTAATGATCTTGTAGAAGGCTTGCACAGTAAAATATCTATTTTTGCAGATGACACTAAACTGTGTAAAGTAATTAACACTGAAGAGGACAGTTTTCTGCTACAGAGGGATCTGGATAGATTGGAGGCTTGGGCAGAAAAATGGCAGATGAGGTTTAACACTGACAAATGTAAAGTTATGCACATGGGAAGGAATAATGCAAGTCACCCGTACATATTAAATGGTAAAACACTCGGTAACACTGACATGGAAAAGGATCTAGGAATTTTAATAAACAGCAAATTAAGCTGCAAAAACCAGTGTCAGGCAGCTACTGCCAAGGCCAATAAGATAATGGGTTCCATCAAAGGGGCATAGACGCCCGTGATGAGAACATAGTCCTACCACTTTACAAATCACTGGTTAGACCACACATGGAGTACTGTGTACAGTTCTGGGCTCCTGTGAACAAGACAGACATAGCAGAGCTAGAGAGGGTTCAGAGGAGGGCAACTAAAGTAATAACTGGAATGAGGGATCTACAGTACCCTGAAAGGTTATCAAAATTAGGGTTATTCACTTTAGAAAAAAGACGACTGAGGGAGATCTAATAACTATGTATAAATATATCAGGGGTCAGTACAGAGATCTGTCCCATCATCTATTTATCCCCAGGACTCTGACTGTGACAAGGGGACATCCTCTGCGTCTGGATGAAAGAAGGTTTGTACACAAACATAGAAAAGGATTCTTCACTGTAAGAGCAGTGAGACTATGGAACTCTCTGCCTGAGGAGGTGGTGATGGTGAGTACAATAAAGGAATTCAAGAGGGGACTGGATTTATTTCTGGAGTGTAATAATATTACAGGCTATAGCTACTAGAGAGGGGTCGTTGATCCAGGGAGTTATTCTGACTGCCTGATTGGAGTCGGGAAGGAATTTTTTTTTCCCCTTAAGTGAGGAAAATTGGCTTCTGCCTCACAGGGGTTTTTTGCCTTCCTCTGGATCAACTTGTAGGAAACAGGCCGAACTGGATGGACAAATGTCTTTTTTCGGTCTTATATACTATGTTACTATGTTACTATGTTAACAGCAGGGGTGGTGGATTCCTTATGACGTACCTATTGACTATAATAGAGAGTGTCGAGTGTCCGTCACATGACTCATTATTTTACAGGACAAAATAGTGCTGCATTTTTTAAAGAAACTCCCACATAGTTCCTCAACAGAGCACCCGAAACAGATTCGAATGTGGCCTAAGATGGAATTTTTGCAAATATATGGTTTTATTTTATAATGTTTTATTGGATATTTGTGATTGCCAAACAACTTGAATTACAGCTGAAATCCCTCCTTGATTTTAAAGGTGTAACCCGTAGGATATACTTCATACTTTTATTTTAGACCTATGATGTGCACACGAGAGGCAAGGAAATGTGTCCTGTTTAACAGTGCCTAAAAGTGAGTTACGTCTGTTTTTGATCCTTGACCCATCAGCTCTTAAAGATGCACTGTGAGCCTGATCAACCCTATTAAAGGGCCTGGCAGGACTTATCATGCTGATTAAAACAATACCTTTCTTTTGTCTGTATGCTAAATAGCTGCAGAGATATCTGCATTTTAGTCATATGCAAATGAGCAAGTAGGAGCAACAGGGGGCAGGGATGAATTCTTAAAGCACTGCTTTTGTATCACCCCCTGTGCTCTGCACACTCCCCATCGCCTTGATTTACAGGGCTAGACATCAGCATGCTGAAGGCAGAGCTGTGTCCTAGCATGTACAGAGCAGTTTAATAGGGTTGATCATGTTGACAAAGCCTCTTAATTCTTGCTAGGTGACGAAGGGATAGCCGGATCCAAGCCTTGAGGCTGAGTTGTGTTGAAAGCCCAAAGTGCACAGTGCTCCAGGACTGGTGACCTTGGGCTGCCTGAACTCACTTGGGGGTGGGATCCCACTTGAGTAATGGCACATTTGCACAGCACTTTCTTTCTCACAATTTTAGCACACACCTCTATTTTCTCGGCTTCGGCCCTGAATATACAAGAAATTTTTATTATTTTCAGTTGAATGTCCGGGCCGTAAGGCCCACATTCACTTTATTTATTTTTGTATGTCACTGTGTGCACTTTTACACGTTGTTTGTCACTGGGCTTTTCGGGTTGTGGCGCCCTTACTGGTACCCCTTCCTGAGGTCTAGGGGGTGTGTATGTGGCCATATTGGTTCCTCACCCCCCTGCCTAACCCCGTGGGCTCTTCCTCTGGGGAGAGTCCAGACCTGTTGTTGAAGCTCCTGGCTGATGCCTTGGGTGGCAGCCTAGGCGAAAGCCGGGAGCATAGATGGGCGTACCCTCGGCTTCGGCTAAGGGTTGCCACTTATCCCCGTCCCTTGCGGGAGCCTTCTGGCCTGGAGAGATAGGGAATGGTTTGTGGGGGGCCCTTTTCTTACGGAGAGGGCCTGCGATAGACCGCAACCCCTTGCGCGATTTTGTTGCACGGGGTGAGAAAGCACGGACTTTGGGCTTTCGAAAAAAAAAGCCTCTTTAATTCATATCGGATTGTGTTCCCACTGATTGAAAACTCTGACTCTAATCTTACCTTCAAATTATCTGCTAATCCTAAAGGTTCACATACCGTTGCTATTAGACTTTTGCCATAGACATATGATATTGGCTTATTTTCCTCAATAAATAAAATCCCAAGTCTAATATTTTTCACTCATTGGTTTGATTTGGTTGTTGGCTTTTGGCTGTAATTTAAGTTTTGCAGTGTATACAGTACCTTGAAATGTCCATCTGGACTTTTATATGTAGGTGAAATGACCCAAAAAGGAAAAAACAGGTTCTCCCAGCATAATTCTTTTTTTAATTGCATCTTTATTAATCAAGATTTTTTTTTTTTTACATACAACAAAAAAAAATATATAAAACCCCTCTCATAACCAGCAGGTAGACTGAAATTTTGCAAACCTAAAAAAGTACATAATCTGGTCCATGTTCAACCCTCAGCCACTTAATAAAGCAGCTTGTGGGAAAAGTACAGTACAAGCACAAAATATCACAAAATGAAATGGTACCACAAGGGGTAATAAGAAAAGATCCCTTCACTACTGCACAGGTCCCTCCATCTTACATAAAGAAGTGTGAAGCTATCATCTACCAAGCCCTGTCTTACTTCCACAAGTGGGGTTGAAAAAATTAGATAATAACCCTAGTCTATATTAAGGCTTAACCATACCCCTGCAGCTCCCAGGAATCCAAGCCGGAGGAATCGAACCACAGTACCTATTACCTGGACTTTACTTGGAGAAGCAACACTTAGCTAATCAGATTGAATTCCAGGTTCTTGAACATATCTGAGCAGCTCAGAGAGATGGAGATTGTGTGAGATGACTAAAGCAGCATAGGATATTTTGGATACATAAACTGGACACAATGGGGGTTATTTACTTTTTGTGTTTTCCACCCCTTTCAACATTTTTTTAGAAATGGATGAACCTTAGTGGTAAGACAAATTCACTATAATTTATGGCAGTAGACTGGCAGAAGCTTTAACAGAAATCTACTCCAGCTCATAGCTGGCGTAGATGTCAGTTTCTAGTGCATTAATAGCAGAAGGTCTGACAAACTTATTAAGACACATGGACATCTTAATAAATAGGCCAGATCGTCCTCCAGCTGGGATTTTAGTAAGATTGGCATGCGAAACACTAGTCTTTAGTAAGTGACCCCAATGTAGCATCAGGGATTTATTTGAGATTTTGATATCTTCTATCATTTGTACCATATATTATAACACCTATAAGTTTCACACCATCTGTTTTGTGTGGAGTCACAATAATTAACCCCAAAACGGACAACAAAACAACACAATATCCATAAACAATACATATTTTAAATGTGATTATTATGTTAGTTTATTAATCATGTTTTAACCACTTGCCGCCACGCTAACGCCGATGGGCGTCAGCGCGGCGGCTCTCTCAGGTCTCAGTCACGCCTATCGGCGCCATCTCGTGAGACCTGAGATTTCACATGAACGCGCGCGCGTCGTGCGCGCGCGTTCATGTGATCGGAGCCGGGACAACTGAAACTACAGCCTGCCAGCGCTGATAATGCGCTGGCAGGCTGTAGATGCGGAAAAAAACGCATTTAAATCACATATCAGACGCTGTTTTTTAAACAGCGTCTGATATGCCTGCTGTCTGCTCGTCTGGTGGTCCCTTTGTTTGGGACCACCAGAGGAAACATAGGAAAAGTGCACCAATCACTACACCCCCCCCACCCCCATCACTGATTAACCCCTGATCACCCATGTCACCCCCTGATCACCCCGTCACCCCCTGTCACTAATCACCCCCTACAGGCTCATTCAGACGTCCGTATGTGTTTTGCGGATCCATGGATCTGCGGATCCATGGATCTACAGATCCGCAAAATACGGACACCGGCAATGTGCTTTCCGCATTTTGCAGATCCGCACAGAACTATATAGAAAATGCTTTTTCTTGTCCGCAATTGCGGACAAGAATAGGACATGTTCTATATTTTTGAGGAACGGAAGTGCAGACCCGGAAGCGCGGATCCGTAATTCCGGATCCGAGCGGGACAAAGTCTGTCCCCATAAAAATGAATGGGTCCGCAATTCCGTTCCGCAAACCGACTGCGGAAGTGAGAATGGGCAATAAGGGTCCCTTATCACCGCCAGTTAGTTAGCTACTTGTTAGGTAGCTAGCGCCCAGCCCACCGCACCGCAGTCACTGATTTTGGCAGAGATTTTTTCATCCACATTGATCGATGCGAATGAAAAATCTGTGCCGTTAATTTTTATTTTTTTCAGCCCAGAGGCTGAACGGAAAAAAATCTCATTACCCGTATGCTCAATATACGGAGAATCGCAGAAACTCCTAATGCTGGCCATACGTGTAATGATTGCGGAGACCCTCAAATGCCAGGGCAGTACAAACACCCCACATGTGACCCCATTGTGGAAAGAAGACACCCCAAGGTATTCCGTGAGGGATATGGCGAGTTCATGTAAAATTTTATTTTTTGTCACAAGTTAGTGGAATATGAGACTTTGTAAAAATAAAAATAAAAATCAATTTCCGCTAACTTGTGCCAAAATTTTTTTTTCTGTGAACTCGCCATGCCCTCACGGAATACCTTGGGGTGTCTTCTTCCACAATGGGGTCACATGTGGGTATTTATACTGCCCTGGCATTTTAGGGGCCCTAAAGCGTGAGAATCCAAATGCGTAAAAATGCCCTGTGAAATCTAAAGGTACTCATTGGAATTTGGGCCCTTTGCGCATCTTGGCTGCAAAAAGTGTCACTCATGTGGTATCGCCATACTCAGGAGAAGTAGGGCAATGTGTTTTGGGTGTATTTTTATATATACCCATACTGTGTGTGAGAAATATCTCTGTAAATGACAACTTTTAAAAAAATTTTATTCAAAGTTGTCAATTTACAGAGATATTTCTCTCACCCAGCATGGTTATATGTAAAAATACACCCCAAAACACATTGCCCTACTTCTCCTGAGTACGGCGATACCACATGTGTGCCACTTTTTTGCAGCCAAGATGCGCAAAGGGGCCCTAAAACCAATGAGTAACTTTTAGGAGGGCATTTTTACGCATTTTTCTTCTCACGCTTTAGGGCCCCTAAAATGCTAGGGCAGTATAAATACCCCACATGTGACCCCATTTTGGAAAGAAGACACCCCAAGGTATTCTGTGAGTGGCATAGTGAGTCCATGAAAAATTAAACTTTTTGTCAAAAGTTAGCGGAAAGGGAGACTTTGTGAGAAAAAACAATAAAAAATCAATTTCCACTAACTTGTGCCAAAAAAAAAAAATTTCTATCAACTCGCCATGCCCCTCATGGAATACCTTGGGCTGTCTTCTTTCCAAAATGGGGTCACATGTGGGGTATTTATACTGCCCTGGCATTTTAGGGGCCCTAAAGCGTGAGAAGAAAATGTGTAAAAATGCCCTCCAAAGGTACTCATTGGTTTTAGGCCCCTTTGCGCATCTTGGCTGCAAAAGTGTCACTCATGTGGTATTGCCGTACTCAGGAGAAGTAGGGCAATGTGTTTTGGGGTGTATTTTTACATATACCTATGCTGGGTGAGAGAAATATCTCTGTAAATTGACAACTTTGTATAATTTTTTTTTAAAAGTTGTCATTTACAGAGATATTTCTCACACAAAGTATGGGTATATATAAAAATACACCCCAAAACACATTGTCCTACTTCTCCTGAGTACGGCGATACCACATGTGTGACACTTTTTTGCAGCCTGGGTGCGCAAAGGGGCCCTAAAACCAATGAGTACCTTTAGGATTTCACAGGGCATTTTTACGCATTTGGAATATCACGCTTTAGGGCCCCTAAAATGCCAGGTGAGTATAAATACCCCACAAGTGACCCCATTTTGGAAAGAAGACACCCCAAGGTATTCCGTGAGGGTTATGGCGAGTTCACAGAATGTTTTTTTTTTTGGCACAAGTTAGCGGAAATTGATATTTTTTTTTTTTTTTTTACAAAGTCTCATATTCCACTAACTTGTGACAAAAATAAAATTTTACATGAACTCACCATACCCTCACGGAATACCTTGGGTGTCTTCTTCCAAAATGGGGTCACTTGTGGGGTATTTATATTGCCCTGGCATTTTAGGGGTCTCTAAAGCGTGAGAAGAAGTCTGGAATCCAAATGCGTAAAAATGTCCTGTGAAATCCTAAAGGTACTCATTGGTTTTAGGGCCCCTTTGCGCATCTTGGCTGCAAAAAGTGTCACTCATGTGGTATCGCCGTACTCAGGAGAAGTAGGGCAATGTGTTTGGGGTGTATTTTATATATACCCATGCTGGGTGTGAGAAATATCTCTGTAAACGACAACTTTTTAAATTTTTTTATACAAAGTTGACAATTTACAGAGATATTTCTCTCACCCAGCATGGGTATATGTAAAAATACACCCCAAAACATATTGCCCTACTTCTCCTGAGTACGGCGATACCACGTGTGTGACACTTTTTTGCTGCCTGGGTGCGCAAAGGGGCCCAAATTCCAACGAGTACCTTTAGGTTTTACAGGGCTGCTCACAATTTAGCCCCGCCCAAAATGCCAGAACAGTATACATACCCCACAAATGGCCCCATTTAGGAAAGTAGACACCCCGAGGTATTCACTGAGGGGCATAGTGAGTCCGTCTGAGATTTTATATTTTTTTGCCAGAAGTTAGCAGAAATGGAAACTTTATTATTATTTTTTTTTCCTCAGAAAGTGTCATTTTCCGCTAACTTGTGAAAAAAAATGAAATGATACATGAACTCACCATGCCCCTCCGTGAATACTTTGGGGTGTCTTCTATCTAAAATGGTGTGATTTGGGGGGTATTCATACTATCCTGACATTCTAGCACCTAAAGAAACATGACCGGTGCTCAGAAAGTCAGAGCTGCTTCAAAATGCCGAAATTCACTTTTTTGCACCATAGTTTGTAAACGCTATAACTTTTACCCAAACCAATAAATATACACTTATTGGTTTTTTTTATCAAAGACATGTAGAACAATAAATTTTGTGAAAAATTTATATAGAAATGTAGTTTTTTAAAAAAATTTACAACAGAAAGTGAAAAATGTCATTTTTTTGCAAAAATGTTGTTACATTTTTATTAATAGCAAAAAAAGTAAAAATGTCAGCAAGAATGAAATACCACCAAATGAAAGCTCTATTAGTGAGAAGAAAAGGAGGTAAAATTCATTTGGGTGGTAAGTTGTATGACCGAGCAATAAACGGTGAAAGTAGTGTAGTGCGGATTTGTAAAAAAGGGCCTGGTCACTAGGGGGGTATAAACCTGTGGTCTTCAAGTGGTTAATAAAGATGCACTGTTTATGGATATTGTGTTGTTTTGTTGTTTGTTTGGGGTTAATCATTTGTACCATATTCATTCAGATTTTTTTTTCTCAGCATCTGCATTTTTTCTTGCAGATGATTAGCAATGTTTCCAAATCATTTTCATTGATATTGTACTGTTTGAATTTTCTGTGTTTGTAAAAAGCTACATTCATAAGGCTGCAATGTTAATAATAAATCTACTTTTAATTGAGTTGTCAGTGGACATGCATGTTTTTTTAACAATATTTTTTGCAGCTCAACATTCCTCGAATATATAGTCACTGACAAAAATAAACAAGTAACACACCCAGATAGAAATGTTAGATTGTTGCAAAACTCGGCATGTAGTTATGTCTTGGGCAGATATATAAATGATTACACGTGTGCTCGGATTAGAAACTGGGTCTTGCCACAAGAGGGCATATAAGTGCTTCGTCCACTGATCTATGAAAAGGCTCTCAGAGGTTACTTTTGGATAGTGTACCTTTTGGTGAGAGATTGTTGACTGCTAGACATGCATCTATCTTACTGGAAGACATTTTACCCACTTGACAGACTTTGAGAGGGGTTGCATCATTGGACTTTGAGAAGCAGGATGGTAATTTAAACATATTGCCCGCTATCAAGGCAAATCTGACCTAGCTGAACAGTGGTTACATGAGGGCACACACACACACACACAACACAACATAGAGGCCTCGGACAGCCCAGACAGACCATTAGTAGAGAGAATTGCTTGATCTGCCAACAAGCACAAACAGTTCACACAGTTTGGTTGTCCACCATCCTGACAGAGGTGGCACTTGCCACTTAGCAAGAGAAATTTTGGTGTCATGGTGCCCATTAGGTGTCTTGTCATTGACAGCCAGACACCATTGCCTCTGTTTGCAGTGGAGTCATGAACAAGAAACCTAGACTGTTACAGACTGGATCCAAATTGTCTTAAATAACAAATCCAGGTTTTGTTTGGGATCCAACACCTGTTTCATTTAATTCCGACAACTACTTCTTGGCACATGATTTTTTGGTCAATGAGTATATGTAAGGTTAAAATAAATTATAATATCTTTTTTTTAACAGCAACCTCATTGCAGGAAGCTAGATAGATGTATTATTACAAGATTTTGAATCACAAAGTATTTTACTTGCATACTGCAATGTAGAACTTGATTACAGAGATGCTTACCTGTGGCTGAACTGCACACAGTACAATCATGCTATAATTTAAAATGGCATTCAATAATTCCCCAATCATCATAGCAAACACATTGTTATGTAGGATGATCGTGATACATGTTTACAGCCTGTAACTAGAAGTGTAGCAGTGATAAAAATAGATAGAAGTAATACTGAACAGTAATCATCCTCCCATAATTTTTTGAAGGCTTTTGTAATGTTCCTGTTATTGTGTAATTCAATTACAAAAAAACAAATCCCTAATTGACAAATTCTCCTGCAAATCCAGAAGTGTGTATCCAATGTCAAGTGGGCTAGCAATCTTTGTCAATGTGCCAATTAGAGATGGCCCGAACTATTGGCCGGCGAACTGTTCCCGGCGAACATAGCTTGTTCGCGTTCGCCACAGCGGGCGAACATATGCAATGTTCGGTCCGCCCCCTATACATCATCATTGAGCAAACTTTGACCCTGTATCTCACAGTCAGCAGACCAATAAGCAGCATACCCTCCCTCCCAGACCCTCCCATCTCCTGGACAGCATCCATTTTAGATTCATTCGGAAGCTGCAGTCTTAGTGAGAGGAGGGACAGTGTAGCTGCTGCTGATTTAATAGGGAAATCGATAGCTAGGCTAGTGTATTCAGTGTCCACTCCAGTCCTGAAAGACTCATCTGATCTCTGCTGTATGGAGAGCGTCCTGATAGCACCCCAAAAAGCCCTTTTTAGGGCTGCTACATTAGTCTGCTTTTATTTATTTTTTCTCCATATATATATTGCAATTGCCTGGCCTGCCCGTGTGTGAGGAGCTGCAGGCCCACAGACTGTAGTGTGCCCTCTGCCAGTGCTGCCCATCAATCATACTGTGTGGCACTGGACTTTGCCTTAAAATAAGGCACTTTATCTGTACACTTTAATCTAATTTCAGTTGCCTGCCTGCCAGTGTGTGTGTGTCAGGCCCACAGACTGTAGTGTGCCCTCTGCCAGTGCTGCCCATCAATCATACCATGCGGCACTGGACTTTGCCTTAAAATAAGGCACTTTATCTGTACACTTTAATCTAATTTCAGTTGCCTGCCTGCCAGTGTGTGTGTGTCAGGCCCACAGACTGTAGTGTGCTCTCTGCTAGTGCCCAACACTCATACCGGGTGGCACAGTACCTAGCACGCGTAGTACCACTTATCTAAAATCCATTCAATACATGTCCTGATAGGGGACGTAACAGGGATTAAACTGATGAGAATAGTACTACAGAAAATACCACTCATATCGGGTGTGACAGTAAATTACACGGCGCAGACGCAGTGACCGTGGATAAAAACAAAGGGGAGGGAGCCAGCGACTTTTTAACCATCTCCCCGTTTGAAAAATCAATTCAATTCACCTTTCGGGGACCCTTGGTGTTAAACGTGGCTGGGTGGAGGAAGAAACCTTCAATGAAATCACCGGGACATGGCTAGCTTGGTATCCATTCTTGTGCAAATGGGGAGTTTGCGGTTGTGCAAATGGACTGTTTGCGGTGCATTAAAAGGGGAGTTTGGTCTGTCAATGTCTGTGAAGCGGGAGTAACCGTTACGCTACCTGATCGATACAACATCATACCTGATCGTATACACACACTGGATGTTTTAAACTACGTTGTTCTAAAAAATTTAGGATTGTTAGGTGATTTATGCCTTTTATGGATTAAAACCCAACTCTGCGTCAACTATGTAATTTTCCATGGGAGTTTTGCCATGGATCCCCCTACGGCATGCCACAGTCCAGGTGTTAGTCCCCTTGAAACAACTTTTCCATCACTATTGTGGCCAGAAAGAGTCCCTGTGGGTTTTAAAATTCACCTGCCTATAGAAGTCTATGGCGGTTCGCGGAAGTTCGCGTTCGCCGTTCGCGAACGGAAAATTTTATGTTCGCGACATCACTAGTTCCAATATATAATACTTTCCTATTAAAATTGTTTATTTTGCCTTTGAGACCCTTATTATCTTTTGAACTGACCATTCTCTCATGGCAGAATAGTAGTTTCAGACTACATTCACATGGCAGTGAAAAACGGACACACTCTGTTTTTCATGGCCATTTTAAAACCATTTTTGCTTCCATTTTTTGACTGTACATTTTTAATGACTGTTTTGCGTCTTTTTTTACTGTTTGTTAAAAATATCAATTAAAATAGATACATTCAATTGACTCTTCTTTTTAAATCCCAACTAAAGTTGAGCAAACATCTGGAAGTTCAGGTTCGCCGGGTTTGGCCGAACTTCATTGCAAAGTTCGAGTTGTAAAAAGTTGGATCTAAACAGTTATTGTTGGAAGGACTAAAATGTAGGATTCATGCAAGAAAAGCCACTGATATTTACAAGTTGTAGGCTTCCATTCCTCCATACCAAGGTATTGAACGATCTTTTTTTTTTTTTTTTGTTTACTATTGGCAGTAAAAATGCTCATATATACTCCATCATCTCTTTTCTGAAAACAGGACACAAAACATCTTTCTTAGCATTGACGGAGTTCCTAGAGATTGGACCCCAGCAAGCAAACAATTATGTCATATCCAATACATACTGTATCAAGAACAAAATAAGTGATACCCTGCAGTGCCCAAATATACAGGACAAGCAAAATGGTACTGTGCAGTGTCCTATACAGTGCCTTGAAAAAGTATTCATACCGCTTGATATTTTCCAAATTTTTTTGCGTTACATCCACAAACTTAAATGTATTTTATTGGGATTTTATTTTATTCTCAGTATAGCTACAGCTGTCCTGTGAAGGCCTCAAAGGTTTGTTAATGAACATTAGTGATAAAAAAAACATCATGAAAACCAAGGAACCCACCAGGCAGGTCAATGATAAAGTTGTGGAGAAATGTAAAGCAAGCTTAGGTTATAAAAATATATCCCAAGCTCTAAACATCTCATGAGGTACTGTTCAATCCATCATCCAAAAATGGAAGGAGCATGGCACAATTTCAAACCTACTAAGACATTACCATCCACCTAAACTGACAGTCCAGGCAAGCAGAACACTAATTAGAGAAGCAGCCAAGAGGTTCATGGTCACTCTGGAGATGCTGCAGAGACCCACAGCACAGGTGGGAGAATCTGTCCACTGGACAACTATTAGTCGTGTGCTCCACAAATATGGCCTTTATGGAAGAGTCCCAAGAAGAAAGCAAATTTTAAAAGCAATCCACAAGAAGTCCTGTTTTCAGTTTGCCACAAGCCATGTAGGGGACACAGCAAACATGTGGAAGAAAGTGCTCTGGTCAGATGAGACCAAAGTTGAACTTTTTGGCCTAAATGCTAAACGCTATGTGTGGTGGGAAACTAACACTGCACATAACGCTGAATACACCATCCCCACAGTGATACATGGTGGTGGCAGCATTATGCCGTGGGCATGCTTTTCTTCAGCAGTGACAGGGAAGCTGGATAAAGTTGATTGGAAGATGGATGGAGCTAAGTACAGGGCAATCCTGGAGGAAATCCTGGTAGAGGCTGCAAAACACTGGGGCAAGAGTTCACCTTATAGCAGGACAATGACACTAAACATACAGCCAGAGCTACAATAGAATGGTTTACATCAAAGTATGTTCATGTGTATTAATAGCCTAAAGTCCAGATTAATAACTGTGGCAAGACTTAATTTCTGCCTCTAGATGTGCAAAGCTGGTAGAGGCATACCCCTAAAGACTTGCAGCTGTAATTGCAGAGAAAGGTGGTCCTACAAAGTATTGACTGAAGGGGGCTGAATACAAATGCACGCCACACTTTCCAAATTTTTATTTATTAAAAATTTTGAAACCATGCGTCATTTTCTTTTCACCTCACACATACTTGCTACTTTGTGTTGATCTATCATATAAAATCCCAATAAAATACATATAAGTTTGTGGTTGTATCGTGAAAAAAATGTGAAAAACTTCAAGGAGCATGGATACTTTTTCAAGGCACTTAATACACAGGAAAATAGAAATGTTATTGTGCACTGTAAAATAAACGTGACCAATGAATGGGTACTGTGCAATTTCATTTCATGACAGTGAGAAACAGAGAGGTGATAATATGCAGTGTAATATATGCAGAACAGAAGTGGCTTGTGGAGCACTTATAGATATACAGAGCAAAAGAAGATAGCCAACATACATCGCACACACACACATACTCATATACATGCACAGCACTTTTGACTTTATAATAGGTCCTCAAGATACTTGTCCAGAACTTTTTATTGACATAGATCCCAACCGTTCCAGATCTGGCAGGACAGTCCCGTTTCTTCACCACTATCCCGCCTCCCGGGCAGTTGCCTGCATGTCCCGCTATGCCCGTCTAATGGCTGATGGTTGTGGCTAGATCCCCTTCTGTAGATTGACCTGTCAATTTCACAGAAAGGAATATAGCACGCTTTGTGTGAGCAGGCCCATTCTCCTTCAATTAATTGACATTTTTCCCCTAGTGGTTGGATATTGAATTTGAAATGGATTTAGCCTGTTCTATATTGAAATGACTAGATCCCCTTCTGTAGATTGACCTGGCAAATCCAATGTGACATGCAGTAATGTTTTGAATACTGTCTATAGAGGACTTCTGAATATTATGGCGGTGTATGAATAAATGATAATAATGGTGTTTTTTACAGCACATACAGTTGAGTGTGACATAAGGTAGGATCTTCAGTGGGTTCCATAACTTTCATTACTATCATCATATTTTAAAGCAGATGTTTGCATGGGATGGTTAAACATCCATAAGAAGAGACTTTTGTAACTACATGATCCAGTAATGTAAGCCATTTTTAAAACATATAGGGAAGCATTTATCATGAAGGGTATATTTGAAGTCAGTTTTTCTTGAGTCTGAGTTGGAGTACTTTATACCACATTTATCAAATGTCTCATATTCTTTGATATATTTGTCTTATCCTTAAGCCTAACTCTTTTGTATAGAAAAGCTACTGCAGTTTTCCTACTCCATCTACTGGATTGAGATTGCCACCTTCAGCTTCTTGCTTTACCACACATCAGCAACCCATCTATGGATGAGCAAATTGACTTCGGATAAAACATCCGAAGTCTATTCGCATAAAACTTCGTTCTAATACTCTACGGAGCAGGAGCTCCGTACAGTATTAGAATGTATTGGCTCCAATGAGCTGAAGTTATTGCTTTGTCAAGTCTCGCGAGACTTCGCGCAATAACTTCATAAATTAATTTGTACTGTAAAAAAACATTTTCCGAACTCGTGTTCGGTTCCAAGTGATATGTTTTTTTGCGGGATGAGATGACGGTTTGATTGGTACCATTTTGGGGTGCATAAGACTTTTTGATCGCTTGGTATTACACTTTTTGTGAAGTAAGTTGACAAAAAAATTGCTTTTTTGGCACAGTTTTTTTTTTTTACGGCGTTCACCTGAAGGGGTTAGGTAATGTGATATTTTTATAGAGCAGGTCGCTACGGGCGTGGCAATACATAATATGCATTCTTTTTTATTTATTTATTTAAGTTTTACACAATAATATTTTTGAAACAAAAAAAATTCATGTTTTAGTGTCTCCATAGTCTAAGAGCCACAGTTATTTTGTTTTTTTAACAATTGTCTTAGGTAGGGTATCATTTTTGTGGGATGAGATGACGGTTTAATTGGCACTATTTTGGGATGCATATGACTTTTTGATCGCTTGCTATTACACTTCTTGTGATATAAGGTGACAAAAATTTTATTTTATTTTAATTTTTTTACGGTGTTCACATGAGGAGTTTGGTCATATGATATTTTTATAGAGCAGGTTTTTACGGACGTGGTGATACATAATATGTCTACTTTTTTTTTACATTTTACACAATAACAGCATTTTTTAAACAAAAAAAAATAATGTTTTAGTGTCTTGGCATACGCCTTTTTGATCGCTTGGTGTTTCGCTTTTAGTGATGTAAGGTGACAAAAAAATGTTTTTTTAGCACAGTTTTTTTTATGGTGTTCATTTGAGGGGTTACGTCATGTGATATTGTTATAGAGCTGGTCAATACGGACGCGGCGATACTTAAGATGTCTACTTTTCTTTTTTTCTCTATTTTTTACCCTTTTTTTACTTTATTTTGGAAAAAACTTTTAATTTTTTGGGGGAAAACTTTATTTTTTGTCCAACGCTGGGACTTCAACTTTTGGGGGTCTGATCCCCTTTACAATGCATCACAATACTTCTCTATTGTGATGCATTGGCTGTAAGTGTATTACTTGCCTGCTTGCCTATGAGATCGAGGGGGCTGGCTCTCACAAAAGTCCAAATGGATCCAGTGAGTAAAATCAATGATTCTTTATTTCTTTATTTAAAAAAAAAAAGTATAAACAGGTGATCCTCCTGCATAAAATACACTTATTTCAACCATAAAACAGGTCTTTTTCATGGATTCATAGTATAAAGTTTATACTATGAATCCATGAAAAAGACCTGTTTTATGGTTAAACCCATGTATTTTATGCAGGAGGATTACTTGTTTATACATTTTTTTAAATCAAGAAATAAAGAATCATTGATTTTACTCGCTGGATCAATTTGGACTTTTTTGCTGCATCTACATTGGGTGTGAACACAACCCAGATCCGTGCAGAGCAGGTCATAACCCCCATACCACTTGAGAACTGGACTTTGTTCTATCCACAAGGCTGGATCTCACAGGCTGTCATGGAAGGCAGCCACGATGCCTAAGGTAGCTGCTGTGATGGGGACCCGATGGCCACCCACACCTGGCAGGATCCCGCACGTGCTGTGGTCAGCGCTGACCGCAGCTGTACAAGGGTTAATGCGCCGGCATCTGTGTTTTCAGTTCTGCATCCTTAGTACTTCATCCAGTAGTTCTGCCCCCTTCCAGTAGTGCTGCTCCCTTCTTGCCCCCAATCAAGTAGTGCTGCTCCCTTAGTGCCCCAAATCCAGTAGTTCTGACCCTTTGGTGCCTCCATCCAATACTGCTGCCCTCTTAGTGCCACCAGTCCATTAGTTTTGCCCCTTTAGTTCCCCATCCAGTAGTATTGCTCCCTTAGTGCCCCATCCAGTAGTGTTGCCATCTTAGCGCCCCCAATCTAGTAGTTCTGACCCCATAGTGCTCCCATGCAATAGTGCTGCCCTCTTATTGACCCCATCCAGTAGTTCTGCCCCCTTAGTTTCCCCAATTCAGTAGTTCTTCCCCCAATACAGTAGTTCAGAGCACTTAGTGCCCCATGCAATAGTGCTGCCCTCTTAGTACCCCCATCGAGTAGTTCTGCCCCCTTAGTGCCCACAATTCATTTGATCTGCTCCCTTAGTGGCCACAATCCAGTAATAAAAAAATATATAATACTTACCTCGCAGCCTCCTTTCCCCTGTCAGCAAAGAACACCTTGCTGTCTGCAGCATCGGGCACGATGTGATGACAAATCATCACACCTGGTGAGCTGGAGAGCAGGCATGCAGATTCCCATGATGTGTGCTCTTTGTATACAGCCCAGCAGGCGCAATGTGTCACTGCATCGTGGCTGCTGTTGGAGAGCACAGGCTGCTAAATATTTGTTTATGTCTTTTTTTGTAGTGGGTAATTTTATTGAATACATTAAAAGTTATATTTTAGAGTAGGGCTTCTCTTTTACACCTCCTCCTGTAATGTACTCTGATTTCACATAATAACAGCCTGGACATGCTGTAAGTTGTAGTTTCTTTCTCTAATACCTCCTCCTATAACTTCCTCTGATATCACATAATAACCTGAACATGCTGGTAGTTGTAGTCGTCTCCTCCTCCTCCTGTAATACTCTCTGATGTCACATAATACCAGCCTGGACATACTGAGAGTTGTAGGTCCCTCCTCTTGCTCCTCCTCTCCTCCTGTAATGCCCTCTGATTTCACATAATAACAACCTGGACATGCTGGTAGTTGTAGTTTCCTCCTCTTATACCCAGAGGTGTAGCTAGGCTTTCCTGCATAAGGGCAATGATTCAGGATCATGCCCCTTGCATACGTGCCACTCCAATTTACATAAAGAGGAAAAAGTAAAGGGGCGCACGTAGCACACTGCAGCAATTTTCTTTACACTAAGCCACTCCTCTATCTCCGCCCAATGCATAACTATACTCACCCAGTCCCACTTACCTAACATAATCGATTATAGGGTACACAGCGGTACCAGTACACCTTGCAATAAATTAAAGAATCAACTGGTCCTACCTCATCCAGGGTGTTGTTGGCATGTCAGCATGATGTGCGCTGGATCTGGAACAAGGTGGCTATGATGATGGAGCAAAAAAAATAATCACATAAAGAAGGAAGGGTAACTCCCCCTGTGAAATCCCCAGCAGGGGGCACTGTGGTACCCTGGAAGACAGAGCCATCCTAATGTATAACAGGGTAATCTAGGGCATTGTTTTCTCCTTAGTGCTACCACACTGTATTAATGCCCACATTGTGACCCTTGATCTGTCCCCTCAGTACAGTAGTTATGCCCACCATTTTGCCCCTTCACAGTAGTTATGCCCACCTTTGTGCCCCTCACAGTAGTTATGCCCACCTTTGTGCTCCTCACAGTAGTTTTGCCCACCTTTGTGCTCCCTCACAGTAGTAACGAATACCCGCCTCCCTGATGATGATCTCATTAAAGCTTGGACATGTTGGGAGTTGTAGTCCTTTCCTCTAATACCTCCTCCTACAATACCCTCTGATATCACTTAATAAAAGCCTGGGCATGCTGGGAGTTGTAGTCCTTTCCTCTTATACCTCCTCCTGTAATACTCTCTGACATCACCTAATACCAGCCTGGACACACTGAGAGTTGTAGTTCTCTCCTCATACACCTCCTCCTATAGTGCCCTCTGATATCACATAATAACAGCCTGGACATGCTGGAAGTAATAGTCCTCTCTTCTTTATACCTCCTTGTAATGTCTAATAGCAATCTCTTGGAGGCAGTGGGTTAAGGCGTTACATATTGCAGTAATCTTCAATTTTGAAGCTGTTATATAGATGGCATATGAGACCTGCAGACAGGGGTGGGTGAATGTATAGAAGAGCCATGTGAATTTCCGTACCCAATTTCTGACAGAGGATTTTGGTGCGGATTTGATGCAGTTTTGCTGCAGATCTCACACTTCATTGAGAAAAGGGTGAACTCTGAGGATGCTAAGGATTTCTAAATCTGCATGGTAATCATCCGCAAAGTGTGAATGAGATCTGTTTAATCCCATACTGGTACTGGTACTTTACTTTGTCTTCTGCTATATGTGGTGGTAGCCTATAGTTTCCTTTCTGTGTGTGGTATCGTCTCCCAATGTCAAGGTGTGATGTACTCTTTTTTGTGATGTGATGTCCTACTTTTGGGAGTTATGAAAGTGGCCTTCCTACTGCGGTACAAACACACAGTAATAATGACTACTGCGTGTGTGCCTAGGCAAGGCCCTGGGAAGGCCCAGACTCCACCTGGGGCAGCCCACTCATGGGTTATCATTTTGGCAAGTGTGAGCGGTCTTGATTAGCCACGGGAGGAGGGTTGCGGGGAAGAGAGGATCTGATTCATATGCAGAAGGAGGTGGGCCAGGATATTGACGTGGTCATCATCACGCTTGGCTCTCCTGTTTCACCTCCTTCTACAATTTTACACAATCTGGTTCCTTACCATGAGCGTCTTCAATGGGGCAGCAGCCACAGATGTTGTGTTGAAAGACACTTGTTACTGACATCAGAAAAAAATCCAATCACATGTAAGTGATGCTGCAAGCAATAGGTGGAACGTTCAATGAAGTAGCAGTTGAAGTAGCAATGAAGTAGCCATTTTAATGAAGCCTGTGTGTATGATTATACTCATTCTGTCAGGACACCGAGAGCTAGTGTCTGATCTACAGTGTGATCTAGTTTCCCATATCTATTAGAGCTTAAGGGGCATAACTACTGTGTGGGGCACTAAGGAGGCATAACTACTGAATGGGGGCACTAAGAGGGCATTCTACTGTGTGGGGCACTAAAGGAGCATAACTACTGTGTGGAGCACTAAGAGGACATAACTATTATGTGGGGCACTAAAGGGGCATAACTACTGTGTGGGACACTAAGGGGACAAAACTAATGTGTATGGGCACTAAGAACATAGTTAATGTGTGGGGACACTAAAGGGGACATTCTACTGTGTAGGGGCACTATGGGGGCATAACTACTGTGTGGGTACTTAAAGGGAATTCTACTCTGTGGAGGCGCTAAGGGGGCATAACTGCTTTGTGGGGCACTAAGGGGGCATAACTACTGTGTGGGGCACTAAGGAGCAATAACTACTGTGTAGGGGAACTAAGGGACATGAATGCTGTTTGGGACACCAAGGGGGCATAACTACTATGCAGGGAAATAAGTGGGCATAACTGCTCTGTGGTGGCACTAAAGTGGCATAACTACGGTGTGGGACAGAATGGGAAGAGCTCAGCAATGAAGAGGAGAAAGACCAGTGATGACAGTGATGACTGTGATATGAGGAGGGCCAGCTTTGCATGCAGGAGAAAAAAAAAACTGAAGATGCATGAATTCAATGTAATAGCCAGGGAAATGCTGAGAGTTGTAGTTAGTCACCTCCTATGCTTCCTCCTTTATTATTTCCTCTGATATCACTGGGAATTGTAGTTTCCTCCTCATATACAGTATCTCACAAAAGTGAATACACCCCTCACATTTTTGTAAATATTTTATTATATATTTTCATGTAACAACACTGAATATATGACACTTTGATACAATGTACAGTAGTCAGTGTAGAGCTTGTATAACAGTGTAAATTTGGTGTGCCCTCAAAATAACTCAACACATAGCCATTAATGTCTAAACCCGTAGCAACAAAAGTGAGCACACCCCTACATGAAAATGGTCAAATTTCACCCAAAAGTATTGTGTGGCCACTAGAGATGGGCAAATTTAAAAAAAGAATATATCGATTTGGCCGATTCGCCGAATTTTCCCAAAAAAATTGTTTTGATCCGAATTTATTTGCTGCGAATCGCATTAAAAAACGAGAGTTCTTTACCATGAGGGGCCATGTTGAACTTCCAGTGACCAGTATGAGAGAGTGTGAGAGCGATAACACCAAGTTTGACACACCTGCAGCCCATTCACACCTGAGACCTTGTAACACTGCGAGTCACATGACACTGGGAGGGAAAATAGCTAATTGTGCACAAATGGCTATTTTCACTTATTGGTGTACTCCCTTTTGTTGCCAGCGGTTTAAGCATTAATGGCTGTGTGTTTCTGCTGTGTAGGGGATTAGCTCGGTTTCGGGGGTCACTTTCACAAGTATCTTCAAGACACACGGTATCAATGTCCAAACAGTGCATTTATTAGTGGCACATCACACAAAAGAATAATGCAATACAAAATAAACACCTGCCTGGCTGGGCTCTCACTAAGCAGAGGTATTCCCTATCTCACCTCTATAGTGCCGTTCACACCTGGAACCAGATGCTCCTTGTAGTCCTCCAGCCCCTAGGCTTCGTCCCCCAAGACCAGGTTCAGAGTCTCCCTGACTCTCCTTCACACAGTTTCCCCCTGACACACACAAGAGGGTTGATTTTTCCCTCCCTGATTAACCCAGCTAGCCTCACCTGGGGACAGAGAACTGTAATGGATTAGGGTTGTGGACTGAGAGACTCCCACTACCAACCTGACTCCCAGTCCAAAGAAATCCAGCCCAGACAACTTTAACCAAACAATCTCCAGCAAGCTATGCCTTACTGAAGTAGCACTTTTCTGGATTTCAGCTATCTCACCTAGTGAAACTGAACCACCAGGTGAGATACACACCCCTACCATACGACTACCGCACACTTTACTGTTCACATCATCACAGCTGTTATGCAAGCTGTACACGGACTACTTTACATTGTATTACATTGTCATATGTTTAGTGTTGTCCCATCAAAAGATATAATAAAATATTTACAAAAAAGTGAGGAGTGTACTCAAGTTTGAGATACTGTACCTCCTCATGTAATGTCTTCTGATATCACATAAAATTCTGGACATATTGGGAGTTGTTATTCCCTCCTCATATACCTCCTCCTCTTGTAATGCTGTCTGATATCACATAATAATAGCCTGGGGAATTATATTGTAAGGTAGCACTAATGGGGACATTTTACTGTAAAGGGGTACTAAAAAAGGCATTGTACTTTAAGGAGTCACAAAAAGGGAATTCTATTTTAATGGGGTACTAAAGGGGGCATTCTATCGTGCGGGGGCATTAAAGGGGCATTCTACTGTGCTGGGGTGCTAAGGAGGTATATCCACTGTGTGTGGCACTAAAAGGGACATTCTACTGTGTAGGGGCCCTAAGGCAGCATATCTACTATGTGGGAGCACTAAAGGGACATTTCACCTGCTGGGAGCACTAATGAGACATAAGTTAGTGGGAGCACTAAGGGGGCATTGTACTGTCTGGGAGCACTAAGGAGATATAAATAAGTGGGAGCACTAAGCGGGCATTCTACTGTGAGGGGGCATTAAGGGGTGTAAAGACATTGGATGGAGTTAGAGAAGTGGCATAGCATCAAATATGTTTGATGTGGTATGAATAGTGTGCCACCAATATTGTCCATCCTTAGGCTTTTTAAAATTTGGGAGGCATGTATTATCTGGGTCTGACAGCCAGACCACTTGGCGATCGCTGGTATGCATTAGCTCTGGCAGGGGATATCAGTGCCGGAACTACACAGCTCTGTCAACTGTGCAGTGGATGGAAATGTGTAGTTTTGGGACTGACTTCCGATGCTAAAGCTACAAGATAACAGCTGGTCGACATGTGTATGAGGTACCATCAATATCAAAATTCAAACCTCAGGAAGAGCATGACTTTAGACGGGAAGCTTTTGCATACAACTGTGTCGATCATTCAGCATTGCGGTTTTGTTGCATATTTGCTGCAATCTGTAACAAAAACACAATGTGCAATTTATCCACAGACGGAAATGTCTGCAGTGCTGCCTGAGGTGGCCCTGGACCCTCACTGGGCCAGTGGGATTTCTCCCAGTGAATGACTCGTCCGTCCCTTATCATTTGTGATTGTATTACTTGGATTTACAAATGATTAATATATGGTGTTTGTTGTTATGGAATATGGTTTATTAATGTTTATAGTCATGCTGTCAGTAATATCAATACAAAACACATCAGACTAAGTGGCACATTTCATGAATAATTCATGGTTAGGATTTCAACTTCCTAAGATTATTTTATGAAACACTAAAAATTAACATGCCTCTTTTCTTACTTGCCAGTAATTAATGGAATTTACATCTGTAATGAGACCTTGTATCAATATTATTATTGGTGTTGAGCGAAGTTATCAAAAATTCAATTTGGTTGTTTCGCCGAATTTCACAAGAAATTCGCTTTGTGATGAATTAGTTTGCCAAAAAGCACATTTCTTTATATGTAGTGGGCACAATGACGGGGAACGGTGATTGCGCTGCCCCTCATCATTTAACCCCTAAGATGCCATGTTCATCACTGATCGCGGAATCTGAGATTAACATTAAGGGCTTTCAGGGGTTAAACCGGTAAAAAAAAACCATACTCATCTTATCTATTTGATTGCGTAGAGGCCACCACAGCCATCTTGAGTGAAGATACCATGTGGCCTGCGTGATTACGTCATATGTCACTACTCGCATGATTTTGAGTGGTATCTTCAATCAAGATGTCCATAGAAATGAATGAAATCGCAGTGAGCATGTGCGACTGGCTGCTACGGTCATGTTAGGGGAGCAGCAAGTGGCCTGCAGTGGGTATGGAGCCTCCCTTCTCGTGATGGTGGGGGTCCCAGCAGTAGGACCCCCACCAATCTGATAGTTATCCCCTATCCTGTGGATAGGGGATAACGTGTACCTACCGGAATACCACTTTAAGTTTGTGGGTGCAACGTGAAAATATGTGGAAAATTTCAAGGGGTATGAATACTTTTTCAAGGGACTACACATCACAAAAGAGCTGTTGTCTTCATTAGAAAATCCATTTAGATATTTTTTTGTTTTGCCAGCAGGGAATTGCAAAACCTCATAGACAAGCAAGAGTTATTTTAGGTGCACTGTTCATGCAGAATACCAATTTTTCTTCCATTAGAGAGACAGCGTACGAAATAATGTAATTTTGATGTACTGTTTTTCTAACGTACCATGTTTTTCTTTCACAGACACAGAGCACACACTGCCAGCTAAATAGTGTTATTTCAGAGCTCTGCATCTGCAGTACTTCACATTCAGAGCTCTGAAATAACACCAACCGACACGCACAAAGTAAATGTGAGAGTACACATTTATAAAATGACACAAGTATATTGCTCTGCCACATAAAAAATATTTTAACTTTGGACCTACAGCGTTTCATCTTTCTCTCTGGGACATGGATAAAGTGTACTATTTTTTTCCATTTGTGACAAGGACTAAATAAATAATTAGTCTAATTTTGATACTCTGTACTCTGTGTTTTTGCCGATTCTGCAAGAATAATGAATTAATGAATTTATTATATAGTTGCAGCATGACATCCAAAAAGTCTGGAGGCATCCAACTTCCAAGAGTGGAGAGGTATTACTTTTACACAGAAAATAAATTTTCACTCTCACTATCTTCAATATTTCTGCTTGCAACGCTTGAATAGAAATATTGCTTGCTTACATTCCTAAGCTTAAAACCCACTTGGATGTCCAAATGACACAGGTACATGGTCCATTAATAGTATGAGAATATTGCCTTGTAATAAGCTTTGCTGGTTTGTCATTTTTTCATTTTAATTTGGAACACGGGAACAATTCACTTTTCCTCAGTATTTTTATCAATTATATTTTAATATTTAGGCCATGTTTGCAAAGAGCAATTTTGGTACGACTTTGTGTGTTTTTGGAAACCAAAATGTGGACTTGATCTAGAGAATGTGTTTCTGTTATATTCCTCCTATGGGGATCCAATTCTAGTTTTAGCTAGAAAGACATGAAAATATTGCCCACAATTGAAATCCTTACCTCAGAAGCTTCGATTTAAATGAATTTGGAACAAACGATTTTTACTGTCAAACTACTGTATATACACACCTTCAATTTTTGCATCATCAAGACAGAAGAGTTATGGAAAAAGAGTATACTACTTTATCTGATGGTCTTTTGCTTGAATGCATTATTTGCTTTATGTCAGGCAACAAAATCTGTTTTGTCTGAACAGTTCAACTTTAGACTCATCTTTTCTTAGAACAGTATTCCAAACTGTTTGGTGAACACATTCAGGCCTCAAAGTATGAGGCAGTACAAAAGGTTCTCCTGCCCCACATGATTGTACCAGGCAGTGGTTGTGAACCCATTGTACCAACAAATCAATTTGACTTTTTTTCTAACTCCTGACACTCCCTTGGTTTTCACCCTTTAACGCTTCTACAGGGATCTGGTCTTCACTCCAGGAGAACCACCAGGCTGCTACCTCTTGGAATACTCAAACAAAACAATAGCTGATCTCAGGGAGACCAGCTACAGAAAACACCGCGGAGCCTCATTTAAGAGTCTCAACACAGCAATCCAAAGTGCAAAGCTCCCTGGGAAACAGTAATATGCAAAATAAATGTGGAGCCCCAGTATTGGGTCTACAAGACAGTGAAAGCCATATATCCCTTAAAGGGGTATTCCCATCTTGCTAATTCAGCCTCACCTGCAGCCAGCTCTGCTGTTCACTTCCTTGTTTTCTGCTACTAAGGCTGGGCGGGCTTGTAATTGTGAATGCGCACGGCGCCGGACGGCCACGCGTGCGCTGATCTATATTCTTTTGTGCAGTGTTTACTATAGAGCTCTATTTTAGACGCGGCTCAAAGGAATATAGATCAGCGCATGCATGGCCGTCCGGGGCCGTGCGCATTCACAATTACAATAAGAGACCGGACACTGCATCGCAGAAGTTCTTGTGCGCAAGCGCGGCCCATGGATGTGGCAGGCGAGAGGTGGCCGTTTCCATGGGATATCAACATAAACATTTAATTTTCGGGAGAACAGTACGAATTTTTTAATGAAATATATTTATGAAAATGTTCAATAGCGGATATATATTTAAATACACTATGATCACTAAGATGGGAATACCCCTTTAAAGGAAGGAAAACCGAGCAAAGGGGTATCCCCATTACAGAGATCACCAAATCCACCATATTAAGTGGCCCCTATGTCAAGATTCCACTCTTTTACAAGCTTTAAGGATGTGACGGGGATGACCTAAGCCAGTTATTCATCCACAGACAGCTGTTTCGGGGTGTTGCCCCTCATTAGTGTGGAGTAGGATTCTGGTTAACCGGGAGCAATGCCTTGGAGACTACTCATTTTCCTTCCTTTGAGGGATATCTGTCTTTCACTGTGTTGTAGACCCAATACTGGGGCTCCACATTTACCTCTTGGAATAGTCTTAGAGTAGTTGGTGGCTTACCCATGGAGTAGTGAAGGTCTGAGCAATATTCAGAGTCGTAGCAGGCAGCGGACCAACAAATCAGAGAAACAAGTCTGAGGTCTGGGCAGGTGGCAATGAGCAATATGAGAAACCGACGAAAGGTCAGGGCACGTAGTAAAGTTGGTTGTCAGGCAGGAGTTTGGTACACAGGTAGTCATACAGAGTATCACATCATCATTGCTACTGTATACTAGGTACCTAAAAGCTCAATCACTGGGGAAGGTGCATTAAATACCCCGGGACTACCAGCCATAAGCTAGGGAAGACTTTGGGAGTGCTGGCCCTTTAAATTGCCAAGAGCTAGCATGTGCATGCCCTAAAAAATAGGCATGGTAGATTTCCTACGGAAACACAGGCCAAGACCTCCGTGGCAGGGGTGGGGGGCAAGTGGACCTGAACAGCCGGGAGAGCATAATGATCAGCAGGGTGAATAGCACGGCACCTAAGCCTGCAAGGATAAGGAGGAAAGCGGCATGCACGTATACCAGTGCAACAGTGATGAGATGAATACTAATTAAGAGCCAAATGTGTGTTTGGGTAGGCTAACAAGGCTCTGTTCCTTTCCTGAGCATGACAGTCCATTTCTTTTAATGTAGAAGAAGAAAGGGGTTGTTCACCTCTGACCAGTTATTAGACAGACCCCCCAGCATGGCCAGACCTGCAGAAGGAACCATACTTACCTCATCCCTACTGGTGGGTTCTGGGTCCCTCGCTCCTCTCATGTCATTACAGCTCTCAGTTGTCAACATCTGATTTGATGTGGGTCATGTGGCCACTGCAGCCTATGACTGGCTACTGTGGTGACATATCTTTCATGTGAGAAATTTAGGGCAGCTGGAAATTCCAGAATCGCTGCTTCCCATTTTAAAACTGATGGGAGGAACTTATGAACCTTCAGGCCTCTTTCACACGGGCATCACGTTTGATGCCCGGATAGGATGCGGGTGCGTTGCGGGAATATGCGCGATTTTTCGGCGCGTGTGCAAACTTTTGTAATGCGTTTTGCACGCGTGTGGGAAAAATTGGCATATTTGGTACCCAGACCCGAAGCCGGACTTCATCACTAAAGTCCGGTTTCGGGTTGAGTATTCTGGAGAATTTATTATTTTCCCTTATAACATGGTTATAAGGGAAAATAATAGCATTCTTACTAAAGAATGCTTTGTAGAATGAGGATTAAGGGGTTAAAAATAAAAAACTTAACTTACCTTAGCCACTTGATCGCGTAGTTGGTGATCTCTCTTCTCTCTTCAAGCATTAGCTGTAGTGTAAAGGACCTGTGTTGACGTCACATCACATGGTCCATGTGATTGGGCTCTGATGAGGCGCAGGGCTCTTTATACAGTGGTTGCATTTTCTGTCAGTTTATGCATCTAAACGGAAATCTGTGGCAGCTCAGAGATGCCGTAGATTACTGCCTTCATTTCTGCCAGAAAGCTAAAGTAAGGCCTGATTCACACGTCCGTAGTGTGTTTTGCGGAAACACGGATCCGCAAAACACGGACGGCTGCAATGTGCATTCCGCATTTTGTGGACCGCACATTGCTGGCACTATATAGAGAATGCCTTTTCTTGTTCGCAATTGCGGACAAGAATAGGACATGTTCTATTTTTTTGCGGAAATGAAAGCGCGGATGCGGAAACACGGATGCGGAAATGCTGATGCAGACATCACATAATGTGCTGTCCACATCCATTCCTGCCCCTTTGAAATGAATGGGTCTGCAACCCTTCCGCAAAATTGCGGATGGGATGCGGATCCATTTTGCGGACGTGTGAATTATGCCTAATTGAAGCAAAATGTTCCTGGTGCCCTGGCTCCACCCCTCCCCACTCTCCTTTTTGAAAAATGGCGAGGTGGTATGGAAACACCACCTCCGGCAACATTTTGTTACAGTGGGGTTTAAAAAGTCGCAAACATGATAAATTCCCCTTTTGGGTTTCTATGCCACTCTCGCAACTTTATTGAACAGTGGTAGAGCTTATCAAATGGGGCATGCATGGCCTCCCATTGCCCAACAAATCTATTAACATTTACATCAGAATACAGCATAAATTATAGCTCAAATCTGTGCCAGCTCACAGAGAGAGCCAGAGATACAGTTACTTTATTATGAGGTCTGTACCTCTTTATAAAACACACTCCAGAAATCACTTTTCCAGTATTTCCTGGCTGATTTAGTGCAGCAACTTATTTTTCTCACTGTGGTTCCCTGGCACCTTTTGTACTATAGATTAATTTTTCATGTGACTACAAACATGACCAAATATCTATATCAGTCGATGCTGGACATTTACTAATAAAGATACTCTGGAATTCTCTCACAATTTGCACCAAAACTGGCTACATGCTTTGCTTTAAGGGTGTCAATTACTAACAGAAATTCACCTATTTTTGGTGTATTTCTGGTCCAAATTGCAGCGCAAAGGTTATTTCCACAGCAATCTGCGACTTTTCCCCACTCATTTCAGGTCTAAAAAAGGGGGACGTGGGCGTGGAGGAGGACAGGCCTGCAGGCCCGTCTCATTTTATCATTTTCTACACTTCTTTTAAGTGTAGAAAATGGTCTAAATTTAAGCCAGCAAGAATCTGGTGTAGATTTACACCAGCGGTAGATGCGCCAAAGTTACATAGAGGCTGGCACCTTTTCATAACTTCGGCGGATCTACCACCAGTACACTGGAATATTAAGACCCGTGTCTAAAACGCTGGTCTTAACAAAAAGTGTTTTAGACACTTTTTGTGTAGCGTCTGACAAGGGGTTGAGGCTTAGCAAAATGAAAGCATGTGGCATTGCACCCAAAAAAATGTCGCTACATTTTTGGAGTAAACCAAGGAATCAAAATAGATGGTAAACTTAGCCTAAGGATGTGCCAGATTTATTAGACAGTATCAACCAGTGTGGTAAATCTTGCGCAGTTTAAGACAGTCTGTCTACATTGGCACACTTACTTTTCGACAGTATTAGTAAATGTGGGCAATTATCCTTTTTTTGAGTCATTTTCAAGGATATAGTAAAAGGATCAAATTTGGAACCTAGAAAATATTCCATATTTGACAATGGTTGGTGGAGAAAGTCTGATTATCAGAAGTTCTGTTAGAAGCATTGGTTGAATACTGATCTCTACTAGCTTAATATACTCTAAGGCCTCATGCACATGGCCGTTGTTCGGGTCCGCGTCCGAGCCGCATATTTCGCGGCTCTACCGCGGACCCATTCACTTCAATGGGGCCGCAAAAGATGCGGACATCACTCCGTGTGATGTCCGCATCCGTTGCTCCGTTCCGTGCCCCCGCAAAAAAAATATAGCATTTCCTATTCTTGTCCGTTTTGCGGACAAGAATAGGCATTTCTGTAATGGGCCGTGTTCCGTTCCGCAAATTGCAGAACGGAACGCGGAGCAGCTTCCGTGTTTTGCGGATCCGCGGTTTGCGGACCGCAAAACACCAACGGTCGTGTGCATGTAGCCTTATGTAAATTAAAAAATATGTTCAAATCTCACCTGCAATAAGCACTATTGTCTCTTTAGATGTGAACTTTGCGAAATTGTGTATTATTTGTTTGATCAGGGAGGCATAATAAAATATTGTCACATGTAATTTCTATTTGCACTTATGTCATTTCTATTTGCACTTGTCAAAAAAAAATTAAAAATAGACAACACAATAGCTAAATTTGTCAGAAAAAAATAATTCTTCCTTTAGAGGAAGTAAAATCATGGGGGATCTCGTTTTTTAGTAGGCAATTTAGTTGAGCATAACTGAAAAATAAAAAGAAAAATTACACCATTTATAGGCAAAGCGAGAGAACAGCATGGAATGACAATTACATGCAAAGCTTTCAGCTCTTAGGATTTTCTGCTGATTGAAAAGTATCTGCCACCTTGCTAGGAAAAACTATGATTTGAAGACTGGGTTATAACAATTTGTTAAGAAAATTATGTAAACGTGTAATAATTACACATCTAGGAATTGAGTTAGAAATCGTCAAATAGTTATTACATATACAGAGAAATGTCAATGAGGCATGTCTATTAGAAACTGTGTATTTACAGATGTGCAGAGCATATTTATTAGTATTAGGCCTAATTCACACGTCTGTATTTTTTTCCGCATTATTTCCGCAAAAATGCGGAAATAATGCGGAAGATATGCGGACCCATTCATTTGAATGGGTCCGCAAAAGATGCAGAGAGCATTCCGTATGCTCTCCGCATTCGCAAATCCTTTCATTTCCGCAATGCGGAAGAGTAAAAAAAATAGAGCATGTCCTACTTTTGTCTGCAAATTGCGGACCGTAGCCCCATTGAAGTGAATGGATACGCATAAATCCGGATGACATGCGGAAAGGTTACAAAAGTCATCCGCATGTCATCCGTATTTGCGGATCCATAATTACGGATCCACAGGAAATGAAAAGTTTTACCCTGGAAACATCTTTTTTCTTGTTCTTCCAGATTTTTGTGGAAAAACGGAAACACAGAAGGTATACGGAGACACTAAAAAACAAAAACGGAAGAATTTTGCGGTAACACGGATCCGCAAAAAAAATGGACCATGATTGTGGAAAGAAAAATTACTGACGTGTAAATAGGGCCTCATGCATTGTATATTATATACTACTTTAGGGTCCATTCACACGTCCGTGTGTGTTTTGCGGATCCGCAAAACACAGACATCGGCGATGTGCGTTCCGCAATTTGCGGACCGCACATCACCGACACTCACATAGAAAATGCCTTTTCTTGTCCGCAATTGCGGACAAGAATAGGACATGTTCTATTTTTTTCGGGAACGCGATTGCAGACCCGGAAGTGCGGATCCGCAATTGCGGACCCGGCCGGGACATCGTCTGACCCCATTGAAATTAATGGGTCCGCAATTCCGTTATGCAAATGCTGAACAGAATTGCGGACGTGTGAATGGACCCTAATAAGGATAAATAATTTCAGATTATAAAGACTGACCTGCAGTATTGCATTTTCTAACTATATAGTAATAGTATACGTGTACATTGACATTTCAGTTCAAATTCATTAAAGGAAAATAAAACAATAAAAAAAAAAAATACTAAATTTTGTTCCTCATGTATACTGAGTTTCTACTATCATATACTGTATAACATACTGTGGAAATAATGTAAAGGCCGATTTAAGTTTTTTGGATATTAAACTGATTCATTGTCTCAACTAGCGGCTGTCAGAAGGCTATTATTTATGAATTAGTCAAAGTAAAAAACTAAAGTAACTACTAAATAAGCTAATACCATATACTGTGTGTGTGTGTGTGTGTATGTATATATATTTTATTGGAGGACTCATGACCTGCCACTGAGACCAAGCTTTCTAACACTGGGCAACACATTTTGCTGCAGAATGCCTTGATAGTCTTGAGATTAAATTGCACTCTGCACAGATTTAAGATACCCGGTGCCAGATGCAGCAAAGCAGGTACAAAACATAACCAAGCCTCCTCTTTATTTCACAGTAGGTACAATATTCTTTTCTTTGTATGCTTCATTTTTACATCTGTGAACATACTGTATAACTGATGTGACTCCAGTATCCACCGGACAGTCTTCAGTTTTGTCTCATCTGTCCAAGGAACTTTCTGCCAGAATCTTTATAGCTTGTCAATGTGCATTTTGGCAAATTCAATTTTTTATGATTTGCTTTTAAGAGTGGTTTCCTCCTCGGTCGCATTCCATTAAGACCCACTTTGCCTAACACAGTGACGGATGGTGCGATCTGACACTGATGTAACTTGCGTTTATTCGAAAGGACCGCGCTGCTCCAGAGTAAACAGGAATCTCCTCCCTTCCAAATCACACAGACGTCCTTTGGATATGGGAAAGCGTGCGGGTCACTTAGATTCACCTTTATATTATAAACCTTTGTGGGAAATCAAAGTTGCCACAATAGTAAAGCACAATCACAATAGTTGAACCGCACAGGTTTTATTGTACTTACAGGATAAAAACCAATTTCAGGCAGTGTACATAAATCAGTCACCCGGCCCGGGTTTCGCTTCAGAAAGCTTCGTCAGGGGTATCTCCTCTGCCCACTTAAAGGCGGTCTTTATAAACCCACAGGTGGGAGTTTACCACACCTCCATACAATCATCATAGCCTCTGCGGCTTAGTACAAAAAATAAAAACCCTTATAGGGTATATAAAATAACAAATTCACATCACATCAAAAACCTTTAGTATCATATACAATCATATGAAAACTCATTTGAATCACCACATTAGATATTTCATATGGAATCCACCTCCCTACAGATCGCATAACTTACTTATATCCGGAAAAAAATTCCACCCTCCCCATATAATCATGTCCCAATCAAAAGGCAGTTACACCTCCATTCATAAATCACAAAACTGCTCCACTCAATAGTAGAGTATAAGTCAGCGGATCGCCTCCCTTCATTCATATTCGCGCGTCATGAATCACATGATCTACTTCCACCTATGGTGATCTACTCCACTCGATAGTAGAGAGTGAATCTGCAGACCGCCTCCCTTCATTCATATTTAGCGCATCATGAACCACATAGTCTACTTCCACCAATGATAAACTACACATCCTTAAGCCACCCCCCTTTTTCTCTTTCATATTCACTTCGATGCGTCAAACCTTCATTCATGTTTAGTACGTCATGGACCACGTGTTCTACTTCCACCAATGATACAATACACATCCTTAGACCACCCCCTTTTTTCTTCTGAACATCTAGATGCGTAATAGCTCACATGATCAACTTCAGCCATACACGGTCCCTCCAGCTTCACCACTAGAAACTCCCCAAATGGCTCAAGTTGAGGCAGCGATGGAATCTCTCAGGTAAGACAGGGTTTTAGATGAAACTCCACATTCATCCCTTTTGGTTGTAGTGAATCTATCTTATAGATCCACTCCACCTTCCTCCTATTAATCCGCTCAGTGAAATTCCCTCCGCGCCAGTGGTCTAACCAGCTCTATGCCCGCAAAGAGCAGGCCGCTAGGATTTTTTTCTGTTTGGTTTTAAAGTGCATAGAAACACTATATGTCTCAAGTCCCTTCCTGATGTTCCTTATATGTTCTTGGATCCTTACTTTTAATTTCCTCATGGTTCAGCCCACATACTGGAGGCCACAAGGGCACTGCAGCATAAAGACCACCCCTACATATACCCTATAAGGGTTTTTATTTTTTGTACTAAGCCGCAGAGGCTATGATGATTGTATGGAGGTGTGGTAAGCTCCCACCTGTGGGTTAATAAAGACCGCCTTTAAGTGGGCAGAGGAGATACCCCTGACAAAGCTTTCTGAAGCGAAACCCGGGTTGGGTGACTGATTTATGTACACTGCCTGAAATTGGTTTTTATCCTGTAAGTACAATAAAACCTGTGCGGTTCAACTATTGTGATTGTGCTTCACTATTGTGGCAACTTTGATTTCCCACAAAGGTTCATAATATAAAGGTGAATCCAAGTGACCTGCATGCTTTCCCATATCCAAAGGACTTCTGTGTGATTTGGAAGGGAGGAGATTCCTGTTTACTCTGGAGCAGTGCGGTCCATTCGAATAAATGCATCTGTATATGTGAACAATACCCACTTCACAATTGGAACTCGCGACGCACCAAAAAGGCAACGTACTAATGGCTGTTATTTCATTTTCATTTTTACTGATGTAACTTGACCTTGGAGTTCACCACTAATATCTTTGGAAGTTATTCTAGGCTCTTTGGTTACCATTCGTATTATCCGTCTCTTCAATTTGTCATCAATTATCCTCTTGTGGCCACGTCCAGGGAGGTTGTCTACAGTCACATAGACATTAAACTTCAGAATAATTTGTGCAACTGTAGTAACAGGAACATCAAGTTGTTTGGAGATGGTCTAGTAGTGTTTACCGCTAAGATTTTTATCTATAACTTTCTTTCTGATTATAAGTTTGAAGACACCTGTGATGCTAATTACAGGACACACCTTAGATTAACATGTGCCCGTGGTCAAATTATTTTCAAAGTTTTCTAGGAGTACCATGATTTTTGTCCAGGCCCGTTTCATTTATTTGTTTTTTTTAATTATCCTGTTCAACCATAATTCAAAATCAATTTCCGATTTTCATTAGCTGATTTTCAGTAAATTTTTATTCATTATTACTTTCGTCAGTTTCAAGTTATTTCATTGACCATTATGGGTTTTTGCTTCTTTAATGGAAGGGTACCAACAATGTTGTCCTTCTGTGTATATTTCTTAGTTTATTGTCCGGAAGAATGCTGAAGTCACAATGATGTCAACTCCTGGTTTAGAAGGAGTTAATGTATGTTGTGGCAGTCCAAACACATGTTTTTTTGATACCTTCTGTTACAGGTCAATTGATACCTTCTGTTATAGTATTACAGGTCAATGGTAGCGTCAGGTCTAACTTATATCCATGGACTTAACTGTGCAGTGCCAGAAGATTTAAGTAGTGGCCCCATGACACCAAAGGGAGGCTGGCAGCAGCAGTGGCAGTAACAGTGACAATAGTGGCCCCATGACAAAGTGGGGATGGGGGGCAGCAGCACTGACAATGACAATATTGGCCCCATGACATAGTAGGGAGGTGGAGCAGCAGCATTAGCTGCTAAAAAACTAAAAAGAACTAAAAAAAAAAACAAAAAAAAACAAAACAAGCCTGTACTTTGAGAATCCATACGACGGTCAGTATTTGATCAGTAATTGTAAGCTAAAACTAGGAGTGGGTCCAAAACAGAGATAAAATGTATTCAAAATATTTTTGTATCTTCTGTGTTTTGGACTCATTCCTACTTTTGGTTTACAAATTCTGATGCAAAATACTGACCATTTTAAAGAGGCATTTTGCTCAATTTGAATCCGTTTTGGGCATTTACGTCTGAAATGTGTTTTTTTTTATAAGGAAAAAAGTCCTGCATGCTGGACTTTAATGGTCTCTTTCACATGGTCAGTATTTGGACAGTATTTTCTTTCAGTATTTGACCAGTATTTGTAAGCCAAAAATAGAAGTGAATGGAAGTATTTGCATCTCATCTGTGTCTTTAACCCACTCCTGCTTTTGGCTTACAAATGCTGATCAAATGCTGGCCAAATACTGACTTTGTGAAAGAGGCCTTACGGATGCTCAAAATAAGGAGTCTTTTTTGGTGATGGTGATGTCAACACTGACTATAATAGTGTCTCCATAGAAGAGTAAAGGTGGGGGACAACAGCAGGGACAGTAACAGGAGCAATAGTGAACCCATAAGAGAGTGGGGATGGGGTCTAACAGCAGTGGCAGTAAAAGGGACAATAGTGGCCCCATGACATAGTAGGGAGGGGGAGGCAGCAGCAGTGGCAGATCACAGTAGTAGCAGAACCCAAGAACATCAGTGTGATAGCAAGGCCCAGTGGCGTGCATATCCTTTAAAAAATTTAACATGTACATATCAGTAAGCCAAGAAGCCCCATTGTAGGAATGGCAGTAGAGATAGCAGGCAGGTGGCAGCATTATAAGGGTGAAAGCAGCACATGGCCAGAAGTATCGGCCCATTTTGCAGGATATTCTGGTTTGACAGCACACTAAAGTAGGATCATTAGTGGCAGAATGATTTATTCTGTTGCATCTGGCGCCGGCATCTGGAAATCTGGGTTGATTCACGGCTGATTCATCTTTATGAAGGTTAGTCACATTTTCCGTGGAAACACAAGTTCCCTTAGGGGTAACTATGCCCCCTGCTGCACTGAACACCCACTTAGATGTCACATTATTGGCTGGGCAAACTTGTCCAAACAAATGTACCTATTTTTGACCGTTAGCGAGGGTCTAACAATGTGGATAGACAGTAGTTATCCCTCCGCCACATTTTGACAATGTGGCTGTTGCTACACAAACATGACACCATGCATCTTGCCAAGGGACTTGGAGGGCCTCTCTGTCTCCATCTCCATTGCATACTGCCGTGGTCTGTCGGGGTCATCTGCGTCGTCTTCCTCGTCGCCCTCCAGCTCCTTATACTCCTCCTGCTCCTCTCCTGTTGCTTTGTTAAATAAAACACCTACTTGTGTATAAAATTCTTGGGCGTTACACAGGGAGTAGACCTGTCCACCTGCAGCATTAAGAAATCGCTGACTGCCTTCCTCTGCGCGTACAGGCCGTCTAACATATGTTCCCTGCAGGTCCTGGGTCCGATCCGTTCAGTGCACTCTACTCTATAAGGTACTTATATTTATGGTTGCCGCACTATATATTAGGTGTAACTTTGCATGTCCTTTGTTTGCCTTGGTGGTGAAGAGGTGTGATTCTTTGCATCCTATTAAGTTGATGAGTATTTTGTGTATTCAGGGGGGAGGTTCCATATGTTCCCTCTTGTGAGGGAGTATTGAGTTACTGCCTAGTAGGATTGGACATACCTATGTACCTATTGGGAAGCTGTCTGTCACAGCGCTAGCCCAAATTGCTGCTATACACTTCATTTATTTATTATATGTGTCGTTTATAATTTCGTTATTTATTTAATAAAAAATATGGCTATTGTATATGTGTGCAGTTAGAATTTTTTCGGTGAAACGATATATGTGCCACACATTGTTATTCATCTAGCTGATGATTATATAGGTGTACTGTCTAACATATGTAGCATGAAGTTCTAATGGGTGATGTTGGCGAAGAGTATTATGCCATTGCAGCTCAAGAAGGACGTGTTTTGTATGGTATGAGTGGCGAAAGTGCATGCACAGTTTCCTGGACATTTTCATCAGCTCTTTCAGTTCAGTGGAAGACTTGAGGAATCAGTTGACAATGAGACTGAAGACGTGCGCCATGCAAAGCACATGGGTCAGCCCTCCCTGACGCAGCGCAGTCAAAATGTTCTTCCTTTTATCAGTAACCATGGTTTCTATCTCCAGTAGGCAAGGAGACAGCCAGTGTTCGATTTATTCATTGATGAAGCCAAGCAGTTCCTCCCTAGTGTGGTTCTGTTCACCTAGGCTGACCAAGTGTAGAACCATGTAACAATGCCTAGCTTTGCATACATGATATGCTGGAGGAATACTGTGAACTGTGCCTAGAGAGGAGGGTAAGGACAAGGTGGAGGATGAGGAGGCAGAGGAGGACATTGCCATAGAAATCTCAGCATTACAACGCGGAGGCGGCATTGCTATTACCTGGCCAACTTAATGATGTGCCTGGGATGGAAAGACATTTACTCAGTGAGCTGGAGTGAACTCTACCAGTCACCAAGGACTGGCCCACTTTCTGCTCAACATACGTGTGCAGGGCTGGCACAGCTTTTTTTGAAAATTAATGTCTGATTGGGACTCTCCACCTTGGGCTGGCACAAGCCATCAGTTCTCTGAAATGTGCAGAGTCAACTTCATGGAAAGGGAGGGACTGTAGTGCCAGCAACTTGGCAAAGTGCACTTTTAGCTTCTGCACCGTTGGAGGAGTGTATGCATACTGATGTCTTTTTGCAGTCACCTCAATGTTCAATTACTGTCGAAACAAGTGACTAGGAGGAGGAGGAGCATCAGGAGAAATAGATAACATTGAAGTAGATGGGAAGGAACGTCAGCTTCCTTCTGCTGATGTTGATCCCTGACTGCTGGAAAGGGGGTGTGGACTGGTGGGAGATGCAGGCTGTGACATTAAATGAGTGGCATGGGTTTCCTATGCCTTTATGGTGACGCTCCATGTATTGACACAGGGCCTTTCGGCCAACTTTAGCACCCTGGCTGTGCCTCACCTTCTGCCCACATATCCTGCATACTGCCATGCTAATGTCCCCCAGCGACTTGGTGAAAAATTCCCACACTGCCAAGTATGCCATTTTCCCTACACCACTGCATGATGCCTGCCACTGCTTGCTTTTATGAACCTGTGCACTGCTAGTGTGTTCTTCACAGGTAGTCTCCCAAGTAGCAGACAGTGTACCCCTCCTGTATTTGGCTGCAGATCTCTCACTGCTTCTAACCTGCTATTTCATGGGCACTCATCCACCCTGCTGTCTTATGAACACGCTGCCACCTTTGCCCCTTATGATGATTATGCCGCCTCTTCCAATAGCTTACAACTGCGATCGGCTACATCATCATCTACATCTGTTTGGTCATCACTTGTCACCGTCACCTGTCTCTTGCGCACCAACCTGACCTCTCGCAAAATGTACTCCCACCCAACTGTCATCATCGTTAGTTGCATGCCTAGAGGAGTCCACGGCTCGGTAGTTGCATGCCAAGAGGAGTCCACAGTGGACCTCTCTTCCAGTCTGTGCTGGCCTGTAACTGCTGAAAGTCACAAGGCTCACCCTCGCTGAAAAGCGGGCAGGTTCAGGACAGGTGAGGCCACATAAGCCGCTCCCTGGATAAGCGTTGTTTCAGTGGAACCCATCAATTCCTGGCTTTGTGTTTCTGTTTTCACTTTAGATGATGTTGAAAAGCATGTCAACCATTCCAATAAAGCTGGATTGTTGAGTGCTAGATGACAGTGGCAGCTCTGGCTTTTTGTTACGGCTCTGCTACCACCAACTCATCTTCTGCTGCTATATGTGCCGGCTACAGCAACATTTTTGCCATTTTTGACAGGCAACTGTCTGTTGGCCATAGTGTACAGAAACTGTATTAGTAATGCAACAGATTAACTAAGAATGTAGTAGCAGTTCAACAAGATGCATGCGGCGATATTTTAGATTGCCCTTTTAATACTGAGTGTGAGAAAGGGACCACCTTTCTCATAGCTCTTATTATCTGTGTATGGTTTCATGTCGATGTCGTGTGATTTTGTATATTTTTATCTCTTTCTTTAATATTGTCAGTACGATGCCATGCAGTCTGGACCTGCATAGGAGAATACGCAAACATCTTTTGGCAGTATTCAAATTAGCATCCTCCTGATAATAAAATGGTGGTAACAAGGTTTCCTGGTATGAGTACCTCTGTCCGCCTGTATCATCAATAAATCGGTTATGGCCTTTCTCTGTTTGTACAGTCGGTCCAACATATGGAGGGTAGAATTCCAATGGGTGGGACCGTTGCATATCAGCATATGTTAGGGGACTCCGTTCTGCCGCTGCAGCTCAAGGAGGGTGTGCTTGGCGGTGTACAAGTGTCTGAAGTGCATGCAAAGTTTCCATTTTTAGGATTTCTTGCAGACTTCAGGAAACCCTTGACAACCAGATTGAACACATGTGCCATGCCGGGCACATGGCTCAGCCCTCCTTGATGCAGCGCCGACACTATTTTCCTCCCGTTGTCGGTCATCATGTTTCCGATCTTGAGTTGTTGCGGAGAAAGCCAGGATTAGATTTGTTGATAAAGGAAGCGGAGCATTTAACTAGGTGCAGAACAGCGTGACCGTGCCATGCCTTGCACATGTGGTATGCTGGTGGGGCACTGTGAATTGTCCCTGCAGTGGAGGATGAGGACAAGGTGGAGGATAAGGAGGCATAGGCGGACATTGTCACAGTACCAACGGCGCGAGAGCGTGGATGTGGAAGTGGCGTCACCTGGCCAAGTTGCTGGTTTGGCTGGGCAGGAACGACATTTACCCAATTGGCCGTAAAGGACATATATTGTCCTTGACCACAGTTACAGCTCCACACGTCGGTGCTACCTTGCACTTTGGCAGACACCGACAGGCTCAAGGACTAGCCCACCTGTTGTTCAACATATGTGTGCAGGGCTGGTACTGCCTTTTTGGCAAAAAAATGACAGCTTGGGACTCTCCACCTTGGCTCGGCACAAGCCATCAGTTCTCTGAAAGGTGCAGAGTGCACCACTTGAAAAGAGAGGGACTGCATTACCAGCAACTTGGCCAGGAGTATGTTCAGCTTCTGCGCCGTTGGATGAGAGCACGCATACTGTTGTCTCTTGGCAATCGCTTTGATGATCGATTGCTTACGGAATGACTAACTAGGAGGAGGAGGAGCAGGAGCATCAGGACCAGCAGACGATGGAAAAGACAGCTCCCTTTGGCTGAGGTCGTGGAGCCTTGACTACCTGAAATCAAGTGTTGCGTGCCACTGGATGATGCAGCGGTTGCTGCGGCAGGCTGGACCACCACATTGGAGCCACGGTTCTCCCAGGCCACTTTATGGTGATGCTGCATATGTTGACGCAGGGCCATGGTGCCAACATTGGCACCCTGGCCACCCTTCACCTTCTGCCTACAGATTTTACATATGGCCATGTTCACCTTTTCCGGCGGCTTAAAAAAAAACTGCCACACCGCTGAGTAGGTGATTTTACGCCCAACACTTCGCACTGACTGACTGCTACCTCCACTGCCTCCATGAACCCCTGCACCACTCGCAACACCAGCTCCCATGCCACTCTCCTGGTCACTACTTGCCCACCTACCGGAGGAAGCAGAGGATGTCTCCTCCAGATCTTGGCTGGGCAGTAGCTGCTGACTGTCCTCTAGTAGCTTTTCCTTGCTGAATAGTGGAGCTGAGCCCACAGCAGATATTACTTCTCTGGCTTAGGAAACAGAAAAGGACAGAGGCAAGTTGAGGACAGGGGAGAGAAACAGGGCCTGCTCCCGGGCCATGCCAACTAAGGATTGTGCCTGACATACCCACCGTCTCTTGGCTGGGGTGTCTGATGTCACTTGTGACAAAGTCGTAGATCGAGTCCCCCATTTAAGAACAACTGGGTTGCTGGTCGACATGACCGCTAGCTGACTCTGGGAACTCAGGCCTCTCGAAGTTACCCCTGCTGCCACACCCCCTTACTCTTCTGCAACCTCTGCTTGCGCCAGAAACATTTATGCCTGCGCCTCTCCCCTGTGCAGGGCCTGTCACTTCTCTGTCTGATATACTGTTATATCAAAAAGAAAATTAATATATGCTAAATAGAGCTGTAATTTTCTCACTTCACACTAATACACACACAAAAAAGGCTTTAGAACATATAACTGCGGCTGTGAATGCCCAATAATACTTTTTTTCCCCCCACCAATACACACCAAAAAAAGACTTTAGAGCATATAACTATATATATAACTATATATTTGTTGCCACTAATACACGCCAAAATGTGCTGTAATTTTCTCACTTCAACACACAACGGCTAATAAGCCCTTTTTCTTTGCAAATCTGACGTGTCACTTTATGTGGTATAATAACTTTAAAGCACTTTTACTTATCCAGGCCATTCTGAGATTGTTTTCTTGTCGCATATTGTACTTCATGAGAGTGGTAAAATTGAGTCAAAAATGTAATTTTCATTTACAAAAACTACAAAATTTACCAAAAATTTGGAAAAATTAGCAAGTTTCCATTTCGCTACTTATATAATAGATACTCACACCTATAGCTACAAATTATGTGTTTAGACCCAATAATTACACCCCAGATGGTAATAATTATAAATCTTTATTAATCTTTTTGTAAAAGTTATTAAAATTAGACATTTCACAGTATGCAGATGGTCTAATAAAGAATCATAGACATCAATGAAGGAATAAAGTGGGTGTTACACAGATTTCGTAAGAGGGAGACAGGAGAACATATACACTTCAAATAATCATAATAAATTACACTAGTGTAAAGTCTAACAATTCATCATATTGCTTGTCGTGTCACAAATATATAGGGAAATTCATGATTTAAACAAAGTAAAGTGCGTAGTGCAATATGGATTCCAACAATAATAGCTAGGTGACAATGCAAGATCACAATAAGTAATTTACACTAGTATAAAGTCCAACAGTTGATCTAACCTATCTTATCACGAATACATCGGGAATTCATAATTCAAAAATAAGGTGCATAGTGCAATGTGAGTTCCAACAATAGCAGCTAGATGGCAGTACAAGGTCACAATTATATCCCCAAGTTGGAGAGGCAAATATAAAATAGTAACGTGGCCATTACATGAACTCCTTGTCCCCTCCCTGTGTCCCACACCTACCTCGACGCGTTTCGCCAAATGGCTTCGTCAGGAGATGGGTGACCGAGGAGAGGTCAACTTATATCCCCTACCTAATCAATCGTAACTCTCATCACCGGGTTGCAGAGGGAGGGACATGATTACATCATGATCACGTGATCGCATCATTAAGATCGAGAAGACATTTCCAACTGAATCATTTAATCAAATACCCCCATAAAGATGCCTCATGTGTGACATCATCATTGCCTAAAAATAACCACTATATGTGGGACTGTCAAGTACCACACGACATATGTTCACAAGGACCTGCAATGACGATCAAATGACGTCGTGGTCATGTGACCGGAAATTCGGTCACATGACCGCAGTCATGGGGACATCATAACTGAGATGGAGGGTAGAAGAATTATATAATGCAGTCAGGGACACCAGAGAAGGATCAGCTATTAATGAATCGCCCCTTCTATCAGTCCTCATACAGAGTTCGATTAGTATCTAAAGCCTCTCATCACTCTTAACTGTCACTACAGTTAACCTATCTATAGGACCTGTGATGACGAGTTGCTGACGTCATGGTCACGTGATCGGGGCCAATCAATCACGTGACCGCGAACTCGGAGGAGGGCTAAATATCGGCTGAATACAACTAGATTACATAAGTCCACAGGTAACCCGCTGTCAGAAAACGCATAGAAATCGCGAAAAAATATATAATAAAGTTGCATTGAATATATGTCACTCTAAACATTGCCATAATACGTGGTAGTGTGTAAAGGGTCACATTACCAGAGAATACCTATTAAACATTAAGAATTACAAATGTGCATAAAATATTAAAGTGATAAACACAACTTAACAAATTAACTTAGTGCAAAAGAGGGTGCCCAATGTCACCCCAAAGTGTGGTGAAAAGTGATGCATGCCCGTGACACTCTGTGCTAGTGCAAATCATACTCACCAAGAGTGAAGATATGTCATTTATCCCCGTATACAACCAACAAGGACCAAGTACCTAAAATGTGAAATACCACTCCCTCAAAAGTGAAGAGGGGGTTAGAGCTACCTAAATAGACTAAAACTGAAATACGTGTTAATATCCATACCAAAATAGCATTGAATAATTTTTGGATAATTCCTGTGTTCTATTAGTGACCAAATGACATCATAAATGCCTATCAGTGTTATCATAATAACCTCCATGTGTAATCGAAGTAAAATAAATCTATTCACTGCATCGCATAATGTGCTTTCACAATGTCTTGTGAAGTTTATAAATATGCCTCATACCAATTTAGGAAATAATTGTGACCTCAAAAGACAATGTATAGAGATATAAAAATTGTAAAAAAGTTATTTTATATAAGTAGAAAGGGGAAGGGGAGAAAGGAAAAAAGGGGAGGGGGAAGAAAATATATGTATAGTTGGTTAAATTGTCTTCTTCTCATCTCTCATGTCCTCAGTGTTTTCTCTCTTTTTCCTCTTTTCTTCCCGGTCGCTGGTTTCCAACTACCAGCATCGTCTGATTGATAATCCACATCGTGCCAGACCTCCAACATCAGCACAGGTAAGTTTCCTATCTTAAAAATAAAAGTAAAATTAAGAACAAAATAAAAGATCATATATTGATCAAAGTGGGAGTCACCCCAGTTACTTATAGTACCTCGGAAGGGGACCTGCTTAAAGAAACGGTGCGAAACTATTGTATTCGTTTAGTCCCATGGGGGATAACGTGTTCAATTGAAAAATCCAACGTGTTTCCTTTTGTGCTAATTGTTTTTCCAGTCGCCACCACGGTTAGTGATTTGTGCTCGATCAATACCACGTATCTGTAAAAGAGTGGAGTCACAACCGTGATGGCGTTTAAAATGGCGTGGGATAGGTTTTAGCATCGAGGAGTATTCCTCCTCTTTTGCAGATTCAATATCTAGGACATGTTCCCTTACTCGCCGTTTTAATTCGCGAGAGGTCATGCCCACGTAAATTTTCTTACATGGGCAAGTGGCGTAATAAATTACGCCAATGGTTTTGCAGTTGATGTGATGGGTGATTTTGTATTCCTTCTTCTCTTCAGAATCACAAAATGAATTAGCCCGAGCCACATTAGGACAGGCAACACAGTTCCCACACGGTGAACAACCCCATCTTGGGCCTCTAGAGCCGAAAGCCCTCATTGGTGACCCCCACGTGGTGGCTTCTTACCAACATGTCTCGCAAATTCTTAGATCTCCTAAAAGTAATTGCCGGTTGTGGGGGCAAGTATTTCCACAATTTCTCGTTCGACAGCAAGACAGGCCAATATTTACTCAAAATCTGTCGCAATTTTTGAGAGCCAGATGTAAATGTTGTAACAAACCTCACCAAATCCTGTCCCTCCTTCTTTTTCCACGTACGTGTAGTAGTTCATCGCGATTGGCAGTTCGTGCTCGCTGTTGGGCTTTTTGATACACCTGTTGCTGTATCCCCGTTCCCGGAATCTTTCTGCTACCGCTGAAAGTTGTTCTTCAAATACATGTTGTTCCGAGCATAACCGACGTACCCGAAGGAATTGTCCAACTGGTATATTCCTAATCATATGCTGTGGGTGTGATGAGGATGCATGCAATAAACTATTTGTCGCAGTGGATTTCCTATATAAATCTGTTTGTATAAAACCCTCCTTATCTTTTCTCAACATCACATCCAGGAAGTCCACCTGTTCCACACTCCACTTATAAGTAAGTCGAATATTATATATGTTGTCGTTAAGTCCACATATGAAGTCTTCCAGCTCTCGAACTGTACCCTGCCAGAGGAAGAGAACATCGTCTATATACCGTGTCCAAAATTGTACCTTCTCTATTCCTCTGGCAGGGTCCGTGAGAAAGATCTCCCTTTCCCATTGGCCCAAAAAGGTTTGCGTATGAGGGCGCAAAGCTGCCCCCATCGCGGTACCCTGTAATTGAACATAAAATGACTCTTTAAAAATAAAAAAGTTATGTGTAAGGGCAAATTCTAAGACTTCCAATAGGAACTCACCGATTAGTGGGTCTAGGTTGCTCATGGTCAAGTATTTCCTTGTTGCCGTTATCCCGTCTTCATGACGGATGGATGTATACAGCGACTCAACGTCGCAGGTCACCATCAAGGTGTCCGAGTCGATGTGAATCCCATTCAACTTTCCAAGTAGGTCTAAGCTGTCACGTGTATAAGATGGGAGGGATTCTACGATAGATTTCAAATGATAGTCAATATACTTGCACGCCGGCTCTAATAGGTTACCCACCCGGACACAATAGGTCTCCCTGGTGGATTACTCACATCTTTGTGGATCTTGGGGAGCAGGTAAAAAGTTGGAATAGTAGGTTCCTTCACTATTAGGCCCTGTAATTGATCTTCACTTAAAATGCCCATTTCTTTGGCCTTTTCCAAGATCGTAGTGAATTCTGTGCTGTAGGCTGATAGAGGGTTGTAAGTTAGTTTTTATAGCAAATCGAGTCTCTAAGTTGTCTGAAGACCTCCCTCTCATATTTCTTTGTAGGCCAAATGACCACATTTCCGCCTTTATCTGAAGGCTTGATCACCACATCCCGTAAATCCCTTAACTCCTTAAGGGCTCGACGTTGTGCCCCTGATAGATTGTCATTGATTCTACCTCTTGGTATTGTTGGAATATCCTGGGATACTAGTTTTATAAACAAATCAATTTCTGGATGTTGGGACAGGTTGGGAAATTTGGTGGACTTGGGTAGTAAAGTTAATGGATACTCACCTTTCATTTGTGTCTCCCGTGCGCTGGGTGTTGCATTCTGTTCTGCCAAAAGTGATTCTAAAATTTCCACCGCATTTTGTTCCCGTTCAAGATTCGAATACCTCCCGTCGGGTCCTTCATTATCAAAAATCTTTTTAAAGGCTAATTTTCTTCCAAACAGTTGCAGATCTTTTACTGTAACAAAATCCTCAAAGTCAGCTTCCGGACAAAATGATAAACCCAGACTTAGCACTTCAATTTGTGTATTATTAAGTGTAATGTCAGATAGATTAATTACCTGCATTGGCCCCCTCGATGTTCCAGTGAATCGTCTGCTCGTATCTTCATCCTGTTTCTTACTTTTCTCCGCTCTCGTCTCAGCGGAGAAGGGACGTTTATTTCTCCGACCCTCCAGTCTACTCTCACGAGAGTCCAGAAATGTTCGGTTGGTGTTCCCATGGGACTAAACGAATACAATAGTTTCGCACCGTTTCTTTAAGCAGGTCCCCTTCCGAGGTACTATAAGTAACTGGGGTGACTCCCACTTTGATCAATATATGATCTTTTATTTTGTTCTTAATTTTACTTTTATTTTTAAGATAGGAAACTTACCTGTGCTGATGTTGGAGGTCTGGCACGATGTGGATTATCAATCAGACGATGGTGGTAGTTGGAAACCAGCGACCGGGAAGAAAAGAGGAAAAAGAGAGAAAACACTGAGGACATGAGAGATGAGAAGAAGACAATTTAACCAACTATACATATATTTTCTTCCCCCCTCCCCTTTTTCCTTTCTCCCCTTCCCCTTTCTACTTATATAAAATAACTTTTTACAATTTTTATATCTCTATACATTGTCTTTTGAGGTCACAATTATTTCCTAAATTGGTATGAGGCATATTTATAAACTTCACAAGACATTGTGAAAGCACATTATGCGATGCAGTGAATAGATTTATTTTACTTCGATTACACATGGAGGTTATTATGATAACACTGATAGGCATTTATGATGTCATTTGGTCACTAATAGAACACAGGAATTATCCAAAAAATTATTCAATGCTATTTTGGTATGGATATTAACACGTATTTCAGTTTTAGTCTATTTAGGTAGCTCTAACCCCTCTTCACTTTTGAGGGAGTGGTATTTCACATTTTAGGTACTTGGTCCTTGTTGGTTGTATACGGGGATAAATGACATATCTTCACTCTTGGTGAGTATGATTTGCACTAGCACAGAGTGTCACGGGCATGCATCACTTTTCACCACACTTTGGGGTGACATTGGGCACCCTCTTTTTGCACTAAGTTAATTTGTTAAGTTGTGTTTATCACTTTAATATTTTATGCACATTTGTAATTCTTAATGTTTAATAGGTATTCTCTGGTAATGTGACCCTTTACACACTACCACGTATTATGGCAATGTTTAGAGTGACATATATTCAATGCAACTTTATTATATATTTTTTCGCGATTTCTATGCGTTTTTCTGACAGCGGGTTACCTGTGGACTTATGTAATCTAGTTGTATTCAGCCGATATTTAGCCCTCCTCCGAGTTCGCGGTCACGTGATTGATTGGCCCCGATCACGTGACCATGACGTCAGCAACTCGTCATCACAGGTCCTATAGATAGGTTAACTGTAGTGACAGTTAAGAGTGATGAGAGGCTTTAGATACTAATCGAACTCTGTATGAGGACTGATAGAAGGGGCGATTCATTAATAGCTGATCCTTCTCTGGTGTCCCTGACTGCATTATATAATTCTTCTACCCTCCATCTCAGTTATGATGTCCCCATGACTGCGGTCATGTGACCGAATTTCGGTCACATGACCACGACGTCATTTGATCGTCATTGCAGGTCCTTGTGAACATATGTCGTGTGGTACTTGACAGTCCCACATATAGTGGTTATTTTTAGGCAATGATGATGTCACACATGAGGCATCTTTATGGGGGTATTTGATTAAATGATTCAGTTGGAAATGTCTTCTCGATCTTAATGATGCGATCACGTGATCATGATGTAATCATGTCCCTCCCTCTGCAACCCGGTGATGAGAGTTACGATTGATTAGGTAGGGGATATAAGTTGACCTCTCCCTCGGTCACCCATCTCCTGACGAAGCCATTTGGCGAAACGCGTCGAGGTAGGTGTGGGACACAGGGAGGGGACAAGGAGTTCATGTAATGGCCACGTTACTATTTTATATTTGCCTCTCCAACTTGGGGATATAATTGTGACCTTGTACTGCCATCTAGCTGCTATTGTTGGAACTCACATTGCACTATGCACCTTATTTTTGAATTATGAATTCCCCGATGTATTCGTGATAAGATAGGTTAGATCAACTGTTGGACTTTATACTAGTGTAAATTACTTATTGTGATCTTGCATTGTCACCTAGCTATTATTGTTGGAATCCATATTGCACTACGCACTTTACTTTGTTTAAATCATGAATTTCCTATATATTTGTGACACGACAAGCAATATGATGAATTGTTAGACTTTACACTAGTGTAATTTATTATGATTATTTGAAGTGTATATGTTCTCCTGTCTCCCTCTTACGAAATCTGTGTAACACCCACTTTATTGCTTCATTGATGTCTATGATTCTTTATTAGACCATCTGCATACTGTGAAATGTCTAATTTTAATAACTTTTACAAAAAGATTAATAAAGATTTATAATTATTACCATCTGGGGTGTAATTATTGGGTCTAAACACATAATTTGTAGCTATAGGTGTGAGTGGTTGGTTAATGTGTGACCCCTGTAGGTCAAAAGGTTTTTTGGTTGTTATATAATAGATAGCAATAATTCCAAAAATAGTTATTACTTTACATTCCTCATATGTTTACTTCATGTTTGGATCATTCTGAATACCATTTTATTTTTTGCGGACAATAGAACTTTAGAAGGCTTAGAAGTTTAGAAGCAAATCTTGAAGGCTTACATAATAGACACCACCCAAAAATTAGCCCATTTTAGAAACTACACCCCTCAAGGTATTTAAAACAGATTTTTGAAAATTTCAAACTTTGTTAACCCATTAGGTGTTCCACAAGAATTAATGGAAAATGGAAAGGAAATTTTAGAATTTCCTTTTTTGGCAGATTTTCCATTTTGATCAATTTTTTCCGCTAACAAAGCAAGGGTTAACAACCAAACCCCAAAACTCTATTTTTTTAGCCCTCATTCCGTAGTTTGCATAAACACCCCATAAGTGGTCATAAACTGCTGTATGGGCACACGGCAGGACTCAGAAGGAAAGGAACGCCATTTGGTTTTTGAAAGGCAAATTTTGCGGGACTGGTTTTTTGACACCATGTCCCATTTGATGCACCCCTAGAATAGAAACTCCAAAAAAGTGACCTATTTTGTAAAATTCCCCCCATTAAGATATTCAAAACTGATTTTACAAACTTTGCTAAACCTTTAGGTGTTCCACAAGAATTAATGGAATATGGAGATTACATTTCAGAATTTCACCTTTTTGTCAGATATTCCATTTTAATCTATTTTTTTCAAGTAACAAAGCAAGGGTTAACAGCCAAACAAAACTCAATATTTTTGCCCTGATTCTATCGTTTGCAGAAACACCCCATATGTGGCCGTAAACTGCTGTATGGGCACACAGCAGGGCACAGAAAGAAAAGAATGCCATATGTTTTTTGGAAGGAAGATTTTGCAGGACTGTTTTTGAGACCATGTCCCATTGGAAGACCCCCTGATGCACCCCTAGAGTAGAAACTCCAAAAAAAGACCCCATTTTGGAAACTACAGGATAAGGTGGCAGTTTTCATGGTATTATTTTAGGGTACATATGATTTTTGGTTGCTGTATATTGCACTTTTTCTGAGGCAAAGTAACAAAAATAGCTGTTTTGGCATGGTTTTTATTTTTTGTTATTTACAGTGTTCATCTGACAGGTTAGATCATGTGGTATTTTTATAGAGCAGGTTGTAACGGACACGACAATATCAAGTATGACTATTTTTGGTTGTTTGTTTGAGTTTTACATAATAAAGTGTTTTTGAAAAAAAATATTTTTTTAGTGTCTCCATTGTCTTATATAAAGAATCATTTTTTCAGTATGAGATAATGGCTTGATTGGTACTTTTTTAGGATGCATATAACTTTTTGATCGCTTGTTATTAAACTTTTTGTGTGGTAAGGTGACAAAAAACGGCTTTGACACAATTTTTTTTATGGTGTTCACCTGAGTGGTTAGGTCATGTGTTATTTTTATAGAGCAGGTTGTTACAGACGCGACAATACCTAATATGTATACTTTTTATTTATTTATGTCACTTTAGCACAATAATAGCAGTTTTGAAGCAAAAAATTTTTTAGTGTCTCTATTGTCTGAGAGCCATAGATTTAAATTTTTTTACCAATTGTCCTTTATAGGGGTTCATTTTTTCAGTATGAGATGACCGTTTGATTTGTACTATTTTGGGGGACATACGCCTTTTTGATCACTTGGTGTTGCAATTTTTGTGATGTAAGGTGACATGACAAAAAATGGCTTTTTTTGGCACTGTTTTTATTATTTTATTTTTTACGATGTTCACCTACGGGGTTAGGTCATGTGATATTTTTATAGAGCAGATTGTTACAGACGTGAAGATTCCTAATATGTATACTTTTTATTTTTTTAAGTTTTACACAATGATATCATTTTTGAAACTAAAAAAACCTCATGTTTTAGTGTCTCCATAGTCTGAGAGGCATAGTTTTTTTATTTTTTGGGCAATTGTCTTAGTTAGGGTATCATTTTTGCGGGATGGGATGACGGTTTGATTGGTACTATTTTGGGGTGCATATGACTTTTTGATTGCTTGCTATTACACTTTTTGTGATGTAATGTGACAAAATGGCTTTTTGACACCGTTTTTATTTTTTACTATTTTTTATGTGTTCACCTGAGGGGTTAAATCATGTGATATTTTTATAGAGCAGGTTGTTATTGATGTGGCAATAAATAATATGTATACTTTTTTTTGTTTAAGCTTTATACACTAATATAATTTTTGACACAAAAAAAAAATCAACTTTTAGTGTCTCCATAGTCTGAGAGCCATAGTTTTTATTATTTTGGGGGGATTGTCTTAGTTAGGGGCTCATTTTCTGCAGGATGAGGTGACGGTTAGATTGGTACTATTTTAGGGGGCATACGCCTTTTTTATCACTTGTTGTTGACCTTTTTGTGATGTAAGGTAACAAAAAATATGTTTTTTGTAGCACAGTTTTTATTTTACATTTTTGACGGTATTCACCCGAGAGGTTAGGTCATGTGATATTTTTATAGAGCCAGTCGATATGGATGCGGAGATACCTAATATGTCTTTTTTTCCTTATTTTTTTTAATTTTTTTACTTTATTTTTTGAAAGGGGTGCTTTTTTTTTTTTACTTGAAACTTTACATTTTTTGGGGGGAAAACTTAATTTTTTTAACTTTTTCATCGCTTTATTTTTTGTCCCACTCTGGGACTTCAACTTTTGGGGGTCTGATCCCCTTTACAATGCATTACAATACTTCTGTATTGTAATGCATTGGCTGTAAGTGTATTACACACTATAATACCCTTACAGCCTACTTGCCTGTGAGATTCAGGGGGCTGGATCTCATAGGCTCTCCTGGAAGGCAGCTATGATGCCTAAGGAAGGCATTGGTCTGCCTTCCCTGCCATCGGCTCCCCATCACAGCAGCTCGGGGACCCCATAGACACCGGCACATGTGAGGATGTCGCACGTGCAAGGGTTAATGCGTCGGCATCGGTGATTTCACCAATGCCAGCGCATACAACAGGGGTCCGGCTATCAGTGACAGCCAGACCCCTGCCAGACCCCTGCCTCTGATCACCCACCCGATCAGTGCGCCGTACCTGTACTGCGCTGGGATTTCTGTCCCACATTTCTGCGCCGTACATGTACGGTGCTGGTAGCGAAAGGGTTAATACGTAAGAAAAACTATACATGTGTAGTATCGCTGTAATCATACTGACTTGGACAATGAAAAGCACAATTCAGTGGCTCACTACCTTGCTGCTTTGGATATAGTGCTCTGTCAAATCGACTTACCTCGTCATAATAAATAATTAGATATTTAGATACAGCTATGACATGCACTCTTCATTTGAAAGCATCCAAAGAGAATGTATCCTTTATGTAAATATTTAATATTACACAATTGCATTAACAATATACATAAAACCCCTTCAGAACATGATTAAAAAGCAATAAAATAAAATAAAATAAATAAATAAATATAAGAAATGTGCCACATTCAATATCAGTATCCCACTTTGGGCCATATGTGTACTAGATCCACTAGGAGCCTGTTAAACAGCATAAAGTTGTATATAGTAACTGTATGTTACATATATAGTTGGTGTCTGTTACACATACAACCAACAATAGGGTTTCATAATACATGTCACAACTGCATAATATTGTTGGTGATAACACTTTTAATTCTGGTTAATCATATAGATGATATAATAAAACTTCTATTTCTATCAAAATAGTATAGATGATATAATTAGGCCTTATTCACACGTCCGTAGTGTTTATGGATCCGCAAATTGCGGATCCATAAACACATCCGGCCGGCAGCCCCATAGAAATGTCTATTCTTGTCCGCAATTGCGGGCAAGAATACGAAATGCTCTACTTTTTTGTGGAGCTGCGGCCGTAAGATCGGCGGCGCGCTCCGCAAAAACTGATGCGGAGAGCACAGTGTGTGCTCTCTGCATCGTTCCGTGCCCCATTCACAGTCAATGGGTCCGCATGTATTCCGCAGAATTTGCGGAATACATGCGGACAAATATGCGGACATGTGAATAAGGCCTAAGACTTCTGCTTTTATCCAAATAGTCAGCACTTGTCGTGCTTATACATATATTGTTTTGTTCAATGTAAAGAAAATGATATGTTGCACTGGAACACTTTGGTTTTATGTTATATCCACCATTCAACTATAACTCTATTAGGCTGTTCTTTCCATTCGCCTGTATTGGTACTAGTTATTACTAGCGATATAGGGGCTCATACACATGACCGTATTTTGTTTCCTTGTCTGTTCTGTTTTATTTGCTGATAGGATGTGGACCCATTTATTTCAATTGGTCCGCAAAAAATGCGGACAGCACACAAAGTGCTGTCCGCATCAGTATGTCCGTTCCGTAGCCCCACAAAAAAAATAGAACATGTCCTATTTTTTTCTAGTTTGCGGACAAGGATTACAATGGAACCGCAAAAATAACGGATCCGCAAAAAACGGATGCCATACGGACCACATTCGTTTTTTTTGCCGACCGCAAAACACATACGGTCGTGTGCATGAGGCCTAATTCGGTCAGTGGTTAATATTCACTGACTGTGGCATCCCAAGTGGTAGTCTGCAAACTCACCTCTGCGTCTCTATACTCGGAGCGGGTGATATTACCTTTCTCACAGGAGAGGTCTCACTGTCTCAGTCATTTACGCGGTACTGTTGTTTAATCTTAGCATCCCATGTGATTCAGCGAGTTGGTTTCAAACTGTCCGGATCCTCATAAGGTGAAGTTTGTAGTGTCCGTGGAGTGCTCCACACTACTTTAGCAAGGAGATGTTTTCTACAATGTTTTCTATAGATTTTTAATAAGTGGGTCCTAGATTCTGTAAACATGCCTCATTATACCATCTGTACTATTTGGATAGAAATAGAAGTTTTATCTATCATCTATGTGATTAACAAGAAATAAGAGTGTTATCACCAACAATATTATGCAGTTGTGGCATGTACTATGAAACCCTATTGTTGGTTGTATGTGTAACCGATACCAACTATATGGCCTCTTTCACACGGGCGTCATGTTTGACGCCCGGATAAGAGGCGGGTGCGTTGTGGGAATATGCGCGATTTTTCAGCGCGGGTGCAAACGTTTGTAATGCGTTTTGCACGTGCGTGTGAAAAATCGCCATGTTTGGTACCCAGACCCGAAGCCGGGCTTCATCACTGAAGTCCGGTTTCGGGTAGAGTATTCTGGAGAATTTATTATTTTCCCTTATAACATGGTTATAAGGGAAAATAATAGCATTCTTAATAAAGAATGCTTAGTAAAATGAAGATGAAGGGGTTAAAAATAATAAAAGTTAACTTACCTTAGCCACTTGATCGCGTAGTTGCGATTTGTCCTCTCTTTCCCAGCATCATCTAAGATCTAAAGGACATGTGATGACGTCATATCACATGGCCCAATCACATGGTCCATCACCACGGTAAGATGGACCATGTGATTGGACCATGTGATGTGACGTCATCACAAGTCCTTTAGTTGTTAGCTGATGCTGGAAAAGAGAAGACAGATCGCAACTACACGATCAAGTGGCTAAGGTAAGTTAACTTTTATTATTTTTAACCCCTTCATCTTCATTTTACTAAGCATTCTTTATTAAGAATGCTATTATTTTCCCTTATAACCATGTTATAAGGGAAAGTAATAAAGATCTGGTCCCGTTGCTAAGCAACCATGCGGGAAAATCGCACTGCATCCGCACTTGCTTGCGGATGCTTGCGATTTTCCCGCAGCCCCATTTACTTCTATGGGGCCTGCGTTGCATGAAAAACGCACAATATAGAGCATGCTGCGATTTTCACGCAACGCAGAAGTGATGCGTGAAAATCACCGCTCATGTGCACAGCCCCATAGAAATGAATGGGTCCGGATTCAGTGCGGGTGCAATGCGTCCTCCTCACGCATTGCACCCGCGCGGAAAACTCGCCCGTGTGAAAGGGGTCTATAGGTAACATACGGTTACTATATACAACTTTATGCTGTTTAACAGGCTCTTAGTGGATCTAGTACACATATGGCCCAAAGTGAGATACTGATATTGAATGTGGTATATTTATTTTTTATTTTTAGTTTATTTTATTGCTTTTCAATAATGTTCTGATGGGGTTTTATGTATATTGTTAATGTAATTGTGCAATATTAAATATTTACATAAAGGATACATTTTCTTTGGATGGTTTCAAATGAAGGGTGCTTGTCTAAGGGTACTTTCACACTAACTGCCTGCCGGATCTGGAAATCAGTATGCAAACTGATATCTTTTTTTCCGGATATGGACCCATTAGACTTATTACTTGAAATGCCGGATCTGTCTTTCCGCTATCATAATGGATCTGGTATTTACTTTTCTCAAAGCTAGAAAGAACTGCAAATGCGGAGACCGGAAAACCGGCTCCGGCGATGCAGCAATTTTCAGAACACTTGGTACCAGATCCGACATTAATACATTTCAATGGAAATTAATTCTGGATCCGGCAAGTGCGGTAGTGTTCCGGAATTTTTTCCGGTCAAATACCATATAAAGGAGGGATAGGAAGACATCCTGATGCATACTGAACGGATTGCTTTCCATTCAGAATGCATTGGGACAAAACAAAATCGTTTTTTCCGGTAATGAGACCCTTTACCGGATTTCAATACCGGAAAAGAATAATGCTAGTGTGAAAGTACCCTTAGCTATATCTACAGTCAGTTTTACCGCACAGTGAATGTCGTAAAAACAAAACCCGTAAAACTGTTGCAGTTTTTTATTTTTTATTCCACCCAATTGGAATTTTTTCCTCACTTCCCACTACATATTAGGCCTTATTCACACGTCCGCATATATGTCCGCATGTATTCCGCAATTCTGCGGAATACATGCTGACCTATTGACTGTGAATGGGGCACGGAACGATGCGGGGAGCACACACTGTGCTCTCCGCATCAGTTTTTGCGGAGCGCGCCGCCGATCTTACGGCCGCAGCGCCGCAAAAAAGTAGAGCATGTCCTATTCTTGCCCGCAATTGCGGAAAAGAATAGACATTTCTATGGGGCTGGCAACCGGGTGTGTTTATGGATCCGCAATTTGCAGATCCATAAACACTACGGACGTTTGAATAAGGCCTTAAATGGTGGAATTAGAAAGTACAAATTGTCTTGCAAAAAACAAGCACTCATACAGCTATGTTAATGGGAACATAAAAAGTTAGGGCAGGGAACAAAAATGCAAAAATGCAAAAACGGAAAATTGCTGTATCAGGAAAGGAAAGGCAAAGGAAAGGCAAAGCTTCCAGTTTGTGGCTTGGGGTTGCCATATCCAGGGAAGAAGCTCTGTCTGTTGTCCAAACACAATCGATTATACACGTGCACACACACACGTAATTTCCATTAGTCAATAGACAGCATTACTATTTATTATTTACGTACATGATTATTGCAGGAAATTATCTGACCTACATTTTTTTTTTTGTTACACACCTAGATCAGTTTTTACATCTATGACAGTTTTTTACACTTGTGTAGTTAATTAATCTTATTCTGTTTGACATACTTTGTTTGGCGCAGAGAATACTTTGTTCCTTTGGCTTAGCTCACAAAAAGAGGCTATAGAACATAATCATCCTTTGATGTATTTCCAAGTTAATTACATGGACAACATGGCTAGTCGAGTAAACACTACTTTGCTTTCATCTTGTTCCTGTCAGCTCTCTTATTAAGATTCCTACAACATTTTGTAACCCTATTAGCTGTATATCCATTTAAAAAGATTTAAAACAATACTTGGAAGTAGCAGACTTACACCATATTACAAGCCAGTCCCTTGTAAAAAGGACAGTCTTTGAAGAAAATTAGACAGTTTTGACTATTGTCATTATAACCCCTTAGTGACCAGCCTGTTTTGGGCCTTACTGATCAAGCTTTTTTCTTCCTTTTTTCATCATTGCGTTCCAAGAGCTATAACTTTTTTATTTTTCTGTCTATATAGCTTTATAAGGGCTTGTTTTTTGCGGGACAAGTTGTAGTTTTTAATGGCGCCATTTTGGGGTACACATGACATTCTGATTAACTTTTATTAACTCTTTCTTGGAGGGAGATGGGAAAAACAGCAATACTGTCACTGCGTTTTTACATTATAAATTTTACGGCGTTCATTTTTTGGTATAAATAACATAATATCTTTATTTTCTGGGTCAGTACGATTACAGTGATACAAAATACATATAGTTTTTTTATGTTTTACTACTTTTTTACTATAAAACACCTTTTACTAGAAAAAAATGTTTTTGCATTGCCGCTTCCCAAGACCCATAACTTTTTTAATTTTCTTTCTATGGAGTTGTGTGAGGTCTTGATTCTTGCGGGACAACTTGTATTTTTCATTGCTATCCTTTTTGAGTAAATGGCGCATTTTGATCGCTTGTTATTACGTTTTTTCAGTGGCAACTAAGAATAAATTAGCAATTCTGTCTTTTTTTTTTTTTTTTTAACAGTGTACACCATAGGGGAAAATTTATGTTATATTTATGTAGTCCAGGTCATTATGGACGCGGCAATACAAAACATATGGGGGACAAATTTTTTTGCAATTTTTTTAATTGAAAAGCGTATTTCAATGGAAAAAAAGCGTAATTTTTTATGTCATTTTTTAAAATAAATGTGTGTGTTTTTTTTACCACTTAATAGTCTAGACTGCTTTTTAAATGCCATGCATTATCCCAATAATGCATTGCATTTTTATTGCAATGCTATTTTAACATTGATCAGCAGGCTTCGCCAGAGAGACGCAGCCTGTTGGAAATTACTGAAGGCTGGTCTGGGGCCTAAATTAGAGCCCTGCCAGCTTTCACACACATCTGCGATCGCATTTGCGGGGTGCCGATGGGAGACAGAGGGAGTCCTCTCCCTCTGTCAGCACATTACATGCGGTGGGCGCCATTGCCCGCGGCATGTAAAGTGTTAAATAGCCCGGATCGGCACTCCTGTCAGTCCGGGCTGTTAGAGCAGGGCTGCGGCTCTCATGTGAGATCCGGGTCCCCGTTCTCCGCTGCACGGGGGATCTGTGCAGAGTTTAGACTGGGCTGCCTTAAAAAAGCGGCAGCCCAACCTAAGGCCCCTTAGTGACCGCCGTAAAAACACATATTGGTGGTCACTAGAGAAATAAACTAACTGCAATGATATAAACATAGAAGCGAAATATTACATTTAATTGTTTTATAACTAGTATTACTCACACATTTTCTGAATGAGAATGTTAGATGTATTGTTCATCCAAAACTATGACATATTGGTGGCATATAATACCTGAAATCAAAGTACAGTAAATTTCCTTTAAGCCAGAAATCTTGTGCATCATTATAATTATACAAATGTACAATTTTATTAGATAGTGAATCAGTGAAAGTTGCTTTATCTGTGTTTTGTTAATAGGAAACTGTTCTATTACAAAGTTATATTACTTATATAAGACAATAAATGCTAAAAAAGTAATTTTTCAGCCTTGAGTGTCTTTTATGAGAGGAAACAGGGCTCTGTAATAGGAAATTTTTCTACCTGCAAAATACCAAAAAAGGGAATTTTTACTCAACTTTTAATTGTAAATATCTAGTGTAAACGCATAAGTGAAAGACTGGTTGGTTCTGAATGAGCATAGAAAAATTCTCTTTTTAATTGGGAGAACCAGAAGTACACTGTGCATGTGGAACAGCTAGGGTAATCGTGGCATGTGACCGCAACAGTAGTGGCAGCAAAAACAACATTACATGTAACAGACAAGGCAGTAGATCGATATATTTAGGGGTAGTGGCAGCTGTGTAGCATTAATAGTAGTGGCAGTAAGGGATTAGAAATAAGGAGTAACCAGCAACCATATGATACAGAACAAGTTGGTTGGCAGGCTGACAGCAGCAGTGGCATGATGGTGACAGCCGTAGCCATATGGTATGGAACATGATGGTAGGAAGAAAGTAGTAGTGGCACGATGGCAGCAGCAACCATATGGTACCGAACATGACGGTAGTCAGACATGAGAGTAGACAGGCAGACAGCAGCAGCAAGATGGGGCACCTTCAGTAAGGCCATATCTATTCATCAGCCTCAGCCAAAAGAGTGTGAAACCCCTCCCAGATTAAATCCTTAATTATTTTGACAAAAGTGATGTTTTGGACACTATTGGAGGACCACTTGGTCCGTTTGGGTGTCAGTCCATTTGTGTATTGCTAAAAACACTGGAGATGACACTGGAGACTTTACAAGAGAGAACAGAGAGAGGACATACTTGGCCTGGGGTAAGAGAAGACGGTATGCACCAGGGAAAGACCATGTTTAGAGAACAAGACAATTTTAAACTTTTTTTTTGATAAATAAAATTGACAGCTGGCCAGTAGTATAAATATCATACAGCAGAATAAAATTTTGGTGAAGATGTGGAAGCACGCCACACATCCACATTGATGAGACTACTCTTGGCAGATGGTACAGCATGGAAAAAACTGTGGCTTCTGCTTCTTATAGCAGAAACAGCTGGAAAGAGGTGAGTAAAATTTGAGTGAAAGTGCAGAAGTGTGCCACATTTGTGGACCCACTAGAGTCAATTTTTTTGAATGTGCAAATGCAGTGGTGCACTAGTATAAAAATGATGTTATTGCTTTAAAATGCCTTTGCTGTAATGCAACCTGAAAAGGGTGCTTTTGGGGTGCTGTGCTGGCAATAAGCCTATTCAGAAAATTGAGTTTAAAGGGTAACTGTAAAGTTTTCTTCAAAAAAATCAATTTTAGCATGTGTTACTGCTGCAGCAGCATTATGCAAAAAGCAATCTTTAGTTTCTTCACATACCACTGTTTTCCTTCTCAAGATGGCTTCTCTGCCAGTTCTCTGAGGCCAAAACTGCTTTCCCTCACTTCCCATACACACTTGCTGTACCCAGCAGCTCACTGCCAGCCAATCAAATTGGATTCCTGAGAGACACGCCTCCTCACTCTGAAGCCTACAGCAGGCATGCAGTGAGAAGGACCGCCCCTCTGTCTTCTGTTTATACTAAATGGAAGACAGACAAGCACTAGCAATGGTCTTTTAAGGGAGCAGCAGAAAGTTATAGAAGACAATAAAAGCTGTTATTATAAGGTAATTACAGATCTTTTGACAATCATGACAGACTAACTCAGGTATACATGCCTAGCTCTAATAAACTAGCAAAAAAAAAAAAAAACTATGACAGTTACTTTTTAAAAAAAAGCTGTCTCTGATCAAATGGAAAAAAAAGAGGTCCTGCAGCAGCTGTATTATGCAGTGCGCCTAGACCTTTAGTCCCTCAAAGCTTTCCCTGATCAAAGTTCCTCAATTATTTATTATATATTGCCCCACACTGTCTCTGTTGTATCTGAATACATGCTTGCTTGTGCTTCTGTATACTGTATAAAATTATTTTCTGACACTGCATAGACCCATGCACCCTAACAGCTCAACAAAGACTGAGGTCTTCTTGTTCTGCTTAAGCATCTCCCTGCTAGCTTCTACCTCTGATAGGCTGAAAAGGCTATTTTTCAGCCTCTGAGCCACACAGAGCAAGCCCCCCATTCCTCTCGGGTTATGTGAGTATCTTTCTTCTTCCTCCAACATGTGCAGTAAAATGATGGTTTGCACCATTTTATTTAATTAGTCTAAAGTAAACTTAAAAGCTTACCGTTCGTTTGGCGGATTGCTAAATTCATAAATCCAGTTAGTTATGAATCGAGTCACTCATCCTTATGCAAATCTCTACATGTGCAGAGAATTGTGGACCAGGCAATGCCCTCTAGTTTCTGAGAAATATAATAAAGTTAGTTTTCCTAAGCCTATCTGATGCCAGCAGTTGTAAGTGCTAATTTTCATATGTTTTCCCCAGAAACCCAGAGGAGCATTGACTGGCTTACAACACTGCTTATGCATACCTGGCACCCTCTATATGGAAAAATATATTATCCCTACTAACACCTCTCACACAGCCAAGAAAAATCTCTTTGCTGAGCTCTGTTAAAGGGTAGTTGTGGTCGGATCGGCTATCAGAAAGGTGTACCTAACCTATCTAACCCTATCTACAACAAGCAGTAGAATTATGCCATAACTGCTGCGGTAGGGCAGCCTAAAGGGGGCCACCCTAATATGAAGTGACTGTAAGATGGTGTGGGTGGGTGGGTGAAATCAGCTGAATCGGCGTCAGCCTGGGCCCACAGGTGCCTATAAATAGCCTAGTAATCAGCCAGCCTAGGCCCACAGGTGCATATAAATAGCCTTGTAATCAGACTCCCCTCCAACAAATACAGCAATATATTTGCTTAATACTTGTGGTCGGATCGGCTATCAGAAAGGTGTACCTAACCTACCTAACCCTATCTACAACAAGCAGTAGAATTATGCCATAACTGCTGCGGTAGGGCAGCCTAAAGGGGCCAAAAAGAGCATACCTTAGTTTAAAGCAAAATATATACATACCATTACGACACCTGCTTTGAACGCAAAAGACACTTCACGATGAAGGTGCGGAATATACCGTACATATCACAGAGACTTCTATGTACCTTACCTCTTTGTCACGTGCGCCGGCACGTCGTTCTTGGAGGTAGCTAATGTTGATGCATTTAAAAGAGTGGCCGGTAATCAGAAACGATTTACTTCTATGTTGCCCAACATATGAACATATTACAAGAAGGTCTGAATCCTGAGAGCTGCAGACTGAAACAACTATGGTGAATCTGATGGAAGGGCCTAAATGAACTCCAACCATTCTCCAAGGGCCCTGCTCGGACACCGACTGTTACTGGTAGCAAAATACTTCACCTATACCTATTCCCCAGGCCACAGCTTTTATTATTATTATTATTATTATTTTTTATAAATGACCCAAAAAGTTAGAAGATGGCGTATGCCGTCTAACTCTAGTAGTAGATTAAGTGAAATGTGTAAACTCACCAGGCCTGGGGAACCATAAACACGAATACATGGCTGTTCCAATTAACGAGCTAACGTTGCCTGTAATCAGGGCAGAAAACGTACCCACCATACTAGCAGTTGTGACAGGCAATAAGCTTAAGGTCGTGATAAACTATTTATGCTGCGCCTGTAGTGGTGATAAGACTTGTCATGGCTGTAGACTTGACAGACTACGTATATTGTGCCTTATTATTGTACCACCTACTGGAAGATGGACTGGTACCCAGGAACTAGGCGCGACACCAACACCCTCAGCCCGAGTTTTTAGATGAAGTAAGCATACCTGTAATGAAGACATAATGTACACACAATGCCTGCCACTATGAGAGGAAAAGCTTAAGGTCATGATAGACTATGTATGTAATCATGCTAGGACTTATCGTGTCATTTAATGTGACAGACTTCGTAAAATGCCTGTAGACGTGACAGACTTTGTAAAAAGTGCCTGTGAACGAAACTAATGCCATAGTATAGTGTTTTTTTTTTTTTTTTGAACAACCCCTGGAGAGGCGGAATTTGAGAAACGTGAAAAATGAGACCACAGGGTCAGCTTCCTAGGAGAATGGGTCTATAATGCAAGGACGGCCACGAGAAAAGTAACAGCGGGGAGCGAGGGGAAGCAAGAACCTAGAGAGAGTAAGTGGGAGAAAATGCGAACCTGGGAGAAGGTGATGTCCGAAAAGGAAGGCTTGGGATGACTGCTTGAGAATAAAAACAATAATGACCCAACGACCTAGAACAATAATGTGAGTGAGGCTCTAATGGCAAAAGCCACGCATGCGAGCCTCCACAAGAAAAATTGCATTGCGAGCCACAGCTGACCGAGCCATGCAAGTGGGCCTGAAGGCAGAAAAAGACATGGAACCTACTGTGGCGGGACCACACAGCTGACCTCGAATGGCTGAGTTATGTGTGTAAAATTTAAACTGAGAAGCCATGCGCGAGAGACTAATGGCGGGGCCAAGCGTGAAAGACTAATGACGGGGGCAAGGGTGAGAGAGACTAATGGCGGAGTCGCGTGAGAGAGACTAATGGCGGAGCCAAGCCTGAGAGACTAATGGTGGAGCTATGTGTGTGAGAGACTAATGGCGGAGCCAAGCGTGATAGACTAATGGCGGAGCCAAGCGTGAGAGACTAATGGCAGAGTTATGCGGGAGAGAGACTAATGGTGGAGCCAAGCATGAGAGAGACTAATGGCGAAGCCAAGCGTGAGAGAGACTAATGGTGGAGCCAAGCATGAGAGACTAATGGTGGAGCCATGCATGAGAGAGACTACTGGCGGAGCCATGCATGAGAGAGATTAATGGTGGATCTATGCGTGCAAGAGACTAATGGTGGAGCTATGTGTGAGACTAATGGCGGAGTCATGCGTGAGAGAGACTAATGATGGGGCCATGCGTGACAAAGACTAATGGCGGAGCCATGCGTGAGAGAGACTAATGGCGGAGCCATGCGTGAGAGACACTAATGGCGGAGCCATGCGTAAGAGACACTATTGGCGGAGCCATGTGTGTAAACATAAACGGAGAAGCCATGCGTGAGAGACTCTAATGGCGGGGCCATGCGTGAGAGACTCTAATGGCGGGGCCATGTGTGTCAAACTTAAACGGAGAAGCCATGCGTGGGAGACTAATGGGGTAGCCATGAATGTGAGCCTAATGGCAGATTTTTTTATATATTTTTTTAAATATAAACCACTTATGCAGCACCAGTATGACTTGGGGACTCGCATAACCATGATCCCCTCTGACAGTGAACCTAGGACACTAACCAGCCTACAACCATATTGTACCCCTAACGAATCACATGAAGAACGCTCATAGGCCCCGCGGGCCATGAGGCTGAAGCGGTCATCGGGCCCCCAAAGCCAAGACTGAACTGGATGACATTACAATGATGATAAGTAATTAAAACGTGAGCCAGACCTGATGGGATACGCATAGACATTAGTGAACCAAACTACGTACATAAATAAAACATTAAACCAACCGTGAAATTGAACAGATGGGAGAATAATAAAAGCCAGAGGCATTACAGTTCGCTAAGAGAAGACCCTTATTGTGGCAAACGAATGAACAACTTGTGAAACATAGTAGGAACTTACTCCTATTGGCCCACCGATGAGGGACTGTATGGTGAACTGGGGCAGGAGACCAATCTGAGTGAATGCGAACCAGAAGTAAAGGAGACCAGTCTGAGTGAATGAGAACCAGGACTAAAGAGCGGCACAATTTTTTTTTTTCTACCGAAGTGAAACAGAAAAAGTAGGCCTATGGAAAGTAACAACCAACGAGGAAAGAAACGTAAATCTGAAAGAAAGCAGCTATGTTTATCAGGAGAACAGTATCAGAGCAGTGTGCTGACTTTCCTAGTGAAAATACTGAGTAAACCATGATGTAACAATGAAAAGGAAAATGCAGCTTTAAGTGGAAGCAGAGTAAAACATCTGATGTAAGAACAGGTGGGTGAATGCAGCTCTGGATGTGAGTGGTGCCTAAAAACATGGTATGGGCCTGGCTCTGAGCATAAAGAGAGCAAGGTATAACGCAGCTGTATGAATGCAATCTGAAAGTGAGCAGAGTATTAGTGTGATGCAACAGCAAACGTATGAACGCAGCTCTAGTAGTGAATGGAGTATAGGACAAAATGTAAATTCAGACACATGGACGTAGCTTTTGAAGTAACAAACCTAACCATGATCATTCGACCATTAGCGCCAAATCTCCTTCGCGCTACAAGTCACGGACCGTGTAACCAAGTACAATCCTACTGTGAATGCCAGCACTCGCCTGGCACCTTCTGCCATTGCCCAGGCGCGATCAAACCTCCACATAATGCTGCAGTTTTTTTTGCTTTTTTTTAAATGATGGTCAACACAACACTACCTCGTGTTCCCCTAAGAAAAACATAAACATGGTTGGATGCAACGGCAATTAATCGACATAATAGTGCACCTATAAACCTAGCACAGAACCGCTGACACATGCGTGCCCATAACATACAGTTTATAGATTAAACACACTTACATACAAGAGCATTAGAACTCAAATACAGGCACCTTGACCAATCTGCTTATGTCCCCATATACAGACCACTGATATACATTTACCAACACCTTGCATGTCTGGCGCTAACTGCGGATGTGCGCCCCACATGTAAAACAGGTAACAGAAAAACATGCACTTTTTTTTTTTTTATTAACGACCATTAATACTTGACCCTTCCAGAGAGATAACTAAACAATACCATCACTTAAACAGACCGTGCGTAGGTTGGAGACACGCGTCCCATATGAAACAGATATCAGAAAACATGCGATCATACCTACTCTAGGCGCATGCTACACCAATAACTATATGCAATAGCCCCCAACAAGCCCCTAAACAGCCGGACAAAAATACTAACAACAATGACTTGACCATTAGCGCCCGACTCTGCTTCGTCCCAGAGTATTGCAAATTGCATACCGCACTGTGGGTCCCGTGCCAACAAGCGCGATTCTACAGTGAATGCCAGCATTCGCCTGGCACTTTCTGCCGATGCCTAGGTGTGAATGAACCTCCACATGATGCTGCTGCATTTTTTTTTTTTTAATCGACCATTGATACACAAAACACAGCGTGCATAGCTTGAGCCAACTGCAGACATGCACCCCACATGTAAACCAGGTATCAGAAACATACAACCATACCTACTCTATGCGCATGCTACCCCAATAACTGTATACAATGTCCCCCACAGGCCTCTGAATAGCCAAACAATACTAACAACCATCGCTCGACCATTAGCGCCCAAAACCATCTTCATCCCAGAGCGCTACATGTCGCGGACTGCAGCATGCGTCCCGTGCAAACCACTCCGATCCTACCATGAACACCAGCGCCCTCCTGAGACATTCTGCCGTAGCCCAGCCATAAGGAGTCTCTATACCATGCTGCTGTATCCTAGAGCTGAATCGGTGCCAGCCTGGGCCCACAGGTGCTTATAAATAGCCTAGTAATCAGCCAGCCTAGACCCACAGGTGCATATAAATAGCCTTGAAATCAGCCTCCCCTCCCACAAATACAGCAATATATTTGCTTAATACTTACCCAGAAAGAGCTAGATTCCTGGTATAACACACTTTTCCTTTCCTTTGGAAATGTGACTAGCTTGCATGTCTCTTTTTTCAGAGAACCATTATGTGGAGATACATGCAGAGCAATAGATAATGGTCTTATTATGAAAAATCACTGATTGAACAGTTTGAGGCTAGAGGTGGAAAGAATACACAAGGAGATATGTATAAATATACATACTAAAGATGAGCAAATAATTTCCATTAATTTGGAATTCATCCTGAATTTTCTAAAACAATGGGATTCTAGCAAACCCAAATATTTGTCCTGAGGAAGCTACTGTAGTTGCAGATACTCATATCTGCAACTACAGTAGCTCCATCAGGAAAATACCTCATTCTTTGTTGAGGATGGCTTAGTTGTTCTTCTAGTTATGCTATCTAAGTCTGTTCAAAAGGTTGAGCAATGATTGGAAGGCTATATTGTAGTTAAGCCAAACTTGTGTTCTAGAAAAAAAAAAGTTAAATTGCATATGTTTTTCTGGTGTGGATCTCACTCTTTATTTGCCTGAAACGATCTGCTAAATATTTGGGTTTGTTAGAATCCATTTTTTATTAATTTTTTTAAATTCAGGACGAATTCCAAATTGATGGTAATTAATTTTTCATCTATAGTATGTGTATTTGTATATTTTTCATTGTGATTCATAGATCAATTCTCCCCTCTTTTTCCACAAAGTTTTTGGTAATAGCCTCAAACTGTTAAACCAGTGCTTGGCTGCCTGAGAGGCCTTCCATAACCAGCTCCGGTCCGCCTCACGCAGAATCGCGTGATCTCGGCGGCTAAGTTATTCCTCGTTGACGCACCGGTGAGTCATCTCGCGAGAGGCGGGATTTCCTGTGAACACGCGCGTCGGGAGGAAGTGATCATGCGCTGGCAGGCTGTAGATGTTAAAAAAATGCCATCTGAATCGCATATCAGACGCTGTTTTGTAAACAGCGTCTGATATACCTGCTGCCTGCTCCTCTGGTGGTCCCTTTTGCTTGGGACCACCAGAGGACACAGGCAGCTATGTAAGTGCACCAGTCACCACACACCAAACCACCCCCGTCACTGATTAACCCCTTGATCACCCCATGTCACCCCCCTGATCACCCCCTGTCACTAATCACCCCCCTGTAAGGCTCATTCAGATGTTCGTATGTGTTTTGCGGATCCACGGATCCGCGGATCCGCAAAACACGGACACCGGCAATGTGTTTTCCGCATTTTGCGGATCCGCACATTGCCAGAACTATATAGAAAATGCCTTTTCTTGTCAGCAATTGCGGACAAGAATAGGACATGCTCTATCTTTTGCGGAGCTGTGGCCGGATGTTTCGGGGCCGAAACACAGAAGTTTGCGGCCGCAGCTCCGCAAATGCTGATGCGGAGAGCACATAGTGTGCTCTCCACATAACCGCCTTCCCCATTCACACTGAATGGGTCCGCATCTATTCCGCAGAATTGCGGAATAGATGGTGACATTTTTGCGGACGTGTGAATGGGGCCTTACTTCGCAAGCACTCCTATGTCCTTTCCCCTCTTTTTTTGTTTTTTTTGCACATTTTTTTGATCGATGCGAATGAAGAAATCAGTGCCGTTCATTTTTTTTTTCAGCCCAGAGGCTGAACGGAAAAAATAAATCTCATTACCCGTATGCTCAATATAAGGAGAATAGCAGAAACTCCTAATGCTGGCCATACATGTAATGATTGCGGAGACCCTCAGGGCAGGGCAGTACAAACACCTCACATGTGACCCCATTTTGGAAAGAAGACACCCCAAGGTATTTGCTGAGGGGCATATGGAGTCCATGAAAGATTTAACTTTTTGTCACAAGGGTATGCCCCTCACGGAATACCTTGGGGTGTCTTCTTTCCAAAATGGGGTCACATGTGGGGTATTTATACTGCCCTGGCATTTTAGGGGCCCTAAAGCGTGAGAAGAAGTCTGGAATCCAAATGTGTAAAAATGCCCTCCTAAAAGGTACTCATTGAAATTAGAGAACCTTTGCGCATCTTGGCTGAAAAAAAGTTTCACTCATGTGGTATCGCCATACTCAGGAGAAGTAGGGCAATGTGTTTTGGGGTGTATTTTTACATATACCCATGCTGGGTGTGAGAAATATCTCTGTAAATGACAACTTTTTATTTTTTTTTATACAAAGTTGTCAATTTACAGAGATATTTCTCTTACCCAGCATGGGTAAATGTAAAAATACACCCCAAAACACATTGCCCTACTTCTTCTGAGTAAGGCGATACCACATGTGTGACACTTTTTTGCAGCCTAGGTGCGTAAAGGGGCGTAAAGTCCAACGAGTACCTTTAGGCTTTACAGGGTTGCTCACAATTTAGCCCCGCCCAAAATGCCAGAACAGTAAACACACCCCACAAATGGCCCCATTTCAGAAAGTAGACACCCCAAGGTATTCACTGAGGGGCATAGTGAGTCCGTGGGAGATTTATTTTTTTTTTTTGCCAGAAGTTAGCAGAAATAGAAACTTTATTATTATTTTTTTCCTTAGAAAGTGTCATTTTCCGCTAACTTTTGAAAAAAAAAATGAAATCTTACATGAACTCACCATGCCCCTCCTAGAATACTTTGGGGTGCCTTCTTTCTAAAATGGTGTCATTTGGGAGGGTATTTATACTATCCTGGCATTCTAGCACCTGCAGAAACAAGACAGGTGCTCAGAAAGTCAGAGCTGCTTCAAAATGCCGAAATTCCTTTTTTTTGTCACCATAGTTTGTAAACGCTATAACTTTTACCCAAACTAATAAATATACACTTATTGCATTTTTTTTTATCAAAGACATGTAGAACAATAAATTTAGAGAAAAATTTATATAGAAATGTAGTTTTTTTTTTTCATTTTACAACAGAAAGCGAAAAATGAAATTTTTTGCAAAAATTTCTTAATATCAAAAAAAGTTAAAATGTCAGCAACAATGAAATACCACCAAATGAAAGCTCTATTAGCGAGAAGAAAAGGAGGTAAAATTCATTTGGGTGGTAGGTTGTATGACCGAGCAATAAACCGTGAAAGTAGTGCAGTTCAGAATTGTAAAAGCCAGCTTCAAGAAGTTCCCTGGTGTGGCAGTTCTTCAGACAATTAGCTGATGACAAGACGCGAGTGGTTTTCACGTTGTGCAATCAGAGCCTGAAGTGAGGCATAAATGTTCTAAACCTGAGTACCTCTTCCTCCCCCTCTGGAATGACAGTGGAAACTGCCACCCCACAAACAGAGGATGTGGCAGCAACACCACCACCTCCACCACCGTCAGCCAGCATGTCCATCCCCCAAACACTGGAGAGAAAGAGGAAGTACCCCCCTACCCACGAGCGATCCCTGGCCCTGAATGTCAGTATTTAAAAATTCCTGGTCTTTGAAATTCTGTCTGTCACGACCCGCGGTGGGGTTGAGACCCTTGTGTCTACATGTGGTTGCCGTTGGCAACACGTATGTCACGACCTCTTTTGAGGTTGTTTGTCATGACCCGAGGTGGGTTGTGACTCTTGTTTTACATGCCATTACCGGCAGCAACTGGTATGTCACGACCTGTGCTGAGGTTGTGTTCCTCTGTCTCGCATGCTCTTGCCAGCAGCATGGTTTTCGGTTGCCGCGAGTGGGGCTATACGTTGTAGTCTCATGTGCGGTTGCCGCTGGCAACTTTGTGTCTAAAGCATGCAAGACACTCACATCTGTGTGGTGTGCTTTTTCCCTGTGTGTGGTGCACATGGGGTTAATGTCTTTGTGCTAGGTGTGGTGTGCACAGAGTTAATGGGTGTGTAGTGGGTGTGACCTCAGGCCTCCTTATGTGTGTGTGGAGCCTGAGGTCAGTTTTGTTTGTCCAGCCACAGTGAGAGTGTGTGCTGGAGCTTGTTGTGTGTTCTCACTGTTATGTCTGCATAAGCCACCCTTATTCGTTATATTGGTTTCATTGTCCATTGTTTATCTTGTCTGTTTGGTGTATCCCCTCCAGCGTGCTTGTTTTGCTCATCCCCACCTTGTGTTGTTGTTATGGTGTGGGTCTGTCTGGAGTGTGGTCGTAGTTGTTTGCTGCTCCGGAAGGGGCTTTCCCAGAGGGGTTTAAGCAAAGACCAGATGGTGTGCTGCCCTGCCAGGATCTCCCCCATGCATCTGTTGTCCGTATGGGGGTCCAGGAGGTCCTGGTGCTGGTTCGGCTTCTCCAGTGCGGCAGGTAAGTGTGGGCTTTGTGTATGTGGCTTTCCCTGTTACTTACCTGTCGTGCGGGCGTACACTGTCTGGTTCCCGGCTGCAGAGGGGCCCTCTGGAGACTCCTGCTCATCTGTGGTATTGGATGAGCAGGTGGTCTCTGCCCTGTCACTATTTCCAGGGTTAAGCAGGGATTCTTAGTGCTCCAGGTTCCTGAGGTATGGGCCCTCCTACCTTCAAGTTCGGCCTATACAGTTAGGAGGCCAGGGCTCTATAGGGATGCTTCAGGAGGTCACCAGCTCCCTTTTACTGCTATCTGTCCCAGCGGCCGCGGACGATGCTCGGTGGGGGGTTTCCCCCACTTCCCGCCGTGACACTGTCATTCCGTCTGGTGGAGACGGAGAGTTTTAAAAACCTTATGGCGGTGGCTGTCCCACAGCACTTGGTTCCCAGCCACCACTACTTTTAAAGGCGAGCCATCCCTGCCCTTCACAACCAAGTGGCAGACAAAATAAGGTGTGCACCGCGCAACACCATCTGTGGCAAGGTCAACATAACCACTGATACGTGGAACAGACAGGGACTTTATATCTCCCTAACTGCACACTGGGTAAATGCAGTGGCCGATAGCAGTTTGGCGCATGTTTTTCTGCCACAGAGGATTGCAGGACGTTTCTCGTTGCCTCCTGTTGCCTCCTCCTCCTACTCCACTTCCTCCTCTACCGCCTCCTCATCCGGTCAGGGTAACACCTGCACCACCAACTTCAGCACAGCCGGGGGAAATGACAGAAGGCTGTTTTGAAACTCATCAGTTTGGAGGAAAAACCACACACCACACAAGAGCTGTGGACGGGCATGGAACAACAGACCGATGAGTGGTTGGTGCCACTGAGCCTCAAGCCCGGCCTGGGGGTGTGCGATATCGAGCGAAATCTCATAGCAGCCCTGGCGCATGTGCTGAGTTTGGTGGTGCAGAGTTTCTTGAAAAATTTCCCTGATATGTCAGAGCTGCTGCACAAAGTGTGGGTCATCTCTGTGCCCTTTAGGCTGTTTTGAGTACTCCACCAACATGGCCAGTGCCGATGACGCTATTCTCAGCGTTACTATCCCACTTCTATGTCTCTTTGAAAAAAAAACGCTTTGGGTCATGATGGAAGAGGATGTGGCACAGGAGGAAAAGGAGGAGGAAGAGGGGTCATTTCCAAGGTTATCAGGCCAGTCATTCACAAGTGGCTCGGAGGGTGGGTTCCTGCACCAACAGAGGCCAATTACACAACTGTCCAGCCAGGACACAATTCTGGAGGATGAGGAGGATGATTGAGGAGAAGGAACTGTGCTCACAGCAGGATGGCACCCAAAGCAGTTCATGGCCATCACTGGAGCGTGGCTGGTGGGATACAGAGGACACAGATGATACACCACCCACAGAGGACAGCTTGTTGTTGATTCTGGGCAGCATGGCACACATAATCGACTATATACTGCAGGGCCTGAACACCGACCGCCGAGTTGCCCACATTCTAACCAATGCTAATTACTGGGTGGCCACCCTGCTGGATCCCTGCTACAAGGACAATGTGCCGTCCTTAATTCCGTCACTGGATCGTGATCGGAAGATGCGCGAGTACAAGCTCACGCTGGGAGACGCACTGCTGATTGCATTCCCACCTGACAGCGGGGGCTCAGTGGAAGCACAAGGCAATGGCAGAGGAGGAGGAAGCTGGGGCACCGCCAGCACCTCAGAAGCGACGGTTATCATGGCCGAAATGTGAAAAAGCATCACCTCAACAACCAGCACCACCAGCTGATATGGAACGTTTTAGCAGGAGGCAGCATTTCAGCAACATGGTGGAACAGTACATGTGCACACGCCTACAAGTACTGACTGATGAGTCTGCCCCATTCACCTTCTGCGTCTCCAAATTGGGCACATGGCCTGAGCTTGCCCTTTACACCTTGGAGGTGCCATCCTGACCTGCGACCAGTGTATTGTCTGAACATGTGTTTAGCACGGCAGGAGGGGTGATCACAGACAAGCGCAGCCGCCTGTCTACAGCCAATGTGGACAAGCTCACGTTCATTAAATGAACCAGGCATGGATCCCACAGGACTTGTCCGTACCTTGTTGTGAATAGACAAGTATATCAGCCATCGTTACACTCCAGCGAACTTTCTCTTTGCATTCTCTTTTCTAGTTCCCAATGTTTTGGGGTCTTCCCAAATTTATAAAATAAATAAATAAAGGACAAAAAAATACAAAAACAACAAAAACAGTGTTGGCTACCGCCTCCTCCTCCACCGCCGCTTCTACCTACACCGTCACACCCACCGTCTTACTCAACCTCCTACTCCATTTTGACCTCCGCCTCCTAGTTCAAGATTATTATTTTAATTTTTTTTTTATATTCTATGTTATTTTAAGTAAGTTCCCTATCCACATTTGTTTGCAGGGCAATTGTACTGCTCTTACCCCCATTTTGCTTCCATTTGCAGCCCTTTAGCCCTCACTATGACTATGTTACAGCCATTTTAGTGCACTAAATTCCGGCCCCTATTGACTTTGACCCGAAGTTCGGCCAAACCCGGCGATCCACAACATCCACGGGTCCGCTCAGCCCTAATCCTGTCTGTTGAGCATCCGCCTTCACTCGACCAACATTTGGTCAGTAATCCATCAGTATTGCTAATGCCAAAATAAACAAGGAGTGGATCCAACACAGAGATGACAAGTGAATAGAAAATTTGTATGTCTTCTGTGTTTTGTACCCACTACTGCTTTTAGCTACCCAATCATAAGCCAATTGTGATTGGGCCATACAGGCCCTATAGCTGCAACAAAGACAGGATCCGTTGTGTGTCTCATTTTTTCTTCCTTCTGACAGATCGGAAGAAGGGTCAAATAAATGATGATGTCAACCAGGCCAAAAAGGCAAATTGATGGCCCAGTCATGAAGTGGGGAGGGTAGGAACAGCATGAGAAGTCCACAGAGTGGCAAGGCGACATAGTGTGGAGTGGCCCAATGGCATAGTGTGGAGGTGGCAGCAGCATCAAGAGACCACAGAGTGGCAAGGTGACATAGTGTGGAGTTGGCAGCAGCATCAGGAGAACACAGAGTGGCACAATGACAGAGTGTGAAGGTGGCAGCAGCAGCATGAGGAAGCCACAGAGTGGCAAGGTGACATAGTGTTGAGGTAGCAGCAGCATCAGGAGACCACAGAGTGGCAAGGTGACATAGTCTGGAGGTGGCAGCATAATCAGGAGACCACAGAGTGGAAAGGTGGGATAGTGTGGGGTGGAGGCAGTATCAGGAGAACACAGAGTGGCAAGGTGACATAGTGTTGAGGGAGCAGCAGCATCAGGAGACTACAGAGTGCCAAGGTGACATAGTGATGAGGTAGCAGCAGCATTAGGAGACCACAGAGTTGCAAGGTGACATAGTGTGTAGGTGGCAGCAGCATCAGGAGACCACAGAGTTGCAAGATGACATAGTGCGGAGGTTGCAGCAGCATGTGGAGGCCATAGAGTGCCAAGGTGAAATAGTGTTGAGGTAGCAGCAGCATCAATAGACCACAGAGTGGCAAGGTTACATAGTTTGGAGGTAGCAGCAGCATCAGGAGACCACAGAGTGGGAAGGTGACATAGTGTTGAGGTAGCAGCAGCATCAGGAGACCACATAGAGGCACAGTGACAGAGTATTGAGGTGGCAGCAGCAGCATGAGGAGGCCCCAGACTGGCAAGGGGATGAAGTGTTGAGGTAGCAGCAGCATCAGGAGATGACAGAGTGGCAAGGTGACATAGTGTGGAGGTAGCAGCAGCATCAAGAGACCACAGAGTGGCAAGGTGACAAAGTGTGGAGGTGGCAGCAACATCAGGAGACCACAGAGTGGCAAGATGACATGGTGTGGTGGTAGCAGCAGCATCAGGAGACCACAGAGTGACCTGGTGACATGAGTGGGGAGGTGGGTGGCACTAACATTACCCGCTGACGATGGTGGGTGTAAGATGGATCACTTGGCATCAGATCTGTGGTATCAGACGAGTGGCAGCATCATAATAGTAGCTGAAGCAGGTAGCCAAAAAAAAATGGTCTCTTTTGTCAAGGTTTAGGTGAGGCAGCATGGATGATCTAATCCGATGCAGCAGGCTTTGCAACCGGCCACAAATCCAGTTTGGCTGCCCAGTAGTCCATTTGATCTTCAATGACAGCTGGCAGGGTGCACTTCAAGTATGTCATCACCTGCTGGTTCAGGTTCTGCTCTATATCTAGCTGCTGGTGAGTAGTTTGTTCACTATGTGGGTGAAGAAAGCTGCTCATCAGCGACTGTGGACTCAGGCTGCTGCTGATGGAGCTGGTACTGCTCATGCCTAACCCCCCACCAAACCCCCCAGCCATGGCAGTGTAACGTGAGCGCGGAGGGCCTTGACCTGCGAGAGGATGGACGATGGCGCAGATAGGCAGCGGCCAACTGACTACAATGGATGTCTCTATAGTGGTTCAGTTTGTCCTCCCTCTCAGCGAGTATAAAAAAGGCCTTACATTTTGTACAGGTAGCGAGGGTCTAACATGGTGGAGAGCCAGTAGTCATCCCTCTTCCAAATGGTGACAATTTGGCTGTCACTATGTAAGCAAGTGAGCATGCATTGGGCCATTTGCGCAAGTGACTCGGAGGGACTCCCTGCCTACATCTCCACTGCATTCTTCCACAGTGTGTCTGGGTCACCTGCCTCGTGTTCCTCATTTCCCTCTTGCTCCTCTGGCTGCTCCTGCTCCTCCTCTCCTGTCACCTGTGTAGAAAAACCACTTATTTTGCTACACATTGCTTGTGCTCCAATGTCGTCCTCCTCCTCCAGTTCAGCCCCCTCAGGGCTCATGTGGCCATGAGATGTAGGCGCCATGTCTCCAGTCCCCTGACCAGCCAGATTTGCCAGCATATTTTCCAGGATATGGATCAGTGGAATTACGTTGTTCATCCCGTAGTCCTGGCGACTGACAAATAAAGTGGCCTCCTTAAACGGCACAAGCAAACGGCAGGTGTCACACATAAGCTGCCACTGGCTAACATCGAAGTTACACAGGGCAATACCTCTGTCTGCCTGTATCATCAAGAAATCGTTTATGGCCTTTCTCTGTTCGTACAGTCGGTCCAACATATGGAGGGTGGAATTCCATTGGGTGGAAACGTTGCATATCAGCCTATGTTGGGGGACTCTGTTCTGCCGCTGCAGCTCAAGGAGGGTGGCTGAAGTGCATGCAAAGTTTCCTGGCCCTTTTTAGAATGTCTTGCAGATGGGGGGAAGACTTCAGGAAACCCTTGACAACCTGATTGAACATGTGCGCCATTCCTACAGAGATTCAGCTGAAGATCATATTGAACTGTATTCAGGATCATAATCCCTGACAAGCAGAACAGAGAGGAGGATGAGGCAGCTCTTTAGCTCACTGTTGTGAAGTAACGTGTCCTGCTATGTGATTAGGACATGTTTTTTGTGTACTAATAGGACAGAGGCCATTTTATTTCCCCTGATGATTGCTCCCTAGACAAAACAATTCATTATAACTAATGAAAGGTATTTGGGAAAATATTTATACAAAATTAATATTTAAGTATTTTCAGCAATTTATTTTCTTAATTCCGACAGAACCCCTTTAATTGATATAAATGTCAGGTAACTTGAAAAAAATAGTTTTCACTGCAATTTTCCCTGCAATGAGCAGATCATTATAGTGTGCTTTCTTGATAAACTATGGTTTAATATCATTTTAGTATATCACTAAGCAAATAACAAAATTAAATGTTTAAATTACTTCTAATTAAACAAATAATATCCAAACCTACCCTAATATCCGATAAAAAATAGGTAATAGAAAATCTGTCCATAAAAAGTATATTCATAGTTACGTAATTGATTTATTTTTGGAGCCAGCCTTGCAAATAGAACATTAATATAGTCATTTGCAAAATAATTTTATTCTATTTACAGGGACTATCATTATAATGACAAGAAATAGTAGGAAGTTGCTTGATCCAGAAATTGTGTGTGTGTGTATAAATATATATATATTGTGGGGAGTCGCTCTGGTAGACAGCGGTGCGGGTGCAGTACCGAGGCAAAACAAAGAGTCCAGGATGTGCAATAAACAGTGTTTTATTCACACTGACACAAAAATACACAGCAAACAGTCTTTCGGTGGTAATTCACACATGTCAGAAACAAGGAGGCAAAACAAAACAGGCCAACATAGGTTCAGTCACCTGGGAGGTGTAGGTGCAGGTTCGCACCAGGCTGTCGGCCCAGCCGCAGGAGAATCCACCTTCAGGTAGCCAGGAACAAAAGCCACCTCCTTTCTGAGCTCTTTCCTCCAGGACAGAGAACTCCAGAGCCCTGTTAGCAGGCTACAGGATAATCACCACCTCAGACACAGCTGCTGGCTGTGTTTTATACCCAGCCCAAAACCAGGACTGGATCGTGGGGAGCAGCCACCCACCCTACACTTTAGCTGCTCCCGGTAAGAGCCGGCCCGGATCGGCTTTGCAGCCATGCTATTTAACAGAGTCAAACAGCACTAGCTGCTGCAGACAAAAAAACCCGGCTCTTACCTCACCGAGGCCAGCAACCTCGGTGACACGTACCTGCCATCAAATATGACACCTTGCACCCTCTTACATATATATATATATATATATATATATATATATTGTGGCAATGTGAACACTGATGTGTGCAGTGAAGCCCCAGGGAAACCGTCAGACAGGGCTGTTTGCACCGAGAGCGTGTCACCAAGGTGCCTGGCCTTGGTGGAGTGAAAGCCCAAGTATTAGTATTAGTATAGCTGGCTCAGCCAGTTCCAGGGCGGGCTTTTACTGGGAACAGGTAATGTGCTGGGTGGGTGCCTGTTCCCCATGTTCCAGTCCGGGATTTTGGACAATGCCCATGTCCAGGGATTCTATTTAATCCTCTTGTTGGACATGGGTGGGGGCTCTGACTCTGGAGAGTGTGCAGACAGAGGCCTGCTGAGGCTGTGTCAGAGTGGTCTCAGCTGAGGAGGGCTGAGGGGCCACGGGGCTAGGTGCTAGCCACAATTCATGGACGTTCGGCTGGGAAAGCCGCATGGGTTCCCGTGTGTGTGAATGGGGTCTTAGGTGAGTCAGCGATATCTTATGTATTAGGTAGTGCCTAGACGGGCAGGTGTTCATTTATGTTGTTTTGTTTGAGAAGACTGCCAAATAAATGCACTGTTTGGACATGAAATCCGTTGTCCGGAAGGAAGTTTGTGTGAATGATCCCCGAGACCAGAGCTAACCCCCCACAATATATATATTTAATTGCCTCTATTATAAATGCACATGTAAAATTTGCTACAACCATACAAAATTATAATTATATAAAACATTAGCACATTCTTGAACTATGAACTATGACTATATATTTCTATCTGTCTATCTTAGGCTATGTGTTGTGTGTATGTATCAGCTGTACCCTCAGCTCCTGCACTGAATGTATAGATTCAAATGAATACTAAAAATGTGCCCTTTTGCAATCGGCTGGGCAGTTATGAATCACAGACCGCTATGCTTTTCTATACAGTTCACAATGACAAAAAAATATATACTGTACAGTAAACATTCATTTCACATTGAAGCCTTTGTATGACATATTCATTGTATGGCATAAATTTATATAGATCAGCAGTTAGGTACATATATTTTTCCTGCATATGTAGTAAACTTAAAGGGGTTTTTCAAGAATTTATAGATGAACTTTCTTCAGGATACCATAGGGCATCAATGCCAGATTGATGGGGATCGAACTCCCTGCACCCAGTGGTGTAACTACTGTATAGGGGTTGCAGTTGTCGCAATTGTGACCAGGCAAATAATCCAAGTGGGCCCACAGCCCCCCCACCTCCTGCCAGAAGTGCACTGCCAATTGCAGTATCGTTCGGTTTATAAGATGCAGTCTTATAAGGTGAATAGTGCTCACTAGTAGATTTGAGCGAACACCTGGATGTTCGGGTTCGAAAAGTTCGGTCGAACTTCCTGAAAATGTTCGGGTTCGGGATCCGAACTCGACCCGAACTTGACCCCGAACCCAAACCCCATTGAAGTCAATGGGGAACCGAACTTTTGGGCACTTAAATGGCTGTAAAATAGCCCTAGAAAGGGCGAGAGGGCTGCAAAAGGCAGCAAAATGTAGGTAAATGCCCTGCAAACATATGTGGATAGGGAAATGACTTAAAATAAAAAAAATAATAAATAAACATTCTAAACTTGAGCCCAAGTGAGTGACAGTGGCACCTGCCACCCAGCAAACAGAGGATGTGGCAGCAACGCCACCACATCTGTCATTGTCACCAAGCATCTCCACCAAATCTCATGGAAGTGTTCAGCTATCGGCTGTCCATCTCCCAAACACTGGAGAGAAAAAGAAATAGAAAGAGCAAGTACCCCCTACCCATGGCTCTGAATGCCTTATTTCAAACTTCTTGGTCCTTTGAAATGCTGTCATTCTGTCTGGTGGACAGTTTTATAAACCTTATGGCGGTGGCTGTGCCACAGTACGTGTATCCCAGCCACCGCTACTTTTGCAGGCGAGCCATCCCTTCCCTGCACAACCAAGTGGCGGACCAAATCAAGTGTGCACTGCACAACGCTATCTGTGGCAACGTCCACATAACCAACAACACAGTGGGTAAATGTAGCGGCTGGCCCAGGGGCGGATAGCATTTTTGCAAATGTCCTTCTGCCCCTGAGGATTGCTGGGTATTTCTCTTTGTATCCTGTTACCTCCTCCTCCTACTCTGCTTCCTCCTCCTATACCACCTCCTCATCCGCTCAGCGTAACCTTTACCACCACTCCTCCTCTATCACCTCCTCATCCGCTCAGCGACACCTTTACCACCCACAGCAGCACAGCCAGGGGGAAACGACAGCAGGTTGCTTTAAAACTTGTGTGTTTGTGGGGAAAAACCCACAACGCGCAGGAGCTGTGGACAGGCATGGAACAACAGACCGATCATTAATTGGTGCCACAGAGCCTCCAGCCTGGCCTGGTGTTGTGCGCTAATGGGCAAAATATACTAGCAGGTCTGGGCCTAGCCGGTTTGACGCACATCCCCTGCCTGCCACATGTGTTGAATTTGGGGTGCAGAAATACCTAAACACCAGACAGTGAAAATCAATTCAGTTAATCGAACACACACAACAACCCCACCCCCCCTTTCACTCAAACCATTAACAAACTATTTACAAATTTTCTTAAAAACATGTTAAAATAACTATAATGCAGCTAAACTCACTATATAAACAAACAAAACTATATACACGCCTTATCCTTAACTTAAGGCCAACCAAATACAAGTGGCTCGGAGGGTGGGTATCTGCACCAACATAGGCCCTGGCCTGGAACACAATTGTCCAGCCAGGGCACAGTTCTGGAGGATGAGGAAGAGGAGTAGGAGGAACGCTGGAGAATACAGAGGACACAGACAATATAGGATAGCTTGTCCTTGCCTTTGGGCAGAATGGCAGACATGAGCGACTACATACTGCAGTGCCTGCGCAACGACCGCCCAGTTACTGCCACATTCTAACTTGTGCTGATTACTGGGTGGCCACCCTGTTGCATACCCCTTACAAGGACAACATGCCGTCCTTAATTCCCTCACTGGAGTGTGATAAGAAGATGAGCCCTCTAGTAGACATGCTGCTGATGGCATTCACACCTGACACCGGGGACTCAGTGGAAGCACAAGGTGAAGGCAGAGAAGGAGGAGGAGGAGGAAGAATTTGCCAATGCAGCTGGGTCACCACCAACACCTCAGAAGGCAGGGTTATCATGGGCAAAATGTGGAAAAGCTTTGTCATCACGCCACAACAACCTGCACCACCAGCAGATCTGGAAAATCTTAGCAGGAGGCAGCATTTCAGCAACATGATGGGTCTGCCTAGGGGAATAGCTATAGGGGAAGCAGGGGAAGCAACTGCTTTGGGGCCGTTACCTAGAAAGGGCCCATCCAGGAGGAGGAGGAGGACTAAAGGACTTTGTCAGGGCCCCCTCAACAGTATAATACAATGAAATTATATACAGTGGCAGTATAGACAGTGTACAAAGAGAATGGAACAGCTGCTGAGCCTGATCTGAGAGAGCGATCTTTAGTAGCCACGGGCATGGCGGCATGAAAGGAAGGGGTTTGCGCAAAAATTACTGGGGGAGGGGGGCCCCATTCAAAAATTTGCTGTGGTGCCCAATCATTTCTAGCTACGCCAATGGGTCTGCCCCATTCAACTTCTGGGTCATCAATTTGAGCAGATGTCCTGAGGTTGCCCTTTATCCCTTGGAGGTGCTGACCTACCCTGCAACCACTGTATTGTATGAACGTGTGTTTAGCATGGCAGGGGGTTTTATCACAGACAAGCACAGCCGCCTGTCCGCAGACAATGTGGGCAAGCTTTCGTTTATTACAAAGAACCAGGCATGGATCCCACAGGACTTGTTTGTACCTTAAGCAGAATAGACATGTATACCGGCCTCACCCAACCATTGTTATACTACCGTGCGCTTAACCTTTGTTTTATTTTTTATATTTTCCCAATGTTTACTAACTTATTTAAAAAAATTAAAATAAAAAAACTGTTACAGACCAAAAAGGCTTTATTTCACGCAAGAATGTAACCGCCAATTGTAAGTTCCCTGTCAGTTATGCAGTGCAGGGGTTTGTACCAGGCAAAAATGGTAATATTTCACCCAACAATTTAAAATCTATCCTTTGCCGTACAGTATTAAACTTGGCCAGCCACAGCTGAAACCACTGATTTACGGTATTGCTATTTTGGCTATTGAATTTCACCCCAGAAAATAATATATCCTTTGCCGGACAGTTTTAAACTTGGCCAGCCACAGCTGGAACACCAAATTTAGGGGATTGCTATTTTGGCAATTTAATTTCATCCCAGAACAAAATCTATCCTTTGCCGGACACTATTAAACTTGGCCAGCCACAACTGAAACCACTGATTTACGGTATTGCTATTTTGGCAATTGAATTTCATCCCAGAAAAATATCTATTTTTTCCCGGGCGGTATTAAACTTAGCCAGCCACAGCTGGAACACCAGTTTTAGGGGATTGCTATTTTGGCAATTGAATTTCACCCCAGAACAAAATCTATCCTTTGCCGGACACTATTAAACTTAGCAAGCCACTGCAAGTACACCAGATTTAAGGGATTGCTATTTTAGCAATTGAATTTCACCCCAGAACAAAATCTATTCTTTGCCAGACACTATTAAACTTGGCCAGCCACTGCTGGGACACAAGATTTAGGGGATTGCTATTTTGGCAATTGAATTTCACCCTAGAACAAAATCTATCCTTTGCCGGACACTATTAAACTTAGCCAGCCACAACTGAAACCACTCATTTAGGGGATTGCTATTTTGGCAATTGAATTTCATCCCAGAACAAAATCTATCCATTGCCGGACACTATTAAACTTGGCCAGCCACAGCTGAAACCACTGATTTAGGGGATTGCTATTTTGGCAATTAAATTTCCCCCCAGAACAAAATCTATCCTTTGCCGGACACTATTAAACTTGGCCAGCCACAGCTGAATCCACTAATTTACAGTTTTGCTATTTTGGCAATTGAATTTCACCCCAGAACAAAATCTATCCTTTGCCGGACACTATTAAACTTGGCCACCCACTGCTGGGACACCAGATTTAGGGGATTGCTATTTTGGCAATTGAATTTAACCCCATAAAAATATCTATCCTTTGCCGTGCGGTATTACACTTAGCCAGCCACAGCTGGAACACCAGATTTAGGGGATTGCTATTTTGGCAATTGAATTTCACCCCAGAACAAAATCTATCCTTTGCCGGACACTATTAAACTTGGCCAGCCACAGCTGAATCCACTAATTTAGGGGATTGCTATTTTGGCAATTGAATTTCCCCCCAGAACAAAATCTATCCTTTGCCGAACACTATTAAACTTGGCCAGCCACAGCTGAATCCACTAATATAGGGGATTGCTATTTTGGCAATTGAATTTCCCCCCAGAACAAAATCTATCCTTTGCCGGACACTATTAAACTTGGCCAGCCACAGCTGAAACCACTGATTTAGGGGATTGCTATTTTGGCAATTGAATTTAACCCCATAAAAATATCTATCCTTTGCCGGGCGGTATTACACTTAGCCAGCCATAGCTGGAACACCAGATTTAGGGAATTGCTATTTTGGCAATTGAATTTCACCCCAGAACAAAATCTATCCTTTGCCGGGCACTATTAAACTTGGCCAGCCACAGCTGAAACCACTGATTTAGGCGATTGCTATTTTGGCAATTGAATTTCATCCCAGAACAAAATCTATCCTTTGCCGGACACTAGTAAACTTGACCAGCCACTGCTGGGACACCAGATTTAGGGGATTGCTATTTTGGCAATTTAATTTCACCCCAGAACAAAATATATCCTTTGCCGTACACTATTAAACTTGGCCAGCCGCAGCTGAAACCACTGAATTACGGTATTGCTATTTTGGCAATTGAATTTCACCCCAGAAAAATATCTATCCTTTGCCGGACACTATTAAACTTGGCCAGCCACTGATGAGACACCAGATTTAGGGGATTGCTACTTTGACAATTGAATTTCATCACAGAACAAAATCTATCCTTTGCCGGACACTATAAAACTTGGCCAGCCACAGCTGAAACCACTGATTTAGGGGATTGCTATTTTGGCAATTGAATTTCACCCCAGAACAAAATCTATCCTTTGCCGGGCACTATTAAACTTGGCCAGCCACAGCTGCAACCACTGATTTAGGCGATTGCTATTTTGGCAATCGAATTTCATCCCAGAACAAAATCTATCCTTTGCCGGACACTAGTAAACTTGACCAGCCACTGCTGGGACACCAGATTTAAGGGAATTGCTATTTTGGCAATTTAATTTCACCCCAGAACAAAATATATCCTTTGCCGTACACTATTAAACTTGGCCAGCCGCAGCTGAAACCACTGAATTACGGTATTGCTATTTTGGCAATTGAATTTCACCCCAGAAAAATATCTATCCTTTGCCGGACACTATTAAACTTGGCCAGCCACTGATGAGACACCAGATTTAGGGGATTGCTATTTTGGCAATTGAATTTCATCACAGAACAAAATCTATCCTTTGCCGGACACTATAAAACTTGGCCAGCCACAGCTGAAACCACTGATTTAGTGGATTGCTATTTTGGCAATTGAATTTCATCCCAGAACAAAATCTATCCATTGCCGGACACTATTAAACTTGGCCAGCCACAGCTGAAACCACTGATTAAGGGGATTGCTATTTTGGCAACTGAATTTCACCCCAGAACAAAATCTATCCTTTGCCGGACACTAGTAAACTTGGCCAGCCACTGCTAGGACACCAGATTTAGGGGATTGCTATTTTGGCAATTGAATTTCACCCCAGAAAAATATCTATTCCTTGCCGGACAGTATTAAACGTAGCCAGCCACAGCTGGAACACCAGATTTAGGGGATTGCTATTTTGGCAATTGAATTTCACCCCAGAAAAAAAATCTATCCTTTGCCAGAAAGCAGACAGTATTACACTTGGCTAGCCACAGCTGGAACACCAGATTTAGGGGATTTCTATTTTGGCAATTGAATTTCACCCCTCAATAAAATATAGAAATTTCTATCCTGAGTTTCTAGGTGTGGCAATAAGCTCAGCCAAGCCTCTGATGTAGGATATAGGGAAAAAAAAAACTACTATTGATGGATTGATGGACTTGGTGGCAGCTTGTGCTGGTGCACCATAAGACACAAAATGGCCGCCATTCACCCCAGAAAAAAGTGACAGAAAAATGCTCTGGGCAGCCTAAAATCCAGTGAGCAATTAACTAGCAGAAGTTGAATGATTCACAGCTGCATATCGATCACTTCATTAGGTGTTTTTGCTGAGTTTTCCCTGCCTAATCTCGCCCTCACAGCAGCTGCATCCTATCCCTACACTAACCAGAGCAGAGTGACGTGCGGCGCAACGTGACTCCAGCTTAAATAGAGGCTGGGTCACATGCTGCACTTGGCCAATCACAGCCATGCCATTAGTAGGCATGGCTGTGATGGCTTTTTAGAGCAAGAAGTAAAACGCTAGCTGATTGGCTGCTGTGCAGCCCTTCACTAAGCAGGACGAAATCGCCGAACAATGGACCCGAACCCGAACTTTTTTGAAAATGTTCGGGTTCTGGTCCCGAACACCCCAAAATTCGGTACGAACCCGAACTATACAGTTCGGGTTCGCTCAACTCTAGTCACTAGTATGCAGGAGATGCGAGCAGTGAAGTGCTGTGAGTGCAGTACTCATGCAGGTCTAACTTTGATCTGAGGATCTGATATGGGGGTCGGATCTGAGGTCTGATATGAGTGTCTGGGAATCTGATATGAGAGTCTGAGAATCTGCTAAGGGGGTCTGAGGATCGGATAAGGGGGTTTGAGGATCTGTTATGGGGGTATGATGTGAGGATCTGATATGGGGATCTGATCTGAGGTCTGATATGGGGGTCCGATCTGAGCATTTGATATGAAAGTCTAATTTAAGGTCTGATATTGGGGTCTAATTTGATTTGTGATATAGGGATCTTATATGGGGGTCTGATCTGAGGATCTGATATGAGGGTTTGATCTGAAAGTTAAAGGAGTATTTTTTGTACTAGCACACATTATAAAGGGGTATATTTTGTACTGGCACACATTATAGAGTGATATATTTTGTACAGACGCACGTTTTAAGGAAGTATTTTATATTCTGGCACACACACATTGTAAGGGTCTACTTTTGCAATGGTGCACATTATAAGTGGGTATTTTTTGTACTGGCACATATTAGGGGACATTTTTTACTGGCACACATTATAAGGAGAATTATTACTACTGGTGGACTATGGGGGACATGATTACTAGTATGGGCACAATTGGGGCATCATTACTATTGGGGACACTGTTAACATGCAAGAGATAATTGTTTTATTTGGTGGGAATTGGAGGAGCACTAATACTGTGGTGGGCACCCTGACACATTTTCAGCTTAGCACAATTATTTTTGGGTTCATTATGTTAACCGGACTATTAGTGTCAGGGACACTATTTGCTGGGTGCAGCTATGTTTTTGGGCACTGTGTGCTAATAATTATTGAAGGGGGTAATATCTGTGTGGTACCAGTATTTTTAGGAGGACTGTTCCTACAGTATAGTGTTGGGGAGTACATTGGCCACAGTATTGGGGGTAGCAGGATAGCAGGATGGGTGTTGAGAAAGTACAGCGGATGATGGGAAAAGTAGGAAATTAAGATGTCTGTGTGTCAAACTCTGCAGAGGCGAGATGTGGGTGAAATAAGAGAAGATGAGGAAAGAGAATGAATAGTAAACCTAATTACATGCATGGGATAGTAGTGTGGACCTTGCAAAAGAGACTGTAAGAGAGCACAACTAGAGAGTATTTGTTGTATCAAATGAAGAAATAAAGTGGACTCTATATGTTCTAAGGATACACATAACACCCATATATAACTATGGGTGTGAACAACAGGACTGCTGCTATTATCAACCAGAGTGCTATACAACAAGACTGTTGTTAATTAGAATACAATTGCTGCTATTTTGATATCGTGCAAAAGGAAGGCTGTTACTCTTAAAGTATTGCTGCTGCAATATAGACTGTTGCAAATTGGATGGTTATCCTGAATTCAAGTCATTATTGCAACGACAAATATTTGTTAGTTAAAAAATTGACATCCTATATGGCATACTATATACAGTCGTGGCCAAAAGTTTTGAGAATTACACAAATATTACTTTTTACAAAGTTTGCTGCAAACTTTTCTGTGATGTACTAAAATATAATTACATGCACTTTCAACGTTTCGAAGGCTTTTATCGACAATTACATGACATTTATGCAAAGAGTCAGTATTTGCAGTGTTGGCTCTTCTTTTTCAGGACCTCTGCAATTCGACTGGGCATGCTCTTAATCAACTTCTGGGCCAATTCCTGACTTATAGCAACCCATTCTTTCATAATCACTTCTTGGAGTATGTCAGAATTAGTGGGTTTTTGTTTGTCCACCCGCCTCTTGAGGATTGACCACAAGTTCTCAATGATTAAGATCTGGGGAGTTTCCAGGCCATGGACCCAAAATGTCAACATTTTGGTCCCCGATCCACTTAGTTATCACTTTTGCCTTATGGCATGGTGCTCCATCGTGCTGGAAAATGCATTGTTCTTCACCAAACTGTTGTTGGATTGTTGGAAGAAGTTGCTGTTGGAGGGTGTTTTGTACCATTCTTTATTCATGGCTGTGTTTTTGGGCAAAATAGTGAGCCCACTCCCTTGGATGAGAAGCAACCCCACACATGAATGGTCTCAGGATGCTTTACTGTTGGCATGACACAGGACTGATGGTAGCGCTCATCTTTTCTTCTCCGGACAAGCCTTTTTCCAGATGCCCCAACAATTGGAAAGAGGCTTCATCGGAGAATATGACTTTGCCCCAGTCCTCAGCAGTCCATTCACCATACTTTCTGCAGAAGATCAATCTGTCCCTGATGTTTTTTTGGAGAGAAGTGGCTTCTTTGCTGCCCTTCTTGACACCAGGCCATCTTCTAAAAGTCTTCGCCTCACTGTGCTTGCAGATGCGCTCACACCTGCCTGCTGCCATTCCTGAGCAAGCTCTGCACTGGTGGCACTCCGATCCAAAGCTGAATCCTCTTTAAGAGACGATCCTGGCGCTTGCTGGACTTTCTTTGACGCCCTGAAGCCTTCTTAACAAGAATTGAACCTCTTTCCTTAAAGTTCTTGATGATCCTATAAATTGTTGATTGAGGTGCAATCTTAGTAGCCACAATATCCTTGCCTGTGAAGCCATTTTTATGCAACTCAATGATGGCTGCACGTGTTTCTTTGCAGTTCACCATGGTTAACAATGGAAGAACAATGATTTCAAGCATCACCCTCCTTTTAACATGTCAAGTCTGCCATTTTAACCCAATCAGCCTCACATAATGATCTCCAGCCTTGTGCGCGCCACCATTCTCACCTGAGTTAACAAGACGATTACTGAAATGATCTCAGCAGGTCCTTTAATGACAGCAATGAAATGCAGTGGAAAGTTTTTTTTGGGATTAAGTTAATTTTCATGGCAAAGAAGGACTATGCAATTAATCTGATCACTTCATAACATTCTGGAGTATATGCAAATTTCTATTATAAAAACTTAAGCAGCAACTTTTCCAAATTCCAATATTTATGTAATTCTCAAAACTTTTGGCCACGACTGTACATCTAGAACACTGATTGCGGCGAAGAGAATGGTTGCTTGATTATGTCATAAGATATACCAGTTGGAAATCAGTTTTTTTTTATTGAAGGGACATTCTTAGAAGTATTCTATTGGATGTGTGCAATACATATGTCATTGATTTGATATATTCAGGTGTCGATAAATGTGTGTGCCCCTCTTAGCACTATTATCTACTGTCATTTTTATGGCCTAAGGGTGGGCCTGTGAGGAGAACACCTAATCCATAGTTGATAGTAGGGTAGAGCTGCTGGTATTTTGAATGCTAACTGAAATGTGACTTGAGGTGTTAAAAAATAAAATAAAATTAACTCACCTCATCCACTTGATGAGGCATCGTCTTCTTTTTTCAGGACCTGCAAAAGGACCTTTGATGAATCCTTCTATCTTCATTCAGCAGGACCTGCGCTGACGTCACCACGCTCACCACATGGTGAGAGCGATGATGTCATCAAAGGTCCTTTTGCAGGTCCTGAAAGAAGAAGAAAGGTCATATTTCAGTTAGCATTCTTTATTAAGAATGTTATTATTTTCCCTTATAACCATGTTATAAGAGAAAATAATAAAATCTACACAACACCACCCAAACCCGAACTTCAATAAAGAAATTTGGGTCTAGGTACCACATTCAGTCTTTTATCACTCGCATGCAAAATGTATTATACTTGCGCATAAAAAACTGAACAAGGCAATCGCAGTCAAAACTTGCAGGAAGTTGTAGTTTATTCAAGCATCAGAGGATCAAGACACAAAGCGACATGTGTTTCGTTTCGAACCCGAGTCTTTCTCAAGCATATTGCACATAGACAAGAAACACATTTAAATTGTTTTTCTTGTCTATGTGCAATATGCACAGGCAATGGAGTTAAAAGATCGCCTCATGAATAGAGGATACCTTGAAAAGGGAATCACACAGGATATGGAGAAAGTAGGGAGAGAACATACACATTTGAGTCTTTTGTATGGTAAGAAAGCTGAAAAAGTGGAGATGGCTAAGGGAACAGAAGGTGGAGGAAAAAGGAGAAAAGGAAATAACCGGTTCGTCCTGTCATTTAATTATACTCCCATGGCTGAGCATGTACGTGCATCGATTTATAAAAACTGGGACATTTTGAAACGGGACACTGATTTGGACATTGTTACCAGCTCCAGACCCATAATTGCATTCCGCAGGAGTCCAACCTTGAGGAATAAATTGGTATCCAGCATATTCCAACCTGACACCTCTGGGAACTGGTTAACCCGTAATATCCCGATAGGCAATTTCAGATGTGGGAGTTGTTCCATGTGCAGGTATAACAATCAAAGGAGAGTGGTCTGTATCTCCGGGGTCAGCCACAGGGTGAATTGTTTTATCAATTGTAAAAGCACGTTCGTAGTGTACGCCTTGTTTTGCGAATGCGGACGTTTTTATATTGGTAAAACAATACGATGTCTCTTTGAGAGAATTAGAGAACATGTAAACTCTATCAGCTCTGGAAAGGGTTGCCCCAGAGTTATTGACCATTTTCGCACAGCACATGGGGGCAGTTTAAAAACTTTATCCTTTTGTGGGTTAGAAATGGTTAAACTCCCACGCAGAGGAGGCGATAGACATCGCCTCCTATTACAACGGGAGGCACGCTGGATACTGCGTACTCACGCTACAGGTGATCTGGGTCTAAATGACAAAATAGATCTGAACATGTTCCTGTAAAACTGTATATTTGTGCAGAGTTGTGTTTGTTTGTCTCTTTTAAATGTGTATGTCCGCTTGTATGTTTTTACCTCTACATTGTGGGGCAGCGCCTGTGGATCTCAGCAATACGCAGACCTGCCTACATAAGGAGGAGGAGTGTAGTACGTCTCCTACGTCAGTGCCTGAGGAAGCGCATTTGCGCGAAACGGCCGTCGCCTGCTGCGGACGTCCACGCCAAGGCTGTCTGCCCCGCTGCCGAAGTTAGGTCGGATGACCACGAATAATCAATAAAGAACGCATCGCTAAAACAAGTTTCGTGTGGTGAGTGCCGTCCCGGCTATTCCTTCTTCATTACACATATTTTATGCATCGTCTTCACTTTTTGGACTGAGCACCATTGGAAGCGATCCTTGTATAGGGAGTGAGGGAGTTGCCTATACATATCACAGCTGAATATAGAGTGCATCTCTGAGTGCCACAGAACTTTTCTTTCATTTTGCGAAGTTTCATAGTGTCCGTCAAAGGATATATTATTTTCTGGGGTTAAATCAGTTGCAAAAATAGAAATACCGTAAATCTGGTGTTCCAGCTGTGACTGAACAAGTTTTATAGTGTCTGTCAAAGGATATATTATTTTCTGGGGTGTAATTCAGTTGCAAAAATAGAAATACCGTAAATCTGGTGTTTCAGCTGTGACTGGAAAAATTTCACAGTGTCCGTCAAAGGATATATTATTTTCTGGGGTAAAATTCAGTTGCAAAAATAGAAATACAGTAAATCTGGTGTTCTAGCTATGGCTGGACAAGTAGTTTAATAGTATCCGTCAAAGGATATATTTTGTTTTGGGTTGAAATTCAATTACCAAAATAGAAATACCGTAAATCTGGTGTTCCAGCTGTGACTGGACAAGTTTCACAGAGTCTGTCAAAGGATATATTATTTTCTGGGGTGAAATTCAGTTGCAAAAATAGAAATACCATAAATCTGGTGTTCCAGCTGTGACTGGACAAGTTTTATAGTGTCTGTCAAAGGATGTATTATTTTCTGGGGTTAAATTCAGTTGCAAAAACAGAAATACCGTAAATCTGGTGTTCCAGCTGTTACTGAACAAGTTTCATAGTTTCTGTCAAAGGATATATTATTTTCTGGGGTGAAATTCAGTAGCAAAAATAGAAATACCATAAATCTGGTGTTTCAGCTGTGACTGGACAAGTTTCATAGAGTCCGTCTAAGGATATATTATTTTCTGGGGTGAAATTCAGTTGCAAAAATAGAAATACTGTAAATCTGGTGTTCCAGCTGTGACTGGACAAGTTTCATAGTGTCCGTCAAAGGATATATTATTTTCTGGGGTGAAATTCAGTTGCAAAAATAGAAATACAGTCAATCTGGTGTTCTAGCTGTGGCTGGACAAGTAGTTTAATAGTATCCGTCAAAGGATATATTTTGTTCTGGGTTGAAATTCAATTACCAAAATAGCAATACCGCAAATCTGGTATTCCAGCTGTGACTGGACAAGTTTCATAGTGTCCGTAAAAGGATAAATTATTTTCTGGGGTGAAATTCAGTTGAAAAAATAGAAATACATTAAATCTGGTGTTCTAGCTGTGGCTGGACAAGTAGTTTAATAGTATCCGTCAAAGGATATATTTTGTTTTGGTTTGAAATTCAATTGCCAAAATAGAAATACCGTAAATCTGGTGTTCCAGCTGTGACTGGACAAGTTTCATAGTATCTGTCAAAGGATATATTATTTTCTGGGGTGTAATTCAGTTGCAAAAATAGAAATACCGTAAATCTGGTGTTCCAGCTGTGACTGGACAAGTTTCATAGTGTCCGTCAAAGGATATATTATTTTCTGGGGTGAAATTCAGTTGCAAAAATAGGAATACAGTAAATCTGGTGTTCTAGCTATGGCTGGACAAGTAGTTTAATAGTATCCTTCAAAGGATATATTTTGTTTTGGGTTGACATTCAATTACCAAAATAGAAATACCGTAAATCTGGTGTTCCACTGTGACTGGAAAAGTTTCATAGAGTCCGTCTAAGGATATATTATTTTCTAAGGGCGAAATTCAGTTGCAAAAATAGAAATACAGTAAATCTGGTGTTCCAGCTGTGACTGGACAAGTTTCATAGTGTCCGTCAAAGGATATATTATTTTCTGGGGTGAAATTGAGTTGCAAAAATAGAAATACAGTCAATCTGGTGTTCTAGCTGTGGCTGGACAAGTAGTTTAATAGTATCCGTCAAAGGATATATTTTTTGTGGGTTGAAATTCAATTACCAAAATAGCAATACCGTAAATCTGGTATTCCAGCTGTGACTGGACAAGTTTCATAGTGTCCGTCAAAGGATAAATTATTTTCTGGGGTGAAATTCAGTTGAAAAAATAGAAATACATTAAATCTGGTGTTCTAGCTGTGGCTGGACAAGTAGTTTAATAGTATCCGTCAAAGGATATATTTTGTTTTGGGTTGAAATTCAATTACCAAAATAGAAATACCGTAAATCTGGTGTTCCAGCTGTGACTGGACAAGTTTCATAGTATCTGTCAAAGGATATATTATTTTCTGGGGTGAAATTCAGTTGCAAAAATAGAAATACCGTAAATCTGGTGTTCCAGCTGTGACTGAACAAGTTTCATAGTATCTGTCAAAGGATATATTATTTTCTGGGGTGAAATTCAGTTGCAAAAATAGAAATACCGTAAATCTGATGTTTTAGCTGTGACTGGACAAGTTTCATAGTGTCCGTGAAAGGATATATTATTTTCTGGGGTGAAATTCAGTTGCAAAAATAGAAATACAGTAAATCTGGTGTTCTAGCTGTGGCTGGACAAGCAGTTTAACCCCTTAAGGACTCGGCCCAATTTCACCTTAAGGACTCCCTTCACCTTAAACCATTTTTTGCAAATCTGACCAGTGTCACTTTATGTGGTGATAACTTTAAAACGCTTTTTCTTATCCAGGCCATTCTGAGATTGTTTTTTCGTCACATATTGTACTTCATGACAGTGGTAAAATGAAGTCGAAAAATTTCATTTTTATTTATAAAAAAATATCAAATTTACCAAAAATTTGGAAAAATTAGCAATTTTCCAAGTTTCAATTTCTCTACTTCTATAATACATAGTAATACCGCCCAAAAAAGTTATTGATTTACATTCCCCATATGTCTACTTCATGTTTCGATCATTTTGGGAATGCCATTTTATTTTTTGGGGACGTTACAAGGCTTAGAAGTTTAGAAGCAAGTCCTTACCTCTGGGCAGACTGGCACACATGAGCGACTACATGCTTCAGTGCCTGCGCAACGACAGCAGAGTTGCCCACATTTTAACGTGTGCGGACTACTGGGTTGCCACCCTGCTGGATCACCGGTACAAAGACAATGTGCCCACCTTACTTCCTTACCTCGTGATAGGAAGATGCGCGAGTACAGGCGTACGTTGGTAGACGCGCTACTGAGAGCATTCCCAAATGTCACAGGAGAACAAGTGGAAGCCCAAGGCGAAGGCAGAGGAGGAGCAAGAGGTAGCCAACGCAGCTGTGTCACGGCCAGCTCCTCTGAGGGTAGGGTTAGCATGGCAGAGATGTCCAAAAAGTTTTGTCACCACAGCTAACTGCACCACCACCTGATACGGAACGTGTTAGCAGGAGGCAGCATTTCTCTAACATGGTGGAACAGTACGTGTGCACACCCCTCCACATACTGACTGATGGTTCGGCCCCATTCAACTTTTGGGTCTCCAAATTGTCCACGTGGCCAGAGCTAGCCTTTTATGCCTTGGAGGTGCTGGCCTGCCCGGCGGCCAGCGTTTTGTCTGAACGTGTATTCAGCATGGCAGGGGGCATCATTACAGACGAACGCAGCCGCCTGTCCACAGCCAATGTGGACAAGCTGACGATCATAAAAATGAACCAGGCATGGATCCCACGGGACCTGTCCATCCCTTGTGCAGATTAGACATTTATAACTACCTCCCCTTAATCATATATTCTTGGACTCCAGGGCACTTCTTCATTCAATCCTCTTTTTTAAATTTTACCATTATATTGCGGGGCAACTCAAAGTTGAATGAACCTCTCCTCTGTCTGGGTGCCAGGGGCCTAAATATCGTAAAGTGGCCTGTTCCAATGGTGGGTGACATGAAGCCTGATTCTCTGGTATGCGACCTCTCTCCTTTGTCTTGGTGCCGGGGCCTAAATATCTGAAAGTGGCCTGTTCCATTGGTGAGTGACATGAAGCCTCATTCTCTGCTATGAGACCTCTCTCCTCTGTCTGGGTGCTGGGGCCTAAATAAGTAAAAGTGGCCTTCTCCATTGGTGGGTGACATGAAGCCTGATTCTCTGCTATGGGACCTCTCTCCAATTAATATTGGTTAATTTTTATTTATTTTATTTTAATTCATTTCCCTATCCACATTTGTTTGCAGGGATTTACCTACATTTTGCTGCCTTTTGAAGTCCTCTAGCCCTTTCATGGGCTATTTTACAGCCTTTTTAGTTTTTATACATATAAGACCGCGCTTATATCACGGGTTCTTCACACCATCCAAACAAAACGGCATCCAAAGGTTGAGCTGTCTACAATGTGCATATCTTGGGACACTGTATCCTGTGAATAAAAATTACACTGGTAGCACTGTCAAATATAAGTTGCGCTGAAAGAGTACTAAATACTCACAATGGCACTACTTGGTTTCAGGTATCAAATTAACCCAGCTCCACAGATCTCCGCTCCACATGGAACGCCGAGTTCACCTGCACAGATCCCAAGAGGAAAACGCACACTAGTGAAGCACCGTCAATCCTTATTTTCTAAAAGAGGGTTTATTATACTCACAGATTCCAATATATAAAAAGGCACATAAAACATCCAAAAAGGTGATATCCCACGTAACGTCCGACCCGGGTTTCGCTCTGGCAGCTTAGTCAGGGGCGAATGACGCCATCTTGGAAAAAGGCATCTTAAATACCTCCTTAATCTCACCCCACCCCCCATAAAATTCATACAGAAAAAAAAAAGAGAAGGAACCCAAATACACGCATATGTCAAACTTCATTCCAAATAAAATACCTTTCTTTCACTTTCAAATAAAATTTCTCATAATACCACTTGTCTCAAAATCTTCCGGGTACAATAGGTCAAAGTTCAAAATCCCTTTACAAGTGTATCATAGTAAAGATAAAAAAAAACATGTTTCATAAAAAACAGAGCCAGGATAAAAAAAATTCTGTTACAAACAAATATGTCATATTGGCGTATATATATATATATATATATATATATATATATATATATATATATTTATATATATACACATCTCTTATTACAGCGCTTATTATACAAAAGAGAAAAAAGAGAAAACAGAAAAAAGAAAAAGCCCAAATTAACAGAAAAGAGGTCGAGTGGATGCATCGTTTAGGGACGCTACGACCGCATGGTATGAACATTGAGTGCGATTTAAAACCTTGTCTAATTGAATGATTTATTTCCTTTTCCTTAGTTCTATGAATGATTCCCTTTAAGACTGCATTCCCTGATGAGTAGGAATTTTTTCCTCTTATGTTTTTTGCAAAAACATTTATAATACACTGATAGATGACCATGAAGGGTTGATTTGCTGGTCTGGTGCGGCTTTATAGTCTGGTGCGGCTTTATTTATAATACCATAGCTATGGAGTTAATGAAAGGTTACACTTTATATGGGAGAATGATTGGGTTGAGCCCCCTTAGACATGTCCTTTCTAGGAAACTCAGTCCGTGTGGAGATCTTAGGCTTCGTTCACATCACCGTTTGTCTTTTCCGTTCTCCGGCTCCGTTCAGGAGCAGGAGAACGGAAAAGACGGATGGTGTACATAACTGACACCTAACTGACACCAACGGAGCCTAAAGACCCCATAGACTTTAATAGGGTCCTTTTGGTGTCCGCTCAGAACATGATTTTTGAGCGGACACGAAAGTACTGCATGCAGTACTTTCGTGTCCGCTCAAAAATCATGTTCTGAGCGGACACCAAACGGACCCTATTAAAGTCTATGGGGTCTTTAGGCTCCGTTGGTGTCAGTTAGGTGTCAGTTATGTACACCATCCGTCTTTTCCGTTCTCCTGCTCCTGAACAGAGCCGGAGAACGGAAAAGACAAACGGTGATGTGAACGAGCCCTTATCTGTTGAGAGGGGTCTGCACTGCAAGTAGTAAGAGGATGAGGCTGAGCTTTTTTGGACATTTTCTATCTAGAAGAGTATATACTTTTTTCTACCTTTTTTTTTATACCTTTTTATTTTTTCTCTTTTGTATAATAAGAGCTGTAATAAGAGATGTGTATATTTATATATATATATATATATATGTACGCCAATATGACATATTTCTTTGTAACAGAATTTTTTTTATCCTGGCTCTGTTTTTTATGAAACATGCTTTTTTATCTTTACTATGATACACTTGGAAAGGGATTTTGAACTTTGACCTATTGTTCCCGGAAGATTTTGAGACAAGTGGTATTATGAGAAATTTTATTTGAAAGTGAAAGAAAGGTATTTTATTTGGAATGAAGTTTGACATATGCGTGTATTTGGGTCCCTTCTCTTTTTTTTTTTTTTTTTTTGTATGAATTTTATGGGGGTGGGGGGAGATTAAGGAGGTATTTAAGATGCCTTTTTCCAAGATGGCGTCATTCTCCCCTGACGAAGCTGCCAGAGCGAAACCTGGGTCGGGCGTTACGTGGAATATCACCTTTTTGGATGTTTTATGTGCCTTTTTATATATTGGAATCTGTGAGTATAATAAACCCTCTTTTAGAAAATAAGGGTTGACGGTGCTTCACTAGTGTGCGCTTTCCTTTTGGGATCTGTGCAGGTGAACTCGGCGTTCCATGTGGAGCGGAGATCTGTGGAGCTGGGTTATTTGATACGCCTGAAACCAAGTAGTGCCCTTGTGAGTATTTAGTACTCTTTCAGTGCAACTTATATTTGACAGTGCTACCCTATCAGTGTAATTTTTATTCACAGGATACACTGTGTCCCAAGATATGCACATTGTGGACAACTCAACCTTTGGATGCCATTTTGTTTAGAAGGTGTAAAGAACCTGTGATTGACAGGCAGCGCGGTCTTATATGTATAAAAGTTTTGGAATTGTGTTCACTTGCCTCACTTAAGACCTGCAGAGCATTTTCTGGGATGTTTGAACAATGAAAAACTTGTAGTACAGCCTTTTTAGTGCCCAAAAATTCGGGTCCCCACTGACTTCAATGGGGTTCGGGTCCGGGATGAAGTTCGGGTCGAGTTCGGATCCCGAACCCGAACATTTTTGGGAAGTTCGGCCGAACTTCTCGAACCCGAACATCCAGGTGTTCGCTGAACTCTACCCGGGACGCATCTGGAGAAAATCCGGGATTCCCGTGTGAAAAGGCCTAAAGAGATTTTCCACCTAGATTTCTGTCCACCGGGTAGACCACCCATATCAAATTTGTGTGGATCCGACACCCGACACTCCTACCAATCAGCTGTTTGTGGCACATGATTGCAAAATAAGAATGGATGTACGGTACTTACCCGGACGCAGCTCAGCCACATCCACTTATGTCAGACTGAATTTGTTCTGATATTGATGACATATGCCGAGTAGAATTAATATCAATCGGCAGGGACCCGACTCCCAACTCTCCCGCCGATCAGCTGTTAGAAGAAGCAAAGCACTGTGTTCTTCTCTCTATTAATCTACTCTGCCTTGACATCACAGTTGCGAGCAGTGTAATTGCAGCTGCTCTGTCCCATTCACTTCAACTGAACGGCTTCTTCGTATTCACTGGTATAGGACAGAGCCGTGCCATTGAAGTGAATTGGATGGTGGAGCTGTAATTTAACCTGCTCTCCTCTGCAATAGTGAGCAGGTAAAAAGAAGAGAATACAGACAGGTGTATTCTTCAAACAGCGGATCAGCAGGAGTATCGGGAGTCAGGCCCCCGTCATTCTAACATTGATGACCTATCCTGAGGCTAGGTCATCAATATAGCAAAAGAGGAGAATGCCTTTTACCACCTGACATCTGCCTGTAGGATATAAACTTACTATGGGTGGATGTTTAACTCTGAATTGATGTTCTGGAACCTCCATTCAGAGATCACAGCTGCGACAGCAGGGCAACCCAGAGAGAAGGCAGGGAAAGTTCCCAGGTGTCCCTGCCTTCTAGATTGCTGCATACACAGCACTCACGAGCGCTGTGTATACAGAGCAGGAATGATCTTATTGGCCCGGTGGTCATGTGACCGCCAGGGTCTGGAGAGTTCAGGAGCTGTCTAGTCTTCCACAGACCTCGATCAGCCCTGCACTGAGGCTGTACAGTGCAGTATTATGCTGTACAGCCTCTCTGGGGGTTGTATTTTCCCTGTAACTGGGGATTCTCTGTCAGCTCCAATTAGAATAGAAATCAATAGTAAAAAAAAAAAATATGAAGTCAAATGTCCACCAGAGGTCTTGTCTGACCTTATATGGGGGACACAAAGTGTAAAATAAAAAATAAAAATATAAAAAAATAAAGTGTTTTATAAAAAGAATAAAAAAAGTTTCACATGAAAAAAATGTTTTCCCCAATTAAGTAATAAAAAAAATATTAAAAATAGGAAAAAATAAATAAAATAGACATATTTGGTATTGAAGCATCCGTGGCGGCCAGCTCTATAAATATATAACATGATCCACCCTGTCTGATAATCACCGTAAAAAATAAAAACTGTGTCAAAAAAAGCCATTTTTATCACCTTACATCACAAAAAGTGCAACCCCAAATGATCAAAAAGGTGTATGTCCCACAAAATGGTACCAATAAAACAGTCACCCTCATCCCTCAAAAAATGAGCCCCTACATAAGAAAATGGAAAATATGGAGACATTAAAACATCATTTTTGTTTCAAAAATGCTATTATTGTTTTAAAGTGAAACAAATAAAAAAGTAGACATATTAGTATAGCCACGTCTGTAACAACCAGCTCTATAAAAATATCACATGACCCAACCCCTCAGGTGAACGCTGTAAAAAAATAAATAGAAAAAGTGCCACTAAATAGCCATTTATTGTCACCTTACATCACAAAAAGTGTAATGGCAAGCGATCAAAAAGTCATATGCACCCCAAAATGAGACCCTACATAAGACAATCACTCAAAAAATACAAAAACTATGACTCACACTATGGAGACCCTAAAACATGATTTTTTTTGTTTGGTTTTATGTAAAACTTAAATAAATAAAAGAAAGTATACAGATTAGGTATTGCCACATCCATAACGACCGTCTCTATAAAAATATCACATGACCTAACCCCTCAGATGAACACCGTCAAAAAAATAAAATAAAAACTGTGCTAACATCACTAAAAGTGCAACACCAAGCGATGAAAAAGGCTTATGCCCCCCAAAATAGTACCAATCTAACAGTCCCCCCATCCCACAAAAAATAAGCTCCTACCTAAGACAATCTCCCAAAAAATAAAAAAAACTATGGCTCTCAGAATATGGAGACACTAAAATATCATTTTTTTTGTTTAAAAAATGCTGGTATTCTGTTAAACTCAAGTAAATAAAAAAAGTATACATATTAGGTCTCGCCGTGTCTGTAAGAACCTGCTGTATAAAAATATCACATTACCTTACACCTCAGGTGAACACTGTAAAAAAATGTAAATAATTATTGTGGAACACCTAAAGGGTTAACAAAGTTTATAAAAGCAGTTTTGAATACCTTGAGGGGTTACTGTAAACTACAGAATCAGGGCAATAAATATTGAGTTTTTTTTGGCTGTTAACCCTTGCTTTGTTACTGGAAAAAAATGGAATGGACAATTTGCCAAACAATTGAAATTCTGAGATTTCATCTCCATATTCCATTAACTCTTGTGGAACACCTAAAGGATAACCAAAGTTCATAAAATCAGTTTTGAATACCTTGAGGGGTGTATTTTCCAAAATGGGTCACTTTTTTGAGTTTCTACTCTAGGGGTGCATCGGGCGGGGGGGGGGGGCTTCAAATGGGACATGGTATCAAAAAACCAGTCCAGCAAAATCTGCTTTCCAAAAACCGCACGGGGTTCCTTTCCTTCTGTGCCCTGCCATGTGGCCACACAGCAGTTTACGACCGCATATAGTTTTTTTTTGTAAACTACAGAATCAGGAGTTGATTGAGTTTTGTTTGGCTTTTAACCCTTGCTTTGTTAGCGGAAAAAAATCATTAAAATGGAAAATCTGCCAAAAAAGGGAAATTCGGAAATTTCATCTCTATTTTCCATTAATTATTGTGGAACACCTAAAGGGCTAACAATGTTTGTAAAATCAGTTTTGAATACCTTGAGGGGTGTAGTTTCTAAAATAGGGTCCTTTTTGGGTGGTTTCTATTATATAAGCCTCACAAATTGACTTCAGACCCGAACTGGTCCTTAAAAAGGGGGTTTTGGAAACTTTCTGAAAAATTTAAAGATTTGCTTCTAAACTTCTAAGCCTTCTAACGTCCCCAAAAAATAAAATGACATTGACAAAATGATCAAAACATGAAGTAGACATATGGGGAATGTAAAGGAATAACTATTTATGGAGGAATTATTATCTATTATAAAGGTAGAGAAATTGAAATTTGGAAATTTGCTAATTTTTCCAAATTTTGGGTAAATTTGGTATTTTTGTATGATTTAAAATAAAAATTTTTACTCAATTTTACTACTGTCATGAAGTACAATATGGGATGAGAAAACAGTCTCGGAATGGCCTGGATAAGTAAAAGCGTTTTAAAGTTATTACCACATAAAGTGACATGTCAGATTTGCAGAAAAATTGCTCTTTCAGGAAGGGGAAAATGGCCCGCATGTGAAGTGGCCCGGATGTGAGGGAGATGGTGAGATTGGATTATCTTCAAATTAGAAATTTAGAAAACATACTATATATGAGTGAAGCTGGAAATATAAAGGAGACAAATGATTGTTAAAAAAAATTCAATTTTTATTATCAATCTTTATTACCATTTTTTTCACATGAAATAAAAAAAATGAATATTGGGTGAATGGAGCTATTAGACAACTACAAATCCAAGCAGCAATAGTCAGTCACAGGAGTTTTTAAAATGTGATAAGAATAAAGAAAAATTACCACTGCCTAGACCTGAACAGAAAATCAATATCTATATCTGTACTTCTCGGTCCCAATAAGTGGCGCCATTCCAGTGTTAGTCTGATTGTGAGATGCAGAAGCAGCTCGCATTTCTCAGCTTGTCATCCTATTATCTTGCAAAAAATGGTTAAATGAAACGTTCAATTACTTTAATTTTCTTTTCAATTTTATAGCTTATAATCCTGGGAAGAAGGAACACTGCAGCTACTGCTGACTTTTCCCAACAAACATCTACTCGGTATAATTCACTGACAGGAGGTAAGAAACATTTTGAACAAATAGCCGTAATTAAAAGATAGACGTTCATCTCAATTTAAGATCTCCATTAAGACAGGGTTTCCTCACAACAGAAGATATTATTGTGTATTTTATGGAAACAGTTCAGCATATGCATGTATGACATTTTACCTATTGACGACTGTCTCTTGGTAGTGGGGTATAATTTAAACATTCCAAATTGGCTGTAAACTAAGACAGCCATCTTGGAGAAAAATATATCAACACTATGTTCTCTCCTGAAATATTAACTGTGATAGGCACTACTGGCAGGGTGCTAATTACCCCAGTGATGTGATCCATTTTCTAAATGATGAGAACATCAATAATTCACTGGTAGTGGCTGCTAAAAATTGTTATGTCTTAAAATTGAACTCCAGCATATCAAAAAATAATCTTCTGTTGACTGGTTGACATTCAGATTCTTTATAATCATTATAAAAAATAAATGTATTGTTCCTACTCGAGGCAGTTTACATTCTAAAAGATGGCAGATGTATAATGTGCCTGGTTTTGATTGTTTGTAGTATTGAGGCAATACCCAGCAGAGAGTAGTACAGGCGCTGGATTTTTAATGAAAATGAGTTTTACTGGTGTTCTATTAATGGGGTGTATTGGATATGCTACAATGTTCCCTACAGTTAAAATGATAGCATCTTGTAAATAAATGAATTTAGAATGTGCTGTTTGTTTTCTTCATAGTCGTTCTGCTGACATAGCCTTCTCGATTTTATCACCTCCGAGACTTTAATTGAATAATGCCAAAAATGTGGTAGAAACTATGTACATTATTAAAGAGTAGAAGAGATACAAAGTAATGTTACTCTTCTCTTACATAACTAAGTTCCCAGGCAGAAATATTTTTAAATCACCAACAATTAGTGGTTTGAAAAATCAAAGCCATGGGTCTAATTGTCATTTCCATCAGAAAGGAGGAGAAGAATCGTCTTTAGACCATATGAGGACCTTTGCTGTTGCCAGCTCTTTCAAGAGTCATGGCAGCAATTCCAATTGTAGATGTGAATGTCACTATGAGTAGGATTAAAATTACTGATCTTACTTTTGATCATTTTTACTAGAGATGAGAGAATCGAAGCTGACAAAGTGGAATTAGTTTAGAATTTCAGGAAAAATTTGATTCGCAACCAATGTGAATTTCCTCGCGCTTCGTGGTAACGAATTGCAATTTTCTTAAAATGGCAGCTACTAATGTTGAGCGTGAATATTCGAATAGCGATTTTTTTTTAGCAAATATCGGCACTTTGCTAATTCACGAATATTGCAAACATAGTGCTATATATTCACTATTTTGAATATTCGCTTTTTTTTTCTTTTTTATTGTTATATTTTTTTCTTTCCCACTTCCCAAAAGTAGTTCTACATAATACATTCGTCATCTTCTTCTACCAAGCCAACCATAGTAAACCAGGTCTAAGTTGAAATTGCAATGCGATTAATTTAAGTTATATTAATCGCATTGCGATTTCAACTTAGACCTGGTTTCTATGGTTGGCTTGGTAGAATTAGCGAATATGACGAATGTATTCATCATATTCCTCAAAACTAAGATAACAAAGTATTCTCCATCTTCGTTTTAGCTACCTATGCGTCAACTTCGCAAATTCTAGCAAACAAATAGGAAGGTTGACTATAGAGACAGCTGTGTTTAATTCGCTATGCGATTATATTACTTTGCGTTTTTCTTAAATAAATAGAATAATTATAATACTTGATAATTATTATAATTATTCTATTTATTAAAAAAATGGCAAAGTAATATAATCGCAACGCGAATTAAACACAGCTGTCTCTATAGTCAACCTTCCCATTTGATTGCTAGAATTATTGAAGTTGACGAATATGGAGCAAAAACGAAGATAGAGAATACTTTGTTAACTTCGTTTTGAGGAATATGACGAATACATTCGTCAAATTCGTAAATTCTACTAAGCCAACCATAGTAAACCAGGTCTAAGTTGAAATCGCAATGCGATTAATTCAAGTTATATTAATCGCATCGCGAATTTCGTTGAAATCAAATATGGCACCAGCCGCTCATCACTAGCGGCTACACGTGTGAGGACTGAGGACATGGGGCAAGGAACTTTGGGAAGGCGGGATCACCCAGATTGACATGCCTGCATGCAGCCAGTCAGCAGCTAGCCAACCCTGTGATGTCACAGCCCTATAAATATGGTGGCCATCTTACAGTCAGACATTTTACAGCGTTCAGAGTGCAGGGACAGACGTTTGAAGGAGCTAGGGACAGCAAGTGGAAAAAAGATTGTGCAAAAAAAGGCAGAAAAAAAGATTTATAAGTGTAGGGAAAGGATAGGGAGGAATCATTTCACAGCATCTTAGTGCAGGGAGAGACATCAGAAGGCGCTAAGGACATGGATAGGAAAGTCATTTACAAGTGCAGGGAAAGGTTATTTTGGGATCCAAATAGTCATTAGACAGCTCTGTCATTCCATCTTTTTGTTATTGGGCTTTAAGTGTTATGTTGAAAAGCCTTTAGTGGCTTATATCTTAGTATCTAATTCAGTACTACAAGAAAAATATATTGTCAGTTCACTTCTGCAGTTATTTCTGTGGAAAGCGTATAGGGGCGTATTTTAGTACAACAAGAAAAATATATATGCACTGCACTGTTGCAGTTATTTTTGTTAAAAGCGTATAGGAGCGTATTACAGTAAAAAAAGAAAAATATACATACGCACTACACTGTTGCAGTTATTTCTGGTGAACGCATAAAGGGGCGTATTTCGGTCCAACAAGAAAAATATATTCTCTGGTAACTTCTGCAGTTATTTCTGGTGAAAGCATATAGGGGCGTATTTCAGTACTACAAGAAAAATATATGCGCATTTCACTCTTTAATAGTTTTCTGTAAAAAGCGTATAGTGGCCTATTTCAGTCCAACAAGAAAAATATATTCTCAGGTCACTTCTGCAGTTATTTCTGGTGAAAGTGTATAGGGGCGTATTTCAGCCCAACAAGAAAAATATATTCTCAGGTCATTTCTGCAGTTATTTTTGGTGAAAGCGTATAGGAGCATATTTCAGTACTACAAGAAAAATATATATTCTCAGTTCATTGTTGCAGTTATATCTGGTAATGCCTTTACTGGCTTATTGCAGTAGAAAAAGAAATATACATTCGCCATTCGCTGGTGCACTTATAGAAAAACCTTTATTGACGTATAAAGATTTCATCTGCCCCAGGAACTACATCTGTTGATCCACACATCGGGTCTGTGAGTATATGACTCATCTGGCAACACCCAGCATAATGGTAGGATAACTATATTACCATGTTATCCTCTGGGTATCTGGTGGCCTTATAATGACACATGTTGATCACAATATTCAACAGAATTGTATGAGATTTTTCATGATCTATGAGAAGCTGTGGAATTTGTATACTTTTATGGCTTTATTCAGCTTTGCAGTACACTATTGTATTGTTATATTGAATACCCTTTCACTTATTTTAACATTGCCTTACTGCTGGGTAGCCTCCATCTTTTGACTTCCCTAAGCCAGCTTTGACATCTGTGCTAGATTACTGGGGCCATTCTTGCCTGTGTCGACATTTTTGTCTTGTGTGGGGGAGTTTGTACAACCGTTTACCCCTCACAATGTTTGCTCTTATGTAAGTGGGACTATTGAGCATATACTCACTCTTTGACCCTAACCATATAATAACTATCTGTGGATCTGGTTCCATTGTATCTATATTCATCTATATTTGCCGTTTAACCTTTTTGGTCTAATCCCCTGATGAATCCTCTGCACATCAGGAGGAGGAAATGCGTCGGGTATGGCTTTGTATGTGTGCATTCTGGGACTGGCTTTACTGATATATAGTGAATATTGTCCAAATGTAGGCTAAGGACAGAATATGGAAAGTGCAGCCCTAGGCACAAGGATGGGGAGCATCTACCATCAAGGTGCATCCCCGGGCAGAGCAGGTTAGAGGTTGAGATCAGGGAAAGTGTTATATTTTTCACACAGTCTCCCGGAGCACTCATCACACTGCTTGAGCCCACAAGGATTTTGGTGATAGCTTTCTGCGGTGTTTGCATAGGATATTTTTGGATCCGAGTTCTATGATTTTATTGGGTGTAATAAAAGTTACGTTTTAGATAATTGCCTTCAGTGATATCCCTGTCTGTTCTTGCAAGAGTTTAGACATTATTGGTTTTCAGTGATTTTGGTCTTTATTGACGTATAGCAGTAGAAAAAGAAATATACATTCACCATTCACTCCTGCACTTATATCTTTAAAATCCTTTAGTGATGTATATCAGTAGAAAAAGAAATATACATTCGCCATTCACTCCTGCACTTATATCTTGAAAAACCTTTATTGATGCATATCAGTAGAAAAAAAAATATATATTCAGCATTCACTGTTGCAGTCATATGAGGTAAAGCCTTTAGTGGCATATATCAGTAGAAAAAGAAAAAAAAAAATTTGTAATCAGCGCAGTTATATCTGGTCAAATCTTTTGTGACTTATTTAGGTGGAAAAAAAATTGTATTCAGCATTAGGCACTGCACTTATATGCGGTGTAATCTCCATGATGTCTCTATGATAAATTTGCAGCGTGGGGGCCCCTGTCTGGCTTCTACACACTTTCCAAATAAACCTACAGTGGAACAAATAGATGTCGGATGACTGTGACGCTCCATGACCTTCCCAGGAGTTTGTATTCGGTGATGCTGTTATATGTGGTAACATCTTTTGTGACTTATTTTGGTGGGATAAAAAATTGTATTCAGCATTAAGCGCTGCACTTATATGCGGTAAAATCTTTTTTGAATTATTTTGGTGTAAAAAAAACTTGTATTCATCATTAAGCGCTGCACTTATAAGCGGTAAAGTCTTTTTTTAATTGTTTTGGTGGAGAAAAAACTTGTATTCAGCCTTAAGCTCTGCACTTATATGCAGTAAAATCTTTTTTGAGTTATTTCGGTGGAAAAAAATCTTGTATTCTGCATTAAGAGCTGTACTTATGCGCGGTAAAATCTTTATAAAATTATTTCGGTGAAAATACAAATTTCCACCGCCTCCATTAACCTCCCCATCTCTTCATTATCAACGGACACACTAAATTTACACCCCCCAGCTATATATATAAGCAGTGCCAGCACCACCTAGGAGTGAATAAAGGTAAACGACACTGCCAGCCTGTTAAAGGCAATTACAGCATGGCACCACAATACATTTGATATGACATTTAGCAAGAGTTTGAAGTGCCCAAATATAGCACATAGTGGGCACTGCATCAAGAGGAATTAGGCGTGGATCAGCCAGGACTTTCACACACCAATGCCTGATGCATCAGACTAGATCATCTATGGTGCCACACCAACAATTTGGCAAAAGAGACCGGTTTCTTCTGGGTACCTGCCTCAGCTACTATTCTGATGCTGTAACCCGCCAGAGGGCACATATCTGATGCCAAGTGCTCCTTCTTTCACCCACCATCTTCAGCGGGTACTGGTATTGCAACCCACCTCCACAGTATGTCACCTTGCCACTCTGTGGCCTCCTGATGCTGCTGTCACCTCCAGACTCTGTCATTGTGCCACTCTGTGGTCTCCTCATACTCACAGTATTATTTCACTACCAGAGCAGACTCCCTATGCGTGTTACTGCAAGGCACAGTGTTCTACACTACTATAAGGGCTCTCAGTAGCCAGGAAATAGACATTTTTTAACGTAATTTGCCGCAAATATATTCGGATCGAATCGAATTTTACCCGAAAAATTGGGCGAACCTGCGAATCGAATTTTAAAAAAATTCGCCCATCGCTAATTTTTACTGCAGTATGAAGTAGTTTTATAGATTATTATTATCTATCTTCTTAATCACACTGGTCAATTGTTTTGATGGCTTGGAAACAAATGGTAAAACAAGATACATAAAAAGTAAATAGCCCTTAAGGCAGCAACTTCTGATACATGTTGGTCATGCCTCTCTTGCACCTTTATGCTGTTCATGATGTGATTGTTTGCATTCAAGTAAAGTCAATGTAAACTTTGTGTGACATTGACTTTGTGTCACATTCCCTTGCCTCTCAGCTTTCCTTCCTTTCTCTTATCATCCTAAATATGTTATTCTCAGACCTATGTTCCTTTGACTTCTGTGCCTGCTTTTAAAGTTCCACCATGAGAAGGCACTGCCACACTAAGGCCTCTTTCACATGGGCATCGTGGGTGAGGGCCAGATGCGTTCAGGGTGCATTGCGGGAAACCGGCGCGAGTAGGAATGCAATTTCAGTCCGTTTTGTCTGCGATTGCGTTCCGTTGTTCAGTTTTTTCCACGCGAGTGCAATGCGTTTTGCACATGCGTGAGAAAAAACTAAATGTGGTACCCAGACCCGAACCCGGACTTTTTCACTGAAGTTCGGTTTTGGCTTCGGTGTTGTGCAGATTTTATTATTTTCCATTATAACATGGTTATAATGGAAAATTATAGCATTCTTAATACTGAATGCTTACAAAAATGTGGATTGAGGGGTTAAAAAATAATAATAATTAACTCACCTCATCCAATTGATCGCGCAGCCGGGCATCGTCTTCTTTCTTCTTTTTTGAGGACCTGCCAAAGGCCCTTTGATGACATCATCGCGCTCACCACGTGGTGAGCTTGGTGACGTCAGCACAGGTCCAGCTGAATGAAAATTGAAGGATCTTCTTTCTTCATTCAGCAGGATCTGCGCTAATGTCACCGCGTTCACCACGTGGTGAGTGCGATTACGTCATCAAAGGTAATTTTGCAGGTCCTCAAAGAAGAAAGAAGATGATGCCCGGCTGCGCGATTAATTGGATGAGGTGAGTGATTTATATATATTTTTTTTAACCTCTTAAGCCACATTTAAGTAACTATTCTGTATAAAGAATGCTATTATTTTCCTTTATAACCATGTTAGAAGGGAAAATAATACAGTAAATGGACATCAATTTACTTACATCTTCTTCTAGCAACCATGCGTGAAAGTCGCATTGCATCCGCACTTGCTTGTGGATGCTATGCTATTTTCACAGCCCCATTGATTTCTATGGGGCCGGCGTTGAGTGAAAAACGCAGAATATAGAACATGCTGCGATTTTCACGCAACGCACAAGTGATGCGTTAAAATCTCCGCTCTGCAAAGCCCCATTGAAGTGAATGGGGCATGATTCAGTGCACAGCACGCATTGCACCTGCGCGGGAAAACTCTTTAGCGAACACCCAACCTTTTCCATCAACTATAAGATCTGACTGATGCCCTCAAAAAATAGTGTGGATCTTCATGGCTACATCATGCTAATGGTAACTACTATTTATCAGAGGCCTCTCACTGATGTATCCTTTTTGTTTTCTTTACAAAAATCCTAAAATTATACATCTATTTGCATTGTATTCAAATGTTTCTGACAACCTTCTGAACCGTTATTCCCCACAATCACTTCTTTTTCCTTATGTTGTTCATTATTCCTTCCAATTTGGAGATATTGTCTTTGCCTGAATCATTAATCAATCATGCTCCTGAATCTCATCCTATGTTCCTATACTGACTCATACAATCCAGCAGATCAGGGAATATTTGATCAATATTTGTGAAAATACTAAGTAAGACAATATGATACTCCTTTTGTTCTGGTATTTTTCTTCTACAGGTGTTGTTTACTAGACCTCTTACAAACTGAGGTATATCATAGTTTCATAGCTTTAACCCTTTCTACCCCGGGCCAGTTTTCACCTTCCTTCCCAGGCTTTTTTTTGCAAATCCGACATGTGTCACTTTATGTGGTAATAACTTTGTAACACTTTTACTTATCAAGGCCATTCTAAGACTATTTTCTCTTCCATTTTACTTCACGACAGTGCTAAATTCAGTCAATATATTTTTTCTTTAATTATAAAAAAAATCCCAAATTTACCAACAATTAGGAAAATTCACAATTTTCGAAATTTGAATTTCTCTACTTTTAAGACAGATAGTAATGCCTTATAAAATAGCTATTAGTCATCATTCCCCTTAATTTTTTAGGACGTTAGAATGCTTAGAAGTTTAAAGGCCATTTTTCAAATTTTCAACAAAATTTTCAAAACTTTTTTTTAAGCACCAATTCAGTTATAAAGTGATTTTGAGGGGCTTACATAATGGAAATCATCCATAAATGACCCCATTTTAGAAACAACACCTCTCAAATTATTCAAAACTGATGTTACAAACTTTGTTAACCCTTTAGGTGTTTCACAAGAATTAAAGTAAAACGGAGGCAGAATTTTCATGTTCATCATTTTTTTCTTGCAACACTGCAAGGGTCAACAGCAAACTAAACCTATATATTCATTACTCTGATTCTACAGTTTACAGAAATACCCCATATATGGTGGTACCCTGCTCTATGGGCACGTGGCAATGGTCAGAAGGGAAAGAGCGCCATTTGGATTTTGAAGGCAGATTTTGCTAGAATGGTTTTTGGGCACCATTTTGTATTTGAAGAGACCCTGACATACCCCTACAGTGGAAACCCTCAAAAAATGACCCCATTTTGAAAACTACTCCCTTCAAAGAATATATAAGGGGGGTACTGAGCACTTTGACCCCCAAAGCGGTTTACGGAAATAGAAAACACTTGGCTGTGAAAATGAAAAGTTTAATTTCTTCCAATAAAATGTCTCTTTAGCTCCAAATTTTTCATTTTCACAAGGGGTAACAGGAGAAAAAGCACCCAATTATTAGTTACCATTTTCTCTTGACTATGGCAACACCCCATATGTGGTGGTAAACTGCTGTAGGGGCACATGGCAGGACTCAGAATGGAAGGAGCGCTATATGGCTTTTGCAGCGCAGATTTTGATGGATTTGTTTATGGGCACCATTGTTTTTTTTTTTTTTGAGTGATTGTGGGGGCTCATTTTTTGCGGGATGAGGTGACCTTTTTATTAGTACCATTTTAGGGTACATAAGACTTTTTGATCGCTTGGTATTACACTTTTTGTGAGGCAAGGTGAGAAAAAGGCTGTTTTGGCATAGTTTTTTATTTTTTTTTGCCAGTATTCACCTAAGGGGGCATATAATGTGATATTTTTATACAGCAGGTTGTTACGGATGCGGCAATACCCATGTGTGTGTATTATTTTTATTTTTGTTAAGTTTTACAAAGTAAATACATTTTTGGACAGAATGAAATCTTGTTTTTGTGTAGCCATTTCCTGACTACCCTACTTTTTTTTATTTTTCTGGTGATTGTCTAAGGTAGGGTCTCATTTTTTTCTGGGATGAGATGGCGGTTTGATCAGTACCATTTTGGGGTACATAAGACATTTTGATCGCTTGGTATTACACTTTTTGTGAGGCAAGGTGACAACAAATGGATATTTTGGCATAGTTTTTAAAAAAAACTTTTTTACAGTATTCACCTGAGTGGGCATCTCATGTGATATTTTTATAGAGCAGGTTGTTACAGATGTGATGATACTTAATATGTCTATCCTTTTTATTTTAGTTAAGTTTTACACAGTAAATACATTTTTGCATTTTGTGTTGCCATTTTCTGAGAGCCATATTTTTTAGATTTTTGGGCGATTGTCTTAGGTAGGGTCTAATTTTTTGTGGAATGAGATGATGGTTTGATTAGTACCATTTTGGGCTAAATACGCCTTTTTGATCGCTTGGTATTATACTTTTTGAGAGGGAAGGTGACCAAAAATGGCTGTTTTGGCACTTTTTTTTTTCTTTTTTACTGCATTCACCTGATACAGACGTGGCAATACCTAATATGTATACTTTTTCCTATTTTTTTATTACTTACTTATGGGAAAAGAAGGCTTTTTTTTACTTTCCTTTTTTTTTTTTTTAGCATGCAAGACTATATTTTAACCTTTTTTCCCCACAACTTTTGGGGTCTGATCAACTGTACAATGCATTACAATACTTCTGTATTGTAATGCATTGGCTGTAAGTGTATTACATACTGTAATACACTTACAGCCTTCCTGCCTGTGAGATCCAGGGGGCTGGATCTCATAGGTTTAAATGGAAGGCAGCCCCAATGCCTGTGGAAGGCATCAGGCTGCCTTTCCGCTATCGGATCCCCATCACAGCAGCGCGGGGAACCGATGGGGAAGGAGAAGGAGCTCCCTCCACACACCCTGCACATGCCACGGTCATAGTGAGAGTTAATGTGCCAGCATAGTTTTTTTCACAGATGCCGACGCATACAGCAGGGGTTCGGCTAACAGAAACAGCCGGTACCCTGCAGCTGATCGGGCGGGCGCAGCTCCTGCACCCGCCCGATCAGCGCGCCGTAGTACTACGGTGCTGGTCGGGAAGTCAATGCTCGCAATGCCATACTATTACGGCGCTGTTCGGAAAGGGGATAAATATATATTATCTTGAGATGTGTTGTTGTCAGGTTTTAACAGATTTTTCCTCTGCACCACAAACTTATCTTTTAGCAAAATGGATAAATACTTTAATATGTGGCACAAGAGGTTATAATGCAGCTTTTACTAATATTTATCACTAAAGCTTTAACACATGCATCAAAGAAATTCAGCAGGTTGTTCTGGTAGAGTTCTCCGGCCCATATCTGGATAGTTCCGAGTGCCATTCAGACCCCTTTGACTATGAGGGGATGCAGCGGGGATCTGGCTGCTCCTTGGCATATCATCAAAAGATTAGGCTGGACAAAAATTGTTACATGTAGAGGTGTTTGGAGAACTGAATCCAGGCGGGATGCAGGAAAAAGTACTACTGACTGAAATTTCAACTTACACCATTATTTATGTAGGCTTCTAAGTAAACCTGCTGCATTATCTTTGGTTTCATTGCTTGGGTTATTTAAAATAGAGCCCAAAGCCGGGAATTGTGTTTAGATATAAAAAGAAGCTATACAAGCTTAAAGGGGTTTCCCAGGAGTTTTATACTGATCACCTATTCTCTGGATCCCAGCCGATCAGCTTTCTGAGAATGCACCCGCACTCACAGTAGTGCTGCAGCCTTCTATCAGCTCACCAATCACAGCTCCTAGGCCATGTGAGCGATGAACGTGAGGGACATCACCTGGCCTAGAAAAAGCTCAAGAAGGCTGTGCCACTACTGCAAGCGTCAGAGCCTTCTTAAAAAGCTGATCGGTGGGGATTCCGGATGTCAGACCAGCATCAACCAGATACTAGTGTCCTATCCAGAGGCTAGGTCATTGGTATAAAACTCCCAGAAAACTACTTTAATTCCCCTTCTACCAGGGAGACTCATGTTTTTACTGCCAGGCATTATTTAATTGATTTAAGAAATCTCTATGTACCCTGGAGGAGAAAAGGAAGGGAGTGGTAGTGTCTCTGGCTGCAATAATGATTCAAAGTGGCAATCCTTACACGAATGCTCCCTAGGGCCAGGGCAGGGATAGGAGGGTGCACTCTTTCTTCCCTCGGAGCACTTTCTGATGTTGAGGCACTTGTCTGATGGAACCAGGCCAGTGGTAAAAAAATAAATAAAGTATATCTCCATTCATTATTTACTTGATTGCGAAAATCGTCAATGTAATATATTCACGATAAAAATTCACAATTAGAATATTCGCCATCAACACTAAGGGGTAGGCAACTTTCCTATTGGTTGCTAGGGGTGTTGCTAAGTGGCGATATTCGCGATAAATTCGGGTATGAATTCACTATAAATTCGCGATTAGAATATTCGCGATCAACACTTTTTGCAAATACGAATATATAGCACTATATTTTAAATATTTGCGAATTCTCAAAGTGGCAATATTCGCGATAAAAATTCGCAATTCGAATATTCACGCTCGACACTATTAAATAACAAATAGCATTCTATAACAAGAACAGATTGCAAGAACCCTATTCTGGGGTACTGCATCTGTATTGTTTAAAGGGACACTGACTGGCCATTAGAGCATATACAGCGATAAATATCATTGTATTGGTCTCCTTTTATTAATTAAAACTATGCTAATATTACCCCCACCTGGCTTTGCATTATGTTTAAAAAACGTTTTAATTGATATGTAAATTACCTCACTTTGTGCCCAAGGGGTTGTCCCTCAATCTGTTTTGTGCCCAGCCGCACAGCGAATGCATCTTCGTAGCTCATTAATATTCACTTCACTTGGCTTCTTTTTTTCCTCTCGACGCGTCGAAATCCTGCGAATGCGCCGTTAGATGTTGCTCGTCCTGTACAACTGAGGTTGCGCCAGCTTTCTCCTCCCCAGTTGTACAGGACGAGGCTGCTGGGCACAAAACGGACTGAGGGACAGCCCCTTGGGCACAAAGTGAGGTAATTTACCTATCAATTAAAACATTTTTTATACATAATGCAAAGCCAGGTAGGGGTAATATTAGTATAGTTTTAATTAGTAAAAGAAGACCAATACAAGTATATTTATAGCTCTATATGCTCTAACAGCCTGTCAGTGTCTCTTTAAGTTTGAAAATAATCAGAAAAAAAGATTCACACAATTTTTCTCAAGAAATTCTAAATGGATATTTTGCTTATAAAATAATGATATCTGAAATGATATCTTGAAATCGACTTTCTCATAGAAATACTGAAAAGTTTACTTTCAAATGTTTGATGCTGTTTCTTTTCAATGTGTTACATTTTTATTTCTTTGTATCGGAAGAAGTATTTTAAGTGATGTTATACATTTCAATGAAGGATACGCTGTTGCCTATGAACTCTATTGGATGGTCTTTATTAGGAGAGTCTGTGATGTTAATTGCTTTTGTCCTGTCCTTAATCAGATTTCTTCTTACCATCTTCAGATTAAAATGGAATCAGTAGGAAATCGTCCTGTAATCAATCTATGATAGGATCTATGTCATCTTTTATAATACTCTTGTCTCTTGTTAAGCTTAGACATGCTTCAATTAGACCTGTCACACCATTACTACTTATTTAGTGTGATGTGATTTAAAGTGATGTCACACAAATTACAGACCTCTAGTTTTCCGCTTAGGATACACACTGTAGTTCGACGTTTTCTTCTCTTACTGGCAGCTTTAATATAGAACATATAGAATTGCTGGGCCTGTTACATGATAGCTTCACAATTTTACCATATGTAGTAAATTAAAGGAAGTGTCTCATTTATTTGCATTTGTTTTTAATAAATAGGTGTAATTATTTAAAAGGTAGAAAACACATTTTATTTTAAATGTTGCAGCTATTTAAACAGTATGGTATTTCTAAAAACTTCCCAGTAGGCAGCCATATTGCAGGTAGATACTTTCTTCCTGCTTTGTCTGCATCCACAGGATATTCCATAAATGATCAATAGGTTCAGGTTCCACTTCGAGAATGGGTCTTATGATGCACATCTCATGACTACTGTAAATTGACGCTGGGTTCACACTTGAGTGTATTTGATACGCGCATTTTAGTCGCGCGTATTACAGCGCGTTTTTGGAAATAGGAAATGCGTGTGATTGACCACTCTGGCGTAAATCACCATACGCGCGACAAAACTCCCCAAAGAAGCTCCTGTACTTCTTTGGGTGTAGGACGTTTTACAGCGCGTTCGGTGAGAACCATGCCCATAGGGAAACATGGGTTTTTGCCTGTTGAGCATTTTACAGCGCGTGGGAACACGCTGTAAAACGCTCAGGTGTGAATCCAGGGTAAAAAGTGGCTGTACATATGTAGCCACTAATTCTAAGTGAGCTCCAAAAATAGTAAATTATCAGGAACAAACAATATTTCCAATGTGTGTGGACAAGTGATGTCTTCTGTGATCTACAGCCCAGAAACAATTATTTTAGTGCCAGCCGAAAGGTGCAATCACACAACAAACAAGTGTTTGCTCATTTGCTGGGTCATCACTGGTACCTTTGCACAGGACGTCATCCTTTTTTTGTGGATCCGTTTTTTGTGGACCGCAAAATACTGAAAAAGCCATACGGTCGTGTGCAATAAGCATAAGAAACAGGAAAGTTTTTTATTCCATAATGTCACCTTATTTATTATACAGTGTCTTCTTTGAAAATTACAATTCACTATAGCATAGAAAGCTCTTACGAGCACAGACATTGATTCAACAGGTAATACTGGGTGATTTAGGCTATGAAGATTACTGAATCTTTTTCCTCAAAAATTACAGTATGTATTAATTGGCTCAGCTCCTAGCACTCTATAACATGGTGCTTTCAGATTGCTTTGCATCTTGTGGTGACAGATCGGCTTTAAATGCACAGTTATAGAAAAGTCTACAGAGGGTAAGCTAGTTAAAGGAACATTAATTTTTTTTACGGTACTATGGTTTTAAATAGATATGCTTATATAGTTGCTTACTTCCTGTACCTCTTCCTCATTCTTTTGTTTTCAGTTTGGACTCTACAGACCACTTTAGTTGTTACATCCTCTACGTAGCACTATTTGTTACTGAATCAAACCAATCCCATGATGCACCTCTTCTTTCTCTGCCACACCTCCAGCACCACAGAGCTAGTTTATAGCCCCTCCCAACCAACTAGCTACATTGGCAATCCCCTCTCCCCTGTTTCTGTTTTGAATGTGGTGGATGTCAAGTCTTTAAGTATGGCATGGGCTCAGGAGCTGAATCAGTGCCATAGCCACTAGTTATCTGCTTTTTTACACAGCAGACATCCGGTGGCAGAGTATGTGATAAGAGGAAACTCCGATCATGGGATTTTAACCCCTCAGATACTGTGATCAATTGCTGTGCTCCCGATTATCAAATGACTCCCCCACAACAACATACTGGAAGTGGCTCAGTTGTTATGGCAGCCTGGGACCTTCTGAAAGCTCTGAAGCCTGGCATAGCAAAGTTCCTATCAAGCCCTACCTGTGACAGGACCTGAGAGGAACAAGGTGATTTTCCCATAGACTGCACATTACAGCTACTGTCATAAATAATTATTTAAACCCCTTCCCAGCACCCAATGTGCATGTATGGTGGAAGTCAGGTCTCTAAAGATTATAACTGACAGGGCCTGAGAGAAATCATGTTATTTTCTCATAGACTTCAATGGTAAATCATTGCTGTCTATGGTATAAAGATCAGACAATTGCATGTTGAAAAATTAAAATCACTCCCTTTCTCCGTTTTATAAATAAAAATAAATGACAATTAAAAAGATGCCCAAACTATTAAAATATAAAAGCATTTATCCCGGTGACTGGCATAATGGAAGAAAAAAGTGAAATGGTTGATTTGTGCTTTTTTGGCAGCTTCACCTCAAAAGTGATCAAAAAATCATGCACATCCCAGAATGATATTCATGGAAAATCCAGATTGCCCCCCCAAAAAATACGCCATCACGCAGATCCATAAACATAGAAAAAAATTATAGGGGTCAGAATATTACAATGCAAAGAAAAAATTCTCTCAGTCTATAGTAGCTGTAGTTCTTATGGAAGCCTGCGTGTGGTAGAGCTCCTAAAAGGGAACCTGTCACCAGGAAATTCACTGATAAAGCAGGCATGCTGCATTGTAGGGCTCACTCTGCTGAATATAATGATACCTTCCACTTGGTGATCTGTTGCTTTATTGTGGAGAAAAAGTACTTTTAATCCATATGCTAATGAGCTGATTTGAGTCCAGCATTTTTTCTATTCAGAGCTGTTAGGAAGCAGGCCCTCATCCCTGCTTGACGAGCCCTGCAAAAGGCAGTCTAGATTACCCCCTGCAAGGGGAAGTCTGTGATCCAGCCAGCATAGCCCTGTCTGCTCTGCTGGACCAGGAGGTAAAAGCTGCAAGTCTCCACAGCCAGGAAGAATGTTCCCTGGATAAAGATAAAGACAAAGATAAAGACAGAGTCAGACTACAGAAAGCTAAGTACAGCAGAAAGGAAAAGTTTCCTATTTAAACCAGTTAATAAAGCAGAGCTAGAATGTATGCCAAAGCCTGCTGGTAACCAAGAAAAAGTTGGAAGATTGTTTCCTAATGAAAGTTTATTCAAGTAAAGCTGTTTCAACTTTAGCACAGAGTCTAAGCTCAATTTATTCTGCAAATCCTTCAACTATTCACCCTATTTGCACTGCTTCGGATGACAATGCCTGGGGTCCAGGATATCCAGGTAGGAACACCATGAAATGTGCACAGCCACATCTAAAGGGACATTATAGGCTACCCTTACATTCCTACACTGGGTATCACCATCACCATCTACTTAAGGGGACTCTGTCCTCTGTTGCTTAAATGCAACTGGAGTCACAACAATACATTTTATCAAAAAAAGGATCCAGTCTGCTGCAAATGTTGCCCTTGGAAATTAGAATTTGTACTTCAGCTATGTGAATGGAAAAATAAAAAAGATATGGCTTTAGGAAGGTCGGGAGTCAAAAAAAGGGAAGCGCAAAAACGGAACATGGCTGATCCAGACAGGCTTCATTTAGCGAACTGATTGTGCTTTAGAGAAATAACATATAAATGTAAATAACATAAAGTTGACCCTCCCTATTTAAATGATACATTATTTATTTGAACTATTCCCAAGAAAATTCACTTTTTCTTGATATGAAAATGAGGTTGTTGGAACACAGAGGGTCTAGTCCAAGCCCTTGACGCATCAGTTCATCACCACAATGCAGCTCTATACAGTGCCCTCCACCTTGATTGACAGGACCAGGCATCTCTACTGGCTCTGTGATCCTTGTTCCTGCACTTGTGCCATTAGTTCATGCACATGCCAGAAAATCTGCTCCCTGAAGTCAGTGTACACCCAGAAATGGAAGCGGCAGCTTCAGACAGAGAAGTTAAAGCCACTTTTGGATATACTCTGATATCATTCACACATGCACAGTAGATATCTACCCTGCAGTATATGCTCTGCGCATGTGCTCCTACTCAGACCAAAGGTGTAAATGCAGGCACACAGAGTCAAGTGAAATTTCTGGCCCTGTCAATCAAGAGTATTTGGAGCTGTGGGATGATGATGAATTAGTGCCCCAAAGGCTCATGCCGACCCCTCAGTGCTCCAACAACCTCATTTGTATATGAAGAAAAATTTAATTTTCTTAGGAACAAGGCAACACTGCGATATAAATAAGGTAATTTTTGAAGTGGCTGTATCTACATCACCAGGCATTATGCCTGATTTAAAAACTGTTGATCCTGCTAACGGAGGTTTTTTACAGTAAAACCCTAAACCAAATTAAAATTTCTAATTAAAATTGCCCCAAAACTAAGTGTATGAAATAATTTCCTTCAATGTTCAGACTTGTTTTAAATAGTCCAGAAAATGTGTATCAAGCCTGACATCTCCAGTTTCTGTTGACTAGTCTTCTAGTCTCCATTCTCCAAAATGAGTCCAAGTGATTACATCATTGTGTTCCTTAGGCTCTACTTTCTCCTCTCCCATCATGCATATATGATACAGGAAAACTAAGTTGTATGGTGATGTCATTAGCATATAAGAACCTCCCAGCAGCCATTTTGTGCAGTTTTTGGCCGTTCTGAGAGAGAGAGCAGTGTCATTGCTGTGCTCTATGCTTTGCTGTGTCATTACATTAGATAGTTAGTTAGTTAGTTAGTTAGCTTATATATATATAATACAGATAGTTAGTGTAGGTTAAATTGTGATATAGTGTAGCTGATAGGTTCCAGTGCAGGGTGTTAGGTAGTGTGATAGGTTCTGCTCTCCATACATACATGCTACAGGCAAGTTCACAACAATACTTAGTGCACCAATCACTAATATGTAGTCAGACCTGCTAAAATGTGAAGTTGCCCGTATTGCGCAAAAATATGTGCATCATTAATTGCCAATTTGTGCAATTGCGAATATATCGGAGCACTCTACCTGCATATAAAGCTATTGTAATGTTCTGCCGTGCCAACCATTTTCTCCAGTCTCAGGAAACTTCTAGCAGCTTAAAAAATGTAGCAATAGTGAGCCACGCCTGTACGCACATATTACATTGCTGATTTTGGCAAACAAGAAAATATTTGCGAATATGACAAATATTCTACCAAATATTCACAAAATAACGCAAATTCGAATATTGCCCCTGCCACTCATTACTAATGTTAACCACACCACCTTTCCAGTAAATCCACACCCCTTTCCATGAAGCTGCACACACCCTTGTCAGACGAATCAGAAAAAGTGTCTAAAAGTGTGTAAAATGGCTAATAAATGTGGTGCAATGTATGCATGCCAATTTTTTGGGCACAAATTATATGAAAACTCTACGGCATGTGGTTTTATTTTTATCATATTGGGTCGCATTTCTATTTAGTGTGTTTTCACCTTGAATTGCACAATTTTTATTACTTTTTGTTATGCATTTTGTTTATCTACCACCTTTTGTTTCAGGAAGCAATAACAATGAAAAGATTAGCTTCTAATAGAACACAAGATAATATTGGTAATAATAATGTTACCTTTGGGGAAGCTTTCTTATTTAGCTGTCATCATTAAAAATTCAAAGCCCTGAATTGACAAGAAAAGCTTAAATAACGTTAAATCCATTCATGCCCCTGGCACACAAAGACTTATTGTACAATTCCTATTAAAAAATTATATGATTTTATTCCCCCCAAAACAATAGTCAGCTTAAAATATGTAGCAATTCTGCATGTAATAACAATATACATTTTTGTGACTTTTTAGAGTATCTCAGCAGTGTAAAAAATCAGATTCTAAGTAGTGCTTGAATAGTGCGAGGAATTTATTATATTTCTTCAGTGAATGAAAAGATCACAATACAAATACATATCCTTGGAAGTGTCAAAACCCAGGATACATTTTCAGTTTAGTCAATCACAAGGGTGCTTCGACCTCAAGAGATCTGTAGCTCTATAGCATAAATCATAACAAGAATTACCCTGATTCTAGCAAATATCGTACAACCTGGAAGTAGTGGATGTACACTAAATCATTTTGTATAGAATCTAATCTTACAAATTAGAACTTAGTTTTTCTAAAGTATAAATATGTGGTTTTAGCATCAGTTTAATTACATTATATATCTGCTGTATACAACCAGTTTTAGATGTTGCTATCCTGGCACCTTGAAGCTGTAATGGACAGAACGTTTAGACCCATTGCACCAACTAACTGGTTTAACTTTGAGCTATCTCTAAGGGTGTTATCCTGGCAGTCCCCTGCAGGGGAGCTACCAGGCAGCTACCTCTTGAGATAGTCCTGGTATAGTCCAGGCAATATTCATAGTCAGAAACAGGCCACAGTCAGGAATGGCAGAGTTCATGTGCATCTGTGAAAATGGCCCGAGGTCATGGCAGGCAGCAATGGTTCAATATCGTAGTTAGGCTATAGTCAGAGAAGGCAGTGGATAATCAGAGTCAATAAATAGGCAGAGGTTTGGGACATGAGTAGGCCAACAGAAAAGCAAATCTTCACATGGACACTAGCACACTAGTAACCTAAAGCTCAGGCACATTCCACCAAAGGAAGGTGCCTTAAATAGACCAGCCATTGGCTAGAAGAAACTACCGTGTACACAATGGCCCTTTAGGAGCTGGGAAGTGTGCACCCTAAAGACAGGTCTGGAGGCCTTCACAGCACAGCACAGGCAGTGACATGCAGGAATCCCAGGAGACACCAGTGGCCATGACTGCCTCTAGTGAGTAGCGGGGGATGAATGGATTCCAGCTGCCAGGCTTTGAGAAGAGAGGTGAGTAGCATGGTGCCAGTGCCTACTGGGGAGAACAGGACAGCGGCAGGCACAGGCCACCATTGTAACAGAAGCCTGCAGCTAAAATGGAACCTGCTTTTTTCTGGTACCATTTGCAGCACTTTCATGGAAAGGAGCAAAGTGACATAATATGGTATAAATGTATAGAAGGAGAGACAAAAGCATGGTAATCATCAGATTGCTTCATGTGAATGATACGCCTATCAGTATGGAAACAAGCATACAGCTTGCCATTCTCACCAGCGTGCCCAAGGACCCAGTTCTTTCTGGCTGTACCCCCACTAACATAATTGGTCATCATGGCCAGTGTCGTCATCATCAGCCTCATCCTCCTGCACAAGCGACTCCCCCTCCTCCTGCTCTTTCTCCTCCTTCTCCAGTAGCAACTCTTCATCCTTCACTTTCTCATCCATGGGTCTCTCTTCATGTGGGTCCCAAAATCTTCAGCGAAGCCAGCAAGATGGTTCAGCTGTTCTTCTTTCACCATCACTTGTTGCATCAGAGTGAGCGTCTGCTCTAAGATATATTTTAGGGGGATGCTGCAGTTGTCCCCACTGACAAATCTGGTGCCCTCTTTCGAAGGGTCTGATTACGGAACAGATGTCTCTGATGACTTGTTACTGCCAGACCTTGAAACAATACATGGTCCCTGCTGAGGTGATCTGGTGCAGGACAAAATAATTCACTGCTTCACGGTGCTTGTGCAGACACTCGATGCAAGGTGGAACTCCATCAAGTTGGCATGTTGTCGATCAAGTGGTACAATGACGTTCTGTCGCTGAAGGTCAAAGAGGGAATTCCTTGCCACAAAAGAATGTCTGAAATGGACATGGTCAGTACATTCAGCATGCCACTGTACTTTTTCAAAAAGCATTCCACTACTATTATGTATCATGTGTGTCATCCAGGGAGCATGTTATTTCCCCCAACTGCAGAGTGGCCATGATGTTCTTGCCACTGTTGCTGACCACCGTGCCTAGTTGGAGTTGGCAGGGAGACAGCCAGTGGGATGTTTTCTGCTTGATGCACTTTAGCAACTGATCGGCTGTTTGGCTACTCACATCCAGACCGTTCAGCTCTAACATGGCGTGGCAACGGTTCAGTTTACACATATAATAGAAGGGAGGAGGAGTGGTAGTGACACTCTTTCCTGCTGCTAATGAGGATGGGAAGTTCCCAAGTTCCAAGATGTGGAAGAGGATGTGGAAGAGGAGGATAAACACCTGGAGTGGGACGCAGACCGGGAAATCTCCCCCTATATATCTAACCACATCTTTCTCAAACAAAATTAGCTATTTGCCAGGGACTTAAAGCCTATGTATATGAAAGGGATTTTCTATGATGAGACAGCAACTTTAAAGATTTGTCCCAACAAAATAAAAATCATCTTTAACTGTGCAAAAATTTTAAATTATGGTGGTCATTTCATTTATCAAGCTAAAATACACCTAAATTAGACGTATTTCAGGCGCAGATTGAGGCACAATGGTTGTATTAGGCAAAATGTTAAAGAAAACTTCACTAGACACTACATTAACCAAAATATACAGTAATCTGCAGATAAAATGTAGTTCATATATAATTCCTCTCCTCTATATAGTTCATGAAAGCATGACACAACTATACATTAGCATGTCTTTTCCCAGTGTATTATGTATTTTTGCACAGCGAGAATCAAAGTGATGTATGAGAAAATGTCTACTTCTACCAGCATTCAACCCTTGCAATTTAATTTGAATCATAATAGCTTATCTTTAGCCTGATACTTTACAATATCCTTTATGCTTCCAGCAATTGTTGTAAATATAATTTCATAAGGCCCCTATTTATATCTTACTATTGCATTCTGAATTGTTATTTGCAGGATCGTTTTTTACCTTTGCAGAGTACCATAACATTTGGTTTGTTCTTTCAATTATAAATGCTGATACTCAGCACAGTGATTGCCTTTGACTATTAATGAAGTCATGTATTGTACATTCAGCCTTTCATCTATATACACAGTCAGATAATTAGATGCATTCGTCTCATGGGAATGACATAAGTACATGCAGAGTTGAAACTCCCATAGTCGCTTTCACATCTATTAGCGCGGCTTAGACATCTTTTAATGAAATGACACTGGCTTATCCGAGAAACAACAGTCGAATGGCAACGTTTTAGGTTTGGAGCTAATAGAATTGTCCTTTCACTTAGGGCTCGTTCACACAAACGTTTTTTGCGTTCTGTATACGGCCCGTTTTTTGCGTTCAGTATACCGTCCATATACAGAACCATTCATTTCAATGGGTCCGCAAGAAAAACAGAATGTACTCCGTATGCATTCTATTTTCCGTATTTCTGTCCTGCTACATTTTGAGTCATATGCTATTATTGCCCGCAAATCACGTTCCGTGGCTTCATTCAAGTCAATGGGGCTATAAAAAAGACGGCATGCATACGAAATGCATCTGTATGTCTTCTGTATTCGTCCTATTTTTGCGGAAGCATCTATTGAAAACGTTATGCCCAGTGCAATTTTTCAATGTGCTTACTGTTAAAACATTGTTATATGCTTCCGTTTCCATACGGAAACGGAACGGAATGGAAGCGGAACGGAAACGGAAACACTACTGAAACCAAAAAACAAAAAAAACGGATCCGTTAAAAACGGACCGCAAAACCATACAGTCTTGTGAACGAGCCCTTAATGTATGATAGATTAGGTCAGGGCAGAGTATAATACTTCAGGGCAAAAGAGGGACAACTTCCCTCCCCCACTACAGCAAAGGAAATTTGTGTGCCAAAGAAAGTTTACAGAAACAAACTGTTGCATTTGTTCTATATCCAATGTACCACATGTGCCAAAAGTGGTATGGTCTTAGCCAATGTAGAAAATAAAACTTAACTAATTTATTGACATCTTTTCTGAAACATTTTGACCACATTTGCTTTCTCTGATAAAAATGTCACAACATGCATCAATGCTATTAAATTTCAAATACGCTAAAATTATTTGCAATATAAGATGCAAATAGATTGATAAATGAGGGTCAATGTTCAGTTAACAGCCACAGCTGCCACCTTGAGTGCCACATCAAACTCCATTGAGTAAACCCTACAAAAGTACTCCTTATTGAAAGCCACAGCTGCTTTCCAGAACCCAAGCCTTGCATCAAGCTTCATATTTGCCCTATAGAGAAGCAGTCCTAAGAAGCCATCATTTAGAATAGAGATTAGCAAAGTTTGGAATCACTATAAATCAGGTATACCCAGGCCACTCTGCCTTGGGGTACGGCCACACGGAGCGGGCCCGCAGCTACCTTTCATCATAATAAAGACCTCACTGTATAGTCCTTCTTCATTGTTAATGGCCTTGTGGAACCTTTAATGCACCTTTAAACAGGGGCTGTTGCTGGTATGGGGTTTGGCTGGATATGTGGGGGCACAATATGCTGGCATACCCACTTCTCCAACCCTAGCGCTCTCCTGCCTAACAGGTGGGAGCCTTCTTCTGCCATCTGTTTTTCCTCCTTTTTTCACATCATCTAATATCGATGAGAACATGTCATCAAGAACATCCACCTTCTCCTCTCTCTACATCTTGCTGACTTGGACTAGGACATGGAGACTTTGAAGGATGATTTGGGAAAAGTAAAGCCAGCGAAAGATGAGGATGGTCATCATTAAAGGGAATGTGTCATGAGAAAATGACTAATTGCTTAACGTATTTTTAAAGAATTTTTGGTCATGTTATTTTTAATTTTCCATTTAAATATCTATATTTAAACAAAAACTATAAATTCCTGCATTTTTCACACTGGCACCTAATGCCTTATGCACACGACAGTATTTTTTTGCGGTCCGCAAAACGGGGTTCCGTTGTTCTGTGATCCATGTCCGTCTTTGCTTCCGTTGTGTTTCCGTGTGTCTTCCGTTTTTTTAGCGGACATGACCCAAAAGATATTACCAAAAGACAGGCTGACAATTTTAGCCAAATGCCTGCCAAGCGATCCGCAAAAATATGCGGATGCGGGTGACACACGGATGGCCATCCGCATTTTTTCACGGTCCCGTTGACTTGAATAGGTCTGCAAACCGTTTTTCGCAGACAAGAATAGGACAGGTTATATCCGGACTGGAATCGCGGACCACGGACGTGGAGGACAAACGGTGCATTTGCCGAGTTTTCCACAGACCCATTGAAAACATGAAAAATATATTTGCCGTTCAGCGGTACAGTTATATGTTCTAAAGCCCTTTTTGTCGTGTATTAGTGGGAAATAAAGGGCTTATTAGCCGTCGTGTAGTGAAGTGACAAAATTGCAGACACAGAGAAGTGCCAGGCCCTGCATAGGGGAGTGGCAGAGGCCTAAATGTTTCTGGCGTAAGCACAGGTCGCAGCAGAGTAAGGGGGCATGGCAGCAGGATTCGCAGTGAGAGGCCTGAGCTCCCGGTGTCATTTAGCGGTCGTGTCTTGACCAGCAACCCAGCAGTTCTTGAATGGTTGGCTCGGTCATCTCTGTTTTGGATCCACTCCTGTTTTGTTTTTTGCCTTTAGCAATACTGGTGGATTACTGGCTAAATGCTGACTGAGTGAAGGCGGATGCTCAACAGACAGGATCCGTTTTTTTTTTGGGGGGGGGGTTGTTCTGATGGATCAGAGGAAGGGCAAAATAATCAGTGTTGTCAACACAAACTTACTGCTGACACCCTCTCCACACTGTCAGGGGGGCTCTACTTGTATAGGCGTTTAATAGAACAGATTCTGTAGACATCTATGTGGAATCAGCTGACGACGGTGGGCCTCTACACGGTTCGTTATACCTGGCGCTAACATCGACCTGTAAGGCTGAGTTCACACTTCAGTTATTTGGTCAGTTTTGGCCCCGTAACTGCCCAAAGAAGTGAAGTGTGCAGTGATTCTAAGAGCGACGCCTGTCATGTGTGTGTCATACTGACTCACAGTATTGTTTCACTACCGCACTACCATGCGTGTTACTGAAAGACACAGTGTTCTACACCACTATACAGGCTCTCTGCAGCCAGGAAATAGCTGTTTATTAACATGACTCGCCACAAATAAATACGAATCAAATCTAATGTTTTCGGAAAATTCATCAAACCAGCCAAATGAAATTTTTGAGAAATTCGCTCATCTCTACTTGTCTCCTCTACACTTAGTTTTGCTTTGTAACATGTGCAGCTGCCATTTTTGGAAAACCTGATTCATTACCACGAAGCGCGAGAAAATTTGGATTTGTTGCGAATCGAAGTTTTCCTAAACTTCAGACCAAATTCACTTAGCTCAACACTAATTTATAAGCTCTACACTGGTTTCAAACAATGCAGTTTAACATACCTAAAAAAATGTAAGGGGGACATATACTAAGACCATACACAGATGCGCACACCTCCTGCGCACCGCATCCATTTTGCAGGACGCAAATCATGGATCCACAAAATACAGATACGGTTCGTATGCTTCCAACAATTTTTGCAGGGTCTACTGTAAAAATTCTTATTCTTTTCAGCAAAATGGACAATAATAGAAGAGGTTCTATAATTTACTGCCCTTGTGCTGTTTCTTTTTTTGCGGACCCATTGAAATATATGGGTCTGTATGCAATCCGCAAAAAGTGTGTATCGCACACAGACCACAAATACGGTCGTGTTCATGAGGCCTTAAGGAGCAGGTGTAGATTTTAGGTATGATCTACCCTTTCTTGCATGGATAATAAATGGGCTGTGCTATGATCACCCTGCACCACTCACTCCCCGTAGCGCCCATTTTTGGAAAAGTGAGCAGGACTCTAAAACCCATAGCATGTGCCAAACCTTGTGACATTGGACAGCAGTTTTCTGATGGCAGGGTAAATAAATGCCCAATAAATTACACTGCAAGATGATTGCTAATAAGTATTACTACGAAACAATCATTGTAAACTGTCTGTTTGCAAACAGTGTTTTTTCTGTTTAAACTTTTTTTTTGATTGTTTCGTAGTAATACTCATTAGCAATCATCTTGCAGTGTAATACTGTTGCTGATTGCCTGATGAACGAGCAAACGTTCGTTCATCGGGCAATTCAAATCTTTTGACTGGTTAAAAATCATCATTTGCAGGCGGCAGATCATGATCTGCTGCCGGCAAACAAAGATTCAGTATAGGGAAGGGCAATGTTAGAACGATCACTTCCTCCTATACTGTGGAGGAAATCACTGCATGTAATTGCAGCGGTCTCCTCCACTAGAGAGCACATTAGTTCCCTTTCCCAACAATCACCTGTTAAATTGGGCTGTTTAACATATGGTTTAACCATGAGGAGCAATAAATAGCCCAAGGCATAGGTCTGTATTACACCAACAGATTATCTGACAGATATTATGACCAAACATTGGTCAGATGGCCGCTTCCGCACACAGATCTTTTCTTATACAAACCAACTATTGGTCTTATTGGACAGATATTGGTCAGATAATCTGTTGGTGCAAAACAGGCCTTAAGCCTGTATTACACCTGCTGATTTTTCTGCAGATGATTATTAATGAGCATTTGTATGACCACTCGTTAGAGATCATCTGGCAGTGTAATAGTTCCGCTGATTGCCTGATGAATTAGCAAACGCTTGATCATTGGGCAAACCAAATCTTTTGGCACATTAAAAAATAATTGTTAGCAGGCGGCAGATCGTGGTGTCTAATAACAATCTGCCAAAGGCAAACCACTATACAGCATAGAGACGAACGATGAGATAGCGATCGCTTCTTCCCATGCTAAGGAGGAGATCGCTGCATTCTAGCAAGCGATTTCCGGGAGGGAACGCTTCCCTCCTGACAACTGTCTACCACATCGGGCTGTGTAATACAGCCATTAGTCAAAAAGTTTGTCAACCCTTTTAGTTTTTATTGTACTATATGAGTTTGCAAACTGACGTTCAGAGTCTATATAAATCTAAATTATGTTCAAGTATTATTTGCTGATACGGTTATTAAATGTCTGGTTGCTGTATAAAATGAATAAGAAATCAATTCCTAGGTATACCACTGAGGAAGGAAATATTCAGCTGATGTCATCTCTCAGCAGGATATTTGCTGCACTGCTTGGGTTGTATAGATAAAAAGTATTAACCACTGAACAACTTGGTTCTGTACAGAACAAATGATCATATTTCCCTACTCTGCTATGATTTTATTTTAAATCTCCTATTCCATTTTTCACTTGATATCTTTGATTTAAAATGGTATTCTTATCTTAGACATTTATGGCATATCCACACTTGCTAATTAGTATTTTGGAAATCCCATAGAAGTGAATAGAGCGAGCTATATGTGTATGGCCAAGTTTCTATTGACAGCTGCCATGATTCCAGGCAAGACAAGAGGTGAGAGACCTCTGTACTGGAGATAATTTCAGGTCCCAGGTGTAATACCCACAATTATCAGGCAATTATTAGATATCCCGGGGACATACTAGAAATGTCTAAGATGAGAATAGGGGGTTTTCTGTGAATGAAAATTGATGGCGTTGATAAGCCAAGGTGAGATACCAGTCCAGGAGTCAATATAAGCAGGTACATCAGCCATGGGTTAAATCCAAAAACAAGCCAGGAGTGAGTATACCAGAAAAGTAAATAGGAAGTCGCTCAGGATACAGTCCTGATACAAACAAAATCACAGGAAAGTCATCAGGAATCAGCAGTCTTAACCCTTTGAGGACTTTCTCTTTCAGATGCCATGGTCAAATGTGACCACGGCATTAGAGCAGTCCGGAAGTTTAAGCCGTGTACCTCCACTCCTGTAACAGCATTCCCTGGCTGAGATCGGGGAACCTGTTACAGTATTCTAATAGACTGAAGCCTCACGCAGGCTTCAGAGTCTATTAGATGAATATACCAATACATGTCACTAGGTGGCAGCACTGTATTAAAAATTAAGTGTTTAATGATGGCTATATAGCCATCAATGCACACAATGGGCAATCTAATGATTGCCAGTTATAGTCACCTAGGGTAACTTAAAAAGAAAAGTAAAAAAAACAGTTTTTACAAATATAAAAAAATAAAAAAAAAAAAGTTCAAATCACCCCCCTTTTCTTTAAAATAAAAAAACGTAACCAATAAAAAAATAAACATCATGGGAATCACCGCTTTGGAAAATTACTATACAATTAAAATATTACAATATTAATTGCATAAGGCAAATGGCGTAATGGTAAAAAAAATTGTCACTTCACCTCCCCAATATTTTTTTTTATAAAATGTGATAAAAAAGTTACACACACTTCAAATTAGTATCACTGAAAAGTACAGATCGCCCCACAAAAGAAATGAGCCCTCACACAGCCCTGTACACATAACTACAAAAAAGTTATAGGGGTCAGACTATGGTGCAACATTTTTTTGTCAAATGTTTGATTTTTTCTTTTCATTATTAAAACGCAAAAAAAAAAAAATATATATACAAGTGTGGTATCATTGTAACTGTAGTGACCTGGAGAATTAAGGTAACAGGTTAATTTTACCACATAGTTTACGGTGTAAAAGAATTAAATAAAAACCTTTGTCAGAAATGAGTTTTTTTTCCTAATTCTACCCCATTTGGAATTTATTTTTCTCTTCCCACTACATGGTATGCCACCGTAAATGGAGCCATTGGAAAGTACAACTAGTCCCACAAAAAAAGGCCTCATAAGGCTATTTGAACGGAAAAATAAAAAAGTTAGGACTATGGGAAGGCAGAGAGTGAAAAACGAAAATGCAAAAATGGAAAATCTCAAGGTCCTCTAAGGGTTAATTCCCCGCCTAGCTCTGGGATTGGACAGAAGCCTGAATATCTCAGTTTGCTCAGTAACCCTCCCAGCAGAGAAATCCATAGTAGTTTGACAGGATGGATTCCTGACTAGAGTTGAGCGAACACCTGGATGTTCAGGTTCGAGAAGTTTGGCCGAACTTCCCTAAAATGTTCGGGTTCGGGATCGAAACTCGACCCGAACTTCACCCCGAACCCGAACCCCATTGAAGTAAATGGGGACTCGAACTTTTGGGCACTAAAAAAGGCTGTAAAATAGCCCAGGAAAGGGCTAGAGGGCTGCAAAAGGCAGCAAAATGTTGGTAAATCCCCTGCAAACAAATGTGGATAGGGAAAGTACTTAAAATAAAATAAATAAAAATAACCAATATTAATTGGCAACTTGGAGGAGGAGGTGGAATAGGAGGTTGGGGTTGCATCAGGTGAGAATGCTATGGGAGTTGAAGTTCTCATCACAGCCAAAAAGGATTCATGTCTGGCTGCAGTGTCACAGGCCTCATTCACAGACTCAGGGCCATGGCACCCGCAAACAGGAAAGCGGTCCCGTAACATCAACACAGGCCTCAGGTCAACCTGCAATGGAACAGGCCATTATCATTTATGTAGGCCCCTGACACCCAGACAGAGGAGAGGTCATTTGACAGTAAAAAGAGTTAAATGTCTGCCACCAAGACAGCAAGCAATTAAACGAAATATAGGCCACTGACATCCACACAATGGGGCGGTCATTAGACAGTAAAAAGAGTTTAATATCTTCCACCAAGACAACAAATTATTAAACAACATATAGGCCCCTGACACCCACACAATGGGGCAGTCATTTGACAGTAAAAAGAGTTAAGTGTCTCCCACCAAGACAGCAAGCAAGTAATCGAAATATAGGCCACTGACACCCAGACAATGGGGTGGTCATTAGACAGTAAAAAGAGTTAAATGTCTGCCACAAAGACAGCAAGCAAGTACGTGAATCTTAGGCCCCTGACACCCTCACAATGGGCGGTCATTAGACAGCAAAAAGAGTTAAATGTCTGCCACCAAGACAGCAAGCAATTAAACAAAATTTAGGCCGCTCACACCCAGACAATGGGGCTGTCATTAGACAGTAAAAAGAGTTAAATGTCTGCCACCAAGACAGCAAGCAAGTACGTGAAATTTAGGCCCCTGACACCCAGACAATGGGGCGGTCATTAGACAGTAAAAAGAGTTTAATATCTCCCACCAAGACAACAAATGATTAAACGACATATAGGCCCCTGACACCAAGACAATGGGGCGGTCATTAGACAGTAAAAAGAGTTAAATGTCTACTTAGACAGCAAGCAAGTATGTGAAAGTTAGGCCCCTGACACCCAGACAGAGGAGAGAGCAGCAAAAGAGGCATCATGTCACCCACCAATGGAGAAGGCCACTTTTAGTTTTTTAGGCCCCAGCACCCAGACAGAGTAGAGAGGTCCCAAAGCACAGAATCAGGATTCATGTCACCCACCAATGGAGAAGGCCACTTTCAGATATTTAGGCCCCTGGCACCCAGACGGAGGAGAGGTTCATTCAACTTTGGGTTGCCCCGCAAAATAATGGTAAAATTAAAAAAAGAGGATTCAATAAAGAAGTGCCCTGGAGTACAAGAATATATGGTTAAGGGGAGGTAGTTATAAATGTCTATTCTGCACAAGGGATGGACAGGCCCTGTGGGATCCATGCCTGGTTCATTTTTATGAATGTCAGCTTGTCCACGTTGGCTGTGGACAGGCGGCTGCATTTGTCAGTGATGACGCCACCTGCTGTGCTGAATACACGTTCAGACAAAACACTGGCCATCGGACAGGCCAGCACCTCCAAGGAATAAAAGGCTAGCTCTAGCCACATTGACAATTTGGAGACCCAGAAGTTGAATGGGGCCGAACCATCAGTCAGTACATGGAGGGGTGTGAACACGTACTGTTCCACCATGTTAGTGAAATGCTGCCTTCTGCTAACATGTTCCATATCAGGTGGTGGTGCAGTTAGCTGTGGCGTGGTGACAAAACCTTTTGACATCTCTGCCATGCTAACCCTGCCCTCAGAGGAGCTGGCCGTGACACAGCTGCGTTGGTGACCTCTTGCTCCTCCTCTGCCTTCGCCTTGGGCTTCCACTTGTTCCCCTGTGACATTTGGGAATGCTCTCAGTAGCGCATCTACCAACGTGCGCTTGTACTCGCGCATCTTCCTATCACGCTCCAGTGCAGGAAGTAAGGTGGGCACATTGTCTTTGTACCGGGGATCCAGCAGGGTGGCAACCCAGTAGTCTGCACACGTTAAAATGTGGCCAACTCTGCTGGCGTTGCACAGGCACAGCAGCATGTAGTCGCTCATGTGTGCCAGGCTGCCCAGAGGTAAAGACAAGCTGTCCTCTGTGGGAGGCGTATCGTCATCACCCTCCGTTCCCCCCAGCCACGCACCAGTGATGGGCCCTTACTAGATGTTTTCCTTATTGTTACCGTTCACCACAATAAGAAAAAAATTATTTGGCCCAATGTATTGAATTAAAATTCAGCCTCTTTTTTACAGGCACCTAACACTATCTGGCTATCTATTTATGTACCATATTATACTAATCCAGGCACAGCAGTAACCACAGATTTAGGGGAATATCAATTGTAGGCCTAGTATTTAGGCCCTGGATGAAAGGTATCCTTTTACGGACAGATTTACACTTGGAGATGTACAGTAACGTGTGAAAAAATATATAGGATTTAGCTTTCAGCACTTGTATTTTAACACTTAGTGTATTATACCCTTTAACAGAAAGAAATACACTTAGAGATGCAAAACAGTGTGTGCAAATGTAGAGGATTATGCAGTATTTTAACACTTACTGTAATATACCCTTTAACGGAAAGAAATGCACTTGGAGATGCACACTGAGTGTAATATACCCTTTTACGGACAGATTTACACTTGGCCTGAAACAGGTGGAACACCAGATTTTGGGTATTGCTATTTTGGCAATTGAATTTCTCCCCAGAACAAAATATATCCTTTGACGGATAATATTAAACTACTTGTCCAGCCACAGCTAGAACATCAGATTTACTGTATTTCTATTTTTGCAACTGAATTTCACCCCAGAAAATAATACATCCTTTGACGGACACTATGAAACTTGTCCAGTCACAGCTGGAACACCAGATTTACGGTATTGCTATTTTGGTAATTGAATTTCAACCCAGAACAAAAGCTATCCTTTGACGGACACTATAAAACTTGTCCTGCCACAGCAGAAACCACTGATTTAGGGTATTGCTATTTTGGAAATTGAATTTCACCCCAGAAAAAAAATATATTCTCTTCCAGACAGTATTACACTTGGCTAGCCACAGCTGGAACACCAGATTTAGGGGATTGCTATTTTTTGAAGTGAATTTCACCTCTCAATAAAATATAGAAAATTCTATCCTGAGTTTCTAGGGGTGACAATAAGCACTAGTGTTGAGCGCGAATATCGGAATAGCAAATTTTTTTAGCGAATATCGGCATTTTGCTAATTCGCGGATATTTCGAATATAGCGTTATAAATTTGCTATTTCGACTGTTCGCTTTTTTTTTTTTTTTTTTCTTTCCCACTCCCCAAAAGTAACTTCTTACCTGTCCTGTGTTTCTAATGGGTCAGCTTGCTAGAATTGAAATCGCAATGCGATTATTTCATTATATTAATCGCATTGCGATTTCAACTGGTTTACTATGGTTGGCTTGGTAGAATTAGCGAAGATGACAAATATGATGAATGTATTCGATGTTCCTCAAAACGAAGATAATGAAATATTCTCCATCTTCGTTTTAGCTCCATATTCGTCAACTTCGCTAATTCTAGCAATCAAATAGGAAACTTGACTGACTAGACAGCTGTGTTTAATTAGCTATGCGATTATATTACTTTGCCACTTTTTTTAAAAAATAAATCGAATAATTATGATTATAAAGTATGATAATTATTCTATTTATTAAAAAAAAAAACTCTCCTTTGGCTAGTCACAATCGCTCTTTCCGATGAGACCCAGAAGCTCCTCCGTCCATTTCCTACATTGTTTCTGTATATAATATCATTGTTTAATACTGTTGAGAGGGCCCTGACAATACCTGGGTGGGCCCCTACTGAGTTTGGGCACCAAATCAGCCGCTTCCCCTATAGTTACGCCCTTGGCCAGAGGTGTAACTTGACCAGCATGCACTTTCTATACCGCTGGGTTCACACCAGCGCGTCCCTCTTTGCGCGTACGACGCGCGATCTTTACTTCTATTTTCGCATTACGAAAATGAAAGTAAAAATTGCGCGTCGAGCGCGCATTTGCGCTATATATCCCTATGGGGATGCGCAACGCTACGCCCCAAAGAAGCTCATGTACTTCTTTGGGCGTAGAGTGTTTTACAGCGCTTTCAAACACACTGTAAAAAGCTCAGGTGAGAACCATGCCCATAGGGAAACATGGTTTTTCACCTGTTGAGCGTTTTACAGAGCGTTTGAACACGCTGTAAAACACCCAAGTGTGAACCCAGCGTAATACCAGTGTCTTCTTATGCGGCACAAGGGTCTTTGGGCCCCCTCAGGCTCCTGGGCCCGTTAGCAACTGCTACCTCTGCACCCACATATATCTACACCCTTGGCGTTATTCATCCCTTAGTACCTGGAATCAATACTTGCGGGGGTCTCCTCTCTCTAGGACATACCGTTTCAGGGCTATTCCCAAAAAATGACATGCATTACAGCCAATACAAGCCTGACAACTGCCATTTACACGGTCACATGTCAGCCACTAGAAGCTCGCGGGTCCTACTCCTGGACTGGTTACCATAACAACTGATCCAAGGTTTTGCCACTTTGCATGTCCTGAAATATTGTGTCAGATGATGCCACAACTACACTGCTACATGCATGGGGGCAGGGGCCACTATTAAACATATGGGCGCTGTTAAATGGGCTATTACTATGGAGATCAAAAATAAAGGGACGGTCAGTGCTGGTGTGGATTTCTTGATCATACACCTCATTATTGATTTTCTTGCTCTTGGCAGCCGCCCCGCCGATACCTCTCAGGGTGCCGAGTCAGTTGTGGCTCTAGTGGCACAATACTGTGCCACAGAGTCCTCTTGCCCGGCTCTGAGCAGCAGCAACTTCTGCTCTCCGCCTCCTGCAGGACCAACTCCCAACCCCCCTGGAATCCTCCCTGCTCCTGTTAGACAGCGACTGTGAGTGGGACATCTTGGGGAAGGCAATGCTGGAAGCTTTTGGAGGTGATGGAGGAGAATGAGGGTGTACCCCTGCTCTTCCCACCCATACATGATCAGCACCGCACACACGCTGGGTTACGTCCAACAGCAGATGGTGTGGGCTTCATACTTCACCGTTAACAATACTTGCTTCTGTATCTCCTGACACTGCTGAGTTATGTGTGGGCCTTATACTACAGTGTTACCGTGTGCCTACTACTGTCTGCCCTGATCCAGACGAGTCTGACTCTAGACTAAAGAGGCCTTACAACTAAGTTATGAAATTACACCGTAACATAACATTAGAAAAAACTAAAGCACAAGTTATAACGGTTAATAAACTATTTATAAATGACATTAGAAAAAAATAAGTACAATAGGCCTCTAGGGCAATTTTTTTAGCCGGGCCAGCAGCTTCCTCATCTTGGCCATTTCAGTGTGATATTTTTGAATATATTTTGTGTACCGATTTATATTGGTGTGTGTACATATTTACCCTCCTGGTGAGGCGTGTATACGACCTCTTCCTCCTCCTCTTCAGGACGTGGGGGGGGGGCGATTCTGGTGGCTGGGACGGTCCAGCCTCCTCCTCAACCTCGACCTCCACAATATTGAGGTCAGCACCCGCCTCCTCCATTGTCACCACTTCCGGTGGTGGATGGGCCGCTGTGCGGGTGGAGGGTCCTGGCTGTTCCTCCGTCTCCTCCTCCTCCGTGGACACCTCAATGTCCTCCCCTTTTCTTTTGCGGTGGCGGACAGAGGGGACGGTTTTACCGGTAATAATCACAAATAGTTAAAAATGTAAACAAACAACTCAAGAATCATAAAAATGTAAAAGATCCATACATTTCTATATGGAGGGATCTGCAATCCAATGGTTGATTTTCCTCATTTTGTAGGGAACTGACACTCCTAAAACCTGTGTTACAGATGGTAAAACCGGCCTAAGTTACCAATAACGCGCATGTGCCAAGGTCAGCACTAATCGTGGCTGTGCAGGAGTTAATGTGCCAGTATCTGTGATATATGCGGGAGAATGCAGCCTGTGTCCGTACATCAGTGACGGCCGTACCCCTGCCGCTGAATTCAGGTCATGCGCCTGCCTGATCATAGCGATGTACATGTATGGTGCTGTTGTGTTGCACCGTACATGTACTGGGGGCTGGAAGGGATGAAATACGGATGTAGTAGAGTTAACACACATGCTTTATGAGCCATGTTATGTAAACTAAATGTAAACTAAATTTAGCTTTTTTTTACGATGGCTTTTGTTTATAGATAACGCGATGAGTTATGAAATTCCTATTAAGAGTTTGTGCGTTAACACTGTTAACCCAGCTCCATCTGTACGGATTAGAGCATCACTGACTAGATACATTACATAGAGGTGTAGAGAGATATATAAAAGTCATGTAAGCAATGTACCTGGGCACAGTACAGCACTCCGCTCTCTGATGCGCTCTGGGTGGTGCCTTAACTGGCATGTGGCCAAACCTCTCCTCCATCTCCTTCTGGAGGGAGAGGATTATGGCGGTCTTCTCCACATGCTTGCGGGTCAGGCCGTAACCCTTCTCCAACATTGTCTGCAGGATAAAGATGCAAACATATAATCAAAATTTTTTAGTATACCATTTATAATTTATTTTAAATTTACTTGACAAAACAACGAAATTTAGTCTTGGAAGGTGAAATTTTGTAATGTTACCATTCTAAGATCTGTTTGCACTGGGATTGTATGTGTATGGGGTCTACACAACAAGTAATATATTGCTTTTGGAAACAAAAAAGAAAAAAAAGAAGAAGGAAGGGGAAATAAAAAAAAAAAAACGTTTCCTGGTAAATATTCGAATACTCGAATATTTTACAACACTAGATCTACACATAAATATTTTTTCTGTAGATAAAGTGTTAAAAAATAATGTTCAGATATGCGTGCAATATGTAATGCAATCATGTGATGTAATAAACATGTTACTATACTCACAGTGATTATATACTCTTCCTCCTGTTCGGTAAAAGAATTTCGCCCCATCTCGATCCAATCTCGATTCGATTTTTTCAGTCAGCACCAGTCGCGAAACCGAAAGTAAAAACGTCACGTGACACGATTGTCACATGATCGCGTGCATACACGATCATTCCTTGTGATTCGTCAATTCGTAGTAAGTAATTTATTTTTAAACTTTGAACACAGCTCTAGGTTGGAATCGCAATGCGAAAATAATTAATTGCATTGCGCTTCAAACTTAGAGTGAACTTTCCTATTAGATTTAACGAATATGGAGAATATAGGGCAATATTTGTTATCTTCGTTAATTCTAGATAACGTATCGCATATCGAATTTAATGCGATGTTATTACTTTGCCTTTTTTTAACTAGAATAATGCTATTCTATTTATTTAAAAAAAGGGCAAAGTAATATTATCGTGTAGCGAATCTAATGCGATAATATTACTTTGCCTTTATAAAAAAAATGATAAATAGAATAATATTATTCTATTTATTTTAAAAAAGGCAGTTATATTATCGCATTAAATTCGCTATGCGATAATATTACTGCATTTAAAAAAAAAATATGTAATATTATCGCATAGCGAATTTTACTGCCTTTTCTGTAGTCAGGAGTCAGTCCACTGCTAGAATTAGCGAAGTTGACGAATATGGAGGAGCTAAAACGAAGATGGAGAATATTTTGTTATCTTCGTTTTGAGGAATATGACGAATACATTCGTCATATTCATCATCTTCGCTAATTCTAGATATCAAACCAATATTGCCAAGTTGCCTTAAGTAAAAAAAATAAATAAATCGCAACATGCGATTATTTAAAATGCATATTAATCGCGATAACTAGAATAATAACGAATATTCGATTTCGACGAATATGAGACGAATATTCTAGTGAATATTCGCAAATTTCGTCGAAATCGAATATGGCACCTCCCTGCTCTGTGCAGCCTAAAAGCCAGTGAGCAATTAACTAGCAGAAGTTGAATGATTCACAGCTGTAGATCGATCACTTTATTAAGTGTTTTTGCTGAGTTAATCCCTGCCTAATCTCGCCCTAACAGCAGCTGCATCCTATCCTTACACTAATCAGAGCAGAGTGACGTGCGGTGCGACGTGACTCCAGCTTAAATAGAGGCTGGATCACATGCTGCACTTGGCCAATCACAGCCATGTCAATAGTAGGCATGGCTGTGATGGCCTCTTGGGGCAAGTAGTATGACGCTTGTTGATTTGCTGCTTTCAAAATGCGCCACAGAAATCGCCGAACAGCGAATCCGAACCTGAACTTTTACGTAAATGTTCGTGTCCGTGTCGCGAACACCCCAAAATTCGGTACGAACCCGAACTATACAGTTTGGGTTAGCTCATCCCTATTCCTGATGAGAACATCACAGTATTCCATTCTATCCAGTAATATTATAGGCAGCCACAGTTTTACACAGTAAATCATGTACAGTAAGTCATGTTTTTTATCTCTGAGTATACAAGGAAAATGCTGCCACTAGCCATATGCTAAGCTGCTCCAGCAGTTTCCGCATCAAGTCCGAACTGCAGAGATTGTTTCATAATGCAAAAATAAAGTGACAACTTGAATTTCTGACGGCATTATTCGTTCCCAGCCATTCCCTTTTAATGTAGACCTATTGTCCGACAACTTGTGGGTATACTTCTGTTGAAGCGCTCTTCAAAGCTCTTCAAATAATATATCCCTATCTAAGATTGGTAATTATGTGGTTCTTAAGCCTTAACCACTTTATGACTGCTGCAGTCTGAGAAGACGCACAACCCGCCATAAATAGACGGTGGGCAAAGATTTACCCTATTACAGGTAAGGGCTCTATAGGAAATACTATGCAGCAGCCTCCTGTCATTCACAAAGACAGAGGCTGCTGCACACAAGGCTCCTTGATCGCGGCACGGGGGTGTCAGAGTATCACCGGAAGCAAACGCTTCTGGTGTTTTGCGCACTCAGATGCCGTGGTGCAGGAGCGGACGCTGTCTTTAAAGACTTGCCGCTGTTAGGGAAGGGGTTAATAACATATCTTTATAGAAGTGTGAAGAGTTTTCCAAATGCCCTGGATTCTTAGACTGAAGTGCTAACATACTATCTGTCTTCAGTTTAGGGGATCTTAGGAGCTTACTGCATACAATAGCAAATTACAATAGGGATGTTTTGGTCAGCTGCTTCGGGGTCCATGGCCACCCAAAACTTCCATCAATATTCCTGCGCAAACATCCAGGGTTTGGTCCCTGGATGTGCTGGCCAATGCCCCATATTTTTATTTTGGCACAGCTAATAGGCTCTAATAGGGACAATAGGCTCTACACGGGGCAACAGGCTCTACTGGGGGTAATAGATTCTGCTGGGAGTAATAGTTTCTTCTGGGGGTAATAGGCTCTACTGGGCATGATAAGTACTATTGGGGAACATACATTATAACTACTGGGAGCACAAAACTACTGGAGGGGCTACAGGGGGCAGTTTAACTACAAGAGTTGCTATAGGGGGCATTATAACTGTTGAGAGTACTTTAGGGGGTGGTAAACTCTCTAGAGACAAGATGTTGCTGAAATATTATGGCAGTCTGCTTCCAATGGAGAAGATAAGGAAAGAGAATATCTAAATCAGCGGAAACATTATGTGACCTTAGGTACTGTATGTAAGGCTGTATAATCCTGTATGTGTGATAAGTGCGAAGTATACTTTTTTTTTCTCATGAGGCCCAAGCTTGAGGAACAGCCTGGGCCTTAATCTGCTCCTGAGTGCATCCAGTTTATGGAGCTAGGGACCGCCCTGTAGATATAGTCAGGCCAGGCTCTAGTCAGGGGAGTTGAAGTGTGGACCTCCTGAAGTGAGGAGGCTAGTCAGCCTGCAGCTGCTAGTGGTGTAATTTACATGAAGCAATCTTCCAGCAAGAGAATGTATATTTTCAGAGGAGCTTTCCCCAAGGATAAAGCAACCCTTTCTGCATTTGGGCCTTGGGAGAATTGAGGTGCAGGAGTCGGATTATTAATGACCGCACCAATACAGCTACTGAGTTACTAGGGATCAAGTCAAGTCCTGTCCAGTAAGCATTCTACCCTCTGTCTACCTTGCTAGGATTAGCCTATTTTTTACCAAGCCTGCATACCAGGAAAATCACTGCATTTATACCATTTGCCTACCAAACAGAATTACATAAAGAACTGTATATAATTTGCTGTTTAGTAAAGAAGCTAATAATCAATGGAATCCGTTGTACCTCAGTTATTCCTGCTGCAAATCGGTTGTGCCACCGTAAAAGGCACTGGCGTCACGAATTGCAAGGGACCTTGCCACAGGCACGTTAAACCTTAACATCAAGGGCACCTCACATACCACCTGGCCTGTGTCCCTTCAACCAGAGAGTGCCCCAGAGGACCCACGTGCTGAACTCTCCATCACTGACTGCACGCCTGCCCAGGGACTTTATACCTTTGAGTACAAATCTCATCTCCTCGGTCTGCCTGCCTATGTCCGTGATCTTGCAGGTCGCTTACCCTGAGGACTGGCATACTGCAATATGTATATCAGAACATGTCCAACCAAGGGGAAAGGTTACTGTCCAGCATGACAAATTAGTTCAAATTTCATTAATGCTGCATTACTACATCATGTTGTCAAGCCACCATCTTTCCCGATTATTTTACACCACTAGACATGGCTCTGTCAGGGTGAGTTTACTATCAAACAGATAAGGTCTGCAAAGTTGGGGGCGGGGTGGACCACTCAAAAAGAAGACTTATTCTCTCTCACCATTTTTTCATCTTCATATGTTCTACACTATTGGTTTCAGAAGACCACAGATTATGGACTCTAGATGTGGCCCAGATTATTAAAGACATAGTCTGCGGATGATGTACGGTATATGTCCCTAATAGGTATAAAATAAAAATATCTTGCTTCTGTCAAACACACACAGTATTCCTTAAAAGGACTTTGGGGTCTTTGAAAAGCTTTCGGTAGTAAGAACAGCAAATGTCTCTCCCTGCACTATCTGTCCCTTCTGAAGCACTCTCCCTGAGACTGCAGCAGGTAAATAGATTGCTGCTCTGAAACACACACACAGTAGTCCTTAAAAGAACTTTGGGGTCTTGGAAAAGCTTTCGCTGAATAAAAACTGTAAAAATTGCTTCCTACACTGTCTTTCACTTCCTACGCTCTGCTCTTCCTGTCTACTTCTGAGCCAAACATGCGTTATCGGGTGCTACATAGCACCCGATGACACGTTCCGGCCAGCCAATCACTGTAATTCCAGCAGCCAACATGGCTACTCAGCTCCTGCTCACTACTTCCCTCTCCCCTCTCTATAGACTCTCTATAGACTCCTATTGATATGATCCTTCAGTAGAGACGATCTGTCCTGTACAGGTTCAAAGCATATTTCACAGAGGAAAGCATTTAGCAAGGGGGAGAGGGGGGGGAATAAACAACTGATAGCATGAGAAGTAGACATATCTCTCTGATAAGATATACCACAACATTTCTTATGATCACTTGCACTATTGATTCATACAAAGCTGTGTGAAAATTATGTTATACCTACTAGTGAGGAGCGAGCATGCTGTTCAGCTTGAGCATCACTCGACCGAGTACCGCAGGTGCTTGAGCGCAATGCTCGAGTCTCTGCCCCACATGTTTTGCGGGTTTTAAGCAGCCAATAAAGGTGCAGGCATTACAGTGAGGGCAGTACTTACCTGAACCTTTATTGACTGCTTAAAACCCGCGAAACATATGGGGCGGAGACTCGAGCATTGCTCTCGAGCACCTGTGGTACTCGGTCGAGTGATGCTCGAGCCGAACAGCATGTTCGCTCATCATCATCACTAGTATAGGTATAACATAATTTTCACACAGCTTTGTATGAATCAATAGTACAAGCGACCATAAGAAATGTTGTGGTATATCTTATCAGAGAGCTATGTCTACTTCTCATGCTATCAGTTGTTAATCCCCCCCCCCCCTCTTCCCCTTGCTAAATGCTTTCCTCTGTGAAATATGCTTTAAACCTGTACAGGACAAAATGGCTCCTCTGAAGGATCATATCAATAGGAGTCTATAGAGAGTCTATAGAGAGGGGAGAGGGAAGTAGTGAGCAGAAGCTGAGTGAGACAGGACTCTGGGAGAGATAATGAAGAGACTGTTGCCGCTAAATAGGAAGTTTATATCTCAGTAAAAGTGCTTTATTCGCAACCATACTGGTCAGTACTTCTCTGTAAATTCCTCCATGATTATGGGTCTGAGAAATGCCCTGAGATGTTTTTCCTCTCCATGTTCATGGTCTACTGTTCTTAGTGCACTTCTAGAGGAACAACATGACAGAACAGGGTTAAATAAGTTAAAAAAAACACACACAAAAGTAAGTGCAATGCAAGCACACAACATGTCAGTTTAGGCAACTGAAACATAGTCAAATGTCCATAGTCTATAATGACAAAATACACATTAAGAAACAAATGCCTACTGTGCTGATGTTGCCCTGCATCAACTTCACATTTTCAGAAAGTATTGGTACTGCCAGATGTAGGCTAGTTTGCTTCAAGCACAATTGTGGCAAAAAGTGGAAGCAGTGCTACACCAGCATTGAGAGCAGCTTCTTTCTCAGAACAGGACCCCAACCACCACATATAGATGGTATAACATTAAGATAAGCAAACACATTGTGTGATGGGAATAACACTGCAACCATATGACATGTCATCGTATCATTAGCTTTCAAAACTTCCTGTTTGCATATTTTGGATCTGAAGAACAAAAAATGTTTCAAAAGCAGGGTATTTAATTGAATACATTTTGTGTCACATTGCTAGTTGTTTCATGTAAATCTTCTACCTAATCATCATTTAGGAAGGGTGTTACTGCGTAAATTTGCATTACATTGTGTTTCCACTTAAAGGGGTTGTCTGGGTTCAAAGCTGAACCCAGAAATGCCCATATTTTCACCCAGGCAGCCTCCTGATGTAAAAAGCTCCGATGCTATCCTTTGCCTAGCGCTGAATTGCGTAGGGAAAAGGCATTTTCAGGAGATCAGGTGTCATACCCGGCTCTCCATAGGCCTAAAGGGTGGTACAGGTGTTTCAGGCCCTGAAGAGCACCTGTAAAAAAGACCAGCTATACGGCGCCAATCAATGGAAGGGACAGGTATTACAGAGTGATGGAAGAGCCAATTGCGTAACAATTTCTCTGAAAAAGTGATAATAAATGGGAGCAAGACGTGGACACTTACACTATTAAAAACATTCCAAACCACAAAAAATAAAAAAATAATGATAATAAGAACTCACTTCACCCAGGAGGGTAATGTGGGATAAGCACATGACACCCACATTAGTACCTCCTGCGCCTGGATCGCCTGTGCCAGTGTCAGAAAGGACGGCAAACCACTCAGGGTGTATCTTAAACCTTTCTTTAATTCCAAAAGCCAAGGTAGGGGAGAAGAGGATGCTCAATGCGTTTCGGGGCCACTGTATGGGACCCCTTCCTCGGGAGCAATATACAAACATGTGTACACAAACAGAGTTTTATAGTGAACTCTGTTTGCGTACTTGATAAGGAAAGCATGCCAGCACATCTCTATTCAAGTTTTTTTCCCTCTTGGAAATTAATGCATTTTGTGATAAGGTTAGTTTCCATGAAGTTTTACAATCTCTCACAAAACGGGTCAGCATAATCAATGTTAACATTTTTAAGTTATATCATAAAATCTCTAGAATAATATAGAGCAGGGATGCTCACCTAGAGGTGACAACGGTCTGTGGCCTCCAGGACACTTTATATAAACAGACTCAGGTAGTGAACCACTTGAAAGAGGCTATTCCTATTCCTTCCTATTACTTTATGATAGGAACAAGCTGAGTGCATTCCGGAGGGAGGGGGGCGAGCAACTCTTCCTGTCACCAGAAGAATCCAAAAATCATATTCTGGTCATAACTCGAATATACCGCTCAATAGAGATTATTAACCTTTGCCATTGTAATAGTCAAGAAATGTCAGTTAGGCTCATATCAAGAACCAGCCACTTGTGATAACCCTGGCTCAGGAAATCGGTTCTCCTGATTGTGGCCACGTGAAAACCCCGTGTTTGGTACCTCTGTGACACCAGATTTCAGTGGGACTGACAGGTCATACACTTCACAGCCCACCCATGTGTCCCGCCTTACAGGTCAGCTTACAGACTGCCTGGACCAGTCCTCATAAATTGGACAGAGCAGATTGTACTGTGTTCCCCATTTTGAGGCCAATCTGATTGAATGATGACCCATGTTTCTGTCTTGCCTCAGGACCTGATAGCTGCAGTCTCTGTGTGAGTAATGTAAGCGTCATTCTTCATTTATCCCTTTTATTTTAAAACTGTTCTTTGCATATATCTGTATGCTTCTGTTTTTCGGTAATATCTTTATTTTTATTAAAACCTCTTTTTCTTAACCTAGCACGGGCAATATTTTTGAGGCAATTACCTAATTTTCAGCTACCTGTTTGCTTTAAATGCAAATCTTTCTCTAAAGGTGATTGTTGATGTCTGATTGTAAGTCTGTGACCATAGCTCCTGTGTGAAGTGTGAATAGTGGGGTATCCATCCTCTGTGTACGTGCTGGGACTCTGTGTGCGGTCTCAGTACCGGTTATATCATAGACCGAGGTGTGTGGGGTAATTGATCCCACGGACAAGGTAAGGACAGCAGCCTCTTAGAGGAGAGGTCTGTGTCCGGGTGGTAAGTTTCCCTTGAAGGCCCTGTGTGTGTGGCAGGAGGGATTCTGTGTCCGCCAAGTCCCACCAAGTCTGATCTGGCAGATCGGGTTGGTTAGATCAGATTGGTGGTGGTTGTTTGCTGTGTGAATGAGTGTGTGGGCTGGTAGGTGGAAGAGGAGTTCTTCCAAGCCTAGGACCCTGTAAAGTTCCTTCATTTCTAAAAAGGAACCGGTAACAATTTGATCTCCCGTGCAATCTGGTAGATTGTAAGAAGCAGGGTGATCAAATTGGATAGTGTGTAGTGTCAGAACTTGTCCCGATTGATTGCTGGTATCTGATCCCGGTCTGATCAGGTACTGCGGTCTGGGAGCTCGGGGCGAGTTCGTGACAGTCTGAAGCGCTGCACAGTTCCTGCTCCTGCACTATAGCAGGAGCAAGATGGGTCCACAGCTGCCGAGGAGAAGGCGGAATCAGTTTATCAGCGCTTCTGCCTTCTCCTCAGATAGGTGAGCGGCGCACTATGCAGTTTGGACCCGGCTTGGGAGCAGAGTAACGCAGAGCGGCTCGGTCAGGAGAGCCTGATCCCCTCTGCCTTCTACAAACCCCAACAGGAGGCTGGTTCCCCAGTAACTGGGGCTCTTTTGGATCGCATACCTGGTTAAAAGCATCTCCGCATTACAGAGCATGGCCATGTTGTACAATTGATACAAAAGCGCAAACAACTATAATCAAAAGTATCAATCGAGATATCCTCTCCTCCTACCATTCTGGATGAAACCGAACACGTGATCCAGGTAAACCCGGGACATAGCCACAACCCTCGCGAGATCTCGCGTAAGTTGGCTAGAGGAGTATGGAGCGAGACGCCAGCCTTGTCCCGCGCCGCCCGACCCTCGCTAAATTGAACAAGAAAGCCCGACCAACTAAAGGAAGGTAAGAGGAACATAGCTACACAAGACTGTAATCATTATATACCAACACGAGAAATCCGCAATATTTACCTACCATGAACCGTTACTAACGGTTGCTGGATAACAACACAAAGAGCTGAACTGCATATTTAAATCCCACATGAAGTGGAGAACCATCATTTGCAGCAATTGACTAACCAGCGAATTGACTACACCTACAGGTGCATCCATATGTGCACATACATATATATGACTCAACTGGAGTTAATTATGAAAGTGTTAGTATAACTCCGTTGGTATATAGAAGGAGGACTTTCTTGCTGGATATAGGAGACAGGTCAGACATTGGAATATAGAAGGAGGAGTTTCTTGTTGGATATAGGAAACAGGACTATATATATCGGTGATTGTTAGAATTTTACAAGCCTATAATTTTACGAGAATCTTGCAACTCATCTTATCTTGTATGTCATATAAGTGAATAGTTTTATGATGTTTAATTAAATTGTTTTATTACTAAAGCCAAGTGTTGAGTGCTAACCCAATCCTTGGGATTATTGAATTGCCATTCCTTTAGACTGCTGCTGTAAAAGGAAAAGCCTGCTAGCTTCATGTCTGCCTGAAAGGCTCTCTTGGTTTCCTGCTGTGTCACCTCTCCACAGTTTCTGCCAGTGCTACTGTTACAACAAGACAAACAGAATATGCCCAATTTTACGGCCCTCAGGATAATTTCACAAATACTCAATTCGGTCAGTGGACCGACAAAGATCCCTGTAGGGGTCCTAAACTAAATATCTTTATTGTTACAAATCTAAAATCACAAGACCTATAGGCATAAGTTAAAACTATCAGGAATGAGGAGGGGGTGACGGTTCGGTTCCTTACTTGCAATTGGTGCCACCTCACACTACATAGACCATTTGTTTTTTCCATGGGTGCAGGGCCTGTCACAAACCTGAGGATAGCTAGGCTACATTAAGGATCAGGTGTAGTTTGCATGTGTGGTATTGCTGTGCAAAACTAGGAGTTCATTGGTGCACTATTAGGAGTGTTATGCTGAGAGTGCTGGCAATGTTATTAATTTTATTTGAGCTGACAAAACTATTATTAAATCTCTGCTGGCCACTCTGTGGTACAGTTTGGAGTGGGAAATTATTTCTCATTCACACTCTTAATGGTGTCTATTGCCAATCAGGTCATCAGTCATGTGATCTCACCTGATTGGCTGGTCACCACAGGTCCTGCACCACAGGTCCACTTACCATTCTAGGCGCCACTTCCCGATAACATGACTACTATAGTCATCAGTCATGTGATCTCACCTGATTGGCTGGTACCCACAGGTGTTATTCGGCTAGCCTTGGCAAATTTACTAGTGTTGATGGAGTGATCGCTTCATATTTAGATCACCTGATTCTTAGTAGGAGTTACCCAGTGAGCAATTAGCTCATTGGCTGAAGTCAAAAAGAAGGTTGGAGACTTTTCTATTTAGGAAGGCATCCAAGCGCGCGCCAAAGCTATTGCTCCAAGCCCCTGATGAAGCCACATCGCAGCGAAACATGTCGGGTGAAGGAGTGTTAGGTGCGGCATTTTAGGCAGGAATGGAGGGCTAATACGGCCGATGAATGTGTGTGACCACCACTGTTTGTTTAGGGGCAGATATATTAGGCCTGTGAGACACCTAACAGAGAGATAGCTCTCAGGGACAGGAATTAAGTGTTGTGTGCTGGTACTGAGCCGCAGTTCCAGCACATTGGAACTGAGTAGTGCTTTTGGAAGAGTCTTGGTCTGATTGTGAATAGAGATGAGCGAACACCTGGATGTTCGGGTTCGAGAGGTTCGGCCGAACTTCCGGAAAATGTCCGGGTTCGTGATCCGAACTCAACCCGAACTTCATCCCGAACCCGAACCCCATAGAAGTCAATGGGGACCCGAACTTTTGGGCACTAAAAAGGCTGTAAAAGACACCCAGAGGGATAATATACCGCAATAAACGCATTGCGATTACAACTTTGAGCTAACGATCACCATGGGAACGCCTCCTCCAGTAGAATGTACTGTCGGATCTGAGAATTAAGTTGAAATCGCAATGCGATTCTTATATATTTGCTTAATCGCATTGCGATTTCAACTTAGCATTGCTAAATAATTCCATCCATATTGTTAACTTACTGAGTCAGTAAGTTAACGAATATGGATGGAATTATTTAGCAATGCTAAGTTGAAACGGCAATGCGATTAAGCAGATATATAAGAATCGCATTGCGATTTCAACTTAATTCTCACATCCGACAGTACATTCTACTGGAGGAGGCGTTCCCATGGTGATCGGTAGCTCAAAGTTGTAATCACAATACGATTAAGCAAATACATAAGAATCGCATTGCGATTCCAACTTTTTAGTACTCAACTTTTAAAATCGTACACCACTTTAAGTTCCAAAGTTGCAATCGCGTTCGAATAGAACTTAAAGGTTTTAGTATTGGTGTGCTGTAATAGAAGTTACATTCGTACGCGAATATAACTTAGAGCAATACAGTCAACTTTACACTGTTAGTTTTATTATCGCGATAATACAACTATTCAAGAATCGTGTACGTGCGTCTGTACGTGTGTGCGTTACCTCGGACACTATTCTATTTTGCCAGCCACAGCTGAAACCACTGATTTATGGTATTGCTATTTTGGCAATTGAATTTAACCCCAGAAAATAATCTATCCTTTGCCAGACAGCAGACAGTATTATACTTGTCTAGCCAAAGCTGGAACACCAGATTTAGGGGATTGGTATTTGGGCAATTGTATTTAACCCCTTAATAAAATATAGAAATTTCTTTCCTGAGTTTCTAGGGGTGACAATTAGCACAGCCAAGCCCCTGATGTAGGATATAGCAAAAAAAAAAAACTAGTATTGATGGATTGATGGACTTGGTGGCAGCTTCTTCTGGCGCACCACAAGTCACAAAATGGCCGCCGATCAACCCAGAAAATAAGTGACAGAAAAATGCTCTGTGCAGCCTAAAAACCAGCAAGCAAGTAACTAGCAGAAGTTCAATGATTCTCAGCTGTAAATCGATCCGTTCATTAGGTGCTGTTGCTGACTTTAACCTGCCTAATCTCGCCCTGACAGAAGCTGAGTCCTCTCCCTACACTAATCAGAGCAGTGTGACGTGCGGCGCTACGTGACTGCAGCTTAAATAGAGGCTGGGTCACATGCTGCACTTGGCCAATCACAGCCATGCCATTAGTAGGCATGGCTGTGATGGGCTCTTAGGGCAAGAAGTAAAACGCTAGCTGATTGGCTGCTGTGCAGCCCTTCAGAAAGCGGGAAGTAATCGACGAACACCGAACCCGAACCCGAACTTTTTTGAAAATATTCGGGTTCGGGTCCGTGTCCCGAACACCCCAAAATTCGGTACGAACCCGAACGATGCTCGAACTGTTCGCTCAACACTAATTGTGAATTGACTGTATGTGATTTTCACCAATCATAGAATCATATTACCATTGGCAATAAGTGCCATGAGTTTGTGCGAGATTGAGTGTGATACTTACCAATTCTAGTGTCATAATTCCAACGGCAATAGACAACATTAAGAGTGTGAATGAGAAATAATTTCCCACTCCAAACTGTACCACAGAGTGGCCAGCAAAGACTTAATAATAGTTGTGTCAGCTCAAATAAAATTAATAACATTGCCAGCACTCTCAGCAAGATAACACTCAGTGGTAGCAAACTAGGTTGCACCTAATTGTGCACCAATGAACTCCTATTTTTGCACAGCAGTACCACACATGCAAACTACACCTGATCCTTAATGTAGCCTAGCTATCCTCAGGTTTATGGCAGGCCCTGCGCCCATGGAATAAACAAATTGTCTATGTAGTGTGAGGTGGCAGCAATTGCAAGTGAGGAACCGTGACCCCCTCCTAATTTCTGATTGTTTTAACCTATCACTGTAAGTCTTGTGATTTTAAATTTGTAACAATAATGATATTTAGTTTAGGACCCCTACAGGGATCTTTATCGGTCCACTGACCGAATTGAGTAACTGTTACAACAAGTAGCAGAAGCAGCAGCAGTATACAGTTTGCTAAACATGAAGGAACAGTTTTTTTAACCACTGTGCCAACCTGACACACATCAGCCAATGGATGTGTTTCCTAAACAACAAGGTCCAGTCATACCTGTGACTTTTCGTCAGTAAATACACTGAGCTCTGGACCCCTGGATAGTGTTGAGCGAATCAAAGCATCCGAAGTGGAATTCAATCCGAAGGTTAGGAAAAATTGGATTTGCAATGAATCCGAATTTCCTGGCGCTTAGTGGTGATTAGTCTATTTTTTCCTAAAATGGCAGCTACATGTGTTACAAAGTGAAAGTAAGAAGCCCAGGAACAAGAGATAACCTATAATGCAGTGCAGTCAGTCAATCAGCAGCTAGCCATGCCCTATGATATCACAGCCCTATAAAAATCCTAATCCTGCCTGGTCTTCACCATTTTACAGTGAACTGAGCATAGGGACAGATGTGCCAAGTACTAGGGACAGTGTTTAACAAAGCTTAAATTGTAGAATCTTTAATAGGGAGACTGCAGGGACAGTGCAGGGGCAATGTAGAGAGATCATATGGACAGTGTATGCTGTGTAATCTGAAGCTGAAGGGATCCATAGGAGACAACTCAGTTTGCATCAATTACGCAATGTAATATTCGCTTAATGCGAGTGGAACTTTGAACGACATATAACTTTCCTATTGGTTGGCTTGCTAGAATTAATGAAGATAGAGAACATAGCGCTATATTCTCTATCTTCGTTAAAGGTATCTTGGGTTCAGATTAAAAAAAAAACTAATAAAAAAAGAATGTTCGTTTTTTACGAATATATAGCACTATATTCTAAAGATTTTTGAATTAGCAAAGTGCCGATATTCGTAAAAGAAATTTGCTATTCGAATATTCGCGCTCAACACTACAATTCATGCACAGAGCTATTTAACTGAATAGTGTCCACGTTGTTTAATTGATAAGCAATTCCATTATTCCTTGCTTCTAAAATTGGTGTGAATATGCTGTGTAATTTAACTGTTATTGGGGTGTCCCCCTTGTTAAATAGATAAGCAGTTTTATTATGCCCTGATTGTCAAATTTGGGTGAATAAGTAGTGTAATTTAACTGTTATTGGAGTGCTCACCTTGTTTAACCCTTTCGCTACCAACGCCATACATGTACGGCGTTGGAGTAATAGGCAAACATGGCGCCCGCTCACACATGCATCGGGCGTCATGGCTGGCGGGTCTCCGGTGTTTTAAACAGCAGAAGCCCGCGAATAATTACTGCACCCAGCAATGCCGATCGCGGTAATTAAAGACTTTAGATGCCATGATCAAGTGGGATCATGGCATCTAATGCATGAAAAACCCTAAATATTTTTCCGATGAATGCTGTAACAGAAAAAAGGCCACTTTGCCATTTTTTTTTTCATTGCTTCTCTTACCCCAAAAAATGTCATAAAATGTGATCAAAAAGTCACACAAACTACAAAATGGTATCAGCAAAAACTGCATATTATCAAGCATTCTTAAATGAATGTAGTTACCAAACGGTTTATGGATGGCAACAGTAAACCAGGAACAGGGCTAACCACCCTGTTCCTCCCCTATTGGTGGGAGTGGACTGAGTTGTTTATAATGAGGTTATGCAGAAGCTGGGTCACTGTAATATATAACATACACTCCAAGAGGGGAAGTTCCTGTGAGGACTGTGTGTAAAGAGGAAGCACAAGTCAGAGCTCCTGATCCTGTTACCGATTCTCTAGGGCAGGGATGGGAAAACAGCGGCTCTCCAGCTGTTGTAAAACTACAATTCCTACCATGCCCTGCTGTAGGCTGATAGCTGTAAGCAATCTTTGCATGCTGGGAGTTGTAGTTTTGCAACAGCTGGAGAGCCATAGTTTGCCCATTCCTGCTCTAGGGAGATGATTTAGTCTTATGCCTCATGTGAAGTATTCCTTAATGGAAACTGTTGCCTCCTGGTTACTGCAGTTAATTCCTACACTTCTTGCACACTATTTTGGTTGCAAACCAACATGCCCGACTTATGCACTCCTAGATCAGGGACCAACCAGGAGATTTATCTACTCCCTGTTGGGTCTACCCTAGGCTTGAAGGCTTGTCTACACTTAAATATACTTCCCAAAAAGAGACTGATCACAGAACTAGGAAGGATAAATGAAGGATAAAAAGAATTAAAGCAAACAAATACCAATTATAGGTAATTTTTAGGAAATTTTACTTGGCTAAGAATAAAATGTAATGCTGCTTTAAGCTAAGTAAATTAAAATCAGCATGTGTTGATAGCAAAGAGGTTCCTGCTCATTCATGCAGAGTTTCCATCATGGTGTGCCTCCTTTGCTGTTTGCCACATCCTCATAGATGTGGTCATTCTTCTCTTTGCCTGCTTTGGCATTAGAGTGTGTATTATATAGTACAGTGACCCAGCTTCTGAAGAACCTCATTATAAACAACTCAGCTGTTGCAGAACATCACAGAGTTTTTTTTTAAAGTTTTTTTATGCCTTGGTGTTTTTGTATTAACTTATGTCGTAGTTTTATTCTGGCCGCCTCTCGGCATGTTTGCCGTGCTGCCACCGGAACTCCGTCCTGCCCCCATTATAGTTGCGGAGGCACGTGTTCACCCGCTGGAACAGCCTGCCAGAGTTCTGTGCCGCTGGTGTGAAAGTAGCCTTATTGTGGGGAAGCACAGTGCATTGCTTCCACTACAATTAGTGACAGACATGTTGCTTGTTAAGTTGTTAATGATTTCTTTTGGTGCAATAATGTGCGAGCTTGTTGATGGACTTTTTGAGGACTGAATGTTTGACTAAGTTAACCTAACAATATGTACAGTTTAATAATTGACTTTCAAAACATGCCTTATGTAACCGATCATTGTATGGTTACTTCAACTGATTGAAAAGCTCTCTGTGTCACATGCTATTTATTCATAGTAAAATGTATTGAAATGCTGTTTTTTACTGTGTCTTATAAGAACATCTTTTCGGTTTTGTAAGAGTAAAACTGATCTCCTGGACTTTTACTTCTTCCCTAAGTCCTGTCTCAATCAGTAGAAAATTCACAGAGGAGGTTCATTCTGAATTCCTGTTTGCTCCAGTCATCCTTCATCAACTATGGAATTCGCTGATCAATGGAGGCCGCTGATTCTTTTGACTTGTTTATGGAAGAACTCCAGGATAACTCTTCTTACATCATATGTTGTGATTCAACTTAAAGGGGTTGTGCATGTTTGGAGTGGGGGTTTGATAAATCCCACTTTCTCTCCTAGACAGACCTGCAAAGGGAAGCATACTTACATGCCTCCTTATGCTCATTCCTTCTCTGGCCTCTGCTGCTCTGCTCGGATCCCTGAATGTAAACTTCCGGTTTCACACTTCTGCAGCCAGTTGCTGGCCACTGCTCCACTTGCATCACATTAAGATTTGATATGGCACAAGGGGAGCCGATCACTGCTGTGGTCAGCAATTGGCTGCAGTAGTGTCAAACCAGTAGTGATGTTGCGAACATAAAATTTTCAGTTCGCGAACAGCGAACGCGAACTTCTGCAAATGTTCGCGAACGGGCAAACCGGGCGAACCGCCATAGACTTCAATTGGCAGGCGAATTTTAAAACCCACAGGGACTCTTTCTGGCCACAATAGTGATGAGAAAGTTGTTTCAAGGGGTCTAACACCTGGACTGTGGCATGCCGGAGGGGGATCTATGGCAAAACTCCCATGGAAAATTACGTAGTGGACGCAGAGTCGGGTTTTAATCCATAAAGGGCATAAATCAACTAACATTCCTAAATTGTTTGGAATAACGTGCATTAAAACATCCAGTGTGTGTATACGATCAGGTATGATGTTGTATCGATCAGGTAGTGTAAGGGTTACGCCCGCTTCACTGACATTGACAGACCAAACTCCCCTTTTAATGCACCGCAAACAGTTCATTTGCACAACCGCCAAACTCCCCATTTGCACAAGGTTGGATACCAAGCTAGCCACGTCCGGTGATGTCATTGAAGGTTTCTTCCTCCACCCAGCCACGTACAACACCAAGGGTCCCCAAAAGATGAATTGAATTGATTTTTCGAGCGGTGAGATGGTTAAAAAACGCTGGCTCCCTCCACTCTGTTTTAAACCACGGTCACTGCGTCTGCGCCGTGCAATTTACTGTCACACCCGATATGAGTGGTATTTTCTGTAGTACTATTCTCATCAGTTTAATCCCTCTAACGTCCCCAATCTGGGGGCCATTTATTGAATAGATTTTTCGAACGGGAGATGGTTAAAAAACGCTGGCTCCCTCCACTCTGTTTTTAAACCACGGTCACTGCGTCTGCGCCGTGCAATTTACTGTAACACCCGATATGAGTGGTATTTTCTGTAGTACTATTCTCATCAGTTTAATCCCTCTAACGTCCCTAATCTGGGGGCCATTTATTGAATAGATTTTTCGAACGGGAGATGGTTAAAAAACGCTGGCTCCCTCCACTCTGTTTTAAACCACGGTGACTGCGTCTGCGCCGTGCAATTTACTGTCACACCCGATATGAGTGGTATTTTCTGTAGTACTATTCTCATCAGTTTAATCCCTCTAACGTCCCCAATCTGGGGGCCATTTATTGAATAGATTTTCGAACGGTGAGATGGTTAAAAAACGCTGGCTCCCTCCACTCTGTTTTAAACCACGGTCACTGCGTCTGCGCCGTGCAATTTACTGTCACACCCGATATGAGTGGTATTTTCTGTAGTACTATTCTTATCAGTTTAATCCCTCTAACGTCCCCAATCTGGGGGCCATTTATTGAATAGATTTTTCGAGCGGGAGATGGTTAAAAAACGCTGGCTCCCTCCACTCTGTTTTAAACCACGGTCACTGCGTCTGCGCCGTGCAATTTACTGTCACACCCGATATGAGTTGTATTTTCGGTAGTACTATTCTCATCAGTTTAATCCCTCTAACGTCCCCAATCTGGGTGCCATTTATTGAATAGATTTTTCGAACGGGAGATGGTTAAAAAACGCTGGCTCCCTCCACTCTGTTTTAATCCACGGTCACTGCGTCTGCGCCGTGCAATTTACTGTCACACCCGATATGAGTGGTATTTTCTGTAGTACTATTCTCATCAGTTTAATCCCTCTAACGTCCCCAATCTAGGGGCCATTTATTGAATAGATTTTTCGAGACGGGAGATGGTTAAAAAACGCTGGCTCCCTCCACTCTGTTTTAAACCACGGTGACTGCGTCTGCGCCGTGCAATTTACTGTAACACCCGATATGAGTGGTATTTTCTGTAGTACTATTCTCATCAGTTTAATCCCTCTAACGTCCCTAATCTGGGGGCCATTTATTGAATAGATTTTTCGAACGGGAGATGGTTAAAAAACGCTGGCTCCCTCCACTCTGTTTTAAACCACGGTGACTGCGTCTGCGCCGTGCAATTTACTGTCACACCCGATATGAGTGGTATTTTCTGTAGTACTATTCTCATCAGTTTAATCCCTCTAACGTCCCCAATCTGGGGGCCATTTATTGAATAGATTTTTCAAACGGGAGATGGTTAAAAAACGCTGGCTCCCTCCACTCTGTTTTAAACCACGGTCACTGCGTCTGCGCCGTGCAATTTACTGTCACACCCGATATGAGTGGTATTTTCTGTAGTACTATTCTCATCAGTTTAATCCCTCTAACGTCCCCAATCTGGGTGCCATTTATTGAATAGATTTTTCGAACGGGGAGATGGTTAAAAAACGCTGGCTCCCTCCACTCTGTTTTAAACCACGGTGACTGCGTCTGCGCCGTGCAATTTACTGTCACACCCGATATGAGTGGTATTTTCTGTAGTACTATTCTCATCAGTTTAATCCCTCTAACGTCCCCAATCTGGGGGCCATTTATTGAATAGATTTTTCGAACGGGGAGATGGTTAAAAAACGCTGGCTCCCTCCACTCTGTTTTAAACCACGGTCACTGCGTCTGCGCCATGCAATTTACTGTCACACCCGATATGAGTGGTATTTTCTGTAGTACTATTCTCATCAGTTTAATCCCTCTAACGTCCCCAATCTGGGTGCCATTTATTGAATAGATTTTTCGAACGGGAGATGGTTAAAAAACGCTGGCTCCCTCCACTCTGTTTTAAACCACGGTGACTGCGTCTGCGCCGTGCAATTTACTGTCACACCCGATATGAGTGGTATTTTCTGTAGTACTATTCTCATCAGTTTAATCCCTCTAACGTCCCCAATCTGGGGGCCATTTATTGAATAGATTTTTCGAACGGGAGATGGTTAAAAAACGCTGGCTCCCTCCACTCTGTTTTAAACCACGGTCACTGCGTCTGCGCCGTGCAATTTACTGTCACACCCGATATGAGTGGTATTTTCTGTAGTACTATTCTCATCAGTTTAATCCCTCTAACGTCCCCGACTCCCCAATCTGAGGGCCATTTATTAAATAGATTTTTTGAGCGGGAGATGGTTAAAAAACGCTGGCTCCCTCCACTGATATGAGTGGTATTTTCTGTAGTATTATTCTCATCAGTTTAATCCCTGTTACGTCCCATATCAGGGATTGCCTTTTGTGAAAAAAATTTAGGCCGGGTACCTTCGACTGCCTTCACAGTGACAGACCAAACTCTCATACACTAAACTGAATTGATTTCAGGAACCGGGAGATGGAAAAAGCAGCTTGGTCGGTCCTCTTACTCCCAAATTGGGGCACTGCGCGTGCACAGAGCAATGTGCTGTGACACCCTATATGAGTGGTGTCTTAACTAGTACTATTGCTATCAGTTTAATCCCTGTTACGGACCCTATCCGGTCGAATTGATTAACCATTGTCGAATCCCCATTGACATCCCCCTTATAAGCTGTGTAAAGCATATTTTTTTAGTTTGGTTTTGAACTGCTGCATCCTTTCCGACTTTCGGTAATTTGGTAACATTTCTGCCACTTTCTGCTTATACCGGGGTCTAGTAGCGTGGCCACCCGATCGCTTTTGGTCTGATCATAATGAAGCAACGGCCTTATCATCTGGGGTGTGGCAACATTGCCAACACACTTATAGAGGTGATGATGATTGCTTCATTGTGATACATAAGCCCCTTCACCACAACAAGGTAACGATCACGAAGGGGAATTGACACTTGTATGTGCCTTTTTTTTTGGTTTGTTTTTGCAGCCACAGTGCTGCACCATAGGACAGAAAAATTAGGCATGTACACATGCCTGAAAAATAATGGCACTGTTGCAGCCGCTATTGTAGCAGCGGCCGGAAAAATTTATGTTTTCCAGGCAGAAAAGTGACTAAAACATTGCGGCTTGAACCCTAGTTGGTGGTGGAGAATTCACGAAAGTCATCCGGTATGCAGACATTAAATACAGCAGCGTGGGGACCATTTTGAGGCCATGGCATGTAATCAGGCCTTTTGTTAGTCAAGCGTATCCCCCACTGTCAGTCCCTTCGGGATCCATGCCTCATTCATCTTTATGAAGGTGAGGTAATCAACACTTTTTGACCGAGGCGACTTCTCTTGTCAGTGACAATGCCTCCTGCTGCACTGAAGGTCCTTTCTGACAGGACACTTGAAGCAGGGCAGGCCAGAAGTTCTATCGCAAACTGGGATAGCTCAGGCCACAGGTCAAGCCTGCACACCCAGTAGTGAAGGGGTTCATTGCTCCTCAGAGTGTCGATATCTGCTGTTAAGGCGAGGTAGTCTGCTACCTGTCGGTCGAGTCGTTCTCTAAGGCTGGATCCCGAAGGGCTGTGGCGATGAGTAGGACTGAAAAAGCTCCGCATGTCCTCCATCAACAACACATCTGTAAATCGTCCAGTCCTTGCCGCCGTGGTAGGAGGAGGATTACACTCACCTCTTCCCCTGTTAGATTCCCGTTGTGCTGTGACATCCCCCTTATAAGCTGTGTAAAGCATATTTTTTAGTTTGGTTTTGAACTGCTGCATCCTTTCCGACTTTCGGTAATTTGGTAACATTTCTGCCACTTTCTGCTTATACCGGGGTCTAGTAGCGTGGCCACCCAGTACAGATCGTTCTCCTTTATCCTTTTTATACGTGGGTCCCTCAACAGACATGACAGCATGAAAGACCCCATTTGAACAAGGTTGGATGCAGAGCTACTCATTTCCCGTTCCTCGTCCTCACTGATGTCATTGACGGTCTGTTCTTCCCCCAGCCACGTACAACACCATGGGTCCCAGATAGGTGACAACAACGAGCACCCTGGGGTGCCTGCTGTGGTTGGTCTTCCTCCTCCTCAAAGCCACCACATTCCTCCTCTGACTCCTCTTCCTCATACTCCTCTTCCAGCGTTGCTGCAGGTCCGACAAGCGATGATGACAAGGCTGTTTCTGGTGGTGATGGTGACCACAACTCTTCCTCTTCCTCTTCACGCTCATCTACAGCCTGATCCAGAACTCTTCGCAGGGCACGCTCCAGGAAGAAAACAAATGGGATGAGGTCGCTGATGGTGCCTTCGGTGCGACTGACTAGGTTTGTCACCTCCTCAAAAGGACGCATAAGCCTACAGGCATTGCGCATGAGTGTCCAGTAACGTGGCAAAAAGATTCCCAGCTCCGCAGAGGCTGTCCTAGCACCCGGTCATACAAATACTCGTTGACGGCTTTTTCTTGTTGGAGCAGGCGGTCGAACATTAGGAGTGTTGAATTCCAACGTGTCGGGCTGTCGCATATCAAGCGCCTCACTGGCATGTTGTTTCGCCGCTGAATATCGGAAAAAGTGCGCCATGGCCGTGTAGGAACGCCTGAAATGGCCACACACCTTCCTGGCCTGCTTGAGGACGTCCTGTAAGCCTGGGTACTTAGACACAAAACGTTGTGCGATGAGATTCAACACATGTGCCATGCACGGCACATGTGACAACTTGCCCAAATTTAATGCCGCCAACAGATTGCTTCCATTGTCACACACCACTTTGCCGATCTCCAGTTGGTGCGGGGTCAGCCACTGATCCACCTGTGCGTTCAGGGGCGGACAGGAGTGCTGGTCCTGTGTGGCTCTCTGCTTTCAGGCAAGTCAACCCCAAGATAGCGTGACACTGTCGTATCCGGGATGTGGAATAGCCCCTGGGGAGCTGGGGGAATCAGTTGATGTGCAGCCAGACGCCGCAGCAGAAGAGGACTCAGCCGAGGAGGATATTGAAGAGGATGGAGTAGGAGTAGAGGAGGTGGCAGTAGGTCTGCCTGCAAGTCGTGGTGGTGTCACCAACTCCGCTGCGGAGCCACGCATTCCATGCTTGTCAGCCGTCAGCAGGTTGACCCAATGCGCAGTATACGTGATATACCTGCCCTGACCGTGCTTTGCAGACCAGGTATCAGTGGTCAGATGGACCCTTGCCCCAACACTGTATGCCAGAGATGCCATGACTTCCTTTTCAATGACATGGTAGAGGTTTGGGATTGCCTTTTTGAAAAAAATTTCGTCCGGGTACCTTCCACTGTGGTGTCCCAATAGCGACAAATTTTTGAAGGCCTCAGACTCTACCAGCTGGTATGGTAAAAGCTGGCGGGCTAAGAGTTCCGTCAAGCCAGCTGTCAGTCGCCGGGCAAGGGGTGACTTTGTGACATTGGCTTCTTATGCTCAAACATGTCCTTGACAGACACCTGACTGTGGGCAGATGAGCAGGAACTGCTGAAGGTGAGAGATGGAGTGGCGGGTGGTTGAGAGGGGCAGGGAGGACAGCAGTGGTTGGCGTGGCTGAAGATGCTGGACCAGGAGGAGCATGGTGGCTTTGAGTTTGTGTGCTGCTTGTACTCATGTGTTGATCCCATAGGCGTTTGTGATGTGAGATCATGTGCCTTCGCAAAGCAGTTGTACCAAGGTGGGTGTTGGACTTCCCACGACTCAGTTTCTTTTGGCACAGGTTGCAAATGGCATTGCTTTTATCAGAGGCAGACACACAAAAAAATGCCACACTGCTGAGCTTTGCAATGACGGCATTCTAGTGGTGGCAACAGCATGCGTTGACTGGCGTGCTGTCTGGCTGACCCCAGGTGCCGATACATGCTGTCTGACTGTGCCACTAACTCCTTGCGACGACCTCCCCTGCTTCCAACTCGTCTCCTCATTCTCTCTGTCTCCCCTTCAGAACTTTCCCCCTCTTCTTCTCTTCGAGCAGGCACCCACGTGGCATCCGTGGACACATCGTCATCATCAACCGCTTCACTTGTATCTGACACCTCAGCAAAGGAAGCAGCAGCGGGTACAACATCATCATCATCATCATCACACTGTACGTCCATGTGTGTAATCCTGCCTGACTGAGACATATCCCCGTAATCTACATCATCTGGCAATAATGGTTGCGCATCACTAATTGCATCCAACTGATGTGTAAATAACTCCTCTGACGGATCAAGTGAAGCGGCTGTGGTGGCTGTGGTGGTAGTGGTGGTGGTGGCGACGGGCGGGTGCGTGGTAACTTGAGAGCAGGTGACCGAAGCTGAGCTGGAGGAGGATGGTGCGTCAAGGTTCTTAGCGGAAGCTGTTGAAGATTGGGTGTCCTGTCTAAGCCAGTCAACTACGTCCTCTGAATTTTTCGGGTTCAGGAGTGCGTGGCCTCTGAAAACTGGGCATTATTCCAGGGACAGTGGAAATCACAGCACCACGACCACGGCGGCCCCTGCGAGTCTGGCCTGCCTCTGCCTGTCATTTTTTTTTAGATAAGTGGTACTACGCGTGCTAGGTACTGTGCCACCCGGTATGAGTGGTTGGCACTGGCAGTGGGCACACTACAGTCTGTGGAAGTGGGCCTGACACACACTGGCAGCAGGCAAGCAACTGAATTTAGACTACTGTCTAAAAATTAAATGCCTTATTTATCGGCAAGCTACTGTGCCACCCGGTATCAGTGGTTGGCACTGGCAGTGGGCACACTACAGTCAGTGGAAGAGGGCCTGACACACACTGGCAGCAGGCAAGCAACTGAATTTAGACTACTGTCTAAAAATTAAATGCCTTATTTATCGGCAAGCTACTGTGCCACCCGGTATCAGTGGTTGGCACTGGCAGTGGGCACACTACAGTCAGTGGAAGCGGGCCTGACACACACTGGCAGCAGGCAAGCAACTGAATTTAGACTACTGTCTAAAAATTAAATGCCTTATTTATCGGCAAGCTACTGTGCCACCCGGTATCAGTGGTTGGCACTGGCAGTGGGCACACTACAGTCTGTGGAGGTGGGCCTGACACACACTGGCAGCAGGCAAGCAACTGAATTTAGACTACTGTCTAAAAATTAAATGCCTTATTTATCGGCGAAGCTACTGTGCCACCCGGTATCAGTGGTTGGCACTGGCAGTGGGCACACTACAGTCAGTGGAAGAGGGCCTGACACACACTGGCAGCAGGCAAGCAACTGAATTTAGACTACTGTCTAAAAATTAAATGCCTTATTTATCGGCAAGCTACTGTGCCACCCGGTATCAGTGGTTGGCACTGGCAGTGGGCACACTACAGTCAGTGGAAGCGGGCCTGACACACACTGGCAGCAGGCAAGCAACTGAATTTAGACTACTGTCTAAAAATTAAATGCCTTATTTATCGGCAAGCTACTGTGCCACCCGGTATCAGTGGTTGGCACTGGCAGTGGGCACACTACAGTCTGTGGAGGTGGGCCTGACACACACTGGCAGCAGGCAAGCAACTGAATTTAGACTACTGTCTAAAAATTAAATGCCTTATTTATCGGCAAGCTACTGTGCCACCCGGTATCAGTGGTTGGCACTGGCAGTGGGCACACTACAGTCAGTGGAAGAGGGCCTGACACACACTGGCAGCAGGCAAGCAACTGAATTTAGACTACTGTCTAAAAATTAAATGCCTAATTTATCGGCAAGCTACTGTGCCACCCGGTATCAGTGGTTGGCACTGGCAGTGGGCACACTACAGTCAGTGGAAGAGGGCCTGACACACACTGGCAGCAGGCAAGCAACTGAATTTAGACTACTGTCTAAAAATTAAATGCCTTATTTATCGGCAAGCTACTGTGCCACCCGGTATCAGTGGTTGGCACTGGCAGTGGGCACACTACAGTCAGTGGAAGTCAGCCTGACACACACTAGCAGCAGGCAAGCAACTGAAGTTACACTAAAGTGTAAAAATTAAATGCCTTTTTTGATGCAAAGTCCTGTGCCACCGGGATGACAGTGGTGGGCACTGGCAGTGGGCACACTACAGTCAGTTGAAGTCGGCCTGACACACACTAGCAGCAGGCAAGCAGCTGAAATTACACTAAAGTGTAAAAATTAAATGCCTTTTTTATGCAAAGTCCTGTGCCAGCCGGTATGAGTGGTGGACACTGGCAGTGGGCACACTACAGTCAGTGGAAGTCGGCCTGACACACACTAGCAGCAGGCAAGCAGCTGAAATTACACTAAAGTGTAAAAATTAAATGCCTTTTTATGCAAAGTCCTGTGCCAGCCGGTATGAGTGGTGGACACTGGCAGTGGGCACACTACAGTCAGTGGAAGTCAGCCTGACACACACTGGCAGGCAACTAACCTTAGATTAAAGTGTAAAAATTAAGTGCCTTTTTTTAAGCAAAGTCCTGTGCCACACGGGATGACAGGGGTGGGCACTGGCAGTGGGCACACTACAGTCAGTTGAAGTCGGCCTGACACACACTAGCAGCAGGCAAGCAGCTGAAATTACACTAAAGTGTAAAATTAAATGCCTTTTTATGCAAAGTCCTGTGCCAGCCGGTATGAGTGGTGGACACTGGCAGTGGGCACACTACAGTCAGTGGAAGTCAGCCTGACACACACTGGCAGGCAACTAACCTTAGATTAAAGTGTAAAAATTAAGTGCCTTTTTTTAAGCAAAGTCCTGTGCCACCGGGATGACAGGGGTGGGCACTGGCAGTGGGCACACTACAGTCAGTTGAAGTCGGCCTGACACACACTAGCAGCAGGCAAGCAGCTGAAATTACACTAAAGTGTAAAAATTAAATGCCTTTTTTATGCAAAGTCCTGTGCCAGCCGGTATGAGTGGTGGGCACTGGCAGTGGGCACACTACAGTCAGTGGAAGTCAGCCTGACACACACTGGCAGGCAACTAACCTTAGATTAAAGTGTAAAAATTAAATGCCTTTTTTTGATGCAAAGTCCTGTACCACACAGAATGACAGGGGTGGGCACTGGTAGTGGGCACACTACAGTCTGTGGGCCTGCAGCTCCTCACACACAGGCAGGCCAGGCAACTGCAATATGTATATAAAGGAAAAAAAAAAGAAGACTAATGTTGCAGCCCTAAAAAGGGCTTTTTGGGGTGCTGTCAGGACGCTGTCCTTACAGCAGAGATCAGATGAGTCTTTCAGGACTGGAGTGGACACTGAATTCACTAGCCTAGCTATCAATTTCCCAATTAAATCAGCAGCTACTACACTCTCCTTCCTCTCACTAAGACTGCAGCTTCAGATTGAATCTAAAATGGATGATGTGCAGGAGGTGGGAGGGTCTGGGAGGGAGGGTATGCTGCTGATTGGCTGGAATGTGTCTGCTGACTGTGAGGTACAGGGTCAAAGTTTGCTCAATGATGATGTATAGGGGGCGGACCGAACATCGCATATGTTCGCCCGGCAGAGGCGAACGCGAACAAGCTATGTTTGCCGGGAACTGTTCGCCGGCGGATAGTTCGGGCCATCTCTACAAACCAGAAGATTACATCCAGGGACCCGAGCAATGGAGACCAGAGAGCACAGGAGTCAGGAGCTATCATCGGGAAGCAGGTAAGTATGCTTTCCCCCACCCTCAAATGTGCACAACCCCTTTAATAACCTTAATATTTTCTCAGGATAACAAAGGATCATATTTGATTCTTTGATCAGTCAAAATAAAGTCTGCCTTTTTAAATAATTTTATTTTCAAGCTTTCCAAGGTTTAGCTGCTGCATATAAAGTTTTTTATTCTTTTATTTCCATCTAGGTATATCCAGAACTCTAGGCTAAACTTCAAGTCCTGCTATAAAAATGAAAAGAAGTTAACATAACTATTGTGTGGAATGGATTTAAATATGACATGAATTCTACTAGAGATGAATGAATTTAATATTTTGAAATTCATTCACACTTTGTTTGGTGGTAAAAGGTGAATTGCGTTATGGATTCCGTTACCACGGACGGACCATAACGCAATTCTATGATGGAATCAGGGCTGTGGAGTCGGTAGATAAATTGTCCGACTCCGACTCCGACTCCGACTCCTCAGATTTTGAAACTTCCGACTCCGACTCCGACTCCGACTCCTCGACTCCGACTCCTCTGTATTTAATATGCAAATACGAAGCTGTTCCACCAAGTTCTTCTAATCTTCTCTAGCACAGAGAGGTAGTTGAGCAGAAGCTGCTGCCTTCTGCTTTGTGTGCTGATCTTCTGCTGAAGATAGAGCAGTGGGAGGATCCAGGAAGGGGCAGGGGAAGGGTCATTTATTTTAAAACATGATTTTCCTAGTAGAATCCCATAGTCATGTTTAAAATTTAAGCTAACAATCTGAGTTTACATGTTTTATAGCCTTAGCTGAATGATAGCAGTTTTTCAAATGGTTTACAGCTTCAGTCTTGAACCATTGACTATCCATTCCCTTCACTTATACAAGTGTCTCCAGTCCTTAATCAGTTATCAGTGAGAGGCGAGGATAACCATGGGTTCCCTGTAACAGCAGACCACAAGACGATGGAAAGTGTAAGTATTGCCGCTCCTTAAAGGGACACTGACAGGCTGATTTTCCAGCTAAAGATATATATATACTGGTATTCATCAGAGAATTAGGAATAAAACTATACTAATGTTACCCCAGTTAAGCTGTACTTGTGTTTAAGAAACATTTTAATCTGTATGCAAATTCACTATCTTTGTGCCCAATGTGGCAGCGTCTCCTGCGGCTTTGTGCCCAGCCGCGCCAGTACAGCTTCCCAGCGCTGTTCCCCTCGTTATTATTCACTGCACTGGCCTTTTTTTCAGGCTAGCCGAGCGCTGAATTCCTGCGCAGGCGCACGTGTAGAGTGCTGGCAGCAGCCTCGTCTGGCTATGCTGAGGCTGTGCCAGCTTTCTCTCTTCCTCCTCGCTACCTAGTCCTGTCTAGTGCTGCCAGTACTCTACATGTGCGCCTGCCCCCTTGGGCACAAAGGTAGAGAATTTGCATATTGATTAAAACGTTTTTAAACACAAGTAAACCTCAACTGGGGGTAACAGTCGTCTAGTTGTATTCCTAATCCTCTGATGAATACCAGCAGATATATCAGCCTGTCAGTGTCCCTTTAACTGCATAGTAAAGCATATGAAAAGCATGCTTCTTCACGGTCACTTAACGTCTTTGTTTAACGTGACGCACTGCATGCATTGGCCTTTATTCTTACAGTAGAGAAGTAATTCATTATAACTTTATCTGAATTGGGACATTTAAACTTGCTTTTTTTTTATTCTAATTTTTTTTTATTCCAATTTAAATCTAGTAGGAGTCGGAGTCGGAGTCGGTCCATTTTTTGCCGACTCCGACTCCGACTCCAGGTACCCAAAATTGCCTCCGACTCCGACTCCTCGACTCCGACTCCGACTCCGACTCCACAGCCCTGGATGGAATGCATAACGGAATGCCTTTATAGGCAATCCGTTATTCATTCCATCATAATCGAAGTCTATGGGCTGTAAAACGGATCCGTCCTGTTTCCGTTATGCAGGGGAGTCCTCTCCTGCATAACGGAAATGGGACGGATTTGTTTTGCAGCCCATAGAATTATATTATGACGGAATGAATAAAGGCATTCCGTTATGCATTCCGTCATAGAATTGCGTTATGGTCCGTGGTAACGGAATCCATAACGCAATTCACCTTTTACCACCAAACGAAGTGTGAACGAATTTCATAAGCGGAAATTCGCTCATCTAATTTCTACAATTGTGATGTATTACTATCATTTACTTGATGAATTTATTAAAGTAGTGTGGGGAGTCGCTCTGGTAGATAGCGGTGCGGGTGCAGTACCGAGGCAAAACAAGGAGTCCAGAATTGTGCAACAAACAGTGTTTTATTCACACTGACACAAAAATAAACAGAAACAGTCTCTTGGTGGTAATTCACACAGGCCAGACACAAGGAGGCAAAGCAAAACAGGCCAACACAGGTTCAGTCACCTGGGAGGTGTAGGTGCAGGTTCGCACCACGCTGTCGGCCCCGCCGCAGGAGAATCCAGCTTCAGGTAGCCAGGAACAAAACACCTCCTTGCTGAGCTCTTTCCTCCAGGACAGAGAACTCCTCAGCCCTGTTAGCAGCTCCAGGATAATCACCTCCCCAGCTGCTAAGGAGGCTGCCTTTTAAAGGGGCCGGATAAAGTCCGGCCTGGACCGTGGGGAGTAGGCACCCACCCTACACTTTACCTACTCCCAGTAAGAGCCGGCCCGGATTAGCTTTGCAGCCAAACTAAGTCACAGAGTCTAGCAGCACTAGCTGCTGCAGACAAAAACCCGGCTCTCACCTCACCGAGGCCAGCAACCTCGGTGACACGTACCTGCCATCGCATATGATACCTTGCACCCTCTTACACACCCCCCTTTGTTCAACCCTGAGGGGTGAACACACGTGAGGCAGTGGACGCGGGACAGGGCATCTGCGTTGCCCTGCAAGCGGCCTGCCCTGTGTTCCACGGAGAATTTGAAATTTTGAAGGGATAGGAACCACCTGGTGACCCGAGCATTCCTCTCCTTGGCCTGACTCATCCACTTGAGGGGGAATGGTCGGTCACCAGACGGAACCTCCTCCCTAACAGGTAGTAGCGGAGAGATTCGAGTGCCCACTTGATAGCCAGGCACTCCCTCTCCACTATACTATATCTGGACTCAGCGGGACTGAGCTTACGGCTCAGGAAGACAACGGGATGTTCTTCCCGTTGACCTCCTGCGACAGTACCGCACCGAGGCCTACCTCCGAGGCGCCGGTCTGTACGACAAACTCCTTGTTGAAGTCGGGTGTCACCAAAACCGGGACCCACACAGGGCCGACTTCAACGCGGAGAAAGCCTCCTCCGCCTTCTCACTCCAGCTAACCCTCCCAGACTTTCGCCCCTTCAACAGGTCTGTCAATGGCGCTGCTATTGTGGCAAAGTGGGGCACAAACCTCATGTAGTATCCTACAATCCCCAGGAACGACTTTACCTGCCTGGTGGTGACCGGTCGGGGCCAGTTGCGAATGGCCTCTACCTTAGTTACCTGAGGTTTGATGACTCCCCGCCCAATTACATATCCCAGATATTTGGTCTCTTCCAACCCAATCGCACACTTTTTTGGATTGGCGGTTAGTCCAGCTTTCCTCAGGGCATCCACTACCGCCTGCACCTTGGGTAAATGGCTTTCCCAGTCGGTGCTGTGGATGACTACATCATCTAAGTAGGCCGAGGCGCACCGACGATGTGGTCGCAGCACTATGTCCATTAACCTTTGGAAAGTGGCGGGGCGCCATGCAGGCCAAAGGGTAACACCTTGTAGTGATATAGGCCCTGCGGGGTAACAAACGCGGTTTTTCCTTAGCCGTCTCCGTTAAGGGTACCTGCCAGTACCCTTTAGTGAGGTCCAGCACAGAAAAATAACGGGCTTGTCCTAAATTTTCAACAAGCTCGTCTACTCGGGGCATGGGATACGCGCCAAACTTGGATACTTCATTTAACTTGCGAAAGTCGTTGCAGAACCGCAACGTCCCATCCGGCTTGGGTATTAGGACTATGGGACTGGCCCACTCACTTTTCGACTCCTCAATGACATCGAGCTTCAACATTAACTGCACTTCCTCCGCGATGGCCCGCCGCCGAGCCTCGGGTACCCGGTATGGTTTTAACCGACCTTGGCCTGAGGCTCAGTGACGATGTCATGTCGGATGAGAGACGTGCGGCCAGGAGGTCTGAGAACACATCCGTGTTCCGACTGAGGAACTCCCTGACTTCCTGAACTTGTTTGGAAGACAGGCTGTCTGCAATTTTTACCGTGGTTACGGCTTCACAGGCCTCGAACTGTGGGGCTGGACCCTTTCACCTAGAAGCCCTGGTCGGGGGCTGTGGTCGCCGGCCGCGTCCCTATCTTTCCACGGCTTAAGTAAATTCACGTGGTACACCTGCTCCGGCTTGCGCCGCCCTGGCTGGTGTACCTTGTAATTTACTTCCCTACCTTCTCGATCACCTCATAGGGGCCCTGCCACCTAGCTAGGAATTTGCTGTCAAGGGTGGGTACCAGAACCAAAACCCGATCTCCCGGATTGAAGTCCCGCACCCGAGCCTGACGATTGTACACCCTACTCTGGGCTTGTTGTGCTGCCTCCATATGCTCCCGGACCAAGGGCAACACCCTTTCCATCCGTTCCTGCATCTGGGCGACATACTCAATGACACTTTTGTGGGGGACAGGCTGTTGTTCCCATGCTTCCTTGGCGATATCCAACAGGCCCCGAGGGTGTCTGCCATAAAGCAGTTCGAAGGGCGAGAACCCAGTAGAGGCCTGGGGCACCTCTCGCACTGCGAACATGAGATAGGGCAGAAGCAGGTCCCAGTCCTTCCCATCTCTAGACACCACCCTTTTTAACATATTTTTTAGAGTTTGATTAAACTCTCTCAACAAGACCGTCTGTTTGCGGATGGTAAACGGACGTCCGTAACTGCTTTATACGCAACAATTTACACAGTTCCTTCATTACTTTGGACATAAAAGGGGTCCCTTGGTCTGTCAGGAACCTCTTTTGGCAGGCCCACACGGGAAAACATCTCCATTAACTCTTTGGCAATGAGCCTAGCTGAGGTATGTCGCAGAGGCACCGCCTCCGGATACCGAGTGGCATAGTCGAGAACTACCAGAATGTGTTGGTGGCCCCTAGCAGACTTTGGTACAGGCCCAATTAAATCCATAGCGATTCGCTCAAACGGTACTTCAATAATTGGCAGAGGTACCAGAGGACTACGGAAATGTGGCTGGGGGCTAGTTACCTGACAGGTTGGACAGGACTTACAATAATTTTCTACCTCCTTGAACACACTGGGCCAATAAAACCGCTGCAGTATGCGGTCCTGGGTTTTCTGCCACCCCAGGTGTCCCCCAAGAACATGTTGGTGGGCAAGCTCCATGACAAGCTTGCGATACGCTGTGGGCACCACCAACTGTTCAACAGGTTCACCTCGGATTTGGTTCACCCGATACAACATATCCTGCAGAACAATAAATCGTGGGAACATTAATTCAGCCCCTGGTTTCTGGGGTTTACCATCAATTTCCAGCACATTCTCCCAGGCCCTGGTTAGGGTTTGGTCCCGGTGTTGTGCGGTCCCAAAATTTTCCCCGGAGACATTGAGGTCTGCCAACTCAGGTCCCGGTGGCAAGTCCTCCGTGTCTCCCACCATTACACTCAGTGGGGTTGTCTCCCCACTACCGCTGCAGCAGTGGTCACCCCTACCGCTGGCCCTTCAGACTCGGGCTCCCAGGGTTCTGGCCTTCCAGTGGTATCAGGCCACTCTGCTAGGGTTACCCCTGTCTCAGGGCTATTAGACACCTTCACCTCAGGCCACAGTGATGGAAAACCAGGGAAGTCTCTCCCAATTATCAGTTCATAGGGTAGCTTTGTGGAGATCGCCACCTCACAAGTCCAGGTGCCGGCCGCCGTGGACAGAGACATTACAGCAGTGGGATAGTCCTTTAAGTCTCCGTGAATGCACACCACACCCACTTTCCGGCCCGTATACTGGGTGGGCTGTACCAGGGCAGCACTTACCAGGGTTACCAGGCTCCCTGAGTCCAACAGCGCCACTGCCAGGTTATCCCCGACTTGCACCTGGCACAGATGACGACTGTCTATTGTCTCGGGGTGCCGGTCGCACACAGTCTCCGGGCATACATGGAAGGCCGGTACCCATAATTAGTCTCCATGGGTTCCCCCACTGTGGACAGTTGGCCCTTATGTGTCCAGGCTCCTGACACTGCCAGCAGACCACTGGGGACGGATCTGCAAGAGGTACATCCCGGGCGGGTTTGGCCGGCCGCCGGGACTGGGGTGGAGACTTCCGGGGTTTGACTGGCCCCCTCCCAAAAGAACCCCTTGCAGGTTTCTGGTGGCCTCATATCGCTCCACCAGGTCGACCATCTCAAGGGCATTGGTGGGGGATACCTGGCCGATCCAGTGTTGAAGGGGGTAAGGCAAGGCCCTCCAAAACATGTCAGCCAGCAGCCGGTCCAGCATAGCAGTCGGACTTAGAACCTCAGGCTGCAGCCATTTTTGCAACCTGTGCAGCAACTCATAGTACTGCGGCCTGGCGGGTTCAGCCACTTTAAAGTCCCACTGGTGGACCCGCTGAGCCCGGACCAACACGCTTACCCCCAGTCTGGCCAGGATCTCCCCCTTCACCGTGGGATAGTCAGCAGCCTGGTCGTCTGCCAAATCAAAAAAACTTGCTGGGGTCCGGATGCCAGGAACGGAGCAACCACCTCGGCCCACTGGTCACGGGTAACTTTTCCCTCACGGCGACCTTCTCAAAGACCGCTAGGTATGTCTCCACGCCGCCTGCGGGGGTCATCTTTGGGATCGCCGCACGGACCGCTTCCGAGCATCATGGACGTGGTGGGACGCTCCTGCCGCCTGTAATGCCATCACATGTTGTAGCAGTAACTGGTTGGTCTCCCGCTGCTGCACGTTAGCTTCTACGAGAGCCTTCACAGCAGCCTCCATGTTGCCAGAGATCACAGGCTGCAACTTTGCCGGCCTAATATAGGACATTCACTTTTGCTCCGCACAAAAACAAAGTTCGGCGTTCACGCCAGCCTCACTGCGCATGCCCGCATCCGACACCAAATGTGGGAGTCGCTCTGGTAGATAGCGGTGCGGGTGCAGTACCGAGGCAAAACAAGGAGTCCAGAATTGTGCAACAAACAGTGTTTTATTCACACTGACACAAAAATAAACAGAAACAGTCTCTTGGTGGTAATTCACACAGGCCAGACACAAGGAGGCAAAGCAAAACAGGCCAACACAGGTTCAGTCACCTGGGAGGTTTAGGTGCAGGTTCGCACCACACTGTCGGCCCCGCCGCAGGAGAATCCAGCTTCAGGTAGCCAGGAACAAAACACCTCCTTGCTGAGCTCTTTCCTCCAGGACAGAGAACTCCTCAGCCCTGTTAGCAGCTCCAGGATAATCACCTCCCCAGCTGCTAAGGAGGCTGCCTTTTAAAGGGGCCGGATAAAGTCCGGCCTGGACCGTGGGGAGTAGGCACCCACCCTACACTTTACCTACTCCCAGTAAGAGCCGGCCCGGATTAGCTTTGCAGCCAAACTAAGTCACAGAGTCTAGCAGCACTAGCTGCTGCAGACAAAAAACCCGGCTCTCACCTCACCGAGGCCAGCAACCTCGGTGACACGTACCTGCCATCGCATATGATACCTTGCACCCTCTTACAGTAGATAAACATAATATATGAAATCTGTGAAGATATGCAGCATATGGTTTGACCTTTTATCCTTTAACTGGAAAGGTTGAGAGTGTAGGGCCTCATAGTTTGGCCTTTTGCACACGACCATATCCGTTTTTGTGGTCTGCAAATTGCGGATCGGTACATCCTGCCCTCTGCTTCAAATGCCCATTCTTGTCCGTAACATGGACAAGAATAGGACATGTTCTATTTTTTTTCAGAACCACGGACCGGAAATGCGGTTCCGGACAGCGCACAATGTCCTGTCCGCAAATTTGCGACCACATTAAAATTAATGGTTCTGCATCTGACACGCAAAAATTTGTGTTGGATGTGGACCAAAATTACAGTTATGTGCATAAGCTCTTTGTCCATGGTTGATTAGAAGATGCCCTCAGATGCATATTTGAATGATTCAAGTCTGGATGTTAATGGAGTAAAAGCTAACTAGAGATGAGCGACTCGATTCTAAACAAATCAAATTTTCCCCAAAATTAGGATTTTAAATAATCTGAAATGTCAGCGATTAATTTTAATTAATGTGCTCTTCGCAGCTGAAGGCATCTGTCCCATGTTCATATGTGCCTGTATTTCTGAGAAAAATTATTTTTTCATATATGTAAATTAGCCTCTAGTAGCAACCAGGATATTGCCATTACACCTTGAGGCTCCCCTTTTTCTGAAACTGCCATGCCCTCTCCACTTTGATTGACAGGGCCAGGCAGTTAAAGTAACATCATGCCTGGCGATTAGTGTTGAGTGAAGCGAGCTTTGGATGCTTCATCCAAAGTTGCTTTATTCAAAACTAGTGTATTGTACTTATTATTATATGACAGTCAGCCTAACTACACAGCCATCTTGATGATAGGTAATTAATATCCTGGAATACCTCCTTAATAGGCTTCTATAGATGGCATGCTGGGTAGCCTCTGTTAGACCTTTGTTTGCCATAGCAAAGATTAGAACTCCATCATATCACAAAGGTGGCTAAAGTTGGTGAAAGATGGAGCCCCTCCCTCTGAAAGTATTTAGATGGTGCAATTGCTTCAAGATCTAAGAGCTAAAACATTTAGGCCCCTTTCACACGGGCGAGTTTTCCGCGCGGGTGCAATGCGTGAGGAGGACGCATTGCACCCGCACTGAATCCGGACCCATTCATTTCTATGGGGCTGTGCACATGAGCGGTGATTTTCACGCATCACTTCTGCGTTGCGTGAAAATCGCAGCATGTTCTATATTCTGCGTTTTTCACGCAACGCAGGCCCCATAGAAGTGAATGGGGATGCGGGAAAATCGCAAGCATCCGCAACCAAGTGCGGATGCGTTGCGATTTTCCCGCATTGTTGCTTAGCAACGGGACCCAATCTCTATTATTTCCCCTTATAACATGGTTATAAGGGAAATAATAGCATTCTTAATAAAGAATGCATTATTAAATGATGAGGAAGGGTTAAAAATAATAAAGTTAACTTACCTTAGCCACTTGATCGCGTAGTCGCGATCTGTCCTCTCTTTCCCTGCAGCATCGATGATCTAAAGGACCTGTGATGACGTCACATCACATGGCCCAATCACCTGCTCCATCACTATGGTGATGGAGCATGTGATTGGTCCATGTGACCATGTGACATCATCCAAGGTCCTAATCACTATCCTCAGGCTGTGGATAGTGCTTAGGATCTTGGATGATGTCACGTGGTCACATGGACCAATCACATGCTCCATCACCATAGTGATGGAGCAGGTGATTGGGCCATGTGATGCTGTGACATCATTACAGGTCCTTTACATCTTTCAAGCTAACGGAGAGGAGGCCGGGCTTCGCGATCAAATGGAACAGGTAAGTAATTATTAGTTTATTATTTTTAACCCATTCTGCACCGGGTTCAACATTAGGGAGATGGCCAAGGGTATTATTTTACATTATAACTATGTTATGTGAAATAATACCAGCGGGACAATTTCTGACCCAAACATGCACTTCTGTGAAGAAGTGCAGGTTCGGGTCTGGGTACCAAAAGTGCTGATTTTTCTCCCGCGCGTGCAAAACGCATGACAGCGCTTTGCACTCGCAGGGAAAAATCGCGGCGATTCCCGCAACGCACCCGCACTGTTTGACGGAGTGCACCCGCAACGCCCGAGTGCAAGAGGCCTAAGGATTAGAGGTTAATCTGATCCTCGCCATTAGAGCAGGAGCCAGGCTGTCATTATACAATCGATTACCCACTCCAGATGGCACAAGGCACCTCTGCAACACTTAGACTAGGCCTCTGTAAAAAGATGGTCAGCCTATCCTAAGGCCCCTTAGTGACCACTGTAAAAAGTCATATTGGTAGTCGCTAAGGAGATTATATTGCATCTATTGAAGTCTATTGAGCTGTACAATACTCTATTGAGGCATGTGGAGGTTTTTTCGTGTGGAGTCTAACAGAAAACAATATTGCCACAATCAAGTGCTATATATACGGAAAAATGCTTCTAAAATACAGTGCCATAGAGCAACCTGCAGATCTGTCCACCACCGTATAGTCCTCAGCGCTCACACAAGTGCTCACACAAGTGTATCACAGCCCCATCTGAGGCGGATCAATCAGGTATGGTATGGTTCTGTGTCCCAATATCTATGCAATATGACATCTGTAAGAATATGCTCCCAAAATCATTTTATGCTTTCTACTGAAGTAGTTATGCAGCCCTGATGCCTGTTTATAACCTGTATAGCTATTCAGCTTGCTATTACATCGATAATCTCTGCCACTCATTTGTCATTTCATGACTTCAAAAGTCATCCAATATTCTCCGTTATTGCGGCAATGATTTTCAATTTAAACTTAGCAAGGAAATGTAAATTTACAACTTTGATATTTGAAGCTGAATTGCAGGCCACTGTGTAAGAGAAAGGATTAGGTCAAGAGTTTACATACTTGACATTCATCAAATTGTACTGTAGAGTTTATGCAATTAGATATTTCCATTAAGTGTAAGATTTGAAAAAATAAAACCCTTTAAAGTTTTTTAGAAACTACTAAAATTAAACTTTAAGGAAAAATGATTTTTCCGTTAGTGGTTGCCTTCAGTAAAAAAAAAAGCTTCACTAAGGGTACATTCACATGTGTGTATCCGCAAAAATACAGATGGTGTTCGTGTGTTGTCTGTGCTGCATCCACTTTTTTGTGTACCCATTGTAACATTAAGCGTTGATCACGAATATTCAAATTGCGAATTTTAATTGCGAATTCGCGAATATTTAGAATATCTCAAAATATATTCGTAATCACGAATATTCATTTTTTTAAAAAAATACCAGTCTATGCGAATTTTATGCGAATTTTTTAATGCGAATTTTCGCAATCTTGAAAGTAATTCCTGAAGATTCACCCAAATATTCGCGAAATATCGCGAATTCGAATATTGCCTCTGCCGCTAAACGGACAAGAATAGGACAAGTTATATATTTTTGTATGGACATAGGGATGCAGACAGTGCACGGTGTGCTGTCTGTATTTTTTGCAGCCCCATTGAAATTAATGTGTCCACATTCATAGTTGATAAGGTTGAAAAAAGACATAAGTCCACCAAGTTCAACCGAGGGATAGGTGGGGATGCGAATTCCAGAAGGAAGTGAGACTCCAATTTCTACACATTTTCATAAGCATAAGGCCTCATGCACACGACCGTTTTTTTTTTGCTGTCCGCAAAAAGGGTTCCGTTGTTCAGTGATCCGTGTCCGTTTTTGCCTTCCGTTGTGTTTCCGTGTGTCTTCCGTTTTTTTAGCGGACATGACCCAAAAGATTTTACCAAAAGACAGGCTGACAATGTTTCCCAAGTGCCTGCCAAGGGATCCGCAAAAAAAACGGACACGGAACACGGATGACACACGGATGGCCATCCGCATTTTTCACGGACCCATTGACTTGAATGGGTCCGTGAACCATTTTTCACGGACAAGAATAGGACAGGTTATATTTTTTTGACGGACTGGAATCACGGACCACGGACGCGGAGGACAAACGGTGCATTTGCTGAGGTTTCCACGGACCCATTGAAAACCAATGGGTCCGCAGAAAATCACGAAAAACGGAGCAACGGACACGGAATCAAACAACGGTCGTGTGCATGAGGCCTAAATGTTGGTTACTTTTAAGAATTAATCTAAACCCTTTTTAAAACTGTCCACTGTTCCTGCTGTGACCACGTCCTGAGGAAGTCTATTTCACAGATTCTTACAGTAAAGATGCTTTGACGCTTCTGGAGACTGAACTTTTTCTTCTCCAGTTGGAGGCAGTGTCCCTGTGTCTTTTGAGGGCATTTTACATGGAACAGTTTTTCACCGTATTTTTTGTATGGCACCTTTATATATTTGTATAGGTTAATCATGTTCCCCTTTAGATGTCACTTCTCAAGGCTAAATAAATTCAATCCTTTTAATCTTTTTTCATAACTAAGACCCTTCATGCCCCTTATCAGTTTAGTTGCTCTCCTCTGTACTTTTTCCAGCTGCAGTGCATCCTTTCTATGGACTGGTGCCCAGAACTGAACTGCATATTCCAGATGAGGCCACACCAACGCTTTATAAAGTGGTAGCATTACATCCCTGCCCCGCGAGTCCATGCCTCATTTAATGCATTACAATATCCTGGTAGCCTTAGAAGCAGCTGATTGACATTGTATGCTGTTATTTAATCTACCATCTACAAGGACACCCAAATTCTTCTCTTTAAGTGACTCTTCCAGCGTTACATCCCCTAGGACATATGATGCACAGAGGTTATTACTACCAAAATGCATAACTTTACATTTATCCCCATTGAACCTCATTTGCCAAGTTGATGCCCAATAGTGTTGGGCGCCAATATTCCAATCGCGAATATTAATTGCGAATATCGGCACTTCGAGAATTTCGCAAATATTTAGAATATGGTAGAAACCGCAGATGGGGTGAGCTCACTCAGCCGGGAGGCACGTGACCACGCCGAGGAACCAACGGCGTCCACAGGAATCCAATAGAAGAAGAAAGGTCCAGCTTCCCATCGATCATTTGTAGACATGTTTCTGATGTGCCGCATGCACACCGGAAAAATGTCTCTGCGGCCAGCTTACATTTCTCAGCTGTTCATGGAGGCGACACTGGCAGCATGCAGGTACAGGGAGTTGAGAGAGTGGCGCCCCCGCTCAGGGGTGGTGATTATAGGAAAAAGTTACTTAATAGGGAGTCCTTCTGGATATTTCGCATGCGATCATGCGTTCCACTGGGTCTTAATCGCAAACATGACCTGATCCTTCATTATTGATATTTTTTTTGTCCGTTTTTTGTCTGTTTTTTTAAATGTCATTTTTTCACTAGTGGTTCTCCAATTGTCTATGTTAATTTCTTGGGGGCGGATTTTTGCAGTAATGAAGTTCACCTGATAATGTCGGTGTGTTTATCTCTATTTAAACTGCTATCCTATATGCTGTGTTTTATGTCATGAGGAAGGATCGCTATATTTGGATCCGAAACCAGTAGACGTTTCTGCCCGCTGTTTTACTTTTATTTGTACCGCAATATGTGAATAAAGCTTTTTAATGATCGATGGGAAGCTGGACCTTTCTTCTTCTATTGGATTCCTGTGGACGCCGTTCGTTCCTCGGCGTGGTCACGTGCCTCCCGGCTGAGTGAGCTCACCCCATCTGCGCTTTCTACTCATTTGAATCTGGAACCTGGTTAGTAGCTCCTCGAGCCTGAACATAAGCTATACCTTTCTCATCGGTGCCTTAAGGTAAAACGCGTGGCTATGTCACATTCATCGCTAAGAAAAATAGATGATTGTAATGAGAGACTTAAAAAAATGGATGCCATTTTTAATGTTGAAGATAAGTCTACCCAGGAAATGTTGGAACTTAAAATCCACATGGACTCTCTAGGAAAACTCCTAACCAAAGAAATGCGAACTTGGTGGGACCTTACCACTTTACAGAAGTATGTAGATAAATGTATGATCCCACGGGGGCTGAGACTCCGAAAAAAACCTACTACAATTTACTCTGATAATTTTGTTTCTCAATGGCAAAGTATTTTATCAGATTGTTCGATGAAGCTTATGTCACTTATTATTTCGCATGAGGAGACTACACTGGCGGCGTTACAGAAATACAAATAACGCAAGAGAGCATCACACCTTTTGCCGATACAGAGGTCTTTATGGACTGGGATAAAAAATTGCAAAATAATCTCAAAATCCTAGAAGAGGGCCTTATCAGTATAAAGCAATCAAAGTTTAATCGGGATGTTCAAGATTATAAAACCAACAATGTGTATGATTGGTCTGAAAATAAAATCGGGACTCCACGATCAATCATGCGCAAATTTAACCGCTCTCGTAGGAACAAGAATCCCAAAGTGGTGTTCAGCTCCACTGATCAGGAATCCTCGGACTCTGCCTCTGAAATGTCGATCTCATCACCTAATGTGAACACTGCTCTAAATAATCCGATCTCCACCATGCCACGAGTGTCAAAAAACGCAGAGCGGGTCGGAAGCACCGTAGGAATAAATCGATATCTATAGCGGCGTCAAAAAACATAACCAATGTTCAAGTTATTAATCTGTCTGCAAAATTTTTTTCTACATGCCAACTTGATGTTTTGTCTAGGGGTCTGTCCTTTTCTCCCTCTTGTCATTTTGACCTTTTTCGTACCATTGTGGATGTCAATCGACTTGCACGTAATATAACTGCCAAAAAACATTTCTCTGGGACCCCTGTGTTGCCTGATACTTCTGAATTTTCTTCTATGGCGGCACAGGACTCCTAGAATGATGTCTCTGATTCTATCCACAACTGCTATTTTTCCTTTCAGGATCTTTGTGGTTTGGCCTCTTTGCAGGAATTGCGCTCCATTGGCTCATCTGTACAGTCTCCAGGTAGCAGTGCTGAGTTTGCTAAAAATTTCCAAGTACGGAATCCGGATTTTTATCCCGTTCATTCTCGCACTGCAACCTTGGATAAATTTCAGGAGCTAATTGAGCGCGATCTTTTTACTCTAAATGCCAACATTGCTCAAATGCCGAAAAAATATAATGATAAGAGGTTATTTAATTTATCCAGGAAAGAAAATAACGCATTGCTTAAACTGAAACAGATGTCTGATGTCATCATCAGACAGGCTGATAAAGGGGGTGCGGTGGTTATTTTGGACAAGTATATATACAAAATGCAAAATTTGCGTATGTTAGGTGATACTCTGACTTATCAGAAGCTCACCAGTGATCCCACCCCCCTCTTTCAGCAGTTGTTGTCTGAACTCTTGGCGGAAGCCTTGCAGTGTGGCTTTATGGACCTCAAACAAACAGAATACATTTTTGTGACTCATCCTGTCACTCCAATATTTCATTCCTTGCCTAAGGTCCATAAACCTGGTTTTCCTCCACCCATGAGACCCATTGTTGCGGGGATTGGTTCTTATTCAGAAAAATTATCATCCTGGGTTGACAGTATACTACAATCAGCTGTGCAGACAATCCCTGGCTTCTTACTCGATACTAGGTCTGTTCTACAGGCCTTTTTTAAATTCAAATGGAGGCCTGGTTTTGTATGGGTCACAGCTGATGTTACTTTATTGTATACTGTATACTGTATAGGTTGGTTTCTTGATGTGTACTCTGACCTACCTTGCGATTTTAAAAATTTCATTTGCAAGGTTGTTTCCTTTTTATTAAAACACAATTTCTTTATGTTTGACAATGTGTATTACCTGCAACAAACTGGAGTCTCTATGGGGGCGAAATTCTCGCCGTCCATGGCAAATATATATATGTCATGGTGGGAGCATCATTATCTGTTTTCTCTCAGCAATACCTGGGGGTCTCATATCACGTCACGTATTGCGCCAAAATATTCGCATCATTAGTGCCAATTAGCGCAATCGCAAATATATTGGAGCACTCTAACTGCATATAAAGGCATTTTTAATGGTCTTTCATGCCAACCATGTTCTCCAGTCTCAGGAAACTTCTAGCAGCTTGGAAAATGTAGCAAAAGTGACCCATGCCTGTATTTTGCGCTCATTACGAAAATATTGCATTGCTGATTTTTCGAAATCAAGAAAATAATCTCGAATTCGCGAATATATGACGAATATTTGCCCAAATATTCGTGAAATATCGCAAATTCGAATATAGCCCCTGCCGCTCTTCACTAATGCCCAATCAGAGTGTTCAAGTCAGCTTGTAGTTTATGGACATCTTCCATAGACTGTACAGTACTACATAGCTTAGTATCATCTGCAAAAATAGAAATGGTGCTATTAATCCCATCCTCGATATCATTAATAAATAAATTAAATAATAGAGGACCCAGCACTGAACCTTGGGGTACACCAGTTATAACCCGGGACCATTCTGAATAGGAATCATTGACCACAACTTTCTGGAAACGGTCCTTCAGACAGTTTTCAATCCAATTACAAACTATACTTTCCAAGCCTATAGACTTTACTTTACCTATTAAACGTCTATGAGGGACCGTATCAAAAGCCTTTGCAAAATCCAGAAACACAGCCACCCCTCTGTCCAGACTACTACTTACCTCCTCATAAAAGCAAATCAGGTTACTCTGACAACTTCTGTCCTTGGTAAACCCATGTTGGTTATCACTTATAATATTATATACAGTCATATACTTCTGTATATAGTCCTTTAAAGGGTTTCTGTCAGCAGGAAAATGGTTATTAACCTGGCTGACATTCCTGATATACTAATGTCAGCTGAACATAACTATATTAGTGCCATCTCACTGCGTGTCACCGCTATTGAGAAAAAATAATGCAAATGAGCCTCTAGGAGCAGGCAGACATTGCTCCTGCTCATAAAGGAACCTTGTTTACATTTACCTCTTTTAACTTATCTCGGACCATATCTACAGTTAGCCAATTGAGTATATTGCACCACAGATATCAACTCCTTTCTCTTCTTTTGTATATACAGAGCTAAAAAACCCATTCAGTAACTCTGCCTTTTCCTTATCTTCATTGACTACTACGCCCCCCCCCTCCCCCTTTACCATCTTTTAGGCCTGCTTGGACCTTGGTTTTTTAGCATTTATATATTCAAATAATTTTGGGGGATTTGTTCTGCTCTCTTTTGCCACCTGCTGTTTATTTTGTATTTTTTCTAATTTTATCTGCTTTTTACCGATTTTATTAAGCCCTTTGTAATCTTCAAACGCTACAGCTGACCGCTCAGATTTGTATTTTTTAAATAACCTTTTTTTGTCTTTTATTGCCCTTTTTACAGTAGCTGTCAGCTATGGGGGGTTTAATATTAGCCATTTATACTTGTTACCTAAAGGAATACATTTTTTAGTGTAATAACTCAATGTGGATTTAAAGCTCTCCCATTTATCATCAGTATTATTATGTGACAGTAGCTGTTCCCAGTCTATGCCCTGAAATGCTGCCCTCAACCCAGGGAAATTAGCCTTTTTGAAATTCTGTGTCTTTGCTCTGACTGACAGAGTTTGCTTCTTATAGTTTAGGGAGAATATAATTATATTGTTTTCACTATTTCCTAGTGTTTCCCGAACAGTAACATTTCCAACAGGCTCTGCATCATTGGAAATTACCAGATCCAACAGAGCATTGCTCCTAGTGGGAGCTTCTACAAACTGGCCCATAAAGTGGTCCTGCAGCAAGTTGAGGAATTGTCTCCCCTTTGCGGCTGAGGCAGAACCATGACCCCAGTCAATGTCTGGGAAGTTAAAATCTCTCATTATGACCACTGTACCAGCCTGTACAGCCCACTCTATTTGGTTATAAAGTTGTGTTTCTATCTCCTCTGTGATGTTAGGGGGTCTATAAATTACACCAAGTATTATTTTTTCAGTGTTTATATCCCTTTGAACTTCCACCAATAAGGCTTCTACATCCTCACCATCCGCACCCACAACTGCCTCTTCCACACTTATCTTCAGATCACTCCTCACATACAGGCACACGCCACCACCTTTTCTATTGACCCTGTCTTTCCTAAATAGTGTAAAACCCTCAATATTCATAGTCCAGTAATACGAAGAGTCCAACCATGTCTCAGCCACACCAACTACATCTATGTGTTCTTCTAGTACCATAGCCTCCAGCTCCTCCATTTTGCTAGCTAGACTTCTGGCATTTGTGAAAATACATTTGAAACTACTATTACCTGTAAAGTGAATATCTGGGATTTTTGGGTTACCTTGGTTGATGTTTGTATGTAACAGGTTCTTGTTACCAGCAGTTCTATTTTTCAACGGTGTATAGTTCTGCCGAGTCTTCTTCCTACTTTCCTCACTAACCCCAGCCCCCACTAAATCCCCACTGTATCTTCCTATTCCTATATCCCACTCTCTATCTACACTATCTACCCCCTTATTAGTATGATCCCCCCCCCCCAGATCCTAGTTTAAAAACTCCTCCAGCCATCTAACCATTTTTTCCCCCAGGGCAGTTACACCCTCCCCATTAGGTGCAGCCCGTCCCTACTGTAGAGACTGTAACCGACAGGGAAGTCGGCCCAGTTCACCATGAACCCAAACACTTCCTTCCTGCCCCAGCTTCTGAGCTACTTATTTAACACCCTAAGCTCCCATTGTCTCTCTAGTGATGCTCGTGGCACTGGTAGTATTTCTGAAAACACTACCTTGGAGGTCCTGAACCACCCACCCAGCAATCTGTCAATGCGATCCGCAATATGCCGAACCCACACACTGTTCAGCATTCACGGTCTTGGCGACAGATGACACTGTCTGTTCTCCTAATAATAGAGCCCCCTACCACCAGCATCTGTCTAACCTTTGCTGCACTCCTTTTCCCATCCTTCCTGCAGGGGGCATCCTCCTGGTTGCTAGGAGAAATGCCCTGCTGCAGTGTTGCTGGCCCTGGGCTTTCATCCCTAATATCAGCCAAACAGGCATATTTACTAGGGTGTTCCAGCTCAGGACTAGACTCCCTGGCAATTTTCCCTCTACCCCTTCTTCCTACATTAACGCTACTGCCTTGTAGGGGCTGAACTGGAGGAGGAGGGGGACATTCACGCTCAAGCAATGTATACAGAAATGGGTGGTTTATCTGCATAAGTGACAGGAGTGGAGCAGGAGAAGCTGGAGGGCGATGAGGAAGACCAGGCAGATGACCCCAAATGACTGTGGCAGTATTCAGTGGAGATGGAGGCAGGGAGTCTCTCTGAGTTCTTTTTCGCAAATGCTAAGATGCATGCTGAGTTGCTTGCGTAGTGACAGCCGCATTATCACCATTCGGCAGACGGATGACTACTGGCTCTCCACGATGTTAGACCCTCACTACTGGGCCAAAATGGGGGCATTTTTTACACCTGGTGAGAGGGATGATAAACTTAACTGCTTTAAAGACATCCTATGTAGTCAGTTGGTTGCTGCCTACGTGCGCCATCGCCCATTCTCATAAAGGTCTAACCGGGGGAGACCCTCTGTGCTCACGCTGCACTGCCATGACTGCTGGAGAAGGGTGGGGGGAGAAGTAGCTTTAGATCCCTCAGCAGTAACTTGAGTTTCCAGTCTCTGGTGAGCATGTTTCTTCACCCGCCTACTGAAGAAACCAGCCATCAGCAGCAGGACATGGAGCAGAACCTGAACTAGCAGGTGATGGCATACTTGGACTGCACCCTGTCACCCTAGATTCAAGATCCCCTGGACTACTAGACAGCCAAACTTGAATTGTGGTCGAAACTGGCCAAGTTAGCCCTGGACAAGCTTTCCTGCCTGGCCAGTAGTGTGGCATCAGAGCTAATGTTGAGAGATTAACCTTTATAAAGGTGAATCAGGCATAGATCAGCCGGGATTTCCACACAATGGTGTCTGGTGCATTAGACTAGATCATTCTGGCAGCAATATTCTGACTGCAGTGTGCTGCCACACAAGAACATTGTGAAAAATGGTCTTTTTCTTCTGGCCACATGCTTTAGCCACTATTCTGATGCTGCCACCTGCCTGATGCCACACACCTGCTGCCTCTGCTGCCATCTTCTCCTACTGTCACTGCTGTTGCCCCCCCCCCCCACTTTCCCGCTCTGTGACTGGGCCCCTGTGTTGACTCCTCTTGCTGTTGGCACCCTCACCACATTGTGACTGGGCCACTGTGTTGACTCTTCATGCTGTTGCCACCTTCGCCACTCTGTGACTGGGCCACTGTGTTGACTCCTTGTGCTGTTGCTACCCTCACCAGTCTGTTTTAGGAACACTAGTGTCCCTGTTTGGCTTTGTTGACATCACAGTTTATTTTACAGTTCTCCTTATCGGTCAGAAGAACCGAAAAATGAAAAACCCAATGGATCCTGTCTTTGGAGCATCTATGAGGCCTCTATCACACAGTCAGTATTTTATATCAGGATTTGATCACGATTTGGAAGCCAAAAGCAGGACTGGGTCGAAAACACAAAAGACATGCAAATATTTGCATCACTTGTCATCTCTTTTTAGGCCCACTCTTGTTTTTTCAAAAACAATTCTTATCAAATACTGATGCAAAAAACTGACCAAATACTAACCGTGTGATAGAGGGAATTAAAGTCCTGCATGCAGGACTTCTTTTCCATCTGAGTAAAACCGATGCCAGACACAAATGGCCAAAACCATGTTAATTGAGCATGAGGCCTTGATTACACGGTCAGTATTTTGCCTCAGGATTTGCTCATAATTTGGAAGCCAAAAGCTGGAGTGGGTCCAAAACACAGAAGAAAATTGCTGACTAAATACTGACCATAGCAGACAAAAACGGTCAGCACTCCACCTCACTGTGTGAACGGTGCAGGAATCCAGAGATGGCAAGCTCACAAAATCAATGAAGAAAGGATCAGCACTCAAATTCAGTTCTTTGCAGCTATATTCCTTTTATTTTGCCCATAGATGAGGAGACAAAATGCTACACATGTTTCGGCTATGTACTAGCCTTTGTCAAGCATCATCATGCTTGACAAAGGCTAGTACATAGCCGAAACACGTGTAGCATTTTGTCTCCTCATCTATGGGCAAAATAAAAGGAATATAGCTGCAAAGAACTGAATTTGAGTGCTGATCCTTTCTTCATTAAATACTGACCATGTCAAGCCAGATCTTTAAAAGACAGAATCCGTTTTCTTTGGATTGTTCTTCTAACGGATTAGAAGAAGGGAAAAATAAACATTGACGTCAACACAAACTTATTGCTGACACCCTCCCCACTCTGTCATGTATCAGACTTGTATCAGTAAGTAACAGAACAGGTTCTCTAGCAATCTATGTGGAAAGAGCAGATGATGTAAAAAGAGATCACTCTTTCACTTTATAGTAAAATGAGTGGGTAACACAATAGCTTATCTATCAATCAATGTGGACACCCCCACAAACAGTAAAATAAGACCACTCTTTCACAATTTAGTTGAATTAGTGGCTAACATGTTAACTAGAATTCTCTATGGAAACAGCAGACGGTGTAAAATGAGATGGCTCTTTCACTCTTTAGTAGAATCTTGGGACAATGCATGGTTTGTACATTATACCTGACACAAGCATTGACCTGTAAGTCTGAGTTCACACTTCAGTTATTTGGACAGCAGTTACTGTATGGTGAGCCAAAATGAGGAGGCAATCCTACTCTCAGATAAGGTATTGTGAAAAGATCTGCACCTTATCTTTGTTTTTGACCCGTAACCGTAACTAAACAAATAAGGGAAGCGTGAACTGAGCCCAATAGTGACACACACCAACGCGCACATCCATATACTGTATGTGACCTGTCTGTCATACTGATGCATAGCAACTGTTTCACTACCAGAAAGGACTAGCATGTTGCTGCAAGGCACAGTAATCTACACCGAGATACACTCTCCCTGCTGGCCGGGGATATAGCTGATTTAACGTGCTTTGCGACTAATTAATTCATAACTAGTCAAATTTTTACAAACAGTTTTTTTTTTTAAATCTTCATTTCATCCATTCAACATCACGCATTCTTATCCTGTTTAAAAAAATTGAAAGAAAAGAAAAAATTACTATGTTGTCCACCAGTTGTTCTGCCTACTCTCCCTATGTAAAAATCAGTTCTTCTTTACTGCCCATTGCTACCATTTATCTGAATGCAGTTACTGCAATTGGTAGCAGGGCACAGTTCATATTGAGCCAATAAATCAGAACAAGCCACATTCATGCTGATTTGGTGAATTGAACTAGATGGATTGGATCATTATGCATTGAGAGTGAGCTGCAGCAACAAAACCTAAATGTCACAAAATGAATAAATGCAGAAACAACTTATGCTACAACCAGAGCAAATACATTCATAATTGACGATATTACACTGCCATGTATAGGAATAGGCAATTAAAAACACACATCATAGTCTCCCAGATGAATTTCTAGCATATTTAATACCAAATACATAACCGTAAGGCAGACATAGACAGCTGAGAGCCCACATACAAGAATAGTATATTGGACCCTAGTTCTCTAATCACAAAGAATCCTAGTTATGTCTCTCCAACAATTTACCAAGTTACTTCCAAGGTACAGATGTAGCTCTAACACAATGGAAGTCAATGGGGGAACCCGAGCATTAAACCGGGCTTCCCCTGCTCTGAAGAGGAGAGGGTGCTGGGTCCCACTGAGGTCTATGCAGAAGATCACTGTACAGTGACGGAATCCCCCAGTGTGAGTCCACGGCTTAGGAGTCTCTGCTCTGACTCCATATATAGCTATGTCCATATATGGAGTCAGTGATTGGGGACACCCAGTGTATTTAAATCTAATTTAGCCTCTATTTTTCACAACCTTCTACAATAGAGGCAAGGACCTTAACCACTCAACTATAAAGCTGAATGATAAACTGTGTAAAAAAAAAACTCATAGAAAACTTTTACATTAGAGCCAAGAGCTTTAACCACTACACTATACAGCTACATGTTAACCTGCCCAGAAATATAAAATGATACTTCTTCTGTATAGGAATTCTTACTACATGACAAACTACTATGAGGTTTTTCTGATACAGTTTATCTTTCAGCTTTATAGCTGAGTGGTTGAGTCCCCTAATGTAGAAGGTTGTGAGTTCAAAGCCCAGCAGAAACTTTTCAGAAATAGAGGCTAAATTAGATTTAAATACACTGACTCGAGCATACGCGGTATTTGGCTGAACACCAGTTCGGCCGAGCATGCTCGCTCAACACTATTTGGTAACCTTTTTGTGCAAATTTTTACTTATTGCGTTAACCATCAAGTTTAGCTCAGCTGCATCATTATGAGCTTAGCCCTGTGCATCCAATCTTACAGTGGGAATCTGCTTACTGTGTTTAAGGTCATAGAGGATGATGATAGAGGATGATAGAGGGCTTACTTATCCAGCTGCACAGGTCACACTTATGGTATGTCTGCCTCTGATAACCAGTGCAGTTCTGACCAAAATGCCCCCTCTCCTCTAGATGTCTCTAGGTATAACATGAAATTTTACCAGATGTGTGCCTATTGCTGTTGGTAAAGGGGTTGTCCAAGTTATTATTATGCCGATACCCGACAACCCCGCTGATCAGCAAGTTGAAGAGAAGGTGTGCACCGTGCCAGCACAGCCTTTTTTGCATTGTTTAACTGCTCGCAATCGCAACAGTCATGGTGAGCAGGTGTGATTACACCTAAGCCATCCCAGTCACTTCTATGGAATGGCTCGTTCCGTTATACTTGAAAAGAAACAAGCCAATTCCTTGAAATGAATCAGACAGCTTCTTGTAGTTACACCTGCTCACCGCTGCTGTTGTGAGAGCAAGCAGTTAAACAATGATGAAAAGGCTGGCACTTCATGCACCTTTTCATCAACCAGCTGATCAGCGGGGGTGCCGGGTGTCGGACCAATGCAGATCCAATATTGATGACCTATCCTGAGGATTGGTAATTAATAATAATAACTTGGACAACCCCTTTAATTAATTCCTAATATCAAGTGGTTCTACTGGTTGTAAAACTGTCAGGACCAGGCCAATTTTTGTTTCAGAAAACCCGCAATTAACTATTTAGATTACATTTTTATGGTGTACCATGCTAGGATCTTAATCCCTTAGTGGCCAGGCCTGAAATGGCCTTAATGACCAAACACTTTTTAAATTTAGTGCAAGTGGTGGTTTAACAATACTAACTTTTTAATTTGTTGGCTACCAAAATCATTTTTGTGACTTATTTTACATGTCCTATTTGTGCCAAGCAATAAATAAAAAATCGTCTTTTGACAAACTATCTCCATATTGGTTAAATATGAAAATTGACACTAAAATAAATTATTAAAACAGGTTGCCTATTTTGTGTTGGTCATTTCATGTAAAATTATTTAATATAGTTTGGTATATATGTGTCACAAGAGGTCATTAAAAGACCTCTGAAGCACATTTACATTTTATTTTTATTTTGCACTTTTCTACTGTAACTGGGGCATCCAAAGAAGCCCCGGTTACAGGAAAAACAGCCTCCTGTTTCGGGCGTCTTACAAACGGACAGCTGCTCTGGGTCTGCTAGGACCCAGCAGCTATGTTCTGCTGGAGAGCATCTGGTGATCACATGATTCCCTGATCCAAAAGAACAAGAAGCATAGGTAATTCCTCTAATTACTGCATAGTGCTCATTAAGCCATGTGCACCAAAGAATCAAGAAAGCAGAAGAAATACTAAACTGCTCCTGGAGAAGCAGTAGCTTTAATACCATGCTATATACTGTAATTACAGCATTTTGGAATAATGCTCAACACCAAGTACCATGCATGTATCCAGCTTGGTCTTCATATGGTTAAAGTCTAAGCAAATTTTTTTTGTGTCACATTCCAAGAGCCATAACTTTGTATTTTTAAATTCACGTAGCTACATGAGGGCTTGTTTTATATGGGATGACTTCTACTTTCCAATGGCGCTATTTTGGGGCACATTTAAATTTCTGATTGGCTTGTATTATTTTCTGGGAGGATGCAAAAACATCAGTAATTATGCCATTGTTTTTTCATTTTTTAATGCTGTTTAGAGTTTTCAATGCAGCGCTATGATTTTTTTTTTTTTTCGGGCACATTGTAGTTTTTATTGGTACTATTAAGTAGTACATATAATTTATTAAATATTTTTTATACATTTTGAGCCCCTCTGTCCTGCTTGCTGGAGGTGGAGCTCAACTCTCAGATGCAAAGCAAGGCAAGCCTGGCAAGGAGGAAGTAACCCCTTCCCCTTGTTTGTGCGTTCTCGCTCCCAAGGCTGTTACAGTAGGAGATTCTGTGTCAGCTTCTGGGATAGCAGAGCACAGCAGAGCAGATCATGACATCCAATAGTAAGTTGCTTGTCACGATCTGTTCCCCCTCCTGTCATCAACAGGAGGTGAGACTGCCCCTTTAATATCATCTTAATAGCATGTTTGTGAATATTCTATGTATTTTTTTTTCTTACAAAATATGGTTTAATGCTTTTCTGGAAATAATTGTTTTTAAGTCACTCCTTTTATACTGCTTCCTGTCCTAGCTCTTTGTCTTCCACTTTGTTTGGACTTTTAGACTGGCAAACCGTTTTCTTGATTTTCTTAGTCAGACCATTCACTCTGAGGGAATTAGAGCCTTACACATTAAACTGATAAATATAAATTGTGATAAAATATAAAAAATTGTGATGAGCGGCAGTGGCAATATTCGAATTCGTGATATTTCGCAAATATTTGGGGCGAATGTTCATCATATATTCGCAAATTCGAGAATTTGTGATTATTTTCTTGATTGCGAATATTGGCAGTGTAATATTCACGTATTGCGAGCGCAATACAGGTGTGGGTCACTTTTGCTACATTTTTCAAGCTGCAAGAAGTTTACTGAGACTGGAGAAAATGGTTGAAATGGCAGAACATTACAATAGCTTTACATGCAGCTAGCGTGCTCAGATATATTCACGATTGCTCAAATCGGCAATTGATGCGCATATTTTTATGCAATACGGGCAACTTCACAGTTTAGCAGGTCTGACTACATATTAGTGATCGGTGTACTAAGTATTGTTGTGAACTTGTGACACTATGGATGTATGTAGCATGTATGTATGGACAGCAGAAACTATCACACTACCTAACACCCTGCACTGGAATCAGCTACACTATGTCACCATCTAACCTACACTGACTATCTCCCACTAACTATCTGTAATATATATATATATATATATATATATTATATATATACAGTTGTGTTCAAAATTATTCAACCCCCAATGCTGTAAAGAGTTTTAGGGAATTTAGTGTACATTTGTAATTATGTTCAGAATGAAATCTTACAAGAACTTTTTAAAGAACCAAATGCAACTAAAATAACATCAATTGTTTTTGTAATACAGTATTAAATGTTTTTTTTGTGATTTCTCCATTGACACAATTATTCAACCCCTTAAAGACTACCACTCTTAAGAACAGAGGTTCATTCAAGTGTTTTCGATCAGGTATTGAAAACACCTGTGGATGTCAAGGAGCAGCAATCAAGCATAATAAGATCCAATTAGGCAGATTTAAAATTACTGTGATACTCAGCTCCTTCTAGACATTTTCTGGTGTGTTTACAAACATGGTGAAGTCAAGAGAATGGTCCAGGAAGACAAGAGAAGAGGTGATTTCTCTTCACAGGAAGAGCAATGGCTATAAGAAGATTGCAAAGATGTTAAACATACTAAGAGACACCATAGGAAGCATCATTCGCAAATTCAAGGCAAAGGGCACTGTTGAAACGCTATCTGGTCGTGGCAGAAAGAAGATGCTGACTTCGACTGATGTGCGCTACCTGAAGCGCAAAGTGGAGAAAAGTCCCCGTGTGACTACTGAGGAACTGAAAAAGGAATTGTTAGATGCGGGTACTGAAGTTTCACCTCAGACAATAAGGCGCACACTGCGTAATGAAGGCCTCCATGCCCGAACTCCCAGGCGCACCCCCTTGCTGTCTCCAAAGAATAAGAAGAGTCGACTGCAGTATGCCAAAAGTCATGTGGACAAACCACAAAAGTTTGGGATAGTGTTCTGTGGACTGATGAAACAAAATTAGAACTGTTTGGGCCCATGGATCAACGCTATGTTTGGAGGAGGAAGAAGAAGGCCTATGAAGAAAAGAACACCATGCCTACTGTGAAGCATGGCGGGGAGTCAATCATGCTTTGCGGCTGTTTTACTTCTACAGGTACAGGGAAGCTTCAGCGTGTGCAACGTACCATGAATTCTCTTCAGTACAAGGAGATATTGGATGAAAATGTGATGCAGTCGGTCACAAACCTGAGGTCACCAGACTTAAATCCGATTGAGAACCTCTGGTGGGACTTAAAGAAGGCAGTTGCAGCGTGCAAGCCTAGGAATGTGACTGAACTGGAGGCTTTTGCCCATGAAGAATGGGCGAAGATACCCGTAGATCGCTGCAAGACACATTTGTAAAGCTATGTTTCACGTTTAAAAGCTGTTATAACTGGAAAAGGATGTTGTACTAAGTACTAAGATTGAATGTCACTTGGGGGTTGAATAAAACTGATAATGATGTGAGCACAGAAAAGACATTTGTGGTTATTTCATCATAAATCTTATGTTATATTTGTCTGACTTACAAGTGCCTCTTTGATTTAATTGTAAACAAGATGACTGAAATGATCAAAATCAATGTCAAACTGGCCAAAACACTCAATTTCAGTGGGGATTGAATAATTTTGAACACAACTGTATATACAGTGGGATGCAAAAGTTTGGGCAACCTTGTTAATCGTCATGATTTTCCTGTATAAATCGTTGGTTGTTACGATAAAAAATGTCAGTTAAATATATCATATAGGAGACACACACAGTGATATTTGAGAAGTGAAATAAAGTTTATTGGATTTACAGAAAGTGTGCTATAATTGTTTAAACAAAATTAGGCAGGTGCATAAATTTGGGCACCACAAAAAGAAATGAAATCAATATTTAATAGATCCTCCTTTTGCAGAAATTACAGCCTCTAAACGCTTCCTGTAGGTTCCAATGAGAGTCTGGATTCTGGTTGAAGTTATTTTGGACCATTCCTCTTTACAAAACATCTTTAGTTCATTTAGGTTTGATGGCTTCTGAGCATGGACAGCTCTCTTTAAGTCACACCACAGATTTTCAATTATATTCAGGTCTGGGGACTGAGATGGCCATTCCAGAACGTTGTACTTGTTCCTCTGCATAAATGTCTTAGTGGATTTTGAGCAGTTTTTAGGGTCGTTGTCTTGTTGAAAGATCCAGCCCGGCGCGACTTCAGCTTTGTCACTGATTCCTGGACATTGGTCTCCAGAATCTGCTGATACTGAGTGGAATCCATGCGTACCTCAACTTTGACAAGATTCCCAGTCCCTGCATTGGCCATACAGCCCCACAGCATGATGGAACCACCACCATATTTTACTGTAGGTAGCAGGTGTTTTTTCTTGGAATGCTGTGTTCTTTTTCCTCCATGCATAATGCCCCTTGTTATGCTCAAATGACTCCCAAATCCAAAATGAAGCTGGCTTGTCCAAATGTGCTTTAGCCCACCTCAAGCGGCACTTTTTGTGCTGTGGGCAGAGAAAAGGCTTCCTCTGCATCACTCTCGCATACAGCATCTCCTTGTGTAAAGTGCGCCGAATGGTTGAACAATGCACAGTGACTACATCTGCAGCAAGATGATGTTGTAGGTCTTTGGTGCTGGTCTGTGGGTTGTCTCTGACTGTTCTCACCATTCGTCACTTCTGTCTATCCGAGATTTTTCTTGGTCTGCCACTTCGAGCCTTAACTTGAAATGAGCCTGTGATCTTCCATTTCCTCAATATGTTCCTAACCGTGGAAACAGACAGCTGAAATTTCTGAGACAGCTTTCTGTATCCTTCCCCTAAACCATGATGGTGAACAATCTTTGTCTTCAGGTCATTTGAGAGTTGTTTTGAGACCCCCATGTTGCTACTCTTCAGAAAAAATTAAAAGAGGAGGGAAACTTACAATTGACCCCCTTAAATACTTTTTCTCATAACTGGATTCACCTGTGTATGTAGGTCAGGGGTCACTGAGCTTACCAAGCCAATTTGAGTTCCAATAATTAGTTCTAAGGGTTTTGGAATCAATAAAATGACAACAGTGCCCAAATTTATGCACCTGCCTAATTTTGTTTAAACAATTATAGCACACTTTGCTGTAAATCCAATAAACTTAATTTCACTTCTCAAATATCACTGTGTGTGTCTCCTATATGATATATTTAACTGACTTTTTTTTATCGTAACAACCAACGATTTATAGAGGAAAATCATGATGATTAACAAGGTTGCCCAAACTTTCGCATCACACTTTATATATATATATATCTATATATATATATATAGAAGAAAAATGACGGCACTGGTCAAAAAGAGAAAATGTATTGCTGGGTGCACGTTCCAAGGTATAGGTATCTTACCCCAAAATAATGCAGAAAAAGCGAACAGCACTCCAATAAAAGTGGAAAAAAGGAACTCCTTTATTCACCTGAACAGTGCGACGTTTCGGCTCCTTCAAAATAGAGCCTTTCTCAAGCTTGAGAAAGGCCTCTATTTTGAAGGAGCCAAACGTCGCACTGTTCAGGTGAATAAAGGAGTTCCTTTTTCCACTTTTATTGAGTGCTGTTCGCTTTTCTGCATTATATATATATATATATATATATATATATAAATCACGAAAGTCCACAGCACTCCTTAAAAGTGAAAAATGTGCTTTTATTCACACATGTAGTACAGCAGTGTGTGAATAAACGCACATTTTTCACTTTTAAGGAGTGCTGTGGACTTTCGTGATTTGTCTACTACCTTGAATAGAGGGGTTTCCGCTGGCACCCGCTTTACTGCTGACTGAGGAGTGCTGCCCTACTTTTCATGTGTATATATATATATATATATATATATATATAAATATATATAAGCTAACTATGTAATGTGAAAGCAAAACACAGAGCACAGCAATAACACTGATATCTCTCTCATAACTGTAAAAAAAAATGCTGGGGAAGCAGTATAGTAAAGGGGTAGGCAACTTTCCAATTGGTTGCTAGGGATGTTGCTAAGCTCAGACAAAGACATTGCTGCCTTCTCATTGGCCCACAAGCAAGAAGCAGGGAGTAATCATCTGTTCAGATGGAAAAAAAATTATGAATATTCTCGAATACGAATATATAGCACTATATTCTATAGCACTGATTCGAATATTCGCGCCCAACACTAATAAAAAAAACTATTGAGCTGTAATACTGTTATCCCTATTCTACATCTACTATTAATAATGAGGATTCAATTGCACATAACATCTTCCCCTCACAGTAGCAGTAAACTGACAAACCTATCTATTTAGGAGGTTTATCTCTCTGTGCTGAAAGCTACAGAAGGATCAAACTTTGTATTTTATTTTTGAAGGGTATAGTACTTCCAAAATGAAAAAGAGAGACAAACAAAAACACATGTTTTCTATATATATTGAGCTAAAAAAATTCTTATTAATGGAAGTGTCCCTTTAACGTTATTCTGTGTCTTTTTACATTTTCATGCAGTGCCTTTTATGTATATTTATTTTTTACTGTTTTTAAACAATTTTTTTTAAAAAATTTTTAAACTATATTTTAATTTCCTTTTTGAATCGCACTAGGGGAATTGAAGACTTTAATTTGATCTATCAGTGTAATGGTAGAAAACCTATAAGGCCACATCACAATAGTAACATATTTGCATCATGTGATCGCTGTCAAGATCCATAGATGCTGAGGTTGCTAATGAAAGTGTGATTTAAGTGCCTTAACAGATCAGAAGCTACTCTTATCCCAGTCAGTTATTGCCGGGTTCCTTCTATTGATTGCATGGGCACAACTCCTGTGCTCCCACAATCAATATGAAGTACCTGTACATCATGGTCCTTTAATGTTTTACAATCCATGACATATAGGGTACCTTAAAGGGTTAGATGAAGGGATATAGAAAGTATAAGGCAATGCATCAGATTATTATTTGGTTTAATATGCAGTACATTTCCAACTACAATATGTTGGCATATATGGAATACTGTAGATACAAGAACCTCCCTACTTGTGTTCTTACTGATTTCTTATCCTCAATGTCATAAGTAATACATGAATGTACCGAATGTTGTATTTTATTATATCTATTCTCTCAGGCATTGCTTCCATCATATGTATACAGAAACAAGCTCGCAATAGACTAGGTTGTGTGCGGAATTCAACCAAGCCACAATTCTGCTAACACTTTCTCAGTATGCAATTAATTCTTGTTTTAACTAGGGTCCCAATGTGAATATTCATAACATAGCTCTAAATCATATAAAGTAATATTGGGAAATACGATAGCACAAGCCACTTGAATTTTTAAGTGGGATAATAAATCATTTTCTATATTAATCTATCCCTCTGAGTATTCCCCATGTCAATATCCCATGTACTGTAGCTCAGATGTTTCTCTGGCCATAAGATGCAGAATTACAGTGATAGCAATTCAGTCACATGTAATCTAGCAATATTAGTTCATGCTGGATTTATATGGGGTCTAAAGTATGTAATTATGATGATATGGAATATGATTAAAAAAACAAACATCAATCTAGCTTTTTTTTAAAAAATCTCAACAGAAGAAACCTATGAAAGATTAAGCAATGTAAAAGCAAAACAAGCAATAGGCTGCAGGCAAGGAAACCGGATTAGAGAATGCTATCTCACATTGCCCTTTTATTTATCTATTTACCATCGGTCGTAGTGTATAATATTTGTCACTTACCATAAATTGACTTTAACTATTACCATAAAAGGGAGGCAAAATGCGGCCACAGCAGATTTCTAAGGTATGCACAGCTATGTTTCTGACAGGTTATTGTGTTTCCTCCTAGATTAAGTCAATATGATTTTCATGGCATCTTAACAATACAAGAAACACCTTATACTCTATGACAGAAGGTAAAAGTGAATTTTTACAAAACTAGTCATCTTTGGACACTGGTAAGAGGGTTGGAGAGAGAGGAGTTTATAAATGTAAAATATGGTCATTCCTTTGACAATGGGATCAATCTTTTTTTGGTTATCCTTCCTGGATTTCTGTCTTTTGGATTGTTGACATCAATTTAATTTTCTTTGCATTTTTGTGATTTGATGTAATCAATGAAATCTAATGAAGATTTAAAAATGAATCACCCTTTGAAAGTCATGTGGATAAGCACAAGATGTATGCATGATAAGACGTTAATGTAGCATGTATTGTAAGATAATTTTCATGCAGAAATATGGTGTGAAAGGTCAACGGAGACTCTAGGGAGAATATATCAATGGAAGCAGTAGGTTTTCAATGCAGAATACATTTTTACATAAACATATGCACACTTCAAGTAGAAATTGAAGGATTCACTTTTATAGGCAAGACAGACAAAAGGTGTGTACGCTTTCATTCACACAGACTTTCTGCAGACCAATTATTATCATAGAAAACTAATAATAGTACGAGGTCAGATACTAACTGTAGCACACTGTATTTCATACGGATGTAGCATGGTCTTAAAATATCAGAAAATATACAAAAGCTCCAAATATACAAAATATACAATATAAAAAATGCACAAGAAAAAGTCTGCAATAATAGCCCCATCCAGGGGCATAGCTAGGCCAAAACATCTGGGGCCTGAGCTCTGAACATCACTGCCGCATCAGTTTCAATTGTATCACCATCCTGTGGATGGCCATAGAGTTGAATATAGTAGTAGGGCACAGGAGTTAATAGCTCCCTGTCCCATCATAAATCACTCTTTGGACTTCCGGTTCCGGCGCGCACATGTAAGGAGGTGAAGGGAGAGAGCTCCGTCTCCACAGGCATTAACAGCGGGGTAAGCTGAGACCCGGGGTTGCACTGCCCCGACCGAATACCTCCTCAGTGATCGGAGAGGTTAATGGAAAAATTTGTGGTGCGCAGTGGCACCCCGCTGGCCAAATCCCCTCTCCCACCGCGCGGTCTGCCTGTGTCCCAGAGTGGCAAGATGGCGGACGCTAAGAAGAGAACGACCAGGTCGGCTTCTCAGCCCTCCCCGCAACAGGATGGGGGAGAACAGCAGCATTCCCAGCCTGACGGCGGTCAACAAGTAAGCAGCTTGGAATCCTCCTGCAAGGAGATGGCCATAGCAGTGGCAAAACTGCTGGCGCCGGACATAAAGGCCACGCTAGAAGCGACCATAGCCTCTTCACTGCAGCAGCTGCAATCCACAGTGGCCCAGCATACAGGGCAAATTCAAGAGATGGAACAGAGGGTGAGCAATATCGAAGATGAGCTGGATAAGACTCACACCCGTTTAAGGGATGTTCTGCAATCTAATCAGGCTCTCCGGGACAAAGTGGAGGACTTGGAAAACAGGTCCCGCAGGAGCAATCTGAGGATCCTGGGCTTGCCAGAAAGCATACCAGCCCATCAACTAGCCCGCATCTGCTCAGTTGACCTGCCACAAGCATTGGGACTCCAGTCCCCAGTAAGAGTAGAAAGGGCTCATAGATCGGCCCCCCTTAGGATAACCTGGAGGCTGAATCGCCCAGGAGGCCAAGAACGACGATTGTGAAATATCTGAATTACGCTGACAAGGAAGCCATACTGTTTAAATATAGGCGACTAAACCAGCCGCTCAAGCTACGTGGCCAAAAGATCCTAATTTTTGGTGACTACTCAATGGAAGTTTCCAGAAAAAGGAGAAGCTTCTCACAAATATGTACCCGGCTGGTACACAAGAAAATAAAGTTTGCGCTAGTTTACCCGGCTATACTAAAGGTGTTCCAGAGAGACGGAAGAGTGGACACTTTTTTGACCCCAATGGAAGCAATGGAGGCCCTGGAGGATGGCAATTCACCAAGGACACTGTCGGCGGGACTGCCTGGCAGAGGACACTCTTCACCGCGTGGAGGTCACGGTGGGAACGCGCGCAGCGGGAGATTGTCAGTGTCGCCTACTGTGTCACCAGGTCAGAAAGGGGACCCCGCTTCTAGCCCAGAATGGGGATAACGGCACAGTCCCATCTTTCTTGCCAGCGCCCCAGAAACCGGGACAATTGAGAGGCATGTAGTGCCCAGAATTCTGCAGCGGGGGAGGACTCTTGGTACGGTATGACTTAAAAGCCGCTGCTATATGTCTGATAATATGGTGGGAGGGATTGGGCGGTTGACAGCCATGTCGTTATGTGTGCAATATGTTTGGGGGGTGGGGAGAATTATTTGAGGGAATTGATGAGGTGGCGAGATTCTGGGCCGAGACATCACAGCGGCTCAGCCCAGGTCGGTGCGAAAAAAGCGGAGTCCATAACTTTAGTACTATGCTGGTTAAATGTTTTTACCTTTCTTTACCCAGTTTGTTTTATCGTTTCTACGGGTGGTTGTTCGGGAAGGGGGGGATGTTTTGAATTTTGTTCTAATGACATGACATGTACCGCCACTAGAGGGCGATATGTGGTAACATTTGCGGGGGTTGGCCTTACCCGGGACAACTCTCTCTGCTATTCATCCTTCGACTCAAATTATGCAATTAATCTCCTGGAATGTTAAGGGACTGAGATCCCCTCATAAACGGGTGATGGTTTTAAGACACTTGAAAAAATTACATGCTGATATAGCTTTACTTCAGGAGACGCACCTGGGGGAGGCTGACTTCTGGCGAATGCAAAGACTGTGGGTGGGACGGGTCTACGGCTCCCCTTCAGATGGGAGACGAGCTGGTGTCTTGATTTTAATACACAAGAATCTGAAGTGTGAGGTACTAACAGCAGAGAGTGATGACAAAGGTAGGCTATTGAAACTAGAATTGGAGACGGATGTTGGCCCATTAACATTATTCAACATCTACAGCCCCAATTCTGAACAGTCCAAATTCCTTGCCGAAACTGAACCGAAGATCCTGCAGGCAACTCAGGGGAGCACAGTAGTAATGGGAGATATGAACGCAGTCCATAATGTTCAGGAAGACTGCAAGCGGGTGGTTACCACGGGATTGAGGAAGCGGGGACTTACTGGACAGAGAATGACGCTTGGCCCCTTTTTGCAATCCACTGGTTTGGTAGACATATGGAGACATATGAACCCGACAGAGCGAGAATTCACTCACTTCTCCTGTGCTCATCAGTCTTGGTCTAGGATAGACTATGCGCTTATCTCTCCCAGGCTGATAGGTAGGGTTTAGGGTGTAGAGATTCTAGACATATTAATATCGGATCATGCCCCTGTGTCCCTGATTCTGGCGGAGACCATCCCCAAAGGCACGGACTACATCTGGCGCATGCCTAGTTACCTAGCCACAGATGAGGAGTTTCTCTTACAGCTGAAAGGGTGGTGGTGGGAGTATAGAGATACCAACAGAGAACACTGTGATAATCACACTCTTTTCTGGGATACGGCTAAAGCAGTCTTGAGAGGCCGCATTATTTCTTATACAGCGACTAAAAAGAAAAAACTGTCTCAGAAATTAAAAGAGGCGACGGATGCGGTCCGGAGTAAATACACAAATTTTCTGACGAACCCTACGGATCTCAACAAAATCCAATGGGTCACGGCTAAGCACAATTATGACTACCATGTTGAACAAAATGCAAAATTGACCTTGGATCATAGGACAGCGCACTTATTTAAATACGGAAACAAGGCAGGGAGGATGTTGGCAAACCTAGCTAGACCCTATGTACCCAGCTCCCATATCAGAAGAATAGTGGACCCCTCAGGGATTAGACTTACTGATCCAAAGGGCATAGTAGACTGCTTTGGTCATTTTTATTCCACATTATACACTTAGGCAAACTATGCTGAGGAACTAAAGCTGAGGAACTCCTATCTAAAATCTCCCTTCCGAGTATCAAGGAAGACATGCATTCCTGTCTCAACGCCCAGATCACAGAGGAAGAGGTGACAAATACCATAAAATCACTCTCCAATGGGAAAGCCCCAGGCCCGGATGGATTTGGGGCGGAATTCTATAAGGGGCTCCAAGAAGAACTTACCCCCTTCCTAACGGCATTGTTCAACAGCTGTTTGACAGGCAATGGAATAATGCCGTCTGGGAACCTGGCACACATCAAACTCCTACCTAAGCTGGGCAAAGACGCTGAGCAGCCGACCTCATACCGCCCTATATCCCTGATTAACCAGGACCTCAAAATATTAACCAAATTGTTAACCAACCGATTGGCACTCTGTATGCCCCATCTTATTGGTTCACACCAAGTGGGCTTTATAAAAAATAGAGCAGCGGTGACTAATATAAGGTCGGTACTGTTAGCGCAAGATTATATTCATCATAATAAAAACCGTGTGGGGGGAGCCCTGCCTTGTTATCAGTCGATGCGGAAAAAGCGTTCGATACAGTCAATTGGAAGTGGTTATGGAGATCTATGACTGCAATCGGCATAGAGGGGCCTTTCAGAGCACTAATGGAGAACATTTATCAGACTCCACAGGCTCAGGTTAGTATACCGGGCTTTTTGTCAAGACCTTTCCGGCTCGGCAGGGCTGCCCTCTATCTCCCCTCCTTTTCAATCTGGCTCTGGAGCCACTAGTTCAGTACCTAATCCAGTCGGATGTTTTACGAGGGATTCAAATAGGGAGGAAAGAACTAAAATTAGCATGTTTCGCGGACGATATACTGCTGCTTATTGACTCCCCGCCCACTCACCTCCAACAGATCCTAGATACCTTTGAATATTTTGGGGCGACTACAGGCTATAAAATAAATGTAGAAAAAAGCCAACTATTGTACTTAGATGGTAAAGGTAACCTACCACAGTCACACCAGACGCTATGTGGGGTGGAAATCGTACCACAATATTTGACCTATCTAGGCATTAAAATAGGGAGATACCCATCCTCTTTGTACAAGTTAAATTTTGATCCTGTGATTAGGAAAATAGAGGTGGAGCTAGAGAGATGGGCTAAATTACCCCTCTCCCTCTTTGGCAGAGCCCACCTCTTGAAGATGGTGAGCTTTGCAAGACTTCTTTACCCCATCCAAACTATTCCACTTTTGCTGACACATTTAGATGTCAATAGGATACAACGGACTTTCGTACACCTTCTCTGGCAAGGTAAACGTCCAAGGATCGCATATGATAAGCTGTGCTTGACTAAGTGGGAGGGAGGCCTTCAGATGCCGTCCATTAGACGATATAATTTGGCCTCATTATTTCGGCATGTCAGAGATTGGCTGAGAGGGACATCATGTTTTTCTAACACAGCCCTGGAGAATGAGTTGGTTGCTCCTTGGGACTTGAAAGCCCTTTTACACACTAGAATGAGAGATCTCCCTGCGCCGCCCGGGAAGTATGTAGTCCTGAGAGACACCTTAGCGGCGTGGCTGACACTTAGAAAACTGTATAAACTGCCAATGTATATTACACCCTACATGCCATTGTGGACTCTCCCAGCTTTCCCAGAAGGCCGGCAATCAAGCCTGTTTCAATTGTGGAGAAGCAGGGGGATATCCACGGTAGGTCACTTGCTGGGGGACGCTGGGAATCAGCTTCTGCCATGGCCCGAGGTACAGTCTAAATATCAGATCCCGACCTCACATTTTCTGTCGTATAGGCAGATTATTTCTTATTGTAATGCCCAGGCGACGACTTTAGGTGACTCTACAAGAATGACCTGGTTTAAGGCGTTAGTGGAAGCCCAGGACTTCTCATTGTCAGGCCTTTATAAACGAATACAGAATATATTATCTACCCCGCTGGGTGACAAGGTTTATGCTAAGTGGACGGAGGAACTAGGGGAGGATGTCACGACCTCTATGTTGAGAGAGGGGATGGAGAGAGTGCGACAGGCGATCACTAGTGAGACGTGGAGGGAAATGCATTTTAGGATTTTACACAAGGTGACTTGCGCCTTTGATCTCTCTTATAAGGACGCACCTGCTCACTACCTGAGATGGTGCCCTAAGTGCCTCCAGCAGAAAGCTAACCTGCTCCATGGCCTATGGCTTTGTCCTAATCTGAGGTCGTTGTGGGATGAGAGCATCGCATACATTCGACGGGTATGGGGCATTCAACTGCTCTGGTCCTCCTTGCATTGCATATTTCAGTATATACCGCTAGATGAAAAGGGGGAAATAACACGCTCAACTCCAATAAAAGGGTTACATATATTTTTATTGGCGGTCAAAAAGACCATACTCCAACACTGGATATTCCCCACGGTTCCCACCTTCCCGGAAGTACTGGGGACCATGAATTATGTAATGTACCTTGATAGGTTAGATGTGGAGCACAGTAAAGAGATGTCGGCAGAACGCTTTTTCATAAAATGGAAACAGTTTATTGTTCACTCCTTGACAGCGGAGGAGAAGTTGGAAGTAGTGTCGCCCTTCATACACACCAAATGGTACTTAGAAGGAAAAGTAAGGGGTACGTTGGGTGGTTTGGAAGTGATTTAAGACCCTGGATGGATTGATGACAACAGCTGAAATGTTTCTGTTCCTACTCCTTGTTTGTCAGCGAGCAAGGTTTTGTTTGCATGAAAAGGTTCGAGGTGGGGTCATGTCATGAAATTGCTGGTTTGAATTTGTGGGGGGGTGGGAGGGATGTTTGTTCTTGGGGGGGGGGAAATTCTGAAAAAAATTCGGAGACATTCTTTTCTGTTACTGACACATAGTCTGTATCTATTATATGCCATGACTGTCATTTTCTCCATTATATGTGCCGGGCCTGCGAGCTTGGTGGTTATGTATGTATTACTGGCTGTAACTTGTTTTCTTCCTCTGAAATAAAAATTGTTTAAAAAAATAAAAATAAATAAATAAATAAATAAATAAATAAATAAATCACTCTTATAGGCATCACTAGGCCTGTCCTATTAGAGGTTGCCTGCATCCCTGCACAGGCTGGAAAAGATCTGTGTTTTGCATTGTGGGCACCAGCGGGGAGTAGAATTGAAGTGAGTATATTATTTTTTGGGTTTTTTTTATGTCACTTTAGGACATCTATTCAGGTCAGGGGCATTATAATTGCTGCAACATTACATGGGGCTGGTTATTAGAACTAATGGGGCATTACAGGGGGCAGGGGCTTCATAACTGCTGTGGCACTACTGCAGGCAGAGGCTTCATTACTGCTGGGGCACTACTGCAGACAGAAACATTATAAATACCAGGGAACTGCTGGGGCAAAAGCATGATAACTTCTGGGACTTGTGGGACACTACAGGGGCAGAGGTGTTATAACTGCTGAGGTAATATTGGGGCAGAAGCATAACTTCTGGGGCCCTACAGAGTGAAGGGAAATTATAACTGCTGGGGCACTACACGGCAGGGGCATCATAACTACTAAGACACTACTGGAGGTAGAGGCATCATAATTGCTAGGGAACTACTGGGGCAGAGGAATTATAACTTCTGGGGTACTACAGAGAGCAGGGGCATTATAACTACTGGGACTGGGGCACTACTGGGGGCATTATAACTACAGGGACACTATTCGGGGCATTTTAACAACTGGGGTATTATAGGGGGTATTTTAACTATTAGGGCACTATAAGAGGGATTATAACTAGTGGGGGCACTATAGAGTAACTACCTGGGGCATAATAGAGGGTCTTTAATAATATTTGGGGAACTACAGGAGGGCCTTATTAATACTAGGGTCACTATAGAGAGACCTTATTACAACTGGGTTCACTATGGTGGGCATTATTATTGAGCACAATATAGATGACACAAGTACTAACAGCCAATCTCGTGGAACATTATGATTATTAGGGGCAGAGTAGGGAATATTATTACAAATGAGGACACTCTGGAGAGAGTTATTGTTATTGTTGGGATTTTTATATTACTATAAGGGACTATCTGTATTGCATTATTAATTCTGCAGTATAGTATTTGATGGCATTGGGGAGCACAGTGGGTACAGTATTGGGGGTTGTAGCTGGATAACACTGTTGGGGCACTAGGGTGGGAAGGATGATAGAAAAGTGAGGAACCTAAGATGTCTGTGTGGTAAAATATGTTTTGTCTGTTAAGACGTGTGTGTGGGGTATTTGCTTTGAGAATTTGGCACATATGCATTGGGAATTGGGCCCTGGATCTTTTGAGAGCCTATTAAAACCACTTGCAATAAAGATGGACAATACTTGAACCAAATGCATAATGTGGAGAATAGTATATGAACTCCAGTAGCAGACAAGAGAAGCAACACAATAGAAGTAAAGCTCTCTATAGGTACATTTCTGGCAGGGAAGGCTTACAATGTTAACTAGTCAGTGGAGGTCCAACATCCTGCACCCTCACTGATCAGCTAGTGATGGCCTATCCTGCGGAATAGGTGGACAACCTCTTTAAATATAAAACTTTTGGATGCATAAAATAACCTCTGATAATCAGGTCACCACGTTCCATTAATATTACCAACCAGGCTTCTTTGTTACTCTCTATTCTACTGCTTCAGTATCCAGAAACCTTATTCCAATGACAATCATCCTATTTTGCATCTGGTATTACATTGACTCCCCCTTTCTGCAATTTATGAAAAATCTATATAATTCCAAAGAATACATATAAGAATACATATAAGAAAACATTGATTGCCTTTACAATTCTACAATTTGAAAAAAAAAACTGTTATGTTACTGTACTTTCATATTCTGGATACATATATGTTAACTTATTGCTAGCTTAGGCAAGAATCTGGTTTGGAGCCAAGGTAATGGTAATTTAGGTATGGGAACCAATCCAAATAGATATGACACGACTCAAGAATGAAAATGTAACTGAGGTTCAAAAGAGCAGATTTTATCATTGTAGGAAAATAAATGAAACACTTAACATTTCTTTTGAATTATTCAAGTTAACATATGGTGTAACCAGATACACTTTGCTCATGCATGTAGAATGTATCTCTGTAACGTCTATAATAATAATCGTAATGCAGATAATTTTAAATGGTTTTCATATTCTAATGAAATGTTAAGCATCAGTTGTGATAAAATAAAAGAGTAGTCCCATGTGTCATGTTCATCCAAAAATTCCAGAAAGGCTGTAAATAGCTGTTTTAAAGTATTTAAGTTTTTCTCATTTTCTGTATTTTTTGTACGTTTTCACTATTTTTTTATTCACTTTGCAGTAATAGTGTTGCTGATAATCTGTGTTGCTATGAGTGGGTTCTTCTGAGTTAAATCACTCTTCCAGCTCTGGCTTCTGATAATATAGTCCATACTTATTTTACCTGCAGAAGGAGTCTTCTCAGCTAACCATGCTACTCAGAAGCTCTGATCTTTCTCTAACAAGTATGGCAAAAAGCTATTTCTATGGCTGCTCTGCAGTGAACAGAGGATCACTATGCAGAAAACTGGCTGTGGGGAGGGTTATTCCTATCCACCAGCACAGTGACCAAGTCAAAATCCAACCCTCATACTACCTGAAAATTGTATTTTAAAAAAAAAGGAAAAAAGAGAAAGAAATCACACTGCTAAACATCCGAAGTCTGTGTAGGCTCAGGAGACATGATACATCAGGGACTGTTTCAGATGGTTTCATACATGACAAAGAAACAACAACAAAAAACATTTCCCTTTAAAAGTGTCCATAGGTCTTTGAAAGGATTGTCTGATCTCAGACATTGGTAGCATATTGCTAACATAAAGCACCAATTTCAGATAGATTTGGGTCCCACCTCTAGGATCCACGCCTATCTCCAGAATGGCCCTTAAAAGTGAAGGAGAATGTACTGCGCATGCACTGCTGCTCTTCATTCACTTCTGTGGGAGTTCAGAAAATAGCTGAGCTGACTTGGCTACTTCTGGCAATCCCATAAAGGTGAATGGAGTAGTGGTGTGCTCTCCATTCACTTCTATGGGACTTTGCTCGCTCAACTATTTTACAAACTCCCATACAAGCAAATGGAGAGCATGCTGCACATGTGTGGTGCACTCTCTCTCATATTTGGCGGCCCATTATGGAGATAGGAGCGGGTACAAGAGGTGGGACCTGCAGTTATCTGATATTGGTGGCATATCCTAGCAATATGCCCCCAATGTCTGAGATGACACAACTCTAACTCAAATTCAGCAAAGGGCATTTTGTAATATAATCGTTAGCAATGCTAAAAGACAAACTCAGCCGTACTACAGTAGATTTGTATAGAAAGTAAATGTGTTACAACTATGGCAAGCATGAGTGTTATTTTGTTATTTTTTATCACCAGTAGTAGACATAGACTGAACTTGAGTTGTCTGAATATTATGTTCACTGCGGCCATGTAACTAGTATTTCAGGTGTTACACCTTTTTCCTTAAAGTGAATAATACAATTTATATAATTAAAACTTTTTTCTTAAAATGTCTTCCTGTGAGAACTATGCTTGTGTTATTTTAGTTGCTGCTTTTAATTAAGGCTACTTTCACATTAACTTTTTTTTCGGATCCGTCATGGATCTGAAAAAACGCTTCCGTTACAATAATACAACCGCATGCAACTGTCATGGACGGATCCGGTTGTATTATGTCTTCTATAGTCATGACGGTCTTGAACACCATTGAAAATCAATGGGGTCTTAAACACCATTGAAAATCAATGGGGGACAGATCCGTTTTCTATTGTGTCAGCGAAAACGGATCCGTCCCCATTGAGTTACATTGTGTGTCAGAACAGATCGTTCTTGTTCCGCCCCACATTGCGGACAGAAAAACGCTGCTTGCAGCGTTTTGGTGTCCGCCTCTAGAGCGGAATGGTAACTGAATGGAAGCAAACTGATGCATTCTGAGCGGATCTTTTTCCATTCAGAATGCATTAGTGCAAAACTGATCCATTTTGTACCGCTTTTGCGAGCCCTGAATGGATCTCAGAAACGGAAAAACCCCAAAACGCTAGTGTGAAAGTAGCATAATTTATGCTGCATTGTTAATATCGTATTATTGAAGTATTTTTATAGATGCCCATATTGTCCTGCAAGATATATTTTTTTAATTTCCCTAAAATGCATGCAGCAAAAACATTTGTTCATCAGAAGTTATGTTTGCTTAATTGATCTCAACATACTGTATTAATTAAAAACATTATTTTACACTAGTCAGTTTTATTCTAATTCACAGACTGGTGACCAAATGTTTCATCTCATTTAAATTAGTTTACTATCAATTATTCATGATACACTATTTTGTTAAATTTTTTATTTGCAGGAGTAGATTATGGTTTACCCCAAGTGAGAAAGTTATTTACCGGCAGAAATCATTGGTTTTAACTGTTATAAATTGTGTTATTTAACTCTATGGAATAAAACAAAGTCTAGGAAGTTGTTACAAAGCATTAAATTAAATCTTCTATGTACTTATAACTATTTTAAAGCACTGAAGACGACACCTAATCTTTATTTTAAAACATTGCTCAGCAATAGGATGGCTTATGTTTTTAACTTTTGTGATTATTCCTCAAAAAAAGCTACTTTGTCATAATTGTAGGTCTAAATGATTAAGTAGTACAACAACATGTTCTTCAGTTTTTTCACTGAGAAGCGAGCCTTTTAAGCATAATGGGACTCGTAAGAAAGAACCATAGAAGTAAACATTTTTGTGTTCCTTTTCCTTACTGTAAGGATCATATAAAACAATATTTTCAACATAAGCGCAAATGCTTTCAATTTTATGGCTTTGTAAAATGGTATTAAGCAAAGCTGAGTTCATGGAAAACCCTATATAGTAGCAGAATTTCATTTCTAGGACTCCTGCACTTGCTCTTTATTAAAAGCAATAAAGCAAATTGTACAAAACTGTTATAAGTCTTGAATTGTGAATGTAAAAAAAAGCTGGTCTAAAGACAAAAGGTTGTATGTATATATATATATATATATATATATATATATAGAGAGAGAGAGAGAGAGAGAGAGAGAGAGAGAGAGAGAGAGAGAGAGAGAGAAAGTCCAAAGTAATATGAACAGCACAGCACTCAAACTGTAGTGGTGTGCAAGCAGCTGTAGAAGCAATCCACCATCCAAAAAATAAAATAAAAAATTCCAAAGCACTCCCAAAACGTAAATAAAAGTAGTGTTCTTTAATCACCAAAAAGTGATGTTTCAGTCCTCTTACTGGGACTTTTTTCAAGCAGTGACACATTTTTTACATTTTATATTTAGCCATTCATGAGGCTTTGAGTCTTCTCAATACCTTATTTTTTCAGATGGCTTGCACTTTTAGGCAGCATTTTGAGTCACATATAACATTTATAAAAATAATTTCATTTTAATGTGATTAGTCTAGCACAGGGATGGTAAAAATTTGGCTCTCCAGCTGTTGTAAAACTACAATTCCCACCATGCCCTGCTGTAGGCTGATAGTTGTAAGCAGTCTTTGCATACCGAGAGTTGTAGTTTTGCAACTGGGCCGCAGTTTGCCCATCACTAGTCTAGCACGTTAGGGCACATCTGTGTTGGAGACTCAGTCACAGATTCCATGAAAAAAAGTGGAGAAAAAAGTCCTGCATGCAGGACTTTTTTTCCACAAAAAAAAGCAGACACTCAAAAGGACTTCATCATAGTCAATAACTAGAGTTAAGCGAACACCTGGATGTTCGGGTTCGAGAAGTTCAGCGGAATTTTACGAAAATGTTCAGGTTCGGGATCCGAACTCGACCCGAACCCGAACCCCAAACCCGAACCCCATTGAAGTCAATGGAGACCCAAACTTTTGGGCACTAAAAAGGCTGTAAAATAGACCAGGAAAGGGCTAGAGGGCTGCAAAAGGCAGCAAAATGTAGGTAAATCCCCTGCAAACAAATGTGGATAGGGAAATGACTTAAAATAAAATAAATAAAAATTAACCAATATCAATTGGCAACTTGTAGGAGGAGGAGGTGGAATAGGAGGTTGGGGTGGCATCAGGTGGGAATGCTATGGGAGTTGAAGTTCTCATCACAGCCAAAAAGGATTCATGTCTGCCTGCAGTGTCACAGGCCTCATTCACAGACTCAGGGCCATGGCACCTGCAAAGAGGAGAGCCGTCCCGTAACAGCAACACAGGCCTCAAGTAAACCTGCAATGGAACAGGCCATTATCATTTATATAGGCCCCTGACACCCAGACAGAGGAAAGGTCATTTGACAGTAAAAAGAGTTTAATGTCTCCCACCAAGACAACAAGCAATTAAATGAAATATAGGCCACTGACACCCACACAATGAGCGGTCATTAGACAGTAAAAAGAGTTTAATATCTCCCAACAAGACAACAAATGATTTAAAGACATATAGGCCCCTGACACTCACACAATGGGCAGTCATTTGACAGTAAAAAGAGTTAAATGTCTGCCACCAAGACAGCAAGCAATGAAACTAAATTTAGGCCCCTGACACCCAGACAATGGAGCGGTCATTAGACAGTAAAAAGAGTTTAATATCTCCCACCAAGACAACAAATGATTAAACAACATATAGGCCCCTGACACCCACACAATGGGGCAGTCATTAGACAGCAAAAAGAGTTAAATGTCTGCCACCAAGACAGCAAGCAAGTACGTGAAATTAAGGCACCTGACACCCACAAAATGGGGTGGTCATTAGACAGCAAAAAGAGTTAAATGTCTGCCACCAAGACAGCAAGCAAGTAAACGAAATATAGGCCACTGATACCCACACAATGAGGCGGTAATTAGACAGCAAAAAGAGTTAAATGTCTGCCACCAAGACAGCAAGCAAGTACGTGAAATTTAGGCCCCTGACACCCACACAATGGGGCGGTCATTAGACAGTAAAAAGAGTTTAATATCTCCCACCAAGACAACAAATGATTAAACGACATATAAGCCCCTGACACCCAGACAATGGGGCGGTCATTAGACAGTAAAAAGAGTTAAATGATTGCCACCAAGACAGCAAGCAAGTACGTGAAAGTTAGGCCCCTGACACCCAGACAAAAGAGAAGGGTCCCATAGCAGCAAAAGAGGCATCATGTCACCCACCAACGGAGAAGGCCACCTTCAGTTATTTAGGCCCCGGCACCCAGACAAAGGAGAGAGGTCCCATAGCAGAGAATCAGGCTTCACGTCACCCACCAATGGAGAAGGCCACTTTCAGATATTTAGGCCCCTGGCACCCAGACGGAGGAGAGGTTAATTCAACTTTGGGTTGCCCCGCAAAATAATGGTAAAATTAAAAAAAGAGGATTCAATAAAGAAGTTCCCCTGAGTACAAGAATATATGGTTAAGGGGAGGTAGTTATAAATGTCTATTCTGCACAAGGGATGGACAGGTCCTGTGGGATCCATGCCTGGTTCATTTTTATGAACGTCAGCTTGTCCACGTTGGCTGTGGACAGGCGGCTGCATTTGTCAGTAATTACGCCACCTGCCGTGCTAAATACACATTCAGACAAAAAGCTGGCCGCCGGGCAGGCCAGCACCTCCAAGGCATAAAAGGCTAGCTCTGGCCATGTGGACAATTTGGAGACCCAGAAGTTGAATGGGGCCGAACCATCAGTCAGTATGTAGAGGGGTGTGCACACGTACTGTTCCACCATGTTATTGAAATGCTGCCTCCTGCTAACACGTTCCGTATCAAGTGGTGGTGCAGTTAGCTGTGGCGTGGTGACAAAACTTTTCCACATCTCTGCCATGCTAACCCTGCCCTCAGAGGAGCTGGCCGTGACACAGCTGCGTTGGCGACCTCTTGCTCCTCCTCTGCCTTCGCCTTGGGCTTCCACTTGTTCCCCTGTGACATTTGGGAATGCTCTCAGGAGGGAGTCTACCAGCGTGCGCTTGTACTCGCGCATCTTCCTATCACGCTCCTGTGCAGGAATTAAGGTGGGCACATTGTCTTTGTTTGTACCGGGGATCCAGCAGGGTGGCAACCCAGTAGTCCGCACGCGTTAAAATGTGGGCAACTCTGCTGTCGCTCATATGTGCCAGGCTGCCCAGAGGTAAGGACAAGCTGTCCTCTGTGGGAGGCATAATATCATCGTCCTCCGTTTCCCCCAGCCATGCACTAGTGATGGGCCCGAGTTGCGTTGGGTGCCACAAAGCTGTGAAGATGCTTCATCCTCATCCTCCTCCACCTCCTCCTCATCCTCGTCCTCCAGTAGTGGGCCCTGGCTAGCCAAATTTGTACCTGGCCTCTGCAAAAAACCTCCCTCTGAGCTACTTCTAAGAGACTGGCCTGAAAGTGCTAAAAATGACGCCTCTTCCTTCTCCTCCTTCTCTTGGGCCACCTCCTCTTCCATCATCGCCCTAAGTGTTTTCTCAAGGAGACATAGAAGTGGTATTGCAACGCTGATAACGGCGTCATCGCCACTAGCCATGTTGGTGGAGTACTCGAAACAGCGCAACAGGGCGCACAGGTCTCGCATGGAGGCCCAATCATTGGTGGTGAAGTGGTGCTGTCCCGCAGTGCGACTGATGCGTGCGTGCTGCAGCTGAAACTCCACTATGGCCTGCTGCTGCTCGCACAGTCTCTCCAGCATGTGCAAGGTGGAGTTGCACCTGGTGGGCATGTCGCATATGAGGCAGTGAGCGGGAAGGCGAAGTTACGCTGTAGCGCAGAGAAGCGAGCAGTAGCAGGATGTGAACGCTGGAAGCTCGCACAGACGGCCCGCACTTTATGCAGCAGCTCTGACATGTCAGGGTAGTTGTGAATGATCTTCTACACCACCTAATTCAGCACATGCGCCAGGCAAGGGATGTGCGTCAAACTGGCTAGTCCCAGAGCTGCGACGAGATTTTGCCCATTATCGCACAACACCAGGCCCGGCTTTAGGCTCACCGGAAGCAACCACTTGTCAGTCTGTTGTTGTATACCCCGCCACAACTCCTGCGTGGTGTGGGGCCTGTCCCCCAAACATATGAGTTTCACCGGGCTGTGCTGAAGTTGGTGGTGAAGCACTGCTGGGACACCAGATTTAGGGGATTGCTATTTTGGCAATTGAATTTCACCCCAGAAAAATATCTATCCTTTGCCGGACACTGTTAAACTTGGCCATCCACAGCTGAAACCGCTGATTTACGGTATTGCTATTTTGGCAATTGAATTTCACCGCTCAATAAAATATAGAAATTTCTTTCCTGAGTTTCTAGGGGTGACAATAAGCACAGCCACAGCCCTGATGTAGGATATAACAAAAAAAACAAAACTACTAATTATGGATTGGTGCACCACAAGAAACAAAATGGCCGCAGATTACCCCAGAAAAAAGTGACAGAAAAATGCTCTGGGCATCCGAAAAACCAGTGAGCAATTAACTAGCAGAAGTTGAATGATTCACAGCTGTAGATCGATCACTTCATTAGGTGTTTTTGCTGAGTTTTCCCTGCCTAGTCTCGCCCTCACAGCACCTGCATCCTATCCCTACACTAATCAGAGCAGAGTAACGTGCGGCGCTATGTGACTCCAGCTTATATAGAGCGGGAAGAAATCGCCGAACAACGGACCCGAACCCGAATTTTTTTGAAAATGTTCGGGTCCGGGTCCCGAACACCCCAAAATTCGGTATGAACCCGAACTATACAGTTCGGGTTCACTCAACTCTATCAATGACGTCTTTTTAGCTATGTTTGTTTCAGTTATGCACTGAATCCAACCCTTCTGTTATTTTCATTGTTCTGCTCCTTTATTACAGCAGAACAATGGAAATAACTAGTACACATGTGAACATGGCCTTAAAGGGTTTTTTCCAAACTGAGAAAATGACATCACTTCCCAATAGATGGTGGATCTGACTTATTGGACTGTCACCAATCTTCCAAATGAAAGGGCATGTTTCTGGCTGCACTTTTGTCCACCTGCTGAGTAGGACATCATTAAACAGCTTTGTTTAAGTGCTCTTCCAATTTCTTTCTTTAAGTATGCAATCAGCAGTCACTAAAGTTGTTTCAAACACTAGTAGATAGTAGAACCAACCACCTTAACTGAAAACAGCTGCAGTTCAAACCTGTTTGATAGTCAGTCGTTGTGACTTAAGGGATAAGACTTTTGTCTCTTTGGAGAGCATGCTTTGCCATATCTACCAGTAAACTGCTGGTGAAGAGATGCTAAGCCAGAGAAATTTTTTTGTTCTGTTTCTGGTCACAAATCTGCTTGTAGTGTGGGATCATACTCAAAAATGTTAGCCTTGTTCAGAAGAGCAAACCATGCTACTGTACATTTCATTGTATTGCAGGCTGAGGCCTAATGCTTGACAAACCACATCTAGGAAAAAAAATCTACTATGGACAGATGTGTTTTTCCTTAACTCTCAGCTCAACATATGCTGAGGTGAGTGGCACAAAATTCCAAGATTTTTTTTGCAAATATATGTCATGATATATCTATCCTGTATAAATCTATGTGTGGCCAAAAAGTGGTTATGTTGTGAAGTGTAGCCTTTCAATAGCTTAGCTATCATGTTGTACTGAGTCCTTAACCAAAAGGATGGATACGGCTTTACTCCTATGTAGAACTCAGTTTGATAATATGCAGTTTTAAAATTTTTAAACATATACAAAATATGTTTTTCATAGAACTGCATTTAACTGTAATGAGTTAGGGTCAGGGTTTTGAAAAATTAGTTACTTTCCTATCATACTGCACACATATATAATCCCTTGCAATAGGATCCTCGGGATAATCAAATCTGCAAGACACAATGGTCAGATAGACCGAAAAGCTTCCCACTTTTATTTGCTTAATTAATAAAAAATACAACTACCCAGTGTGAGAAAATTGATTAACATCATTTAGCCCATGATGCTAAATGTATGTTACAGGGGTCCTTTAATTGGTATTGCTAATGTACCCTGAATTTGTCTAATTCACAGAAACAATGCTGCTAGTCATGCCCCAGCGATATAACACCATGATGTTTAGAGGCTACATTGTAACTAGCAAATTGCTGGATATGATACTTCTTGCCTCCTAATAGATGTTTTCACAACATTTTATACAGTAAATCTTCAGGCTTGCTCTTTTTCCCTGCTTGTCAGGAATGTCCATATTTGATCAGGCACTTTGAGGCTTACTGTGATTCTACAGACACCCTCTCTTCCTGCCTATAGAAACTTTCCCTGTTTAATCATACACTCAAGTTTGCACCATGTTGTCTCTTCATTTAAATTGTCAATGTTCGGTCAGTTGTGCTAAAACAATCACGCACCCCCTCCCGACATGTTTTGTCACAGATGCGGCTTTGTCAGGGGATAAGGGTAATGGTGTGCGTATACTCCATTCACCCAGCTAAAATAACTTTGCAATCCCTCCTCTTGCAAATTTCACCAATTGACTGCTTTGAGCGGGAGTGACATTCCACGCGGCAAGTCAGTAAAGCCCTCATACTTTAGTATGACTCACTCTGTTCCTGAGTAACATGGCTGTCAACCAATCTGCTGGCATCGACGCTCAAAGCGTCATGAATGACGTGACCAGTTGTTATGATAATACGTTCTTGTTCAACAAATAACATAATATTACAATAATACAGTAATGTTCGTCATGTTGATCATTCCAGAGAAATTTTTTTCCTGGGAAGATTGGCTTTACTCAATATAGCCTTTTGGTCAAGGATGTAGTATGTAGAATAAATAGGATAAACTTTCCAAAAAATATTGTACAGCTGGATAGAGCCCTCAATCAAGTTCAACTCTTGTTCACTATATCTGAATGAGAATAACTAAGTACAGTAATTAAGTGAGGCAGATATCTTTTAAATAAATCCTGTCAAGGAAAACCCTTCATTTAAGCCATTGGGGCTGAGTGATTTAAGCCTGTAAATCTATCTGGCTTCTTCTTGAAGCAGGCAGTGTCCAAATTACCATCTCTAGGGCCCAATTTAATTTTAGCAATTCCCCAAAATTTTAAGACTCTAGTGTCTCCATTATTTACATACCCAATATGTCTGTAAAAAGGTGTATCCTTTTTTGTATTGATAGCTCTTATATGTCCAGAAATTCTTCTACTGAATTCCTGAATTCTCTTTCCCACATAAAGTTTTGGACATGTACAAGAAGCTATATACACAATACTGTAACTGCAATTAAAATATTCTATATTTCAACCAGGATATATTTTCTTGTTTTACAGCAAGGTGACTATGCACCAACTGGTCGCTCAAGTTGCGTTCCCTGCGATATGTGACACTTGCAGACAGAGGGAGTACTCAAGTCTGGATAACCTTTTTTTGTTCTTCTTCTGTGCCACAAGGGACTCTCTTTTCTCATTTTTTGCCGTTATATAAGCCATTTTAAAGGGTTTTCTCTGGTATCCTGTAGCTCTAAACCTCTGATATAATTCAATACACTCCCTCTGAAAGGCTTCAGTGGCACAGTTTCTGTGGGCCCTCAAATATTGGCCCACTAATATGTCATTTTTCTATGGGACTCGATGCCAGCTAGACCAATGCCAGTTGGTTTTCAAAAAATGTCAGTCAAAATACGTTCATCGGTTCCATTTATGATCTTGATATCAAAAAAGCAAATCTCATGCGTAAAGTGAATACCAATATAATTTGTATTTATTTAATTCCCGAATTAGTGAAACATATCCTTATACCCATCCCAAAATAAAAGAATATCGTCGATAAACGTACCCCAGAACAATATGTGACCTGAGCTTCAGTAAAAACAGTTTGGTCCACCAGAAAAATAAATTTGCATAAGTGGACACACACTGTGTCCCCATGGCGGTCCCTTTTATCTGGTAATAATATTTGCCCTTGAATAGAAAGAAAATTTGGCTAAGTATAAATTCCAAAAGTGAAAGTATAAAGTTGTTGTGCAATCAAAATGAAATGCTCCTTGTCTTCAGGAAGTGCTTTACTGCTTTCAAACCTAATTTATGCTCAATATTGCTGTATTCGATGTCATAGTAATATCATTTATTGTAGTGAATGCATCACTTGTACAGTATCTCTGATATATGAGGGTAATGATGTCACAAAGGACCTCAGGAGGATATCCACATATTTACTTACAGGTTGTGTTAATGAGTCATTGTCAGAGACAATACCTGTAGGTATCCCAGGAATTGGTAATTTTTTTCTTATGCACTTTTGGAAGTAAATAAAAAGTGGCTGTCGTAGGATTTTTATTGTATAGAAATTATAATTCCTCCTTTGAGATCAATTGTTGATCATTAGCTTTCATTATAATTTGGTGTAATTTGGCAAGGTACCTTATTGTAGGATTTCCAGGTAATATTGAATATGTAGTTCTACCAGAGAGTAACCTCTCAACTGTTTCAATGTAGTCCCTAACAGTACATTTCCTCATTTATCACTTGGCTTAATCACTACAGTGTTATTTGCTTTAAATTCCTCCAATGACCTATTTTCATCATCTGTTAGATTGGGGGGGTACAATGTAGCCTCTAAACATTGGGGTGTTATATCTCTGGGGTGTGACTAGTAACATTGTTTCTGTGAATTAGACACATTCAGGGTACATTAGCAATACAATCCCTAGCCAATGAAAGGACTCCTGTAACATACACTTAGCATCATGGGCCTATAAAAATTGTTTACCTGTGAAGTCAACTGATTATTTTAACAAATTTTCCCACACTGGATAGTTTGATTTTTTTATTTTTGTATTTTTGATTAATTAAGCAAATAATAATTACATTTTAAACAGTGCACAAGAGGATCCAAGTGGGAAATGTTTTGGTCTATCTGACCATTGTGTCTTGTAGATATCATGCTACACATATTGTACCACTGTCAGCCAGTCACTGGCCACAATAGTGTGATGCCTCAGCCAGTGATGGGCTGAGTGGTCACATGTCTATGTCAAAAAGGAGCAGGAAGTAGTAACTGCTGGGGACCCAACAAGCATAGGAATGGGAGTGGGAGTAGTTTCTTATTTGTACTTTTTAAAGCTATTCTGTCAATTTGTTTAAAACAAATCCTGATAGGACAACCCCTGTAACCCATTCCCATGTATGTCATGGTCAGGTGCTAGTTCCCGCATTATAACATACACAGTATGTAATGAACTTCATGTGTTACCTACTTTATACATGTCGTGACACTGACATGTAAATGCATGTCATGGACAGCTGAGCTGTCCGGGCACCCGACAGGAGACCAATCAGAGCAATCTCAGCTCTGAGATCACTGTGATTGGTCAGTCAAATCTGACTGACCAATAATAGCATACACCTGCTTGGCAAAGGCTCAAATGTAAAAGCACAGCGCTGAGCTCCCCATCCTGTCAGTGAGGAGAAAGGAGCTGCCACTATGTGTGTACCCATGGTGGCCCTGTAGCTCCCTGTGTGCTGTGCCAGATCCCCCAGTATATTCAAGGATGGCCAAGCGCACCCCTACACCCCCCACCGCTGCCCAAGCAATCATATTCAGGATGGCTACAATGGCACCAATTTCAGCCGTTTAACCCCTTTCATGCCACAGACCATAGAGACCACTAGGAAGTGTTAACACTAGGAAGTGTTTACAAAAGCCTCCTGGATTGCCATGTACACTAAATCTGACAGCCCCTGCAAGAGGTAGGAGCCTGGTCAGGCTTAGTGTAAGTGACAAAATACTGCAATACACTATAAGGGTGCTTTCATACTTGCGTTTTTACTTTCCGGCGTAGAGATCCGTCGTCGGGTCTCTATGGCGGAAAGAAACTGATCAGGATTATCCCCATGCATTCTGAATGGAGAGAAATCCATTCAGGATGCATCAGGATGTAACGTTTTTTTGTCTGCAGATTTGTCTCCGTACAAAAATCCGGAAGACTTGCTGTAACACGGGATCCGAAATTAATGCACTTTGAAGTGCATTAAACCAGATCCAGGATTAAGCTAAACGTCGTTTCGCGCATCGCCGGATCCGACGTTTAGCTCTGCGCATGGGCAGCAGCAGTTCCGATTGGGGCGCTAGTGTAAGCTGGGGCTCCGATCGGTTACCATGGCAGCCAGGACGCTACTGAAGTCCTGGCTGTCATGGTAAGTACTCCCCAGCAGTGTACTTACCTGCACTGCAGCCCCCGGGCGCTCCTTCATGACGTCACAGGTGCGGGGGGCGCGTTGATCTATGCGCCGCGGGGACCCTTGACATCATGAAGGAGCGCCTGGTGGCCGCAGAGCAGTTAAGTGCACTGCTGCGGGGTACCATGGCAGCCAGGACTTTATAGCATCCTGGTTGCCATGGTAACCTGAAAGCATTTCGAACACTAATCAGGATCCTGATCAGTCTTCAAATGCTTTCAGGCGACTTGCGTTCTGACAGATCTTCAGGCCTGCCGGGTCCTCAGAACGCAAGTGTGAAAGCACCCTTACAGTGTATTGTACAGCTAACAGACCCAATGGATCTTCAAGATCCAGTGGGTCTGGGTACAAAAACAGTTTTTTTAAAAACAGTGAAAAAAGTAAAAAAAATTAATACAAATTTCTATAAAAAATATTTACTATTACTATTTTTACCTATATCTGGAAATATTTGGTTAAAAATGGGAAAAAAAATACAATACACATGTTTTGTATTGCCGTGTCCGTAACGACCTGATCCATTAAACAATGCCACTACAGGGGTGTGGAATTTTTTTTTAAAAACTACTTGTCGAAGGACTAAAGCGGGGGCTCGATCTACTTGTCCCTCATGACAATCTACTTGTCCTGATACAAAAAATAATTTAATAATAGAACTGTGACATGGAGGGGGAGAGATGCGACATGGAGGGGGAGAGATGCGACATGGATGGGGAGAGATGCGACATGGAGGGGGAGAGATGCGACATGGAGGGGGAGAGATGTGACATGGAGGAGGAGAGATGCGACATGGAGGTGGAGAGATACGACATGGAGGTGGGGAGATGTGACATGGAGGTGGGGAGATGTGACATGGAGGTGGGGAGATGTGACAAGGAGGTGGAGAGATGCGACAAGGAGGGGGAGAGATGCGACATGGAGGGGGAGAGATGCGACATGGAGGGGGAGAGATGCGACATGGAGGGAGAGATGTGACATGGAGGGGGAGAGAAGCGACATGGAGGGGGAGAAATCTCACATATATCCCCCCATGTCACATCACTTTCCCTATGTCACATTTCTCTCCCCCTCCATGTCACATCTCTCCCCCTCCATGTCATATTACTCCCCCCATGTCAAATACCTCCCTCCATGTCGCATCACTCCCTCCATGTCGCATCACTCCCCCCATGTCGCATCACTCTTTCCATGTCACATCACTCCCCCCATGTCACATCACTACCCCATGTCACATGACTACCCTCATGTCACATCTCTCCCCCCATGTCACATCTCTCCCCTCTCCCTCCCCTCTCTATTAATGTGTAAAAACCATTATGCTTACCTGGTCCCGTCTGCAGCAACTCCCCTTCTCCTTTGTATAATCCTGGTATCTTGGGCGCCCGACAAGTTGTTTGAGGACCTGGGAAAACTCAGCCAATCAGTGGCCGCAGCTGTATCATGTGTCAGGCCAGTGATTGGCTAAGCAGGAAATCCCTGGCCTGACACGTGATACAGCTGCAGCTATTGATTGGCTGAGTGTTCCTAGGTCCTCAAACAACTTGTCGGGAGCCCAAGATATTATGATCATACAGAGAAGAACAGCCGCGGCCAGCCAGAGGCGCCCAAGTGATTTATTTAAATTTTTCCTCCCCCTCCCTTGGCCCGGCATCTCTGCACCCTAAGGCAGCCGTGGTCAGCCCTGAAGCAGGGCTACTTGCCCGAAGCAGGGCTAAGCTACCGAACAAACTACCTGCCCGGCTGCATGTCCCTATACCACATTGTGAATGCCATTAAAAAAACAGAAAAATAATGATGGAATTTAAATTTTTGCCCACATCTCTTCCCAAAAATTATAGAAAAATTTATTTAAAAAGTCAGATGGATCCCAAAATGGTACTAATAAAAACTTCAATCCTTCCTGCAAAAAAAATATATAACTTATTTTTAATTAAAAAAATTTACGTTGAAAAATTTATAAAACATTAAAGAAAGATATAAATGTGGTATCACTTTAACCGTTTTTACCTACAGAATAAAGTTATGGTATAAAATATGCCACATGGAGAACCCCATAAAAAATAACAATTAAAAACACTGACAGAGTTGAAATTTTTTCCCACCTCAACTCCCAAAAAATGGTATAAAAAGTGATCAAAAAAGTAATGTGTACCCCAAAATAGTACGAAAACAATACAGCTTCCCCCACACAAAATAAGCCCTCACACAGCTCAGTAAAATAAAAAGTTATGGCCCCTAAAAACAATTTTGGCAACTTCCATGTTAGAAAATCCTTCTCTTCTCAACGCTGCCATGTCCCCAAACAGCGGTCTACAATCACAAATTTGGTGTTTATGTGTTCAGGAAAAAATGTCTAACAAGTTGTGGGCTGCATTTTCTCATGTTACCCCTTGTTAAAATGAAAAATTTGGACGTAAGTGTTTTTTTTTTTTTTATAAAATATGTAATTTTTTATTTTCACTGTACGGGTGCATTAGAGGGTCTTCAAATGCAACATGGGCCCAAAAAATTATTCCAGCAAAATCTGCCCTCCAAAAACCATATGTTGCTCCTTCCCTTCTGAGCCCTGAAATGTGGCAATTGAGCCGTTTACAACCACATATGGGGTGTTTATGTAAACTGCATAATCAGGGTAATAAATATTGAGGTTTGTTTGGCTGTAAAACCTTCCTGTTCTCCATGAAAAAAAAAATTGAAATTAAAAATATTCAAAAAAAGGGAATTTTTGAAATTTCACCTCTATTACCCTTTAATTGTTGTGGAACACCTAAAGGATTAACAAAGTTTGTACAATCAATTTTCAATAATTTATGGCTGGTTTCTATTATATAAGCTCCTTAAAGTGACTTCATAACTGAATTGGGTCATTGAAAAGTGGGTCTTGGAAATATCTTAAACATTTTAAAAAATCATTCTACAATTCTAAGCCTTCTAACATCCTAGAGATGAAAAGAAAAAAGAAAATTAGATTTAAAAAAATGATGGCAACATAAAGTAGACATATGGTGAATGTTAAGTAATAACTATTTTATAAGGCAGGGATCAGCAACCTCCGGCAGTCCAGGTGCTGTGAAACTACATCTCCCATCATGCACACTTGCTTGTCTGTTTTCTGAACTCCCACAGAAGTGAAAGGAGCATACTGGGAGTTGTAGTTTTATAACAGCTGGAGTGCCGAAGGTTGCTGATCCCTGCCTTATAAAGGTATATATAGGTATATATATAGGTGTATATAGGTATCAGTATCTGCATTAAAAGCAGAGAAATTCAAAAGTCAAAAATGGCGATTCTTTCAGAATTTTCAGTAAATTTGGAATTTTTTAATAAAGAAAGGAAAAACATATTGACTTAAATTACCCATTAACATGAAGTTAGATGTGCCACGAGAAAATAATCTCAGAATGGCTTGGATAAATAAAACCATACCAAAGTTATTTCCAAATAAAATGACACTTTCAGATTTGCAAAAATTGGTCTGGTCACGAAGTTGCAAAATGTCCCCGTCATTAAGGGGTTAATTGAAAATACCTGTGTAACTCACAATTTGTTGTAACACGTCTAAAGAGTAAATAAGCGCAGCAATCAAGGAATACTATAAAAGATGATTGTTTAGTTTATTTTTGTTTGATAAACTACAATGAGGGAATTTAATCTAGCTTGGAGCTAGTTCTTTGCCTTTTACTGCCTGGTCTGTTATCTTTACACTGTTTGTTAAATTAATAGTAATAAAATCTGCTTTCTCTGCCAAATGATGTTTTTTTCATGTCATTAAACTGCATTTGCGTGCAAATAAGTCTAGTCTGCAATATAGTACAGTCATTTTAGAAATCGTGATAAATCTTCAGGACAATTTAATAGAATGCAGAATAACTGTTTGTCGTTCCTACATTAATAGTTATGTCAAATTAAAGCTTAATGATCCTTTGTAATTAAAGTTTTAAGCAAAAAAAAGAAAATGCAAAAAACATTTTCAAAGTAATTTCATGCGGGAAATATGAACAGAACCAAAAGGTTAAAGGTGCTAATTTTTTCTTCAAGAAGATCTTCAGCAGTCAATTCTGTCTTGGTATAATGTATGAAATAAACCTAATATGTAGAGCTTGATAAGTCTCCATGCACAGGCAGTTTCATGCAAACAGGGAAGTATGAAGTATAGAGCCCCACAGAAATCCTAGAATGCCCCCCCCCATCGAGTAACATAGTAGCATAGGGGCACATTTATAAAGACTGGCATTTTAGACTCCGGTCTCGATAAAGCCCTAAGCCCGCTATGGATCCGCTGAAGTTATAAGAAGGTGCTAGCCTCTTCATAACTCCGGCCTACTTATTTCGAGTTGACGTGAGTGAGGCGAAGTCACAGATTGCGGTGCAACTAGCTGTTGTGCCACAATCTGCGCCTGAAATACGCAGATTGTACGCAATTTAGGTGTATTTCAAAATACGCAATTTAGGTGTATTTCAGAATGATAAATGACCCCATAGTTTGTAACATAGTCTGTAAGGTGTAAAAAAGACACCTGTCCGTCTAGGTCGACCTGTTATCCTCCAAATTGATTCAGAGAAAGGCAAAAATGAGGTAGCAGCCAATTTTCCTAATTTTAGGGGGAAAAAATTCCATCCCGACTTAGCGCTCATTCAGACGGCCGTATGTTGCCTTCCGCATCTGATCCACAATTTTGCGGATTAAATGCAGATCCATTCGGTTCTATGGGGCCCAAAAAGATGCGGACAGCACACCGTGTGCTGTCCACATCTTTTCTTCCGTTCCACGGCCCTGCAAAACAAATAAAACATGTCCTATACTTGTCAATAAAAATTAGGACATGGCACAATTGAAGTCAATAGGTCTGCAAAAATGAAGAATGCAATCCTTTTTTTTTGTAGACATGCTGAACTATCCGCAAAAAAAATCGGATCCGATAGGGTCATCTGAATGAGCTCTTATTCCGAATCAGGCAATCAGAGTAACTCCCTGGATCAACAACATCTATTTCCTGGCTGCAGGGGCCTGTACATCGTTGTACATTACTGTGCATTGCAGAAACGTGCATAGCTAGTCCTCTGATGTTATGAAACAGTTACTGTGCATCAGTATGACAGGCAGTTAACATGCTCTCAGGCGTTGTTTACTAAATAAACAAAAAAGTGCACTATAGGGTGAATACCGTAGGTAAAAGTTCAAAAGTACTCCAAATAGAGGCTCACATGAAAGGGTTGTGCACATGATAGGCAGAACCCTACTGTAAACGTGATGGGAATAGATTTATTGACCAAAGAAAGCAGTCGGTGTGCAGCCACGGATGCAGATATCCTAGAATGAGTGTGCTTGGGACCTCACAGAGAGTTATTATGCAGATACCAAAATAGCCGTCCTTTGGCGCAGACGAACCGACCAGTCATGGGTAGCAGAGATCTTCATTAATTGTTATTTTTATTTTAAGAAACACTTCACACAACGCCTTCACACAACGTATTCAATGAACACACGGAAAGTAAATAATTATAAATACGTATATAAATTAATTCATTAATTAAAACGGGTTGTGTGAAGTGTTTTTTAAAATAAAAAATAACGATAAATGAAGATCTTTGCTACCCCTGACTGGTTGGTTCATCTGCGCCGAAGGATGGCTGTTTTGGTATCAGGCAGTTGACATGAGTCACTCGTAGAATTAGTTCACATTTTACTTATTTGTTCAATTATGGGGCTAAAACTGACCAAATTACTCAAGTGTGAACTTAGCATTACAGGTCAATGTTAGCATCAGGTATAAAGAACCGTGCAGCGGCCCAAGATTGTGCTAAGAGCGCACTCCTTTTACACCGTCAGCTGATACCACATAGATTTCTATAGAACCTGTTCTATTACATGCTGATTCAAGTAGTGGCCCCATGACAGTGGAGTAGAGAGGGTCTCAGCAGTAAGTTTGTGTTGACGTCACTTTTCCCTTCTTTTCAACCGTCACAAGAGCAACCCAAAAAAAAATGATCCTGTATTTTGAGCATCTGTCCTCACATGGTCAGCATTTGGTCCGTAATCGATCAGTATTGCTAAGGCCAAAAAAACAACATAAAAAAACAGGAGTGGCTCTAAAACAGAGATGACATGTGATTGGAATATTTGCTTGCCTTCTGTGTTTTGTACCCACTTCTGCTTTTGGCATATCCTAATGCAAAATAGGGACCATGTGATAGAAGCCTTACGGATGCTCCAAAGACAAGAACCGTTGTGTTTTTCATTTTTCCGTCCTCCTGAAAGATTAGAAGAAGGGTAAAATAAATGGTGATGTCAACAAGGCCAAACAGGGACACTAGTGGCCCAGTCACAGAGTGGAGAGGGTGGCAACCACATGAGAAGTCAACAGAGTGGCTCTGTCACAGAGTAGGGAGGGTGTCATCCGCATGAGGAGCCAACATAGTGGCCCAGTCAGAGAGAAACACAGTTCACTTGTGCTGGGGTGGTGGAGCCTTGACTGCTGGAGAAGGGGTGCAGGCCACTGGGTGATGCAACGGGTGCTACATTCCTACAAGCTGTACCACTACATTAGCGCCACAGTTTTCCCAGGCAACTTTATGGTGATGCTACATGTGTAAATGCGGGACCATGGTACCATTATTGGCACGCCGGCCATTCTTCACCTTCTGCCCACAGATTCTTCAAACGGCCATGCTCACATCTTCCGGTGTTTTGATGAAAAATTCCCACACTGGCGAGTATAGCATTTTCCCTGCTTCCACTGCCTTTATGAACCCGTGCACTGCTAGTTGTTTCCAGACTGGTAGGCTCCTGAGTTGCAGACGGTCTACCCCAGGGACGTTTATTGGCTCTAGACCCCACACTGCTGCAACCCTGTTGACTCCTGGCTGGGGGTGTCTGATGTCAGTTGAGATGATGTTGAAGACCAAGTCGACCATTCAAGTTACTGATCAAAACACGACCACTGGATGACACTGGCAGCTCTGACCTGTTACTGCGACTGCTGCTACCACCCCCACATCTTCTGCTCGAACTTCTGCAAGCTCCAGAATTGTTTTTGCCACTGCTCGTTCCCTTAGAAGGCCCTGTCATCTGTCTGTCGGACATACTTTACTGTAACAGTAGCTATAAGTGTAAAATAGCAGTAGTGTCAAGCCCCAATTTCCCCACAGAAACAAGGATGAATGGATTCACCTATGTATAGGAGAATGTAAAACCCCCAAAATCTGTAGTATCAGCCCGCAATTTCACCCCAATAACTCAATTAAGGATTAACAGATTGAATAATGTATAAGAGAATGTGAACAACCTAAAATTTGTTGCCTCAAAGCTGCAATTTCAGCCCAATTAAACAATTAAATATTAACAGATTTACTTATGCATAAAATCTGTAGTATCAGACCACAATTTCACCCCAGAATCAAGGATGAATGAATATACTTATGTATGAAAGAATGTAAACATCCCAAAATTTGAAAAAAACAGGCTGCAATTTAGCCCTCATTACACATTTAAACATTAACAGATTTATTTATGTAAAAACGAACGTGAACACCCCAAAATCGGTAGTATCAGGCAGCAATTTCACCCTAATTACACAATTTAGATAGAACGGATTTAGTTATGTAAAAAAATAATGTGAACACCCCAAAATTTGTAGTATCAGGCCATAATTTCACCCTAATTACATATTTAAAGATAAACGGATTTAATTATGTAAAAATACATAACATAAACACCCCAAAATCTGTAGTATCAAGCCAGAATTTAACCCCAGAATCAAGGATGAATGGATTTTAATTTCACCCCAATTACACAATTAATGATTAACAGATGGAAATATGTATAAAAGAATGTGAACACCCGAAATCTGTAGTATCAAGCCCCAATTTCACCAAAAATACACAATTAAAGATTAACAGATTTACTTATGTATAAAATCAATAGTATCAGGCCGCATATTAACCATAATCAAGGATTAATGGATGTACTTATATATAAAAGAATGTGAACACCCCAAAGTCTGTAGTATCAGGCAGCAATTTCACCAAAATTACACAATTAAGGATTAATGGATTGAATTATGTATAAAACAACGTGAACACCCTAAAATCTGAAGTATCAGACCACAATTTCACCCTAATTACAGAATTAAAGATAAATGGATTTACTTATGTAAAAAAGGATGTAAACACCCTAAAATTTGTAGAATCAGGCTGCAATTTAGCCCTAATTACACAATTAAACATTAACAGATTTATTTATGTAAAAATGAACGAGAACACCCCAAAATCTGTAGTATCAGGCTGCAATTTCACCCCAGAATCAAAGAGGTACTGATGTATAAAAGATTGTGAACCCCTAAAGTCTGTAGTATCAGGCAGCAATTTCCCCCTAATTACACAATTAAGATAGACCGGATTTAGTTATGTAAAAAAATAATGCGAACACCCCAAAACTTGTAGTATCAGGCCATAATTTCACCTATTTACACAATTAAAGATAAACATATTTAATTATGTAAAAATACATAAACACCCCAAAATCTGTAGTATCAGGCCTCAATTTAACCCCAGAATCAAGGATGAATGGATTTTAATTTCACCCCAATTACATAATTAACGATTAACCGATGGAAATATGTATAAAAGAATGTGAACACCCGAAATCTGTAGTATCAAGCCCCAATTTCACCCCAAATACACAATTAAAGATTAACAGATTTGCTTATGTATAAAATCAATAGTATCAGGCTGCAAATTAACCCCAGAATCAAGGATGAATGGATGTACTTATTGTGGCAATGTGAACACTGGGGTGTGCAGTGAAACCCCAGGGAGGCCGTCAGAGAGAGCGTGTCACCAAGGTGCCTGGCCTTGGGGGAGTGAAAGCCCAAGTACTAGTGTTAGTATAGCTGGCTCAGCCAGTTCCAGGGCGGGCTTTTACTGGGAACAGGCAATGTGCTGGGTGGGTGCCTGTTCCCCATGCTCCAGTCCAGGATTTTGGACAATGCCCATGTCCAGGGAGGATATTTAATCCTCTTGTTGGACATGGGTGGGGCCCAACTCTGGAGAGAGCTTTGGAGACAGAGGCTCTGTGTGTGTGGTCTCGGCTGAGTTGGCTGAGGGGCCACGGGGCTAAGCGATAGCCCGGAATTGGGGGACACAGCGACGCCTGGAAGGGTCGCAGGGCCACAGTCAGGAGGACTGGTGAGCCTGAATTCCCCAACGGACACTGATCGGAGGCTGTGTGTGAACAGTGCTCTGAACAGCCAGGAGGCTGTGGGACATTGGGCTGGAGAAAGCCGCAGTAGTTCACAGGGTGTGAACTGTACCCACTAGGTGAGTGAGGGACCCAACTAATATGTTTAGTTAGAGCCTAGCCGGGTCAGTGTTTATTGTTTTGCACCTGTTGTGTTGTTTCTACTATAATAAACGCACTGTTTGGACGTGAAATCCGTTGTCCGGAAGGAAGTTTTTTGTGAACGATCCTCGAGACCAGAGCTAACCCCCCACATTTGGTGGAGGATGCGGGCAAGTCGTCCCTGCTGGATAAAGGTAAAGTGTTGCTGGGGGCAACGACAGGACAGAGGAAAAAACTGTGCGATTGCTGTATTGGAGCTTAGGGCCGGAAGCCTGTTTGTTCGGTGGAGCAGGTGCTGCTCGTGTGGTCCTGGACACTTTGCTGGGTTGCAAAAGAACTGCTGTCTGGACTGTTTTTTCCCTGTGGTGCAAGCGGTGCGAAGGTTTAAAGGGCCAGAAGCACAAAAGAGGGAAAAAGGAAAAAAAACTGACCTGTGGAAATTTTTTTGCTCAAAATGGCGTCCTGGGTGAAAGATAGTCAGGTGTGGTGGAAGCTGCTTATGCCAAAGGTGATGCCATATGTGAGAAGTGGCCCGGTTTGGCGGAAAACCAAGGCCACTGAGGGTGTAATGGAGCAGCTGGTGCTGGAGACTGATCGGTTGGTGAGAAAGCCGAGTGCGGCACTTGGAGAGGCGGCTCTGAGTGGACTGTTCGAGGTAATATGTGCCGTTGCCAAGGGCAACCGTCGGGAAGACAAAGAGGTGGAGAGCGGTGCGTTTCTCAGGAGTGCCTATTTTCCCTGCGACTGTGCACAGAATCCTAAAGGGTGCGGCTGGAATGTCCGTCCAGAAAAAGACAGGAGACAAGTCCAAGGCGTCTCCCGTGGCAACTACTGCATTGAGGAGAAGGGTGATGACCGTGCTGGAGATATTCCTGGACTACCCTTATCTTCCGGGAGTGCCGAGTCAGTGACGACAATCGGTAAGACTGTTCCTATTGATAATTTTGTGGCAGACCCTGTGACAATGAGCCGGCGGCAGTTGCTACCTGCCGGGCTGGTCAGTGATAAAGCGCTGCGGCGTGAAGATGTCTCAAAAATGAGTGACTATGGGAAAAATGCTGTGTCTGAACAGGCTGGTAAGCCTGTTGCGGTTGCTCTCTCGCAGGAATCTGCAGGGAGAAGCTCAAGATGTTGTTTAAAGTGCCCGTGACCAAGGCTAGATTTGGGATGGTGAAAATCAGAGATCCCATGCTAGCCTGGGTAAGAGGTAGAATGATGTTTGTCCGGGACAATTATGTGAATCCTGTGGACTATCCAGTGGTCCGCACGGAGGGTGAGACCGTGGTGGGAACAGAGACTGATGGACTTGATGTTGGAAATAGGCTCATGCGTGATGTAATGTGGGGCAATGGAGACACTTCTGTAGGAAGTAATGAAGCTCCTACAGAACCTGTACCTGTCCCTTTAAATGAAGGTGTAAGGGAAATGCAGATAGGAAGCAATGGTTTAAGTGAAATGACCATTGGAAACAATGGTGCCGACACGGTGCCAAGTGAAGGTGCAGAGTTTGATGAAACGTATAATAATAATGTGGGTCTATGTGCAAGAAGTGATGAGGATGATGACAGTCCTTTTCCTTTGCAGGCTGTGATTGGGGAAAAAGCTCCCCTGTTGGTAAAAATGTGGATGGTATAAAAATGCTAATTGATATTGAGAGCTCACAACTGAGGGAACCCACTGTGAAAAATGTGCAAGTACATGGGGCGGTCCTAGAGGGTGTACCACACGTACTAGAAGTGGATATGCAGTCTCCACAGGTTTCTATGCTTAATAAAATGTCCCAGGTGGGGATTAGCTCATCGGTGCCCCTAGAGGACGGAAATGAGAATGACATGAGCAGTATATATGAAGCAGGTGCTATGACCGACAGCAACTCTGAGAGAGAGGCTGCCATGTTGAGGTCTTGCCAAACTGACGTGGTTACTGGTAGCAACCAGACGATAGTTATACCTGATGTGACGAGAGTACAGTCGGGTGACGTCAGCCTAGTGCCTGAAGCTCATATCCAGGCAGTCTTAGATGACCTGACAGGACAGTACAGCGGCAAACAGGAGGCTGCCCTCCCTCTCGCCACACGGTCCCTAGATACGATAGAGAAGGGACAAGCTGTCGTCACAGGGTCACCGAAGAAGGCTGCAGAAGGGTCAAAAGAGGAGACCCCAGAAAAGATGAGTGAACTGAAGGGTCTACCTCCTGGTGTCCTGGGGAGGGGAAAAGACTCCAGAAAGACACAAAAGTCTATAGTAGACCTCAACAGTGGGCTTGAAGAGTCCCTGGGTGGAAATCCCACAGAGTGTCTAAGAAAGAATGGTGGTACTCCTACAACTGCTGTTACACCAGAACAGAGTGAAGAGCAGCTGGACCAGAAGGCCCAAGAGCGGGGCGCTGCTAACAAGCTGGTGCGGAAAACTAAGAAGACCAAGGCCCTCTCCTTGACTAGAGCCCTTGGAAAAGTGCTTAAGGAGCGAGATGAATTGGAGAGGCTGAACAAGCAACTCAGAGCAGAGATGGAAGGTCTCAGGAGCTCAAAAGATGAAGTCTATGAGTTGGAGAAGCCTAAGCGTGCTCCTGCGCAGCAGGTGGAAGACAATGAGATGCCTGAAGAGGAAGATCCTCTGAAAGATGCCAAGAAGTCAGAACCCGTTAAGAATGGGTCTGGAGGTGGTTGCGCTGTGGTGCCAGCCGAGGCAGAGAAGATGGAAGATGTATCTGCTGAACCAGATGGTGGTGCTGAGGTGGATGCAGAAACCCAGAGACTCGTGACAGTGTGTGGCCAGGTCCTAGTCATGAAAGACATTCCCTCTGCTGTCAATGCCTTCCAGAAAGCCAGCAGTCTGCTGGGGAAGAAATACGAGGGGACCGACAACCAGTATGAGGGTCCTGTCTACTCCGATGGGCTGGCTCTCCTGAATCCTGCCCGAAAGGAGAACCATATCCTGAGTGAACCTCTGCAGGGATTGCCAGAAGACGAAGAGTCTGGCGAAGGTCCTGATGTCCCCGGTGCCTCCAACCTTGATGAGAAAGAGGAGGAGGAGTTAAGAAGGAAAGCATATGATGCCATGTCTGTGAAGCATAAGACGGCTAATAAAGTGAATGGAGACTCCAAAGAAAAGACTGGAAAAGAGTCTGCTGAAGTGGGGAGTACCACTGAAGAAGCAGAAGATTCTGAAACTGAAGCCAAACCTGACATAACCCCTGGGGGGAGTAAAGGAAAAAGAAAGATGCTATCTGTTGATAAAACAAAGAGACAAAAAGAGGCTGACAGGTCAAGGTCCGCAAAAACTGTGGTAGTTGCTAGTAGCGACCAGGTGTCTCTAGTATGGGACAAGATGACTGGTAGGGTAGTAAGCTTCGTGGTTATGACGAACTGGGTTCTGTTGGCGTGGTTGTGGCAGAATAAGGGGAAGCCTGTGGGGCTGGCCACATCTTCCAGGGGACCCTTGAGCTTAAAGATGGCAAGATAATGCGGGTGCCCTATCACGAGCGACCAGGCGGTACATGTGTTCACCCCCACAGGTGTGAACAGAGGGGGATATGTGGCAATGTGAACACTGGGGTGTGCAGTGAAACCCCAGGGAGGCCGTCAGAGAGAGCGTGTCACCAAGGTGCCTGGCCTTGGGGAGTGAAAGCCCAAGTACTAGTGTTAGTATAGCTGGCTCAGCCAGTTCCAGGGCGGGCTTTTACTGGGAACAGGCAATGTGCTGGGTGGGTGCCTGTTCCCCATGCTCCAGTCCAGGATTTTGGACAATGCCCATGTCCAGGGAGGATATTTAATCCTCTTGTTGGACATGGGTGGGGCCCAACTCTGGAGAGAGCTTTGGAGACAGAGGCTCTGTGTGTGTGGTCTCGGCTGAGTTGGCTGAGGGGCCACGGGGCTAAGCGATAGCCCGGAATTGGGGGACACAGCGACGCCTGGAAGGGTCGCAGGGCCACAGTCAGGAGGACTGGTGAGCCTGAATTCCCCAACGGACACTGATCGGAGGCTGTGTGTGAACAGTGCTCTGAACAGCCAGGAGGCTGTGGGACATTGGGCTGGAGAAAGCCGCAGCAGTTCACAGGGTGTGAACTGTACCCACTAGGTGAGTGAGGGACCCAACTAATATGTTTAGTTAGAGCCTAGCCGGGCCAGTGTTTATTGTTTTGCACCTGTTGTGTTGTTTCTGCTATAATAAACGCACTGTTTGGACGTGAAATCCGTTGTCCGGAAGGAAGTTTTTGTGAACGATCCTCGAGACCAGAGCTAACCCCCCCACATTATATATAAAAGAATGTGAACACCCCAAAGTCTGTAGTATCAGGCAGCAATTTCACACAAATTACACAATTGAAGATTAACGGATTGAATTATGTATAAAACAACGTGAACACCCTAAAATCAATATTATCAGGCCACAATTTCACCCCAGAATCAAGGATGAATGGATTTACTTATGTTTAAGAGAATGTGAATACCTCAAAATCTGTAGTATCAGGCCGCAATTTCACCACAATTAGGAATTAACGGATTGAATTATGTATAAATGAATTTGAATACCCCAAAGTATGTAGAATCAGGCTAACATTTCACCTCAGAATCAAGGATGAATGGATTTACTGATTTATAAAAGAATGTAAACAGCCTAAAATCTGTAGTATCAAGACGCAATTTCACCCCAATTACACAATTAATGATTAACAGATTTACTCATGTATAAAATCTATAGTATCAGGCTGCAAATTAACCCCAGAATCAAGGATGAATGGATTTACTTATGTAAAAAAGAATGTGAACACCCCAAAATCTGTAGTATCAGGCCGCAGTTTCACCCCAGAATCAAGGATGAATGGATTTACTTTGTATAAGAGAATGTGAATACCCCAAAATCTGTCGAATCAGGCCACATTTTGACACCCCAGAATCAAGGATGAATGGATTTACTTATGTACAAACGAAAGTGAACACTCCAAAATTTGTAGTATCAGGCCACAATTTCTCCCCAATTACACAATTAGGGATTAACAAATTGAATTATGTGTAAAAGAAGGTGAACGCCCTAAAATCTGTATTATCAAGCCACAATTTCACCCCAATTACACATAAGGATTAAAGGATTGAATTATGTATAAAAGAATGTGAACATCCTAAAATCTGTAGTATCAAGCTACAATTTCACATGTATTAAAGAACTTGAACACCCTAAAATCTGTAGTATCGAGCTGTAATTTCATCCCAAATACACAATTAAGGATTAACGGATTTAATGGTATACAACCTGTAGTATCAGGCCATATCAACTAAGTATATGTAGTATCAAGGCTGAATGGATGTACTCATGTATAAAAGAATGTGAACACTCCAAAATCTGTAGTATATGGCTGCAATTTCACCCTAATTACACAATTAAGGATTAATGGATGGAATTATGTATAAAAGAATGTGTACACCCCAAAATCTGTAGTATCAAGCTGCAATTGAACCCCAGAATCAAGAATAAACGGATTTCCTTATCTATAAAAATCTGTATATATTAGGCTACAATTTCACCCTAAGAACACAATTAAAGATAAAAGGATTTAGTCATGCTGGAAAACTGTTACATCCCATTATAGTCAATGGGTTCCGGCGGTGAACGGTTGTATCTGACTAAGCCAGATCCAGTGAGCTCTAGCAGAGAACAAAGTAGTAAGCCTACCCTAAGATTAAGACAGAGTAAGATTAAGAAATGTGATGGTCCATCCTTAAAAAAATTAAAAGGGGTTTTCTGGGAATGATTTAAAATGGCCACCAGCAACCTCTCCTACAATATGAGCTGGACTGGTTGCTACCACTTGCAGAGCTGCCCAGGTTGGTGAGGGGCAAGGCCTCACTACAAATAACACTCTGGCACTTGTATATCCTACATATTAGAGAGTTTTGCTGTCAGGTTACTCAGCCTTGATGGCATATCAAAGGAAAGAAGTATCACATCATTACTATCTATTGTAGAGCAGTGTACTGTGTACTCAATAACCCCCCCCCCCCTCCCTTCACCACCCTTCACCACCCTTTACCACCCTTCACCACCCTTCACCACCCTAGACAGCTCTGCAAGTGGAGGCAACCAGTCCTGCTCATATTCAAGGACAGGTTGCTGGGGCCCTTTTAAATCATACCCAGAGAACCCCTTTGAGGCTGTTAAACTATGTGTTCAAAAATGCTAGAAAGTGTCTGGTCATTTTAGACCAAAGGACTCTGTTCTGGCAAAATAAATAAATAAACATTTTATAGGTCCTGTTTATACGTGCAGGTATTGATTTATTGTTGCACTAGAGAAAAGAATTGAAAATGTTTCTTAAATCTGAACTCTGAGCTATTGATCCTATAACACACCATATACTGCTAAAATATTTTCCAGATTTCTTCCACATCTTGTGGTTTAATCTCAGCTTTGTAAATGACTTCTACAAAAAATGCATTCAATTCCCCTGTTATCTGTTCATCCATTATTTGATCCATGGGGATGTTTCTGTTTTTGTCATTAAATATATTATAAGCACTTTTAATGTTTTTACTCGCTATAGCTCCAGGAAATGTTTTCTTTCTGCTGTTGCGATGGCTATTTGTTTGATGAGAAATATCAAGATGCTACAATGCAGCTACTTATAATGGATGGAAAGGAGAAGTTTCTTGCAGAGTTTACAATAGCAGCATAATTTAAAATGTGGCTTACAATTTTGTTTTCTAGCAGATTGAGAGCAAATTCAATAATGTCCTCTTGAGCTTGTGTATAGCACTGTGTTATGCACATATTGGTATGTATAATCGTGCTCAGTTTATTATGTTCACATTTTCTTTCAATTCACTTGGCTGATTTTACTATGGTATAAGAAGTCTTAATTATTGTGGGAGGCAGTATTACACAATACTCTAATACAATCAGAGCAAGTGCTAAATGTTTTACTTGATTGCAAATTAAAGAATATAATCAAGAATGCAAACGTAAAACAAGGGTTGCTGTCAATTAGAGAGAATAGCAATATGGAAACTGCTTGCATTTGCCACTTTCTTGCATACTGAGTCATGGCATGTGAGGATAATTATAAAAACATCAAAAAATACAACACTGCATTGGGGTGATGGAAACATCAGCCTTATTCAAGAATGATAATGCAGAAGAATCCATTGTGTGCAAATTTTAGTAAGAAGATAGATAGATGGATAGATAGATAACATAAAATCACTGTAGTGAAAAGGAAAGTTCAGCAGCTCTCACCTGCCCCACCTTCACCTGTGAGCACAGAGGACCCGTGTCAGGCCCGGGTAATATAGTGCAAAGAGGTTTAAGGAATCTAGCTCCACTTCGGTAAAGGAATATTTATTTTGCTTGCGGTAAAATCACATCCAGTTACGGTTACAAAAGTCTTGTCTACGCGTTTCGGGCTACAAGAAACAATTCAAGCCCTTATTCATGATGAGTAAGGGCTTGAATTGTTTCTTGTAGCCCGAAACGCGTAGACAAGACTTTTGTAAACGTAATTGGATGTGATTTTACTGCAAGCAAAATAAATATTCCTTTACCGAAGTGGAGCTGGATTCCTTGAACCTCTTTGCAACATAAAATCACTGTATTGAAATAACATCTAAGAAAAAAAAAAAGAAATGTATAAAAACATAATTTATACTGTTCACAGGCAAATAGTCATTCACTATCTACCTGTTACTGATCGATCAGTGACCAGTGGATTGTGATGATTGGCTAGCTACTGCCTTGTAAAAGACCTTCTTATAGAGCAAGGGGTACTAAACTGGCGGACCGCGGTCTGAATCAGGACCGTTGTTGCCAGCTGTCCGGCCCCCTTCATACACCCGGGTGCCAGCTCTCAGGGGGATGCCAGAGTCCAGAAGCAATGAGAGCTTTCATCAATACAGATTGAAGTGCTCATTTTTGGAGTGCTGGGAGCTGTGGTCCTATCACTCACTGCTCAGCTCCCCGCACTCCTCCCCTTCAGGCCGGTGGCGCTCTGAATGGTGAAGCAGGGAGACTTCTTCCCACTGCACCATTCAGCCTGCAGGCATGGATCGCGCTGCAGGCCTGTGTGGCTGGAGGCTGCAGCCCGGAAATCTGCATAACCTTCGCCCACCCAGTGCTGCAGAGCGATCTGTTTCTGCAGGGGAGAGAGGACTGTGAGCTTTAGGAACGGGACAAGGTAAGTAGTTAGAGTTTTTTTTTTCTTGTCTTTTTTTTAACACAGAGGGGGCACAATGGGCATTTCTACTTTGGAGGGGGCACAATGGGCATTTCTACTCTGGAGGGAACACAATGGGCATTTCTACTCTGGAGGGGGCACAATAGACATTTCTACTCTGGAGGGGGCACAATGAACTTGAGTACCCCTGTTATATAGCCACCTCAGCTGCTGAGTTCTATGTGAGGTCAATATCTTGAGGTATCAGAGCCTAGAATCCTTTTACCGATTCTTAGGGAAGCTTCAAATGAAGTGGATATAGTAGCACTACAAGGGGCAGAAAGATGAAGGGTTGATATCTGCATCTGGGGGCATCTCTAGTCTACTAAACATCTTTGGCTGGCATACATTTGTAACATATACTTATGGAAAGCTGAGGCTTGCATAGGCTATACTACATTGTTTCTCCCTTCTTTCATCCCATGTTGTGTCTATTTTCTATTTCAAATGTTGGAAAACATGCATACAGTACTCTTATGGGTACTGTGTTTGGCACACAATGTTACGTAGGAATTTGTAGCTAGCACATGCTATTTTGGGGGCCTGCTGCAATTGTACTATATGGACCTGGCAATAGATTGGTAAAAAATTTAGCTCAGACTCGACAAAAAGTAGTTTGCAAACCAGAAACTTTTGACCACGTATCGTCTATACAGTGATACAAAGAGTGCTTACAATAAATGCACCTGCACTGAGATTGTTCTTTCGATTACTGAATAATTGACTGGTCTGTTAAATTATTTACTGTAATTACCTGTACACATACATCCTATTATGTGCATTTACAATTCAGTTTTACACATGCAGCGGTAGGAGTTAAAGGTCTATAGGACATGAGCCTGGATACAGGTCCGAAGTTGTAGACAGGTCCAAATTGACAAAAGCGGGGCTACACAAGTAGCCACTGGTAGGCAGGTACAACAGATGTAGGCAGAGCCAGCAATACTATAGTGCAGCATAAACTGCCACCCCAGCAAAACCAAATACCACAGTGCAGCATAAAATACTGCCCTATGACTATACTGAGGACAATGATACCATTGAATTCAGGAGGGCACCCGACCTAATGCTACTAATATTAATTAATGCTGAGAGCATCAGATTGCTATGTACCCGACTAGTGGCTGTGAGAAGGGCTCAGGTGGCCCCCTGGACATCATCCCACTGGGAAATTTCCCTGTAGGGTATATGGTCAGTCCTCCCCTGGCTGGATACATGCAAACACAATCTATGCTTTCCTTATAAAACACAAGTAGACTTATATAAGCTAATATCAATGTTCAGTCATGTTGTTTTTTTTATAAAGTTGATTACAGAGAAGTTAGTTTTCTTGCTGAATCACTTATATCATTGCTTCGTCTACTAATTAATCTGATATTGTTGAAATTTAAATTAACATACAGTATGCATCTCCACAGTTAATGAGGTCCTTCGGTCCATATTCAGTTACAGAAAAATGTTGCTCACAACAAGTTAATGTTCTTGTTCTTGTTCAATACAGATGCCTCTGTATGTCTCTGTGCCCCGCTTACCCTGTTTATTTATAGTGTATAGCATATTTAAGGTAAACAGATCTGTGGGTTTTTCAGTTAGGGTACCACTGGTCTGCAGTAAATTGCAGGTTTCGGTGACATATAGTATAGCATTGACAGCAGACAGTCAGTGGAGTTGGAACAAAATCAAACTTTAAGTCCCTGAGATTTCTAAGCATAACGATTACAGTTCACCCCACAAGTAGAGGGCACAGTTCTTGAACACTACCTTACATATATAAAGTCAGCACTTTCCAAACATTTATGTGACAGATGAGTGAAACCCTGAGATTTTAAGACTCTCACTGTGCTACTCTCTATAGTGCTGGTTCTATCTTCTGCACCCTTCTTATTGTTTGGCATTGTAAGCCCTCAGTCCCACAGTTTGGCCATCCTCTGCCATAGCTGGCTGTAGAGGGAACACACACATATATATATATATATATATATATATATAGTCTTAAAAGGGGTGTACTGTACAACCACAAACACGTCCCCTTTCCCCAGGATAAGGGATGTGTCTGCTCAGCAGGGGTCCGTCCACTGGAGCCTCTGCTGATCATGAGAACAGGGGCCCTGTGTTCTACCATTTGAATGAGGCGGTGGTTATGTGTAGACACTGCCATTTCATTTAACTCAGTGGGACAGCCAGAGATAGCTAAATGCTTGAACTTGGATATCTCCATAAGGCCCCATGCACACAACCGTATCCATAAAATACAGTTTGTGTGCCATCAGCATTTTGATTGCAGGCCCATTGCTTTTAATGGGTTTGTGATCTGCATTTTGCTCTTTTAGTGGACTGGACATATGGATGTGGAAAGCACACAAATAATTAGTGTGCCTTCTGCATCTGTATATCCGTTCTGCAAAAAGATAGAACATGTCTCTATTGGTCCGCAAAATGCGGACTGCAAACCCAATAAAATCAGTGGGTCTGCAAAAAATGGATGCAACCTGGATGTCACACATACATCATCCATATTTTGCAGATCACAAAATACGACCGTGTGCATGAGGCCTTACAGTATAATGAAGTGTCAGTGTACATTCTAACAGGGTAACACATGATCGACATTGGCCCCAGGGGTCAGAACCCCAGCGATCAGATACTTACTCCGTATCCTGAGGATTGAGGAAGATTTTTTTTATGGGACAACCGAGTTAAGATATTTCTACTTTACACAAAAACAATATTACTGGACATAGGCTAGTTTCACACTAACGGCAGACTTCTCCGGTAGGCTGTTCTGGCGGGTGAACAGCCTGTCGGATCCGTGCTGCCGTTAGTGTGAAACTAGACTAAGCTGATATAACTGAAGCTGTCTTCAGCTTTAGCAGACATACTGTGATGGGATTACCCTGTCAGGCGAATTCATTCATTTATTTAGTCACGCTTTTCTTATCCTAGTGTAACTCTATTCAAGCATCCATATAATTACGTTACAATGAATTTGCTAGTCATTTTATTCCTTTTTGAACAGACACTGCTTGTAAACTTAGGCTGTTGATGGTAATTGTGCCTTCACACAGATTTTGTTGCAGAAATTTCTGCGACTGAAAATCAGTTCCATTCATCTGAATGAGTCGGCAAGCAAGCCCTATTAAGGTCAATGGAACTGGTTCTAACTCACAGAAATCTCTGCAACAAAACCTGCAGCATGTGAAGGCATGCTAATAAGGAATGTAGCCTGGGCATGACAACACCAGATCTCACCACATATTGTGAGTAGTGTTGAGTGAAGTGAAGCACCCGAAGTGGAATTCGGTCCGAATTTAGGAATAATTTGATTCTAAATGAAGCCGAATTTCCTTGTGCTTCATGTTAATGAATCATCTTTCCGAAAATGGCGGCTAGAGTTGTTTTGTCCTCATCCATCTGCTCGCGCAGAGGTAGTCCGGTCCTCTCTTGATTGAAAAAGACCCATCAAAGGACCTGTGCTGTGCGTGATGACCTCACCACGTGTGATCATGCTGGAGCACATGGTGACATCATTTGCTCAGCGCAGGTCCTTCAGCAGGTCTGCCGAATGAGCAAGTGGATGAGGTGAGTTTTTTTTTTTTTTTAAGCCCAATAGACCATAGTGCACTAGCGTATTATAATTTTTAACGGCTGTTAGATGGATGCACTTCTGTGTAAGCGGCTGTTAAAAACGGTCCCATTGATTGATAGGCTGAATGGTGTTTTAACAGCAATTTGTGACAAATGAATTGGTAATAAATCTAATTTCTTGTCAAGTTTTGGAGAAGCTGCTGAATTGAATTTTTCCAGACTTTGCTCATTCAATGAGGAGACCACAGGGGGGCATAATGACAGTCTGAAGCCGGCAGCAGTATGAGGACACCACAGAGTGGCACAATGACAGAGTCTGGAGGTGGCAGCAGCATGAGGAGACCAAAGAGCAGCACAATGACATAGTTTGGAGGTGGTGGCAGCATCAGGAGGCCACAGAGTGGCAAGGTGACATACTGTGGAGGTGGGTGGCGATACCAGTACCCACTGAATATGGTGGGTAAAAGAAGGCGCACTTGGCATCAGAGTTGTGGCATCAGGCGGGTAACAGCATCAGAATAGTAGCTGAGGCCGGTACCCAGAAGAAACCGGTCTTTTTTGTCAAATTGTTCATGTGGCATCATGGATGATCTAGTCTGATGCATCAGGCATTGGTGTGTGGAAATCCTGCCTGATCCACGCCTGATTCATCTTGATGCAGTGTCCCACCATGTGCTATATGTGGGCACTTTAAACTCTTGCTAAATGTCATATCAAATGTGTTGTGGTATCATGCTGTAATTCCCTTTAACAGGCTGGCAGTGGCATTTACTTTTATTTGCTCCTAGGTGGTGCTGACACCACTTATATCGAAAAATCGAAAAAATTCAAAAAAGATTTTATCGCACATAAGTGCAGCGCTTAATGCTGAATAAAAGATTTTTTCCAACTAAAATTTCAAAAAATATTTTACCGCATATAAGTGCAGCGCTTAATGCTGAATTCAAGATTTTTTTCCACCGAAATATTTTAAATTTTTTTATAGCATATAAGTGCAGTGCTTGATGCTCAATACAAGATTTTTTTCCACCAAAATAATTCAAAAAATATTTTACTGCATATAAGTGCAGCTCTTAACGCAGAATACAAGATTTTTGTCCCACGAAATAATTCAAAAAAGATTTTACCGCATATACTGTGCAGCACCCCTATACGCTTTCACTTGAAATAACAGTGCAGTGCGTATATATTTTTATTTTTTTACTAAAATACACCTACAGTATGTATGCTTTAACCAGAAATAACTGCAGAAGGGACCTGAGAATATATATTTCTTGTTGTACTGAAATAGGCCACTATAAGCTTTTACCATGAATAACTGCAGAAGTGATCTGAGAATATTTCTTGTTGGACTGAAATAGGCCACTATACGCTTTCACCAGAAATAACTGCAACAGTGAAGTGCGTATATATTTTTCTTTTTTTACTGAAATATGCCTCTATATGCTTTCACCAGAAATAACTGCAGAAGTTACCTGAGAATATATATTTCTTGTTGGACTGAAATGGGCCACTATACGCTTTCACCAGAAATAACTGCAACAGTGCAGTGCGTATATATTTTTATTTTTTTACTTAAATACACCCCTATACGCTTTCACCAGAAATAACTGCAGAATTGAAATGTGTATATTTTTTTCTTGTAGTACTGAATAAGATACTAAGATATAAGCCTCTAAAGGCTTTTCAACATAACACTTGCAGCCATGGGCATCCGCAGGGGGGGGGGGGGCAAGGGGGGGCAAGTGCAATTGCCCCCTAGGTTATTCCTTGCCCCCCCCCCCTGCTGAAACCGGCAACATCTGATTTAATTCTTACACTGATATGCCAGCTAATAGCAGTCCAGAAGTGCGTGCAGGCTTCACACAGATCCACAGGAGGGTGGGGACTGGGCGGGGCCTAGCCGGAAGAGGCAGGCAGAGCTGTGCGTGTAGGCGCTGGTGCAGGCTGGGGGCGTGACGTGACTCCTGCTGTGCCTTCCCGCCTTACCTTCCTGCGCGCCAGTGCCAGAGCCACCATTAAGGAATCCTGTTGTCTAGCCGACATCTGCGCTGTATTCTATGCCTTCCTGCACACCAGTGCCCACCATTCAGGAATCCTGTTGCCTGTTGTGTAGCCAACATCTGCGCTGTAGCCTGTAAGCACTAAGCAAGCAAGATTTGAAATATCCGACCACCAAACTAAATACATCAGGGCTCCCACCAAGTCTGACAAGCGGGTCTAGCACTACTGTAGGCCTCACAAGTCACAGTCGAGCTAACCTAGGGTTAGGGTAGTGAGAGGGACCATGACATGACCTCCCACCTACTGCAGAAGATGTAGCAGAGCTGAATGATTTAAATGCTGCCAGTGCAAGTATTAAACCCACAGTTCAACTTCTGAGACTGACAAGCGGGCCTAGCACTGTCTGAGTCTGACAAGTCGGTCTAGCTCTGAGGCCTACAGTGCTAGACCCACTTGTCAGACTCAGAAGTTAGAAGTTGAACCCTGGTGTTTAATATTTGCACTGGCCGGCTGGCAGCATTTAAATCATTCAGCTCTGCTACATCATCAGCAGGTGGGACGTCACGTCATGGTCCATGGTTCATTTGTGGTCAAGGGGTCAGTAGGCATCAAGATGGGGCCAAAGAATGTCAACCCCTCAGCCTGCTACATCTGATATAAGTGGAGAACAGAGGCAGTGCACAGGTTAACAGAGTTAGCAGGGTTCCAGTAGTGTTATACAGGCTGTATGATGTACCCTCAGTGTGTGTGTATCCCCCTGTATAACTAAGGGGTATCACACTATACAGGGGCCAGGTAATATAATGAGGAGGGCTATATATTATACAGGGTAACTGAGGTATTAGGGTAAATTATACAGGGGGTAAAAGTACTATCAGTGATACCCCTTAGTACTTTTACCCCCTGTATAATTTACCCTGATCCCTTTGTTATATTACCCCGTATAATGTCCCCTGATAGCTCTCCTTATTACCCCCTGTATAATGTGTACACTGATAACCCTCAGGTATAATACCGTATAACTGAGGGGTATCATCAGGGTTAATTATACCAATACAGGCAATATAATGTCCCTTGAGATAGCCCTCCTCAGTTATATTACCCATGTATAACAACGTACTCTGATACCCCTTAGTTATATAATACTGTATAACTGAGGAGGATCATCAGGGTAAATTACACAGGGGGTAATATAATGTCTGCTGAGATAGCCCTCCTCAGTTATACTACCCATGTATAATAATGTACTCTGATACCCCTTAGTTATGTTACCCCGCCCTGTATAATATTGTACCCTGATACCCCTTAGTTATAGGCAGAGTATTTATCCTGCTCAAACTGTCACGGACAGCCGTGATTGTTGGTGCCCTCACTCACTGCCCTGTCTGTGCCCAGCAGCTGCACCTGCTTCGGAATTGAATTGAAAAACTAAAGTGACGTCTGTCAAGAACTCTGCTCAGTGCCCGGACTGTCGGCTGAGATTCACCCCCTGTAAGTGAGTTATATAACTGCGCATAATATAAAGTATGTACCCTGCTTTCCATCACGTTGCACAGGTCATGCGTTATTTTACTTTGTGATAATGAATATGCCCCTCCCCTTCATTACATTCTCAGAAACAAGCAGAACATGGATGTCAATAAAATTATGCCCCCCCCCCCCCGGAAAGATTTCTGCGGACGTCCATGCTTGCAGCCCACTAACAACTAAAAGCTGGAAGGACAGAGCTAACTAATGACTATTTGGATCCCCAAATAATCTTTCCCTGCACTTGTAAATCACTTTCCTATCAATGTCCCTTAGCGCCTTCTGACATCTCTCCCTGCACTAAGATGCTGTGAAATGATTCCTCCCTATCCTTTGCCTCCGCTTGCAAATAGTTTTTTCTGTCTTTTTTTTCCACAATTGTTTTTCCACTTGCTGTACATAGTGCCTTCACACGTCTGTCCCTGCACTCTGAACGCTGGTAAATGTCTGAATGTAAGATGGCCGCCATATTTATAGGGTTGTGACATCACAGGGCTGGCTGGCTGCTGATTTGCTGCATGCAGGCATGTCAATCTGGGTGATCCCACCTTCCCAGAGTTCCTTGCCCCATGTCCTCGGTCCTTACACGCGTAGCTGCCATTTTAGGAAAATTGCGATTTGTTACCACGAAGCTCGAGGAAATTTGCATTCATTGCAAATCAAATTTTTCCTGAAATTCAAAATGAATTCCACTTTGTTAGCTTCAATTCGCTCATCTCTACTGATGACCATATATTCTATTTAACAGATGATGTACTAGTGCCATTTGTAAGCTCTGTAAGAAAATACATCATAAACACTTTGTTATACGTATAGTATAAGGCATCTTATTGTGAGATCTGCAGTCCCTGCCATGCACTTCTCTACGGATGTTACCGTAATGGAGAACCATGAAGATGGAAAAATAAACTTGCACACTGCTGACCTCAAAAGCTCTTCTAGAAGAAAAAGGGCAGTATGAATTATTGATGCTGCTGGTGATCGACTAGTTCAATAACTTGAGCACATGAAGTATTGCAAGCATGCCATGTGCCATGGTCTGATAATTCTAGGCTTGGATTGGAATCAATATGCTCAAACAATTAACAATTACCTGGTAATACAGATGAGTGAATTGATTCTAAACTAATCGCATTCATTATCAATTTCCCAAAAGTTTGTCCTCAAATGATGCCAAAGATTTTTAATTTGTTTTGAATGAATCATGTTAAAACATCACCCAGCACCATTTTACTGAAAAATAGTGAGGAAAGACCATAAGGGAGGAAGGATGCTCACATGATACTTGGAGGAAGTAGAGGGGAGAGCTTGCCCTGAATGGAATCAGAGGCCGAAATACAGCCTCATCAGCTAATTGAGGGTGGCAGCAGGTAACGACACCTGGGCAGAATGAGTAAATGCCATACAATGTTGAGCTGCTGATGAGGGTGGATAAGTTTCTGCATGTCTAGGGAAAGAATAGAAATAAATAACTTTGTAGATAACTGTGTAGATTTTAGGGACTTTGGGCATAGAATGCTTTGAGGGAGTGAGCGGCTGAGGGCTGAGGAGTTGGGCACACTGCTTAATAGCTGCTGAAGCACCTCGTTCTACATTACAAAATCAACCATCTGCAAGTAAAAAAAACATGCCAGTTAGTTTGCCACTGCTATACAAATTATATACTGGTTAAAATGTTCCCCCTGCCCCTGATCCATCCAATTCCTTTTACACCCATCCAGAATTGTTTACATTATGAAGTCACCAGAATATGTAATTGCACTTTCTTGTGAGGAACACACAGGAAATAACACCATTTCCACCACCCACAAAGCACATGGTACTATACAAACAGATATATAAAGCTCAATGGTAAGTCCTACTTGTACACTTCTTATTTGCTTTTTACTGCTCCTGATGAAGGGGGTTGTAATCCCCCGAAACGCGTAGAGCCCTCCTGTCATTTATTGAAAATAACATAAAAGGAAAAACACCAGAAGTGTGAACACGCCGTGTTTATTTCCTACAAAACCAAAACAAATTTGGTGGGGGAGGTTTTGGTGAGTGGGTGTCTTGAGCTTTATCCCACTTACAGCCTCTTCAGTGAAGTAAGTATTTTCCAACTAATCAAGATTGATTTTAATAATAATATTTTTATGTATATAACTTTTTGAACATCATAAGAAGACTATCTTCATAGATATATATAAGATACTATTCTAAATATCTCCTGTTTTTATTGACATCTCAATTCAACTCTATAAATTTTTTATTACATTGTCCCATTTTCATCCTTCATTTCTTCATTTGGTCGGCGCCATTTGGTTGGTAGATCTTTTTTCTTTCCCACAAATGTATCCATCTGCTGAATATGCTAAAAAATTATAGGTTTGAAATAAAGTCATAAAAGAGTAATCCCATAATGAGAATAAAAATCTTATGAGTAATGTAACTGAAAAAAAATTAAATGTAAAAAATGTAATGAAAAAACAAAAACAAAATATTGCCATTATTTACTGTTAAATACATTAAATAATATAAAATCTACACAGGTGTCCACAAGACCATAGTAATCTGAAGAATGTAATTTAATTTAGATTATTTAGTGTTAAACATGAATGGTGTAAAAAAGAACCATATAAAAATAAGTCTCAAATAATGAATAAATTAAAGAAGTATGGCTGCTGGAATACAGAGAGGCCAAAAAATTAAAAATTGGCTGGTCATTACTGCCTTTTCAGGCCTGGTTATTAAGGGGTTAAACAGCTGTAGAAATTAGCAGGTCCTTGATGGGATCGTGTTATAGAACAGACTATAAAACTATTTTATCCCCAAAAAATGAATGGAGTTGTGTATAGAATAGAACGAATATAAAATTGCTGAACGGTTTGCTGTTTTCCTTATTAAGAAGGAAAGGCTATGATTTTCTGAAGCATTAAAAGGTCACTAGACTAAACCATTGTGAAATGTTAATAATCTACTGTGGATATACAGTATCAATGGGCTATAAACTGTTTAAAACAGCCCAAGTCTTTGCTAGATTTTTTCTAGGGTTTATTGTAAACACTTTTACACCAACATCTCGATCCGAGCCCTACTTCATTCTGTGAATCACAGTAATGTACAGTACCCCGGAGGAGAAGTTTGTTGTGAAAGAAAAGAATTCTTCTATTACAAGGATCATTAAGCAACATGCTTAGTTCAGTTTGTGCTCTAAATACAGACATTATAGTTGGTGCTGCTCCACTACCTTACAAAATAACTTTATATTGCTTTCTGTTTTACTACCATTTCTGCTCTATAATCCTCTTGGTTTTAACACTTTTACTACCAGGAAGCCTGAACTATATTTCTAAATGTGTTTAGCTTGGCAACCATCCAATTTCCTCAGAATGGTCGTGTATGAATGCAGCCATTATTGCACAATAAAAAAGTGGGGAAACTAATGTACTTCTGTTTTACTCATGTTCCTATTAAGCGGAGAAGGCTGAGAGCCCTACAAGGTGAATGCATATAACCTAGTTATAGCTTATTCTATACTTAAAGTACAACTGCTTAATACTACTATTTTGATGCCTTGCATATTTTTTATAATTTACATGTTTATTACTTCAGTATCATAATGACATAATACAGACAGGACCTGTTTTGTTCATGCTCTTACAGAGCTACCTATGTCATCGATAAGGCATAAATACATACCTCTCAAATGTCCTTCTTTTAAACCCTCTTTAATCAAAAATCACAGAAAAAGATACAAGAAAGAATAAAGAGACAGATACAAGAAAAATCACACCTTGGCACTGGTAGGCGGGCACAGATGTGTTTTGATCAAAACATATCGGCTGAGAGTCTCAGATATTATCATATCAGAGCGAGGGCTTGGTCCATATATATTATTTCCATCTATTGTGCATTATTTTACTTGATTTTTCTTTTATAAATGTAGCCATGCACATCCGCATATTCATTTATTACATCGTGCAGGATATTTTTATCTTTTTTGTGATTTTTTCTTATTAGTTTTTAGTATGCTCTTGAAGGAGTGGCACCTTCAAGTGTGAATGCATTTCTATTTTATCTTGGGAGTAGCATTTTTGTGCACTTTATCCCACAGGTGACCTTGATTAGGTGGTACATATAGCTGTGCGTGCTTCTCCTCTCATTGGTTGATTGATGCACACAGAGGTGACAAGTAGCAGCACATTATATGTGCAGGGTCTTTTTTCCTGAATGTAGATGCCCAATGGCATAGGTAGGTTTAGTGAAATCACAGCATTCTTAAGTCTTTAATACACAACTGTGGTTTATTCACCAAATGAATGTGATGTTTCAACCAAACATGGTTTTTCTCAAGACCATGTTTGTTTAAATCGTCTCATTCATTTGGTCTTTCTCAAGCCTTGAGAAAGGCTTGAGAAAACCATGTTTGGTTTAAACATCGCATTTAATTGGTGAATAAATCACAGTTGTGTATTGAAGACTTCAGAGTGCTGTGGTTTCACTTTTCATTTTGGATAACGGGGGTTCTACAAGATGGTAGCCATCACCACTGGCAACACCATCAATTGGACACTCTTTTCAATTAACAAGTCTACAGTCAATTATTTCTACTATATCTATATATATTTATATCAATGATTATATAAATATATATATATACATATAGACTCATCCGGTAATACACTAACAGCCTTCTAATAAACCAAACTCCACTAACACTATACAATTCCAACTAAAATTCCACCCCAAAATCTATCTAAATATACACTTACACACACACTTACCAGCAGAACCCTCCCAAACCTAACTATAAGCTGTCCCTACAGGGTAGAAAGGGTTAAATACAATAATGGCAATGCAGGGGTTAACAGGGCAATACAGGGGTAGCTGTGGGGTACATGGATATGACAGGGGTGAAACTGCAGGGAGTAGGGCTTAGTCCATATAAAATGTTTAGTGCATGTTTCGTAATGTATAGTGCATCAAATTCCTCTTTACATCATTATTGATTAAGGGATTTTCCAGGGGAAACAAAAAAAAAATGGAGCAGACTAGGTTAAAAATTAAAAAATAATTACACAACTCACTGATCCCCACCACTTCTATACCCACACTGCACCAGTCTAGATGCTCTCCACTTCCTACTTCAGGAATTGGCATGGACTGCACATTGAGCATAGAAATATATCATGATCGAATGGTATAAAAGGATTCTTCCTTATTTATGGAATATCCAAAACACAAGAAATGCAGAATGTTTAAACCCCTTGAGGTCAAACAATCGATATACAGAATATCTCTTAATTGCTCCAATTGCATCCCAGATACAATAACGTGTGACATATTTATTTCCCTAAAATTATCATGTAATAAATATGAATACATTTTCACCATATAATATTTCCAATACTAAATCTTTTCTCTATGTGTAAAGAATGTTCAAACGATATTCACACCTTAAATAAGTCCAGCTATGCATGCATAAAGTTTATGTCCCCACAGTGGTGCCCACGGTGGTGCTGTGGTATCTACTGCGCACACTTCATGGTCCTGGCAACCAAATTAAGCATTATATTTATCTGCATACAGTGCATGATCAAGAAGACCTGTGCAAATTACACCATCAATATAACCAAAAGATCATTAATATTATAAGTATGTTTAAATGGATTGCAGTGCCATTCACCTTGGCTTACCGATCATCATTTGCTCCCCGATACTTATGAGTAAAGAAATCATTAGAGTTATATTAAATAAGAACACCATATCATCACAAAAGAAGCACATGCATATTGCATAATAGCACTTATATTGTAATCATTAAAACTATATTACAATCTATATATTAATAGGATATGAATATTATGGATTATATAGGACCTTCCCTCCACATAAATAACCTCTATAGTGGGAGAGACATCAGCTCCAAATATACATCGCTGGCCAATCCATGTATCGCTACACTCTCGTTCACTGGAGCCAAAGTGTTTACAAAGTATTTACAGCCAATATCTATGTCATACAATATAGGACATTGGTATTATTATTGGCATTTAGGCCACCATGTTCTTATGCGTCCCACTTGTACACTACCCTAACTGCCCAGACTGCAGGTACTTGTCGCAAAAGAATATACTGTGCAGTGGTGAGTGCTGCTGGGTATCTGTATCTGTATTCTCCATAAGCATATTACTGACCAAAGTGTTGACCCATTTCATGTGTGGAGCCTAGAAGCCTGTTGACAAAGCAGTGTCGGTAGGAATGCTAAGATGAGTACGGATTCTTTTTATTCATTTTAATTACCCCCACCTCATTTGAAATACAATTGTTGCCAAAAAACAACAACTTTTAACTCCTCCCCACTCTGCATCATAATAGTATGACACAGTTCACATGACAGTAGCTCACACTGCATTACTATTATGGAGCTTTGATGGAGTAGGTACAGAGGTTGTATCCACAGCATCCCATTATAATGGCCAGTATTAAAGATAAATAAGCGGTATGACATAGGGGGACCCCTTCACTAATGCTCCCAGGTTTGTCATGACTATGTGTATAATGCAAGCCTAATACAATTTGCTTATCAGTGTAAGGACCATGGAATTATCATCGAGAATGCACGTTCATGCAATGTTCATTCATTAACATCTGTTGGGTGATCACATATTCTCATTGGGAAAAAAATAACTAAGCAACAGTTGTTGGAATTGAAAGAAACTTTCTATGTGTGAATGTAATGATGATATATGTAAGTGACTACAACATTAGAGAGAAAGATTGTTTATTAGGGAAAGCTATACAAATGAAGTGAAGCTCTAGTCTCTAGCCTATATGCAAGATGAGATACGGTTGAGCATGGAGGCATACCAATTCCGTAAGGTATCCTCCGGCACATTTGCCACAAGTGTTGAACCTGTTCCTGCACACTCACAGGTTGCCGAATCTAGCATCCCAGCTGGTCCCATAAATGCTCAATTAATGAGAAATCTGGTTACTGGGCTAGCAAAGGAAGTGTTGCAATCTGGTATAGACATTTCTGGGAAACCCTGTGTGTGGTTGAATATTATCCTGCTGAAAAATGGCTTGTCATGAGAAGAAACATGTGTGGCCGCAGAATGTCCTGCACTTATTGCTGAGCTGTTAGTGTCCCTGATATCACTATTAGAAGTGACCAACTTTTGCATGAAATGGCTCCCCAGATCCTCACACCAGCAGTTGGGGCAGTGTGTACAGTAGTTCCACAGCAAAGGCATGATAGAAGTGTTCACCATGAGGCCTCCATACTCGAACCCTACCATCATGGGATTATAAACAGGTTTATTATTCTCAACACTGCTGCAAATTCAGTGGCTTGCTGTCAATGGCAGGTCATGTAATGGGCCCATAGCCCCAAATTTCCACCTGCTAAGCAACTTGAAATGGTCTGTCCCGTGCCTGTCGACAAGTCAAACAATCCATTCTGCTGGTAGTCTATTTGGGTCTCTGGAGCCTGTTTGCTGTGTGAGTGTGCTCCCAATACCTTGTAACAGCTAGGTCAGAATGGCCTAGGTGACAAGGAACTTTTTGAAATGACCCTTTTGCTTGTCTCAGTCCAATGATGAACCCCCTCTCAAAGTCTGTCAACTGGGCAAAATAACAGTCAACGATCTCACACCAAGAGGTACACTACCCAAAACTAGACTATGAGAGCCTTTTTTATAGGACAGGACTTTTAGACTCTCTTGTGGCAAGTCCCAGTGTCTCATCAGACCATACCTGTAATCATTTACATATGTGCTTGAGACATAACTGCATGCAGAGTTTTGCAACAATCCAACATTTCTATCTGGATGCATTATATTTTTAGTCAGTGTATTTTATGTGGTATTAAAAATCATTGGTGTAAACTGGTAAGTGTAGCCAACAATGGCGGATTAATGATTAGTTTGAGCATAAACAGTGCCAATGATTGCTCCATATAAAGCTGAATCCCAATTGCCTTGCTACATAGTCAATCAGCTCTTATTACAGGCAAACAATCTGCCCAAGTCAAAGGACCCTGATATTGTTTAAATAAGGACTCCTTTAGATTTAATTAATTTTATTTACTGGCTAACATTTCATGCATCATAGTTCTTGCCTCATAGCTCAGGATAGCCCTGGAGAGTCATTGAGTATTATATGTGCTTTGGCTGAATTCATTTATCACACCCTTATGCTCTTGCAAAATGAGTATCTTAGACAAGCAATTACAATAAAAGCTTTTTTTTTTTTTTTACCAGACATTGGGGGAATTTACCAAGACTGACGTTTGTTACACTGTTCTTAATGCAAAATGTTGAGAGTAAAAAGCAACAAATTTATTAGTCAAACCTTCTTAATATATGAGTTGCATTTTTGCCTGTGTGTGCATCAGAAAATCAAATCTATACCAATGAACGGTGTGGTAAGGTGCAAGGTGTCATATGTGATGGCAGGTACGTGTCACCGAGGTTGCTGGCCTCGGTGAGGTGAGAGCCGGGTTTTTGTCTGCAGCAGCTAGTGCTGTTTGACTTTGTTAAATAGCATGGCTGCAAAGCCGATCCGGGCCGGCTCTTACTGGGAGCAGCTAAAGAGTAGGGTGGGTGGCTGCTCCCCACGGTCCAGTCCATGTTTTGGGCTGGATATAAAACGCAGCCAGCAGCTGTGTCTGGGGAGTGTGATTATCCTGGAGCTGCTAACAGGGCTGGGAGTTCTCTGTCCAGGAGGAAAGAGCTCAGCAAGGAGGTATTTTGTTCCTGTCTACCTGAAGCTGGATTCTCCTGCGGCTGGGCCGACAGCGTGGTGCGAACCTGCACCTACACCTCCCAGGTGACTGAACCTGTGTTGGACTGTTTTTGTTTGGCTACGTTATTTCCGTTGTGTGTGAACTGTCACCAAGAGACTGTTTTTCATTTTGTGTGCAAGTGTGAATAAAACACTGTTTGTTGCACAATCTGGACTCCTGGTTTTGCCTCTAAACTGCACCCGCACCGCTGTCTACCAGAGCGACTCCCCACATTTGGTGGAGGATGCGGGCATGCGCAGTGAGGCTGGCGTGAACGCCGAAGTTTTGTTTTTCTAAAGTGTATGGAATATATTAAGCCAGCAAAGCTGCAAGCAGGAGTTTCTGGCAACATGGAGGCTGCTGTGAAGGCTCTCATAGAGGCTAACGTGCAGCAGCGGGAGACCAACCAACTACTGCTACAACATGTGATGGCGTTACAGGCGGCAGGAGCGTCCCACCACGTCCAAGATGCCCGGAAAGCGGTCCGTGCGGCGATCCCGAAAATGACCCCGCAGACGACGTTGAGACGTACCTGGCGGTTTTTGAGAAGGTCGCCGTGAGGGAAAAGTTACCCCGTGACCAGTGGGCTGAGGTGGTCGCTCCGTTCCTGGCTTCCGGACCCCAGCAGGTGTTTTTCGACTTGTCGGATGACCAAGCGGCAGATTATGACACTGTGAAAGGAGAGGTCCTAGCCAGACTGGGCGTGAACGTGCTGGTCCGCGCCCAAAGAGTCCACCAGTGGGACTTTAAAACGACTGAACCCGCTAGGCCGCAGTTCTACGATCTGCTGCACAGGCTGCAAAAGTGGCTGCAGCCCGATCTACTAAGTCCCACTGCCATGCTGGATCGACTGTTGGCGGACATCTTTTGGAGGGCCCTGCCTTATCCCCTCCAGCACTGGATCGGCCAGGTATCGCCCACCAATGCCCTGGAGATGGTCGACCTGGTGGAGCGCTACGAGGCCACCAGAAACCTGCAGGGGACTCTTGCGGGGAAGGGGTCAGTCAAACCCCGGAGGCCTCTGCCCCAGTTCCGACGTCCGGCGACAGAGCGGCCTGCCCGGAATATACCCCTGCGAGTCCGCCTCCCGTGGTATGCTGGAGGTGTCAGGAGCCAGGCCACATCAGGGCCGACTGTCCGCATCGGGATGAGCCGATGGATATGAACTACGGGGTCGTCACTCCCTGTATGCACGGAAGCTGTGCGCAACTGGCACCAGTGAGGTGCAGGACCATAACCACCTGTGTCAGGTAGAGGTGGGAGACTCTCTGGCGGTGGCTCTGCTGGACTCCGGGAGTTTAGTCTCCCTGGTAAGGGCTGCACTTGTACGGCCTGCGGAGTATACTGGCCGTAAAGTCGGGGTCCTGTGCATCCACGGAGACCTGAAAGACTATCCCACTGCACTAGTGACTTTGTCCACAGCGGCTGGTAGGTGGACCCACGAGGTGGCTGTCGCTACTAAACTCCCACACGAACTAATACTTGGGAGGGACTTCCCGGTTTTCCGGCGCTGTGGCCGGCAATAAAGGTATCTGAGGGACCCGAGACAGGGGTGACCCTAGTAGAGTGGCCTGATACCGCTGGAAGGCCAGAACCCTGGGAGCCCGAGTCTGAAGGGCCGGCGGTAGGGGTGACCACTGCTCCAGCGGTAGAGGGGGAGACAACCCCACTGAGTGTAATGGTGGGAGACACGGAGGACTTGCCACCGGGACCTGAGTTGGCAGACCTCAATGTCTCCGGGAAAATTTTGGGACCGCACAACACCGGGACCAAACCCTAACCAGGGCCTGGGAGAATGTGCTGGAAATTGATGGGAAACCCCAGAAACCAGGGGCTGAATTAATGTTCCCACGGTTTATTGTTCTGCAGGATATGTTGTATCGGGTGAACCAAATCCGAGGCGAACCTGTTGAACAGTTGGTGGTGCCCACAGCGTATCGCAAGCTTGTCATGAAGCTTGCCCACCAACATGTTCTTGGGGGACACCTGGGGTGGCAGAAAACCCAGGACCGCATACTGCAGCGATTTTATTGGCCCAGTGTGTTCAAGGAGGTAGAAGATTATTGTAAGTCCTGTCCGACCTGTCAGATAACTAGCCCCCAGCCTCATTTCCGTAGTCCCCTGGTACCTCTGCCAATTATTGAAGTACCGTTTGAGCGAATCGCGATGGATTTAATTGGGCCTGTACCAAAGTCTGCTAGGGGCCACCAACACATTCTGGTAGTTCTCGACTATGCCACTCGGTATCCGGAGGCGGTGCCTCTGCGACATACCTCAGCTAAGCTCATTGCCAAAGAGTTAATGGAGATGTTTTCCCGTGTGGGCCTGCCAAAAGAGGTTCTGACAGACCAAGGGACCCCTTTTATGTCCAAAGTAATGAGGGAACTGTGTAAATTGTTGCGTATAAAGCAGTTACGGACGTCCGTTTACCATCCGCAAACAGACGGTCTTGTGGAGAGGTTTAACCAAACTCTAAAAAATATGTTAAAGGGTGGTGTCTAGAGATGGGAAGGACTGGGATCTGCTTCTGCCCTATCTCATGTTCGCAGTGCGAGAGGTGCCCCAGGCCTCTACTGGGTTCTCGCCCTTCGAACTGCTTTATGGCAGACACCCTCGGGGCCTGTTGGATATCGCCAAGGAAGCGTGGGAACAACAGCCTGTCCCCCACAAAAGTGTCATTGAATATGTCGCCCAAATGCAGGACCGGATGGAAAGGGTGTTGCCCTTGGTCCGGGAGCATATGGAGGCAGCGCAACAAGCCCAGAGTAGGGTGTACAATCGTCAGGCTCGGGTACGGGACTTCAATCCGGGAGATCGGGTTTTGGTTCTGGTACCCACCCTTGACAGCAAATTCCTAGCTAGGTGGCAGGGCCCCTATGAGGTGATCGAGAAGGTAGGGGAAGTAAATTACAAAGTACACCAGCCAGGGCGGCGCAAGCCGGAGCAGGTGTACCACGTGAATTTACTTAAGCCGTGGAAAGATAGGGACACAGCCGCCGGCCAGGGCTTCTAGGTGAAAAGGGTCCAGCCCCACAGTTCGAGGCCTGTGAAGCAGTAACCACGGTAAAAATTGTAGACAGCCTGTCTTCCAAACAAGTTCAGGAAGTCAGGGAGTTCATCAGTCGGAACACGGATGTGTTCTCGGACCTCCCTGGCCGCACGTCTCTCATCCAACATGACATCGTCACTGAGCCTCAGGCCAAGATCCGGTTAAAACCATACCGGGTACCCGAGGCTCGGCGACGGGCCATCGCGGAGGAAGTACAGTTAATGTTGAAGCTCGAGGTCATTGAGGAGTCGAAAAGTGAGTGGGCCAGTCCCATAGTCCTAATACCCAAGCCGGATGGGACGTTGCGGTTCTGCAACGACTTTCGCAAGTTAAATGAAGTATCCAAGTTTGACGCGTATCCCATGCCCCGAGTAGACGAGCTGGTTGAAAGTTTAGGACAAGCCCGTTATTTTTCTGTGCTGGACCTCACTAAAGGGTACTGGCAGGTACCCTTAACGGAGTCAGCTAAGGAAAAACCGCATTTGTTACCCCGCAGGGCCTGTATCACTACAAGGTGTTACCCTTTGGCCTGCATGGCGCCCCGCCACTTTCCAAAGGTTAATGGACATAGTGCTGCGACCACATCGTCGGTACGCCTCGGCCTACTTGGATGATGTAGTCATCCACAGCACCGACTGGGAAAGCCATTTACCCAAGGTGCAGGCGGTAGTGGATGCCCTGAGGAAAGCCGGACTGACCGCTAACCCAAAGAAGTGCTCCATAGGCTTAGAGGAGACAAAATATCTGGGATATGTAATTGGGCGGGGAGTCATCAAACCTCAGGTAACTAAGGTAGAGGCCATTCGTAACTGGCCCCGACCGGTCACCACCAGGCAGGTAAAGTCGTTCCTGGGGATTGTAGGTTACTACATGAGGTTTGTGCCCCACTTTGCCACAATAGCAGCGCCATTGACAGACCTGTTGAAGGGGCGAAAGTCTGGGAGGGTTAGCTGGAGTGAGAAGGCGGAGGAGGCTTTCTCCGCGTTGAAGTCGGCCCTGTGTGGGTCCCCGGTTTTGGTGACACCCGACTTCAACAAGGAGTTTGTCGTACAGACCGACGCCTCGGAGGTAGGCCTCGGTGCTGTGCTGTCTCAGGAGGTCAACGGGGAAAAACATCCCGTTGTCTTCCTGAGCCGTAAGCTCAGTCCCGCCGAGTCCAGGTATAGTATAGTGGAGAGGGAGTGCTTGGCTATCAAGTGGGCACTCGAATCTCTCCGCTACTACCTGGTAGGGAGGAGGTTCCGTCTGGTGACCGACCATTCCCCCCTCAAATGGATGAGTCAGGCCAAGGAGAGGAATGCTCGGGTCACCAGGTGGTTCCTATCTCTTCAAAATTTCAAGTTTTCCGTGGAACACAGGGCAGGCCGCTTGCAGGGCAACGCAGATGCCCTGTCCCGCATCCACTGCCTCACGTGTGTTCACCCCCTCAGGGTTGAACAAAGGGGGTATGTGGTAAGGTGCAAGGTGTCATATGTGATGGCAGGTACGTGTCACCGAGGTTGCTGGCCTCGGTGAGGTGAGAGCCGGGTTTTTGTCTGCAGCAGCTAGTGCTGTTTGACTTTGTTAAATAGCATGGCTGCAAAGCCGATCCGGGCCGGCTCTTACTGGGAGCAGCTAAAGAGTAGGGTGGGTGGCTGCTCCCCACGGCCCAGTCCATGTTTTGGGCTGGATATAAAACGCAGCCAGCAGCTGTGTCTGGGGAGTGTGATTATCCTGGAGCTGCTATCAGGGCTGGGAGTTCTCTGTCCAGGAGGAAAGAGCTCAGCAAGGAGGTATTTTGTTCCTGTCTAACTACCTGAAGCTGGATTCTCCTGCGGCTGGGCCGACAGCGTGGTGCGAACCTGCACCTACACCTCCCAGGTGACTGAACCTGTGTTGGACTGTTTTTGTTTGGCTACGTTATTTCCGTTGTGTGTGAACTGTCACCAAGAGACTGTTTTTCATTTTGTGTGCAAGTGTGAATAAAACACTGTTTGTTGCACAATCTGGACTCCTGGTTTTGCCTCTAAACTGCACCCGCACCGCTGTCTACCAGAGCGACTCCCCACAACGGGTATAGACGCAGTAAAATTTGACTCCCATTTCTGGTGTAAGTTATGGTAAATCTGTGGGACTGTGAGAGGCTGCTCCCACTAAGATCGGCCACTTTTTCAAAAAGGACTGTGAGTGGCTTAACAATGCAAAAACTCACTACATTTGTAAATAATTATAAGTGTAGCAATATGGTCTGTAGTCTATTACAATCCAGGTAGTCTCTAAGTTGAATATATTTTTATTTGGCTTTGTGCTGTTTGTATAACATACTGTATATGAATATTTATTCACTGGCAGTATTTTACATTGTATTTACAATTGTGAATACAGTTAAACACTAGTAAAATAATTGTAAAATATGGAGTCCCATTTTATTGATGACCATAAGTATGAGCACATGTATTGCGGCTTTGCCTTAAAATGGTTGTCTGACCTCAATAAAAAATTTCACTGACAGACCAGAAGAGATGATGTCCAGTTCATGGTTACATACCGCTGCAATGTGTATAACAGCATGTGAACAGAGAAGATCAACAGTCATCACTTCTGATCCTCTTAAACAGCAGGGCTTTCAAAAAGTGATGTTATTGGTATTTTTTGTTTCCTATAGCTATACAATGTAAGGCGCTGTGCTTGGTAAGCACTGAAAAGGCACAACCCTTACAGGAGCTGATCTGAGCGGGTACTGGGCAGCAATCCTCCACTGACCAGTTACTGATAACCTATTCCTGAGGATAGGTCATGAGTGTCAATATCCTGGAAAACCTCTTTAACCCCTTAAGGACACGGCCCTATTTCCCCTTAAGGACCAGACCATTTTTTGAAAATCTGACCAGTGTCACTTTATGTGGTGATGACTTTAAAATGCATTTACTTATCCAGGCCATTCTGAGATAATTTTTTCGTCACATATTGTACTTCATGACACTGATAACATTTTGTATAAAAAAGAAAATTACCAAAAATTTTGAAAAATTGGCAAATTTTCAAGTTTCAATTTCTCCACTTCTAAAATACATTGTAATACCTCCAAAAAAAGTTATTACTTTACTTTCCCCAAATGTCTACTTCATGTTTGGATCATTTTGGGAATGCCATTTTTTTTTTTGGGGGGAGGGGACGTTACAAGACTTTGAAGTTTAGAAGCAAATCTTGAAAATTTTCAGAAAATTTGAAAAAGCCCAATTTTTAAGGATCAGTTCAGGTCTGAAGTCACTTTGTGAGGCCTACATATAAGAAACCACCCAAAAATGACCCCATTCTAGAAACTACACCCCTCAAGGTATTCAAAACTGATTTTACAAACGTTGATAACCCTTTAGGTGTTCCACAAGAGTTCATGGCAAATGTACATAAAATTTCAGAATTTCGATATTTTGGCAAATTTTCCATTTGAATCAATTTTTTCCAGGAACAGAGCAAGGGTTAACAGCCGAACATAACCAAATATTTATAGCCCTGATTCTAAAGTTTGCAGAAACACCCCATATGTGGTTGTAAACTGCTGTATCGCCAAACGGCAGAGCACAGAAGGAAGGGAACGCCATATGGTTTTTGGAAGGCAAATTTTGATGGACTGGTTTATTTACACCATGGCCCATTTCAAGCCCCTCCGATGCTCCCCTAGAGTAGAAACTCCATCAAAGTGACCCCATTTTGGAAACTACTGGATAAGGTGGCAGTTTTCGTGGTATTATTTTTAGGGTACGTATGATTTTTGGTTGCTCTATAATACATTTTTGTGAGACAAGGTAATAAAAAATAGAAATTCTGAAATTTCATCTCCATTTGCCATAAACTCTTGAGGAATACCTAAAGGGTTAATAAAGTTTGTAAAATCAGTTTTGAATACCGTGAGGGGTGTAGTTTCTTATATTGGGTCACTTTTATTGAGTTTCTACTCTGGGGGTGCATCAGAGGAGCTTCAAATGGGACATAGTGTCAAAAAACCAGTCCGTCAAAATCTGCCTTCCAAAAACCATATGGCGTTCCTTTCCTTCTGTGCCCTGCCGTTTGTCCATAAAGCAGTTTATAACCACATATGGGGCGTTTCTGTAAACTACAGAATTAGGGCAATAAATATAGAGTTTTGTTTGACTGTTAACCCTTGCTTTGTTACTGGAAAAAAATGATAAAAATGGAAAATTTAGAAAAAATTGCTGTTTTGGGACCGTATTTATTTTATTTTTGTGACTGTGTTCATCTGAGGGTTAGGTCATGTGTTATTTTTATAGAGCAGATTCTTACGGATGTGGCAATACCTAATATGTCTACTCTTTTTATTTATTTAGGTTTTACACTATAATATCCTTTGTTAAACAAACAAAAAACTATTTTAGTATTTCGATAGTCTGAGAGTCAGTTTTTTTTTAGTTTTTGTCCAATTGTCTAAGGAAGGGACTCATTTTTTGCGGGATGAGATGACGGTTTTAATGGCACTATTTTGGGGTGCATATAACTTTTTGATCGCTTGCTGTCACACTTTTTGTGATGTTAGGTGACAAAAAACTGCTTTTTACAGTATTTTTTTTTTTTGCGATGTCCACCTTCGCAAAAAGGGGTTAGTTCATGTGTTATTTTTATAGTTCAGGTTCTTACGGACGTGGCGATATATAATATGTCTACTTTTTATTTATTTTTTTAGGTTTTACACAATCATATAATTTTTGAAACAAAAAAAATCATGTTTTAGTGTCTGCATAGCCTAAGAGTAGTGTTGAGCGAACAGTTCGAGAATCGTTCGGGTCCGTACCGAATTTTGGGGTGTCCGTGACACGGACCCGAACCCGGACATTTTCAAAAAAGTTCGGGTTCGGGTCCGGTGTTCGTCGATTTCTTCCCGCTTTCTGAAGGGCTGCTAGCGTTTTACTTCTTGCCCTAAGAGCCCATCACAGCCATGCCTACTAATGGCATGGCTGTGATTGGCCAAGTGCAGCATGTGACCCAGCCTCTATTTAAGCTGGAGTCACGTAGCGCCGCACGTCACACTGCTCTGACTAGTGTAGGGAGAGGATGCAGCTTCTGTGAGGGCGAGATAGGCAGGGATAAAGAAGTAATTGAATGATCTACCTTTCTACACCTGTGCATCAGAACAACTCAGCTGAGCTGTTCACTGAAAGTCACTATTTTGTTGAGACTGGCCAGAGCGATTTTTACTGGCACATGTAACTGGGCTGACCGGCGGTGGCCATTTTGGGACTTGTGGTGCGCCAGCACAAGCTGCCACAGAGTCTAAACCAAAGCTCCAAAAAAGTGTAAAATCTACACCTGTGAATCAGAACAACAGCGATTCAGCTGCTCAAAGTCTATTTTTTTTCTGGCTGGGCAGACCGTTTTCTGGCACATGTTACTGGGCTGATAGGCGGCGGCCATTTTGGGACTTGTGGTGCTACAGCAAAAGCTGCCACAACGTCCATTAATCTCATGTAGGGCAGGAAATTGGATCGATTTTACTATTTGTTATATGCCTTTTATCTACCTTTGTCTGTGAGTAGAATAAAACCGTTTTTTATTACCATCTAGAGGGTACTTCACTATTTGCCGATCATTTAACCCCACAGAGGAGGCGGTCTGATGAGGATCGAACCCTTTGATTGAGGAGGACGGAGGCGAATACCCCGATTCATTCACGTGTGTTGAAATCTTAATCAATCTGGTGTTTGTTAGACCAGAAACACTAGGCCTCACGTTTTTACTCCTGTAAAAAGGAATTATATCTCCCCGTGTGGGATTCTATGTACCAAAACTAGCATTTTAAAAATTCAGATGTCCAATTTGCAGCAGTTTTCTTGTAAATAATACTGCCAAAAGGCATTATATCGTCCAGTGTTGTAATTTTGGTGAAAAAAAGGCCAATTTAATCAATCTGGTGTTTGTTAGACCAGAAACAGTAGGCCTCACGTTTTCACTCCTGTAAAAAGGAATTATATCTCCCGTGTAGGGAATCTATGTACCAAAACTAGCATTTTAAAAATTCAGATGTCCAATTTGCAGCAGTTTTCTTGTAATTAATACCGGAAAAAGGAATTATATATTCCAGTGTGGGAATTTATGTACACAAACTAGCATTTTAAAAATTCTGGTGTCCAATTAGCAGCAGTCTTTTTGTAATTAATACCGCAAAAAGGCATTATTGTCCAGTGTTGTAATTTTGGTGAAAAAAAGGCCAATTTAATCAATCTGGTGTTTGTTAGACCAGAAACAGTAGGCCTCACGTTTTCACTCCTGTAAAAAGGAATTATATCTCCCCATGTGGGATTCTATGTACCAAAACTAGCATTTTAAAAATTCTGGTGTCCAATTTGCAGCAGTTTTCTTGTAAATAATACCGCCAAAAGGCATTATTGTCCAGTGTTGTAATTTTGGTGAAAAAAAGGCCAATTTAGTCAATCTAGTGTTTGTTAGACCAGTCCAGAAACACTAGGCCTCACGTTTTTACTCCTGTAAAAAGGAATTATATCTCCCCGTGTGGGAAACTATGTATCAAAACTAGCATTTTAAAAATTCTGGTGTCCAATTTGCAGCAGTTTTCTTGTAAATAATACCGCCAAAAGGCATTATTGTCCAGTGTTGTAATTTTGGTGAAAAAAAGGCCAATTTAGTCAATCTAGTGTTTGTTAGACCAGTCCAGAAACACTAGGCCTCACGTTTTTACTCCTGTAAAAAGGAATTATATCTCCCCGTGTGGGAATCTATGTACCAAAACTAGCATTTTAAAAATTCTGGTGTCCAATTTGCAGCAGTCTTCTTGTAATTAATGCCGCAAAAAGGCATTATTGTCCAGTGTTGTAATTTTGGTGAAAAAAAGGCCAATTTAATCAATCTGGTGTTTGTTAGACCAAAAACAGTAGGCCTTACGTTTTCACTCCTGTAAAAAGGAATTATATCTCCCCGTGTGGGATTCTATGTACCAAAACTAGCATATTAAAAATTCTGGTGTCCAATTAGCAGCAGTCTTCTTGTAATTAATACCGCAAAAAGGCATTATTGTCCAGTGTTGTAATTTTGGTGAAAAAAAGGCCAATTTAATCAATCTGGTGTTTGTTAGACCAGAAACAGTAGGCCTCACGTTTTCACTCCTGTAAAAAGGAATTATATATCCCCGTGTGGGAATCTATGTACCAAAACTAGCATTTTAAAAATTCTGGTGTCCAATTTGCAGCAGTTTTCTTGTAATTAATACCGGAAAAAGGAATTATATATTCCAGTGTTGGGAATTTATGTACACAAACTAGCATTTTAAAAATTCTGGTGTCCAATTAGCAGCAGTCTTCTTGTAATTAATACCGCAAAAAGGCATTATTGTCCAGTGTTGTAATTTTGGTGAAAAAAAGGCCAAATTTAATCAATCTGGTGTTTGTTAGACCAGAAACACTAGGCCTCACGTTTTTACTCCTGTAAAAAGGAATTATATCTCCCCGTGTGGGAATCTATGTACCAAAACTAGCATTTAAAAAATTCAGATGTCCAATTTGCAGCAGTTTTCTTGTAAATAATACCGCCAAAAGGCATTATTGTCCAGTGTTGTAATTTTGGTGAAAAAAAGGCCAATTTAATCAATCTAGTGTTTGTTAGACCAGTCCAGAAACACTAGGCCTCACGTTTTTACTCCTGTAAAAAGGAATTATATCTCCCCGTGTGGGAATCTATGTACCAAAACTAGCATTTTAAAAATTCTGGTGTCCAATTTGCAACAGTCTTCTTGTAATTAATACCGGAAAAAGGAATTATATCTTCCAGTGTGGGAATTTTGGGGCTAAAAAATAATATATTTTATTGTGGTGCGAGTTGAATCGCAACAATGAGGAAACATTCTATTAAGGGACGAGGACGCGGTCGTGGTGGTGTCCGTGGAGCCTCTGTTGCTGGCAGAGGACGTGGCCGTTCGGCCTCAGGCGCACAAAGTAGTGAACCAACTCCCTCAAGTAGCCGGCAGAATTTACAGCGATATTTGGTGGGGCCCAATGCCGTTATGAGGATGGTAAGGCCTGAGCAGGTACAGGCATTAGTCGATTGGGTGGCCGACAGTGCTTCCAGCACGTTCACCACATTGTCTTCCGTCCAGTCTTCTGCGGAAAGCGCACAGGTGGCACCTGAAAACCAAGCCCATCAGTCTGTCACATCACCCCCATGCATATCAGGGAAACTGGCTGAACCTCAAGTTATGCAGCAGTCTCTTATTCTGTTTGAAGACTCTGCTCCCACGGATTTCCAGGGGCGTCCACCTAGCCCTTCCCCAGCGGTGGAAGACATTCAATGCACTGACGCACAACCACTTATGTATCCAGATGATGAGGACATGGGAATACCACCACAGCAGAGGGACCGAGTCTTTGATGATGACGAAACACTGGTGCCCACTGCCGCGTCTTATTGCAGTGTGCAGACTGAACAGGAGGAGGTCAGGGAGGAAGACTGGGTGGAAAACGATGCAGAGGACAATGAGGTCTTAGACCCCACATGGACTGAAGGTCGTGCCGCTGACTTAAATAGTTCAGAGGAAGAGGCAGTGGTGAGACCGAGACAACAGCGAAGCCAAAGAGGGAGCAGGGGGCAAAAGCAGAACAGCCGCCGTCCAGAGAGTTCGCATGCTATTGGCCAGCGCCAACAGGGACCCAGCACCCCAAAGGCATCTTCAAGGAGTTCCCTGGCATGGCACTTCTTCAAACAATGTGCTGAGGACAAGACCAGAGTGGTTTGCACGCTGTGCCATCAGACCCTGAGGCGAGGCATTAACGTTCTTAACCTGAGCACCACCTGCATGATCAGGCATCTACATGCAAAGCATGAACTGCAGTGGAGTACACACCTTAAAAACAAGGAACCCGTTCAGGCTCCCCCTGCTCCCTCTACCGCTGCTGCCTCGGCTTCCGCCTCGAGAGGAATGTTGCCACCTGCCGAGCAGCAAACAGAGGATGTGCCACCGACACCACCACCACCACCACCGTCACCTAGCGTCTCCACTATTTCACACAGCAGCGTTCAGCTCTGCATCTCTCAAACCTTTGAGAGGAAGGGCAAATTCCCACCTAGTCACCCTCGAGCCCTTGGCCTGAATGCCAGCATTTCTAAACTAATGGCCTTTGAAATGCTGTCATTCCGGCTGGTGGACACAGACAACTTCAAACAGCTGATGGCCATGGCTGTCCCCCAGTATGTGGTTCCCAGCCGCCACTACTTCTCCAAGACAGCCGTGCCTTCCCTGCACATGCAAGTGTCCGATAAAATCAAGTGTGCACTGCGCAACGCCATTTGTGGCAAGGTCCACCTAACCACAGATACGTGGACCAGTAAGCACGGCCAGGGACGCTATATCTCCCTAACTGCACGTGTAAACTGAAGTAGAATGAAACGGAGGCACTCACCCACGGTGGATAATATTCAAGCTTTTATTCGGCACACACCGGTGCACTGCGCTTTAAATTGACGTCATCACTGGATGACGCGGTGTGCAGTCTGAAGAAGCGCGTACCGCGCGAAATAGCTATGCTGCTGTTTTGTCTGCTCATGTATGATTTCTCGTGTCTGCCCCTACCTTCGCAGTGCACCGGTGTGTGCCGAATAAAAGCTTGAATATTATCCACCGTGGGTGAGTGCCTCCGTTTCATTCTACTTCAGTTTACACGTAGATTTTTACTACTTTTCGGATTGAGCACCACTGGAGCGGTGGTACGTGGAGGATCAAGCTGAGGCCCCGCATGGTTGTTTGACTGCCGGCGTTGGTGAGTGTTGCCGTTGTTGCCCCTGACTATTGCATCTCCCTAACTGCACACTGGGTAAATGTAGTGGCGGCTGGGCCCCAGGCGGAGAGTTCCTTGGCGCACATTCTTCCGCCGCCAAGGATCAAAGGGCATCATTCTGTGTCTCCTGTAGCCTCCTCCTCCTACTCGGCTTCCTCCTCCTCTGCTTCCACCAGCTCATCCAGTCAGCCACACACCTTCACCACCAACTTCAGCACAGCCCGGGGTAAACGTCAGCAGGCCATTCTGAAACTCATATGTTTGGGGGACAGGCCCCACACCGCGCAGGAGTTGTGGCGGGGTATTGAACAACAGACCGACCAGTGGTTGCTGCCGGTGGGCCTCAAGCCCGGCCTGGTGGTGTGCGATAATGGGCGAAATCTCGTCGCAGCTCTGGGACTAGCCGGTTTGACGCACATCCGTTGCCTGGCGCATGTGCTGAATTTGGTGGTGCAAAAGTTCATTCACAACTACCCAGACATGTCAGAGCTGCTGCATAAAGTGCGGGACGTCTGTGCGCGCTTCCGGCGTTCACATCCTGCCGCTGCTCGCCTGTCAGCGCTACAGCGGAACTTCGGCCTTCCCGCTCACCGCCTAATATGCGACGTGCCCACCCGGTGGAACTCCACCTTGCACATGCTGGAGAGACTGTGCGAGCAGCAGCAGGCCATAGTGGAGTTTCAGCTGCAGCGCGCACGGGTCAGTCGCACTGCGGAACAGCACCACTTCACCACCAATGATTGGGCCTCCATGTGAGACCTGTGTGCCCTGTTGCGCTGTTTAGAGTACGCCACCAACATGGCCAGTGGCGATGCCACTGTTATCAGAGTGACGATACCAATTCTATGTCTCCTAGAGAAAACGCTTAGGGCGATGATGGAAGAGGAGGTGGGCCAGGGCCAGGAGGAGGAGGAGGAGGATGACGGGTCGTTTTTAGCACTTTCAGGCCAGTCTGTTAGAAGTGGCTCAGAGGGAGTTTTTTTGCGACAGCAGAGGCCAGGTACAAATGTGGCCAGCCAGGGACCACTACTGGAGGACGAGGAGGATGAGGAGGAGGTGGATGAGGATGAAGCAGGTTCACAGCGGGGTGGCACCCAGCACAGTGCAGGCACATCCCTGGTGCGTGGCTGGGGGGATACAGAGGATGATGACGATACGCCTCCCACAGAGGACAGCTTGTCCTTACCTCTGGGGAGCCTGGCACACATGAGCGATTACATGCTGCAGTGCCTGCGCAATGACAGCAGAGTTGCCCACATTTTAACGTGTGCTGACTACTGGGTGGCCACCCTGCTGGATCCACGGTACAAAGACAATGTGCCCACTTTACTTCCTGCACTGGAGCGTGATAGGAAGATGCGCGAGTACAAGCGCACACTGGTAGACGCGCTCCTGAGAGCATTCCCAACTGTCACAGGGGAACAGGTGGAAGGCCAAGGCCAAGGCAGAGGAGGAGCTATAGGTCGCCCACGCAGCAGTGTCACGGCCAGCTCCTCTGAGGGCAGGGTTAGCATGGCAGAAATGTGGAAAAGTTTTGTCTCCACGCCACAGCTAACTGCCCCACCACCTGATACGGAACGTGTTAGCAGGAGGCAACATTTCACTAACATGGTTGAACAGTACGTCTGCACACAACTCCACGTACTGACGGATGGTTCGGCCCCATTCAACTTCTGGGTTTCCAAATTGTCCACGTGGTCAGAATTAGCATGTTATGCCTTGGAGGTGCTGCCCTGCCCGGCGGCCAGCGTTTTATCTGAACGTGTATTCAGCACGGCAGGGGGTGTCATTACTGACAAACGCAGCCGCCTGTCCGCAGCCAACGTGGACAAGCTGACGTTTATAAAAATGAACCAGGCATGGATCCCACAAGACCTGACCCTCCCTTGTGCAGAGTAGTCCTTAATAACTGCCTTAAACCATGTTGTCTTGTACTCCTGGCCACTTCTTCATTAAAAAATCAATTTTTGAAATTAAGTAGGATCTTGGGGTGCAACCCAGAGTTGAATGAACCTTCCCTCTGTCTGGGTGCCGGGGCCAAAGTACATGAAAGTGTCCTTCTCCTGTGCTGGGTGATATGAATGTTATACTTGTGCTGTCTGACATGTCTCCTTTGTGTGGGTGCAGGGGGCCAAAGTCACTGAAAGCGGCCTTCTCCTGTGGTGGGTGATCGAAATGCCTGATTCTCTGCTGTGGGACCTCTCTCCTCTTTCTGGGTGCAGGGGTCAAAGAAACAAAAGGTGGCCTACTCCTGTGGTGGTTGACATGATGCCTGATTCTCTGCTGTGGGACCTCTCTCCTCCGTGTGGCTGCAGGGGTCAAAGTCTCTAAAAGTGCCCTTCTCCTGTGGTGGTTGATGTAAAACTGATGCTTGTGCTATCTGACCTGTCTCCTCTGTGTTGGTGCTAAGGCCTAAGTCACTGAAAGCGGCCTTCTCCTGTGCTGGCTGATATAAATGCCTGAATCTCTGCTGTGGGACCTCTCTCCTCCGTGTGGCTGCAGGGGTCAAAGTCTCTAAAAGTGCCCTTCTCCTTTGGTGGTTGATGTAAAGGTGATGCTTGTGCTATCTGACCTGTCTCCTCTGTGTCGGTGCTAAGGCCTAAGTCACTGAAAGCGGCCTTCTCCTGTGGTGGGTGATCTAAATGCCTGATTCTCTGCTGTGAAACCTCTCTCCTCCGTCTGGGTGCAGGGGTCAAAGTCTCTCAAAGTGGCCTTCTCTTGTGCTGGGTGATGTGAAACTGATGTTTGTGCCATCTGACATGGTTGCCGTGGTCCCATTAAATGATGGCCTACTCCTGTGGTGGGTGATCTAAATGCCTGATTCTCTGCTGTGAAAACCTCTCTCCTCTGTCTGGGTGCTGGTCCGAAATAAATAAGAGTGGTCTTCTCCGGTGGTGGTTGATATGACGCATGATTCCTTGCTGTGGGACCTGTATCCTCTGTCTGGGTGCTGGTCCAAAATAAATGAGAGTGGCCTTCTCCGGTGGGGGTTGATATGACGCATGATTCCTTGATGTGGGACCTCTCTCCTCTGTCTGGGTGCTGGTCCAAAATACATGAGAGTGGCCTTCTCCGGTGGTGGTTGATATGACGCATGATTCCTTGCTGTGGGACCTGTATCCTCTGTCAGGGTGCTGGTCCAAAATAAATGAGAGTGGCCTTCTCCGGTGGTGGTTGATATGACGCATGATTCCTTGCTGTGGGACCTCTCTCCTCTCTCTGGGTGCTGGTCCAAAATACATGAGAGTGGCCTTCTCCGGTGGTGGTTGATATGAGGCATGATTCCTTGCTGTGGGACCTGTATCCTCTGTCTGGGTGCTGGTCCAAAATAAATGAGAGTGGCCTTCTCCGGTGGTGGTTGATATGACGCATGATTCCTTGATGTGGGACCTCTCTCCTCTGTCTGGGTGCTGGTCCAAAATACATGATAGTGGCCTTCTCCGGTGGTGGTTGATATGACGCATGATTCCTTGCTGTGGGACCTGTATCCTCTGTCTGGGTGCTGGTCCAAAATAAATGAGAGTGGCCTTCTCCGGTGGTGGTTGATATGACGCATGATTCCTTGCTGTGGGACCTGTATACTCTGTCTGGGTGCTGGTCCCAAATAAATGAGAGTGGCCTTCTCCGGTGGTGGTTGATATGAGGCATGATTCCTTGCTGTGGGACCTCTCTCCTCTGTCTGGGTGCTGGTCCAAAATAAATGAGAGTGGCCTTCTCCGGTGGTGGTTGATATGACGCATGATTCCTTGCTGTGGGACCTGTATCCTCTGTCTGGGTGCTGGTCCGAAATAAATGAGAGTGGCCTTCTCCAGTGGTGGGTGATATGACGCATGATTCCTTGCTGTGGGACCTCTCTCCAATTGATATTGGTTAATTTTTTTTTTTTTTATTTTAATTCATTTCCCTATCTACATTTGTTTGCAGGGGATTTACCTACATTTTGCTGCCTTTTGCAGCCCTCTAGCCCTTTTTTGGGAGTCTTTTACAGCCTTTTTAGTGCCCAAATGTTCGGGTCCCCATTGACTTCTATGGGGTTCGGGTTCGGGATGAAGTTCGGGTTGAGTTCGGATCACGAACCCGGACATTTTCCGGAAGTTCGGCCGAACCTCTCGAACCCGAACATCCAGGTGTTCGCTCATCTCTACCTAAGAGCCATAATTTTTTTATTTTTTGGGCGATTTTCTTAGGTAGGGTATCATTTTTTGCGGAATGAGATGATGGTTTTAACGGTACTATTTTGGAGTGTATATGACTTTTTGATCGCTTGCTATTAGACGTTTTATGATGTAAGGTGACAAAAAATTGCTTTTAACACAGTTTTTTTCTATTTATTTTTTTGCGGTGTTCACCTGAAGGGTTAGATCATGTGTTATTTTTATAGTTCAGGTTCTTACAGACGCGGTGATACCTAATATGTCTATTTTTTATTTATTTATGTTATACACAATCATATTTTTGAAACAAAAAAAAATAGGTAATTCTTAGGTAAGGTATCATTTTTTGCGGGACGAGGTGACTGTTTGATTAGTACCATTTGGGTACTATGACATTCACCGTATGGAGAAAGTAACAAACCAAGTTTATAGATCAGGTCGTTACGGACGCGGTGATATATAACGTGTAGTGTATTATTTTTTTTTATTAGTGATAAATGTGTTTTTTTGTTTTTACCTTTTTTCCCTTTTTTTTATTTTTTTTTTGGACCCAGACCCACTTGGTTCTTGAAGATCCAGTGGATCTGGTGTCTGTATAATACAGTACAGTACGTTATATAATGTACTGTACTGTATTTTTTACTTGACACTTAGTCTGATCAGACTTTTGTTACCATGGCAAGCAGGACACATTTGAAGGCATACTGTTGCCATGGTTACCGTCCTCCACTGCTATAACAGAGCAGTGGAGGATGGGAGGGAAGGAAGCTGGGGACTGGAGCTAGGGGGGCTGCACCAGGCACAGCAGCCCCACACAGCAGCTCCCTCCCTCTTAACCACTTCCATACAGCGGTCCCTACGGACCACGGCATGGAAGGGGTTAATAGGCTGACATCCATGCCTGCACAGATGTCAGCCGTTACAAGCAGAGTGTCAGCAATGAGCGGAGGGGCGGGCAGAGGATCGCGCACCCGCCCGCCCCCCGCACCGCCTCCCGCACCGCCCGTAAGCCTCCCCACGCCACAATGAGGGCACAGGGGGGGAGTTAATAGGAATAAATAAAAACATTTTGCAGTATTTTAAAGTATCTGATCTGACCGCGGGGATCAGATACATTGCAAAGCGCTGCAAACCGCATGTCTGAATTGACCTGCGGTTTGCAGCGATCACCGATACGGGGGGGTCGCAGGACCCCCATCGGCATATGAACATGGTTCCTGCTGCACGATCGCAGCAGGAACCATGTTTCTAGCGGTTTTATTTTTTTTAATACGCGATTTAATTTAGGACGTATGGGTACGTCCTGTGTCTTTAAGGACTCGGACATTAGGGCATACCTATACGTCCTATGTCCTTAAGGGGTTAAGCAGTATCAGTGTATTAATTTGGTTCTATACAATTTCAGAGTGAAAAACGGAAAGGAGTATCTTGCAAAAGAATGGGAGATTTTGAGTGCTTAGGTAACTTTGACTGAGGTCGCAGTCCTTAAATGGCCTGTTAGGATAAAGGTTGGTTCACAATAATCATTAGGAAACACCAGATGATGGAAATTTCGAAACCATATAAATAACCAAAACAACAGCCATGGGTTCTTCTAAGCAACTGCCTAACACTCTGAAAATTAAAGGTTGAGGCCCACAAAGCAGGAGAAGGCTATAAGAAGACAGCAAAGTGTTTTCAGGTTGCCATTTCCTCAGTTCGAAATGTAATTAAGAAATGACAATTAATAGGAACAATGGAGGTCAAGAGAAGGTCTGTAAAACCAAGAAGAATTTCAGAGACAGCTGCTTGTAGGATTGCTAGAAAGGCAAATCAAATTCCCCGTTTGACTGCAAAAGACCTTCAGGAAGATTTTACTCTGATGTTGTGGACATTCTTCGATTGATCAGCGACACCTGCATAAATATGGCCTTTATGGAAGAGTCATCAGGAGAAAACATATCCTGCATCCTCACCACAAAATTCAACATCAAAAGTGTGCAAAAAACTTCTAAACAAGCCTGATGCATTGTGGAAAATGGCCTGTGGACCAAAGAGGTTTAAATATAACTCTTTGGCTACAATGAACAAAGGTATGTTTGGAGAAAAAAAGGGCACAGAATTTCCTGAAAATAACACCTCTTCAACCATAAAGTATTGGAAAGGATCAATCATGCTTTGGGTTTGTGTTGCAGCCAATAGCAGGGAAACATTTTATGGGTAGAGGGAGTAATGGATTCACTGAAATTCCAGCAAATTCTGGAAGCATGAATAACACCAATTATAAAAATGCTGAAGTTAAAAAGAGGATGACTTCTACAAATGGATAATGATCCTAGACACACCTCAAAATTCACGATAGACCACGTCGAAAGCCGCGTACAGAAGGTTTTACTTTGGCCCTCACATTCCCCTTCCTCATCTGAACATCATTGAAAATCTGTGGCCAAACCTCAAAAGAGCAGTGCATACAAGACGGCCGATAAATCTTAGAAAACTGGAAAATTTTTGCCTATAAGAATGGGTGACAATCCCTCAAACAAGAATTGAACGACACTTGGCTGGCTACAAAAAGCATTTATTAGCTGTGATATTTGCAAAAAGGGGTGCTACAAGGTACTAGCCATGCAGGGGACGACGACGACGGGGGGACATGTCATCTTTAACGTTATGCCTCTTGGAGATCATTTGATCTTCAACTTCCTTATCTGTTCATAATAACAGTAATTTTGACCATTGGTGCTCAAACTTTTGCATGCCACTGTACATAACCTCCGAAGCCCAATGATTTAATTATAGCTGACAACTGTAATCCCTGCTCCTGATGGAATAAATGTTCTCAGTGACCTCTCCTGCACCTTACTTTATGTATTCCCCATATTCCTAACCCTGTGACTGAAATATGTTATATGTCATAAGTAGAGATGAGCAAAGTTTTTAAAAAAATTGATATGGACGCTTTGTCAAATTTTTCCAAGAAATTTGGTTTGTTACAAATTAATTTGCCACGATGCACATTAAATCAATTCTATCCTGGTCTGCAGTTAAACTTGTGGGGGGGGGGGAGGAGTGTATCTCGGTGTACATCAGTGTGCATTGTACCAACATGCATAGCTACTCCTTTCTGTTAGCGAAACAGTTACTGTGTGTCAGAATGACAGGCAGGTCACATACATGGACCTGCACATAATCGTGCAGGCCACCAGCATTCTGAGCTAATCCCTTCCATTAAACCAAAAGAAAAGCATACAGTAGGGTTCAGTAAAGCAAAAAAAATTGTGCGTGCCTGCAGAAGCTGTTTCCAAATGACTCTTTAGTGGAACACATAATACATAAAGTAAGGTGCAGGAGAGGTCACTGAGAACATTTATCCTATCAGGAACAGGGATTACAGTTGTAAAGACATGGAGGCACCGCTAATAAAGTAATAGAGAGAAAAAAAGGTTCTTTTATTCCATGTCATGGCAGTGCAAACACATGCTTTTGAATCTCGTCTGATAGCTATAGAATGCTTGTGCATCACTATTAGGCTCAGTGTACACTTCAGTTATTTGGTCAATTATTTTCATAATTTATTGTCAGCCAAAAGTAGGTGCAGGTCAAATCCACAGAACAGGTGTAGATCAATTCATGATAACTAATCCGAGAGTAGGCTTGGCTCCTGAATTTGGCTCACAAACACAAAAACTGATGGAAATAACTGACCTGAAGTGGGAACTCAGCCTTACAGGTCAATGTTAGCATCAAGTATAATTTATCAGCTTGGACTGAACCGTGCAGTGGCCCAAAATTTTAAAAGTGGCCCCGTGAAAGAGTGGGGAGGGTGTCAGCAGTAAGGTTGTGATGGTTGTGTTGATATCACTGTTTATTTTTCCTTTCTTCTGATCCGTCATCCAAAAAAAGAGTGGACCCTGTATTTTGTGCATCCTCCTTAACAGGGCCAGTATTTGGTCAGCATTGGATCAGTATTTGCAAGGCAAAAACAGGAGTGGGTTCAAAACAGACACTGTGTGACAGGGCCCTCATGCTTAATTTAGATGCGTTTTTGCTATTTGCAAGTCCTGTATGCAGTAGTTTAATGGCCTCTATAACACGGTCAATATTTGATCTGTTTTTTAAATCAGTATTTGATCATTGTGGGTAAGGCAAAAACAGATAAAAATGATGGAAATATGTGCATCTGTTCTGTGCTTTGGACTTATTCCTGCTTTTGGCTTTCAAATCATGAACAAATCCTAAAGCAAATTACTGTCAGTGTGTCAGAGGCGTTATGGATGCTCAAATGATAGGACCCTCTTTTTTTTAGTTTTCTGTTCTTCTAATGGATCAGAAGAACGGAAAAACAAAAAACAGTGATGTCAACAAGACCAAACAGGGACAATAGTGGCCCCGTAACAAGCTGGTGATGGTGGCAACAGCATGAAGAGTCACAATAGTAACCCCAGAACAGAGTTGTTAGAGTGGCACCAGCATGAAGAGCCACAATAGTAGCCCCGGAACAGATTGGTGAGGGTGGCAACAGCATGAAGAGTCACAGTAGTGACCCGGAACAGAGTGGGAAGGGGTGGGGCAACAGTAGTGGCAGTATCAGCACAAGATTGTGGCAGATCACAGTAGGAGCAGATGGCAGTAGAGGCAGCAGGTGTGTGGCATCAGGTGCATGGCAGCAGTAGAAAAGTGGCAGCAGCACATGTGCAGAAGTAAAGGTGAGGAAGGCGATGGTGTACCTAGACATCGACCAACTAACTATAACGGATGTCTCAAAGATCAGTTTTCATCCTTCTTAGAAGGTGTAAAAAAGGCCCCCATTTTGGACTGGTAGCGAAGGTCTAATATTGTGGAAAGCCAGTAGTCATCCCTCTGCCAAAAGGTAATATTGCGGCTGTCACTATGCAAGCAACTCAACATGCAACTGGCCATTTGTGATAGGGACTCGGATAGGGACTCCCTGTCTTGATCTCCACTGCATATCGCTATGGTCTATTGGGGTCATCTGCTTCGTCTTCATCATCGCCCTCTAGGTCTACATGCTCATCCCGCTCCTCTCCTCGGCAGATAAACCATCTAGTTTTGTATAGAATTCTTGGGCGTTTATGTCCTTCTTCTTATCCTCATCCTCCTCTTTTTCCAGTTCAGCCTTTACAGGGCTCAGGTGGCCATGAGATGTAGGCGCCACGTTTTCTGTCCCCTCGCCAGTCAGATTTCTTAGCATCCCCTCCAGGACGTGAAGGAGTAGAATGACATCATTCATCCCATAGTCCTGACAACTGAAAAATAAAGTGGCCTCCTCAACGGGCCTGAGCAAACGGCAGATGTCATGCATGAGCTGCCACTGTCTGACGTTGAAGTTACACCAGGGTTTAGTCCTGTCCACCTGCAACATCAAGAAATCGATCACAGGTTTTCTCTGATCATATAGTCAGTCCAACATGTGGAGTGTGGAGTTCCAACGACTGGAAATGATGCATATGAGGCGATGTTGGGGAACACCATTCTGTCTTTGCAGCTCAAGGAGGGTGTGTTTTTCATGGAAAGAGTGGCTGAAGAGCATGCACAGTTTCCTTGACATTTTCAAGACAATTTGCAGTTGGGTGGAAGACTTCAGGAACCGGGTGACAACCACACAGAAGATGTGCACCATGCAGGGCGCATGGGTCTGCCCTCCCTGACGCAGCACAGACAGAATCTTCTTTGCATCATCGATGACCATGGTTCTCTCTCCAATTAGCAAAGATACAGCCAGTATTTTATATGGTCTACCACAGGCTTGTTTGGTTCCAGATTTCATACTGCTTCCACCCTGATGACTCATTGTAACACTGCCACCCTGCTGCTGTCTCATGAGCTGAACCCACTGATGATGATGATGTTCCCTCTTCACCCAGCTCCTACGTGCAATCGGCTACATCATCATCCACTATTGTTTGCTCATCACTTATGTCACCCTCACCGGTCTCATGACCACATCCCTGACCACTTGCTACATATGCTCCTAATGGAGAACATATGCGTCTAATGGAGAACGCAATGGACCTCTCCTCCAAGTCTATATTGGCCTGCTCCTGCTCACTGTCCTCACTAAGCTCATCCTCACTGAAAAGTGGAGCAGAGCCAACAGCAGGCATTGCTTCCCGAGCAGAAAGAGCAGAAAAAGAAAGAGACAGTTGCGGGACAGTTAAGGGAACATAGGTTGTTCCTGGGCCATGTCAACTAAGTGTGGTGTAAGAGGAACCCACCAGTTCCTGTTTGTGTGTGTCTGGCGACACTTGAGATGATTTTGAAGAGGGAGTGTAGATTCCAGTACAGCTGCAATGTTGGTCAAAACACAACCGCTGAATGACGGCCTTTACATTCAGGCCCAAATCACAAATCAACTGCTGCTCGGCTGAGCACTAACAACACATAGAATTCTCTCTCTATATAAACAAGTGGCTTACTACCAACCATTTGAACAAAATCACATTAACATGTATATATATATATATATATCTATATATATATATATATATATATATATATATACATTAGCAAAAGGACTATCTAATTCGTTTCATGTTTAAACCTCAGTATAGTTAGGCACTCCTTCTCTTAAGATAAAATATTTTTAAGGTTAAAATCAAAAAGCTTGTAACACATATGCAACTAAAACAAAATAAAATAAAATAGATTGACTAAAATGTCCATGTAACCAAATGGATGTTCCAATGTTCAATAATCAGATTGGGCTGAAATGTATAATCGCATGTGTGGATCCACAATTTAACTTAGAAAAAGTCTCTAATATTGCAAGTCTAAAGACATTTGCGATGGATGTATATAGCGCTTGTGACAGTAATCCAAGGTATTGGCAATTGGTTCGATGTTAATGTACTCAGTTGTACTTAAATGTTCATACTCACTGTTGCGGACTTGAAACTTGTAAATTCGGAGAGGCCGTGGCGTCCCACGCTCAATCCCCGCGTAGATTAGTTTCGGTTTGGTTTCGCTTTGTCCTGTGAGATCTCGCGAGAGAGTCTCCGTTGGTATGTAGCTTGGACTTACTTGTACGGTTTTAAGTGGATTGAATTCCTTTTTCATCTGCCGGCAGACTGTACATATATTTGACGCTTGACACATGGGTACTGTGTGCTCCACTTCAAGGTGACCAGACGTGTTTCGGGACTATTGTGGATTTCGTCCCTTCCTCAGTAGTACTGTGGAAGCTTCTATTGGCTGATAAGGGACATGTGACCTTGTGGATGGCAGTTTGGATATGAATAGAAAGCCTTGCAGGCTTGTATTGGCTAATGCAGGTCATTTTTTGGGAAATATCAGGAACGGTATGTCCTAGAGAGCTGAGACCCGCTCAAAAACCTTCCCGGACACCTGATGTACCCTGTGCTAAATTTGGTGAAGATCAGTCCAGTGGCCCCTTTAATAACAGTGACCTCCACAGTGCCCGTCCCTTTAACAGTGACTTCCACAGTGCCGGCCCCTTTAACAGTGACCTGCACAGTGCCTGCCCCTTTAACAATGACCTCCACAGTGCCTGCCCCTTTAAAAGTGACCTCCACAGTGGCCGCCCCTTTAACATTGACCATCACTTTAAGAGTGACCTTCATAGTGGCCGCCCCTATGAGTTGAGTTTGTCAAGCAGTTTTACTAAGTTTAAGTCAGACATTCATCAAATCACGTCTGTTTTTTGGTCTAAAAAAGTCTGACATTTTCTGCAACATTTGGTAAAATTTGTGACATTTCATGATCCTAACAGTGGTCTATTTTTAAGAGCTTATAGTGAGAGTTGACCTGGATTATGACTCATTTACTATGTGCGATTTTTGAAAAAGTAGCAAAAAGGTCACAACCTACACCAGGCATCCCCTGGTCTACTTTTATACCTAACGTTGTAAACCACATTACACTCACGCCAAATATATTATTAAGGTGCACCATTTCATAAGTTTGGTGCAGGCACGCAAAGCCAGATTTAAAACTGACACGTAACAACCTCAAATAATAAATTAACCCCTAAGTAGCTTTCTGAATTATGACAGATTACGGACTGAGACTGGGACTTAAAGGGTGTGGCGTTTCGAAATGTCAGCCTTATACAAATCACGCATCTGTGAGGTGACTTGTTGAATCAGACATCCTCCACTTACAGTTTACGCATCAGACACCCAGGAGTTAATCAAGTAGTCTTTTAATCCGGAGATTGTATTACAAGATATGCAGGGAATCCAGATGGTAAAAGAATTATGCCACTAATATTCTTCTTGATAAGAACATGAGATATACAGATTCACCACAGATTTTCCTCAGAATCACCTCAGAATTAGAGCACACAAAACAGCAATGCATGACAGGGTAAACAGGAAGTGGCTAGACTGAACCAACTAGAAGCAGAAACAGAGGGGGGAGGAGAAGAGAGGAGCATACCAATACACAATGCAAGATACTGAAACAGAACACTCCCCGTCTGGTATCGGTAGATACCACTATGTATATGTATAAATAAATAACAATGAATAATGTCCATAAACCTGAAAAGGAAACATGCAATGAACATTTATTCAAACCAAAAAGGATATATCTTCAGTTCAGACCATAGAGCTGGTACTGGAAACAGTCCTAGAAGATGATGAGCATCTCTGGTAGAAGGAATCTCAACATGGAAGTTCTTTCCATCAGAACTGGAAACGACTTTAGTAATAAGTCCAGTAGGCCAGTCGAGACCATTAACTTGTTTGTCTCTTAACAGAACAAAATCTCCTTCCTTTAAATTAGACCTTGGTTCTTGCCACCTCCTGCATTCTTGCTAGAGGCAGAGGTACATTCTTATCCACCTTTTCCAGAACTGACTGGCGAGATGTTGTACCTGCTTCCACCGAAACTTATAAAGGTTGTGCTCTTTGAAAAAGCCAGATGGCACAGGAATATTTCCTATATTTTTTTGGTTTATTCTTTAGTGATCTTTTATGCACCCCAGATGTGGATTTCTTCTTTTTTATTACAGGAGATTGTCTGTTGCTTTCATTAGAAGCTGAGCGAGACTTGGTTCTCCTTGATCAAAGATTTAGAGCGAGAGCACTTATTTTGTGCGGCTGATTTAGATGTGGATTGCTTTCTGTCTATGAATCGTGAATGCAAATGCTATTGTCTGCTTTTCACTTCTGAAATGGGAACTGTCTTTGTACGTACGGACTTGGGTTAGTGACATGCAGTATTTGTCATGGACATTGGCGGTGAACTTTTCCCTGTGGTTTTCAGAAAAGGCTGAGCAATATGAAGGTGCTCATCCGTTGAAGACTGGGAAGAACTGTGATCCTCTTGAGTGCAATCAACAACTGCAGATGGAACTGAAGGTTCTTGAAAAGTATCTAAAATGAACTCTTCCTCTGTTGAAGGAACCTCCCTTATAGAACATTCAGAAGATACTTCTTTTACAGAATTAAATTCATTGTCAAACAGTAGACTGGAAGGCTCAAGTTTCTGCTGTATCTCATCAGAACTACATGAATCAGAAGGCTTGTTGTCAGTGATGATATAGGATTCATTATGATAAACTGTGTGAGGACTGCAAAGCTGGGAAGGGCTTGAAGAGGGCTCCAATTGAAATCCTGAAGGCCTTTCTACAAGCTGCCCTTCTGTCCAGGAACATTCTTCTGCAGCTGACTCCTTGGTTTTTAAGCTGCTTTCTGATGTTTTTAGAATATTTGGGCAAGGCATAACTTGGTTAGGACAACGCCTGAAGTATGAAGTTCATCCCCCTATTAATACATCAGTTCTAAAGGAGTGTACTTGGCAGGGTCTGTGGGTTCTGTCCAGACATACATCCCCCATGATGATCCAACCCACTGTAAGTTTCTGGGCATATGGAGCGTTGAAAGGGACATTTCGAAGTTCAAGGACCTTATGAGCCTCAAGAATGTCTCTACCTAGCAAGAGTAAGATCTCGGCATGGTTATCAAGGGGAGGAATCTCTCTGGCTATGTTCCTGAGATGAAGGTGATGCTGTGCGGCTTCAGGTGTGGGAATCTCATCCCTTGTGTCCGGCAATTTGTCACACTTAATAAGGGTTGGAAGAGAGAGTTTCTTATCTCCTTTGATGGGCTTCAAGGTAAAACCATTAGCTCTTCTTCCTGAGGTTGTCACAAGACCAGAGCATGTTCCTCGGGTGTAGGGTGTAGTTTCTCCCTCTATCCTGAACAGATCAAAGAACTTAGGGCTAGCTAGGGAATGATTACTTTGGTCATCTAGAATAGCATACATTCTTATGGTCTTCTCTGGTTGTGCAGTAGGAAACACATCCACGAGGCAAATCTTAGAACAAGACTTACCGCACACAAGTCCTTCTCCACATACCTTTGTGCATCTGGGCGTGACGGTTGTGGTTGGTCGGTCGGCACTTTCCCCGCCATGACTCTCCCCGCCTTGATCGGAATGGGGCTTGTGCCAGTTAACTGGTTCAAGGCTCCGCCTGATTGGTCCCGGGTGAACAGCGGTCATGTGTAGATCACTATTACATTCAGAACACTTGACTGGAACCTTACAGTCTCTGGCGAAGTGCTCAGTGGATGCACAGCATCTGAAGCAGATATTATGACTCCTTAGGAACTCCTTACGTTCCTCAAAGGGCTTTGCTATGAAGACATGGCATTTCCTTAAAGGATGTGGTTTATCATGGATAGGGCAATGATGATCGGGTTCCTTGGGGCTTTCATTTCCATTGTTAGTAGTGGGCACAACCCCTGTCTTTTTAGGGTTTCTCTGTCTGGGACTGAAAATCTCGTGTCTCTGTTTAGTAAAGCCAAAGATGTTGGTTCCCAAGGTGTTGAAGCTCGGATCGTTTTTAGCTCTAGCTAAGTCCTTACAGAACTTACAGAAGAATGAAAACGGTGGAAAGGGAATACGATGTTGCTCCTTGTATTTTGAACCTGTTGTTGCCCATTGGTCTTGAATATTGAGGGGTAATTTCTCCACGATCAGGCCCACACCATGGGAGGTTTCAAGATAGCTTAGACCTGGTAGCTGCGGGTCTCCCTTGACGATTTCAAACTCAAGAAGAAGATCGCTTAATTCCTGGAACCCTTGGCGGTCTGTATTGGATAATCCAGGAAAGTCGTATAGTCGTTTAAATAAGGCACGTTCAACTACTTCCGAGCCGCCGTATGTCTGCTCTAATCTTTCCCATGCGAGACGAAGGCCTTTGACTGGTTCGTAGATATGAACGGTTTTGAGTCTCTTAACACAGTTTGACAACCATGGACCTAGCCATCTAATTAGTAAATCAAGTTCTTGCATAGGCGGTACAGCATGGGTTTGAACTGTTGTCTTGAAGGTGGCCTTCCAACTTCTATAGTTCTCTGGGTGATCATCAAAGTTCGTAAGGCTAGTACTGATGAGGTCCCTGAGAGTGAGGTACTTAGCGATTTCTGATGCGTTATTTCTTTCCTGCATCATGGCGATGGGAACTTCTCCCTCGCTGGTGTTGTTGGCACCATCTGATACCCTATGTTTGGGGGTTGGAAGATGGAATGGAGTGGCAGCTGGGTTGAGCGTAAATAAAGGCTTCACATCTGGTAATGTTGGCGCCAACGTCTTGGTTGCTATGTCACTAGTCTCAGGAGGTTTTAAAGTGATTTGATGATTTTGAAGCAGCTTGGTCTCTAATGGCAACTGAAATACTGTGTACGGTGCCATAGGTTTGAAAGGAAATGAAATGTCCACTGGACTAGGCTCAACTATATAGCTGCCTCTTTTCCTACTCGCATGAGTTCAGCAGGCAGGCGTGCAGAGGCCAAATCTTCTGGTGCAAATGCATTGACATTGCTTTGGTCTAGGCCGAATTGCAGGGTATGAGTTATTAGATATCTTGGACATGGGATGATATTCTTCTTCAGCTGCTTCTTCAAGAACTCTGAGTTCAGCCATGGCTGCTGCTTCTTCCCTTTCTTTCTGTAGAGCCTCCAACTCAGCTTCAGCCTAGGCTTTGGTCGCTTGCGCCTGAGCCTGTATAGCTGCATGATTAGCTTGAGATTGGGATTGTATAGCTTGCGCCTGAGCCTGTATAGCTGCTTGATTAGTTTGCGATAGCGCTTGTGTCTCTGCGACTTGTGCCTTAATAGCTGCTTCCTTTCTAATGCAGTGAGCTTGTACCTTTGCTGCTTCCGCTTTTGCGCGTGCCAACACCAATGAGGTACTCAACGAAGAGTGCTGTGAGCGAGACCTTAGCGATGAGGACTGAGCAATAGATTTCGAGGAACAGGATGAAGCCTTGGAGTGCCTTGAAAGGTTAGAATGGCGGGACGCTGTTTCATATTGTTGTGATATCTTGTCCTCTAGCATTGACTTGACTGCCATAAATCTGCTATATCTTTCATCATTAAGTACAGTGTGATTCTTTAATTCTAAGATGAAGTCCTCTGAGTTGAGACTTGATAACAGAGAAGAATATTTTTCAGACAGTTTCTTATAACCTTCATAGGCCTTATTCAATTTTGGCCTTTAATTGATCTTCATTATAGCCTGATCGATGTGCTGCATCCATACATTGTTCAGTCTTTTCCCACAAACTGGACAAATTATCACATATCTCAATTTTGTCGGTTAAGAGGGCCTCTTTCATTTTTAATGAGGGTTTAGAAATCCTTCTAGCTGTGTCCTGCATTTCCATCTGTAACACAACAGCGACCTCTAGTGGTGGTTCAGTCTTTTAATAGCTTACAGCCGGCAGACAATACCTCAGAAAACAGGCTTAATACAGTTCCTAGTCTGTATGAAACTGAAATTGCTAGAAGCTTCTGCGATCCTAGTGAATGCAGTACTGAGAAGTATAAGATATTACTCTTATTACTGTAGCATAACGGAGACAAATGATGAAGGCTTATTACTTGGAGGAGGAGAATATTATTTTCTTAGCAGGAGAAGGAGAGTACTAAGACAATTCTTTTACTGTGGCGTTTCGAAATGTCAGGCTTATACAAATCACGCTTCTGTGAGGTGACTTCTTGAATCAGACATCCTCCACTTACAGTTTACGCATCAGACAACCAGGAGTTAATCAAGTAGTCTTTTAATCCGGAGATTGTATTACAAGATATGCAGGGAATCCAGATGCTAAAAGAATTATGCCACTAATATTCTCCTTGATAAGAACATGAGATATACAGATTCACCACAGGTTTTCCTCAGAATCACCTCAGAATTAGAGCACACAAAACAGCAATGCATGACAGGGTAAACAGGAAGTGACTAGACTGAACCAACTAGAAGCAGAAACAGAGGGAGGAGGAGAAGAGAGGAGCATACCAATACACAATGCAAGATACTGAAACAGAACAAAGGGGTTAAACAAAGTCTGGAAGTTCTACAATTTAGAAAGTGGAATATCTTTCCCTTTGACTATATATATATATATATATATATATATATATATATATTGTGGGGGGGTTAGCTCTGGTCTCGAGGATCGTTCACAAAAACTTCCTTCCGGACAACAGATTTCACGTCCAAACAGTGCGTTTATTATAGCAGAAACAACACAACAGGTGCAAAACAATAAACACTGGCCCGGCTAGGCTCTAACTAAACATATTAGTTGGGTCCCTCACTCACCTAGTGGGTACAGTTCACACCCTGTGAACTACTGCGGCTTTCTCCAGCCCAATGTCCCACAGCCTCCTGGCTGTTCAGAGCACTGTTCACACACAGCCTCCGATCAGTGTCCGTTGGGGAATTCAGGCTCACCAGTCCTCCTGACTGTGGCCCTGCGACCCTTCCAGGCGTCGCTGTGTCCCCAATTCCGGGCTATCGCTTAGCCCCGTGGCCCCTCAGCCAACTCAGCCGAGACCACTCACACAGAGCCTCTGTCTCCACAGCTCTCTCCAGAGTGGGGCCCCACCCATGTCCAACAAGAGGATTAAATATCCTCCCTGGACATGGGCATTGTCCAAAATCCTGGACTGGAGCATGGGGAACAGGCACCCACCCAGCACATTGCCTGTTCCCAGTAAAAGCCCGCCCTGGAACTGGCTGAGCCAGCTATACTAACACTAGTACTTGGGCTTTCACTCCCCCAAGGCCAGGCACCTTGGTGACACGCTCTCTCTGACGGCCTTCCTGGGGTTTCACTGCACACCCCAGTGTTCACATTGCCACATATCCCCCCCCTCTGTTCAAACCTGTGGGGGTGAACACATGTACCGCCTGGTCGCTCGTGATAGGGCACCCGCATTATCTTGCCATCTTTAAGCTCAAGGGTCCCCCTGGAAGATGTGGCCAGCACCACAGGCTTCCCCTTATTCTGCCACAACCACGCCAGCAGAACCCAGTTCGTCACAAACACGAAGCTTACTACCCTACCAGTCATCTTGTCCCATACTAGAGACACCTGGTCGCTACTAGCAACTACCACAGTTTTAGCGGACCTTGACCTGTCAGCCTCTTTTTGTCTCTTTGTTTTATCAACAGATAGCATCTTTCTTTTTCTTTACTCCCCCAGGGGTTATGTCAGGTTTGGCTTCAGTTTCAGAATCTTCTGCTTCTTCAGTGGTACTCCCCACTTCAGCAGACTCTTTTCCAGTCTTTTCTTTGGAGTCTCCATTCACTTTATTAGCCGTCTTATGCTTCACAGACATGGCATCATATGCTTTCCTTCTTAACTCCTCCTCCTCTTTCTCATCAAGGTTGGAGGCACCGGGGACATCAGGACCTTCGCCAGACTCGTCGTCTTCTGGCAATCCCTGCAGAGGTTCACCCGGGACATGGTTCTCCTTTCGGGCAGGATTCAGGGAGCCAGCCCATCGGAGTAGACAGGACCCTCATACTGGTTGTCGGTCCCCTCGTATTTCTTCCCCAGCAGACTGCTGGCTTTCTGGCAGGCATTGACAGCAGAGGGAATGTCTTTCATGACCAGGTCCTGGCCACACACTGCCACGAGTCTCTGGGTTTCTGCATCCACCTCAGCACCACCATCTGGTTCAGCAGATACATCTTCCATCTTCTCTGCCTCGGCTGGCACCACAGCGCAACCACCTCCAGACCCATTCTTAACGGGTTCTGACTTCTTGGCATCTTTCAGAGGATCTTCCTCTTCAGGCATCTCATTGTCTTCCACCTGCTGCGCAGGAGCACGCTTAGGCTTCTCCAACTCATAGACTTCATCTTTTGAGCTCCTGAGACCTTCCATCTCTGCTCTGAGTTGCTTGTTCAGCCTCTCCAATTCATCTTGCTCCTTAAGCACTTTTCCAAGGGCTCTAGTCAAGGAGAGGGCCTTGGTCTTCTTCTTAGTTTTTCGCACTAGCTTGTTAGCAGCGCCCGCTCTTGGGCCTTCTGGTCCAGCTGCTCTTCACTCTGTTCCGGTGTAACAGCAGTTGTAGGAGTACCACCATTCTTTCTTAGACACTCTGTGGGATTTCCACCCAGGGACTCTTCAAGCCCATTGTTGAGGTCTACTATAGACTTTTGTGTCTTTCTGGAGTCTTTTCCCCTCCCCAGGACACCAGGAGGTAGACCCTTCAGTTCACTCATCTTTTCTGGGGTCTCCTCTTTGACCCTTCTGCAGCCTTCTTCGGTGACCCTGTGACGACAGCTTGTCCCTTCTCTATCGTATCTAGGGACCGTGTGGCGAGAGGGAGGGCAGCCTCCTGTTTGCCGCTGTACTGTCCTGTCAGGTCATCTAAGACTGCCTGGATATGAGCTTCAGACACTAGGCTGACGTCACCCGACTGAACTCTCGTCACATCAGGTATAACTATCGTCTGGTTGCTACCAGTAACCACGTCAGTTTGGCAAGACCTCAACATGGCAGCCTCTCTCTCAGAGTTGCTGTCGGTCATAGCACCTGCTTCATATATACTGCTCATGTCATTCTCATTTCCGTCCTCTAGGGGCACCGATGAGTTAATCCCCACCTGGGACATTTTATTAACCATAGAAACCTGTGGAGACTGCATATCCACTTCTAGTACGTGTGGTACACCCTCTAGGACCGCCCCATGTACTTGCACATTTTTCACAGTGGGTTCCCTCAGTTGTGAGCTCTCAATATCAATTAGCATCAGTGTCCGTTGGGGAATTCAGGCTCACCAGTCCTCCTGACTGTGGCCCTGCGACCCTTCCAGGCGTCGCTGTGTCCCCCAATTCCGGGCTATCGCTTAGCCCCGTGGCCCCTCAGCCAACTCAGCCGAGACCACTCACACAGAGCCTCTGTCTCCACAGCTCTCTCCAGAGTGGGGCCCCACCCATGTCCAACAAGAGGATTAAATATCCTCCCTGGACATGGGCATTGTCCAAAATCCTGGACTGGAGCATGGGGAACAGGCACCCACCCAGCACATTGCCTGTTCCCAGTAAAAGCCCGCCCTGGAACTGGCTGAGCCAGCTATACTAACACTAGTACTTGGGCTTTCACTCCCCCAAGGCCAGGCACCTTGGTGACACGCTCTCTCTGACGGCCTTCCTGGGGTTTCACTGCACACCCCAGTGTTCACATTGCCACAATATGTATATATATACAGTACAGACCAAAAGTTTGGACACACCTTCTCATTCAAAGAGTTTTCTTTATTTTCATGACTATGAAAATTGTAGATTCACACTGAAGGCCTCAAAACTATGAATTAACACATGTGGAATTATAGACATAACAAAAAAGTGTGAAACAACTGAAAATATTTCATATTCTAGGTTCTTTAAAGTAGCCACCTTTTGCTTTGATTACTGCTTTGCACACTCTTGGCATTCTCTTGATGAGCTTTAAGAGGTAGTCACCTGAAATGGTTTTCACTTCTCAGGTGTGCCTTGTCAGGTTTAATAAGTGGGATTTCTTGCCTTATAAATGGGGTTGGGACCATCAGTTGCGTTGTGGAGAAGTCAGGTGGATACACAACTGATAGTCCTACTGAATAGACTGTTATAATTTGTATTATGGCAAGAAAAAAGCAGCTAAGTAAAGAAAAACGAGTGGCCATCATTACTTTAAGAAATGGTCAGTCAGTCCGAAAAATTGGGAAAACTTTTAACGTGTCCCCAAGTGCAGTCACAAAAACCATCAAGCGCTACAAAGAAACTGGCTCACATGCGGACCGCCCCAGGAAAGGAAGACCAAGAGTTACCTCTGCTGCAGAGGATAAGTTCATCCGAGTCACCAGCCTCAGAAATCGCAGGTTAACAGCAGCTCAGATTAGAGACCAGGTCAATTCCACACAGAGTTCTAGCAGCAGACACATCTCTAGAACAGCTATTAAGAGGAGACTGTGTGAATCAGGCCTTCATGGTAGAATATCTGCTAGGAAACCACTGCTAAGGACAGGCAACAAGCAGAAGAGACTTGTTCGGGCTAAAGAACACAAGGAATGGACATTAGACCAGTGGAAATCTGTGCTTTGGTCTGATGAGTCCAAATTTGAGATCTTTGGTTCCAACCACCGTGTCTTTGTGCGACGCAGAAAGGTGAACGGATGGACTCTACATGCCTGGTTCCCACCGTGAAGCATGGAGGAGGAGGTGTGATGGTGTGGGGGTGCTTTGCTGGTGACACTGTTGGGGATTTATTCAAAATTGAAGCTATACTGAACCAGCATGGCTACCACAGCATCTTGAAGCAGCATGCTATTCCATCCGGTTTGCATTTAGTTGGACCATCATTTATTTTTCAACAGCACAATGACCCCAAACACACCTCCAGGTTGTGTAAGGGCTATTTGACCATGAAGGAGAGTGATGGGGTGCTGCGCCAGATGACCTGGCCTCCACAGTCACCAGACCTGAACTCAATCAAGATAGTTTGGGGTGAGCTGGACCGCAGAGTGAAGGCAAAAGGGCCAACAAGTGCTAAGCATCTCTGGGAACTCCTTCAAGACTGTTGGAAGACCATTTCAGGTGACTACCTCTTGAAGCTCATCAAGAGAATGCCTAAAGTGTGCAAAGCAGTAATCAAAGCAAAAGGTGGCTACTTTGAAGAACCTAGAATATGACATATTTTCAGTTTCACACTTTTTTGTTATGTCTATAATTCCACATGTGTTAATTCATAGTTTTGACGCCTTCAGTGTGAATCTACAATTTTCATAGTCATGAAAATAAAGAAAACTCTTTGAATGAGAAGGTGTGTCCAAACTTTTGGTCTGTACTGTATATCCAAGAGATATAAGCTGCCTAAAACCATTTCCTATATTACACAAACGTGGTGCGGTTAATTAGTAAAAGTATAGATCCTCAAAAATGTGATGAATAGAAATTTGGGGGGGAGACCTGGGAGACAGCATGATTATGTAACATAGTGGGGTATCGGAAAGATGTGTTGAAAGATACTGTGGAGAAATGGAGGCAAGACTTGTGGCTCAATCTAGAAAAGATCAAGCAAAAATGATTTAGGGGACTAAATAATGTAAGGAAAGCTACGTGCTCAGATAAATGGTGAGAGGTACAATTAAAAGTAATACATAGAGCCTACTGAAATAAATATATATAAATGAGTTAATACAGTAAAAAAATATAAAATGTCCTAAATGCCAAAAAAGATAATAAGTTATTTCAATGGATATGGATATGTCCCAGTTGAAAAGGTTATTGGAAGGTCATAAAGAAAGTACAGTAATACAAGAAAAACAGGGAAAGGAATATGAAAATGATCTTTATTATTATTATTATTATTATTATTATTATTATTATTATCTTTTTCACTGTTGTGGGATTGCTATATCAAGAGTGACATATTCGATGTTGCTAACCCAAAAAATGCCCTTTGTAATGATTTTCTATTACTAATTAAAGAAATATAAAAAAAATAGTAAAAATAATTAAATGCAGTGTAATACAGCAATACTAGGCCAGTATAGAGATTTTTTTTGTCATCTCATCTCACCTCACCAAAATCATAATATTAAGTAATGAAAAAGTCAAACACACCCAAACTGGTGTAAATGAAAACATTACCTCATCCCACGAAAAATGAGTCCTCAAGGAAAACCATTTTAATGCTTTGTGTAGAAGTGGTAAAATGTTAAAAAAAAAAACTATATACATTTGGAATCTCTAATCGTTCTGACCAGTAGAATAAAGTTAACAGTGCAATAACAAAACCCAAAAAACAGAATTACTGCCCTTTCTTTATCCTGCTTTCCAAAAAAGAAAAGGTTAACATGTCATGTATGTTCCCCAAAATAGATTTACCAAATTAGAACCCTAATGGCAACTCACCCAGCAAAAAAAAAAAAAAAAAAGGATTACTGTTCTACAGTTGTCATTACAAGCTGTGGAAATCGCCAAGTTGGGCCTGAAATGAACATGGTGCTCTTTTACTCCTGAGCCCTCTCATACATTCAGGCAGAAGAATAGCACCACATGTAGGCTGTTTCTGAAACCAGGAAACACAGCATCATAATAAGAGGGATGACTTTTCACACTGGTACACAATGGGCATATTGGGCACAGAAATACGATATCTGTGGAAAACTTGCAATTTTCACTTTGTACCATCTGTTTTTTGGAAAACACTTGTTGAAATTCTCAGTCCAACCTTAATAAATACCTTGAGGGGTGTAGTTTCCAAAATTGGGTCCATTTGTCATTTCACTCCAGAGCCTCCACAATTTTCAGCACAAGAAGCGGAAATTACCACATTGGCCCAAAAATGTGCATGGGGCTCTTTTACACCTGAGCTCTGTTGTATGTGCAAGCAAAAGATTAGGACCAGATATAAGTTGATTTTCACACTGGCATACTTTGAGCAAAACATATTGGGCACTGAGATGGCATATCATGTTTTTATGTTTAACATATTTTTTAAAGAATTTTTGATGATGCTGTTTTTAATCTTCCATGTCAATATCTACATTTAAACAAAAAACATATATTCCTGCAGTGTTTGCACTTCTTGGTCTTTACAAATCACTTTAATTCAGTTACCTGCTTATCTGTCATTCTAATCCTGCCTGCAATGATATCACCTCTGTGTATAGATAAGACAGGATCCACCATTCACAATAGGTGATTATCAAATCTTATCTATTCTTCCCTTGTACAATGTCACGGACGTTTCCGCGACAGGTGGAAGGAGATTAGTGAGACTGGCAACACATGGTTTGATCTAACAGGTTTCCTTGTGGATCAATAGGCATCTGTGTTGTTTCTGGTAATGGCCACACCCCTGGCCTCAGGTGTTGCTAATGTGGTCATTTAATCGCCCTTATTTATAGTTGCTTCTCTCACTATGCTGTGCGATTTATAGCTTCAGTTTCAGTTGTGGATTGCTGGTGTGTGGATCCCGGCAGAGTTCCTGGTGCTTCGATTGCTCCTTTGAAGTTAAGTCTTCCCTTTCCCTTTTTGTATTTTGTTTGTGTTCTGTGTGTTGAATCTCCCTGTCATTTGTATTAAGGCCTGAGGGAGACTCCTGTTTGTCCTTCCTCTTGGAGGAACAGTTTGTCTCAGTCCTGACAATAGTACCAGGGCCCTGTAGGGTGAGTTAGGACATTAGGTGTTCCTGTTTATGAACTCACCTACCTCTGGGATCTGTTCATACTTGTATTTAGTCAGGACTTTGATTAGGGTTTTAATAGGAGGTGTCCATCTCCTTTCCCTAGTTTCCAGGCCTTATTCCCTCACCCCTTTCCCTCCTATATGCAGTGTGGTGTTTTCCCTTAACACCCGAACGTGACATTGTAAACCACCAAAACCGTAATTTTTGCTTGTTTCAGTACAGCCATGGATCCTATTGCTGCACTGGCCGGACAGCTGCAGGGGCTGTCTTTGGAGGTAGCTGACCTGCGCACGACTGTCTTGCAGATCCAGAAACCACAGGCTGCTGGTCCTAGTGGTGTTTACCAGGTCTCGAGCCTAAAGTTTCCCTCCCGGACAGATTCTCTGGGGGAAGTGATCATTTCATTTTGTTTAGGGAGGCGTGCAAATACGTTCACAGTCATCTGGGGATGAGATTCATAGAGATGGTGTGGTTATTTTGTTGCTTAAAGGGGACGCTCAGTTATGGGCTTTTTCTCTGCCGACCGTATCGCAGTCTCTCTGGTCGGTGGATCAATTTTTCAAAGATGACCCGGATCAGACCTCCCTGGCCAAGACCAAACTATGTGGCCTATGTCAAGGAGAGCGTTCTGCTGAGATATATCCCTCTGAGTTTAGGAGGTGGGCTTCGGATACTGAGTGGAACGATCCGGCTCTCTGTAGTCAGTTTTGTCAGGGATTATTAGAGAGACTGAAAGACGTTTTGGACTTTCATGAGAATCCTGAGTCTCTGGAAGCCGCTATGTCTCTTGCTGTATGCATTGATAGATGCCTGAGAGACAGAGATCTAGAGGCCCCCACTCTCAGGACATACTATCACATAAAATATCGTCTTCCTCTGACACTTTGCGTGAAAATATTCCTGGGTTTATGTCTGGGATGAAACTATGCAATTAGGGGGAGCTACTCCTGGATCCGCTTTTAAGCATACTGGTAATAGGAAGGGAGGGTATTTTTTCTGCAGACAAAAGGGACATTTTATCAGAGTATGTCCATGCATTCAAAGGCAAAAAGAAAAAATGGAACATTTAATTCGCATCTGACTTTTGGAGGGGTGAGAGAAGAGTCAGAAAATGTGCATTTGTCCTACTATTGTCCTACCCGATTTCTCCTGGCTGATGAGGTGGCACTAGAGTCCAACACTGCGGGGATTGAGGTGTTAATCGTCAGCAGGGCCGTTTTTGCTATTGATTCTGCACCTCTAGCTCAGAAGTGTTTATCTCAAGTGGTGCATGATATCAGATTAAGAGTAGTGCCTTTCATCAATAATTGATCTTGTGTTTTGTATTGGTGGTTCTGGGATTACCGTGGTTAACCTAGTACAATCCAACCATCGATTGGCAAGATAGACAGGAGAGGGGCTGACAGGAGGGAAGCACTCAGCGCTTCCTCCTGTCACTCCCTCATTGTAGTGTGGCGAGCCCTGTATGGTCCGTGGGTACAGGGAGCATCTGCCTCCTGTACCTGGCCGGACTGACATGAAGTGCGAGAAGGACAAGAGGGACAAAGAGAATGACAAGAGGGACAAGGAGAATGACATGGGGGGAGAGAATGACAAGAGGGGGGAGAGAATGACAAGAGGGGGGTGAGAATGACAAGAAGGGGAGAGAGAATGACAAGAGGGGGAGAGAACGACAATAGGGGTAAAGAGAATGACATGGGGGGAAGAGAATTACAAGGGGGGAGAGAGAAAACTGATGTTAGTTTGGATAGATCATCACCATCTGACCAGCTGGGGTCCGACACCTAGGACCCCCGCCGATCAGCTGTTTGAGAAGGCAGCGGCGCTGGCAGTAGCGCCTCAGCCTTCTCGCTGTTTACCGCAGGCACAGTGACGTCACGACTAGTATCACTGGCCTTGGTGGGGTTAAACTTGAATGAAGCTTAGCCCCGCCCAGGCCAGTGATACTAGTCGTGGCATCACTGCGCCTGCGGTAAACAGCGAGAAGGCTGAGGAGCTACTGCCAGCGCCGCTGCCTTGTCAAACAGCTGATCGGCAGGGATCCCGGGTGTTGGACCCCCGCCAATCAGTTTAAATAAACTGCAGAACCCCTTTAATATGGGAGATCATATGGGTGGGGCATTGTGATGTCATTTGGGGGAGCGGCAAACTTTTCTTTTGCCTAGGACGGCAAAAATTCATGCACCGCTCCTGGCGGTGAGCCTGACTGATGCTCAGTTCGTCCGTATGCACGGGTTGTCACCGAGTGCATTAGAAAAAAACATTTCCGTTTTTGCTATTGATTCTGCATCTCTAGCTCAGAAGTGTTTATCTCAAGTGGTGCATGATATCAGATTAAGAGTAGATGCCTTTCATCAAGAATTGATCTTGTGTTTTGTATTGGTGGTTCTGGGTTTACCGTGGTTAACCTAGTACAATCCAACCATCGATTGGCAAGATAGACAGGAGAGGGGCTGACAGGAGGGAAGCACTCAGCGCTCCCTCCTGTCACTCCCTCATTGTAGTGTGGCGAGCCCTGTATGGTCTGTGGGCACAGGGAGCATCTGCCTCCTGTACCTGGCCGGACTGACATGAAGTGCGAGAATGACAAGAGGGACAAAGAGAATGACAAGAGGGACAAGGAGAATGACATGGGGGGGAGAGAATGACAAGAGGGGGGAGAGAATGACAAGAGGGGGGTGAGAATGACAAGAAGGGGAGAGAGAATGACAAGAGGGGGAGAGAACGACAATAGGGGTAAAGAGAATGACATGGGGGGAAGAGAATTACAAGGTGGGAGAGAGAAAACTGATGTTAGTTTGGATAGATCATCACCATCTGACCAGCTGGGGTCCGACACCTAGGACCCCCGCCGATCAGCTATTTGAGAAGGCAGCGGCGCTGGCAGTAGCGCCTCAGCCTTCTCGCTGTTTACCGCAGGCGCAGTGACGTCACGACTAGTATCACTGGCCTTGGTGGGGTTAAACTTGAATGAAGCTTAGCCCCGCCCAGGCCAGTGATACTAGTCGTGGCATCACTGCGCCTGCGGTAAACAGTGAGAAGGCTGAGGAGCTACTGCCAGCGCCGCTGCCTTCTCAAACAGCTGATCGGCGGGGATCCCGGGTGTTGGACCCCCGCCAATCATTTTAAATAAACTGCAGAACCCCTTTAATATGGGAGATCATATGGGTGGGGCATTGTGATGTCATTTGGGGGAGCGGCAAACTTTTCTTTTGCCTAGGACGGCAAAAATCCATGCACCGCTCCTGGCGGTGAGCCTGACTGATGCTCAGTTCGTCCGTATGCACGGGTTGTCACCGAGTGCATTAGAAAAAAACATTTCCGTTTTTGCTATTGATTCTGCACCTCTAGCTCAGAAGTGTTTATCTCAAGTGGTGCATGATATCAGATTAAGAGTAGGTGCCTTTCATCAAGAATTGATCATTTGTATTGAAGGGTCTCCCTGCACCGGTGGTTCCGAGTTTACCGTGGTTAACCTAGTACAATCCAACCATCGATTGGCAAGCTAGACAGATTCTGGATTGGGGTGATTATTGCATTGACAATGGTCTGAATACATCTTTTTCTGTTTTAACTACTAAAGACATTAGTGAATGAATAATAACGGTTGGGCACTAAGATACTGGATCACCTGACAAAGCGGAGACTTGCTACTATACAAAAGATTTATTAAAACAGCATGTAAAACAAATACATAACACACTTAGATTCCTTAATAGACAATCAATATGGGTAGCTTGATTTCGATTAACTTTTGTCTCCATGATTGTAGAACCAGACTGAAATGTTAAAATGTTATAAAATATTCCTTGAATGTATATCTCCACTTCCAAGGGTAAGTGATAGGGCCCTCACTATCTATAGTAAGTATATACCTATTGCAATGATACTTAGATGCAATGCACAATTGGCCTAAAGTCCCAATATAGTGGTAATTTCTTGAAGGTATGTACTCACTGTCCGACTGGATCAGCAGTTATTCGGGGGTGGCGTGTTAGGCGTCCCACACTTTCTTTGCTCTGCACTGCTGGTTTTCTCGTAGTATCGCGAGAACGCCGTTGATCCCGTCAGAAACAGACAAGCGATTCAATATTGTCTTCCTTAACGTAGTCCATACATGGCTGCCGGCAAAACACCTTACATCTGTTGGGTACTGTGCACTCCACTGTCAAAAGCTCCAGACGCATTTTGGGAACTCTGTATTTCTTGTCCCTTCCTGAGTGGCAATTGCAGCAAAATCTGCCCTTCAAAAACTACATGGCACTTCTTCAGTTCTGAGCCCTTCAGTGTGCCCAGTGTTTCTGTAAACTGCAGAATCAGGGTAATGAATGTTGTGGTTTGTTTTGTTGTTACCGCTTTCTCTGTTACAGGAAAAAAATAGATTAAAATGGAAAATCTGCAAAATAGTCATTTGAAATTCCACCTCCAAATATTGACACATTTGGTAAGATCATTTTTAAATAATTTGAGGGTTTAGTTTGTGAGTAGTTTCTATTTTGTGAGCCCCTAAAAGTAATTTGATAATTGAATTGGTCCCTAAAAAAATTAGTTTTTTAGGGATTTTCATGAAAATTTGAAAAGTTACTTCTAAAATTCTAAGCCTTTTATCATTCAAAAAAAAATAATAAAATGACCTTTTCAAAACCATGCTAACAGAAGGTATCTTAAAAGTAGAGAAATTCAAATTTAGAAAATTGTGAACTTATCCAAATTTTTTGTGAATTTGGGATTTTTTTAAATAAAGTGAAACATATGAACAGAAATGTACCATTGTCATGAAGTACAATGTATCACAGCAAATGTTCTCAGAATGGCTTAAAATGGATGCTTAAAAATAAAAATGTTAGGAGTCTATTAACCACAGTCAATAGTACCTTCTCATTTCTCCAGAATTACTATTGTGATATGATTGTAGTTTTTTGCTTTCTTTTTGTTTAACCACCTCAACCAATTACCTAGAATTAAAAGAAAATATACACTGACCAAAAATATAAACGCAACACTTTCGGTTTTGCTCCCATTTTACATGAGCTGAACTCAAATATCTGAAACATTTTCTACATACATAAAAGACCCATTACTCTCAAATATTGTTTGAATCTGTGTTAGTGAGCACTTCTCCTTTGCCGAGATAATCCATCCCATCCACACAGGTGTGGCATAGTGTAACACATCTTCGTCGCATGATCAGGTTGGTGATTGTGGCCGGTGGATTGGTTGGTCCACTCCTCTTCAATAGCTGTGCGAATAGTGTACAGATCCTTGCAATATGGGGCTGTGCATTATCATGCTGCAACATGAGGTGATGGTCATGGATGAATGGCACAACAATGGGCCTCAGGATCTCGTCACGGTATGTGCATTCAATCAAAATGCCATTAATAAAATGAACCTGTGTTTGTTGTCCATAACATATGCCTGCCCATACCATAACCCCACCGCCACTATGGGCCACTTGATCCACAACGTTGACATCAGCAAACCGCTCACCCACACGACACTATACACGCTATCTGCCATCTGCCCTGAACAGTAAAAACCGGGACTCATCCATGAACAGAACATCTCTCCAACGTGCCAGACGCCATCAAATGTGAGCATTTGCCCACTCAAGTCGGTTACGACGACGAACTGCAGTCAGGTCCAGACCCCGATGAGGACGATGAAAATGCAGAGCTTCCCTGAGACGGTTTCTGAGAGTTTGTGCAGAAATTCTTTGGTTATGCAAACCGATTGTTGCTGCAGCTGTCTGGGTGGCTGGTCTCAGACAATCATGGAGGTGAACATGCTGGATGTGGAGGTCCTGGGCTGGTGTGGTTACACGTGGTCTGCGGTTGTGAGGACGGTTGGATGTACTGCCAAATTCTCTGAAATGCCTTTGGAGACGGCTTATGGTAGAGAAATGAACATTCATTGCACAGGCAACAGCTCTGGTAGACATTCCAGCAGTTAGCATGCCAATTGCATGCTCCCTAAAACATTGTGATATCTGTAACATTGTGCTGTGTGATCAAACTGCACATTTCAGAGTGGCATTTTATTGTGGGAAGTCTAAGACACACCTGTGCAATATTCATGCTGTCTAATCCGCACCTCGATATGCCACATCTGCGAGGTGGGATGGATTATCTCGGCAAAGTAAAAGTGCTCACTAACACAGATTTACACAGATTTGTGAAAAACATTTGAGAGTATTGGGTCTTTTGTGTATGTAGAAAATGTTTTAGATCTTTGAGTTCAGCTCATGCAAAATGGGAGCAAAACCGAAAGTGTTGAGTTTATATTTTTGGTCAGTGTAATTATTAATCACAATTTTAAATCATGACTGAAGCATAATTATCTCATATCACACTTGAAAATTATTGTGTCATCACTCGTCTTTTAAATCTTGAAGAGGTAAATTTCAATTTCAATTGCGCTGATTATGTGGTTTATTTCATGATGTTATTTGCTTTCTAGAAGACCATTTTACAGCCTATGTAATCGTAGGTCTGAAGTTAATGTGTCCCCTACAGGCAGACTTTTTATAAATTAGAAAGAAATTCAATTAGTGAACTCCAGATAACTTATCACAACAGAATACAAATGCATGGTTAAATATGCAGTCTTAAAGAGGCATCTTTTAGATTTGAACAGATTCTTAAAGTAAAAAGCGAAATTTGCCTTTTCTATATTTAGCTTAACATTACACATTACTTGAAAATTAACCAGTCCCTTCAGGCATTAAACTGTGGGATTACTTATTGGACTTTACCAGAATCTACCAATCCTATTCATAGCAATAATTCAGATTCAAAATTTGGTTTATTAAAATGAAATGAAAATTACACTCAATAGGACCATCAAACAATTTTTGCTTCTATGACTTGAAGTACAACTGTTTTGTGTGCACTCTGACTTAATGAATTTTAACTTTCATATTTCAGATATACAGTGTATAGGGGGAGATTTATCAAACTGGTGTAAAAGAGAACTGGCTTAGTCGCCCATAACAACCAATCAGATTCCACCTTTTATTTTTTACAGTTCCTTTGGAAAATTGAAGGTGGGATCTGATTGGTTGCTATGGGCAACTAAGCCAGTTATACTTTACACCAGTTTAATAACTCTCCCTCAGAGTTCTTTTCTTGTGTTACTAAGATCCAGTAAGTATCAAAATGTAATGCCTAAAGGTAAAGGAATTCTTATGAATATCTAACATTTAAACTGAGGTCCAGCTGGTCAGGAAAAATTATCTTGAGAACCATATATCAAAAGCAAAAGTTTACAACATAACACTGAAACTCATGTTGAGTATACAGGATGTGATAATTTAAAAACTCTGTGCTAATAGCTTTGCAAACCAGCACAACTGATTCATATGAGGCACCCTTCTTTGCATGATACCAAAAAACATTTTTACTCAAAGCAACCCTCTATTCCCAAACCGGCCGCCACCATCTTGCTTAAAGATCTCGGTCGAAATCCCGTGCGTGGTGACGTTTGATGTCACCATGTCTGCTGGCATCTTGATGTCATCTCGGGCAGCGCAAGATTTCATATGAGCTCTTCAAACAAGATGGCGGCGGATGGCAGTGGCAAGTAAATGGATCCGGTAAGCATGATTTTTTTTATTTTACACCGTGGTATGTACGGTATATCAGATGTCTCAATTATCTATGAAAGCGGCATCTGAGGGGTACAATGACAGGGGGCCGCACAATCATCATTCCCTGTCATTGCACCCACGACTTACAAAGAAATGTGCTTCGTGACAGTAATTTGTCACAAAGCTAATTTTTTTGTTAAATTTGCCGAAGCAGCCAAATCGAATTTTCAAATACTTCACTCATCTCTAACAAATGCAAACCCAGTATGGTTTGGTGCTTTGGGTGTTTTCTTGGCTTTTCCTTTTTCATTGCTGATGGTTCATGCAATGGGACTATTCTGTCCTGGGATACCCTCTAGCTAATCTCTCTTGGCTTCATTAACATCTTATTTTATTCTCCGGCCACACAAATTCGTCATTCTGTCTAACCTGCTTCTTTTTTCCTCTGTTCCCAAGGAAATGGCACTGTTTCTGCTTAAAATTATCTCAATTCAACTTGTAAAAAAAGGGGAAACCGATTATAATACTTTACTACATTAAACTGCAAGACTGAAACATTTCATTTGCTTTCCATTCCTCAGTTTCCAAGTTTTTTAATGTTTATCTCCAAAAAGGTGGTAGCAAAAGCATGCATGTGAACAATAGAAAATATATGGAGCCCTATTAGGTTCAGTGACTGTGCTAGGGTAGAGCTAGTTCAATGGGTGTATAGAGACGCCGCAATGGAGGATCAGTGCTTATACATCTGCAACATTTCAGAGTCCTCCTTCTTCCTTAAACATGGTGATGCTTGAAGAAGGATGGGAGCCCAAAAATGTTGCAGGTGTGCAAGTGCCAATCCTCTGTTTCAGTATCAACATGCATTAATTGGACTATTTCTAGCTTAGCACCTTCACTGGACTTTTGTCAGGAATTCACCAGTAAGGAACACTGCCCTGACTCACTTTCCCTGCCTCTTTGCTTGTTCACCCTAAACAGTGACCCACAACTGGGTGACCGTCCCTATGCTGATTAAGTGCAGGGAGACAAATGGACACAGAAAGACAAGACAATTTCGGAGACAACAAATAAAGAAGTCGGACAAGCTGGGTCCAAACCAGGAAGAGGCAAAAATATCAATACGCCAGAGGCAGAACGCAGTCAAGAGGGATGCCGAACTCAAAACTAGGAGGTAGCAACAAAAGCAATAAGCCAGAATGAGAACACAGTCAGGAGGGATGCCGAAGTCAAAACCAGGAGGTAGCAACAGTACTAATGCGCCAGAGGCAGAATACAGTCAGGAGGGATGCCAAGGTCAAATGCAAGAGAGAGTAGTCAGAAAATCAGGATAAAAAAAACAGGTAACTAATAACTAATGCAGGTGCCTGATTTACGGTAAATTGGCCGTGGGCTGGGATCACATGCCAGCTTCTTTGCATGCTTGGTGGTTCCATGTGATCGTCATGATGATGTCATGGAGCCCCGATGCACTGTGTCATTGGTTGCGCCTTCCAAATACAAATAGGCTGGATTGCTGGCTTGGTTTCCCTGACAACTGGATTTCGCTGCCCAGCTTTCAATTATTTACTGGAGGATTGCATGTATTCCTTGCACCCAGCAAGGAACTATTTATCTCTCTCCCCATCTTACCTACCCATCTGGCCTCCTCCTCAGATTTGTTAGGTAGTACCTTTCCTCTTCAAACAAACACGCCACCTCATACCCTTTCTTACTTTCACCTACTAACACTTTCCTCACACTTTCTCTGATTCTCCTTAGTAATACCAAATCCTGGGCCTCCTCAACATATCTCCATCATATCTACCACTGCAAATTTCTGCAACCCATAAAACCTTAAAAAACATTTCCCTGACTCATGTTCCCCCTGCTCCCCTTGCAGGACCACTATCACATGCTTGCTCAGCAAGCAACAAACTAACATACCTTCATGACCACTTCATCTGTTACAAACTTTCTTTTCTGGGTTTAACAGAAACATGGCTGACACCCTGTGACACAGCCTGCCCTGCTGCACTCTTATGGTGGATTTCATTCTAATCATACTCCCCGCCCGGGCAGCAACCATGGTAGAGAAGTTGGTCTTCTCATATCAGATAACTGCTCCTTTAGCCCAACTACATGGTTACCCTCCATTATGCTCTTTTCATTTGAAGTACAGTCTGTCTGTATCTACTCTACCCCCAACCTCCAAGTAGCTGTCATCTGCTGCCCTCCAGGCCTAGCTACCATCTTTTTTAACTACTTCAACACCTGGCTCCTACACTTTCTTTCTGCTGACATCCCCACTATCATCATGTGTGACTTTAACATCCTGATTGCCACTTGCCACTCAGCTGCCTCTAAACCTCTAGCACTAATTTTCTGCTTTGGTCTCTCACAGTGATCTTCCACTGCCACTCACAAAGATGGTCACAAAATGGATCTTATCTTTACCCAACTCTGATCCATAGTAACATAGTATATGACCGAAAAAAGACATTTGTCCATCCAGTTCAGCCTGTTTCCTACAAGTTGATCCAGAGGAAGGCAAAAACCCAAGTGAGGCAGAAGCCAATTTTCCCCAATTAAGGGAAAAAAATTCATTCCTGGCTCCAATCAGGCAATCAGAAGAACTCCCTGTCCTGGATCAACGACCCCTCTCTAGTAGCTATAACCTGTAATATTATTACACTCCAGAAATACATCCAGTCCCCTCTTGAATTCCATTATTGTACCCACCATCACTACCTCTTCAGGCAGAGAGTTCCATAGCCTCACTGCTCTTACCGTGAAAAACCTTTTCTATGTTTGTGTACAAACCTTCTTTCCTCCAGACGCAGAGGATGTCCCCCCGTCCCCCCCGTCACGTTACACTCCAGAAATACATCCAGGCCCCTCTTGAACTCTCTTAGTTAACTCACCATCACCACCTCCTTAGACAGAGAGTTCCATAGTCTCACTGCTCTTACCATAAAGAATCCTTTTCTATGTTTGTGTACAAACCTTCTTTCATCCAGACGCAGAGGATGTCCCCTTGTCACAGTTACAGTCCTGGGGAAAAATAGATGATGGGAGAGATCTCTGTACTGACCCCTGATATATTTATACATAGATATTAGATCTCCCCTCAATCATCTTTTTTCTAAAGTGAATAACCCTAATTTTGATAACCTTTCAGGGTACTGTAGTTGCCCCATTCCAGTTATTACTTTAGTTGCCCTCCGCTGAACCCTCTCCAGCTCTGCTATGTCTGCCTTGTTCACAGGAACCCTGAACTGTACACAGTACTCCATGTGTGGTCTGACTAGGGATTTGTAAAGAGGTAGGACTATGTTCTCATCACGGCATCTATGACCCTTTTGATGCAACCCATTATCTTATTGGCCTTGGCAGTAGCTGCCTGACACTGGTTTTTACATCTTAGTTTGCTGTTTATTAAAATTCCTAGATCCTTTCCCATGTCAGTGTTACTGAGTGTTTTACCATATGTGTTTTAGTATGTACGGGTGACTTGCATGATTCCTTCCCATGTGCATAACTTTACATTTGTCAGTGTTAAACCTCATCTGCCATTTTTCTGCCCAAGCCTCCAATCTACCCAGATCCCTCTGTAGCAGAAAACTGTCCTCTTCAGTGTTAATTACTTTACACTGTTTAGAGTCATCTGAAAAAATTTATATTTTACTCTTCAAGCCTTCTACAAGATCATTAATAAATATATTGAAGAGAATAGGTCCCAGTACTGACCCCTGAGGTACCCCACTCGTGACAGTGACACAATCTAAGTGTGTACTATTAATAACCACCCTCTGTTGTCTCTCACTCAGCCAGTTACATACCCACATACAGACATTTTCCCCAAGTCCGAGCATTATCATTTTATATACTAACCTTTTATGAGGTACAGTGTCAAATGCTTTGGAGAAGTCTAGATATACAACACCCATAGATTCGCCGCTGTCAAGTCTAGAACTTACCTCTTCATAGAGACTGATTAAATTAGTTTGGCATGACCAATCCCTCATAAAGCCATGCTGATATGGCGTTATTTGCTTATTTTCATTGAGATACTCCAAGATAGCATCTCTTAGAAAACCTTCAAACTGTTTACCCACAACAGATGTTAAACTTACCGGCCTATAATTTCCAGGCTCTGTTTTTGGACCCTTTTTGAATATTGGCACCACATTTGCTATGCGCCAATCCTGTGGAACATTCCCTGTCAGTATAGAGTCCATAAATATCAGACATAAAGGTCTAGCTATGACATCACTTAATTCCCCTACGATACGGGGGTGTATGCCATCCGGTCCTGGCGATTTGTCTTTTTTAATCTTTTGAAGTCGCTGCTATACTTCTTCCTGGGTCAGACAGGGCACTTTTAATGGGGGATTTACTTTTACATTCTGCATTTCATATGACAGTTTATTTTCCTCAGTGAATATAGTGGATAAAAAAATATGTAATAGTTTTGCTTTATCCTTGTCGCTCTCTGCCCCCCCCCGCCCCCTCATTGCTGTGTAGAGGGCCAACTCCTCCAGATTTATATTTTTTACCATTTATATAATTGAAGAACATTTTAGGGTTAGTTTTACTCTCTAATTTTTCTAATTCACCTCTGTCCCTATCTGACCACAATCTATTTACATTTTCTTCATTGGTATCTTTAGCTGGCTCCCTCCCCCAGTCCGCAAACTGGCACACCCTAGCAGGAACTTTAAACATCTTGGCCTTTGCTTACTTTCTGCCACCCGTCTGCCACTCCCTACCATATGTCTCACTTTCTTCTGGGATTCGTGTCCCCACCTATCCCTTGGTTGAACTTGATGGACTTACGTCTTTTTTCAACCGTATTAACTATGTTCTATGATGCAGATGCTTATGCCACTTTGTATAACAACACAATAATTACAGCTCTCAATTCAGTCGCTTCCCCTCAGATATAATAAAGCTGAAAATATCAATTGTCAACCCTTGCACACCAGTCTAAAAAACTGAGAAGCTTCAAGGGTTGCAGAACTGAGATAGAAGAAATCCTATTCTAAGGAGCACTTTATTATATACAAACAATCCCTCTTAAATTTCAAGTCCATACTCGCTGATGCTAAATAGGCTTAGTTCACATCTCTCATATTTCCCCTGTGTCACAACTCTAAACAACTAATTGACACTTTCAGCATTCTGTCCCCCAGTACTCCATCACTCACCTCTCATCTCAGCTTTGGACTATTCCACAAACTTCAAACAAAAGATTGACAACATCAGAGAAAGCTTCATCCTACAGTCCCCATAGCCACTTTACACAACTTTTCTGTCCTCTTCCCACACAACCCACTCTCCAGTTCATATCTCTCCACCTGTGCGCTTGACCTTATACCATACCACCTCATCCCCAACTTCACCACAGTGTTTATCCATATCTTAACCCATCTCCTCCACCTATCAATAACCACTGGTGTCTTTCCCTCCTGTTTTAAACCAGTTACCATCATACCCATCTTCAAAAAGCCTTTGGATTCATCTTCTTTATGTAGCTATCACCCAATATCACTCACTACTTCCATATGTCTCCGAGCTACAGTACTTGAACAATATGTCCCACCTCACTTCTTTCCCCCTTTTTGACCAGCTACAATCCATTTTCTGAACACATGACATTTAGTGTCTCCTACTCACACACTGCCTCCTCATCTCGCTCCTTGTCTGGTGGTGGCCCTCAAGGGTCTGTCCTAGGACCTCTGCTCTTCTCAATCTACACCTTTTGCCTGAGACAGCTCATATAGTCCCATGGCTTTCAGCATCATTTCTATGCTGACTATACAAATGTAACCCTCTGCTCCAGATGTCACCTTTTTACTTCCCAGAATATATCCTCCTTCTTTTATTCTCTTTCTAAAACTTAATAGGGATAAAACTGAATTTATCATCGTTCACCCATCTCACTCAACCTCCCCCAACATAATCAATGGATGTACACTTTCCCTGGTCAACAAAGTCTGCTGCCTTGGGCTAACTTTTGATTCTGCTCTGTCCTTCACACCACACATTCAAGCCCTTTCCACTTCCTGCTGCCTCAATCTCAAAAATATTTCAAGGGTCCGCACATTCCTCAACCAGGTGTCTGCAAAAATGCTTGTACATGCCCTCATCTCCTGCCTAGACTACTGTAACATCCTTCTCTGTGACCTCCCATCTAACACTCTCTCCAATCTACCCTTACTCTGCTGCCAGACTAATTCCTCTCTCCCTGTTAATTCTTACTGGCACCCAGGGAATCTAGTAAAAAACACTAACAATTCCCCAAAGTATTACTGCCAGCTTTAGGGAGTATGTGGGAGAAATTGAACCTAAACCTGGTCTATAGATGATGGTATCCCCGCTATTTGGGATCCCTTGTGACACAATTTTTAGATCTTGGTAGTCCTAATGTCTGGGGTTCTCTATGACATTAGGATATGAGTACTGTATACCTTATATATGCAGGGACATCAGCCATATAAATCATCCTGGTTTTTTGATTCTCTTAAGTACCCACTGACATCTGATGGGCGCCTCTATGAATCCTAATCTCATTATTGTCATTCACTGGACATAACAAACGTAACTAATTGTACCAGGCAGATCTGATGTTAGTTCAAGTGCGGTGATATGCAGATTTGATACACTGGGCAATCGAGATTAATCACTTTGTTGCATGATAGATCTCTGGATGTATTACTCGATATCCCATAACTGAGAGTCGCTAATACCGTCCTTTTTGATATATTAATACATTGCACCATGAATGTTTGCTGGATAATGAGGTTGGTGTGCTTACCAGCAATGTTCTAATGTGCGGCATTTTTTGGTTCATTCTTAATCAACCTGGTCCTATGGGTCCTCCGTTCTCATCCCCTGTGACTTTATTGCGCTGGTGTTTTGGTACAATAGCCGTTGTATGTTTCCCCTATTGGACAATAAGCGCTATGCGCCTCCCTCTGTTACTTACTGGGTTCATCTTCTGCCGGCGTTTCCCTCCCTGGATGACTGGATTGGCTGATGGATTGATGGGCGGTGAACAGAGGCGGGATTATACCTATGTAAGTCGGCGTCTTGAGAGCCGCTTCGCGGCCATCATAGAGCCGTTCTCTGCATACTACCACGCTGCCCCTTGATATTAGGAGGTGGTTGGCTCAGGCAGGACCTTAGAAACGCACGTATGTGCCAACTTTCAAACTAGAGACTTGGGCACCAGGTAGGTCTGTAGCCTTTCTTTGAGCCTTGGGTCAATTCTGTTTACCTAGAAGGACCGGTGGCAGGCTGCATTCAAACGTGGAGGAGTTACAAACCTTTTCCTGCATGGAGTGAATGCACAAATATATTTTTTTTGTTTTTCATATGGTGCTGTGGCTCCTGATGAAATACAGCGCCCTTCCTGGCTGTATGGAAACGCGTTGAGCCTAGCTCGAATATTAGGTGGACTGAGCTATATTTAAGCTATATTGCCCTAATACACTAACGGGCTCCCCTCAGTCCTACCTTGCACCATTTTTGTGGCATGACCGCCAATGCACGCCACGGTCATGTTCAATGAAGTAGTTTAGACGATACCCTGTCGTCTGCTACCTGCCCATCTGTTTGGTTCTAGTGATTGGAACAGTGATTAGTGGGTCTAGTGGGCCAAAAATTGCTAACAGTCAAACACTAGCACACAATTATTATAGGGTATTACCCCAGTGGAAATTTTTTAATTGATTTATCAATAAAGTTTATTGTTTTATTTTAGCGTTCTTTCATTTGATAGTGTGTAAACCTGGTCTATACCCATACAAAACTATCTGGGGAGATTTTCATTGTATATTGATGGATAGTGTTGGACGCAGGGGCGTAACTACCATAGCGGCAGACCTTGCGACTTCTATGGGGCCCAGGGCAAGAGGGGGCCCAGTCTTAGTTGGGATTATCTCCTCTTCTACTGGAGGTGAAAACTTAGTCAGGACTCTACCCTCTAAAGGAACAACTTTTAGCAAATAAGGCAGTGGAAAATTGGCCCAAGGGTCATTGAGAAGGGTTTAGGCAGAAACCCTTCTGTCCTGTGTGGTGGGGGGGGGGGCACAGATTCTTGCTATGCATGGCACATTTTGACTTGGCAAGATTTGCCCACTCTTCTTTGCAAAAGCACTCCAAATCTGTCAGATTGCGAGGGCATCTCCTGTGCACAGCCCTCTTTAGATCTCCTCACAGATTTTCAATTGGATTCAGGTCTGGGCTCTGGTTGGGCCATTCCAAAACTTTAATCCTCTTCTGGTGAAGCCATTTCTTTGTTTATTTGGATGTATGCTTTGGGTCGTTATTATGCTGAAAGATGAAGTTCCTCTTCATGTTCAGCTTTCTAGCAGAAGCCAAAAGGTTTTGTGCCAATATTGACTGGTATTTGGAACTGTTCATAATTCCCTATATCCAGTTCCAGCTGAAAAAAAACAGCCCCAAAGCATGATGCTGCCACTATTATGCTTCCCTGTGGGTATGGTGTTCTTTTGGTGATGTGCAGTGTCCACCTTAGCAAAAGTGACCCACGCCTGCATTGCTCGCTCAATACGCGAATATTACACTGCCGATTTTCTCAATTAAGCAAATAATAAAAATAAAATTCTTGAATTTGCAAATATATGATGAATATTTGCCCAAAAATTTGTGAAATATTGCGAATTCAAATATTTCCCCTGACGCTCATTATTATTGATGGAGTGGGCAACAAGGTGGGTCGGTGGTTAGCATTGGTGCCTTGCAGTACTGGGGTTGTAGGTTCAAATCTGACCAAGGAAGACATGTGCATGGAGTTTGTATGTTCTCCTTCCATTTGTGTACTTTGGTTTCCTCCCACTCTCTAAAGACAAATGATAGGGAATGTAGATTGTGAGCTATATTGGGGACAACGTGATGCTAATGTTTGTAAAGGGCTGCAGAATATGTCAGCGCTATATAAGTGAGTAAATAAAATAAACTTTCTTCTGAGACTATTGGAAGTACTACAACCCTCATTCTGCACTTAAATAGATGCGTTTATTTTGTTATATCTTGCTTGATTCAAACCCCATTCGCCAGCCATAGCACCTACACCTCTAGTCTTACATTCATAACACCAAGGGTACCCCAACCACCATCAGGCATAAGTCCCAACATTAGGATGTGCCCTGAGGGAAGAAAGGGTGTGCCCTCCTATCACTGCCCTGGTTCTAGGGAGCATTGGGGTGGGGATTGCCACTGCGAATGATTATTGCAACTAGAGCCACTACCACCCCATCCTCTGCTCTCACTTCTCTGGGGCTTGCGACACTGATTGTACTGAGTGGCAGAGATCTCAGTGTGCATGCCATCCTAATTACAGTGACTATTATGCTTGTAAGGCCTCCGATTTTTTTGTGTGTTTACAGTTAACCTGGTTTATTTAGCTTCCATTTGTGCAATATCTCGACCAATTTACAAAATTCATCATTTACTCTACAAGTCACCAAACCAACACTTTAATCCATATAATTTGAACGCATACTAAACCTTTCAACAAACTCTGCATTAATCAATAGTACATTGTGTGTACATGAGGAATAATACTATATCTGGTCACTATAACACTTTTTAGCAGTTTTTTGCTGTACATGTTTAACCTCTAATTTGCATATCTTTCAGACATAACGGCAGATACAAGCTGTCATCTACTGCAGACAGAAAGCAGAGGAGAATCTGCTCCCTAAGCTTATCTTACAGAAAAAATATGCCCCAGGATCACAAAGGACATTACAGAGAAGTACTGACCTTTATTGGTTGTCCACTATAGCTATACCCCTGGGGAAAATGTAAACAGCTGATAACATGCAAACTAAAAAATTCTCACTGATAAAACATATTACAAAGTTTATTTTAGTCGTTTCTAAAGCTGTGTGAAATTACAGTGAGTCTTAACCTGTCTGCTCTATTTTTGCACGCTCTGTGTGACATACGGTACTGTAGAGGTAATGGTACCACAAGTACTGCTTCTAATGTTATTATTTATGCCCAAGGCAAGCCAAAAAGTGATTCCACCTAACCACTTATACACGTTTCCACTAATAATATTTGCTGGGTCACTGATTTCCAAATGTCTTTGGAAAATGTCTGCCATGTAAAGGGGTTTTCCAGTGCAATAAAGATTTGTGGCAGTGGACTCAGAGAGGCTTAAAACATTAAAGAATGGACACACACCATCACAGATTCCCCCACTGCTGCTGTTTCGATACTGGCTCAGACTCTACTATTCACTATCTCCTGTAATGATTCAATACACCTTACATTTCTGGCATGTCGACAGAGTACAGGAGGTGGAGAGCAGTGAGGACTGGAGCAGCATTGAAGGGGCATTGTCAATTGTCATTACTCTATTATTTCTAATAGAAGGTTAAGCATAAGTTGCCAACTAGGTGTTACCAGATGGGGGTGGGGGGGTGGGGGTGGGGGGTCTGTCCCTGCACAGTTTGCCACTGTCCAATTAGAGTTGTCAGTGTCATAGTGTGCAAGGACACACATCCAAGTGGTAACACCAAGTCGGAAATGAATTATCAAACTCTATTATTAGGAATAATAGAGGAATGGCACAACACTGTTACATGAAAGATACTCCTGAATTTTTATTATATGGGGAATGTAAGTAAGTAGTTACTAAAACAGACATGTCAGGAGAAATGACCGGTCTTCTTTAAAATAGCTATACCGAAAAATGGATACAGAAACAAAGTTTTAGATGCATTTACCTATCAAAAAGTTGTAAATGTATTCTGCAGATCTTGAGTTTTTTTTTGTCAAAGCTAACATCTATTATGTTCACTACAACACTTTTTTTGGACTACATAATTTGTTCTCAGTTACCATTGCTCATGAATAAGTAAACTCTGTGAACAAATAAGTGACACCATTACAGCAGGCGCTCAGTATTACTGGAAGATTTGCATCTTTACACACATTTGCTTTATGCTTTTTATGCTTCACCCCCAAAGTCAAATAAAAGAAAGTATTTCTTGGCTCCTCACAGGTTGTCTGGAGTTGACATTGGTGCCATTTCTAATGGCTTCAAGACTGATTTTTTTTATTTTTTCTGTATAAAGAAATAATCATGGAACTCATTATATGTTCAAATAATCTGATGTTTGCATTGATCTACAGTAAACCAGGAGACAGGATAAACGTACATATTCAAAAAAAATATTAAACAATGTGAAAATTATCTGTGGAAAAAATTTGTTCCAAAATCTTGATAAGAAAAGGGAATAAATTATATACAGCATTTCAAAATCAGATTACATTATTTCACAAAATATGCTACAGGGCAAATATTACGCAAGCTGAGCTCAGGTTTGTTCACAAATCAATGTCCTCTTTGTACTAAAGCTTGAAAGCTGATATAAGGCTTTTATTTAAGAAAAAGTCATAGCCTTTCAGCAAAATATGTATTCCAGATGGTCTCTGCGTGCCAGATAGGATGTTGCAAACTCACATAGCATAATGTTCATTAGAGGCTAAGTATTATGACATGGTCACATAAGTATTCTTAAAACTGAACGGTTTGCATTTGATCAGAAGCCGGATCATAGGTTTATCATAAGAGTTATTGGAGATATGAATTGATTGAATTGATCCTCTGAAACCTTTAACCTTGTGTTTACTGTTAGACATGTTGCAAGTATGTTTTTATAGGGTTATATAAGAATAAAACATGACAGCTTCTTTCTTCCAGAACCAGCACCACAGTTTTCTATGAGCTGTGTCTGGAAGTGCAGTTTAGCCCATTGAATAGGCTAAGCTGCCATACCAAAATGAAGAAAGCAGCTGTGTTTTTTTTTTCCATATAAACCCCTTTAAGCATTAAAATAAAATTCTCATTCTTAGTTGTAATTTTTAGGTTATAAATGTTAATTTTCAGCCTGCAGATGTATTGCCAGCAATCCATTCTAAGACACAGGGGTCTGAGCAAGTTAAACGTACTAGGATCTACACTGATCAAGGATAGTTTGGCATCATTTATAAAGAGAGAACACAAAGACTCCCAGTATAAGGGCTTATACACACGGCCATAGCCATTTTTGCGGTCCGCAAATTGCAGATCGGCAAAACACAGATAGAAACACAATAGAATTATCCTTGTCTGTAATATGGGATAAGAATATGACAATTTTTTTTGTGGGTGCTGCAGAAGAGACATACGGATGCATACAGCACACAGTGTGCTGCCCGCATCTTTTGCAGCCCCGTTGAAGTGAATGGGTCTGCATTTGACCCACAAAAAATGCCGAGGACAAAAAATTTGCTTCTGTGCATGAGCCCTAACACTAAGGGGAATTTTATACAAAGAAAAAAATGTGGGGGTTAGTGAGCATATCCCAGTGCGCAGGTGCATGTCGCCATGGCTAAAAGTGTAAAAGCAAAAACAAACACAATGCAACAGCACTGAAAACAAAAAAAAAAGGCAAATACACCAGTGCCATACTCACTATAGCAAATGTACTAGTGCTAATACTACATTATACATGTGAGATTCTGGCAAATATATTTTGTACAAAATTATTTGTGCCTGTCCACCAATGACAAGGTGATCTCTTTAGGACAGGAACCTACACTAAATACAAACTCCGTTGGTGCCATACCGGACTCCATTAAACTCACTGAATGCAGGTTCCACATGTATGCTGAGCCCACTCTGTATTTTAAATGCATGGAGAACAGGCTACAGCTTTATACTTGCACTAATTAAAATCAGCCTATGGGACAGACAGGTTATTCAGGAGTGCAAGACCAATAGAATCAGCCACACTTCCAATGCAGACTGCAAAAAAAAAAAAATGTGGGGGCTAGTCAGCACATCCCAGTGCGCAGGTGCACATCGCCATGGCTAGAAGCACAAAATCAGAAAACAAACACAATGCAACACAAATAAAAAAGTAAATACAGTAGTGCCATACTCACTATAGAAAATGTACTAGTGCTAATGCTAAATTATAAATTTTGAGATTCTTAGCAAATATATTTTGTACCAAATTATGTGTGCCTGTTCGCCTTGATGCTGGCAGACAGGCAGAAATAATTTTGTACAAAATGTATTTGCCAAGAATCTCACATTTATAACGTAGCATTAGCACTAGTACATTTTCTATAGTGAGTATGGCACTATTGTATTTACATAGTAACATAGTATATAAGGCCGAAAAAAGACATTTGTCTATCCAGTTCAGTCTGTTATCCTGCAAGTGGATCCAGAGGAAGGCAAAAAAAAACTGTGAGGTAGAATCCAATTTTCCCCACTTAAGGGGGAAAAAAATCCTTCCCGACTCCAATCAGACAATCAGAATAACTCCCTGGATCAATGACCCCTCTATAGTAGCTATAGCCTGTAATATTATTACACTCCAGAAATACATCCAGGCCCCTCTTGAACTCTTTTAGTTAACTCACCATCACCACCTCCTTAGACAGAGAGTTCCATAGTCTCACTGCTCTTACCATAAAGAATCCTTTTCTATGTTTGTGTACAAACCTTCTTTCCTCCAGACGCAGAGGATGTCCCCTCGTCACTGTCACAGTCCTGGGGATAAATAGATGATGGGACAGATCTCTGTACTGACCCCTGATATATTTATACATAGGTATTAGATTTCCCCTTTGTCGTCTTTTTTCTAAAGTGAATAACCCTAATTTTGATAATCTTTCAGGGTACTGTAGTTCCCTCATTCCGGTTACTACTTTAGTTGCCCTCCTCTGAACCCTCTCCAGCTCTGCTATGTCTGCCTTGTTCACATGAGACCAGAAAAATGAAAGGTGGAATCTCATTGGTTCCTATGGACAACTAAACCAGTTCTACTTTACACCAGTTTTATAACTCTCCCCCAGTGATTCTGTATGACGATGAGTGATAGCCGTAGCCATCGCATGGAGTGCTGCTTCCTCTTCAAACAGCTGTTTGTGGTGGTGCCAGGTGTCAGACCACCCTCGATGTGATATTGATGACCTATCTTGGTACAAATAATGCAGTCATTTACATTTTTTCCTGGCTATATAAACACAACATCGTCATTTTTTGTAAGAATGAAAAAAAATCTAATTATTTTTAGGTGACACTTGCATGCACTCTACTGTATATAATAAAAGGTCTAATCTTCACAACTTAAAAATCAATTGGAGTAATTTTCAAAGCAATGTCATTGCGATTCTCTCTCAGCACCCATTTTCATCTAATTTCCAAAAATAAGATGTCATTTTTGCATGAGGATATATAAGTAGGCTTAACGCTCATAAGCAAAGCTTAATGAGAAGGTCTAGCCGAGCATGTGCCTAAGGTGCTGGGTGCCAAGGTGGTGCACCAACAAGTTTCTTTGCCTTGGTTTTGGTATTTAGATGCAGTGCTAGAACAGTGAGCTGAATCTTTACCCCACCAGTAGAAAATTCTCCCTGAGACTGACACTAGCTGCGACCCAGTGATGTACGATTGTTGTCACTAAAGTGCAACAGTGTGAATATACTAATCTGATCTGTTACTATGTCATGCTGCCTGAGGTTAGGGGAGAATGATCTTGGTGATAGGTTCCCCTTAATGCAAGTAGGAATGACATAATAAATTACAGCCAGTTGTCTTTTTGTCAACATATTCAATTAATAACAACATTATAATCTCAAAAGAGACAACCAATATGGGGCAACTTCCTGTTTAGAAAAAAAATAGAACATTCATTTTGGCAAGATAACTTCACGACAAGTTTTTCAGAAGTAACATTTGCTGTAGTCTGAAGTGATTGGAGAGCATTTGTTTTCACTATTAATTCCACACATGCATATCTTTTATTTCCAATATAAAATAAAGAAGCAAAATAAAGAGAATATAGTTACCGTGAAAGGCAGAACCAATTGAAGTAGATTCTCTAAGAGCAAATTGAAAGTACAGACTGTCCAAATATATGCAGAGATTCTTTTTTGCAGAACATAAATCTGGAGAGCAGCAGAGTTTAACTTATTCCTTGATAATGGATTTGTTGTATTAGTCACACTCCATAATTTCCTTACACTTCTTTATGTACAGTACTGGTTATTCTCATTCATTCTCAAATGTAATGCAATCATTTAAAAATGTTCTTGATTTATTCCTATCACTAAGATGAAGGTAATTATAACAGAAGCATAGCCCAGAAGCTAAGAAGAGAGTTTCAAGGATTTCTAATTTTATTCATACAACATAGCAACTTGTTTTAAGTACTTTCCTTAAAGGATTTCTCCACGTATTAATAAAATAAAGTATTATTATTATTTATAATGGCAAATATTCTCTAGGGGGCAATTATCAGGGGAAAGAAAGTGGACGCTGCCCTATTAGCACACACAAAACCCCTCCTAACTCACAACTGGGTTAGTTCAAAGGAGGGAGCTGAAAAGTTGTCTCAGCTCTCCTCACAGCTCTGGCTGTCATGAATTACTATCCTACACAGCTGATAACATCTTCAGCAGTGGCGTAGCTAGAGTGTTATGGGCCCCGGTGCAAACTTTGGATTGTGCCCCCCAATTTATAAAAAGAAGTGGCAAATTTTTTCTACACTAAACCCAATGCATGGCTACACTCACCGAATCTAACTAATAAAATCTTGTCCTGGTGTGGTGTGGTGAGAAAAAAAGGAATAATCACATAAGGAACGGATGGTGACTGAAATCACCAGCAGGGGGCGCTGTGCTGGCCTGTAAGACAGAGCCATGCCAATGTATAGCAGGGTAATCTAGGACATTTCCCCTAAGTACTACCGCACAGTACTAATGCCCACATTGTGGCCCCTCACAGTAATGAAGCCCACCTTGTGATCCCTTCACAATAGTTATGTCCTTCTTGTGGTCCATCTCTGCAGTTATGCCCATCTTTGTCCCTGTCACAGTAGTTATGCACAGACATGTGCCCCCTTACAGTAGTTATGCCCAGATATGTGCCCCCTCACAGTAGTCATGCCATATTATGTGCCTCCTCACAGTAGTAATGCCCAGATATGTTCCCCCTCACAGTAGTTATGCCCAGATATGTGCCCCCTCACAGTAGTTATGCCAGATTATGTGCCCCCTCACAGTAATGCCAGATTATATGCCCCCTCACAGTAGTTATGCCAGATTATGTGCCCCCTCACAGTAGTTATGCCCAGATATGTGCCCCCTCACAGTAGTAATGCCCAGATATGTGCCCCCTCACAGTATTTATGCCCACATATGTGCCCACTGCCACCTCACAGTAGTTATGCTCATAAATGTGCCCCCTCAGTAAAAATGCCCACTTTTGCGCCCCCTCATGCTTGTTGTGCCCCCCCCCCCTTTGACTTTAGTCTGCAGCTTTATGGGTGGGGAAAGAAAACAAAAAAAAACACATACTTACCTTCCCTGATGTCACGCACCAGACATCCTGCAGGCTGACTGTGCTGGAGGTTCCTCCCACAGCCAGCAGCTCATTGTGCAGCCAGTAGGGGGAACATCGGAGCTCTAAGCGCTCAGAGAGCGGAGAGAGCTCCTTGCTTCACCCTGGAGAGGACAGTTCGGCAGTTACAACTGCTGGGTGAGTACGGCCATTTTATTTCACCTGATTATTGACCCCTAGAGAAAATGAGCCATTATAAATAATAAATGATATGTGGGAATATGTTTATAAAAAAGTTATATTATGGTATTTTCAGCACGTTATCTTAGGCTACTTTCACCCTCGCGTTTTTCATGGACTGCTCTTTAAGATAATACAACCGTCTGCATCCGTTCAGAAGGGGTCCATTTGTATTATCTTTAACATAGCCAAGACGGAACCATCTTGAACACCATTGAATGTCAATAGAGAACGGATCAGTTTTCTATTGTGCCAGATTGTGTCCATTTCATCAGACGGACACCAAAACGCTGCAAGCGGCGTTTTGGTGTCCGTCTCCAGCGTAATGGAGACTGAACTGATGCAAACTTATGCATTATGAGCGGATCCATTTCCATTCAGAATGCATTAGAATGTAAACTGATCCGTTTTGGACCGCTTGTGAGAGCCCTGAACAGATCTCACAAACAGGAAGCCAAAATGCGAGTGTGAAAGTAGACTAATTAATTGTGGAGAACCCATTTAAGTCATAAACTATATAAACTTCCGAATCATATAATGCTGGGTCTAAGAGATATGGATATATATTATAATCTTTACCAGCTAATTTTAATATTGATGTTCTGACACCCCTAAGATCAACTGATTGAAGAGGCCTCTTCATTGTTTACAAGGCTGTACTTGATATTGCAGCTCAGTCCAATTGACTTGAATGGAACTGAGCTGTAGTACGCTGCAGTACCAGTTATTTATTGATGGGTGTGCCAGAAGTTGGCACCCCCACTGATTTTATGTTGATCTATATTATATAAGTTAATAAAAAACCCTTTTAGGGGAACAGTTCTGGCTAAGGCTTGGAGGGGGTGGTGCATGACTCAGGGATTCTCTGACTGGTAATATTTGAATCCCTGAGCCAAAAGCTGCCTCATTAAAGGGGTTGTCCCATTAAGACATTGCATGTCAAAAGCATAGGGGATAAGTGTCTGATTGGAATGGGTCTGACCAATGAGGCCCTCGCTGATCACAAAAATGAGGGTCCACGGTTTCTCGTTTGAATGTTACCTCCCCTTACTCCCAAATTAACCCACTAACAGTTTTGTCCAAGCTAACAGAGATGAGCAAAACGATTCTGAATTTCACAAAAATTCTGCTGCCAAATTAATTCAAAATTTTGTGATTCTCTTTAGACAGACATAAAGAAGGAGGATCACATGACCCTGGGACGGAGTTGTGAGAGGGTTTTGCCCTGATTGGCAAAGAGGCTGACTGACTGCCTGTGAACCAATCAAGGAAAGGATTTTGGAAGGTCCTTCAGCCTCTGGGCTGGAGAGAAGCCGTTCTGTGCACAATACAATCTGAGAGCATGTGTGTTGGCTGTGCCTCACAAATTAGGAGAATTTAAATAGCCAGTCTCGAGGGAAGCTCAGTTCTTTGAATCCAGAGGAAAAAAGCAGTCTGGTTTGAAGCTGTTTGGGAGCTGCACTTATACAAGCAAGCAAACAACTCGAGTTGATTTCAAGTGAGTGTTTGTATTAAGTGTGTGACTTTAGATTACGTGACTTGAGATTCAGGGACTTTAGGAGGGGACTACAGTAAATCCGTTTCTTATCACTTCACTGTATTGTATTTTTCTCTTTTCTTGCGTAATCCCCATTTAGTATGTGTTCCATTATTGACAGCGCAGTCTAGTGCACATCTTGTCTAATGTAGTATTGTGCATATCTTTGTTCAAAATGTGAGCAAATTGCCCATTTGGAATCGCACATAGTGTATCTAACCGGGCAAGTTTCAACACTGAGAAGCGCTGGCAATTTGGAACAGAGTTTGGTGCTCACTGAGCTGGCACTTTATGATGTAGATGAGGAGGAGGGAAGTAGCATGGAGGCTCATGAAAGTGAGGTAGCTAGCTGGGTAACAGAAAATGAGGAAGAGGGAAGAGTGCCAGGGAGGCTAGCCCTGATCTGACACACCCCGACAAGTTTGCAAGGTTGGCAGATTAGGGGGATGTCAGTTCAGGGAGAGCACTGCTGCAGCGGGAGACTTCCTCTGCCAGTCAGGGGAATGTCAGCTCTAGGAAGCAGGTGACCAGAAGAGCAGGGCAGGCAAGACAGGTGCTGGTAGTGGGAGACTCAATTATTAGGGGTACAGATAGGGTGATCTGTCCCAAAGACCAGGATCACCAAACGGTGTGTTGTCTTCCTGGCACTCGAGTTCGACACATCGTGGATCAGGTTGACAGATTACTGGGAGGGGCTGGAGAAGATCCAGCAGTCATGGTCCATATCAGAACCAATGACAAAGTTAGAGGTAGGTGGAGTGTCCTTAAAAATGATTTTAGGGATTCAGGTCACAAGCTTAAGGACCTCAAAGATAGTGTTTGCTGAAACAATTCCTGTACCAAGAGCCACACAAGAAAGGCAACGGGAGATTAGGGAGGTTAACAAGTGGCTCGAAACTGGTGTAGGAAGGAGGGTTTTGGGTTCCAGGAGAACTGGGCCGACTTCTCTGTCAGCTACAGGCTCTATCGTAGGGATGGGCTGCACCTCAATGGGGAAGGGGCAGCTGTTTTTGGGAGAAAGAAGGCTAGTAGGTTGGAGGAGTGTTTAAACTAGGGACTGAGGGGAGGGTAATTAACGTTATAGTAGTGGAAGATAGTGCAGATAGAGAGACCAGGGGTGAGGTAGTGGGACTGGGGGAGGAATGGAAGGAGGGACTAGAACAGTTCATAAGGAAAGGTGTAGGGAAAAAAATATACATAAATTACATTAATTGTATGTATACTAATGCTAGAAGCCTGTCTAACAAAACTGGTGAACTGGAATAAGTGATGTGTGAGGAAAACTATGACATAGTGGAAATAGTACACACTCAGATTGGGTCACTGTTACTAGCGGGGTAGCACAGGGGTCAGTTGTGGGCCATATTCTCTTCAATTTATTTATGAATGATACTGTAGAAGGCTTGCACAGCAAAATATCAATTTTTACAGATAACACTCAACTGTGTAAAGTAGTTAACACGAAAGAGGATAGTATATGGCTTCATATGGATCTGGATAGATTGGAGGCTTGGGCAGAGAAGTGGCAGATGAGGTTATGCAAATGGGAAGGAATAATGCAAGCTGTCAGTACATACTAAATGGTAAAACACTCGGTAACACTGACATGGAAAAGGACCTAGGAATTTTAGTGGACAACAAATTAAGCTATGAAACCAGTTCCAGGCAGCTGCTGTCAAGGACAATAAGATAATGGGTTGCATCAAAAGGGGCATAAATGCCTGTGATGAGAACATAGTCCTACCACTTTACAAGTCACTAGTCAGACAACACATGGAATACTGTGTACAGTTCTGGGCTCCTGTGAACAAGGCAGGCATAGCAAAGCTGGAGAAAGTAATAACTGGAATGGGTGGACTACAGTACCCTAAAAGATTATCAAAATTAGGGTTATTCACTTTAGAAAAAGATGACTCAGAGGAGATAATAACTATGTATAAATATATCAGGGGTCAGTACAGAGATCTCTCCCATCATCTATTTATCCCCAGGACTGTGACTGTGACGAGGGGACATCCTCTGCATCTGGAGGAAAGAAGTTTTGTACATAAACATAGAAGAGGATTCTTTACGGTAAGAGCAGTGAGACTAAGGAACTCTCTGCCTGAGGAGGTGGAGATGGTGAGTTCAGAGTTCAAGAGGGACCTGGATGTATGCAATTTAATTAATGCTGAACAATTGATATAAATATTTAAACCATTTTCTATGGCACTTGAAATTTATCTCTAGGAGCCTCCCATTTCTCTTGATTATCTTTGAGATGTTTCTACAGTACATCTTGATTGGAGTATACCTGTCACCTGTCTATATAATGTTTCACAGCTGCCAATGCATATCAGTGCAAAAACCAAGCCACGAGAATCATGGAACTGCCTATAGAGCTCAGAGACAGAATTGTGTGGACACACAGATCTGAAGGATATAAAAAATTTCTGCTGCACTGAAGGTTGACAGGAGGACAGTGACCTCCATCACTCTTAAATTAAATACAAAATTGGGGGAGAAGGACCATGGTAAGAGAGGTGACTAGAGTTGAGCAAACCCGAGCTGTAAAGTTCAGGTTCGTACCAAACTTTAGGGTTTTTGGTACAAGGACCCAAACCCGGACATTTTCGTAAAATTTCGGGTTCGAATTCGGTGTTCGTCGATTTCTTGGCGCTTTTTGAAAGGCTGCAGGGCAGCAAATCAACAAGCGTTTCACTATTAAGCACTTAGAAGTCATCACAGCCATGCCTACTAATGGCATGGCTATGATTGGCCAAGAGCAGCATGTTACCCAGCCTCTATATAGGCTGGAGTCACATAGCGCCGCACGTCACTCTGCTCTTCTCAGTGTAGGGATAGGATACTGCTGCTGCTGTGAGGGAGAGATTAGGGAAGAATTCAGTTGAACTTGGTGGTGTGTTCAATCTTCAAACTACAGAGATTATTGAGGGTGCTATGCTACATTTTTGTACCCAGCCCTGAGCCCTGTGACACTGAAAAATAAGTTTTTATCCATCTGCTAGTTCGGTGGGGGTCTGCGGCCATTTTTGCAAGTGCAGTGCCCTTGCAACTGGATGTGAACTGCATGTGTGCCAGGGACATTACTTAAATTCTGTTCTGGTAGCACAGTGGAGGCCAAATTCCCTTTTTTGGCCGCTCAAGTACCGCTGCGGCCTGCAGTGCATACCTGGCAGTGAAAATTATTCAATTACATTAGTCTGTCACATTTTTTTGTGACCTAAAGAGATTTTTTATCTGTCTGCAACAGACACTGCATATCTGACAGTCCAATAAAACTGCTGAATACTGCAGTTATCTTGCTGATAAAAAAGAGCACACTTTTTTTGCAAGATAGTAAAATGACGGGCTATGCTGCATTTCTGACAGTCCAATTAAAACGTTACATACTGCAGTTACATTGCTATAAAAAAGCACTTTTTTTGTGCTAGATAGCAAAGTTGCATGCTACACTGCATTTCTGACAGTCCAATACAACCGTAACATACTGCATTTACATTGGTGCTATAAAAAAAAACACACTTTTTGTGCTAGATAGGTGACAGAGATGTAAATTTGTAAGAATCGTCTGTTCCATTGGTGGGTGACATTTTGCCAGTTTTGCCGTATACAAACCCCTGCTCTGCATAGGTGACAGGGAGGTAAATTAGTAAAAATCATCTGTTACATTATTGGGTGACATTAACCCAGTTTGGCCATATACAAACCCCTGCTCTGCATAGGTGACTGCGAGATAAATTTCTAGAAATCATCTGTTACATTGGTGGGTGACATTTTGTCAGTTTTGCCATATACAAACCCCTGCTCTGCATAGGTGACAGGGAAGTAAATCTCTAAAAATCATCTGTTACATTCGTGAGTGATATTTTGCCAGTTTTGCCGTATACAAACCCTTGCTGTGCATAGGTGACAGGGAGGTAAATTTCTAAAAATCATCTGTTACATTGGTGGGTGACATTTTGCAGTTTTGCCATATACAAACCCCTGCTCTGCATAGGTGAAAGGGAGGTAAATTTCTAAAAATCATCTGTTACATTGGTAGGTGACATTTTGCCAGTTTTGCCGTATGCAAACCCTTGCTCTGCATAGGTGACAGGGAAATAAATTTATATAAATCTTCTGTTACCTTGGTGGGTGACATATTGCCAGTTTTGCCGTATACAAACACCTGCTCTGCATAGGTGACAGGGAGGTAAATTAGTAAAAATCGTCTGTTACATTATTGGGTGACATTAACCCAGTTTGGCCATATACAAACCCCTGCTCTGCATAGGTGACTGCGAGATAAATTTCTAGAAATCATCTGTTACATTGGTGGGTGACATTTTGTCAGTTTTGCCATATACAAACCCCTGCTCTGCATAGGTGACAGGGAAGTAAATCTCTAAAAATCATCTGTTACATTCGTGAGTGATATTTTGCCAGTTTTGCCGTATACAAACCCTTGCTGTGCATAGGTGACAGGGAGGTAAATTTCTAAAAATCATCTGTTACATTGGTGGGTGACATTTTGCCAGTTTTGCCATATACAAACCCCTGCTCTGCATAGGTGAAAGGGAGGTAAATTTCTAAAAATCATCTGTTACATTGGTAGGTGACATTTTGCCAGTTTTGCCGTATGCAAACCCTTGCTCTGCATAGGTGACAGGGAAATAAATTTATATAAATCTTCTGTTACATTGGTGGGTGACATTAACCCAGTTTTGCCGGTGAAAAAACCCTGCTTTGCATTGCTGACCGGAAACTAAATTTAGTAAAAACGTCTGTTACTTTGGTGGGTGACTGCAAAAAATGAGGAGAATGTCAAATAAGGGACGTGGCCCTAGTCATGGTGCTGCTGGTGTTGGTGGAGCTCCTGTTGCAGGGAGAGGACATGGTCGATCTGTGCCAGCTACAGGCCCAAATGAAATGCATTCCTCAGGTGCGCATAGACGACAGAGCCTTCAGCGTTATTTAGTAGGCCCGAATGTCGCTCTACGAATGGTGAGGCCAGAACAAGTACAGTCACTAGTAGATTGGGTGGCTAACAGTCCCTCCAGTATATTCTCGTTGTCTCCCACTCTGTGCACTGCTAAAAGCTCTGAGTTGGCACCTGCAGGCCATGGGCATCTACCTAGCACCTCACCCCCTTGCAAATAAGCCAAGCAGTCTGAGCTCCAAGTCATGCAGCAGTCTCTTTTGCTTTTTGATGAGTCTGCTGGCAGCGTTTCCCTGGGCCATCCACCTAGCCCTGCCCCAGAATTGGAAGAGATTGAGTGCACCGATGCCCAACCAATTATGTGTGAGGATGAGGCTTTCTGCAGTGTGCAAACTGACAAGGGGGGCAGGGGTAAAGACTGGGGGGAAGATGATGTGGAGGACGATGAGGTCCTAGACCCCACATGGAATCAAGGTCATGCGAGTGACGTGTGCAGTTCGAAGGGGGAGGCGCACAGAGCCACCAGCACAGCAAAAGAGGGAGCAGGGTGCAAAAGCAGAGCAGCCGTCCCCTAGACAGTACTCCTGCTACTGCCCACCGCACCCAGGGACCGAGCACAACATAGCCAGCTCCAAGGAGTTCCAAGGCATGGCAGTTCTTCAGACAGTGTGCAGACGACAAGACTCAAGTGGTTTGCAGGCTGTGCAATAAGAGCCTGAAGCGAGGCATAAACGTTCTAAACCTGAGCACAACCTGCATGACCAGACATCTAAGTGCAAAGCACGAGCTGCAGTGGAGTAAACACCTCCAAAAACAAGAAAGGTCTCATGCTCCTCCTGCTCCCTCTTCTGCTGCAGTCTCAGCCTCTTCCTCTATCTCTGGAGTGACAGTGGCACCGGGCACCCCACAAACAAAGGATGTGTCAGCAACGCCATTATGTCCCTCACGTTCAACAAGCAGCACCACAATGTCCCATGGCAGCGTTCAGCTGTCCATCTTCCAAACAATGGAGCGAAAGAGGAAGTACCCCCCTACCCACCCACCATCCCTGGCCCTGAATGCGAGCATTTCCAAATTCCTGGCCTTTGAAATGCTGTCATTCCATCTGGTGTAGACAGAGAGTTTTAAAAACCTTATGGCGGTGGCTGTCCCACAGTACGTCGTTCCAGCCGCCACTACTTTTCCAAGTGAGCCATCCCTTACCTGCACAAACAAGTGGAGGACAAAATCAGGTGTGCACTGCGCAACGCCATCTGTGGCAAGGTCCACATAACTACCGATACGTGGACCAGTAAGCACAAGCAGAGACGTTATATCTCCCTAACAGCACACTGGGTAAATGCAGTGGCGGCTGGGCCTGAGGCGGCTAGTTGTTTGGCGCACATCCTTCCGCCACCGAGGATTGCAGGGCATTTCTCTTTTCCTCCTGTTGCCTCCTACTCCTCTTCCTTCTCTAACACCACCTTATCCGGTCAGCGTAACACCTTAACCAGCAACTTCAGCACAGCCAGGGGAAAACGACAGCAGGCAGTTTTGAAACTCATCTGTTTGGTGAACAAATCCCACACCGTGCAGGAGCTGTGGACGGGCATGGAACAACAGACCGATGAGTGGTTGGGGCCACTGAGCCTCAAGCCCGGCCTGGTGGTGTGCGATAAGGGGCGAAATCCCTTGCCTGGTGCATGTGCTTAATTTGGTGGTGCAGAAATTCCTGAAAAACTACCCCAAAATGTCAGAGCTGCTGCAGAAAGTGCAGGCTGTCTGTGCGCGCTTTCAGCGTTCTCACCCTGCTGCTGCTCGTCTGTCTGCGCTGCAGCGTAACTTCGGCCTTCCTGCTCACCGCCTCATATGCTACGTGCCCACAAGGTGGAATTCCACCTTGCACATGCTGGAGAGACTGTGCGAGCAGCAGCAGGCAATAGTGGAGTTTCAGCTGCAGCACGAATGGGTGAGTCGCTCTGCAGAACAACATCACTTCACCAGCACTAAGTGGGTCTCCATGCGAGACCCGTGTGCCTCGTTGCGCTGTTTTGACTACTCCACCAACATGGTCAGTGCCAATGACGCCGTTCTCAGCGTTACTATCCCACTTCTATGTCTCCTTGAAAAAACGCTTTGGGCGATGATGGAAGAGGATGTGGCATAGGAGGAAGAGGAGGAGGGATCATTTCTACGGGTATCAGGCCAGTCATTCACAAGTGGCTCAGAGGGTGGATTCCTGCCCCAACATAGGCCAGGTATGCAGCTGAGGGCCATCACTGCAGCGTGGCTGGGGTGATAGCGAGGACACAGACGATTCACCTCCCACAGAGGACAGCTTGTCGTTGCCTCTGGGCAGCCCGGCACACATGAGCGACTGCATGCTGCAGTGCCTGCACAACGACTGCCGAGTTTCCCACATTCTAACTTGTGCTGATTACTCGGAGGCCACCCTGCTGGATCCGGTTACAAGGACAACGTGCCGTGCTTAATTCCCTCACTGGAGTGTGCTCGGAAGATGCGTGAGTATAAGCGTAGGCTGGTAGACGCGCTGCTGATGTCATTCCACCTGACACCCGGGCCTTAGTGGAAGCACAAGGCAAAGGCAAAAGAGGAGGAAGAGGTCGCCAACCCACCCAGGGCCCCTCCAGAACCTCAGAAGGCAGGGTTAGCATGGCAAAAATGAGGAAAAGCTATGTCACCACGCCACAACAACCAGTACCACCAGCTGGTATGCAACGTCTTAGAAGGAAGTAGCATTTCAGCAACATGGTGGAGCAGTGTGTGTGCACATGCCTACACCTACTGACTGATGGGTCTGCCCCATTCAACTTCTGGGTCTCCAAATTGGGCACATGGTCTCAGCTTGCCCTTTACGCCTTGGAGGTGCTGGCCTGCCCTGCAGCCAGTGTATTGTCTGAGCGTGTATTTAGCACAGCAGGGGGCGTTATCACAGATAAGTGCAGCTGCCTGTCCGATGCTAATGTGGACAAGCTCATGTTCATTAAAATGAACCAGGCATGAATCCCACAGGACTTGTCTGTACCTTGTGCAGAATAGACATTAATACCGACCTCAACCGTCCATTCTTGTACTCAAGTGCACTTATTCTTTGTTTTATTTTTTTATATGTCCCAATATTTTGGAGGCTACCCCAATAAAAAACAAAAACAAAAAACAAAACCCAGTGTTGGCTACCTCCTCCACCTCCACCCTCGCTTCCACCTACACCGCCACAGTCACCGCCTCCTCAACCTCCTACTCACATCCACCTCCTCCTCCTAGTTCAAAATTGTTATTTTTTATTTATTTATTTTTTTATTTTAAGTGATTTCCCTATCCACATTTGTTTGCAGAGCACTTGCCATGCTCTTTGCACATTTTGCTGCCTTTTGCAGCCCTCTAGCCCTTCTTATTACATTCTTAGAGCCATTTTAGTGCCCAAAAGTTCGGGTCCCATTTGACTTCAGTGGGGTTCGGGGTCAAGTTCGGTTCCCGAACTCGAACTTTTTAGCGAAGTTCGGCCAAACCCGGCGAACCCGAACTTCCAGGTGTTCGCTAAACTCTAGAGGTGACTAAGAATGTAATGTTCATTCTGGCTAAGCTCCAAAGATCCTATGTGCCGATGGAAGAAACGTCCAGAAGGTCAACCATCACTGAAGCAGGGGCCGGGGGGCAGGGGGGCAATTGCCCCCCGGGCCCCTCTGTTGCCTCTGTAAACGGGCCCCGTAGTGTCACCCAGGGCCGGCCTTTGGGGTGTGCATGATGTGCCCTGCCACAACCCTGGTGACAAGTGGGGGCGGCCGGTGGCAGGGCACAGGGAGATGAACGCTTCCACTGTGGAAGCGTTAATCTCCATAGTCATCTGTATCGCCGTCCTCAGGATATAGATACAGATGGCTGTGCTGTGGCAGAGCAGGGAGAGGCGTGTCCCCTCCCTATTCCTCTGATAGGCTGCCAGCACTAGGCGATGACGTCATTGCGGCGCCGGAGCGGTACAGCGAGGAACACAGGCCAGAAGAGGCCTGCATCGCATCGCTGGAGGTAAGTATAAGTGCTATTTGTATGTTTGTTTGTTTTTTGTGTTTTTGGGGGCTACTGGCACATAAGGTGAGGGGGGGGATTCTACTGGCACATGATAAACTGAGGGGGGATTCTACCGGCACATGATAAGGTGAGGGGGGATTCTACTGGCACATGATAAAGTGAGGGGGATTCTACTGGCACATGATAAACTGAGGGGGGGGCATTCTACTGGCACATGATAAACTGAGGGGGGATTCCACTGGCACATGATAAACTGAGGGGGGGATTCTACTGGCACATGATAAGGTGAGGGGGGTGGATTCTACTGGCACATGATAAACTGAGGGGGGGGGGATTCTACTGGCACATGATAAAGTGAGGGGGGGGATTCTACTGGCACATGATAAAGTGAGGGGGATTCTACTGGCACATGATAAACTGAGGGGGCATTCTACTGGCACATGATAAACTGAGGGGGATTCCACTGGCACATGATAAACTGAGGGGGATTCTACTGGCACATGATAAAGTGAGGGGGGATTCTACTGGCACATGATAAAGTGAGGGGGGATTATACTGGCACATGATAAACTGAGGGGGAATTCTACTGGCACATGATAAAGTGAGGGGGGGGGTTCTACTGGCACATGATAAGGTGAGGGGGGTGGATTCTACTGGCACATAAGGAGGGCTACTGGCACATAAGGGGGGGTCTACTGGCACATAAGGGGTCTACTGGAACATAAGGAGGGCTACTGGCACATAAGGGGTGGGGACTACTGGCACATAAGTGGGGACTACTGGCACATAAGGGGGACTACTGGCACATAAGGGGGTCTACTGGCACATAAGGGGGTCTACTGGCACATAAGGAGGGCTACTGGCACATAAGGGGGGCTACTGGAACATAAGGCGGACGGCTACTGGAACATAAGAGGGACGGCTACTGGAACATAAGGGGGACGGCTACTGGAACATAAGGGGGACGGCTACTGGAACATAAGGGGGACGGCTACTGGCACATAAGGGGGGACTACTGGCACATAAGGGGGGCTACTGGCACATAAGGGGGGCTACTGGCACATAAGGGGGTGCTACTGGCACATAAGGGGGTGCTACTGGCACATAAGGGGTGCTACTGGCACATAAGAGGGGCTACTGGCACATAAGGGGGGCTACTGGCACATAAGGGGGTGCTACTGGCACATAAGGGGGTGCTACTGGCACATAAGGGGGTGCTACTGGCACATAAGGGGTGCTACTGGCACATAAGAGGGGCTACTGGCACATAAGGGGGGCTACTGGCACATAAGTGGGACAGATACTGGAACATAAGGGGGACGGCTACTGGAACATAAGGAGGACGGCTACTGGAACATAAGGGGGACGGCTACTGGAACATAAGGAGGACGGCTACTGGAACATAAGGGGGACGGCTACTGGCACATAAGGGGGGCTACTGGCACATAAGGGGGGCTACTGGCACATAAGGAGGGCTACTGGCACATAAGGGGGATGGCTACTGGCACATAAGGGGGACGGCTACTGGCACATAAGGGGGATGGCTACTGGCACATAAGGGGGACGGCTACCGGCACATAAGGGGGGGCTACTGGCACATAAGGGGGACGGCTGCTGGCACATAAGGGGGGGGGTCTATGAACGCTGTGAGTGGCCAACATTTATCCTTTCCGCAATGCTCAGCCTCCTGTGACAGATCAGGAGAGCAGAGGTATGGTGGCGGAGATAGCTGTCAATCCTGTCAAAGGAGGCTGTGCTCTCCTCACGCATTCTTTCTCTATCTCAACCACATTATGTTGGGGTCATCTGCCTGGTCTTTGTCATTGCCCTCCAGCTCCTCATGTAGCTCCTGCTCCATATCCTGCTCCTCTCCTGTTGGATGAGTGCATGCATACTGTTGTCTCTTTGAAATTTCCTCGGTGATCGATTAATGGCAAAACATGGACATGTCCCTGACCACTCGCAACACGCGTTCCACCCGTATGTCCTCATACCTAAATGAGAAGGCAGCAGACCTCTCCTGGCTACACAGCATTATGGGTGATCTTACTTTTACTTTGTAACATATTCAGCCATTTTATGAACAAAAAAACATTACCACAAATCGTGAGGAATTTCGGATTTGTTGCGAATTGAATTTTTCCTAAACTTCAGATCGAATTCCAATTTAGGATGTTTTGATTCGCTCAACACTAGTTGCCATCTATATGCTTTCTGTATGTAGTGTTTTTATGCATTATTTATAGATAGGGTATTATATTGATTGATTTAGACCATATTGGACATTGAATGTGATTTTGTGTGTACCTCAGGCTGCACCCTGTTCTGGAGTGAATCATTTTCAATGATAATTTTATTGTTTATTTGTATTATTAAAGTACATTCTCTATATAAGGGAGCTATAGTGACTATTTTTTATAGGTTTTGCATTCTATTAGAGTCTAGCCATTTTTTTTTAAATATATTTGCAAGAGGTTACTGGACTGTTCCCCTATATCTGTTTAAAATAGTATTCTAAACATTTTATCAGTAATTGGGTAACACTTTACATTATGTAACTGACTGAATAAAAGCCTTGCTGTAGCATTCTCAAAGCTTTTCATCCTTTTTTTCTTGCTAATTTAATAAGTAAATTGTTACTGTTCACCGCATACAAGCAGAAATCAATATATCTTCCTTGGGCAATTTTGTCTGTGAAAACGTAAAAAGTAAATCAATAATGAATATTTCATTAACCTATCCTTACTTCATCCCTTTTCTGTTACGGTAAGCTATTAGTAAAGCTAAAGAATGTAATGGCCTTTTAATATTGCAATCCTCACTCCTCTTGGTGAACCACCTTTGTGAATTTCTTGCTGACGTACACTGCTACGATGCTTGGCTGGGGTAGCATCTGACCAGTGCATTATGCTCTGCATACATTATTCACTTAGGATTTTTGTAGACATACTGTATGCTGTTTAAATGGTAGAAGGCCATTTAATACAGAAATAAACAATTACACTGAACTCTTATGAGTAGTTTGCAAAAGGTCTCAGAAATGGCAAGCAGTTAGGGTACTTTCACACTAGCGTTAGTGTGATCTGGCAGGCAGTTCCGTTGTCGGAGCTGCAAGCCGGATCCGCCGTTCAGTGTGACAGCTGACAGCATTTGTTGACGGATCTGGGTGCGAATCCGTCTACAAATGCATTGCAAGAACGGATCCGTCTCTCCGCTTGTCATGCGGATGGACGGATCCGTCTTGCAATCTTTTTCACAGTTTTCCTGGTCTGCGCATGCGCAGACCGGAAGGAGGGATCCGTCCTACAGTTGTTTCGGATCCGGCACTAATGCAAGACAATGTAAATTATTGCCGGATCTGGCATTTTGGACAGACATAATCCTGCTGCATGCTGCGGTATTATGTCCGGCCAAAACGCCTGACAGTGACTGAACGGAAGGCATACTGATGCAAACTAAACGGATTTCTATTCATTCAGATTGCATGGGAATATTCCTGATCAGTTCTTTTCCGGCATAGAGCCCTTTTGGCGGAACTCTATGACGGAAAAGAATAACGTAAGTGTGAAAGTACTTACTGATGTTTTTCAAATGAAGTGAAAATAACTTTTAAAATGTTTGAAATACTTTCAGGGAGGGAAATTGGGGAAGCACAACTTTTACTATTTAAAGGGAACCTGTCACCAACTTTATGCTGCCCATACTAACGGCTGCATAAAGTAGAGACAGTTGAGTTGATTTCAGCGGTCTGTCATTTATAAGTTAAAAGCAAGTGGTTGCCGAGAACCAACATCACAATCAATGCAGACTGGGCCTGGAAAAGAGTCCCGGCCACCTGAGAAGAGTCATGGCTATTCATGAATTCCTGCTCTCCCTGCCCACCTGCTGATGACTGACAGTCTTCTATGTAGTTTTCTCCATTTCTCTCTAGCAGAGAACTGCCAATCATCAGCAGATGGGTGAGAGTGCAGAGATTAGATTATGAATAACCATGACCAGGGAAGTTTCTAGGAAATTTTGCCAACAGGGCGAACAATACAAAACAATCATCGCGCCGGCCTCTGATAGGCTGCGGGCCTAGTTCCGGCAGCCTATCAGAGGAAGAGGGAAGGGAGACGCCTCCCTCCCCTGCCGCAGCACAGCACAGCCATCTGTATCGCTGTTCTGAGGTCAGCGATACAGATGACTATGGAGATGAGCGCTTACACAGTGGAAGAGCTCATTTTCCTGTGATCTGTCACCACCACGTCCTGCTCCCCCCTTCTGACAGTGCCCTGGGTGGCCACCTGGCCTGCCCGGTCCAAGAAACGGCCCTGACCATGACTCTTCTCAGGTAGATTTGACTCTTTTCAAGACCTGGGCTGTAATGATTATGATGCTGGTTCTCAGAAACTACTGACTTTTAGCTCATAAGTGACACACCGCTGACATCAGCATTTCTGCCACTATTTTATGCTGCCCTGAGAGATGACAGGTTCCCTTTAAGAATCATCAGATAATGTTTTCCTTGATGTTTTCCATAGAGGATAGCGATGATGATCAAGATAGAAAATTGCAGCATTGTAGAATGTATGAACCAACACCGACACATGGTAACATCTGGGCACATTTATTAAGAGCGGCGTTTTTGCCCTTGTGCAGATAGATACATGCATATAGTAGTTAATCATCTGAGATTGTCTCCCACAGTAAGTGAACATAGAGGCAACTATAACAGGTCAGTAGAAAATCACTTATTGCTCTGTCAAATCACTTATTATTATTCTTTAGGTTTATAGATGCTCAGAAAAATCCAGCATATTCTGTCATGTGAAGAATGACTTCAAGGTGCTTCACCTCTGGGTCACTTGGATTCCTCTCTGGACTTATTCCTCATCTTGCTTGAAGAGGTAGATTCTGCTTTCAGTGATTCCGATGCGGGCATTTATTAACCTTCTGACCGCAGAGGCTTTACGGATTGATAATTGTATTCTATATGAATAAACCTATGGCATGCATATACTTGTCCAAATATTTGCAATGATTATGAAATAAAATGAAAGGAAAGCTGGCTTATCCCAGGAGTCAAATGGGAAATTCATGAGCTGTAACAAAGTACAGCAACTGGAAAGCGTCATTATATAAAAATGTAGGTAATGGCTTAAAATATTTTATGTAGCCCTTAAGTGATTGCTAAAATTTTAACCATTGAATTTTCAGAACCCAAATTCTAAGCTGATAAAGAGGGTTTTCCAAGCATTTAACACTCATGACATATCCTCAGTCGGTCAGCTGTTTGAAGTGGCCTCGGCACATTGGTGAGCTCTGTGGCCTCCTTGCAGCTTACCGAATACAGCGCAGTCCATCGGACAGTTTCTGTGCTTGGTATTTCTGATCAACCCTATTCATTTGATGTCACTGGCAAAGAGGCACCCCAGTCTCTTAAAGCAGCTGATCATTGCCGGGTGGGCCCCCCACCGATTAGATACTGATGACCAATTCAGAGGATATGTCATCAGTATAAAAACACTTGGAAAAACACTTCAAAGTTTAAATGGCCACTTTACTTTCACACAATGTATGCTTATTTAATTGCCAATGCCATAAAAAAGAATAAATGTAAGCCATCTCACACACTGAATGCATAGACCAGGGGTAGGCAAACTTCGCACTCCAGCTATTGTGAAACTACAACGCCCAGCATGCATACTTCCTTTGCTCTTCTCAGAACTCTCACAGAAATGAATGGAGCATACTGGGAATTGTAGTTTCACAACAGCTTGAGTGCCACAGGTTGCTGACCCCTGGCATTGACTCATTGTCTGGGTAGTGTTGAATGGGTCTGTGAAATCACCCACCCCTGTACCTGCTATACAGCTCTCTCTCTTACTGCACTCTGCAAAGTAAATGCACCATGACATTTATCCACTGGTTTCTTCATTGGATATAATATAGCACAGACACATGTTTTGTGACTTTACGTGGGGATCTTTTATTGGATAGTGGACACGCATTGGTTGGCAACTGAACTGGAACACTGCACTCACAGTCCATAGAAGGCTATGGGGGTCATTTACGAACAGATTTACGTCACTTTTGTAGAATATAACTGGTGCAGATTTTGACACACCATGTTGCGGCAGAATCTGCAACTTCTTTCCCGCTCATGCCATATCTTAAAAAGGGGCCACAGCATGGGCAGGGAAGGATACGGCCGGTAGGCCCATCTCAGTCCTCATTTTCTATGTCTGATTTAGGCCTCATGCACCGTATGGCTTTTTCAGTATTTTGTATTCCATTTTTTGCGGAACGGAACAGCTGGCCCCTGATAGAACAATACTATCCTTGTCCATTATGCGGACAATAATAGGACATGTTCTATCTTTGAACAGAACTTAAAAACTGAAATACGGAAATGGAAGGCATACAGAATACCTTCCCTTTTTTTTGCGGATCCATTGAAATGAATGGTTCCGTATACGGACCGTATACGGAACACAAAAAACAGCCCGTAGACTGATAAAATAAACGTTCGTGCGCATGACGCCTTTGGCATAGAAAATGGAAGCTATCTTACATTTAGAATGGACGATGGATATGCCAAAGTTATGTACAACACAGCAGCTTATTAAGCCCGCCATGTAAATGCCAGTCTTAATAAATGTGCCATTATGTAGGATACACAGGTCTCCTCTCGCCTGTTCTCACCTGTCTCCAGCGCTACATCTCCGATATAATGTTTGCGCATTCTAAAAATATCTGACATCCAGTGTACTTTTTGCGTAGACGCTGCAGACATCGGCAAAATCTGCCCTACATCTCCTGTTTAACATGTGCGCATGCTAAAAATATCTGTGACATCCAGTGTACTTTTTCCATAGACGCTGCAGACAGTGACATTATCTGCGCTACATCTTCTGTTTAACGTGTGCGCATACTAAAAATATCTGTGATATCCAGTGCACTTTTTCCGTAGACAGTGTCTGCTGCGGACAGTTACATTACCTGCGCTACATCTCCTGTATAATGTTTGCGCATCGTAAAAATATCTGTGGCATCAAGTGTACTTTTTCCGTAGACGCTGGGGGTAGTAACATTACCTGTGTTACATCTCCGGTATAACGTTTCTGCATCCCAAATATCTGTGACATTGACTGTAATTTATTCTTAGGGTACTTTCACACTAGCATTTTTATTTTCCGGCATAGAGTTCTATTGTCGGGGCTCTATGCCGGAAAAAAAATTATCAGTATTATCCCCATGCATTCTGAATGGAGAGAAATCCGTTTAGTATGCATCAGGATGTCCTCAGTTCAGTATATAAACGTTTTTTAGATGGTTAAAATACCGCAGCATGCTGCGGTATTATCTCTGTCTAAAATTCCAGAACACATGACGGAAGGCCGGATCCGTCATTATGTCCCATTGACTTGTATTAGTGTCGGATCCAGCATTACAAATACCGCAATGACGGATCTGTCCTTCCGGGCTGCACAAGCACAGACCTTTAAAACTGTGAAAAATAATCAAGACGGATCCGTCTCTCTGTCTGAAAATGCATGCTTTCAGTTCTCATGCGGTATGACGGATCCTACGGGTAGTTCCGGAGACGGAACTACCTGCCAGATCCTCACACTGCAAGTGTAAAAGTAGCCTTAGCTGCTGGTGACTGCAGCATCATTACCTGTGGTACCTCTCCTGTATAACGTTTCCACATCCAAAATATCTGTGACATTGACTATAATTTATTTACGCATACACTTAAAAAAAACTGCGCTACTGTACGTGTGACATACTTGCAAGCATATATACCATTTAATATGATGAAGGAGAGCAGTAAGGGATGAGGAAGTGGCTGTGCTGCTGATAGAGCATGCAGAAGCCGTGGACCTGGGCGCGGTGAAACTGTGCCTGCTGGCAGAGCACAAGAAACACACTCATAAACGATAACTAGCTTCATGTCCCAGTTTGCAGGGTGGCCCAGGACATCACTCTCGAACTCACACCAGTGCGACCAGCACTTGCACATCATATACAAGTAAATATACAGGAATGAATGTTTCCTAACAATTTTTCCTCTAAAATCGATTTTATCTTCGGTTTTGTGCGTATTGTTGTCAGTCTGTAAAATTGGCATACTATTTGGACGACATTATTCCCAGCAGCGACCTTAAAGTCCAAGATACATCCAGACATCCTCCCCATGCTGTTCCCGAACCATTTCACTGGCGTTGCCATCAATTTATGACCTTTTCATGTGAACCAGACACCCTCCCCTCTTCAGAGCAGTGGGTGCCTGGTTTAATGCTTGGGTTCTTCCATTGGCTTCCATTGTGCTCGGGTGCTCGGTAGAGAACTTGAGCATCTCAAGGTGTTCTACTCGAGCACCCAAGCACCCGAGCACTTTGGTGCTTGATCAACACAACCCAGCACCCATAACTTTTTTTTTTCTTTCTATGAAGCTGCATGGGGCAACTTGTAGTTTTCATTGGTATAATTTAAGAGTACGTAACACTTTTTGATCACTTCTTATTCTCTTTACATGATAATTGAATAGTGTGAGTCGTTACGTACATGACAATAGCAAATATGTAGAGGGTTTTTGTTTTTCCAATTTTTTACATTGAAAATCAATTTTTCAACAGAAATATTAATGGATGGAATATTAATTTACCTTCAACCCACTCTAGACCTCCAAATATTATACTTATTAAAGGGGGTATTAAAGGATATTATTTATATATTAATTATAAATTGCCACAGAGCAGAAACCTGTACATAATAAAGAAAAACATTACTCACCCTTATGTTCTATCACACAAAATACAACACAAAAAGTAATTTAACATCTGAAATAAATAGATAACTAATAGCCATTTAATTTCTTGCCCATAGCAAAAGTAAAGAACAGAGACCAGCGCTTTGAAAATGCTTTTGATAGGTCGTAGCAACATATCGAATGTTTTGATTGGTGGGGGTCTGAGTGAGGCGACCCCCATTAATCACAAGAAAGAAGAGAGAAAAGTGCTTACTTAGCATGTTCTTTCTCCTCGTGCAGGAGAGGGAATCGAGATGGGCCCCTAGAATTAGGGCCCATGCACACGACTGTATGTATTTTGCTGTCCGCAAGAAAAAGAAGCCGCAAAAAGTATGGATGATGTCCGTGCGCATTCCATATTTCGCAGAACGGAACAGCTGGCCCCTAATAGAACAGTACTATCCTTGTCCATACTGCGGACAATAATAGGACATGGTCTATTTTTTTGCAGAACGAAAATACGGACATACGGAAACGGAATGCACACGGAGTAACTTCCGTTTTTTGGGGGGACCCATTGAAATGAACAGGGCTGGTGCTATAATAACACAGACCAAGTGGCTGTATTAGGGCGCAGAGAAGGGGGGGAGGGCAAAAAAATGAACCTGCATGTGCCGTGCAGCCCCAGCTCTCACTCACAGAGCAGCAGCATGGTAACACGGTCACGGGGTCGCTCAGGGGGTGTGTGACTGGCGAGTGGCTCAGCGGCGGGCAGCAGCAGTGACTGAAGCAGCTGTTGGTGACTGTGACTCACACGCCAGCCCAAGCCAGCCCAGACGGACTGTCAACTGCCGTAGGGCAGATGGTAGGTGATAATGTTTATAATTATTACAAAACATTAATGGGGGGGGCTCATGGGTGATATGATGGGAGGGGGGACAAATCGAATGTCTGTAGTCTGTGCCATGGAGGGGGAGAAATGTGACATGGGAGGATGATATGCCATGGGGGAGGAAGAAGTGTGACACAATAAGTGGTCATAATGTGATCATGGGTGGGGGGGGGCAGGGCCGGTGCAAGGATTTTCGCCAGCACAAGCGAAGCTACATTTTGGCGCCCCCCCCCCCCCCCATGATCACATCACAAAAGTGATTTAAAAAAAAAAAGTTCATTTTGGAACCCCCCCATTCTATCATTCTATGCGCCCTAAGGCAGCCGCTTGGTCTGCCTTATTATAGCACCGGCCCTGGGGGGGGGTGCCAAAATGTAGCTTCACTTGTGTTGGCAAAAATCCTTGCACCGGCCCTGGAAATGAATGCGGTGCGCAAAAAAAATGTAATGGACATGGAAATAATATGCGTTCGTGTGCATGAGCCCTTATATTTAGCATGTCTCCTGCAGCGAGGAGAGAGAGCACAATATACCTGGACTTCTCTCTCCAAGTTCAAGCTTCTGGTGGGGGTCTCACCACTCAGAGCCCCAATGATTAAAACCTATGATATTTTGCTATGACATATCAAAAAGGTTTTCAATGTTCAGTGACACTAAGTTTATTATTTCAGATAATAGTTGAATAACTGCTTTTTCCAGTCAAGGTTTCAAAGAAAAATGCACATAGACCCTGCTCCTGATTTCTGCAAGGTGACTTTAGCAGATGCCTTTCATTAAAAAATTTCCCAGTCTAAACAAGTAGATAAGATCAAGGTCCTTATATCTCAATAGTTTTAATCTTTAGCCTCCTGTCTATTATTTGTACTTTTACATTATTTGGAATTGTGGGGAGTGAAAAACCAGAACCACATGTTCAAACTGTAAAATAGCTTTTTTTTATACAAAAACTGATCAATTCTTTTTCACGTTAAAAGATTTTTTACACAAATTCTACTTTTATCACAAAAGTTGATTTGTCACCTTATATAAGGAAGCACAATATGAGGACAGATAAATTTTCCTATTAGCCCAAACAGCTCAAAAATGGTTATGCTGTTTGGCTAATAGGAGCTATTAAAGAATATGTCAGACACACACTGTAGTTTTGAGCTATCATCTTGCAAAACTGACCCAGATGAGAGTAAACAACCCAGTTAGATGCCAATTTTCCTCATTTGACAATTAAAAACTATCTGGATAAATAATCCTTCTAAAGTAATTTAGTAACTATAACCTGTAACAATAATATAATCCACTATTTGCTCCAGGCGCCTTTTGAACTATTTTAGTGAATTCCCCATCACCACCTCCTCAGGCAGAGAGTTCCATAATCTCACGTCTTCACCTGTAAAGGATCCTCTTCTAGCTTGGTGTAGAAACCTTCTTTCCTCCAGATGTAGTGGATGTTGCTTGTCATAGTCCTGGGCATAAATAGATAATGAGAGAGCTCTTCTGCATTGACCTTTGATATAGTAATTAGATTTCCTTGCAGCCGTCTTTTTTTCTAAATCTTGATAATTTTTCTTGATACTGTTGTCTGCCCAGTGTGCTCCCAGCTCTCCCCAGTAATTAGTGGGCTGCCGTGTAACAGCATATACTATTATGGTAAAGCTATAACTGGAGTATTTGTAGTGCCATTTTAATGGGGTTTTATGGGATTTTAATATTGATGACCTATCCTCCGAATAGGTCATCAATATCAGATTGGCGGATGGGCTCCTGCAAGTGCTGCCTTCCCTTCATTTTTTACCTGCTCTCCATCAACATTGCAGCGCTGACAGGTGTAATTACAAGAAGCCGTCCCATTCTCTTCCATGGGACAACTCCTTCCTATTCAAATGTATAAATAATTTACAAAACCTCTGTGATACAGCATGTGATGGAAGATGTCAAGTCTTTGTTTCTCATGGATTGTGTATAAATCTGTGAGAAAACCCTTCACCTTCCAGGGGCCCATAGGTTTTTACAGATCAAAGAGATACGTGTCAGACATATAGTGCATCTCTGCATTTGTGAAATCCCCAAAAAACATTGGATAAATAAGTACATATATGTAGTGCATATATTAATGTTAACTGGGCACTCTCTAATATTGAGAACAATATCAATTGCACTTGTAGTGAAATTAATATTTATTAAAATAACTTGGGTTAAAAAACTGCAATTCATAATGTTAGCTCCGTTAGCTCATGAGAATCAACATAAAAACACCCAATATCCACTAATAACAGGGGTATCCTTCTCCAAAAACAATCTCCTCCAATTGGTTAGTTAATATTGCTGTTGTGCATGCCAGTATATCTGATACACGGACTGATAGTTTGTAGATCTTTGGTTAGTGCTGTAGTGCGTGTCTGTATATCTGGTATTCACACCAATAGTTCACAAATCTGTATCCAATATACTGTCCTTGTTACATACAGTCTTTCTTAACTGTTAAGTATAAGTAGGTACCCACTTATAGATATTAACTTTGGATGATAAGGTACCAACTTGTAGGTTTGCACTTAGGAAAGTTATTCATAGAGCATACACTAGCGGCGTCCCGCTATTTACATATACTCAGCGGGGTCCCGCTGAATAAAAATTGTTCGATTCTCCAATAGCCGGCAATAGAGTTAGAACGGTCTTACCCGAGGGTGCTGAGAGTAGCGTGACTCTGCTCTGGCACGGTGAATGTACTCCTTGAGTAGGGTTGCGGTGCCCGATGAGCTGTTCCCGTCTGTAGTCCACACTAGCAGGTTAGCGTTACACGTGGGCCGATGCTTCTTTTTCCTCAGCCCAGTGTGTCCCCGATACTGCTTTTGCACGTAACAGACAGTATCCAAACTTGTCCCAGCACAACTTCCCTGGGTAATACTCCGATACTGATCGATATAGTGGGGGGATTGCGACCAGATGCGTTTCGGGGTTATAGGTGACCCCTTCTTCAGTGGCAACGAATTGGAGATCACTTTTGGAAATGGATACCCCTGTTATTAGGGGATATTGGGTGTTTTTATGTTGATTCTCATGATCGATGACTAGGAGCTAACGTTATGAATTGCAGTTTTTTAACCTAAGTTATTTTAATAAATATTAATTTCACTACAAGTGCAATCGATATTGTTCTCAATATTAGAGAGTGCCCAGTTAACACTAATATATGCACTTCAATTTGATAGACTGGTGAATCTATTTACCTGAGAGCACCTCATTTTGGTCATTGGCTGATCCTGTGCGACACATCAACATAGTATTGCTTTTTGACATATATGTAGTGGTTGATCCTTCAAGCCATAAACTCATAGGCGTAAGATAAACCAGGACATAGTCTAGCAGTTCATAGAGCAAAGGATTATTGGGGCCATTTATCAAACTGGTGTCAAGCAGAACTGTTGCCCATAGCAACCAATCAGATTCCACCTTTCATTTTCCAAAGGAGCTGTCAAAAATAAAAGGTGTAATCAGATTGGCTGCTATGGGCAACTAAGTCAGTTCTACTTTACACCAGTTTGATTAAAAAAAAAACATATAAGTTTTTCACCCTATGCCCATATGCCTGTCACTGACGCTCCCGCGACAGGTGGCAGGAGATCGGTGAGACTGGCAACACATGGTTTGATCTGACATGTTTCCTGTTTGGATCAAATGACGTCTGTGTTGTTTCTGGTGTTTGCCACGCCTTCTTTTCCCAGGTGTGGCTATTAGGGTCATTTAACCTTCTCTATTTATAGTGGCTTCTCCCACAATGCTATGCGGTTTATAGCTTCTGTTTGGACGTTTGGATAGATTGTGGTTGGATCTCGGCTGAGTTCCTGGTGCTTCCATTGCTCCTTTGAAGTTAAGTCATTCCTTTCCCTTTTGTATTTTGTTTGGGTTCTGTGTGTTGCCTTTCCTTATTGTTTGCATTAGACCTGTAGGAGACTCCTGTTTGTCCTTCCTTTTGGAGGAACAGGTAGTCTCTTTCCTGCCATTAAGACCAGGGTCTAATAGGGCTTATAGGACTCTAGGTATTCCTGCATATGAACTCACCTACATTTTGGGTCTGTTCATACTGGTAGTCAGTCAGGATTTTGTTTAGGTTTTTCCCTAGGAGGTATCCATTTTCCTTCCCTAGTTCTCAGGCCTTATTCCCTGTTCCCCCCTTTCCTCCTATGCTTGGTGTGGTGTTTCCCTCTCACAACGAAGCGGGACAAGGAGATATGAACTTTTTCACCCAAATCATTGGCAGCAATTTAGCAGTAGGAAACATTGTCCAGGAACAAACCGAGGAAGGCAACAGGAGGTCACCAGAAGTACCAGGAGTCACAATAATAACAAAGTCTAAAGCAAGTCAAGGTCAGACACATAGGACCAGAAGTGTCAGCAATCCAAGGGCAGACATAGTAACAAGGTCCTGAACAAGCCAGAAACAAAAACATGGAATTTCAGGTTTCAGGAATTATGCAATAGATAGGTCAGAGAGAAGTCTAAGGATCAGCAACAATGAGACAATTAGGAAATTGTGGGTTTAACAGAGTAAAACTTGTGCAATACCTAAAATTAGGCAAAGATATGTAGTGGTGCACTCACCTGGCTTGAATAAGCACGGACTATGCCCAGATCCTTGGCGTTCTGTTTAAATACAAAAATAGAGACAGGTCCATGAGTAAGGATCGCTATTGTTTTTTGATCCGAAATGCGTCTTCAATTATTTATTCAAGCTGGACTTTTCTCTATTTTTGTATTCAAACCGAACGCCAAGGATCCGGGCATAGTCCGTGTTTATTCAAGCCAGGTGAGTGCATCACTACATATCTTTGCTTGTTCGCTTTTGTAAAATCAGGCAAAGTCTGCAGACCAGGAAATGGTTTAAAACCTGCCACCGATGCCATCATCGTCAGGCACAGGCTGCTTTGGCAACCCTGCGCCACAGTGCAGGAGAGCCGTAAGACAGACTGGTGCATAAAGGAGGTATAGAAGAGCTGGCTGCTCTTCTGGATGCATGAGTAACATAATGCTCATCTTGCACCTGAGCTTATGTGCTTGCTTACGAATTTACATTTGATATCATCTTCGGGCATTAGCTGCCTTGGCAACCCTTTGCGATAGTGCAGGAGAGCCAGAAAGGCTTTGGTGCAGGAAGGAGATGGCTCAAATCCTGAATGGATGACTAACATGCTGCTCATATAGTTAGCAGCTTAGGTGATTACTTAAGAATTTGCATTTTACATAATAAAAGAGCATCTGAATAGTCCTATATAGATGTAACTATGCAACAAATAGCTGGTTTATCATAATTATCACAATAAATAAACATTTTTTTTTAAATTAGTGTTTAAAAATGTGAAATGTCGAGTACAAATTATGAAATAATTGGAGTCCCACGCTCTAAGACTAAAAGACTGCAAGCATAGAATACTCTGATTCATTTGAATAAACATTGTCCAATAAATCTATTCTCAATGGATGAATGTGATACAAGTTCATGAGAACAGCAAGAGGTTCCGTCTTGTGTTCTTTGCCTAGATTGTAAGTGACATACCTCCATATTAAATGTGTATCAAGCTTAATTATTGTGTACATCATTTGTATTAGGATTTACTGTACTCATGATGGAGTGACATGGCAAACAATGATATTAATTATATATTCTAGCACCCCACTGATTCTCAATTAAATATCGTCTGGACTTTGCATGAGCAGTTACTATGATTGGCACAAACAAGCTGTGTGGTAAAGCAATAATATTTCTTTAAAAACATGTTAGTAGTTAGAGCAATTTTTCAACATGGAAAAACAGAAACAAGAGTGGCGTAACAGAGTGGGTAAAGGAACAAACAGCAGTAGCAGTATCAGGGACAGTAGTTGGCCCATGACAGAGTGGGGAGCGGGGGCAACAGTAGTGGCATACAGCCCAAGTTGGTGGCAGATCACAGTAGTGTTGATCACGAATATTCGAATTGCGAATTTTAATCGCGAATGTCGTCACTTCGAGAATTTGCAAATATTTAGAATATATCAAAATATATTCGTAATAGCGAATATTTTTTTTTTTTTTAGATACCAGTCTATGCAAATTTTCTCAATCAAGAAAATATTGCCTGAAGATCAGGAATTTGCGAATTGGCAAATATATGGCGAATATTCGCCCAAATATTTGCGAAATATCACAAATTTGAATATCGCCCCTGCCACTCATCACTAAATCACAGTAGTAGAAGAACCCAACAACAGCAGAGTAATAACAAGGCCCAGTGGTATGCATATCTTTTTTTTAAAAAAATGTAACAAGTACATATTAGTAAGCCAAAGCCGAGGCAGCAGGTTGGTGGCATCAGGAAGGTGACAGCATCAGAATGGTGGCAGCAGCATGTGGCCAGAAGTAACGGCCCAATATTCCAGTGTGCCAGCGCACTACACTATGATCATTAGTGGCAGATTGATCTATTTTGTAGCATCAGGCACCAATGTCTTGAAATCCTGGTTGATCCATGCCTGATTCATCTTTATGAAGGTTAGTCTCTCAATATTATGGGAGGAAAGGTGAGTTCTCTTTGGGGTAACTATGCCCCCACAGCACTGAACACCCATTGTGATGCCACACCATTGGCTGGGCAGGAAAGCATGCCCAAGGCAAATTTGGCCATTTGAGGCCAGATTTCAAGTTTGCATGCCGAGTAGTTCAGGGGGTCTTGAATCTGGGATGACAGGGTGAAATCCAAGTATGCCACCACCTGGTTCAGGCTCTGCTCCATGTCCTGCTGCTGGGTGGTTTCTTCAGCAGGCAGCTGGAAAAAAGTGCTCACCAGAAACTCAAGACTTAAGTTCCTGCTGATGAAGCTGGTGCTGCTCCTGCCCCGACTCCAGCAGTCATGGCAGTGGCACGTGAGCGTAGAGGGCCCCCCCCGGTCAGACCTTCGTGAGGACAGGTGATGGTGCTCATAGGCAGCTAACAACTGCATACACAAGTATCTTTAGTAGTAGTCTATTTTTGCCTCCCAAGAAGATCTAAAAAATCCACCCATTTTTGATTGGTAGTGAGGGTCTAAGAATGTGGATAGCCAGTAGTGATCTGTCTGCCCAATCCTGACAATGCAGCTGTTAGTAAACATAAATGGCTGGGTGCACATTCAGCTTCTGTGCCGTTGGATGAGTGCACGCATACTGTTGTCTTTTAGGAATTGCCTCTGTGATCAATTGCTTTCCAACCAAATGACGAGGAGTATGAGAAGGAGGAGCATCAGGAGCTATAGACGAAGGAACAACAGTTTCCTTCTGCTGATATTGGCGAGGGGGAGATGTCGCTGTAAGAATAAATGTGTGGCATGGTTTTCCCATTCCACTTTATGGTGATAGCTCCAGGTATTGACACAGGGCCGTCATGCCAACATTAGCACCCAGGCCGCGCACATATCTACATAGCCTGCATATTTCCACGCCAACGTCCCCAGTGACTTACTGAAAAATTCCCACACTGTCAAGTATGGTATTTTTCCTCCACCACTGCTTTTAGCAACCCATGCACTGCTAGTGGGTTCCTCACAGATAGTCTCCTGAGTAGCAGAGAGTGTACCCCTCCAGCGTTTGGCTGCAGATCTCCCACTGCTTCTACCCTGCTGTCTCAAGGGCATGCTTCCACCCTGCTAATGTCTCCAATATTTGCATGCGATATGGGGGACTAGTACTATAGTAAAGTAGCTGAAGAGCACATATCAAGGGTTAAGCGTTGTGGATGTGCGATCCAGTCTTGTTTCTCCCCATTGATACATTTTGTCACTTTTTTCCCTGTTTTAGCCCATCATCCAGGCCATTTATAGCCCCACTTTCCACACCACATGCAAACTACTCCTGATGAAGGGACATCGTGTCCCGAAACGCATTGAGCTGGATTTTATAAAATAGAATAAAATAAAGTTGAACAGAAGCTTCCTGTCTGTGGTTGCCTTCATCTTTCACCATCTCAAGGCGATCCTGGCTGGGGGGGTATTGGTTTACCGGTGTATTATGCTTACCTGAGTAGAAGTGAGTAGAATCTCATTGTTCATATATATACAGAAGTATATATCTCCCACCACCAGTGGTGACTTTTAACCGTTTATACACTGTTTTTATATATTTCTTTTAATTCTTTTATGATATTATTGTACTGTATTCTAGCCTCTCCACCATTAATTTCACCGGCCATCACACCGAGTGGATTGACGCTCTCCCAGGGTCACCTTTGCGGGACATTGGGGGTGTCCCCACACCCAATTCCCCTGCCCTTTTTGCTCTTCTCTATTTGACCTGCAGACCTTTCTGCAGGGTAGACCCTGCACAGCAGCCTCACCAGACCCCCGACCCCTCTTAGTCTTCCTCTTCCATCCCCTGGTGCCTCAAGTTACTTCGGGTCTCTTGGACACCCGGTCAACAGGATCCGTGTAACCCTCACACTCTCTCCGCCTAATCATGGACACGTTGCCACTCTCACTCCCTGATAATAATGATGCCCCCTCTTCAACTAGCTCCCATGTGCTATTGACTACATCGTCATATACATTGGTTTGTTCCTCATTAATATCAATCTCACCTTTCTCTTACGTACTTCCTGACCTCTCACAACATGTGCTCCCGCAAGTCTGTGCTGGCCTGTCACTGCTCACTGTCCTCAAAAAGCTCATCCTCACTGAAAAAATGGCCAGAGCTGGCGGCATTCCTTATTTGACTACCAGAAAGAGCAGCAAGAAGCAGATTCAGGACAGGTAAGGGCACAGAAGCAGTTCCTGGGCCTTGCCGACTAAGCATGGTGTCAGATGAACCCACCGATTCCTAGCTGTGTGTATCTGTTGTCAATGGAGATGATGTTAAAGAGCGAGTCAACCATTCCAGTAAAGCTGGATTGTTGATCAAAACAGGACCAGAGGATGACAGTGGCAGCCGTGACCTGTTGCTGCGGCTGCTGCTACCATCAACCCTTCTTCTGCTGCTACTTGTGCCGGCTATACCTACATTTTTGCCACTGCCAATTCCTTTGGAGTGCCCAGGTAACTATCTGTTGGCCATAGTGTGCAGTAACTGAAACAGTAATGTAACAGATTAAGTATGAATGGCGCAGCAGGCGAACAAGATAAACACAGTGATATATTGGAACGCCTATTGAGACTTATGCTACTTTCACACTAGCATTTTAGTTTGGTTGCGTTTTTCTGTCTGCGATGTGGTGTGGAGCAAGACGGATCCGTCCTGACACACAATGTAAGTCAATAGGGATGGGTCGGTTTTCTCTAACACAATAGAAAACAGATCTGTCCTCCATTGACTTTCAATTGTGTTCATGACGGAACTGTCATGGCTATTTAAGACATAATACAACCATATTCGTTCATGATGGATGCCTGCGGTTGTATTATTATAACGGAAGTGTTTTTGCAGATCCATGATAGATCCGCAAAAAACGCTAGTGTGAGCGTAGCCTAAGTCTGACGCACAGTAAGTCTATATTTAACAGAAAAGATTAAGTAAGAATGGCGCAGAAGGTGAACAAGATAAGCTTGCCAATATATTAGACCACCTGTTGAGATATAGTCCGGCGCACAGTATGTCTGTGTATATCAGAACAGATTAAGTATGAATGACACAGCAGGTGAGCAAGATAAAGGCGATGATATTTTAGACAGCCTGTTAAGACTGAGTCTGACGCACCGTAAATATATATATATATATATATAGATTAACAGATTAAGTATGAATGACGCAGCAGGTGAACAATATAAATGTAGCAATATATTAGGCCGTCTGTTAAGACTGAGTCTATATATTTATTAACAGATAAGGAATAAATGCTGCGCAGCGTTATATTAGACCATGTTAGCCCAGCGGTCCGTGCAGGTGCCGCTGCCCCTAACCGCAGATATGGGTGCCGGGCTCCCTCTTTTTTCCTCCTGCCGCCATGCTGACAAACGCGGGCAGCAGGTAACTTAATTATGCTATCTGTGTTCCATGCCAGAGTTTCCTTACTGCTGGATACTTGCACTGGTGTTTGAACTTGCATGGGTGTGTCTCTTTTTACCTATGAGGCAACACATACAAGCCCTCTGTCTTACCAGCCTATGGCTGGATTGCAGCAGGTATTTAAAGGCGCTTCCTACTACTGGAAGATGCCTGAGCAACCTCATGGTTTTAGCTTGTCTATCTTGAAGTGCAAAGGTTTCTCCTGTCTGCTTCACTGTGTACCGGACGTTGCTTATTGAACTCCTGGACTTTGCCTGTTTGCCGCCTGCCCCTGACCTCAGATCTCGTTTATAGACTTTGTTTGTTTACCGCCTGTCTGTGACCTTGGACTTCAATTTCTGACTTCGCTTGAATACCCCATGTCCAGACCCGGAACCTCCAGGCCATGTAAGTCCCCTTGGTGCTTTCACCGAATACTCTGACCCTCTGGTAAGCTGCCACCGACTTGGGGACTGCTCTGGAGTAGCCCCTGGCAACTACCCCAATGTCCCAGGCCTATCCTCACCATCAGAGGCTCTAGTGAAGACCAGGGCGTTGCTTAGTTACGCCTCTCCAGAATATACCCAGTCAGTGACGCAGTGGGTCCACACCTGATTGCAAACAGACCGCCTGTTCAGATAAGTCTGACGCAAAGTAAGTCTATATTTAACAGAAAAGATTAAGTAAGAATGGCGCAGAAGGTGAACAAGATAAGCTTGCCAATATATTAGACCACCTGTTGAGATATAGTCCGCGCACAGTATGTCTGTGTATATCAGAACAGATTAAGTATGAATGACACAGCAGGTGAGCAAGATAAAGGCGATGATATTTTAGACAGCCTGTTAAGACTGAGTCTGACGCACCGTAATATATATATATATATATATATATATATATATAGATTAACAGATTAAGTATGAATGACGCAGCAGGTGAACAATATAAACGTAGCAATATATTAGGCCGTCTGTTAAGACTGAGTCTATATATTTATTAACAGATAAGGAATAAATGCTGCGCAGCGTTATATTAGACCATGTTAGCCCAGCGGTCCGTGCAGGTGCCGCTGCCCCTAACCGCAGATATGGGTGCCGGGCTCCTCTTTTTCCTCCTGCCGCCATGCTGACAAACGCGGGCAGCAGGTAACTTAATTATGCTATCTGTGTTCCATGCCAGAGTTTCCTTACTGCTGGATACTTGCACTGGTGTTTGAACTTGCATGGGTGTGTCTCTTTTACCTATGAGGCAACACATACAAGCCCTCTGTCTTACCAGCCTATGGCTGGATTGCAGCAGGTATTTAAAGGCGCTTCCTACTACTGGAAGATGCCTGAGCAACCTCATGGTTTTAGCTTGTCTATCTTGAAGTGCAAAGGTTTCTCCTGTCTGCTTCACTGTGTACCGGACCTTGCTTATTGAACTCCTGGACTTTGCCTGTTTGCCGCCTGCCCCTGACCTCAGATCTCGTTTATAGACTTTGTTTGTTTACCGCCTGTCTGTGACCTTGGACTTCAATTTCTGACTTCGCTTGAATGCCCCATGTCCAGACCCGGAACCTCCAGGCCATGTAAGTCCCCTTGGTGCTTTCACCGAATACTCTGACCCTCTGGTAAGCTGCCACCGACTTGGGGACTGCTCTGGAGTAGCCCCTGGCAACTACCCCAATGTCCCAGGCCTATCCTCACCATCAGAGGCTCTAGTGAAGACCAGGGCGTTGCTTAGTTACGCCTCTCCAGAATATACCCAGTCAGTGACGCAGTGGGTCCACACCTGATTGCAAACAGACCGCCTGTTCAGATAAGTCTGACGCAAAGTAAGTCTATATTTAACAGAAAAGATTAAGTAAGAATGGCGCAGAAGGTGAACAAGATAAGCTTGCCAATATATTAGACCACCTGTTGAGATATAGTCCGCGCACAGTATGTCTGTGTATATCAGAACAGATTAAGTATGAATGACACAGCAGGTGAGCAAGATAAAGGCGATGATATTTTAGACAGCCTGTTAAGACTGAGTCTGACGCACATATATATATATATATATATATATATATATATAGATTAACAGATTAAGTATGAATGACGCAGCAGGTGAACAATATAAACGTAGCAATATATTAGGCCGTCTGTTAAGACTGAGTCTATATATTTATTAACAGATAAGGAATAAATGCTGCGCAGCGTTATATTAGACCATGTTAGCCCAGCGGTCCGTGCAGGTGCCGCTGCCCCTAACCGCAGATATGGGTGCCGGGCTCCCTCTTTTTCCTCCTGCCGCCATGCTGACAAACGCGGGCAGCAGGTAACTTAATTATGCTATCTGTGTTCCATGCCAGAGTTTCCTTACTGCTGGATACTTGCACTGGTGTTTGAACTTGCATGGGTGTGTCTCTTTACCTATGAGGCAACACATACAAGCCCTCTGTCTTACCAGCCTATGGCTGGATTGCAGCAGGTATTTAAAGGCGCTTCCTACTACTGGAAGATGCCTGAGCAACCTCATGGTTTTAGCTTGTCTATCTTGAAGTGCAAAGGTTTCTCCTGTCTGCTTCACTGTGTACCGGACCTTGCTTATTGAACTCCTGGACTTTGCCTGTTTGCCGCCTGCCCCTGACCTCAGATCTCGTTTATAGACTTTGTTTGTTTACCGCCTGTCTGTGACCTTGGACTTCAATTTCTGACTTCGCTTGAATGCCCCATGTCCAGACCCGGAACCTCCAGGCCATGTAAGTCCCCTTGGTGCTTTCACCGAATACTCTGACCCTCTGGTAAGCTGCCACCGACTTGGGGACTGCTCTGGAGTAGCCCCTGGCAACTACCCCAATGTCCCAGGCCTATCCTCACCATCAGAGGCTCTAGTGAAGACCAGGGCGTTGCTTAGTTACGCCTCTCCAGAATATACCCAGTCAGTGACGCAGTGGGTCCACACCTGATTGCAAACAGACCGCCTGTTCAGATAAGTCTGACGCAAAGTAAGTTTATGTATAACTGGAGATTAAAGGGGTTATCCCATGATTAATGGAAAAAATGAAAATCAGACATCATATAGTACATGACAACCTCTTTCTAACAAAGATAGAACCAGCCCTGTACCTCACATGGATCCAGAGATCTTCCCATTCATTGCTCTGCTAGATTTATATCAAGCTGACAGCTCAAGGGGAGTGTCTTTTCTGCTGCAGCTAAGGGGGAGTGTCTCAACTCTCCCTATCACAGCTCAGGAGGTGTGTCTCAACTCTCCCTATCACAGCTCAGGAGGCGCGTCTCAGCTCTCCCTATCACAACTCAGGGGGCGTGTCTCAGCTCTCTCTATCACACCTCAGGAGGTAGTTGAAGGATGAAACTAAGCATGTGCGGCCATCTCAGTGAGCAGGTCAGAGAAATAAGAAAAACAAACAGCAGGTGGCGCAGCAGGTGAACAAGATGCACAGGACAATTACACTCAGTCTGCACTGCAGTCTTCCTATGATCTCCATACAGTCTCAAAAACTCTCCCTATCATCTCCCTGCGCTGTCCCTCTCTAATATTCTTTTTTTAACTGTTTTCTGCAATACTATCCCTAGCGCATAAGCGCTTCTCATGTCTCTCCCTGAGCTGAGCTTACAGTCAAATGGCAGAGACAGTGCGGGATGAGGCTTTTATAGGGCTGTCACATCACAGGGATGGCTGGGGATCTGTGGATTGCCTGGCTGCACAGCATTATGGGTGATCTTGCGTTCCTGGGCTTCTTATCTTTACTTTGAAACGTGCATAGCCACCATTTTAGGAAAAAAAATATTTGTTACTACAAAGTGCAAGGAAATTCTAATTTGTTGTGAATAGAATTTTTCCTAAACTTCGGATCAAATTCCACTTCGGATGCTTCTATTCACTCAACACTACTTATACAAGTACTGCTAATACAATAAAAAATGTATCTTTATATTGTTGCTAGTACATTTTCTAATGTAAAACATGGTATTGACCTCCGTGAGCTATAGCAGAAACCTTTTCATTTAGAAAATGTTGAACTAAGTACAAAATATTTTTCTGTTTTCAATATTTGAAGGCATACAATATTTTAACATTTCATCCATTCCTATGAGTCATATCCTTGAAACCCTAACTACAGGCATTCCTCTGACGGCTGGCAGCTTGTCATTGCCAGCTGAACCCCAGGATTATAATTATCAATATGAGCAAGCACTTACCGATGCATTCATGGTCATGGGAGATATTTAATCCTGTAGTAGGGCTATTTATTTCTCTTGAATGACATTTCAAATATAAATTTAAATCAGTTTATTTTACAGAAACCTAAATTGTTTTCCTGTTTTACTTTGAACAAATAGGTGAAAGCCGTAAGTTAATTTTCTTCATTTTAATAAGCAAGAATAATAAGCATTTAAGCCTGACAGAATAATAAACAGCTTCAGGGAGCCCAGCTAGAAGAGCAATCAGTTTTACTTATTCTCAAGTCTGTGATTTTCAAAAGGTCAGGTCTCAATTGTTCTTTTTTTGTGCAGCTGTTTTCCTTAACATATTACATTGCTACTCTATATTTAGAGATGTCTGTTTATCCAGCTATTATAACTAGGCTATAAAGTGCTTTAAAACTAAGATGTCCTTTAACAGAAGTTTTAGTGCTTTTCAAAGCCATGTCTTTAATTTATGGAAGAATATTTGTAAAGACAGGATTCAATCAGAATGGAAGAACAATAACTTCATATGGTCATAAGAAGGGAAGCATTACCACAAAATGCCACAATCACAGTGGTGTAGCGTAGGTTGCCAGCCCCCGCGGAAAGCCAAGTATTGCGCTCCCTCCCCAACCTGTTGACATGCCCCTTTTTACAGAAAATACAGTAGATGTCACCTCACCTGCAGTCCTATGTAACACCACAGATAACTCTCTAAGAACAGAAAATGTAGTAGATGCTAGGAGGCGCTAAGATTCAGAACACACTGTGTGACCTGAAATCTGGGGCCGGGCTGCAGCAGTGTGGGCCAAATTGTTAATCCCACCCCCCAATCCGACTGTAAAACAGATATTTGGGTGGACCATACATACATTGCATCAAAATATACAGCTCTTACATCCAGTGACGTCTCCTCTGAGGTACACTCTTTCCTCAATGTCTCCATTCAGACCACCATGATACCTTCTTTAGGCTGCAAAACATCCCTGTAGAGTTTATCACAGAAAAAACAATTAGATTCCTCACTTTGCTATCATCCTTGATAATTATGCTCCCAAATTGTCCTCAGTGGTAATATTGTTTCCTCCAGTACCCCCAATAGAACCCCATTAGTAGTAATGCCCTCCATATTGTGCTCAGTAATAATGCCCCTACAGCACCCCCAATATTAATAATGCCATCATAGGGCCCCTAGTAGAAATAAGGCCTTCTATAGTGCCCCCAGCAGTAACAAGGCCCCTCTATAAGGCACCCCTATGGGAGACTGCAGTAGTAATAAAGTCCCCTATAGTGTCTACAAGTGTTGGTCAAGCACCAAAGTGCTCGGGTGCTCGAGTAGGACACTTGGGGATGCTCGGGTACTCTACCGAGCCCCTGAGAACAATGGAAGTCAATGGGAGAACCTGAGCATTAAACCAGGCACCCCCTGCTCTGAAGAGGGGAGGGTTTCTGGTTCACAGGAAAAGGTCAGAAATTGATGAAAACACCAGCAAAGTGGTTCGGGAACAGCATGGGGAGGATGTCTGGATGCATCTTGTCACTGCTGGGAGAAGTTGTTTAAGTAGTATGCCACTTTTACAGACCCACAATAATACACACAAAACCGCTTTTAAGAGGAAAGATAAGATAAAATCGCTTTTAGAGGAAAAATTGTTAGGAAACATTCTTTCCTGTATATTTACTTCTATATAAAGTGCAAGTACTGCCAAAAATTACAAGAAAGAGGCACTCCGATACAACGTGTATATCACATAAAGGAGGGCCTCATTCACATTGTGGTACAATTGTTCAGGTAGTGGGACTACTACGCTCTTAAAGCCTATACATTGAGTTGAGCGAACACCTGGAAGTATGGGTCAGCCGGGTTTGGCCGAACTTCGCCGCAAAGTTCGAGTTCGGGACCCGAACTTGACCCTGAACCCCATTGACCCGAACTTTGGGGCACTAAAATGGCTCTAAAAGAGTCATGGAAAGGGCTAGAGGGCTGTAAAAGGAAGCAAAATGGGGCTAAGAGCTGGACAATTGTCATGCAAACAAATGTGTATAGAGAAATTACTTAAAATAACATAAAATACAAAAAAAAAATTAAACTCTTGAAAGAGAAGGAGGAGGTCCATATGAAGTAGAAGGTTGAGGAGGTGGTGGACGTGCCAGTGTAGTTGGAAACGGTGGTGGAGGAGGTAGTCGCCAACAACACAGTTTTTTTGTTGTTTTTTTTTTAATTTGGGTAGACCCAAAAACATTGGGAAATATAGAAAACAAAGAGAAAGTGCACTGGAGTATAACAAAGGCTGAGTGAGGCCGGTATACATGTCTATTCTGCACAAGGTACGGACAAGTCCTGTGGGATCAATGCCTGGTTCATTTTAATGAACGTGAGCTGTGCTTGTCTGTGATAATGCCCCCTGCCATGCTAAACACACGTTCAGACAATACACTAGCTGCAGGGCAGGCCAGCACCTCCAAGGAGTAAAGGGCAAGCTCATGCCATGTGCCTAATTTGGAGACCCAAAAGTTGAATGGGGCAGACCCATCAGTCAGTACGTGTAGGCGTGTGCATACATACTGTTCCACCATGTTGCTGATGTGCTGCCTCCTGCTAAGACATTCAGCTGGTGGTGCTGGTTCTTGTGGCGTGCTGACAAAGCTTTTCCACATTTCGGCCATGCTAACCCTGCCTTCTGAGGTGCTGGCGGTGCCCCAGCTGCGTTGGCGACTTCTTCCTTCTCCTTTGCCTTCGCCTTGTGCTTCCACTGAGGCCCCGTTGTAAGGTGGGAATGCCATCAGCAGCGCGTCTACCAGCGTGCAGAATATATTTCCCAGTCAGGTATCCATTGCAGGGGTAGTGTGAAAGAAAAATGGGTACAGATCACCCAACAATCTAAACACCGCAGAATTTACTGAATATATTTCCCAGTCAGGTATGCAGTGCAGGGGTAGTTTGAAAAAAAAAAAGAGAGTCAACATGGAGCGTCCTGGTCATCCGGCATCGTTTCGCCCCGCTGAAGGATTATTTTGAAAGTGTGTAGAAACCACACGGCGCCCCCAGGCTGCAGACAAATTTTTGAAAATTATTACCCTGTCTGCTATATGCACATATGCAGTGCAGGTGCACTTGAAAAATGGGTATACTGTATTTTGCCCACTGCACTAAAAGAACAGGATTAAATTATTATCCCTGGCACATATGCAGGTGCAAGTGCACTACACTTGCACAAAATGGCTGCCGACACCCACCTAACTAACAGACGGATTAAACTTATTTTTCTGTGTCACTGGGCTCATGGGTAAAAAAAATTTTAGCAGAGCACCCACAAAAATAATCTCTGTAGTTTGCAGATTTAACACCAAGTACACCAGACCAGAATTGGTCTCCCTCACAGCAGCAGCATCCTATCCTACACTAGTAAGAGCAGTGTGACATGCGGCGCTACGTGACTCCAGCAGAGGCTGGGTCACATGGTGCACTTGGCCAATCACAGCCATGCCATTAGTAGGTATGGCTGTGATGGCTTCTAAGGGCACACTAGTTAAATGCTTGTTGATTGGCTGCCCTGCAGCCTTTCAACAAGCGCCATTAAATAGCCAAACACGATCCCAAACTTTTATAAAAATGTTTGGGTTCGGGTCCGGGTACCAAATACCCTAAAGTCCGGTACGAACTTTAAAGTTCGGGTTTGCTCAACCCTACCTATGCACTAATTGAAAGGGCTGCCAAAAATTACAAGGAACTGGCACTAAAATACACCCTTTATTACACATAAAGAAGGGCATCATACACACCCTTGTGACACTAGGCTCCGCATCAGGTTGAGGATGCTGGCGGGGTGTCATAAAACTGTCCCAGGCCTTGAAGAATGTTGCCCTGCCTCTGTTTGAACTGCTGTGTGTTCCCCTCGTCTCCCCTCCTCGGTTGGCCAGGTAACTATGTACTCTGCAGACAGCGTTGTCAGCTGGAAATTTTTGGAGCAATTTTTCCACAAGGACCTTCTGGTTAGTTATGAGCGGCAGGGGCAATATTCAAATTTGCGATATTTCGCTAATGTGTGGTAGAATATTTGACATATATTCACAAATATTCATATTCGAGATTATTTTCTTGATTGTAAAAAATCGGCAATGTAAAAATCGCATAATGCAAATTTGTAATGCAAAGTATATGCAAAAAGTAATGCAAAAATGGCTGGCACTGCAGAACATTACAATAGCTTTATATGCAGATAAAGTGCTCCAATATATTCACAATTGCGAATTTTCGCAATCGTGATTTTCGCACTACGTGCAACTTCACATTTTAGCAGGTCTGACTACATTACTGATTGGTGTACTAAGTATTGTTGTGAATTTGACATTGCTACCTTCTCTTTGGCCCACAAGCAAGAAGTAGGGAGGAATCATGAGTTCAAATGGAAAAAAATGACGAATATTCGAAATTACGAATATATAGCACTATCCCCAAAGTTGCGATTTGCCCGATTAAAATTCGCTATTCGAATATTCGCTCTCAACACAACTTCTTTTTTTTTTTTTTTTTTTTTTTTTTTAAACTTCTAAGACTTTTTTTTTTTTTTTTAATCTTTTTATTATTTCAATATAAGAAGTAAACAAGTTAGTTCAACAAATTTATAATTAGTAACTTCCCCATTCCTCCCAACCACCCCCTCCCCTCAGCCCACCCTCCATTCCTGCAGGGAAAAGGGAAAGGAGAAAAAAAAAAAAAATATATAACTCTCCTCAACCATCCCAGTCTCTCCAAACATTGGCCCATTTCATATAGGACCCTCTTTGTCCGTACATAATTCTCTCGTAGATTTTCACCTTATCCACCAGGCATAACCAGTTCTTACAATCTGGAGCAGAAGGGGAAAACCATTCTCTGGCTACAAGAAGCCTAGCCAAGAACAACACTTTAGTCAGCAGACGGCCCTTCATAAGCTGGCAGTTAATCTCTGATAGATCCCCTAAAACCCATACCTTGGGAGATAGAGGAATATCTATATTGAGTCTCCGAGTCAAAGTTGTTTGTACCGCTCTCCAATAGTTACTCACTATCGGGCAGTCCCAGAACAGATGCATATGATCTGCCCCGGGATCCCCACAGCGAGGGCAGTCAGATGCGGCTCTAAGTCCCTCTTATGGAGCCATAAAGGTGTCACATATATTTTGTGTATTATATTAAATTGTACAACAGTGTGATTAAAGTTATGTGAAACCTGACTAAAATTTTCACCTATGTTTTCCCAATCCGGAGAACCCACCTCTGACATTAATACAGACCAGGATTTCTGTCCTGGAGATAAACAATCCGAAAAAACCTTTCATCAAGTGCCTATAACAATGTGATAATTTCACCTTAGTGTCACCTTTCTTACAAATCAAATTGTGCAAAAATTCCGGGGTGTCTACCTCAAGTGAATACCTATCATCAATATTAAGAAGTGCTGACCTCAATTGAAAATATGCGTACCAAGCCACCTCATCCAGTTTAAAGTTCTGTTTTAGCTCCATAAGAGACAGGACCTGTCCATTTTTACCACCTGATTCAAATATTGAATATTTCGCGTTCTCCAGTATTGCCAACAATTTAAATCATCTAATTTCAGAAGCTTTGAATTATGCCATAATGGGGTACAGATAAGTGTTGCCTTAACTTTGAACCAGCTCTTTATCACCAACCATGCCTTTGTGGCCATTCTAAGAAAGGGTTTATAGCCAGTCTGTATGTTGAGCAAATAATCGGACTCCAATACTGTAAATAAGTCTGAAAAGCCTGAGTCTTTTACCAGTTTTCTACAGAGTTGGCTATTTTCCCAATCATTGAGGAAGCAAAGTTGAGAGGCCATGAAATATCCCCTAAAATAGGGGAGGTTAAGACCTCCCCCACTGTAGGGCATGGAAAAATAAAGCGACTTTAGTCTCACCCGCTTCCTCCCCCATAGTAGGTCATTAATCATCCGTTCTATCAGCCTAAAATACTTATCCTCAATCCAAACGGGCGAGTTACGAAGAACATAAAGTACCTGGGGCAGCACTACCATTTTTATTAATGAAATTCTGTCCCTCTTGCGGGCAGAACTTTTTGCCATATCTTAATTTTGGATCTCAACCTCGAAAGAAGAGGGATCAAATTAAGTTGGAGATAGTCCTGAATTTTGGCAGAAGCTGTTATCCCCAGGTATTTTATTGACTCAGAAGTAGATACCCGATTAGAGAGATATTCCACAGATCCTTGCAACTTATCTATAGGGAGAAGAACAGTCTTCCCCAGTTAACCTCCAAGCCAGAAAAATAGGAGAATAGGCTGACCAGTTCCATTATTCGAGGGAGTGTTTTTTCTGTTTGATGGATAAAGAACAAAATATCGTCTGCATAGAGAGATATACGATCCTGTTCCCCCATTACACCAAAGCCAACCACTCTCGAGTCTTGCCTTATACTAGCTGCAAGGGGCTCAATATAAATATTGAATAAAAAAGGGAAAGAGGACAACCTTGACGAGTACCTCTTCCCAATACAAAACTCTCTGTCAGCGTATCGTTGATCCTGATTCTGGCCTTCGGACATTTATATAGCAGCTGAACCATCCCTATAAATTTAGGGCCAAAACCCATTCTTCTCATCACCTCCCAGAGGAACGTCCACTCGACCCTGTCGAACGCCTTGGTAGCATCCAAGGACAGGACCGAGCGGGCGCCGCCTCCGGGAGACTGAATATTGGCAAAAAACCTATGCAGATTGTGATGAGTACCCTTTTCGCCATAAAGCCATTTTGGTCTGGGTGGATCAAAGCTGACATAACTTGAGAAAGCCTCCTAGCCAGAACCTTTGCTAACAACTTAGCATCCGTATTTAATAGGGAGATTGGTCTATACGAGCTCAAACCCGCCAAGTCTTTATCTTTTTTTGGGATTAAAACTATCACAGCTTCCATCATAGACTGTGGCAAATCCCCTCCCTGCGATGCTTGAGCAAACACTTCCAGTAGATGAGGGAGAATGGCATCACTGTACTTACGATAAATTTCATATGGAAAACCATCTGACCCTGGTGATGAGTTCCCGGAGGTGGACTTCAAGGCCTCTTGAATCTCCGCAAGAGACACTTCTCCTTCCAGGGATTCTTTTTGGGCTTCTGTTAGCCTTGGAAGAGAAATTCTCTCCAGGAACTGTCTCCCCAGGTCAGCTGGCAGGCCAGATGAAGCTCTGTATATCTGGGAAAAATATTGCAAAAAAGAGTCCCTTATACCCTCTGGGTCTGATATTGTTGCTCCATCTAGGTTACGCACTAGAGTGATAGCTTTTTTTTTTTTGTCCTGTTGTGGTATTGCACCATTTTGCTCGTCCTCTCCACCACAGGGATGAGAGATGAGAAGTTCTTTTTGTAGGAGGGATCTAGAAGGGTGAACAACCAGTAATCGGTGTTGGCCAAAATGCGTACAATGTGAGGGTCATGGGAAAGGCAGCTTATCATAAAGTCAGCCATGTGTGCCAGAATCTCATCAGACAAGACTTTGAGAGTCATCCTCCTAATGTTGACAGCAATCTCCTCATCCTCTTCCTCCTCTTCTACCCATCCACATGGAACAGATGGAATAAAACTTCCATGGGTACTACCCTCTGTAGCAGAGGCAACCGTCTCCTGCTCCTCCTCCTCCGCCTCCTCATCACGCTTACGTAATAGAAACCACTCAAAAATTACCCCATTCTAGAAACTACACCCCTCAAGGTATTTAAAACTAATTTTACAAACGTATTTAACCCTTTAGGTGTTTCACAAGAGTTAATGTGAAATGGGGCTAAAACTTCAGAATTTTGATTTTTTCAAAATTTTCCATTTTTATCATTTTTTCCAGTAACTAAGCAAAGGGCTAACAGCCAAACAAAACATAATTTTTATAGCCCCGATTCAGATGTTTGCAGAAACACCCCATACGTGGTCGTAAACTACTGTATGACCACGCGGCATGGCATAGAGGGAAAGGAGCGCTGTGTGGTTTTTTGGAAGGCAGATTTTGCTGGACTGGTTTATCTACACCATGTCCCATTTGAAGCACCCCTGATGCCCCCCTGGGGTAGAAGCTCCATAAAAGTGACCCCATTTTGGCAAACTACACACCTCAAGGTATTCAAAACGGATTTTACAAATGTCGTTAACCCTTTAGGTGTCTCACAAGAGTTAATGGGAAATAGGGCTAAAATTTCAGAATTTAGATTTTTTTCGCAAATTTTCCATTTTAATACATTTTTTCCAGTATCTAAGCAAGGGTTAACAGCCAAATAGAACCCAATTTTTATTGCCCTGATTCTGTAGTGCATAGAGGGAAAGGAGCCCTGCATGGTTTTTGGAAGGCAGATTTTGCTGGACTGGTTTATCTACACCATGTCCCATTTGAAGCCCCCTGATGCCCCCCCCCCCCATCCCCTGTAGTAGAAACTCCCTAAAAGTGATCCCATTTTGGAAACGAGATAAGGAGGCTGTTTTGTTGGGACTATTTTTAGGGTACATATGATTTTTGGTTGCTCAGTATTACATTCTTGTGATGCAAGGTTACCAAAAATAGAAATTCTGAAATTTCATCTCCATTTGCAATAAACTCTTTAGGAACACCTAAAGGGTTAACAAAGTTTGTAAAATAAGTTTTAAATACAGTACCTTGAGGGGTGTAGTTTATTAGATGGGGTCACTTTTATGGAGTTTCTACTCCAAGGGTGCATCAGGTTTCTTCAAATGGGACATGGTGTAAAAAAAAAAAGTCTATCAAAATCTGCCTTCCAGGAACCATATGGAGTTCCTTTCCTTCTGCGCCCTGCCGTGTGCCCGTAAAGCAGTTTACCACTACATATGGAGGGTTTCTGTAAACTTCAGAATCAGGGCAATAAATTTTAAGTTTTATTTGGCTGTGTTAACCCTTGCTTTGTAACTGGAAAAAATGGATTAAAATGGAAAATTTGCCAAAGAATAGCTCTTGGCAAGTAGACCGCAACTTTTTTGTACCATGTCCGGGTTTTGCGCATGGCATTATATGTCTTGAGGACTTGATCAGAGAGATCAACTTCTCCCGTCGAAGATACAATCGGGCTTGAGGACCGTTGCCGTTGCACAGGGACAGGGGAGATGCCATTACCGTGAATTGTGGTCAGTACAAGGACATCCCTCTTGTCCTTATATCTGACCAGCTAAAGGTTTTCACTGGTAAGGGCACGGGTCTCACCCCTGGGGATAGATACCTGGAGGGGGACGGTAGGGAGGCTGTGCTGATTTTTCACATGGTCCCACAAGCGGACGTGGATCTGGCAGAGAGGGACTGGAACAAGAAAATACTAGTATAAAAGTTATCCCTTATCCCCCGCCCGCCCATGCAGCCAATCAGATGAGATCCTGTGAGGTGATGTCACCATCACCTCACAGGATCGAAGGATGGTGATTGGTGGTGTGTTATCACACGACTGATCACCATCCTATTCCGGGTTATCGGGTCACCAGAGACCCGAGTTACCCGGAAACTGCGGTTTTCTGTGATCGCATTTTGAAAGAGTGCCTGCCGAATGATTTCGGCAGGCACTCTGTTCCGATCACCCCGCGCTGCGTGGCGGTGATTCTGAAATACTCATGACGTACCGGTACGTCATGTGTCCTTAAGTACCAGGACACCAGGGCGTACCGGTATGTCATGTGTCCCCAACAGGTTAAGTCACGTCCACCAGTGCCATACATGTATGGCGCGGGTCCTTAAGGGGTAAATATAGGTATAAACATAAAAAATAAAAATTAAATCACCAAAATTCTTTAAAAATATGTTAAGCATAAAAATATGATTTAAACAATAGGTCATTTTCTGATGACACATTTCCTTTAAGGTAAATCATACACCTTTAATAGATGTTGGCCAAACAGCTTAGCCAAAAGATACCGTATCTTTCCTGACTCCTCCAAACACATCCAAGTCTGGTTCGCCCTAGCATGTATATCTTGTCAATGGGGAGAGAAGAGAAAAGCATTTCCCCTCTAGCAGCAGCTTATTTCCCAAGAGAACAAATTATTGGGTGAAAAAATTCAATTTGCCTGATTCTTCTCTTCCCTGTCATCTGTTGGAACAAAGTCGGTAGCTTCCCATACACACAAATTTTAAAAAAACTGCAGTTTTGGCAGACAGAAGACTAATATGTTTGGTGGCTTTAAGGGTAATGAAATTAGTCCCTAGAGGTAAATGATCCTCATTAAGTACAGAAGGTGTAAAGAGCCTTTTATACAAATCTGGACTAGTGTAGAGTAGTGCATTGGGCATGGTATATGAATGATTATATATAAGAAGTTGCTCAAAACCGCATAACTTACTTAGGAGGGCAGATCAAGATAGTTAAAGTGCTTGTAGTTACAGGGAACCCAGCTCTCTGGGGAGCCAAAGTCAAATCAAGGATACACATATTAGCTTTATGTTATATTCATATGACATTGAATTTGACAGTCTGATATAATGTGAGCTGTTCGAGAAAGACGCAGCAAGTCAATGTGTGATCAAAATGAATGCGGTCTTCATTCTTATTTTAATAAGAAATACATTCAAAGTATGAGGGAATATTGGCCGGTAATTTAGGGCTCAATCACATGACAGATTTCAAACATGGTTTCTGTGTATTCACTTTGGATGCTGTAGACCCACTCAAGGCTTAGCTCCATTAACCACTTGAAGACCACAGGTTTACACCCCCCTAGTGACCAGGCCCTTTTTTACAAATCCACACTACACTACTTTCACCGTTTATTGCTCGGTCATACAACTTACCACCCAAATGAATTTTACCCCCTTTTCTTCTCACTAATAGAGCTTTCATTTGGTGGTATTTCATTGCTGCTGACATTTTTACTTTTTGTGCTATTAATAAAAATGTAACGACATTTTTGCAAAAAAATGACATTTTTCACTTTCTGTTGTAATTTTTTTTAAAAAACTACATTTCTATATAAATTTTTCACAAAATTTGTTGTTCTACATGTCTTTGATAAAAAAAAATCCAATAAGTGTATATTTATTGGTTTGGGTAAAAGTTATAGCGTTTACAAACTATGGTGCAAAAAAGTGAATTTCTGCATTTTGAAGCAGCTCTGACTTTCTGAGCACCTGTCATGTTTCTTCAGGTGCTAGAATGTCAGGATAGTATGAATATCCCACAAATCACACCATTTTAGATAGAAGACACCCCAAAGTATTCACGGAGGGGCATGGTGAGTTCATGTATCATTTCATTTTTTTTCACAAGTTAGCGGAAAATGACACTTTCTGAGGAAAATAAATAAATAATAAAGTTTCCATTTCTGCTAACTTCTGGCAAAAAAAAAAAAAATCTCAGATGGACTCACTATGCCCCTCAGTGAATACCTTGGGGTGTCTACTTTCCGAAATGGGGTCATTTGTGGGGTGTGTTTACTGCTCTGGCATTTTGGGCGGGGCTAAATTGTGAGCAGCCATGTAAAACCTAAAGGTACTCGTTGGAATTTGGGCCCCTTTGCGCATCTTAGCTGCAAAAAAGTGTCACTCATGTGGTATCGCCGTACTCAGGAGAAGTAGGGCAATGTGTTTTGGGGTGTATTTTTACATATACCCATGCTGGGTGAGAGAAATATCTCTGTAAATTGTCAACTTTGTGTAAAAAATTTAAAAAGTTGTCGCTTACAGAGATATTTCTCACACAAAGTATGGGTATATATAAAAATACACCCCAAAACACATTGCCCTACTTCTCCTGAGTACGGCGATACCACGTGTGCCACTTTTGCAGCCTGAGTGCAAAGGGCCCTAAAACCAATGAGTACCTTTAGGATTTCACAGGCCATTTTTACGCATTTGGATTCCAGACTTCTTCTCACGCTTTAGGGGCCCCTAAAATGCCAGGGCAGTATAAATACTCCACATGTGACCCCATTTTAGAAAGAAGACACCCCAAGGTATTCCGTGAGGGGTATGGTGAGTTCATGTAAAATTTTATTTTTTGTCACAAGTTAGTGGAATATGAGACTTTGTAAAAAAAAAAATATCAATTTCCGCTAACTTGTGCCAAAAAAATTCTGTGAACTCGCCATGACCCTCACGGAATACCTTGGGGTGTCTTCTTCCAAAATGGGGTCACTTGTGGGGTATTTCTACTGCCCTGGCATTTTAGGGGCCCTAAAGCGTGAGAAGAAAATGCGGAAAAATGCCCTGTGAAATCTTAAAGGTACTCATTGGAATTAGGGCCCTTTGCGCATCTTGGCTGCAAAAGTGTCACTCATGGTATCGCCGTACTCAGGAGAAGTAGGGCAATGTGTTTTGGGGTGTATTTTACATATACCATGCTGGGTGAGAGAAATATCTCTGTAAATGACAACTTTTAAAACAAATTTATACAAAGTTGTCAGTTTACAGAGATATTTCTCTCACCCAGCATGGGTATATGTAAAAATACACCCCAAAACACATTGCCCTACTTCTCCTGAGTACGGCGATACCACATGTGTGACACTTTTTTGCACCCAAGATGCGCAAAGGGGCCCTAATTCTAATGAGTACCTTTTAGGAGGGCATTTTTACGCATTTTTCTTCTCACGCTTTAGGGCCCTTAAAATGCCAGGGCAGTAGAAATACCCCACATGTGACCCCATTTTGGAAAGAAGACACCCCAAGGTATTCCGTGAGGGGCATGGCGAGTTCACAGAAGATTTTTTTTTTGGCACAAGTTAGCGGAAATTGATTTTTTATTGTTTTTTCTCGCAAAGTCTCCCTTTCCGCTAACTTTTGGCAAAAAGTTAAATTTTTCATGGACTCACCATACCCCTCAGCGAATACCTTGGGGTGTCTTCTTTCCAAAATGGGGTCATTTGTGGGTGTTTGTACTGTTCTGGCATTTTGGGCGGGGCTAAATTGTGAGCAGCCATGTAAAGCTAAAGGTACTCGTTGGAATTTGGGCCCCTTTGCAGCTCGGGCTGTAAAAAGTGTCACTCATGTGTATCTCCGTACTCAGGAGAAGTAGGGCAATGTGTTTTGGGGTGTATTTTTACATATACCCATGTTGGGTGAGAGTAATATCTCTGTAAATTGACAACTTTGTATAAAAAAAATTAAAAATTGTCGTTTACAGCGATATTTCTCACACAAAGTATGGGTATATGTAAAAATACACCCCAAAACACATTGCCCTACTTCTCCTGAGTATGGCAATACCACATGTGTGACACTTTTTTGCAGCCAAGATGCGCAAAGGGGCCCTAAAACCAATGAGTACCTTTAGGATTTCACAGGCCATTTTTACGCATTTGGATTCTCACGCTTTAGGACCCCTAAAATGCCAGGTCAGTATAAATACCCCACATGTGACCCCATTTTGGAAAGAAGACACCCCAAGGTATTCCGTGAGGGGCATGGCGAGTTCACAGAAAAAAAATTTTTGGCACAAGTTAGCGGAAATTGATATATATATATATATATTTTTTTACAAAGTCTCATATTCCACTAACTTGTGACAAAAATAAAATTTTGCATGAACTCACCATACCCCTCACGGAATACCTTGGGGTGTCTTCTTTCTAAAATGGGATACAAACAAGAGGATCGCGGCACTCTTTCGTCTGTAGAAAATGTTCTTATTCACTTAGTGCGACGTCTGACTTTAATCAAGTCTTTATCAATAAAGACTTGATTAAAGTCGAAACGTCGCACTTTAAGGTGGAATAAAGAACATTTTCTACAGACGAAGGAGTGCCGCGATCCTTTCTTGTTTGGTATCGTATTGGGGACCAATGGTCAGGTCCTAACATCGCAGGCACCGCCACTATATGGACTTTGGGTATTTACCTACAATGGTGCTGTCACCCCATGTATTTTTGCTTCACTTTCTAAAATGGGGTCACATGTGGGGTATTTATAGTGTCCTGGCATTTGAGGGTCTCCGCAATCATTACACGTATGGCCAGCATTAGGAGTTTCTGCGATTCTCCTTATATTGAGCATACGGGTAATGAGATTTTTTTTTTCCGTTCAGCCTCTGGGCTGAAAAAAATAAATAAAAAATGAACGGCGCAGATTTTTTCATTCGCATCGATCAATGTGGATGAAAAAATCTCTGCCAAAATCAGTGACTGCGGTGCGGTGGGCTGGGCGCTAGCTACCTAACAAGTAGCTAGCTAACTGACGGTGATAAGGGACCCTTATGCCCCATTCAAACGTCCGCAATTCTGTTTGCGGAACGGAATTGCGGACCCATTCATTTCTATGGGGACAGACTTTGTCCCGCTCGGATCCGGAATTACGGATCCGCGCTTCCGGGTCTGCACTTCCGTTCCGCAAAAATATAGAACATGCCCTATTCTTGTCTGCAATTGCGGACAAGAAAAAGCATTTTCTATATAGTTCTGTGCGGATCTGCAAAATGCGGAAAGCACATTGCCGGTGTCCGTATTTTGCGGATCCGTAGATCCATGGATCCGCAGATCCATGGATCCGCAAAACACATACGGACGTCTGAATGAGCCTGTAGGGGGTGATTAGTGACAGGGGGGTGACAGGGGGTGATCGGGGGTGACATTGGTGATCAGGGGGTGACATGGGTGATCAGGGGTTAATCAGTGATGGGGGTGGGGTGTGTGTGTAGTGATTGGTGCACTTTACCTTTAGCTTCCTCTGGTGGTCCCAAACAAAGGGACCACCAGACGAGCAGATAGCAGGCATATCAGACGCTGTTTACAAAACAGCGTCTGATATGCGATTTAAATGCGGTTTTTTCCGCATCTACAGTCTGCCAGCGCATGATCAGCGCTGGCAGGCTGTAGTTTCAGTTGTCCCGGCTCCGATCACATGAACGCGCGCGCACGCCGCGCGCGCGTTCATGTGAAATCTCAGGTCTCACGAGATGACGCCGATAGGCGTGACTGAGACCTGAGAGAGCCGCCGCGCTGACGCCCATCGGCGTTAGCGTGGCGGCAAGTGGTTAAATGAAGCTAAACTGCAAGCAGACATCCACCATGGCTTTAGGTGGTGACTGTCCGCACACTGTTTTAAGTAGGGATATGTCCCTTATTGGCACGGTTGCAGCTTTAAACCATTGTCCCACAAAGTGCAGAGCTGCCTCCTATTGAAAACGTGCAGCCACCTTTGGAGCGATGTCCATGCCAAAATTCAACTGTGTGAACGGGCCCTTAAGATATTTAATATTATTACTAACATCCAGTTTTTAATCATGATATATAGGTGTTACATTGATTCGATTTAATAAGAAATACATCGAAGATATGACACAACATTGGCTGGAGATTTAGGGCCCATTTACACTACGGATTTTAATGCCGTTAAAATCCACTATGTATACAGCATCAGAAACCACCACAGTTTCTGCTGCAGTTATTCAATTTAATAGTTTGGACCCACTCACTGCTAAGCTCCATTGAATGCAGCTAAACCACAAGTGGACATCTACCACTTCTTCAAGTTATAGCTTTAAACTGCTGGCCTAAAAACTGCAGCGGTTCCTACCATTGAAAACAATGAGAGGCAGACATCACGCAGCCGGTGTCGGAATTTTGTCTTGGTGTACGCACCAAAATTCAGATGGCACATTTCACTGTGTGAACGAGCCTTTTAGTTAAACACTATTACTGAAGTTCAGGTTTTAATTATGATTTATAAGTGTCACATCGATTCAGTTTCAGAAAAATATTAGATGAGTCTCAATATACTGTACAAAGTCCTAAAACCTGAAGTCTCATGTTCACTATTTATGGGCTTAAGATACATTCTACTGTGAGAGTTGCACAAAGATTGAGATAATTGAGGATTGTGGATTTATCTTGAAATTTGCAGTAATAACGAGTTGCAATAAACTAAATTTGCAGTAATAACGAGTTGCAATAAAAAATAAAGCCAAATACAGTGCTTACCTGTTTGCATTAGTGAACCACTATGTCCTGATATTTTACAAATGCTCAGAGTCTGCTTGTCTGTGGGTAAGAAATAATCCAAACAAATCTGTAAAATCCAGCATCCAACATCTAGTGTGTGTATACGATCAGGTATGATGTTGTATCGATCAGGGTTACAGGGTTGTATCAACAAGGGTTACGCCCGCTTCACAGACATTGACAGACCAAACTCCTCATTTAATGCACCGCAAACAACCGCAAACAGTTCATTTGCACAACTGCAAACTCCCCATTTGCACAAGGTTGGAAACCAAGCTAGCCATGTCCCGGTGATGTCATTGAAGGTTTCTTCCTCCACCAAGCCACGTACAATACCAAGGGTCCCCGAAAGGTGAATTGAATTGATTTTTCGAATGGGGAGATGGTTAAAAAAACGCTGGCTCCCTCCCCTTTGTTTTTATCCACGGTCACTGGATCTGCGCCGTTCAATTTACTGTGACACCCGATATGAGTGGTATTTTCTGTAGTACTATTCTATACTAAAATTAGACTAATGGGTAAAAATGAAAGGCCTTATTTATCGGCAAGCTACTGTGCCACCCGGTATCAGTGGTTGGCACTGGCAGTGGGCACACTACAGTCTGTGGAAGTAGGCCTGACACACACTGGCAGCAGGCGAGCAACTGAAATTAGACTACTGTCTAAAAATTAAATGCCTCATTTATCAGCAAGCTACTGTGCCACATGGTATCAGTGGTGGGCACTGGCAGTGGGCATACTACAGTCAGTGGAAGTGGGTCTGACACACACTGGCAGCAGGCGAGCAACTGAAATTAGACTACTGTCTAAAAATTAAATGTCTTATTTATCGGCAAGCTACTGTGCCACCCGGTATCAGTGGTGTGCATCGGCAGTGGGCACACTACAGTCAGTGGAAGTCGGCCTGACACACACTGGCAGGCAAGCAACTGAAATTACACTAAAGTGTAAAAATTAAATGCCTTTTTTTGATGCAAAGTCCTGTGCCACACGGGATGACAGGGGTTGGCACTGGCAGTGGGCACACTACAGTCAGTGGAAGTCGGCCTGACACACACTAGCAGGCAAGCAACTGAAATTACACTAAAGTGTAAAAATTAAATGCCTTTTTTTGATGCAAAGTCCTGTGCCACACGGGATGACAGGGGTTGGCACTGGCAGTGGGCACACTACAGTTAGTGGAAGTCAGCCTGACACACACTAGCAGGCAAGCAACTGAAATTACACTAAAGTGTAAAAATTAAATGTCTTTTTTTGATGCAAAGTCCTGTGCCACACGAGATGACAGGGGTGGGCACTGGCAGTGGGCACACTACAGTCAGTGGAAGTCGGCCTGACACACACTAGCAGGCAAGCAACTGAAGTTACACTAAAGTGTAAAAATTAAAAGCCTTTTTTTGATGCAAAGTCCTGTGCCACACGCGATGACAGGGGTGGGCACTGGCAGTGGGCACACTACAGTCAGTGGAAGTCGGCCTGACACACACTAGCAGGCAAGCAACTGAAATTACACTAAAGTGTAAAAATTAAATGCCTTTTTTTGATGCAAAGTCCTGTGCCACACGGGATGACAGGGGTTGGCACTGGCAGTGGGCACACTACAGATAGTGGAAGTCAGCCTGACACACACTAGCAGGCAAGCAACTGAAATTACACTAAAGTGTAAAAATTAAATGCCTGTTTTTGATGCAAAGTCCTGTGCCACACAAGATGACAGGGGTGGGCACTGGCAGTGGGCACACTACAGTCAGTGGAAGTCGGCCTGACACACACTAGCAGGCAAGCAACTGAAATTACACTAAAGTGTAAAAATTAAAAGCCTTTTTTTGATGCAAAGTCCTGTGCCCCACGGGATGACAGGGGTGGGCACTGGCAGTGGGCACACTACAGTCAGTGGAAGTCGGCCTGACACACTAGCAGGCATGCAACTGAAATTACACTAAAGTGTAAAAATTAAATGCCTTTTTTTGATGCAAAGTCCTGTGCCACACGGGATGACAGGGGTGGGCACTGGCAGTGGGCACGCTACAGTCAGTGGAAGTCGGCCTGACACACACTAGCAGGCAAGCAACTGAAATTACACTAAAGTGTAAAAATGAAAAGCCTTTTTTTGATGCAAAGTCCTGTGCCCCACGGGATGACAGGGGTGGGCACTGGTAGTGGGCACACTACAGTCAGTGGAAGTTGGCCTGACATCCACTAGCAGGCAAGCAACTGAAATTACACTAAAGTGTAAAAATGAAAAGCCTTTTTTTGATGCAAAGTCCTGTGCCACACGGGATGACAGGGGTGGGCACTGGCAGTGGGCACACTACAGTCAGTGGAAGTCGGCCTGACACACACTAGCAGGCAAGCAACTGAAATTACACTAAAGTGTAAAAATTAAATGCCTTTTTTTGATGCAAAGTCCTGTGCCACATGGGATGACAGGGGTGGACACTGGCAGTGGGCACACTACAGTCTGTGGGCCTGCAGCTCCTCACACACGGGCAGGCCAGGCAACTGCAATATATATATGGAGAAAAACAAAAAAGCAGACTAATGTTGCAGCCCTAAAAAGGGCTTTTTGGGGTGCTGTCAGGACGCTGTCCTTACAGCAGAGATCAGATGAGTCTTTCAGGACTGGAGTGGACACTGAATTCACTAGCCTAACTATCGATTTCCCAATTAAATCAGCAGCAGCTACACTGTCCCTCCTCTCACTAAGACTGCAAATTCCGAATTAATCTAAAATGGATGCTGTTCAGGAGATGGGAGGGTCTGCTGCTGATTGGCTGGAATGTGTCTGCTGACTGTGAGGTACAGGGCCAAAGTTTGCTAAATGATTATGTATAGGAGGCGAACCGAACATCGCATGTGTTCGCCCGCCGCGGCGAACGCGAACAAACTATGTTCGCCAGCAGATAGTTTGGGCCATCTCTACTGAGAACCAGTATCAGAATCATTGCAGACTGGGCCTGGAAAAGAGTCACGGCCACCTGAGAAGAGTCACGGTTATTTCTAATCTTCTACTCTCCTGCCCATCTGCTGAGGATTGGCAGTTCTCTCCTAGAGAGAAAGGAAGAAAACTAGGTAGAAGACTGTCAGTCATCAGCAGATGAGCAGGGAGAGCAGGAATTTATGAATAACCATGACTCTTCTCAGTTGTCCGTGACTCTTTTCTAGGCCCAGTCTGCAATGATTGTGATGTTGGTTCTCGGCAATAACTTACTTTTAACTTATAAATGACAGACCGCTGAAATCAACTCACCTGTCTCTACTTTATTCTGCCGTTAGTATGGGCAACATAAGGTTGATGACAGGTCCACGCCAGATCATCAAGCAATATGGAGGCTGGTGGCCCGTCGCAAGCAAATGGAGGAGGTAAGTTTGAACTTTTTTGTATTTTATACTTATTCAGGTTAAATGGATTCACTGACAAAAGCACGAGGAAATTCGGCTTCCAGACAAATCGAATTTATCCTGAAATTTGGATCGAATTCCACTTTGTGAGATTTGATTTGCTCATCTCTAGTTCTATTGATTATTGGTAGCCCATCCATGATTACACAGGGGGATGTGCTGCCGATAATTGTACGTCTTTCAACCTAGCCTTGGGACATTTACTGGGAACCAGCTGGTATGATGACCAGCCAGCGTAATGACCTAATTTTCAAGGCAAGATGGCGGTGGCCGGCCATTGCGAGCAATGTAAGTTTGATTAACTTTTTTTTTTATTGTTCATTTTACACTTTTATCATTTATCATGTATCACAGCTCCCTGTCATTGCACCCACTACTTACAAAAAAATGTGAAGTAATTCGTCACAAAGCGATTTTTTTTTTTTTTGTGAAATTCGGCGAATCAGCTGAATCGAACTTTTAAGAAATTTGCTCATCTCTAAAGCTGGGTTCAGACCTGAGTGTTTCTGAGACGCACGTTTTCCGCGCGTTTGTGTGATTGACTGCAGTGTTGTCCAATGACCAAATATCTCTGTCTATATGAAGTTTGGCCTTTCCAGCATGTTGCAAATTCATAAACGCGCGTTCGAACGCACGTTTTCAGTGTCAAAAGCGTGCAAAATACAAGCGTTGCGCGTTCCCATTGAAGTCTATGGGCCAAAACGCGCGGCAAACGCCCCATAAAAAGCTCAAGTGCTTATTTATGTGTCGGGCGTTTTTCAGCGCGTTCGAACGCGCTGTAAAACGCGAAAATGTGAACCAGTCCCATAGGGAAGCATTGGTTTGCATCGGTTATGCGTTTTACAGCGCGTTCGAACGCACTGTAAAACGCGCAAGTGTGAACGGAGGGTAAATTGAGCTTAATAAGGGATGAATAACTGTGATAATGATCATTCCTCCCCATTCGCTTGGCATTGGCTTGTGTAATACACTGATGCAAATGAGCGCCGATTAACATAACAGGGCAGACCCTAGATCTCAGACTATGCACTTTTTCTGAACAGGTTGCTGTACCCACAATATATGCATCCGCCATGTCCTCTGTGTGATATGAATATTTTATGCATGCAGGGACGGTGCAAGGATTTTTGCCACCCTAGGCAAAGATCCATTTTGCCGCCCCCCCCCCCCCCCCGCCATGTCACTCACGTACTGACAGACAGACACGCACACACTGACAGACACGCACACACTGAGAGACACGCACACACTGAGAGACACGCACACACTGAAAGACACGCACACACTGAAAGACACGCACACACTGAAAGACACGCACACACTGAGAGACATGCACACACTGAGAGACACGCACACACTCACTGAACGACACACACTGACAGACATACAATCACTCAGATACTCACTGACATACACACACTCAATGACAGACACACATACACTCAATGACAGACACACATACACTCAATGACAGACACTCAATGACAGACACACACTCACTTAATGACAGACACACATACACTCACTGACAGACAGACATACACTCACTGACAGACACATACAGGCAGACACCTCCCTGGGGTCCAGTGTGGTGCAGCTCCTCTGTCCTCCAGCACGCCGTTTAGTATTCCGGGGCCGGAATGAAGTCATATTCCGGCTCCCGGCATCTCGGAGGGTGCGCGAGGGAGGAGTGGGGAGCTGCTGAAAAAGCCTCCCTTACCGCCCGCCTCCTCTGCACCGGTAATTTACTGGCAGAGCAGGCACCTGCCATCAGGGTAAGCAGGTGCCTGCTCTGCCATATTTAAGAAGGACCTCCACCTTGTGGCCCTCCTGTAAGGGCGCTGGGAGTGGCTCAAGAGCTGCTCGCCCAGCGCTGTAGCCCCAGACAGGGAGAGCCCACCAGGCGCCCCCAGCAGGCCAGCGCCCTAGCCGAACGCCTAGTTCACCTGTATGCAGGTGATCAATCTACTCTTGTGTGTTCAGTCACCTAAAGAAAACTTGTGAACATGTCGCGATGGAGACTCAAATGTCCTTTTATGACAGTAATTCTCCAAGGACTTTAGCTCTACGCTCCCTCTTTTTATCTGCCCTGCTTTTCCATGTAAAGTTCCTTTTTAGCCTGGCCCGGGCTGGCACTAATCCAGGGCTGGCTCTTCTGTCAGCTATCCCATTTTGGATGTGCTCTCTCTGCTGGCCTGTCTTAAATTGACTGACCTGTTTCTGGAATGCTCCTCCCCTCTATATAGAGAGGGTGACACCAGCCCCATTTTGTAGCGGCTGTAAATTATATGACCTATTAATATCTTGTGCATACATATACATAAAAAGTAATGCATTTACCTTACAAAAATTGCTTTTAACCACTTTTTGTAGTGGGATACTGCTCTGCAGTGGTTCGCTTCACTAGAGAAAAAAGTGAAATGGCACCCCACATCAAAGCATTCACCCTCTGAATTAGGCTTTCTTATTTTTTTTTTTTACCAATTACTACTAATTTATAATAGACCCTCAACAGTAAACATGTTATATCATACTTTAATGACTAGAAATAGTTGCATGACTTTTTTTGTCCTAATGCCTGACAATGCATTACTGATATCTTCTGATGTCAACATGTACTGACATAATTGAAGCGATAATGTGCATCACCCACGTGACCAACTCCTGGGCTGTATCCTGCAGTTGCAGGTACAGGGGACTCATCTTACTGTTTTTGCACACTTTTAGCACCGATACAATAGAGAATGCAAGAAGGGAGGAATTTATCTTAGGTAAATTCCATGACTGCCATTAAGTTGAACAGATTGGGTGTTGTGATATGTTTGCCTACACCACCCACAGCAACGGGGCACATCAGAAAGGTGTAGCTGAAGTAGAGAGATAGAGAGTCATGTATGCATACGACTATCTTCATTGTCATTTATGGAAGTAGTGAAACACAGCAATTCACATAAACTATCATGAAGAGAGGCAGACTTTCTAGAGTGCGATATGGGAGACTGTAACCCCTTTCTCCCAAAAGGTGAGATTTGTGGAGATGCAACTGCTACCTATCAAGATATTTATGGAATACACTTTTGATATGCCATTACTGTCTCAGATGGTAATACTCCTTTAAATTTTATCGCAGCCCTAGGGAGTGTTTAAATCTGACAATATGGCCATTGGACACAAAAAGTTTGTGCACCCCTGCCCTACAGCATCCTTTCCTAAATACTGACATCTATACTATAGTAATGCATATAATTTCTCTCCTCTGATACAAGTTAGTACTAATAAGGATTCTGCTAAACAAAACATGTCACCTTGCAGCAAGGTAAGTCTTCCTTTCTAATTGCCAGATCATGGCAACTGTACAGGGTGATAGAATATGGTGTAGCTAATGTATGTAAAATAAGTAATGGTTATTATTCTTGCTTCACTAAGCTTTGAGGTATTGTTTGTTTCAGTTTTTTTCTTTTTTAGTTTTCTATTACTTTTAGGACAACTTATTATTTTTGTTAATGTATCAAGGGACTTTTTCTACAGAAAGGATCGTTATATCACTGACAGGTATGAAGATTGGTAGATGACTGATTTGAAAGGATGTGCCTGATTGAAAAACTTTGCTGCACTCCAACTTGTATTATTAACATTATTAGGCAATAAGAAGATCTGAAAATATTTTATTGTGTGTAGTAATTGTTGCGCACTCTACTGCATGGAATGGCAGGTAATGAATGATAAATAGTTAGGTTTGAAAAAATACCACTTGAAAAACCCTATAGGAAGGGATGAACAACAACAAACTACAGATCAATATATACACACAGAGTTAAAAATGAGATCAAAAAATTATCCCAGACAGGAAATAGGTCCAGAAATTGCGACTTTTATTTTTTTTTTGATTACGTATATACAGAAAATATAACAAGTTGACACATAAAGAACAAAAAGCAATGAAAGACTTACAAAAGAGTAATGATATAACCATTCGCCCTGCTGATAAGGGTGGGGCGATAGTGATTTTAAATACCAAAGACTACGTCGAAGAATGTGACAGACAACTAAAAGATGAAACCACCTATAAGAAAATAAAAGCTGATCCTACAGAGGAATTCTATAAGCGTTTACAGAATTATTGCAAAAAAAGTATGAGGGAGGGATTTCTTCTGGAACAAGAAGAAAAATTTATATTGGGTACAGAGAAGAGAATCCCTATTTTTTATTGTATCCCAAAGATACATATAGACCCCACTAGGCCACCAGGGAGACCGATAGTGTCGGGAATAAATTCATTGTCCTCCAACCTCTCACAATATATCGACAAGATACTCCAACCTCTCACAATATATCGACAAGATACTACAAGCCTTCCTACATTAAGGATACTACAGAGGTAGTGAAATTGGTTGAGACGTTGGAGTGGAATGAAAATTGGTATATGGGGTCTTTAGATGTGAACACCTTATACACTATCATAGAACATTCATCTGGTTTAGAGGCATTAAGAAGTCAGCTAATAGATAGTCTGAAGATACAAGAAACCCAATTGGCCTTTTTATTGGAGGGAGCCCAATTTATTCTGGAACACAACTATTTTTATTTTGAGGGAGATTTTTATGTCCAGCAAAAGGGTACGGCCATGGGGACAAGATTTGCCCCCAGCAACGCTAATTTGTTCATGGCCCAGTGGGAAACTATTCACATCGGTCCAAAGCTGGGGACGAGTCTGGTCCTCTGACGTCGATACATAGACGACATTTTTTTAATTTGGAAGGATACAAAGGAAACATTGGACTGCTTTCTACAGGAGATAAATGTCAATTCCCTAAATTTAAGATTTACATAAACCATCAGTAAAACATCAATTCAATTTTTAGATCTGAACATTTGCATTGAAGGAACTAAGATGGTATGTAGTACATATCAGAAGGAGGTAGCCAAGAATGGCTTCCTGAAATACTCGAGCTGCCATCTGCCTAAATGGCTGTCGAACATTCCGGCTAGCCAATTTAGAAGGCTTAAACGCAACTGTACAAAACCAGACCAATTTGGAGAAGAGGCCAGGGGCTTAAAACAACAATTGCTGGACAGGAATTATCCAGAAAAAATAGTGGAGGAATCCCTCACTAAAGTAAAATTGATGGATAGAGATACTTTTTTTGAGGTCAAAGAAAAATAAGAGATGACATAATTAGATTAATATTGCCTTTTCAGGCAGATTATAAAAAAGTAGAGCAAATTATTAGAAAACATTGGTGCCATCTCTTAAGAGACAAACATATAAGTACAATACTAACAAATGAATCGAAAATTACCTACACTAAGGTACCCAATATTGGTCTAGAAATAGCACCCTCAGTGAAGAACACGAGGCAATTAAGAACTACCACTTGGTTATCATTAAAAGGCTTTTATAGATGTAACAGGTGCTGTAACTGCAAAACAAGTTCCTTCCCACGGAAAACAACAAAAGCTTATTCCACACAAAATGCATTCCATATGGATATTAAAGATGCACTAACTTGTGATTTAGAGGGAGTAATCTACATTTTACAGTGCCCCTGTCCCCGCCAATATATAGGTAGGACAAAGAGATCACTCAAGAGAAGAGTGGCAGAGCATATGATGATATGAACAACATTTGTAAAGGTTGTATGACACATCCTCTGTCTAAGCATTATAAGGAACAACACAACAGTGATCCTAGCTACTTGCGTCTTATGGCAGTTGAAAAAGTGGTTAGACCATGGAGAGGGGGGAACTATATAGCCCAAATGTCGAGATTGGAAGCCAGAAGAATATATGAATTTGAATCTATGGTCCCTAAAGGTCTTAATGCTGAAACTGAGTTGTTTGGCTTCCTTTAAGGCATGGTGGCCACAGGCGACGAGACATCGACAACCGGCTGTCTATCAGTTTGTCGATCTCCCCTCTCCTGTGCGCTTTCATGCCTCTATCCATTCATTAGCGCAAGCACTTGAGTAGCCACCTCCAGACCGGCAGAGCATTTTAATATTGGAATGTTTTTATTTTTACTCATTTTTATATATATTTTTATTTCATTACAAGTATGTAATATTTTTATTTCATTACAAGTATTTAATAATTTTAGAAAATTCTTTCAAGTTAGCTGTATCTATACACGATTGCATGATTGGATTAAAACAAATTATTATCCAATAAGAAGCGATGCCGCAATTTGGGGTGGATTTACCTATACCCAATGAGATATGTGGATCAATCAGGGTCACATATATAAGAAAGCTCTCATTAACCTCTCACTACTGTTACCACTGAGGAAGGGACAGGTAAACGTCCCGAAATGCGTCTGGATCACATAGTAGTGAGAGCTGAAAATCGTATATTATCATCTAAGAAGGAGACATTTGTACAAAGATTGCATTCCAGCAGACCTTCAGTATCGGCCAAAGAAAAAGCCCACGTCACGTGGGACGCCACGGTGTATGACGCAGAGGACCACGTGGGATGCCGCGGCAGGTCCTGGAAGGGCAACAAAGTGAATGCGGGAACGGCCGGCGTCTCTTCAAGGAGCAGTAAAGTACTAAATCCTAATAACTAGATGTTTATGAAGGCTGCTGTACATATTACAGAATTGTGAAGCGGACATCAATTAACATCAGAAAGACGCAATTATATACATCTAACGTGCACCATCAGGCATTAAAGAGACATTAATCACACCAGCGTGGTTTTAAGTAATATTGCCCTCTATAAATCTAACAGGATCGAGTGTGCATTTGGACTTATGCAGTGACAAACTGATCTATTTTATTCTAAGCGAGCAAAGCTGATTTATCCTACGCGAGCAAAGCTGATTTATTGACACTAATGGGGCTATCCAAAGTCTTATAATTCAAAATATAATTCAAAATCTGGCATACAATTCATGAAGGTTTTTATGGAAATTGCACCTATATGTATGAGTTGAGTAACTGTATATTTTAGGAATTAGGTGTCAGCATTTTATGTTTATTTGAGGTGTCAATACTCTAAGAAGGGGTTAATAAATATTTTGTGACATTTTATATGGTCTTCTGGTCATTTGGCCTGGTATATTGAGTGCCCCTTCATACAGCTATTTTATATTTTCCCTTTCTTTGGTCCACGGGTAGACCAGGAGGAGTGCACCAAGTTCCATGGTGTTGGACAGGTGTGCCATCACTGCATTGTGATTGATACCAATGAATGATAAATAGTGTTGAGTGAAACAAAACTGTAAAGTTCGGGTCCGTACCGAACTTTGCGAGTTCGGGGACCTGGACCCGAACTTTTCAGGAAAAGTTTGGGTTCGAGTTCGGTGTTCGGGCATTTAATAAAGCTTGTTGAAAGGCTGCAGAACAGCCAATCAATAAGCTTTTAAGCTGTGAGCACTTAGAAGCCATCACAGCAATGCTTACTAATGGCATGGCTGTGATTGGCCGTCCATCATGTGACCCAGCCTCAATAAAATCTGGATCACTTGTAGCACCGCCCATCAGCTCTGAGTATTGCAGGGACAGGAAGCAAGTAGCTGAAGTGAGGAAAAGTGTTAGGAATCTCATCTGGCTTTTTAAACTGGGATGACCTATAGTGATTTTTAGTGGGTGCAATACACCAGCTTTGCACCCCTCACACAGAAATATATTAAATAATCTGGCTGTTAATTCTGTGGTTGACCTATAGCAATCTTTTGTGGGTACAATGCACCATCGTGGCACCCCTGACACAGACATTTAATAGTTAATCTGTCTGTTAGTTCGGTGGCTGATATATACCCATTGTTTGTGTGAGGTACACCTGCACTGCATACGTAATGGGGAAATAAATCTAGGTAATCCATCAGTTACATCGGTGGGGGATATATACCAATTGTTGGTGTGCGGTACACCTGCACTGCATACGTGACAGGGAAATAAATCTAGTTAATCCATCTGTTACATTGGTGGGTGACATATACCAATTTTTTGTGTGGGGTACACCTGTACTGCATACGTGACAGGAAAAAATATCTAGTTAATCCATCTGTTAGATCAGTGAGTGACCTCAAAGAATGAGGAGAGCATTGTGGGGATCCGCTCTGGTAGGCAGTGGTAGCGAGTGCAGTATAGAGGCAACACAGACAGGTCTTGGTGTTAAATGGGGCTTTCTTTATTCACACGGTGAACACAAGTGAAAAGGAAGTGCAGTTCATAGGGAGGGTGGTCACACACAACGGCAAAACAATAGTTCAGTCCCAAACCAGCTGCAGGATACATGAGGCCTGGTTCCATCACATCAAGAAAAGTCTATTCAAAGCCAGGAGTAATGTCACCTCTTTCTCCTTGGGGAAGCAAGCCCCTGGGTCCGGCTTCTAGCCACGGAATACGGATCCCTTCTGGCTTCAGCTGGGGTTCCCCGCACAGTCCTTTACAGGCCTCAGTACACAGCCCAGATCACCTTCACCTCTCACTCTCACAGCAAGAGAACAAAAGCTTCCACCCCACACCCTTGCTGCTGGTCGGGTTTTAAACCCTCCCCTGCAAACCTGGCCTGGACCGTGGGGAGACAGGCACCCACCCGCATATCTGCCTGCTCCCAGTAAGAGCCGGCCCGGATCCGCTGTGTTAACAGCATAACCGCTGCAAAACACACTTTTCCGGCTCTTACTCCACCGGGACCAGGACCCCCGGTGGCACGTACCTACCGTCTATTATCACCCCAGGTACTCTCCTACATATCCCCCTCCTTTGTTCAACCCTGCAGGGTTGCACACCCTGTTCAATCCTGAGATGTTGGACACATGTACAGCAGGGTACCCGGGACAGGGCATCTGCATTCCCCTGTAAGCGGCCTGCTCTGTGCTCGACACTGAATTTAAAATTCTGGAGGGACAAAAACCATCTGGTGACCCGGGCACTCCTCTCCTTGGCCTGGCTCATCCACTGGAGAGGGGAATGATCAGTCACCAGACAGAACCTTCTCCCTAACAGATAGTATCTAAGGGACTCGAGGGCCCACTTGATGGCCAGGCATTCTCTCTCTACCACGCTGTACCTGGTTTCCACTGGAGTGAGCTTGCGACTCAGGAAGACAACGGGGTGTTCTTCCCCATTGACTTCCTGAGAGAGTATTGCCCCTAGGCCTACTCCAGAGGCGTCCGTCTGAACAACAAATTCCCGTGTGAAGTCGGGTGTCACCAAAATCGGCGACCCACACAGAGCCGACTTCAAACGAGAGAACGCCTCTTCCGCCTGCTCATCCCAGCGGACCATTACCATCTTCCTACCCTTCAAGAGTCTTGTCAATGGGGCCCCTACCGTGGCAAAGTTGGGGATAAAGCGCATGTAATACCCTATCATGCCTAGGAACGAACGTACTTGCTTAGTGGTAAGAGGTCTGGGCCAGCTCTTGATCGCCTCAACCTTGTCTACCTGGGGTTTGACAACTCCCCGCCCAATCACGTATCCCAGGTACCGGACTTCCTCAAACCCGATCGAACACTTTTTTGGGTTGGCCGTCAGTCCAGCTTTTCTAAGTGAATCAACTACGGCCTGCACCTTGGGCAGGTGACTCTCCCAGTCCTGGCTAAACACAATGATGTCGTCCAGATATCCCGAAGCATATGGACAATGGGGCCGTAGGATGACGTCCATCAATCGCTGGAAGGTGGCTGGAGCGCCATGTAGGCCAAAGGGCAAAACTCGGTACTGAAACAACCCCTCGGGGGTGACAAAGGCAGTCTTCTCCTTTGCCGCCTCCGTGAGAGGCACCTGCCAGTACCCTTTTGTAAGGTCTACCCGAGGCATGGGGTAGGCATCAAATTTCGACACCTCGTTGAGCCTTCTAAAGTCATTGCATAAGCGTAGAGTACCGTCAGGTTTTGGGATGAGGACTATGGGGCTGGCCCACTCGCTTCTGGACTCCTCAATGACTCCTAACCTCAACATGGACTTTACTTCTTCTGAAATGGCCTGTCGTTGGGCCTCCGGTACCCGATATGGCTTCCACCGTACCCTGACGTGGGGCTCGGTGACGATGTCATGTCAGACTACTGAAGTTCAACCAGGAAGATCAGAGAACACATCCCTATTTCGACTTACGAACTCTTTGGCTTCCTGAGCTTGTTTGGGCGACAGTCCACCAGCTATCTTTACTGTGGATGTGCCCTCCGGGACCTCCGGTGGGGCGGGGATCTTCACCGCAGTCAAGACAGTGCTTGGGCCGTCCCCAACGAGATTCTCCCTATCTCTCCATGACTTCAGTAAATTTACATGATATACCTGTTCTGGCTTCCGCCGTCCTGGCTGGGATATCCTGTAATTTACTGGCCCTACCTCTTTCACCTCGTAGGGACCTTGCCACCGTGCCAAAAACTTACTGTCAATGGTGGGGACTAGCACCAGTACCCGGTCACCCGGGTTAAATGTCCTGACCTGGGCACTCCGGTTGTATACCCGGCTCTGTGCCAGTTGGGTGGCCTCCATGTGTTCCCGGACGATTGGTAGGACTGTCTCTATGCGGTTCTGCATCTTTTCTATATGCTCTATGAGGCTCTTGTGTGGGGTGGGCTGTTGCTCCCACGCCTCTTTAGCGATGTCCAGCAACCCCCTTGGACGTCGACCGTATAATAGCTCGAAGGGCGAGAACCCCGTAGATGCCTGGGGCACTTCTCGCACTGCAAACAATACGTACGGCAGCAACAGGTCCCAATCCTTTCCGTCTTTGGCTACGGTTCTTTTGAGCATAGTTTTTAAGGTTTTGTTAAACCGCTCCACCAGTCCGTCGGTTTGAGGATGGTACACGGACGTGTGCAACCGTTTAACCCCTAAAAGCTTGCAGAGCTCCCTCGTCACCTTAGACATGAAGGGGGTCCCCTGGTCGGTCAGGATCTCTTTCGGAATCCCCACTCTTGCAAACATACCCATGAGCTCTTTGGCTATGAGCTTAGCCGAGGTATGACGTAGGGGGATCGCTTCAGGATATCTGGTGGCGTAGTCTAGGACCACCAAGATATGCTGATGCCCTCTGGCCGACTTGTTTATGGGGCCTACCAGATCCATCCCTATTCTTTCAAAGGGAACCTCAATTATGGGCATGGGCACTAGGGGACTGCGATAGTGGGGCTGGGGGCTTGTCATCTGACACACTGGACAGGATTGACAAAACCTTTTGACCTCCTCATAAACCCCGGGCCAATAGAACCTTTGCAGAATCCTTTCTTGTTTTTTTTTTACACCCAAATGTCCTCCCAGCACGTGGGAGTGGGCTAAGTCCAGTACCATACGGCGGTATGGCTGGGGTACCACCAGCTGCTCCACTACCTCCTGCTGCACCTTGTTCACCCTGTACAGCAGGTCCTGGTTAAAAGCCAAATGGGGAAACACCAAGTCGGCGCCTGGGTGCTGAGCCACCCCATTTACCCCATGAGCGAAATCTCATAGCAGCTGTGGGCCTAGCCGGTTTGACGCACATCCCTTGCCTGGCGCATGTGCTGAATTTGGTGGTGCAGAGATTCCTGAAAAATTACCCCGATATGTCAGAGCAGGCTGCTGCTCGCCTGTCTGCGCTGCAGCATAACTTCGGCCTTCCCACTCACCACCTCATATGCGACGTACCCACAAGGTGGAACTCCACCTTGCACATGCTGGAGAGACATGTGCGAGCAGCAGCAGGCGATAGTGGAGTTTCAGCTTCAGCACGCACGAGTTGCTCTACGGAACAGCACCACTTCACCATGGGCCTCCATGCAGGACATGTGTGCCGTGTTGCGCTGTTTCAAGTACTCCACCAACATGGCCAGTGCCGATGATGTCATCCTCAGCGTTACTATCCCACTTCTATGTCTCCTTGAAAAACGCTTTGGGCGATGATGAAAGAGAATGTGGCATAGGCGGAAAAGGAGGAGGAAGAGGGGTAATTTCCCCGGTTATCAGGCCAATCATTCACAAGTCCAGATACAAAACAGATACATTTCTATAAAACTCAGCGCTGCAGTCCAAACTGTGACGTGGGTAAATATCACACTTTAGAAATAATAAAAAAAAAAAAACAGACCGCGCTGCTGTACAACAGTATGAATCTCCTCATTTCTCACAACAGGCTGTTAGTCTCTGGACATTGAAAACACCATCCAGCTTCCCAGGTAAACGTCCCTCTTCTCCGAGGCATTCCTGTAGGGATCTAGGATTGACCACAATGGTGAAGTATAGCCAGACTCCGTGAATATCAAAAGGGTTTATTCTACTTACAAAAGTTGTTCTTGTTAAAAGCACATTAAATAATAAAAAACGCATACACATCCAACGCCTAACCCGGGTTTCGCTCACGTGCTTCTTCAGGGGCGACTCTGCTCCATGCATGTAATCAGACCAATTTAAAACACATCCCCCACCCACCTCCCAGAATTCAAGCCAATCATAATCCCTTATGCAATCAGCATAAAAACAGAAAAAATACTAAACAGCATCTTAACATACACAGAACATCATACTAACATTAATACATCCTAATGGTTTTCTCCCTCATATTCTCTTTTAACATCCTAAATAGGAACATTCCCCTATTTAGATTTCATAAAAACACACCCTCTCTCACCTGACCTACACAGTTAGAGATGACATACAGCGTCATATGACTACCTCCAGCCAATGAATCTTTGGCTCTGCCCTCTTCAATCAGAAAGGTCCTTGAGCCTTCTAATAAAGTATCTAAAAACCTGAACTTCACTATCGGCGATGATATAGAGTGTCATGAGACTAATTCCAACCAATGATTCTTTGGCTCCGCCCTCTCACATCAGAAAGGTCCTTGAGACTTTAATAAGATTTCTGAAAAAAAAACTATCTGCTAAAAACATCCTAAAGTGAAAATATTTTTAGTTTTAGATCAACTAGGTATATAAATATCTATCAATCCTACAAACTTAACCAGACAGAAATCATTATTTTAGACTTCATACCAGACACTGTTTTAGGTCGCATTCCGCATTTAGACCCAGCGGTTGCAGTGTCCCCAGGTTAAAAATCCATTCTACGTCCCTTATATTGATGTTCACTATAGGTCACCACCTCGCCATGTTTTTTTTTACCTGTTCCACATCTGCAAAATGCAATCCACCGGGATCTTTCTGGTGGCAACTTTTAAAATGTAATGGAACACCATGATTTTCGACTTCCTTTTTAATATTACATACATATTCTTGGATCCTAGTCTTTAGTTTCCTGACGGTCCTGCCCACGTACTGGAGGCCACAAGGGCACTCCAGCACATAAACAACCCCCTCAGTCTCACATGTAATGTTACCCTTAATCTTAAATAGCTGACCATTTTTCTTGTCTGCATAGACCACTTCCACCTCTTTTAGTTTATTTTCCTTCTTCCTATTTTTGAATGGTAAACAAAATTCACACTAAACAATTTAATTTCCTTTTTTACTTTTAGTAGTGTTATGTCCGGCACTGTGCACTAGATATCGTCTGAGATTCGGCACCCTCTTGAACAAAAACACTGGATGTTCTGGGATTTCTTTGCCCAGAACTGGATCATTTCTTAGAGTGCCCCAATTTTTCCAGATGGCATTCTTCAGCCTCCCAGCATTCGAGTTAAATTGTGTTAGGAATGAGAATCTAAAATCTTTTTTCTCCTTCTTAGTTATTTCACCTTTCCTCTCCTCCTCCTCTTCTATTTCCTTACTGAATTTATTAAGTTCATCCTCTATATATCCTTTCTCTATAAATCTATCCATTATGACTTTACTCTGTTCTCTAAAGTCTTTTATTTTGCAAAAATTACGATGTATTTGTTTAATTTGTCCCTTGTAAATATTCCTGAACCAAGGTTTATAGTGACAACTGCTGATGTCTATATATGCATTGACGTCAGTGGGTTTAAAAAAGGTCTCTGTTTTTAGCTTGCCATTTTTCACAAAAATTGTCAAATCAAGAAAGTCTACAGTGGTCTCACGCATCAAACTTATAAAGGTAAGGTTATATTGATTAGTCTTTCAAGCCGCTGTTTTTCACCTTTCCACAATATCAGGCAATCGTCTATGTAGTGACGCCAAACAATAAGCTCTCCTAATGTGGTTTCTTTATTCAGTATTGGGCCAATATACTCTCGTTCCCATAAGGCCATATACAGATTTGCGAAACTGGGGGCGTATTTCGCCCCCATCGCGGCACCCGTACACTGTAAATAAAAATCACTATCATAAGTAAAATAGCTATGGTTTAAAAAAAAATCCGTGCAGTCTAAAATGAACCTCTTCTTATCTTCAATCCTATTAATGTCACTATTCAAAGCTTGTTCCACTCCCTTTAACCCTAAACTCTTCGGGATGACTGTATAGAGTGAGATAACATACACCGTAGTAAACCATAGTTCGCCATCAATCGTGGGCATGTTCTTTATTAACTTTATCACACTATTAGAATCCTTCAAATAGGATGGAATTTTTATTACATGCTTCTGGAGAAAAAAATCTATATATTTAAAGAGTTAATTCCCGAGATTATGGCTCTGCTGGGGGGTTCTTCTAGATTTTTGTGGATCTTTGACAAATGGTATATGACTGGGGTGACAGGATGCTTAATCTGTAGATATTCAAACTCCTTCTTATTTAAAATACCCTTTCTTAGCCCCTCCTAAAGTAGAATAGTAATATTCGTCTTATACTTCAGAATTGAATTACCAGAATTGAATTGGCCTGATTACAAGCATGGAGCAGAGTCGCCCCTGAAGAAGCACGTGAGCGAAACCCGGGTTGGGTGTTGAATGTGTATGCGGTTTTTATTATTTGATGTGCTTTTAACAAGAACAACTTTTGTAAGTAGAAAAAAACCTTTTGATATTCATAGTCTGGCTATACTTCACCATTGTGGACAATCCTTGATCCCTATAGGAGTGTCTGGGAGAGGAGAAACGTTTACCTGGGGAGCTGGATGGTGTTTTCAATGTCCAGAGACTAGCAGCCCATTGTGAGAAACGAGGAGATTCATACTGTTGTACAGCAGCGTGGTCTGTTTTGTTTTTATTATCAGTCATTCACAAGTGGCTCGGAGGGTGGGTTCCTGCACCAACAGAGGCCAGGTACATAACTGTCCAGCCAGGACACAGTTCTGGAGGATGAGGAGCATGGCTGGGGGGATACATATTACAGAGGACACAGACGATACACTTCCCACAGAGGACAGCTTGTCATTGCCTCTGGGCAGCCTGCACACATGAGCGACTACATGCTGCAGTGCCTGCGCAACGACCGCCGAGTTGTCCACATTCTAACCAGTGCTGTTTACTGGGTGGCCACCCTGCTGGATCCCCGCTACAAGGACAATGTGCCGTCCTTAATTCCGTTACTGGAGCGTGATCTGAAGATGCGCTAGTAAAAGCACAAGCTGGTAGATGCGCTGCTGATGGCATTCCCATGTGACAGCGGGTGCTCAGTGGAAGCACAGGCAAAGGAGGAAGAGGAGGAAGAAGTCACGAACACAGCTGGGGCACCGCCAGCACGTCAGAAGGGAGGGTTAGCATGGCCGAAATGTGGAATATCTTTGTCAGCACGCCTCAACAACCAGCACCACCAGCTGATATGGAACGTCTTAGCAGGAGGCAGCATTTCAGCATTAAAATGAACCAGACATGGATCCTACAGGACTTGTCCGTACCTTGTGCTGAATAGACAAGTATATCGGCCGCACCTATCCATTGTTAGACTCTAGCGCACTTTCTCTTTGCATTCTCTTTTCTGGGTCTTCCCAAATATATAAAAAAAAATTAAAAAGAAATAAAGGAAAAGAAATTAAAAAAAAAAAAAAAACGGTGTTGGCTACCGCCTCCTCCTCCACCGCTGCTTCCACCTCCTACTCCACTTTGACCTCCACCTGCTAGTTAAGATTATTTGTTAATTTTTTTTTATATTCTTTGTTATTTTAAGTAATTTCCCTATCCACATTTGTTTGCACAACAATTGTCCTGCTCTTACCCCCATTTCGCTTCCTTTTGCAACCCTCAGTATGACTATTTTACTGCCATTTTAGTGCACCAAATTAGTGGAGTTCGGGTTTGGGTTCAAGTTCGGATCCCGAACCCGAACTTTGACCCGAAGTTCAGCCGATCCCGGCAAACACGAACATCCACAGGTTTGCTCAACCCTAATCATAAACATAAAATCTGGAGGCTCCTACAACCACCTGTTCATGGCCAACCCAACCTCCAGAGGACTTTCTTGAGATCAAAATAATTCATGTAAGCAGTGGCCAGAGTAATGAAAAACATCCATAACAGCGAATAGGAGCTCTGGAAATAAGGTAAGGCTAGTTTCTCACTAGTGCTACTGAGTTACAGATACAGCCTAGCACAGCCCCCTCAGTTGTTTCTGTAAGTCTGGCTTCTGAGGGTCAATCCGAACTCTTCAACACTACTTTTCTGCACAACAGTGCCACTGCCTGCCCTGTGAGAGGCCTGAGAAAATCTGATAGACTTTCTGCACGTGAGTCTACCTGACAGATTTTTCTCTTTTTCCTTCCTGTTTGTTGTTGTGGGCAGGATCCCACCTCTCCACAGGTTTTGCTCATTAGCTGTTTAGTGGCTCTCTTTATACCCGCCTTTCACTGCAGCCCTTGTGGTTTATATTTCCTCCTGTAGTTCTCAGCTAGTGTTTGGTGGATCTCCTGTTCCCCGTCTGTCTTAAGCTAAGTCCTCCTTCCTTCTCTTTTGTTGTGTGTTCTGACTAGGCCTCAGGGAGACACTGGTTCCTTGACGGTGGAAGGAACCAGTTGTCTATCTCCGGCTCCCTAGCTGAGGATTTGTTTCAGTTTCAGCAAGACGTAGGTTCCAGAGAATGAGTACTTCCACTTTTAGGATCTGCTCATACTGTCAGCAGACAGGGAACGTCACAGGCATTGTCAGGTGGTGACCTTTCCCTCTGCTCTTCCCTAGCTTTGGGGCCTAGTCTGATGTTTTGTTACTGTTGTTGTATTTGGCTTTCTTCGCTTCCCTCACCTACTGTGACATTATAAACTGCCCATACCATCATTTTCTTTTCCCTTGCTCTGTGCGGAAATGGAAGCTGTTGGTGCACTGGTGGATCACATGCAGGGATTGTCTTTGGAGGTAGCTGACCTCCGTAATTCAGTTGCACAGTGTCGGAGATCTCTGGTGGTTGATACTGCTAGTGGGAACCAGGTCAGCCTTTAACCTAAGGTCGCCCCCCTTTTCTGGGGGCAGTGATAATTTTGTTCGGTTCAAAATCTTCTAAATTGCATTTTCGTCTGTGTCTGATCTCATCTGGGGACAAAAAATAAAGAGTGGCTATAATCATTTCTCTGCTGAAAGGTGATGCTCAGTCTTGGTCCTTTTCTCTACTAATCAGTTCTCAGTCCCTCCGATTGGTGGAAGAATTTTTCAGAGCCCTGGGACTAATTTATGATGATCCAGAATGGGTCTCTCTAGACAAATCTAAGCTGCGTAGTTTGAGTCAGGAAGAACGTTCTGCTGAGTCATGTTGTTCTGAATTTAGAAGATGGGCAACTGACTCGGAGTGGAATCACCCAGCACTCCTTAGTCAGTTCTGTCAGGGGCTGTCTAAGAGATTAAAAGACGCCCTTGCTTTTAATGAAAACCCTGATTCTTTGGAGGTGGCTATGTCCCTAGCCGTACGGATTGATAGACGCCTGAGAGAGAGATGCAAGGTTCCGCTCAACCACGATGCACTATCATGTAGGGAAACTATCTCTTCTGTCCCTCAGGGCACAGAGACGCTTGAGCCAGTGTCTTGTGATGAACCTATGCAGTTAGGTCAGGTTTCTTCATGCCTTGGTAATAGGAACCTTATGGTTCAGAGAAGTCTCTCTTTTGTGGTAAAGAGGGACATTTCATTAATGTTTGTCCTTTTATTAAACCTTAAGGTGGAAAAGAAAAAGGGATTATTTCCAATAAATCGAGTTCCCTTACTTTTGGTAGTGTGAATGTGGAGTCAGAAAAGGTATATTTGTCATTTACCTGCAATACCTGATTTCTCCTGCCTGCCATGGTGGTGCTAGACTCTGAGAATATGGAATTAGAAGTATTTGTTGACAGTTGACAGGGGTTAACCTTATTGATAATCAATTTGTTCAGAGTCATGGTTCAAAAACCAGCGCATTAAAGGGGTTCTTCACTTTGTTACAACTGATGATCTATCCTCAGGATAGATCATCAGCATCTGATCGCCCGGGTCTGACACCCGGGACCCCCGCTGATCAGCTGTTTGAGAAGGCAGCGCCGCTGCAGGAGCGCCGCTGCCTTTTCACTGTTTACCGCTGCTAGCGCCCCAGCCCCACCCAGTGATGTCACGACTTGTATCAAGTGGCGTGGGTGGGGCTAAGCTCCATTCTGTGAACAGAGCTTAGCCTCGCCCACGCCACTTGATACAAGTCGTGACATCACTGGGCGGGGCGCTAGCAGCGGTAAACAGTGAGAAGGCCGTGGCGCTCCTGCAGAGCCGCTGCCTTCTCAAAAAGCTGATCGGCGGGGGTCCCGGGTGATCGATGCTGATGATCTATCCAGAGGATAGATCATCAGTTGTAACAAAGTGACGAACCCCTTTAACCCCTTAAGAACACGGCCATATTTCACCTTAAGGACCAGGCCATTTTTTGCAAATCTGACCAGTGTCACTTTATGTGGTGATAACTTTAAAACGCTTTTACTTATCCAGGCCATTCTGAGAGTGTTTTTCGTCACATATTGTACTTCATAACACTGCTAAAATGAAGTAAAAAAAAATAATCTTTATTTATAAAAATAAAACAAATTTACTAAAATTTTGGAAAAATTTGCAAATTTCCAAGTTTCAATTTCTCTACTTCTATAATACATAGTAATACCTCCAAAAAAAGTTATTAGTTTACATTCTCCATATGTCTACTTCATGGTTGGATCATTTTGGGAATGCCATTTAATTTTTTGGTGATGTTAAACTACACCCCTCAAGGTATTCAAAATGGATTTTACAAACCTCATTAACCCTTTCGGTGTTCCACAAGAGTGGATGGCAAATGGAGATGACATTTCAGAATTTAAATTTTTTGCCAATTTTTCCATTTTAATCCATTTTTCCACTAACAAAGCAAGGATTAACAGCCAAACAAAGCTCTATATTTATTTCACTGACTCTGCGGTTTACAGAAACACCCGATATGTGGTTGTACACCACTGTACGGCCACAGGGCCGTAGTTTACGACCACATATGGGGTGTTTCTGTAAACTAAAGAATCAGGGCAATAAATATTGAGTTTTGTTTGGCTGTTTACCCTTGCTTTGTTATGGGAAAAAATGGATTAAAATGGAAAATTTGCCCCAAAATAACTGTTTTGGCACAGTTTTTATTTTTTATTATTTACAACCTTCATCTGACAGATTAGATCATGTGCTATTTTTATAGAACAGGTTGTTACGGATGCAGGGATACCTAATATTTATACCTTTTTTTAGTTATTTAGGTTTTACACAATAATATTATTTTTGAAATAAAAAAAAAACATGTTTTAGTCTCTCCATAGTCTAAGAGCCATAGTTTTTTCAGTTTTTAGGCAATTGTCTCAGGTTGAGTACCATTTTTGCAGGATGAGATGACGGTTAGATTGGAACTATTTTGGGGGGCATACGACTTTTTGATCGCTTGCTATTACACTTTTTGTGATGTATGGTGACAAAAAATTGCTTTTTTGACAAAGTTTTTATTTAAGGTCAACGATAAGCAAAAGGGGGGCACTCACAACCGTGGGAACCAAGGACTAATGGTTCTACAGTGCGTCTACAACGCACCATGTGGGACGCCAGTGGTGCCGGGACCCAGCGCGGACGGACGCATCTCGTACCGCTGTGGTGGAGTGAAGGTAAGGTGCCCAAGTGTGTTTCTATGTGGGCGGCCAGCGGTGGAGGAGAGGATACTTGCAGGTTATTCATGTGAACACTCAAACTGTTTTTTTCAAGAGACACACTATATGGAGTGACTGTTGCTTCTAATTAACCAACGAGGGGGGATAAGAGGACTGCAGCCTCTAACACGTTTGTTGCTAGTTATTTCTCTGGGAGCCGGTCCCTAGACTGTGGATATTCTCTGGGACTCAGTGTTTATATGAATTTTATGATCTTTTTTAGTATGTGTATCTATAGTTGATAAGTATCTAACCCACTTCCATTAAAATTTTTATCTAGAACTATTAGTCCTTGGTTCCCACGGTTGTGAGTGCCCCCCTTTTGCTTATCGTTGACCTTTCATGTTATTTAATCTTTTTGGGTGAGATCTTTGGGGTGTGCACCTCGTTGTCCACTGCCATCGCAGAGTGTAGCCGCTTTTTGATTTTTTTCAAAGTTTTTATTTAATTTTTTCATGGTGTTCACCTCAGGGTTTAGGTAATGTGGTAATTTTATAGAGCAGGGTCTTCCGGACGCGACGATACCTAATATGTCTATTTTTTTTTCTTTTTTTGTTTAACTTAAAAAAAGCATTTTTGAAACAAAAAAATCATGTTTTAGTCTGAGAGCCATGTTTTTTTTTATTTTTTGGGCCAAGGTCTCGTGTTGGGGCTCATCTTTTGCGGGATGAGGCACCGGTTTGAATGGTACTATTTTGGCGTAGATATGACTTTTTGATCACTTTTATTACCATTTTTGGAAAGTAAGGTAGGCAAAATTTCAATTTCATCATAGTTTATTTTTTTTTTATGGGTTCACCATGCGGGGAATGTAACATGACCATTTTATAGATCAGGTCATTAAGGACGCGGTGATATATAACATGTGTAGGGAATTTTTTTTAATCAGTGATAAATGTGTTTTTTTATTTTTACTTTTTTCACTTTTTTTTTTACCCAGACCCACTTGGTTCTTGAAGATCCAGTGGGTCTGATGTCTGTATAATACAGTACAGTACACTATATAGTGTACTGTACTGTATTTTACTTACACTTCTGTCTGAACAGATCTCTGACTTTAGCACAGCAGTTCAGCACCTGTTGCCATGGGAACCTTCCCCATCTGCAACAACTGAGCAGAGGGGGAAGGGAAGGAGGGGGCTCCCTCCCTCTGTCCTCTGTGCTCCCTTTCAGGAATCGGGGGCTGCAAAGGCACAGCAGCCCCCCGATGGGAGAGAGAGGGAGCTCCCTCCCTGTAAACCCCTACCATACAGCGGTCTCTATGGACCGTGGTATGGAAGGGGTTAAAACGGCTGACATCTGCACAGATGTCAGCCGTTTGAATCAGAGTGTCAGCAATGAGCTGACATTCTGATTCAATCTCTCGGCCATCCTGAGAATGAAAGGGGGCAGGCGGATGATCGCGTGCCCGCCCCCCACAATGTCGCATGCCTCCCTCCCGCACTGCCCGCAATCCTCCCCCCCTGCTGCGCCTGCAAGGACAATGGACACAGGCTGCAGTGGGGGGTTAACTATATGATAAAAACCTATATGAAGTTTCTGATCCCTGCGGTCACGGACCGCGGGGATCAGAAACTTGCATTAGTGCTGCAAACCGCAGGTCTAAATTGACCTGCGGTTTGAAGCGATCGGCAATGCGGGGGGGTCACGGAACCCCCCCCCCCCCCCGCGCATTGTCACAGGGTGCCTGCTGAATGATTTTAGCAGGCACCCAGTTACGATCACTGCCAGCCGAGAGCATGATTGTCCGATCATTCTTATTCCCGGAGCTAAATTGCCAAAATCTCGGTTATATAATCTTTCCCAACCCGAAAGAGTAGCTATGTGACAGTATCTTACTGAGTTTGGCAAAAGGACATATTAGACCATCTAACTCACCTGTGGCTGTCAGCTTCTTTTTTGTTAAAAAAAAAAATGGGACCCTTAGACCGTGTTTAGATTTCCGAGAACTGAATCTTATTACTGTCCGTGATCCTTATCCCCTTCACTTGATCCCAGATTTATTCAATCAGATTGTCGGAGCCAAGGTGTTTTCTAAGTTGGATTTAAGAGGGGGTTATAATCTGATAGGAATCAGGGAAGGGAATGAACGGAAGACGGCCTTAAATACCCCTGAGGACCACTTCGAGAACTTGGTCATGCCCATTGGTTTGACTTATGCCCTAGTGGTCTTCCAGCACTTTATCAATGACACTTTTTATCATTTGGTGGGGAGGTTTGTTGTTATTTACCTCGATGATATACTAATTTACTTGCCCGATATGGAGTCTCATCAGGATAATTTAAGATAAGTATTATTGATCCTCCAGGAGAACAAATTGTATGCTAAGTTGGAAAAATGTGTGTTTTCTGTTCAGGAGCTGCAGTTTCTGGATTACTTACTTTCTGCCTCATGTTTTCGTATGGATCCCGAAAAGGTCGGTGCGGTTCTGGAATGGGATCGACTGGAGAATCAAAAAGCTCTGATGCAGTTTTTGGATTTACTAATTACTACTGAAAAAGTATCCTGAGTTATTCCACTGTTGTCTGATAGGACTATGAAGAGGCATTACAGGCTTTTTCGGCAATAAAGGAATGTTTTGCTTCTGCTCCCATTCTGGTGCAACCCGATATGTCTAAACTAGTGATGATCGAGCACCAAAGTATTTGGGTGTTCGGGTTTTCAGCCCAAACACATTGCTATATCCATGTGATCGATTGAGCACCCGAGTATAATGGGAATCAATGGGAGACAACCAGGCACCCCCTGCTCTGAAGAGGGGAGGGTGCCTGGCAGAGATGGCACGAACTATCCGCCGGCGAACAGTTCCCGGCAAACATTGCTTGTTCGCTTTCGCCGCAGCGGGCGAACACATGCGATGTTCGGTCCGCCCCCTATACATCATCATTGAGCAAACTTTGACCCTGTACCTCACAGTCAGCAGACACATTCCAGCCAATCAGCAGCATACCCTCCCTCCCAGACCCTCCCATCTCCTGAACAGCATCCATTTTAGATTCATTCGGAATTTGCAGTCTTAGTGAGAGGAGGGAGAGTGTAGTTGCTGCTGATTTAATAGGGAAATCGATAGCTAGGCTAGTGAATTCAGTGTCCACTCCAGTCCTGAAAGACTCATCTGATCTCTGCTGTAAGGACAGCATCCTGACAGCACCCCAAAAAGCCCTTTTTAGGGCTGCAACATTAGTCTGCTTTTTTTTTTCTCCATATACATATTGCAGTTGCCTGGCCTGCCTGTGTGTGAGGAGCTGCAGGCCCACAGACTGTAGTGTGCCCACTGCCAGTGCCCACCCCTGTCATCCCATGTGGCACAGGACTTTGCATCAAAAAAAGGCATTTAATTTTTACACTTTAATCAAAAGTTAGTTGCCTGCCAGTGTGTGTCAGGCTGACTTCCACTGACTGTAGTGTGCCCACTGCCAGTGCCCACCACTCATACCGGCTGGCACAGGACTTTTCATGAAAAAAGGCATTTAATTTTTACACTTTAGTGTAATTTCAGTTGCTTGCCTGCTAGTGTGTGTCAGGCCCACTTCCACTGACTGTAGTGTGCCCACTGCCAGTGCCCACCCCTGTCATCCCGTGTGGCACAGGATTTTGCATCAAACAAAGGCATTTAATTTTTACACTTTAGTGTAATTTCAGTTGCTTGCCTGCTAGTGTGTGTCAGGCCGACTTCCACTGACTGTAGTGTGCCCACTGCCAGTGCCCACCCCTGTCATCACGTGTGGCACAGGACTTTGCATCAAAAAAAGGCATTTAATTTTTACACTTTAGTGTAATTTCAGTAGCTTGCCTGCTGCCAGTGAGTGTCAGGCCGACTTCCACTGACTGTAGTGTGCCCACTGCCAGTGCCCACCCCTGTCATCCTGTGTGGCAAAGGACTTTGCATCAAAAAATGGCATTCAATTTTTACACTTTAGTGTAATTTCAGTTGCTTTCCTGCTGCCAGAGTGTGTCAGGCCCACTTCCACAAACTGTAGTGTGCCCACTTTCAGTGCCAACCACTGATACCGGGTGGCACAGTAGCTTACCGATAAATAAGGCATTTAATTTTTACACATTAGTCTAATTTCAGTTGCTTGCCTGCTGCCAGTGTGTGTCAGGCCCACTTCCACAGACTGTAGTGTGCCCACTGCCTGTGCAAACCACTGATACCGGGTGGCACAGTAGCTTGCCGATAAATAAGGCATTTAAATTTTAGACAGTAGTCTAAATTCAGTTGCTTGCCTGCTGCCAGTGTGTGTCAGGCCCACTTCCACTGACTGTAGTGTGCCCACTGCCAGTGCCAACCACTGATACCGGGTGGCACAGTAGCTTGCCGATAAATAAGGCATTTCATTTTTACACATTAGTCTAATTTCAGTTGCTTTCCTGCTGCTAGTGTGTGTCAGGCCCACTTCCACAGACTGTAGTTTGCCCACTTTCAGTGCCAACCACTGATACCGGGTGGCACAGTAGCTTGCCGATAAATAACATTAGTCTAATTTCAGTTGCTTGCCTGCTGCCAGTGTGTGTCAGGCCCACTTCCACAGACTGTAGTGTGCCCACTGCCTGTGCCAACCACTGATACCGGGTGGCACAGTAGCTTGCCGATAAATAAGGCATTTAAATTTTAGACAGTAGTCTAAATTCAGTTGCTTGCCTGCTGCCAGTGTGGGTCAGGCCCACTTCCACTGATTGTAGTGTGCCCACTGCCAGTGCCCAACCCTGTCATCCCGAGTGGCACAGGACTATGCATCAAAAAATGGCATTTAATTTTTACACTTTAGTGTAATTTCAGTTGCTTGCCTGCTGCCAGTGTGTGTCAGGCCCACTTCCACAGACTGTAGTGTGCCCACTGCCAGTGTCAACCACTGATACCGGGTGGCACAGTAGCTTGCCGATAAATGAGGCATTTAATTTTTAGTCAGAAGTCTAAATTCAGTTGCTTGCCTGCTGCCAGTGTGTGTCAGGCCCACTTCCACTGACTGTAGTGTGCCCACTGCCAGTGCCAACCACTGATACCGGGTGGCACAGTAGCTTGCCGATAAATAAGGCATTTAAATTTTAGACAGTAGTCTAAATTCAGTTGCTTGCCTGCTGCCAGTGTGTGTCAGGCCCACTTCCACTGAATGTAGTGTGCCCACTGCCAGTGCCAACCACTGATGCCGGGTGGCACAGTAGCTTGCCGATAAATAAGGCATTTAATTTTTACACATTAGTCTAATTTCAGTTGCTTGCCTGCTGCCAGTTTGTGTCAGGCCCACTTCCACAGACTGTAGTGTGCCCACTGCCAGTGCCAACCACTGATACCGGGTGGCACAGTAGCTTGCTGATAAATAAAGCATTTCATTTTTAGACAGTAGTCTAAATTCAGTTGCTTGCCTGCTGCCAGTGTGTGTCAGGCCCACTTCCACTGACTGTAGTGTGCCCACTGCCAGTGCCAACCACTGATACCGGGTGGCACAGTAGCTTGCCGATAAATATGGCATTTCATTTTTACACATTAGTCTAATTTCAGTTGCTTGCCAGTTGCCTGCTGTCAGTGTGTGTCAGGCCCACTTCCACAGACTGTAGTGTGCCCACTGCCAGTGTCAACCACTGATACCGGGTGGTAAAGTAGCTTGCCGATAAATAAGCCATTTAATTTTTAGTCAGTAGTCTAAATTCAGTTGCTTGCCTGCTGCCAGTGTGTGTCAGGCCCACTTCCACTGACTGTAGTGTGCCCACTGCCAGTGCCAACCACTGATACCGGGTGGCACAGTAGCTTGCTGATAAATAAGGCATTTAATTTTTACACATTAGTCTAATTTCAGTTGCTTGCCTGCTGCCAGTGTGTGTCAGGCCCACTTCCACTGACTGTAGTGTGCCCACTGCCAGTGCCAACCACTGATACCGGTTGGCACAGTAGCTTGCCGATAAATAAGGCATTTCATTTTTACACATTAGTCTAATTTCAGTTACTTGCCTGCTGCCAGTGTGTGTCAGGCCCACTTCCACAGACTGTAGTGTGCTCACTGCCAGTGCCAACCACTGATACCGGGTGGCACAGTAGCTAGCTGATAAATAAGGCATTTAATTTTTAGACAGTAGTCTAAATTCAGTTGCTTGCCTGCTGTCAGTGTGTGTCAGGCCCACTTCCACTGACTGTAGTGTGCCCACTGCCAGTGCCAACCACTGATACCGGGTGGCACAGTAGCTTGCCGATAAATAAGGCATTTCATTTTTACACATTAGTCTAATTTCAGTTGCTTGCCTGCTGTCAGTGTGTGTCAGGCCCACTTCCACAGACTGTAGTGTGCCCACTGCCAGTGCCAACCACTGATACCGGGTGGCACAGTAGCTTGCCAATAAATAAGGCATTTAATTTTTAGACAGTAGTCTAAACTCAATTGCTTGCCTGCTGCCAGTGTGTGTCAGGCACACTTCCACTGACTGTAGTGTGCCCACTGCCAGTGCCAACCACTGATACCGGGTGGCACAGTAGCTTGCCGATAAATATGGCATTTCATTTTTACACATTAGTCTAATTTCAGTTGCTTGCCAGTTGCCTGCTGTCAGTGTGTGTCAGGCCCACTTCCACAGACTGTAGTGTGCCCACTGCCAGTGTCAACCACTGATACCGGGTGGCACAGTAGCTTGCCGATAAATAAGCCATTTAATTTTTAGTCAGTAGTCTAAATTCAGTTGCTTGCCGTCTGCCAGTGTGTGTCAGGCCCACTTCCACTGACTGTAGTGTGCCCACTGCCAGTGCCAACCACTGATACCGGGTGGCACAGTAGCTTGCTGATAAATAAGGCATTTAATTTTTACACATTAGTCTAATTTCAGTTGCTTGCCTGCTGCCAGTGTGTGTCAGGCCCACTTCCACTGACTGTAGTGTGCCCACTGCCAGTGCCAACCACTGATACCGGTTGGCACAGTAGCTTGCCGATAAATAAGGCATTTCATTTTTACACATTAGTCTAATTTCAGTTACTTGCCTGCTGCCAGTGTGTGTCAGGCCCACTTCCACAGACTCTAGTGTGCTCACTGCCAGTGCCAACCACTGATACCGGGTGGCACAGTAGCTTGCTGATAAATAAGGCATTTAATTTTTAGACAGTAGTCTAAATTCAGTTGCTTGCCTGCTGTCAGTGTGTGTCAGGCCCACTTCCACTGACTGTAGTGTGCCCACTGCCAGTGCCAACCACTGATACCGGGTGGCACAGTAGCTTGCCGATAAATAAGGCATTTCATTTTTACACATTAGTCTAATTTCAGTTGCTTGCCTGCTGTTAGTGTGTGTCAGGCCCACTTCCACTGACTGTAGTGTGCCCACTGCCAATGCCAACCACTGATACCGGGTGGCACAGTAGCTTGCCGATAAATAAGGCATTTAATTTTTACACATTAGTCTAATTTCAGTTGCTTGCCTGCTGCCAGTGTGTGTCAGGCCCACTTCCACAGACTGTAGTGTGCCCACTGCCAGTGCCCACCACTGATACCAGGTGGCACAGTACCTAGCACGCTTAGTACCACTTATCAAAAAAAAAATGACAGGCAGAGGCAGGCCACCCTGCAGGGGCCGTTGTGGTAGCGGTGCTGTGATTTCCACTGTCCCTGGAATAATGCCTAGTGTTCAGAGGCCATGTACCCTGAACCCGAAAAATTCAGAGGACATAGTTGACTGGCTTAGACAGGACACCCAATCTTCAACAGCTTCCGCTAAGAACCTTGACACATCATCCTCCTCCAGTTCAGTTTCGGTCACCTGCTCTCAAGTTACCACGCACCCGCCCGCCGTCACCACCACCACTACCACCACAGCCACCACAGCCGCTTCACTTGATCCGTCAGAGGAGTCAGAGGAGTTATTTACACATCAGTTGGATGCAATTAGTGATGCGCAACCATTATTGCCAGATGATGTAGATTACAGGGATATGTCTCAGTCAGGCAGGATTACACACATGGACGTACAGTTTGATGATGATGATGATGATGTTGTACCCGCTGCTGCTTCCTTTGCTGAGGTGTCAGATACAAGTGAAGCGGTTGATGATGATGATGTGTCCACGGATGCCACGTGGGTGCCTGCTCGAAGAGAAGAAGAGGGGGAAAGTTCAGAAGGGGAGACAGAGAGAATGAGGAGACGAGTTGGAAGCAGGGGGAGGTCGTCGCAAGGAGTTAGTGGCACAGTCATACAGCATGTATCGGCACCTGGGGTCAGCCAGACAGCACGCCAGTCAACGCATGCTGTTGCCACCACCAGAATGCCGTCATTGCAAAGCTCAGCAGTGTGGCATTTTTTTTGTGTGTCTGCCTCTGATAACAGCAATGCCATTTGCAACCTGTGCCAAAAGAAACTGAGTCGTGGGAAGTCCAACACCCACCTTGGTACAACTGCTTTGCGAAGGCACATGATCTCACATCACAAACGCCTATGGGATCAACACATGAGTACAAGCAGCACACAAACTCAAAGACACCATGATCCTCCTGGTCCAGCATCTTCAGCCACATCAACCACTGCTGTCCTCCCTGCCCCCTCTCAACCAACCGCCACTCCTCCTCTCACCTTCAGCAGTTCCTGCTCATCTGCCCACAGTCAGGTGTCTGTCAAGGACATGTTTGAGCGTAAAAAGGCAATGTCACAGAATCACCCCCTTGCCCGGCGACTGACAGCTGGCTTGACGGAACTCTTAGCCCGCCAGCTTTTACCATACCAGCTGGTGGAGTCTGAGGCCTTCAAAAAATTTGTCACTATTGGGACACCACAGTGGAAGGTACCCGGATGAAATTGTTTTTCAAAAAAGGCAATCCCAAACCTCTACCATGTCATTGAAAAGGAAGTCATGGCATCTCTGGCATACAGTGTTGGGGCAAGGCTCCATCTGACCACTGATACCTGGTCTGCAAAGCACGGTCAGGGCAGGTATATCACGTACACTGCGCATTGGGTCAACCTGCTGACGGCTGACAAGCATGGAATGCGTGGCTCTGCAACGGAGTTGGTGACACCACCACGACTTGCAGGCAGACCTACTGCCACCTCCTCTACTCCTACTCCATCCTCTTCGATATCCTCCTCGGCTGAGTCCTCTTCTGCTGCGGCGTCTGGCTGCACATCAACAAAATCCCCTCAGCTCCCCAGGGGTTATTCCACATCCCGGATACGACAGTGTCACGCTGTCTTGGGGTTGACTTGCCTGAAAGCAGAGAGCCACACAGGACCAGCACTCCTGTCCGCCCTGAACGCACAGGTGGATCAGTGGCTGACCCCGCACCAACTGGAGATCGGCAAAGTGGTGTGTGACAATGGAACAAATTTGTTGTCGGCATTGAATTTGGGCAAGTTGTCACATGTGCTGTGCATGGCACATGTGTTGAATCTCATCGTACAACGCTTTGTTTCTAAGTACCCAGGCTTACAGGACGTCCTCAAGCAGGCCAGGAAGGTGTGTGGCCATTTCAGGCGTTCCTACATGGCCATGGCGCACTTTTCCGATATTCAGTGGCGAAACAACATGCCAGTGAGGCGCTTGATATGCGACAGCCCGACACGTTGGAATTCAACACTCCTAATGTTCGACCGCCTGCTTCAACAAGAAAAAGCTGTCAACGAGTATTTGTATGACCGGGGTGCTAGGACAGCCTCTGCGGAGCTGGGAATTTTATTGCCACATTACTGGACACTCATGCGCAATGCCTGTAGGCTCATGCGTCCTTTTGAGGAGGTGACAAACCTAGTCAGTCGCACCAAAGGCACCATCAGCGACCTCATCCCATTTGTTTTCTTCCTGGAGCGTGCCCTGCGAAGAGTGCTGGATCAGGCTGTAGATGAGCGTGAAGAGGAAGAGTTGTGGTCACCATCACCACCAGAAACAGCCTTGTCATCATCGCTGGCCGGACCTGCGGCAATGCTGGAAGAGGAGTATGAGGAAGAGGAGTCAGAGGAGGAATGTGGCGGCTTTGAGGAGGAGGAAGACCAACCACAGCAGGCACCCCAGGGTGCTCGTTGTTGTCACCTATCTGGGACCCATGGTGTTGTACGTGGCTAGGGGGAAGAACAGACCGTCAATGACATCAGTGAGGACGAGGAACGGGAAATGAGTAGCTCTGCATCCAACGTTGTTCAAATGGGGTCTTTCATGCTGTCATGTCTGTTGAGGGACCCACGTATAAAAAGGATGAAGGAGAACGACCTGTACTGGGTGGCCACGCTACTAGACCCCCGGTATAAGCAGAAAGTGGCAGAAATGTTACCAAATTACCGAAAGTAGGAAAGGATGTAGCAGTTCAAAACAAAACTAAAAAATATGCTTTACACAGCTTATAAGGGGGATGTCACAGCACAACGGGAATCTAACAGGGGAAGAGGGGAGTGCAATCCTCCTCCTACCACGGCGGCAAGGACTGGACGATTTACAGATGTGTTGTTGATGGAGGACATGCGGAGCTTTTTCAGTCCTACTCATCGCCACAGCCCTTCGGGATCCAGCCTTAGAGAACGACTCGACCGACAGGTAGCAGACTACCTCGCCTTAACAGCAGATATCGACACTCTGAGGAGCAATGAACCCCTTCACTACTGGGTGTGCAGGCTTGACCTGTGGCCTGAGCTATCCCAGTTCGCGATAGAACTTCTGGCCTGCCCTGCTTCAAGTGTCCTGTCAGAAAGGACCTTCAGTGCAGCAGGAGGCATTGTCACTGACAAGAGAAGTCGCCTCTGTCAAAAAAGTGTTGATTACCTCACCTTCATAAAGATGAATGAGGCATGGATCCCGAAGGGACTGACAGTGGGGGATACGTTTGACTAACAAAAGGCCTGATTACATGCCATGGCCTTAAAATGGTCCCCACGCTGCTGTATTTAATGTCTGGATACCGGATGACTTTCGTGAATTCTCCACCACCAACTAGGGTTCAAGCCGCAATGTGTTAGTCACTTTTCTGCCTGGAAAACATCAATTTTTCCGGCCGCTGCTACAATAGCGGCTGCAACAATTCCATTATTTTTCAGGCATGTGTACATGCCTAATTTTTCTGTCCTATGGTGCAGCACTGTGGCTGAAAAAACAAACCAAAAAAAAAAGGCACATACAAGTGTCAATTCCCCTTCGTGATCGTTACCTTGTTGTGGTGAAGGGGCTTGCGTATCACAATGAAGCAATCATCACCTCTATGAGTGTGTTGGCAATGTTGCCACACCCCAGATGATAAGGCCGTTGCTTTATTGTGGTCAGACCAAAAGCAATCGGACGTCTGGATAATATTTAATAGAAAAAACATTAATTTGCCTTTTTTTTTATATGTTGTATGGGTTTTTAATACATAAAATAAAAAAATCATAATAAAGTCTCTTAATAGTTTATTAGAAATGATGCAGACAATTAAAAAAATCCCCATCAATTCCAAATGGCACCACAAAGCAAGTACAGAGCTCAGAACTAAATTATTTCATCATGTCGTAATGGTTCGCTAACTCGACAATGGTTAATCAATTCGACCGGATAGGGTACGTAACAGGGATTAAACTGATAGGAATAGTACTAATTAAGACACCACTCATATAGGGTGTCACAGCACATTGCTCTGTGCACGCGCAGTGCCCCAATTTGGGAGTATGAGGACCGACCAAGCTGCTTTTTCCATCTCCCGGTTCCTGAAATCAATTCAGTTTGGTGTATGAGAGTTTGGTCTGTCACTGTGAAGGCAGTCGAAGGTACCCGGCCTAAATTTTTTTTCACAAAAGCGAATCCCTAATATGGGATATAACAGGGATTAAACTGATGAGAATAGTACTACAGAAAATACCACTCATATCGGGTGTGACAGTAAATTGCACAGAGCAGGCGCAGTCACCGTGGTTTAAAACAGAGTGGAGGGAGCCAGTGTTTTTTTAACCATCTCCCTGTTCGAAAAATCTATTCAATTCACCTTTCGGGGACCCTTGGTGTTGTACGTGGCTGGGTGGAGGAAGAAACCTTCAATGACATCACCGGGACGTGGCTAGCTTGGTATCCAACCTTGTGCAAATGGGGAGTTTGCGGTTGTGCAAATAAACTGTTTGCGGTGCATTAAAAGGGGAGTTTGGTCTGTCAATGTCTGTAAAGTGGGCATAACCCTTACACTACCTGATCGATACAACATCATACCTGATCATTTACACACACTGGATGTCTTAAAGCATGTTATTCCAAACAATTTAGGAATGTTAGTTGATTTATGCCCTTTATGGATTAAAACCCGACTCTGCGTCCACTACGTAATTTTCCATGGGAGTTTTGCCATAGATCCCCCTCCAGCATGCATATAGGAGGGCCTCATTCACATTGTGGTACAATTGTTAAGGTAGTGGGACTCCTACACTTATAAAGCCTATGCACTAAGTGAAAGACATGCCAAAAATTACAAAGAACCGGCACTGCAATACACCCTTTGTTACACATAAAGGGCATCATACACACCCTTGAAAAATTATCATTGATGACCTACTGGTGACCCTCCAAAACATTAGGAGCAAGGTCTGGCTGTTGACCCTCTAAAACAGTAGGGGCGAGGGCCTGCTGCTGAGCATTGCAAAAAATGATGGGCGAATGCCTGCTGCTTAGCTGACCATTGAGAAAATGATGGGCGAGTGCCTGCTGCTGAGCTGACCCTATACAATATTGTACGTGAGGGCTTGCTGCTGAGCTGACCCTCTAAAATATTGTAGGTGACGGCCTGCAGGTGAGCTGACCCTCTCAAATATTGTATGTGAGGTCCTGCAGGTGAGCTGACCCTCTAAAATATTGTAGGTGAGGGACTTCAGGTAAGCTGACCCTGTAAAATATTGTAGTTGAGGGCCTGCAGGTGAGCTTACCCTCTGAAATATTGTAGGTGAGGGCCTGCAGGTGAGCTGACCCTCTAAAATGATGCGGATGTCAATAAGTGAGAGTCTTGTTAGGCCAACAACACAAGTCAGGACGATGACCCGAGTGAGGAATTGGAAGAGGGGGTGGTGGATAATGACATCACTGAACCAACCTGGGAAGGTGGCAAGCCAAACAAGGACAGCAGTACAGAGAGGCAGGGATCCACAGCACCGCAACATGCTGGAAGAGGCTGTGGGAAGGCAAAAGGGAGAAGGCAGGCCACACCAAATAGGCCTGCTTACAGATGTCCTTAACCCAGGCCTTTGAACATAAGCTCAAATACCCAGCCACCCACCCGAAGGCCATAGCACTAAATGCACACTTTTAAAAATTGTTGGCTCTGGAAATGTTGCAATTTAGGCCTGTGGACACTGAGGCTTTCCTCAGCCTCATGGACGCGGAAATCCCTCGTTAATCAGTCCCCAGTCCCCCACATTACACCAGCAATTGTGTCCGTAACATCACCCATGCCCTGAAGAACGCAGTTATTGGGAATGGCCTGCTGCTGCTCGCACAGTCACTCCAGCATGTGCAAGGTGGAGTTCCACCTGGTGGGCACGTCGCATATAAGCAACATTCCCCTGATGAAGCTAACATCGCGAAACGTACGTCGGGTTCGGTGAGCAGTGCTATTGATGTGTTTCTAGGTATTACTTGGCAATATATGCCTTTATATTGTATTCATGAATATGTCTTTCTTGCAATAAGCACTTTGCACTTTATGCCATTATTATATGTGAGTCCTCATGCTCCTCTATTTTGAGTAGTATCTACTGTGATTTATTGGATACATCACTGCTCCCTTTATGGATATTACATTTTCCTGTCTTTTTAATGTCCCATCCTCCTTGTGTTATTTTATCATGATAATGTATTTGAAATAAAGATGAATTTTTTGAATTATTATTGTATTTTTTGCCTTGTTTTTGGTAACATTATTGAGGGACTAGGCTCTAATAAGTTTTTGTCCCATGCATTTATAGGTGTTAACGTCGCATATAAGGCGGTGAGCGGGAAGGCCGAAGTTACGCTGTAGCGCAGACAGGCGAGCAGCGGCAGGATGTAAACGCCGGAAGCGCGCACAGACGGCCTGCACTTTATGCAGCATGTCGGGGCAGTTGTGAATGAACTTCTGCACCACCAAATTCAACACATGCGCCGGGCAAGGGATGTGCGTCAAACCGGCTAGTCCCAGAGCTGCGACGAGATTTCGCCCATTATCGCACACCACCAGGCCGGGCTTGAGGCCCACCGGCAGAAACCACTCGTCGGTCTGTTGTTCAATACCCCGCAACAACTCCTGCGCGGTGTGGGGCCTGTCCCCCAAACATATGAGTTTCAGAATGGCCTGCTGACGTTTACCCCAGGCTGTGCTGAAGTTGGTGGTGAAGGTGTGTGGCTGACTGGATGAGCTGGTGGAAGCAGAGGAGGAGGAAGCCGAGTAGGAGGAGGAGGCAAAGAATGATGCCCTGTGATCCTTGGCGGCGGAAGGACGTGCGCCAAGGAACTCTCCGCCTGCGGCCCAGCAGCCACTACATTTACCCAGTGTGCAGTTAGGGAGATATAGCGTCCCTGGCCGTGCTTACTGGTCCACGTATCTGGCGTTGCGCAGTGGACACTTGATTTTATCGGATACTTGGTTGTGCAGGGAAGGCACGGCTGTCTTGGAGAAGTAGTGGCGGCTGGGAACAACATACTGTGGGACAGCCATGGACATCAGCTGTTTGAAGCTGTCTGTGTCCACCAGCCTGAATGACAGCATTTCAAAGGCCAGTAGTTTAGAAATGCTGGCATTCAGGCCCAGGGCTCGAGGGTGGCTAGGTGGGAATTTACGCTTTCTCTCCAAGATTTGTGAGATGGAGAGCTGAACGCTGCCGTGTGACATGGTGGAGATGCTTGGTGACGCAGGTGGTGTTGTCGGGGGCACATCCTCTGTTTGGTGGGCGGAAGGTGCGAGGCGGAGGAACAGGCCGAGGCAGCAGCAGAAGAGGGAGCAGGGGGTGCATGAGTGAGTTCCTTGTTTTTAAGGTGTTTACTCCACTGCAGTTCATGCTTTGCATGTAGATGCCTGGTCATGCAGGTTTTGCTAAGGTTCAGAACGTTAATGCCTCGCTTCAGGATCTGATGGCACAGCGTGCAAACCACTCAGGTCTTGTCGTCAGCACATTGTTTAAAGAAGTGCCATGCCAGGGAACCCCTTGAAGATGCCTTTGGGGTGCTCGGTCCCTGGTGGCGGTAGCCAGTAGCAGGCGAACTCTCTTGGGGGCATATTGCTATTTTGGCAAATGAATTTCACCCAAGAACAAAATATATATTTTTGCGGACACTATGAAACTTGGCCAGCCACAGCTGAAACCACTGATTTATGGTATTTCTATTTCGGCAATTGAATTTCACCCCAGACTAAAAAATATAATTTGCAGGACACTATGAAACTTGGCCAGCCACAGCTAAAACCACTGATTTATGATATTGCTATTTTGGCAATTGAATTTCACCCCAGAACAAAATATATGTTTTTACGGACACTATGAAACTTGGCCAGCCACAGCTGAAACCACTGATTTATGGTATTGCTATTTTGGCAATTGAATTTCACCCCAGAACAAAATATATGTTTTTACAGACACTATGAAACTTGGCCAGCCACAGCTGAAAACACTGATTTATGGTATTGCTTTTTTGGCAATTGAATTTCACCCCAGAACAAAATATATGTTTTTGCGGACACTATGAAACTTGGCCAGCCACAGCTGAAACCACTGATTTATGGTATTACTATTTTGGCAATTGAATTTAACCCCAGAACAAAATATATGTTTTTGTGGACACTATGAAACTTGGCAAGCCACAGCTGAAACCACTGATTTATGGTATTGCTATTTTGGCAATTGAATTTCACCCCAGAACAAAATATATAATTTGCAGGACACTTTGAAACTTGGCCAGCCACAGCTGAAACCACTGATTTATGGTATTGCTATTTTGGCAATTGAATTTCACCCCAAAACAAAATATATGTTTTTAAGGACACTATGAAACTTGGCCAGCCACACCTGAAACCACAGATTTATGGTATTGCTATTTTGGCAATTGAATTTCACCCCAGAACAAAATATACCCTGTTATGGACAGATTTAAACTAGGCCTGAAACAGCTGGAACACCAGATTCAGGGTATTGCTTTTTTGGCAATTGAATTTCACGCCAGAACAAAATATACCCTGTTATGGACAGATTTAAACTAGGCCTGCAACAGCTGGAACACCAGATTCAGGGAATTGCTATTTTGGCAATTGAATTTCACCCCAGAACAAAGTATATCCTTTGTAGCTCACTATGAAACTTGGCCAGCCAGAGCTGAAACCACTGATTTATGGTATTGCTATTTTGGCAATTGAATTTAACCCCAGAACAAAATATATGTTTTGGCAGACACTATTATACTTTGCCATCCACAGATGAAACCACTGATTTATGGTATTGCTATTTTGGCAATTGAATTTCACCCCAGAACAAACTATATGTTTTTACGGACACTATGAAACTTGGCCAGCCACAGCTGAAACCACAGATTTCTGGTATTGCTATTTTGGCAATTGAATATCACCAAAGAACAAAATATACCCTGTTACGGACAGATTTAAACTAGGCCTGCAACAGCTGGAACACCAGATTCAGGTTATTGATATTTTGGCAATTGAATTGCACCCCAGAACAAAATATATCCTTTGCAGGACACTATGAAACTTGGCCAGCCAGAGCTGAAACCACTGATTTATGGTATTGCTATTTTGGCAATTGAATTTCACCCCAGAACAAAATATATAATTTGCAGGACACGATGAAACTTGGCCAGCCACAGCTGAAACCTCTGATTTATGGTATTGCTATTTTGGCAATTGAATTTCACCACAGAAAATAATCTATACTTTGCCAGACAGCAGACAGTATTATACTTGGCTAGCCAAAGCTGGAACACCAGATTTAGGGGATTGGTATTTTGGCAATTGTTTTTAACCCCTTAATAAAATATTGAAATTGCTATCCTGAGTTTCTAGGGGTGACAATTAGCACAGCCAAGCCCTTGATATAGGATATATAAAAAAAAAAACTAGTATTGATGGATTGATGGACTTGGTGGCAGCTTGTTCTGGTGCACCACAAGTCACAAAATGGCCGCCGATCACCCCAGAAAATAAGTGACAGAAAAACGCTCTGTGCAGCCTAAAAAACAGTGAGCAAGTAACTAGCAGAAGTTCAATCATTCACAGCTTTAGATCGATCAGTTCATTAGGTGCTGTTGCTGACTTTTCCCTGCCTAATCTCGCCCTCCGAGAAGCTGCGTCCTCTCCCTACACTAATCAGAGCAGTGTGACGTGCGGCGCTACGTGACTCCAGCTTAAATAGAGGCTGGGTCACATGCTGCACTTGGCCAATCACAGCCCTTCAGAAAGCGGGAAGTAATCGCCGAACAACGGACCCGAACTTTTTTGAAAATGTTCAGGTTCGGGTCCGTGTCCTGAACACCCCAAAATTCAGTTCGAACCCGAACTATGCTCGAACTGTTCGCTCAACACTACTGATATTTCAATTAACCAGTGAAATACTGCATTTTTATAGTTGGCTGCAAAAAACACTGTTATAGTGCCATATAGCACATTAGCGGCCTAGTCTGCATTTCAAATATTCCAATTAACCAGTGAAAAAATGTATTTTTATAGTTGGCTGCACAAAACACTGTTATAGTACCACATAGCACATTAGCAGCCTAGTCTGCATTTCAGATATTCCAATTAACCAGTGAAATACTGCATTTTTATAGTTGGTCGCAAAAATCCCTGGTTTTATGCTAGATAGCACATAAGCAGCCAAGTCTACATTCCAGATATTCCAATTAACCAGTAAAATACTGCATTTTTATAGCTGGTTGTTAAAAACACTGTTATAGTGCCACATATCACTTTTGTGGATTAGTCTGCATTTCTGATATTCAAATTAACCAGTGAAATACTGCATTTTTATAGTTGGAAAAACACTGGTTTTGTGACACATAGCACATTTGCGGCCTACTCTGCGTTTCTTATATTCCACTTAACCAGTGAAATACTGCATTTTTATAGTTGGCTGCAAAAAACACTGTTATAGTGCCACATAGGACATCAGTGTTCTACGCTGCATTTCAGATATTCCAATCAACCAGTGAAATACAGCATTTTTATAGTTGGTTGCAAAAAAAACAGGTTTTGTGATAGATTGTACATTTGCGGCCTAGTCTGCATTTCTCATATTCCAAGTAACCAGTGAAATACTGCATTTTTATAGTTGGTTACAAAAAACACAGGTTTTGGGGCAGATTGCACATTTGCTGGCTAATCTGCATTTCAGATATTCCAATTAACCAGTGAAATACTGCATTTTTATAGTTGGTTGCAAAAAAACACTCGTTTTGTGACACATAACACATTTGTGGCCTAGTCTGCATTTCTGATATTCCAATAAAACCGTAAACTACTGCATTTACATAGCTGGTTGCAAAAAGCACAGTTTTTGTGATAGATTGCACATTTGCGGCCTATGCTGAGTTTCTGACAGTCCAATTAAACAGTTACCTTCTGCTGTTACATTGTTGGTTGGAAAAATAAAAACTTTTTTGATAGTGAAGTAGTTGTATTGAATTGCTTGCTATGTTACACTGTCGTGTGACCTAAAGAAATTTAGACTATGACAATGGCACTGTCTTACTGTTAGTGAACTTAATTCTTGACTACTGACAGTTAAATTGTCACCTGAGATAAAACCATCTGTTAGTTTGGTGGGTGAACGTAAATAATGAGGAGAACGTCAAAAAAGGGACGTGGCCCTGGTCGTGGTGCTTCTGGTGTTGGTGGAGCTCCTGTTGCAGGGAGTGGATGTGGTCATTCTGTGCCAGCTACCTGCCCAACTGAAACACCTTCCTCAGGTGCGAGTAGGTGACAGAACCTTCAACGTTATTTGGTAGGCCCGAATGCCGCTCTACGAATGGTGAGGCCAGAACAATTACAGACACTAGTAGATTAGGTGGCTGACAGTGCCTCCAGTTCCTTCACATTGTCTCCCACCCCATCCTCTAATGAAAGCACAAAGTTGGCTTCTGCCGCCCATGGGCATCTAACTTGCATATCACCCCCTTGTAAATCAGCCAGGCAGACTGAGCCCCAAGTCATGTAGCAGTCTCATGCTTTTTGATGAGTCTGCTGGCAGGGTTTCCCGATGCCATCCAACTAACCCTGCCCCAGAAATGGAAGAGATTGAGTGCACCGGTGCCCCACTACTTATGTTTCAGAATGAGGACATGGGAAGACCACCGCAGCACATCTCTGATGATGACGAAACACAGGTTCCAACTGCTGCGGCTTTCTGCGGTGTGCAGACCGACAAGGAGGGCAGGGGTGAAGACTGGGTGGAAGATGATGTGGAGAACGATAAGGTCCTACACCCCAAAATATACTCCTTAAATCCATGTTTTTCATTGGTGGGGGACAATTATATAGTTAATCCGTCTGGGACATATTTCAATATTTTGCTGTCAAGTAACCCTGCACTGCATAGGTGATAGGGACCAAAATTTCTAAAATTCTTCTTTTCAATTGTTGGGTGATATGTTACCATTTTTGCTGGGTAAAAACCCTGCTCTGCCTGGGTGCTGGGGGCCTAAATTTCGAATAATCGTCTGTTCCATTGGTGGATGACATGAACCCAGTTTTGCCAGTGAAAAACCCCTGCTCTGCATTGCTGACAGGGTACTAAATTTAGTAAAAACATCTGTTACTGATCGAAAGATGCGTGACTACAAAGGCCCGCTGGTAGACGCACTGCTAATGGCATTCCCACCTGACAGTGGGGCTCAGTGGAAGCACAAGGCCAAAGCAGAGGAGGAGGAAGAGGTCGCCAACGCAGCTGGGGCACTGCCAGCACCTCAGAAGGCAGGGTTAGCATGGCCGAAATGTGGAAGAGCTTTCTCAGCACGCCACTTCAACCAGCACCACCAGCTTATATGGAACGTCTTAGAGGAGGCAGCATTTCAGCAACATGGTGGAGCAGTATGTGTGCACGTGCCTACACATACTGACTGATGGGTCTGCCCCATTCAACTTCTGCGTCTCCAAATTGAGCACATGGCCTGAGCTTGCCCTTTACGCCTTGGAGGTGCTGGCCAGCCCTTCAGCCATTGTATTGTCTGAACGTGTATTTAGCACGGCAGGGGGCGTTATCACAGACAAGCGCAGCCACTTGTCCACAGCCAACGCGGACAATTTGACGTTTATTAAAATGAACCAGGCATGTATCCCACAAGATTAGTCTGTACCTTGTGCAGAATAGACTTTTTTACCAGCCTCAACCATCCATTCTTGTACTCAAATACACTTATTCTTTGTTTTATTTTTTTATACGTCCCAATATTTTGGGGGCTACCTGTGTTGGCTACCTCCTCCACCTCCACCTCCGCTTCCACCTACACTGCCACGGTCACCGCCTCCTCAACCTCCTACTCCACATGCACCTCCTCCTTCTCACTGAAGATTGTTTTTTTTTTTTTTTTTTATTTCAAGTTATTTTGGTATCCACATATGTTTGCAGAGCACTTGTCATGCTCTTTAGTAGTGTTGATCACGAATTTTCGAATTGCGAATTTTAAGCGAATATCAGCACTTCGAGAATTCGTGAATATTTAGAATATCGCTAAATATATTCGCAATTGCGAATATTCGCTTTATGCGAATTTTTTATATGCAAATTTTCGTATGCAAGAAAATAATATCATTATTTTCTTGTTTGCGAAAATTCGCATAAAAAATTCGCATAAATTAGCATAAAAATTCGCATAAGCTGGTATTTAAAAGGTATCTTTTAAATGCCAGTTTATGCGATTTTTTATGCTAATGTATGCGAATTTTTATGCTAATTTATGCGAATTTTTTATATGCAAATTTTCGTATGCAAGAAAATAATGTCTGGAGATTACGAATTTGCGAATTTTCGAATATATGGCGAATATTCGCCCAAATATTCGCGAAATATCACGAATTCGAATATTGCCCCTGCCGCTCATCACTACTCTTTAGCACATTTTGCTGCCTTTTGCAGCCCTTTAGCCCTTGACATGACATTTTTAGAGCCATTTTAGTGCACAAAAGTTCGGGTCCCCATTGACTTCAATCGAGTTCGGAGTCAAGTTTGGGTCCAGAACTTGAACGTTTTTGAGAAGTTCAGCCGATCTCGTCGAAACCGAACATCTAGGTGTCCGCTTAACTCTATATGGCAGTAGTTGGCGGGCTAGCAGTTCCGACAAGCCAGCGGTCAGCCGTTGGGCAAGAGGGTTATTCGGCGGCATCAACTTTTTTACACTCGAACGTTTAGGCCACGGAAGCCTGCCTTCTGCCAGATGAACGCAACGACGGCACAGTGGAAAGTGGGGTGGAGGAAAAATGGGAGGAGAAGGAGAAGAGGCAGGGTGTGGAGCGCCGGGAGTGTGGCTTTGTGGGTTCTGACGGCGTTGCTCCCACTGGATTCGGTGATGGGAGGCCAGGTGCCTTCTTAAGGCGGTCGTCCCTAAGTGAGTGTTGGGCTTACCGCGACTTATGCGTTGACAGCATAGGCTGCAGATAGTAATACTATTGTCAGCAGCTGACACGTTAAAAAAAGCCCACACTGCGGAGCCATGTGCCGGCATTCTGGGAGCGCCAGATGTGACTGTGCGTGGTGAATGGCTCGCTCCAGATACATTTGCTTTTGCCTCCTGTGCCCTGCAAACTCTGCCTGCTTCTCCTTTTTCTCCTCCCTCTCTGCTGCTCAATCTCTCCCTCTGAACTCCCCTCCTCTTCCTCTCTTGTGGGCACCCATGTGACGTCCATCGACACGTCATCATCGTCACCTTCACCACCACTGACATTTCAGATCTTTGAGTAGGCAGCAACAGCTGCCCCCCATTTAGTATAATGATCCCCAATGACCCTCCATTCAGTAAGATGACCAGCAGAGCCCCCATTCAATATAATAACCCCTAGTGTCCAACATACAGTATAATGACCTCCAGTGCCCCCTCCATACAGTATAACCCCCAGTCACTCCCCATTCAGAATAATGACCCCACGTTCACACTGGGGCCACGGGGGGTCATTATTCTGAATGGGGAGTGACTGGGGGTTATTATTCTGAATGGAGGGCCACTTTGGGGTCATTATGCTGTATAGGGGCCACTGGTGATCATTACACTGTGTGGGAGCCACAGAGAGACATGTAAATGTACAAAAATGCCACTAGAATTTATCGCCCAAGGGCCAACATGAACCTAGAGCCGGCCTTGCCTCCAGCTACATAATCACAAGTTATTTTCTTTCAGGTGACTGCCTAATTTTTGTGGCCTCTACTCCCATGGCCTAAAATAAAACTTTTCTAGGCTCCAGCAGGGCACATTTTTGAGAGTTTCCCTTTAAGATGCATAAAAATGGCCCCTAATTAAAATGCATATTTTTTGTGGGAATTTTTGCCAATGATCCCCCTCTGGTATGTCACTGTCCATATTGTGGGACTATTTGTGCATTTCTAGTAAGTATTTGGTGGCTGCAAATTTGACCTGAAGATTTTTCTGATTCGCCTGCCATTAAAGTCAATGGGGCCCGTCGCGAATGCGCAGGTCGCGAACATATGATTGCGAACGCGCGGTCGCTTTCTTGAACTGTCCCGGTCAATGTTTGTCCATCACTACTGCCAAGTGTTCTCTACTCAAATTCATCCTTTTGCATGTTCTAATGGCCTCCTCCTCCCACACTTTCTATGTATATGTAAACATTAGTATCTGTGAGAGGACAGGCTCTTAACCCTTTAAGGACCGGAGGTTTTACATTTTTTGAGTTTTCGTTTGGCAATCCCTGCCTTCCAAGAGCCATAACTTTTTTATTTTTCGGTTCACATAGCCATATAAGGGCTTGTTTTTTGCGGGACAAATTGTACTTTCCAACACCACCATTTAATATTGCATATGATGTAGTGGGAGGCAGGAAATAAATTCCAAATGCGGTGAAATTGCAAAAATAAAAGAAATTCCACCACAGTTTTGCGGGTTTTTAAATTCCGACGTTCGATGTGCGATAAAACTGACCAGTTACTTTTACTCTACAGGTCAGTACAAATCCGGAAATACCCTATATGTATAGGTTTTCTTGCATTTTCAAAAAAAAATTCAAAGTGGGAAAAAATCTGTTTTACTTTTTTGTCACCATGTTTTGACCCCTATAACTTTTTTGTAATTATATGTACAGAGCTGGGTGGTGGCTCATTTTTTGCATCATAATCTTATATTTTTATTGATGCCATTCTGGGGTGTGTATGACTTTTTGATCACCTTTCATGTAATTTTTTGTGGAAAATGAAGCGACCAAAAATGGCGAATCCGCCATTTGGATGCTTTTTTCCGTTTTGCTGTTTGACGTACGGGGAATATTTTTTTATATTTTTATAGTATGGGCGTTTTCGCACATTGCGACACCCATCATGTGTATTTTTTTATTTTTTATTATTTTTATTTTAGCAAAAGGGGGTGAACTTTTATGTTTTTTTTATTTATTTTTAAAAAAAACTTTTTTTTTTTTTACACTTTTATATAGTTATAGTTATATAACTTACAATCATTTGATTGCGATTTTCATACATTCCAATGCAATAGCATTGGAATATATGAAAAAATCGCATATTGCCTATTACAGGCAAGGCTCCATAGGAAATACTACAGAGCAGCCTGGGTTTCATTCATAGAAACCCAGGCTACTACAGGCGTACTCCGGCTCCTCTGATCGCCACATGGGGGAGCCGGAGCACAAACCGAAAGTAAAACTTTCGGTTTTTGCGTGCTCAGATGCCGTTGTCAGGATTGTCCACGGCATCTGAGGGGTTAAATGCTACAAGAACCATGCGGACACCCGTGGCTAAGGCTCCCGCAGGAAGCAGGAGCGGGCGCCATCTTTAGAGACAGGACACAGGACGTACGGGTACGTCCTGTATCCTTAAGAGGTTAAAGGTTCTCCGATGAAAATAATTTTTTGACAAGTTCCTACAGCATGGCTCCTGAAACAGAAAATTCTTACTCACAGAACCTGCTCCACGCCTACTCCACTCACTTCATTCTCCGGTTCTGGCACTGTTTACAGCCAATGGCAATGGGCATGGCTACAAACACCACTACAGCCAAAGACTGACTTTAGCAGTAATGTGGTTACAAGCAGCACATCACCTATGAAGCCAGTCATTGGTTGGAGAGACCATGTCCATAGCCAATGTAAATAGTGCCGTGACCAGAAGATGGAGAGAGTGGAGGAAGATTGAAGGCAAAGTTGAAGCAGTGATACCTGGACAAAGAAGATGGGTCAATGGAAGGCTTTTTAAGGATGGGTGTAGGGTTCAGCGAACCCGACCTGTAAAGTTCGGGTTCGTACCGAACTTTAGGGTTTTTGGTACACTGACAATTCCGTAAAAGTTCGGGTTCAGTGTCCGGCGATTTATTGCCGCTCTTTGAAAGACTGCAGGGCAGCCAATCAACAAGCGTTTCACTAGTCTGCCCTTAGAAGCCATCACAGCCATGCCTAATAATGGCATGGCTGTGATTGGCCAAGAGCAGCATGTGACCCACTCTCTATATAGGCTGGAGTCATATAGCGCCGCACGTCAATCTGCTCTTCTCAGTGTAGGGATAGGATGCTGCTGCTGTGAGGGAGACATTAGGGATGAATTCTGTTGAACTTGGTGGTATGTTCAATCTTCAAACTACAGCGATTATTAAGGGTGCTATATTTTTGTACCCAGCCATGAGCCCAGTGACACTGAAAAACAACTTTTAACCCATCTGCTGGTTCGGTGGGTGTCAGCGGCCATTTTTGACAGTGCAGTGCACTTGCAACTGCATGTAAACTGCATGTGCGCCAGGAACATTACTTAAATTCTGTTCTGGTAGCACAGTGGAGGACAAATTCCCTTTTTTGGCCATTCAAGTACCCTTGCGGCCTGCAGTGCATACCTGGCAGTGAAAATTTTTCAATTACATAAGTCTGTCACAAATTTCTATCTGTCTACAACAGGCACTGCTTATCTGACAGTCCAATAAAACCGGTAAATACTGCAGTTACTTTGCTGATATAAAAAAACACACTTTTTTTTGGTAAATAGTAAATGTACGGGCTATGCTGCATTTCTGACAGTCCAATTAAACCGTTACATACTGCAGTTACATTGCTGCTATAAAAAAGCACATTTATTTGTGCTAGATAGCAAATTTGCATGCTACACTGTATTTCTGACATTCCAATACAACCATAACATACTGCATTTACATTGGTGCTATAAAAAACCATACTTTTTGTGCTAGATAGGAAATTTGTGTCCTACACTGCATTTCTGATATGCCAATAAAACCGTAACATACTGCATTTACATAGTTGTTTGCAAAAAAACTGTTTTAGTGCTAGATAATACATTTGGGGCCTACGCTGCATTTCTGACAGTGAAAGAAATACACTTAAATCCGTCAGTTTCATTGTGTGTGAAAAAAACACTTTTTTTTGTCCGTAAAGTACCTTTGTGGCCTGTGCTGCATTTATATTAGAGAAAGAAATACACTTAAATCCATCTTTTTAATTGTATGTGAAAAAAACACCTTTTTTGGGCCTTTGCAACCTGCACTACATAGCAGACAGGGCAATAAGTTTCAAAAATTCATCTGTTTCATTGTTGGGTGACATTAACCCATGTTTTGTTGTTTTATACCCCTGCTCTACATAGCAGACGCGGCAATAATTTTCAAAAATATGTCTGTTGCATTGTTGGGTGACATTAACCCATTTTTGCCATAAAAAATCCCCGCTCTGCATAGGTGACAGAGAAATACATTTCTACAATTGGTCTATTAAAATGGTGGTTGACATTGAACCATTTTTGCAGTATACAAACCCCTGCTCTGCACAGGTGACAGGGAGGTAAATTTCTAAAAATCATCTGTTACATTCTTGGGTGACATTAACCCAGTTTTGCCGTATACAAACCCCGGCTCTGCATAGGTGACAGGGACCTAAATTTCTAAAAATCGTCTGTTACATTCTTGGGTGACATTAACCCAGTTCTGCCGTATAAAAACCCCTGCTCTGCATAGGTGACGGGGACGTAAATTTGTAAAAATCGTCTGTTCCATTGGTGTGTGACATTTTACCATTTTTGCCATATACAAACCCCTGCTCTGCATAGGTGACAGGGAGGTAAATTTCTAAAAATCATCTGTTACATTCTTGGGTGACATTATCCCAGTTTTGCAGTATACAAACCCCTGCTCTGCATAGGTGACAGGGTTGTAAATTTCTAAAAATAGTCTGTTACATTCTTGGGTGACATTAACCCAGTTTTGTCGTATACAAACCCGTGCTCTGCATTGCTGACAGGGAACTAAATTTTGTAAAAACGTCTATTACTTAGGTGGGTGACCGCAAAAAATGAGGAGAGCATCAAATAAGGGACGTGGCCCTGATCGTGTTGCTGCTTGTGTTGGCGGAGCTCCTGTTGCAGGGAGAGGACCTAGTCGATCTATGCCAGCTACACGTCCAAATGAAACACCTTCTTCAGGTGCGTGTAGATGAGAGAGCCTTCAGCGTTATTTAGTAGGCCTGAATGCCGCTTTACGAATGGTGAGGCCAGAACAAGGACAGGCGCTAGTAGATTGGGTGGCTGACAGTGCCTCCAGTTCCTTCACATTGTCTCCCACCCAGTCCACTGCTGAAAGCTCAGAGTTGGCTGCTGCAGGCCATGGGCATCTATCTAGCACCTCACCCCCTTGCAAATCAGCCAAGCAGTCTGAGCCCCAAGTCATGCAGCAGCCTCTTATGCTTTTTGATTAGTCTGCTGGCAGGGTTTCCCCGGGCCATCCACCTAGCCCTGCCCAAGAAGTGGAAGAGATTGAGTGCACCGATGCCCAACCACTTATGTTTGAGGATGAGGACATGGGAAGACCACCACAGGACGTCTCTAATGATGACGAAACACAGGTGCCAACTGCTGTGGCTTTCTGCAGTATGCATACCGACAAGGAGGGCAGGGTTTAAGACTGGGTGGAAGATGATGTGGTGGACGATGAGGTCCTAGACCCCACATGGAATCAAGGTCATGTGAGTGACCTGTGCAGTTCGGAGGGAGAGGCGGTGGTCGCACAGAGCCACCAGCACAGCAGAAGAGGGAGCAGGGTGCAAAAGCAGAGCAGCCATCCCCTAGACAGTACGCCTGCTACTGCCCACCGCACCCAGGGACCGAGCACAACAAAGCCAGCTCCAAGGAGTTCCCTGGTGTGGCAGTTCTTCAGACAATATGCAGACGACAAGACACAAGTGGTTTGCACGCTGTGCAATCAGAGCCTGAAGCAAGGCATAAACGTTCTAAACCTCATCACAAACTGCATGACCAGGTATCTAAGTGCAAAGCACGTGCCTACACATACTGACTGATGGGTCTGCCCCATTCAACTTCTGGGTCTCAAAATTGGGCACATGGCCTGAGCTTGCCCTTTACGCCTTGGAGGTGCTGGCCTGCACTGCAGCCGGTGTATTGTCTGAACATGTATTTAGCATGGCAGGGGGCATTATCACAGACAAGCGCAGCCGCCTGTCTACAGCTACTGTGGACAAGCTCACGTTCATTAAAATGAACCAGGGTTGGATCCCACAAGACTTGCATGTACCTTGTGCAGAATAGACATTTATACCAGCCTCAACTATTCATTCTTGTACTCAAGTACACTTATTCTTTGTTTTATTTTTTTATATCTCGCAATATTTTGGGGGCTACCGCAATAAAAAACAAAACAAAAAAAAACTGCGTTGGCTACCTCCTCCATCCTAGTGCTTTCACCTACACCGTCGCCGCCTCTTCAACCTCCTACTCCACATCCACCTCCTCCTCCTAGTTCAAGATTGTTGCTTTTAGTTTTTATTTATTTTAAGTTATTATTTACCTATCCACATTTGTTTGCAGAGCACTTGCCGTGCTCTTAAGCACATTTTACTGCCTTTTGCAGCCCTTTAGCCCTTTCCATTACATTTTTAGAGCCATTTTAGTGCCCAAAATTTCGGGTCCCCATTGATTTCAATGGGGTTCCGAGTCAAGTTCCCCTCAAGTTCGCTTCCCAAACTTGAACTTTGTGACGAAGTTCGGCTGAACCAACTGAAAGGTGGCATGAAGCAGGATGTGCTCAACCCAAAAATGCAGTTGTGCATATATATACAGGGGAGCAGATCCACAAGTACCACAATTGACCTCCTACACAAGATGGCAATTGTTTGAAAGTAATGTAACAATATAGAAATAACAGGTAGGTGAGTGTTAGGTCCCGAGCTACTTGAGAAACCTTGGCGTGGTGCTCGGGCTTAAGCCATGTCCTCCACTGCAGGACATGTTGACTAATCTCTCAATTTTAACATCAGTTTGAGGGCTTAGTAAGACCGCAGTGTGAACCTGTTTTGTCATTTGTTATTGCTATATTGTTATATTACTTCCACACAATTGCCATCTTGTGTAGGATGTCTATTGTGGTACTTGTGGTCCGCTGCGGGCATCCTCCACCGTATGCATTTTTGCTGGGGATCGCCATTAGCAACGGGCCACAAGTGCAGGATCTGCTCCCCTGTATATATATGCACAACTGCATTTTTGGGTTGAGCACATCCTGCTTCATGCCACCTTTCAGTTGGTTTGTGTATATATAATTTTTTGGAGGTGTATAATTTCCTATGTAAATGTAGCCTGTTTTCCATCCACAGGCTACATTTAGGTGCACCTGTGAGGCCTCGTCTATATCAGCCAGTCTTGGGTGAGGCTCACAGCCTTCTCCCTCCTCCCATTGCAGGCATGGTTACATGCTGGAGGTAACTGAGGAGTCTGCTGCGAGTTGGCCTAATACATTCCTGTAATTTTGCCCACTGGCCCCTGGTATTGCCCATATGGCACAGGTAGGTGAGTGTTAGGTCCCGAGCTACTTGAGAAACCTTGGGGTGGTGCTCGGGCTTAAGACATGTCCTCCACTGTAGGACATGTTGACTAATCTCTCAATTTTAACATCAGGTGTTCGCTCAACTCTTAGGCCTCTTTCACACGGGCGTCATGCGTGGGTGCAAACGTTTGTAGCGCGTTTTGCACGCGTGTGAGAAAAAGCGCCATGTTTGGTACCCAACACGAAGCCGGACTTCATCACTGAAGTTTGGTTTCGAGTCTTCTGCAGAATTGATTATTTTCCCTTATAACATGGTTATAAGGGGAAATAATAGCATTCTTAATAAAGAATGCATAGTAAAATGAAGTGGAAGGGGTTAAAAATAATAAAAGTTAACTTACCTTAGCCACTTGATCACGTAGTTGCAATCTCTCCTCTCTTTCCCTGCATCAGCTAAGATCTAAAGGACCTGTGATGACGTCACATCACATGGTCCAATCACATGGTCCATCCACATGCTGTGATTTTCACACAACGCAGAAGTGATGCGTGAAAATCACCGCTCATGTGCACAGCCCCATAGAAATGAATGGGTCCGGATTCAGTGCGGGTGCAATGCGTCCTCCTCACGCATTGCACCCGCGCGGAAAACTCGCCCGTGTGAAAGGGGCCTTAATGGGTGTTATTGTTGCATGTTTAGCCACTTGACGACCGCCCATAGGATATAAACATTCTATGGGCGGTTGTCTATCTCTGAATAGATGTTTTAGAACGTCCATTCAGAGATGGCAGCTGCACACTAATCGTACAGCTGCTGAGCGGGTTGCCTGCTGTCAGTGACAGCAGGGCAACCCAGGGACAAGGCAGGGACAGTTCCCAGGTGTCCCTGCCTTCTAGATCACTGCAAATGCAGCGCTCACTGAGCGCTGTGTGTGCACAGCAGGAATCGCTATGTGCTTTCTGTCTAGGCCCGGTGGTCATGTGACCGCTGGGGCTGGGAGAGTGCAGGAGCTGTCAGGTCTTTCACAGACATCGATCAGCCCTGCACTGAGGCTTCACAGCGATGTACTCTGCTGTACAGCCTCTCTAGGGGCTGTATTTCACCTGTAACTGGGGGCTACTATGTTAGCCCCAGTTACAGGAGAAATCAATAGTGAAAAAGTCTTGTATGACCTTATGGGGGACTCAAAGTGTAAAATAAAATAAAAATAGAGTTAAAAATAAAAAGGTTTTGCATGTTAAAAAAAATAAAAATCTCAAATTAAGTAATTTTAAATAATGTTAAAAATTAATAAAATAGACATATTTGGCATCCATGACGGCCGGCTCTATAAATATAACAAATGATAGACCCTGTCCGATAAACACCATAAAAAAATTAAAATAAAAACTGTCAAAAAAAGCCATTTTTGTCATCTTCTATCACAAAAAGTGCAACAAGTGATTAAAAACGCGTATGTCCCACAAAATGAAACCAATAAAACTGGCACCTCATCCCACAAAAAATGAGCCTCTACGTAAGAAAATTGCTAAAAAAAAATAAACTATAGCTCTAAGAACATGGAGAAAAATGCTATTATTGTGTTAAAGTGAAATAAAAAAAAAAAAAGTTGACATATTAGGTATGGTTCGTAACAACTAGCTCTATAAAAGTGTCACATGACTTAACCGCTCACATGAACACCGTAATAAAAATAAAATAAAAACAGTGCCAAAAAAGCCATTTTTTGTAATCACATAAAGTGCAACACCAAGCCATCAAAATGGTATATGCCCCCCAAAATAGTACCAATCAAACCGTCACCTCATCCCGCAAAAAATGAGACCCTAACTAAGACAATTGGTCAAAAAATTAAAAACCTATGGCTCTCTGACTATGGAGATACTAAAACATCGTTGTTTTGGTTTAAAAAATGCTATTATTGTGTAAAACTTAAATAAATAAGAAAAAGTATACATATTAGGTATTGTCGCATCTGTAATAACCTGCTCTATAAAAATATCACATGACTTAACCCCTCAGATAAACGCTGTAAAAATAAATAAATAAAAACTGTGGTGTAACAACCATTGTTTTGGTCACTTTGCCCCATAAAGTGTAATAATCAATGATCAAAAAATCATATGCACCCAAAAATTGTACAAATAAAAACATGAACTCTTCCTTCAAAACACTAGTCCCTGCAGAAGACGATTGGCCGAACAATAAAAAAATATGGCGTTCAGAAAATAGAGACACAAAAACATATTTTTTTCCAAAAATGCTTTATTATGTAAAACTGAAACAAACAAAAAATTAAAGTAGACATGTTTGATATCATTTTGTCCGTAACAACCTGATCTATAAAAATAGTGCATGATCTACCATGTTAGAATAATATTTAAAAAAATAAATGGGGGGCGTGCCCCACTATTTGAGAAACGCTGCCTTACATCAATTTACGACTACATGTGGGGTGTTTTGTAAACCGCAGAATCAGGGTAATAAATATTATGCTTTGTTTGGCTGTTAATCCTCGATGTGTTAAAGAAAAAAAAATGGATTAAAATGGAAAATCTGCCAAAAAAGCAAAATTTAGAAATTTCATCTCCATTGTGGAACACCTAAAGGGTTAACAAAGTTTGTAAAATCAGTTTTGAGTAACTTGAGGAGTTTAGTTTCTACAATGGGGTCATTTATGAGGGTTTCCACCGTGTAAGCCTCACAAAGTGACTTGAGGCCTGAACTGGTCCTTAAAAAGTGGGTTTTGGAAATTTTCTTAAAAATTTTAAGAATTGCTTCTAAAATTCTAAGCCTTCTAACATCCTACAAAAATAAAATGTAATTTAAAAATGTGTTTACAAAATGATGCCAACATAAAGTATACATATGGGGAATGTTAATTAATGAATATTTTATGAGGTATCACTTTCTGTTTTAAAAGCAGAGAAATTGAAATTTTGAAAATTGCTAATTTTTCTAACATTTGTGATAAATTTGTGGTAAATTAGTGATTTTTTTCATAAATAAAGGTGAAATATATTGACTTAAATTTATGACTATCATGAAGTACAATGTGTCACGAGAAAACAGTCTCAGAATGGCTTGGATAAATTAAGGTGTTCCAAAGCTATTACCACATAAAGTGACGCATGTCAGATTTGTAAAATTAGGCCTGGTCTGGAAGGGTAAAAATGGCCTGGTCTGGAAGTGGTTAAAAGAGGAGGAAAGACACCAGTAATATAATGTAAAGGAATCCTAAATACTTCAAAGCATGGATCCTTCTGTGTGTTTTGAGCTAGCCAGCCAATACTGTTAATAACACCTTAGTGACCACCAATATGTCTTTTTACGGTGGTCACTAATGGCTCTTAGTCTGGGCCGCCACCACTTTTTTTTTGGGCAGCCTAGTCTAAGTGCTGCACAAGTCTCCTGTGCAGCAGAGAGCTGGGACTTAGCTCTCACATAAGAGCTGGGCCCCTGCTGTACTGCCCCAGACCTGCAGAAGCAGCAATTCAGGCATTTAATCCCTTAGATGATGCTGTCAATAGTGACCGATACATCTAAATGGTTTCAATGGAAGTGGACCCACTCTGTCTGCCATCAGCATCCCATTAATGAGATTGTGAGGTGCAAATGTCTCTGCACAGTAGCCTAGGGTCTAATGAAAGCAAAGGTTCGCCATAAGTGTATTTGTAGCAGGCTGTGCCTCTCTGGTATAATCTGATGGTGGATGTGAATAATGCATTGCACTGCATAAGCAATGCAGAGTATTATAGAAGCCGAGATTTGGCGAAACCCTGGGCCGGGCGTTTTTAGCAGTGTTTGTGTGATTGTGGTGAGAGACATCTGCACTGATAATGTTTAGATTCTATGGACTAACCACAAGGAAATACAGGACTGCAAAAGAGACCTTTTTATCCTACATTCATTTTGGGTAGTGGTGAGTCCACGAGGCTTCTGCCTTGTTGTTGAATGAAACTCTCTGTGCTGGGGATACATGCGTTTCTTTTGTTGTAGTGTAAACAGGAAATGTTGGACTGATGTGGCTTTATCGATGGAAAAATAAAAAGGTTACAGCTGCACAGTTAGAGGTGCAGCTCTTCACCTCCATTGATGAGGAATTCATCCTTCCGATAATTGTCTTATCGTCGGCACAGTGTAAATGTGCCTTTAGAGATGCTGTGATACAGTCATCTAGTTATCACAATTTGGCCCTTCTCAAAGTCACTTAGATATTTACACTTGCCCAGTTTTCTTTTTTCCAACACATCAACTTAAAGAAAATCCAATTAACCACTGCTCATGAATTCTTTATAACTTGCCTATCTCAGTTTTTATGTCCCTATTCTATCTTTCCCTAGATGGTAGTTTAAAATCTCATTTACTGTAACTGTCTAGCAATTTTCCCCCAGCACAGTAACACCTTCCCCACTTCAGTGCAGTCCATTGTTGTCCTCGCCTGTAGCAAAAGGAGAAAGTAGACCAGTTTTTCAAGAAAAGAAACCCTTCCTTCCTGCCCTAATTTCTCAAGATTTCATTAATTAATTAATTTTATATAAATATGAATGTTTCTACACTGAACAAAATATAAATGCAACACTTTCGGTTTTGCTCCCATTTTGCATGAGCTGAACTCAAAGATCTGAAACATTTTCTACATACACAAAAGACCCATTACTCTCAAATATTCTTCACAAATCTGTCTAAATCTGTTAGTGAGTACTTCTCCTTTGCCAAGATAATCCATTCCACCTCACAAGTGTGGCATATCAAGGTGCTGATTAGACAGCATTAATATTGCACAGGTGTGCCTTAGACTGCCCACAATAAAAAGCCACTCTGAAATGTGCAGTTTGATCACACAGCACAATGCCACTAAAGTCGCAACGGGACCTCCACACCCAGTATGTTCACCTCCATGATCGTCTGAGACCAGCCACCCGGACAGCTGCAGCAACAATCGGTTTGCATAACCAAAGAATTTCTGCGCAAACTATCAGAAACTGTCTCAGGGAAGCTCATCTGCATGCTCGTCGTCCTTATCGGGGTCTGGACCTAACTGCAGTCCGTCGTCTTAACTGACTTCAGTGGGCAAATATTCACATTCAATGGCATCTGGCATGTTGGAGAGGTGTTCTGTTTATGGATGAGTCCTGCTTTCACTGTTCAGGGCAGATGGCAGACAGGATGTTGGATGTGGAGGTCCTGGGCTGGTGTGGTTACACATGGTCTGCGGTTGTGAGGCCGGTTGGGTGTACTTCCAAATTCTCTTAAACGCCTTTGGAGATGGCTTATGGTAGATAAATGAACATTCACTGCACGGGGAACAGCTCTTGTAGTCAGCATGCCAACTGCACACTCCCTTAAACGTTGAGACATCTGTGGCATTGTGTTGTGTGATGAAACTACACATTTCAGAGTGACCTTTTATTGTGGGCAGTCTAAGGCACACCTGTGCAATATTCATGCTGTCTAATCAGCACCTTGATATGCCACACCTGTGAGATGGGATGGATTATCTAGACAAAGGAGAAGTGCTCACTAATACAGATTTAGACAGATTTGTGAATAATATTTGAGAGTAATGGGTCTCTTGTGTATGTAGAAAATGTTTCAGAACTTTGAGTTCAGCTCATGCAAAATGGGAGCAAAACCAAAAGTGTTGCATTTATATTTTTGTTCAGTGTAATTATTATACATATATTATAGACTGTAAGCTCTCGCGGGCAGGGTGCTCTCCACCTTAAATACCAATTTGTTAATTGGTATTTGGTTATGTACCCAAAATGATATGAAAAAGTTGTGCTGCAAAAATCAAGCCCTCACATAGGTCCATAGAAAGAAAAATAAACAAGTTATGGGTCTTGGAATGCAGTGATTCAAAAGTCGTAAAACGTAAAAAATATATACCGCATTTTTCACCCCATAAGACACACTTTTTCCCCCCCTAAAATGTGAGGAAAACACTAGTGCATCTTATGGGGTTAATACAGGGCAAAGACATTTAAATTATGCGGCGTATTGATTATACTCGGTACATCGCAGGCTATGTTGCATTGGAACAGCAGTCTGTAATGTACCAGACATACCTGAAGAGAGAAGGAGAGCCCAGCGGCTGCAGAACATGCTCGCTGATGCGGACCATCCGCGGCGTGTGCTGGGGAATAGGGTGTAAGGTAGCTGGTGTCCGGTGACAGAGACTGGCCTGCCCTGTCTGGGGCTGGTTGATGGGACCGGCCGGCAGTGGGAACATTGGTCGGAGTGCGAGAGCAGGCAGATGAGGGGCGGAGAAGGCTTTCCTGCCGCACATGCCTGCTCCGCCTCTAAGTCTTCACACTGCCTGCTCCTGTGTACGGAGGTATGATGGCTGATGAGAGGATGGGGAGCTGATGAGAGGATTGGGAGCTGATGAGAGGCTGGGGGCTGATGAGAGGCTAGGGGGCTTAGAAAAGGCTAGGGGGCTTAGAAAAGACTAGGGGGCTAATGAGAGGCTAGGGGCTAATGAGGGTCTAGGGGCTAATGGGAGGCTGGGGGCTGATAAGAGGCATTGGGTGCTAATAAGAGGCATTGGGGCTGATCTGAGGTCTGAATGAGGGTCTCATTTATATCAGGGCTCTCATCTGAGGTCTGATAGGGGGTTGTACACTTTGGGGTCTGAGCTGAGATCTAAATGGGGGTCTGATATGAGATTTTATTGGGGTCTTATTAACATAGGGGGTCTGATTGCTAATCTGACCTTAGGTATAAGGAAAAATATTTTTTTCTTATTGTCCTCCTCTAAAACCTAGTTGCGTCTTATGGGCCATATATATGTATATGGTAGCACTGCAATCGTACTGACCCAGAGAATAAAGTTATCATGTTATTTATGGCAAAAAATGAACACAAAAAACTGTATAATATAATAATGTATTGCTGTTTTTTCCCATCCCCCCAAAAATGAGTTAATAAAAGTTAATCCATAAGTTACAGTATATGTACCCCAGAATGCTGCCATTAAAAACTACAATCAGTCCCGCATAAGACTACATCAATGAAAAAAAAAAAAAGCTATAGCTCTTGGAATGTGACTGGAATGTCATTACAGAAGAAACCCTTACAGAAGGAAAACTCTCCACTCTACTCTCCAGATCACATCTCACCTCCTGTGCACTTTAACCAATCCCATCCCATCTCATCCCTAACCTCAGCACAGTGTTTATCCCAGCCCAAACTCATCTTTTCAACCTATCACTAACCTCTGGTGTCTTCCCCTCTGGTTTTAAACATGCTACCATTACACCCATCCTCAAAAAGCTTTCACTTGACCGATCTTCTATGTCCAGTTATTGCCCCATATCACTTCTTCCGTATGCCTCAAAGCTACTTGAACAACATGTCTATTCTGTACTGTCCTCTCACCTCTCCACCTGTTTCCTCTTTAAACGGCTACAATCTGGCTTCCGACCCCACCACTCGACTGAGACTGCCCATACCAAAGTCACCAATGACCTACTAACAGCCAAAACCAAAACACATTACTCTGTCCTCCTTCTCCTTGACCTGTCCTCTGCCTTTGACACGGTTGACCACTCCTTTCTGTTGCAAACTCTCTCATCTCTTGGCATCACTGACCTGGCTCTCTCCTTGATCACATCATAGCTCACAGACTGGATGTTTAGCGTCTCCCACTCTCACACAACCTCCTCGTCTCATTCCCTCTCTGTTGGTGTCCCGCAAGGCTCTGCCCTAGGACCCCTGCTCTTCTCTATCTGCACTTTTGGCCTGGGACATCTCATAGAGTCCCATGGCATTTAGAATCACTTTTATGCTGACGACACACAAATATACCTCTCTGGTCCAGACATCACCACCTTATTTTCCAGAATCCCACAATGCCTATCTTCCATATCCTCCTTCTTCTGGTCTCGCTTTCTAAAACTTAACATGGATAAAACAGAATTCATCATCTTTCCCCCATTTTGCTCAACTCCCCCAACAGAACTATCTATCACGATCAATGGCTGCACAATCTCCCCAGTCAACCAATTCCGCTGCCTTGGAGTGACCTTGGATTCTGCGCTCTCCTTCCGAGCGCAGATCCAAGCCCTTTCCACCACCTGCCATCTCCAACACAAAAACATCTTCCGCATCCGCGCTTTCCTCAACTTTGAATCTGTGAAAATGCTTGTACATGCGCTCAACATCTCCCGACTAGACTACTGCAACATTCTCCTCTGTGGCCTTTCATCTAGAAGTGTCGCACCCCTCCAATCTATTCTTAACTCTGCTGCCTGATTATTCCACCTCTCACCCTTTTACTCCTCTGCCTCTCTTCCCTTCACTGGCTCCCCATTGCCCAGCGAATTCAGTTCAAAATACTTACAAATACATACAAGGCTGTCCACAACCTGTCCCCCCTCCCTACATCTCTGAGCTACTTTTCAGATACATCCCCACACGCAATCTCCGATCCTCACAAGATCTCTTTCTCTCCTCTCCTCTTATCACCTCTTTCCACAATAGCCGCCAAGATTCATCCCCCACACTCTGGAACACACTACCCCAACATATCAGACTCTCACCTACAGTGGAATCCTTTAAAAGAAACCTAAAAACCCACCTCTTTAGACAAGTCTACAACCAGTGACCCTACTGCCTCTACAGGGTGGGCCATTTATATGGCTACACCTTAATAAAATGGGAATGTTTGGTGATATTAACTTCCTGTTTGTGGCACATTAGTATATGTGAGGGGGGGAACTTTTCAAGATGGGTGGTGACCATGGCGGCCATTTTGAAGTCAGCCATTTTGAATCAAACTTTTGTTTTTTCAATAGGAAGAGGGTCATGTGACACATCAAACTTATTGGGAATTTCACAAGAAAAACAATGGTGTGCTTGGTTTTAACGTAACTTTATTCTTTCATGAGTTATTTGCAAGTTTCTCTTTGTTTACAGCCATATACATGTCGCCGAGGTTAACACGTGAGGAGCGGATAGAAATTGTGTTGATGTCTGGTGAACGCAGTAACCGGGTCATTGCAGCAGATTTCAATGCAAGACACCCTATGAGACCACCCATCTCCCATGCTACAGTTAGCAAACTGCTTGCTAAGTTTCGTGAAACTGGTTCAGTGTTGGATTTGCCAAAATGTGGACGCATGAACTCTGTCACTAATGAATAAACATCAGTGGTTGTCCTAGCTTCATTCAGCAAGAGCCCACAGCGTAGCACTCGCCGCATGTCGCTGGAGAGTGGCATTAGTCGAACATCCCTTCGGCGGATATTAGCTACTCACAAATGGCACCCTTACAAACTCCAGCTACTGCAGCATCTCAACGAGGATGACCCAGATCGGCGCACTAAATTTGCAGAATCGGCAAAACAAAAATTGGAACAGGACCCTCAGTTTACAGAAGATTTTGTTCAGTGATGAGGCAAACTTTTATGTGAATGGTGATGTTAACAAACAAAACCACCGCCATTGGTCTGACACTAACGCACATTGGATAGATCCCTCCAAGACTGTTGGAACAAAAAAATTGATGGTATGGTGTGGTATATGAGGTACAAAGATAGTGGGGCCATTCTTCATCAATGGAAACCTCAAGGCCACTGAATATGCGAAATTGCTACATGATGATGTGTTTCCCTCTATATGCACTGCAGCTGGCACGTTCCCTGAGTTTTTCCAGCAAGATGGTGCACCACCACATTATGGGTGTCAGGTCCGAGCATTCCTAGATGAACAGTTTCCTGAAAAGTGGATTGGTCGTCGTGGGCCAGTTGAATGGCCCCCAAGGTCTCCCGATCTGACACCCTTAGACTTATCTTTGGGGTCATCTGAAGGCAATTGTCTATGCTTTGAAGATATGAGATGTGCAGCACCTAAAACTACAGATTCTGGAAGCCTGTGCTAGCATTTCTCCTGCGGTGTTGCTATCAGTGTGTGAAGAGTGGGAGAAGAGGGTTGCATTGACAATCCAACACAATGGGCAGCACATTGAACACATTTTATAAGTGGTCAGAAACTTGTAAATAACTCATGAAAGAATAAAGTTACGTTAAAACCAAGCACACCATTGTTTTTCTTGTGAAATTCCCAATAGGTTTGATGTGTCACATGACCCTCTTCCTATTGAAAAAACAAAAGTTGGATTCAAAATGGCCCAGGACGGAAAGCAAATTAAATATGTTTCGGTTTGCTCTCCGGTATGGGAACGCAACTAAACGGAACTGTATGCCTAAACGGAACGGAAATAATTTTGGAGCATTCCGTTCTGTTCAGTTTTGTCCCCGTTGACAATGAACGGGGACAAAACTGAAGCGTTTTTTTCCCCGATGTTGAGCCCCTATAATGGATCTCAATACCAGAAAACTAAAACGCTGTGAAAGTAGACTTATACAGCCTTTAAGCCCAAAACAGGCTGGTCGCTAAGCGGTTAAACTGATGACATAAAGAATACTTCTTACAACTTGTTAGCAGTAATTTAAATAAAATTCCCTACAGCTCTAATGACCATCCTCATTTACTTAAATAATGAAATTTATACAGATTTTGCCTTTAGTTGTTTTTAAATGTGTCCTTGATGACCACAAGCACCATAAGGAAGAAGGAATAATGATTACATTAGGCCAGAGGTCAAGCACATAATTTGCTTCTTAATGACATGTGGATTTGATTTCTATTTCGGCTTGTCTGAGACTCTGTGAACAGAAATGTTCAGACAGAATAAACACGTATTTACATGTAGGCTCAAGTGTACAACTTTCAATTCTCTGCTGATTAAAAATTGTGTTTCTAGATAAAGAAATATATAAAATTTGGTTCTTCTGACATTAGCTGGTTAGAAGCCAGTCAATTGTTGCAGCGGTCAGGATGTGACATCATTTCTGCAGCCAAGTAAACAAAACACTGGAATGGCAGGAGGATTAATCAGGTGAGTGCTGTGTCTTTCACTGGCATCCTTCGATGTAGGCAGACCACGCAACTACTATGGGACCTACAGATAGAGGGTCCAGCAATAAGCTATTTCCTTCTTTTCCTGAGATTAAAACACTGCATCCTCCAGTGGGGGCGAGGGGGCTCGGCAAAAAAAAAAGGATTTTTTTTACAGTTTCCATTGCAGTCAATTGTAACTGTATGAAACTATATGCAGTAAGCTTCTCCAAGGGGTGGATTGAGGCATGTTTTAGAATACACCTTGAGGGAAGAGACAGACATAGATCTTTATGGGGAGATTTATTCACACCAGTTGGCTGGTGTGAATACATTGAGAAATATGGTGTTCAGAATGAGCTCCACATTTATGAAGTACCACTTCCATTTTTTCTAATGCAGAAGTCAGATAAGGAGAATGCGATGGAAGGTATCTTTTTTATTACAATTTGTTTAAAATAAAAATGTCTGATGCTTAAAAAAATTTGTCAGAAATCTCCGGAGTGACCCTTTGCATCAGTCATCCTCAAACTGCAGCCCTCCAGATGTTGTAAAACAACAATTCCCACTATGCCGTGCTGTAGCCTGATAGCTGTAGGTTGTCTGGACATGCTCGGAGTTGTAGTTTTACAACATCTGGAGGGCCACAGTTTGAGGATGCTTGCTTTGCATTATGCATTGCCTACAAGTGTTTGACACATGCGTACAGGGAAATTTGGTGGGGTAGGGCAGGGGACCATACTAAGTTTTGCTTAGAGCCCCTAATAGATCAATGTATGCCTGTGACATCTTTTATTATTTTATCACATTCCCTCCCTGTTTGAGCAAATTTTGCCCAATTCTGAAAAGTCCCTTTAACCCCTTCCTGACATGCGCCATACATGTACAGAAGCTGCACTCGCCTTATCAGTGGTAGGACCCTGCTGTATCTGCCAGCATCACTGAAAACACAGATGCTGGCAGATCAATCTCTTACATGCATTGGTCAATGCTGACAGCACCATCTAAGTGGTTTGCAGAGAGAGTGGACTCTCTCTGTCTCTCCATTCGCCCCCCACGCTGCGATGACAGGGAGTCAATGGTTGACATGGCATCCCCAAGCTTTGAAATGTCCTCGGAGTCTGCCAGCTGTGGACGTCTATGATGCCCAGACCCTAGGCTGGGTCTCATAAGTGAACTATCAGTGTAATATTGATGGTTCCATGCAGTACAATACAGCAAGTATTGTACTGCATTGATACAAGTATGTTTTAAAAATAAAAAAATAAGCGTTTCAAGTTAAAAAAGCACCATTTACCATCATCAAGCCATTTACAAAAAACAAAACAAAAACATATTAGTTATAGCTGTAGCGGCTGACTCTATATAAAAATATCACATGATGTACCCTATGAAGTGAACATAAATAAACGTAAAATAAAATGGTGCCAAAACAGCCATTTTCTGTAGAGAAGGTTCAAAAGCAACATGGCGCCGTAAACTAATACATCAAAATCTGAGCTGCCAAAGCAAAAAGGTTGTCTTTCTTTTCTGAACCCTGCAGCCTAAACAGCATTAAACATTTATGGCATTTCAGTTTAAAAATAACTGTAAAAATTGCAATTTTCAGCACCAACTGCTGTGAATAAATTTTTGCTAAGCACCTGTTGGGTCAAAATGCACACTACATCCCTTAGTAAATTCTGCGAGGGGTGTGATCTCTAAAATAGGGGTCACTTCTTTGGGGGTTTCTTTTATTTCACCTCAGGGACAGGCAGATTTTGGCTAATGCTGCATAAATCGCTAAATTAGTGTAGGCCTCAAAAGCACATAGTGCTCTTTCTCTTCCAAGCCCTCTTGCAAAAAGAGCACTGTATGATTACATATGGGGTGTTGCCATATTCGGGAAGAAATTAGTAACATATTATAGGTTCTTTTTCTCCTGTAACCCCTTGTGAAAATTCAAAATCCAGGCCTACTGAGCCATTTTCTTGTAAAATATATAATATTTCATTTTCGAAGCGAAGTGTTTTTACAATCTATGAAACGCCTGTTTGGTCAAAGTGCTCACTACACTGCTTGGGGAAGTAGTTTCCAAAATAGGGTAACTTTTTGAGAGTTTCTACAGTATGGGTACCTAAGGGTTTCTTCAAATGTGTCATGACATCACAAAACCATTCCAGCAAAATCTGCCCTCCAAGAGCATTTGGCGCTTGTTCCTTCTGGGTCGTGTAACGTACCCATACAACAGTTTACAACCACATGCAGGGTTTTGTCGTATTCAGTAGGAATTGTGTAACACAAAACAAGAGTCCTTTTCTCCTGTTAACCCTTGTGAAAATGAAAAATCTGGGGCTAAAGTAACATTTTTTATATATATTTTCATTTTCACAGCCAACATTCCTTGAGGGGTGTAGTTTCCAAAATAGTGGTCCTTTTGGGGGGTTTCCACTTTATGGGTACCTCAGGGTCTCTTCAAATGTGATATGGCTCCCAAAAACCATTTCAGCAAAATCTGCCCTCCAAAAACCATATGGCGATCTTTCCATTCTGAGCCCTGCATTGCGCCCATACAGCAGTTTATGACCACATATGGCGTGTTTTGGTAAACTGCAGAATTAGGGTGATAAATATTGAGGCTTGCTTTGCTGTTAACCCTTGCTGCCTTGAGAGGTGTAGTTTCTAAAATAGGGTCATTTAAGGGTGGTTTCTACTATGTAAACCCCACAAAGTGACTTCATAATTGAAATGGTCCTTAAAGTGGGTTTTGGAAACTTTCTTAAAAATGTAAAAATTGATTCTAAAATTTTAAGCCTTCTAATGTCCTAAAAAAAATGATATTTACAAAATGATACCGACATAGAGTAGACATACGGTGAATGTTAATTAATAACTATTTCATGATGTATCACTATCTGTTTAAAAAGCAAAGAAATTTGAATTTAGAAAATAGAGAATTTTTCCATATTTTCCATAAATTTTGTAAATAAAGGTAAGACATCTCAGCTCAAATTCACAACTAACATGAAGTATAATGTGTCAAGAGAAAACAGTCTCAGAATTGGTTGAACAAGTAAAATCATTTCAAAGTTATTACTACTTAAAGTGACACATATCAGATTTGCTAAATTTGACATCAAGGTAAAAAATGACTTTGCCCTGAAGGGATTATTGAACCCCTTTAAAACATATGGCAAAAAAGTTTTGTCTAATCAGTTTTGTCTAATCAGTTTTGTCTAAACTCCTGTGTCTGTGGATTTAAAAATTGCAATGCTGAAAGAGATGCCGTTCAAGAAGAGTTGACATTATGTAGTAGACCAAGCTTGGCAAAACTGACAGTGATATGATGACGTATTATGTGCTGATATACAAAAGGTCGCAATAAGTAAGATATCATGGGAGACAAAGGGAACTATAAAATGACAAATTCAGGTCTGACACATTGGTACGTGCAAAAAAGGCAGTGATCGTGGTTGCAGACATTTTTGGTTTTTCTAATAGTAAGGCTATTATGTACAGTAGGAATCTTCCTAGTAATAACAAATCCATTACAGTCCAAAAAAATTATGAGAAGCAGCATGTCAATATCTGCCTCATTCAGTAAAATTACCTGGGGACATGATTGTTCTGTTTAAGACAATATTTGCTTAATTTCAGCATAGCAAATAACATAGTAAATGACAAGTAAGTTTGTAGCTAAGAGTAATTTGATCCTACCACGAAACACTCCATTTTCCCATCCCTAAGAACTATGTTGTCAGGATATTCAGCATGTAGCAAAGGTTTTATTTTTTTTTTTGGGGGAGGAGGCGAAGGTAGGAGAAGGTATAAAAAGCTCACTTTACCATTGATTTATGGCACAGAACTATCCTAAAAATACTGACCGAGTGTACATTAATATATCACTAACTGGGTCCCTAGCCCTACAGTGCTTTGGAATGGTAATTCAGATTCTAGCCACTTCTTGTTCCATTCTAAGTCTGCTTGCTTTCACAGTTGAAGTCCCTCAGTTCATTTTCAATCTGAGACGTACTAGGCTATAAAGGTGCATTGAACTGTTATACTTCGTCATCTTCTACTGCATACCAATAAAGCGGCTTAGAGAATGCAGAGACTCTGAAATAAAATCCATAACTCTTTGTAAACAAATCTATATGTTCTTGAGAACAATTAGTGCTCCAAGGGGTATGTGTTTCTATGTGTTCAGAGCAATGTCATTTATAATTAAATATGTTTCATGATCTAATTTACTGAAATGTGAAAAGTGAAACCTGTGTTCATTCCCAAGTGTCTGGAACATTTAAAAAAAGCAGACCTAGTTAGCTGAGTAAGCATGACATCAGTAGGTGATAAACCAAATGTCTCCTTAAAGGAACACTAAACCTAGAAGTGAACAATAGCAGCACATACTTGCTCACACTCATAATCAATCCGCTGTATTCTGCATGTTTCTGAAACAATAAGGTTAGATTACTCACGAGTCATGATCCATACCATTTTTAGTTGACAAAATATTTAGGGGAGAGGTTTAGCCGAGCAAGCCAACAACTTGAGAAAAGAGCAGTGTGTCAGATGTCATCTTCTGGTAGATGGTTAATCAAAATTAGTCTTTAGGAGATTTATAAAGATTGGAGCTGCTGAACTATGCATCTCATGGAGCTTGTCTCATCACCTGGCAGTCCATACATGTAACCAGAAATCTTAGAGCTTAAGAAGAGTTCTGTCTTCATTTGCGCCAAAAACTGGGAGAAAATGAAGATAAACTTGTCATGGCCAAGTCCTTTCCCACAGTTGCCATACCCACCTTTTGGAAAAGTGGTGAAGTCAGTGTAAAAATGGCACTTTTTTTGTACGTGTCATTTAATAGGTCGTAAAATGCCTTTTTTTCTGCCACTTTTAAGGCACAAGTGCAGCGAGCCCTTGAGGAGTGGGTGTATTGGATGGGAGAGGTAGTGGTCCTGATGAGATGTTGTCAGGCTGGGTTTATATCTGCATTGTGAACTCTGGCACTGTAATCCAGTCACTGTATCCGGCTTACATGCCGGCTTTCAGTCCTCAGTACCCCATCAGGCCGTTGCTCCCGGGAATTGGTGCAGTGGAAAGGTTATTTAAAGACTCAGGCCAGAAGTAGGAAACTAATAGTTTCCTTTTATTTATGTTGCGGTCTACGCGTTTCGACAAACTGTCTTAGGGTGGTTTCACACTAGCGTTATAATTTCTGTTATTGCTTTCCGTTATAACATGGTCACAATGGAAAATAACGGAATCCATAAGACAGAATGCAAAACGGAAGCCTTTAAGAGGCATTCCGTTTTGCTCCGTCCTAATAGTAGGCTATGGGAAAGCATAACGGATCCATCTGGGTCCTGTTATGCAAGACGGAAAACAAATTCCTATCGACAAGACTTTGTTTTCCGTCTTCTATAATGGGAACCAGATGGATCCGTTATGCTTTCTCATAAACTTCTAATATGACGGAAAGGAAACGGAATGCCTTTTAAAAGTTTCCGTTTTGCATTCCGTCATAATACAAGGCCATGGGCTCCAGAATGGATCTGTCCTCCATTTTATGGGTTCCGTTATTTTCCGTTATAACCATGTTATAACAGAAAGCAATAACAGAAACCATAACGCTAGTGTGAACCCACCCTTACTCATGACCATACTGTGTAGCTAAGTTCACTGAGACACACCTACCTCTCCATGTGTTGAATAATAATTAAATCAGGGACAAAGGGGTGTCCAGTGCCATCATAAAATATAATGCTACATACAAAAACACCATAATACAATGGGGAACACTAGTATTCAAAGATGAGATCATGTCATATTATTCATACCTTCTGGAATTCTAGTGTGTAGTGAGAAGATCCAGAAAGATTTTCGGTTATAGAGCAATCTACTCAGATCCCCTCCCCTCACTGGTTTCTTAACCCTCTCAATGCCCATAACTTCCAAGTCTGTTGTATCCCCTCCATATATGTCTCTAAAATGTCAGGACAGCATAGAGACATTCACAACTTATAAGTTTGAAATATTCGAGATGTGTTTCCTCATTCTGATTTTCAAGCTGAGAGAGGTACAGGCCACATATTGAACTTCACAGCTGCTACATGTGGTCAAACAAATCACATTACTTGTGTTGCAGTTGATATATATGATTTAATTTTGAACTCTTCCCCTGTAAGACTAGATTTAAACATTTTGCTTACTATTATAAAGCGACAGGTTTTACAGATATTGTGTCCACATGTATAGCAGCCAGTGACGTCCAACCATGTGTTCCCACTCAGACCAGATCTCTGTAAAAACAGGCAAGGAGACAGGACAGTAGATATAGTAGGTGCTCGTTTACTCACTATTTGGATGTCCGGTTAAACTGCCTGCTAAAAGCGAGAACTACTCTCAGTTGTTTATGTATTTCTATTTAAATTTTCTTTTTTATTTTAGAAGTAATAAAAAATGTTCTGTCTCTGAGTTTCACCTTATTTTCTGCCTGTTTTAGTAGATTTTCACTATAACCCCTTGCTTTGAGTCTGCTATGTAATGCTGCATTCTCTGACTCAAACACAGAGTCCTTTGAACAGTTACGACGGACTGTTATGGTTTCACTATTCACCATTAACCCCTTAAGGACCTGTGCCGTACATGGACGGCGCTGGTGGACGTGACTTAAGACCAGCACCGTACATGTACGACGGGCTGATCAGGTGGGTGCAGGAGCTGAGCCTGCACGATTAGCGGCATGGTGCGGCAGGACCCCTGCTGTATGCGCCGACATCGGTAAAAGCACAGATGCCGGCACATTAACCCTCGCACTGCCGCCATCAGCGCTGACCGCAGCACATGCGTGATCCTGCCAGAGTCTCTTTTTTGTTTTTTGACCAGGGCGGAGGTCAGGATCGGGGAGCATGTTCCTCTCCTTCCTCCTCTAGTCGCCCAGCTAAAACCTCCAAAACTGGGGGTCCCTTAGCCTCCCCAGCCCTTCCGGAACCTGTTGGCAATGTGGCCATATTCCAGGTCGGAACATACTGCCGCGGGCTACCTTCAACAAAAGGCTTCAAGATACATACGCAAAAAAATTATGTGCGGACTGTATCAATAACAGACCTTAGAGCCATTATAAGGGAAGAAGTAAAAGCATCTGTGACATCCCTTGTACCCCTTCCTGTTATCGTTCACTCCCTGAGAGCTAAGAGATATAGAGACGTCTTAGATTTTGACTCCAAGGATATGGAGATACAATATAAGCAGTCAGACGATGGGGATGAAGAAGAATTAGATTCTTTTCCCTTAACATCCTATGATGAGCAGAGGAAATACTGCTTCTCATCAGTTGATATGGACTCTCTTCTTACTGCCATTCGGGAAACTATGGACATAGAAGATGAACAACAAAAAAGATCCATTCAAGATTAAATGTTTGCAGACTTAATAGCAAAAAAGAGATAGATTTTCCCTATAAATTCTAGTCTAAAACAAATGATTTTAGAGTAATGGGAAGATCTGGAAAATAGACTCTTTATTCCCAGAGAATTTAAGAATCGCCTAGCCTTTGAGAAGACAAAATTGTGGGAGGAAATCCCGAAAATATATATTACTGTGGCCAGGGTAGCTAGAAAAACGGCCATTCCCTTTGAAGATTCATCTCAGCTAAAAGAACCAATGGATCGTAAAGCAGACGGTCTCTTGAGGAAAACATGGGATACTTCAGCAGCTTTGGTCTCATAATTTTGTGGTTGTCCCAGTTGGAAAACCATTTAAAAATGGGGACTCACAGGGAGGAGATATTGGAATCTACTTCTCTCCTAAAAATGGCTATGGCATTCGTAGCAGATTCATCGGCAGAGTCGGTCAGGTTTGCTGCAGAAAAACTGAGCACTTCTGAATACGGCAAGAAGAGCCTTTTGGTTAAAAAATTGGTCGGGCGACCTAGCGTCAAAAAAATAAATTATGCGCGGTTCCTTTCTCAGGGTCTTATGTCTTCGGCCCGGTATTAGATGGGTTTTTTCTTCCGGAAAGTCTAAGAAGACGCAGTTTTTTCGTAAAAAAATTCCAGCAAAAAAATCAAACATAAAAGAACAAGGGAAAATCGGGAAGATGGTCTTATCAGAAAGGAGGGAAAGGCAGGGTTTTTTACTTAAACCCAACACCCCCTCAGAGCAAACAATGAAACCAGGCCGGTGGAAGGGAGACTAAAATTCTTTTTCCCAGTATGGCACCAGATAACTCAAAACCCTAGGGCGCTTCAGATTATACAAGAAGGCTACGGAATAGAATTTTTGTCAGTTCCACAACAAAAATATGTGCTGACTTGGTATGGAGAAAATACAAACAAAAAAAATCGGATAAAAGTCATTACAAAATTAAAAAATCTGGGTGAGGTGATAAAGGTCCCAAGACATCAGGAGGGCAGGGGGAATTACTCAAGAATTTTGTCAGACAACATGATGACGGTGGCATTTTCTCAAACACCAGGGGGGGACAAGATACTCTCTACTTCAGAGTCTTTCCAACAGGCAGTGGCGTAACTAGAAATGACTGGGCCCCACAGCTAATTTTTGAATGGGGCCCCCTCCCCCAGTAATTTTTTCACAACCCCTTCCTTTCATGCCGCCCCCTTTCCTGTGGCTAGTAAAGATCGCTCTCTCAGACCAGGCCTGGCAGCTGTTCCATCCGTTTTCTACACTGTCTATACTGCCACTATATATAATTTCATTGTGTAATACTGTTAAGGGGCCCTTACAAAATCTTTTAGTACTTCTCCTCCTCCTCTTGGATGGGCCCCTTCTGGGTCAGGGCCCCAAAGCAGCCGCTTCCCCTGCTTCCCTTATAGTTACACCCCTGCCAACAGGATTTTCTCCTTGGCAGAGGGGAAAATCCTATCAATTTCAGCAGTTCACCTAAAAGGGTCAAAAAACCAATCAACAGATTTCCTCAGCAGGCACTACCTAGACCCAAGCAAGTGGTCCCTAAACAGACAAGTTTTACGGGATTTGACAGCGAAGTTGGGATATCCCGAGATAGACCTTTTTGCCACATGGAAAAATGCTCAAATTCCTTCTTTTCCCAGGATCCAGCAGACCATCTGACTGCAGTAGATGACTTGTCCCAGAGATGGGATATGAAGCTGGCTTATGCTTTTCCCCCCTTCCTTCTAATTCTGGCTGTTCTCAGAAAGATCAGGATGGGTTCATCAAAAGTGATTTTTATAGCCCCGTTCTGGCCAAAACAAGCGTGGTTTCCTGTCCTAACCTCGTTGGCTTTGGAAGATCCGATAACTGTTCTCCGAAGACCAGATCTTCTGTCTCGGGGTCTAATTTGGAACCCGAAAATAAGCAGGCTAAAGTTAACAGCATGGCTTCTCAAAGAGACTTTCAAGGGTTTTCGGACGAGGTGATATCAACCCTTCAAAAAGGCCATAAACAACGGCTGCCATCTATAATATAAGTTGGAAGAAATTCTGCTCATGGATAGCTTTAAGAAATGGAAATCAGCTGCTTCCAGGGTTGGGGGAGATCTTGAACTTTCTACAAGATTGCCTTGATAGGGATCTTAGACCAAGCACCCTAAAAGTCCTGATAGCAGCCCTGGGCTGGTTTCTAAACTGTTCCCTTGCAGAAAATATATGGATAAGCAGGTTTATAAAAGCAACCACACGGATTAGGCCAACTCTAAAATCCTCAGTCCCACCTTGGGACCTAACAATTGTTCTCAATGGTTTAATAAAAGAACCCTTTTAACCTATGGAAGATAGTCTTTAAAACACCTATCTCAGAAGACCGCCTTCCTAGTGGCGATAACATCAGCCCATAGGTTAGGTGAAATTTTAGCTTTAACCACACGAGAACCTTACCTTAAAATTTTAGAGGATAGGATCATCCTTAGACTAGATCCAACCTTCTTACCAAAGGTAGTTTTGTCATTCCATCTGAATCAGGAAATTATACTGCCTACCTTTTGTGCGGATCGCAAAAATAACAGGGAAAGCAGCTTCCAGTTGCTAGATGTCAGACGTTCTCTTCTTATATACCTAGAAGCTACCAGCGTATTTAGACGGGACTCTAATTTGTTCACACAATATGCCGGCCGAAACAAGGGCAACAAAACTTCAAAGACAACATTAGCCAGATGGATAAAATTAGGGCATTCCTACCAACTGCAGGGAATATCCTGTCCTCAAAATATCAAAGCCCATTCCACCAGAGCAGTCGCAGCTTCATGGGCAGAACATGCAGAAGCTTCGATTGACCAGATTTGCAAGGCAGCAACATGGTACAATTTTCATACCTTTTGCAAACATTATAGATTAGATATTGCAGGAAACCATGACCAGAGGTTTGGACAGAGAGTTCTCCAAGCCGTAGTCCCTCCCTAGGTCTGTATATTAATCTGGTATTACTCCATGTGGTGCTGTCATGGAGGACGTCCTGGAAAGTAAGAATTAGTCTTACCGGTAATTGTATTTTCAGGAGTCCGACATAACTGGACCTGGAGTTCCCTCCCTATTTCCATTAGATTATTCTTCTTCTATTATTTTGTTTAAGGAATTTTTGTAAGATATCCATTATTGGGTAATAATTTAGAAAACACTGGTGTGTGGGGCGGGGGGGACATCCTCCATGTGGTGCTGTCATACCAGACTCCTTACCAATCTAACTGTCACCGCATCCAGCAAAAAAGTATCCCCTACCTAAGAATCGCCCAAAAAATAAAAAAAACTATGGCACTCAGACTATGGAGACACTAAAACATTATTTATTTATTTTTTGTTTCAAAAATGCTTTTATTGTGTTAAAAGTAAAAAAAAAAAAAAAGTTGACATATTAGGTATCGCCGCGTCCGTAACCTGCCCTATAAAAATACGACATGATCTAACCCCTCAGGTGAACACCGTAAAAAAGATAAAATAAAAACGGTTATAAAAGAGCCATTTTTTGTCCCCTTACATCACAAAAAGCGTAATAACAAGCGATCAAAAAGTCATATGCACTCCAAAATAGTCCCAATCAAACCATCATCTCATACCGCAAAAATTATACCCTCCAAAAGACAATCACCCAAAAAAATTAAAAAACTATAGCTCTCAGACTATGGAGACACTAAAACATGATTTTCTTTTGTTTCAAAAATATTATTGTGTAAAACTTAAATCAATTAAAAAAAAAGTATACATATTCGGTATTGCCACGTCTGTAACGACCTGCTCTATAAAAATATCACATGACCTAACCCCTTAGGTGAACAAAAAATAAAAAAACTATGGCTTCCAGAATATCGTGACACTAAAATATCTTTTTTTACAACAATGCTTTATTATGTAAAACTGAAACAAACAACAAAAAGTATACATATTAGGTATTGTCATGTCCGTAACAACCTGCTCTATAAAAATACCACATGATCTAACCTGTCAAATGAACATTGTAAATAACAAAAAATAAAAAAGATGCCAAAACAGCAATTTTTTGTTACCTTGGCTCACAAAAAGTGTAATATAGAGCAACCAAAAATCATGTGTACCCTAAAATAGTACCAAAAAAACTGCCACCTTATCCCTTAGTTTCCAAAATGGGGTCATTTTTTGGAGTTTCAACTCTAGGGGTGAAGCACCCCTAGAGTTGAAACTCCAAAAAATGACCCCATTTTGTAAACTACGGGATAAGGTGGCAGTTTTTTTGGACTGGTTTTTTGACAACATGACCTATTTGAAGCAAATGGGACATGTTGTCAAAAAACCATTCCAGCGAAATCCGTCTTTCAAAAACCATATGGCGTTCCTTTCCTTCTGCGCCCAGCTGTGTGCCCGTACTGCAGTTTACAACTACAGAACTACAGAATCAGGGCAATATATATAGAGTTTTGCTTGGCTGTTTCCCTTGTTTTCTTACTGGAAAAAATGGATTAAAATGGAAAAGCTGCCAAAATAGTGAAATTCTGAAATTTCATCTCCATTTTCCATTAATTCTTGTGGATCACCTAAAGTAGGGATGCCCAACCTGCGTTCCTCCAGCTGTTGTAAAACTACAACTCCCATCATACCATGCTGTATGCTGATAGCTGTAGGCTATCCGGGCATGCTGGGGGTTGTAGTTTGGCAACAGCTGGAGGGCCACAGGTTGAGCATCACTGACCTAAAGGGTTTGTTGTGGAAACATATATGAAATGTATACTTGCTTGTATTATAACTAACAATTGCTTAAAACAAAGATGGCCCCTGGAGCAGAAGCCAACTCCCTTACTAATGTCTTACTAATCATCTTATGATAATGATGACTTCAGCTAATCTAACATCGGCTGATCTGATGTGATACATGTCCATTTTTAGTTTGATAATGTGACAATGAGATAATGCTATGAGATAATGCTGCCAAGTCATTAAGTTCCCCTTTTATCTTCTATATCAACCCATGTATCACACGTAATAAACCAGAGCATCTAGCATTGACTTCATTGTGATGGTCTGTGTGTGATTACTCTCGGCGTACGCCTAATACCTGAATACCAATTTGGAGCAGTACATCAACTCAGCCTGACCCTTGCATCAGGACCAGAACAGTTGGCGCTCCAAAGCGTGGGGCTTGAGGATTGGACCCCCTGCTGAAGTACCCCCAGAGACTGGACAAGGAGAGACGAGCCAACGGACACCGGGACCGGCCGGCCCGTAATAAGAGGTGAGAAAATAAATCATCTTACCTATTTGTGTTCCTTGGCCTAGTCAATCCACATTTGTACTAGGGAGGGGTGCATCGGCAGTCTGGGGCAACCTCGAGGGCATGAAAGTAAGAACCCCATTGATAACAATAAGATTTGATGTACTGTGGTTTTATTATTTTTACATGTGTGTTGGTCTCTCTGTGAGGAGAGGCATAGACTGACAGAACAACCAAAGGGAGTCTCTCTAAGTGCCTACATTGAGGGGTAACCCTGGTGTGTGACCCCAAGAAATAGTAGAAGGGAGGGAGACGGCTTGCTGACAACCCAGAGTGTGTTAGTCTCAAGCTCAAGGTGTTTGTTTGTCAGTGTCTATGCTATCCAAGAATCAGAGACAGTAAGTGAAGGCTCCAGGACGTGTTTTTGCAAAATGGGTAACAAAGAAAGTGTCCCGAAGGGCTACTGTTCACCTGGACAGTACGTGGCGGACCGGAGAGGAAAAGGTCATGTTAAAGGATTAAGCAAGTTAGAGAAGAATTATGGTATAGCAAAAGGTGGAATACTGTGTTCAGCTACATGGCAGACATTGTTAACTGAAAAGAGAGGTAGATTGCAAGATGATAAGTTGATTGATACAGTCAGAGTGTGGCTGGATTGCAGCAGAGAGTTTGAACAGACAAAAGGAGATGCAATGTTTGATGAAAAGTCAGGACGTCATTATTATCGGCCTGGCTCAGTGTTAGTAAGAGAGCAGCCACCGCCCTATAATGGTGCCGCTGAGAGAAAAAGGGAAGTTGGATTTGTACAGTGTGTGATCAACAGAACCCTGCCTCCCGAGATACATGCTTAGCCTGTGGTGCTCGCGCCCACATGAAAGAGAAAACACTCTTTCAGCTCCACAGCCCGTCCCGCCTGTCTTAGCCACAGCACCACTTTGTCCTCAGCCAACACGCAAGGCTGGACGTGTAATTCCCCCAAACCTGTCCCTTCTGTCATGCCCCAAGTCACTACCATATACCCCATGATAAATCCGGATGGCACTTATATGCCAACCAGTCAACCCGTAGTGCCTGCTCACATCATGATGTATCCTGGAGATCCTCACACAGGACAGGAAGATGAGGGGAAGAGGAATGTAAAGAACCCACAGGGGAAGTGTCAGAGGAGACGGTGGAATATGCAGCTAATACAGCTGGTGCAGGACAAACCCCTGCACGTGGGATGCCGCCTCTTAGCCTTTACTCTGATGTTTCCCCCACAAAGTCAGGGTACAGGGGTAACAAATGAGTTTTTCAACATCAACTTGCACAGTTGCGAAGTGACATGCATAACTTGGAGCAAGGAAATCTTACAGTTTTAAAGGAGGCATTGTTAAATACCCACCCTGTAGGACCTCCTAAGTATGTGTCTTTCACTCCCCAGCAGTTATTCACCATAGTGAATCTCATGCCAGACCCAGATACTCACCCTATGCCCTTTTTCAGGAAATTGTCTCAAGTGTATCAAACATATGGGTGTACATGGTCTGACCTACAGAGTATTGTAGAAAATAAGACTGGTGAATACTCTTCACTTATAATGGATCATATAAAACAACCAGAGCTCCCAGGAGCAAATTTTGACACCCGTGATTCAGAATCCGGGGACTGTTTCATTCAACAATTGTATAAATGGGCAAAGGACAGATTAGCAGAACAATCCACTACCTTGCAGGATATGTTACAGGACAGAGCAGAGTCAGTGGAGAAATTTGCCCAAAGGGTTAAACAAAATTATAAAGATATGGGATTCAGTCCAAATGAACCTGTACACTTGAGACTTCTGGCCCGATCATTTGTAGATGGTCTTAGACCAGATCTCAACAAAGCTCTTGTCACATGCCGCCCAGAGTGGAAATCATTAACCTTAGAAATCTTAGAACAAGTTGCTAAAGGATTGGAGAGTAATACCAAGAAGACTCGCACAGCAGTTATGGCTGTCATGACAGGGAAGAACGGGAAGAAAGGCCCCCACCCCGTGTCTGTTTTGGAGTGCGGCAAGCCTGGACACATAAAGAGGAACTGTCGTTCCAAGCACTTGTGGCCAGTGAACCAAGGCCAAGGAGGAACACCTTCTTCTTCTTGGCCAGCCACTCCCCGCTAGGATATTGGCAAACCAGTGTTGCTGGGAGGGGACACCTCATGTATGGCAGTCTCTGCCCCTCCAGCTGGCCCCGCCCCTCGAATCACCCTCGATGTGGCAGGAAGGAACTCTCATTCCTTGTAGACACTGGTGCAGCCCGCAGCGTGTTATGTGAAACTGCCATACTCCCTTCCTGGCTCACAAATATCCATTTGCCCTGCTCTGGCTTGGAAGGGGTTACACAGCACAACCCTGTTACTAAACCTCTCTTGATTACTCCATCTACTAAGTCCCGAAGCCAATTCCCACAATTGCATCTACCCACTGGAGTAATGTCACAATTTGTTGTAAGCCAGACTTGTCCTTTTAATTTATTAGGTTCGGATTTTCTTCAGAAAATACGGGCCAACATTCAATTCAGGGAGGATGGTACAGTTGTCTTGGGTACAGACCTGTGCCCAGAGGAAACTTGTCTCCTGATGGCATTAACAGCCCAGCCTTCTGAATCACCCGAGCACAGGGGATACGCTGCAAAGCATTTTGCACCTCATCCCTGACACCCTATGGGCCAAGGTCCCCAAGACATAGGGCGTCTCAAGGTCCAGCCAGTCACAGTTACCTTGAAGAATCCTGACATACTACCATACAAAGCTCAATACCCTCTGTCCATTCCACAGAAGGATGCTATCACCCTCCAGATACAGACCTTTCTCGCAAATGGGGCTATCAAAGTGACCACCTCCCCTGTAACACTCCCTTATACCCAGTTAAGAAACGGAGGGAGAAAGGACAACCCCTGTGTACTGCATGGTCCAAGACCTCAGAGCAATCAATGAGGCTACAGTCTTTGAGACCCCTATTGTTCCAAATCCTCATACTTTGCTTGCTAGCATTCCTCCTACAGCTTCTATTTTTACAGTCATTGATCTGGCAAATGCTTTTTCTCTGTCCCACTGCATGAGGACTCTCAATTTCTCTTTGCATTCACATGATGGGAAACAGTACACATGGACTGTTTTGCCTCAAGGAGCTCAAGAATAGCCCATCCTGTTTCAGTAAAGCTATGGCATCCATCTTACAACCGTGGCAAGCAGATCACCCTGAGGTGGAACTCTTACAATATGTGGATGATTTACTCCTCTGTGCCGACTCATCCCATCTGCCTACATTCAACTACCTCACTTCTCCAATTTCTGGCAGATGCTGGGTGTAAAGCTTCTCAGTCCAAATTACAGTTGTGTCTTCCCAAAGTTATTTTTCTAGGCCACTGTATCTCACAAGGCAGTAAACATCTTACGGATGCCAGGAAGAAAGCAGTCTCATGCACATCTCACTCCCAGTACACTCCTCATCAACTGCAAACCTTTCTGGAAGGACTTATTTCTTGTTGTAGGCCATGGATTCCTGATGGCATCAGTCCTGATGCAGCCACTCTATGACTGCATGCCAACGTGTGGCTACTGTTCCTTTTCAGATGAGCATGCAGAAGCCATAGAAGCACTTGAAAGTCCTCCAAAAAGCCATTATAGCTGCCCAGCTCTTGGCATTCCCTGACCACAAACTTTCCTTCCCGGCTTTAAGTGTCACTGGAGCTGTCAGAGGTCATGCTTCTGGAGGGCTCGCCCAGAGCCATGGGAGGCCGCAATGAGACTCCCTAGGCTACTCTCGTCAAGCGTCTTGACCTGTAGCCAGCAGCCACTCCCTTCTTGTGTCAGGGCCGTTCATGCTGCTAGTTCCCTTCTGGACGCTACCTCTGACATTGTCTTAGGACACCCCTCACCATCATGGCTCCTCATGACATTTCTGCCATCCTTCAGCAGACACAACCTAAACATCTTACTGCACAGCGCCATCTCAGACTTCAGTGTAGTCTGCTTCTACCAGATAATGTCACCATTCAAAGATGCCACATCCTCAACCCGGCTGCACTCCTTCCTCTCCCAGGGGAGTATACTGCAGATTCTGTGGATTTTATTGATTTACAGGCAGAAGAAGATCTTCCAGGAAGAGGAATTATGGACAGCTACTGACTCTCCTGATATGAGAACTAGACCATGATTGCATTACAATGATGGAAGCTGGTGAACACCACCATCATCGGACACTCCATGCAAAACCCAAATGGACACTCTTTGTGAATGGCTCAAGGTATAGCCACGACAAGGGAAATTCCATGCTGGCATGGCAGTTACTAGTGAGTATGAGTGCCGTGTGCAAGGCAATTGCGCCCAGAACCAGTCAGCACAGGAAGCTGAACTCATAGCTCTTGCATGAGGCCTGCCTCATAGCAGAAGACTCCACTGCCAACATCTACTACAGACTCCAGATATGCCTTTGGAGTAGTCCATGACTTTGGAACAATATGAAAGCTAGGGATTACATTACAGCTGCAGGAACCCCAATTAAACATGCTTCAGCCGTAGAGCCTTAATGACTGCAGTACTGCCTACCAAGTGGCAGTAATCAAAGTCAAGGCACATATGCGTGCTGACCACCAGAAGGCCAAGGGAAATGCTTTGGCTGACCGAGCTGCAAAAAGGCTAAATCAAATGTTCTATTTTCCTCAATTGACTGGTTGTTTGAAGATAGATCTTTAGACTCCTGGAAATGTCTTGGGTGCGTAATTTAGATTCCTCATCTGAGGATGGGTTGGGGAAGCTAAACAGCAGGAGATATGAGCTGGTTAAACAGCAGTTTGTACAAGCAAACATCTGGTGAAGGTTCGTTTCGCTGGCGTGGCCATAAACATTTTGAAGATCCATATCGGCGGTACAGTTGTTGAAACTGGCCACACGTGTTGATTGACTGAAACCCGGCAGGAGATGGACCAGCGATTATTTCCTGGGAGAATGTTCTTCCAAAGAAAGGTCTTTCATCCATGAACTATCTTTCTTCGAATGAAAAGATCTTTTTGTCCGACTATGGGACAAAAAATATTAAACTCACTGACCGACTTCTTTTCAGGCCATAATGGTCTGTCATCGGTCGGCTAAAAGGATTGTTCACTGTTAAATTTCAACCGACAAACATTCCTTTTGTTTGAAATGGTCCATTTGGGAAGAGAAAGCGCAAAGATAAGAATATGGCGCTTTACATCAACACAGCGTGCCCTGAGATGGCACTATGCTATATGTGAGCAGAAATGATACAAATGCTATTTGCTGCCACAATCCCGTCATTTGCTACAATACATCTAAGCAGAATTTTACTTGTTAAGCCACCTTTACTACATAGAGGTAAAAAGCAGAATGGCCCGTGCGGGATCGAACCCGCGACCTTGGCGTTATTAGCTGCACGCTCTAACCAGCTGAGCTAACCGGCCAGGAGCTGCCAGCTTGCCAAGCACAGTGAACAAATGCTACGGTTCATTTCTCAGGTTTCTTCAATATTTTCTATGAGGCTGTTAATATTTTCTCTTTCTTTATTAACATTGTCGTTTCTACTAAGAAAAATGCAAGGCCTCCCCGTCGGGGAATCGAACCCCGGTCTCCCGCGTGACAGGCGGGGATACTTACCACTATACTAACGAGGAAATGCTGATGGATGGGTTGGGTCGCACGACCCTGCATCAGCGACCCTCTTAGAACAATGGCATCGGCCTGGAGGTAGGAGAAACTGCTAATAAACAAGAAGTACTCATGTTAAACTGGCACCAATGGCTTAAAGCGTACCTGAACCTTCACCAAACACTGCAAACTATGTTGCTTCCTCATTGCCCAACAATTCTGTGCCAGAGGAGCCTCATCTTACTGCTGTCAGATAAATTTTCCCTGTCCAATGCCCCCTATTTCTGCAGCTGCTGCTCTGTTATTTTCTGCTGTCTCCATAGCCGGGGCCTGTCCCTTAGATGTCAGTCTAATAGTATTGAACTTAAAGACTTTGATTCCCACACTTCCCTACATGCACTGTATAGGAAAGCAAAAGCCTGATTTTGGATGCTTAGTTCTTTGTCATATCTGGATTGCATAGCAGTGAGAGACATGACACAGAACTAAGCAGCTGGAAAAACTCAGTTTACTTACATGAGCTGCTGCCTTGCAGCATGTTTGGCTGTTAGGAGAGGCAGGCTGCCGGTGAGCAAATAGGAGCACACTTCGGTAGGTAGACACCCCCCAACTTCCTGTAGTCTGTCTCTCTGCTCCTATGTTACTTGGGACAGAAAAAGCATGACAACAGGGGTGAACAGCAGATTTAGTAGAAGGGAGACACGTAGTGGCCAAAAGTATACAGATACTTTTCCAGTGGAAAAACGCAGCAATTTGTACACTACTTGCATAGCAAAGTTGCTAGATACCAAACATACTGCCATACTAGCTCCTCTTTGTGAGAAAAGTTACATTTCATTTAATAACAACAAATTCCTAGCTGCCTTTATGTGCTGTTCCCAGCATATGTGCAGCAACAAACAATTAGTGGCCAATCCTTTTAACTTGGAGGAAGTCTTGAAGTCTCATCACCTTGATAAACCATTGAACACCAATCAGGTCTGTGTGTGAGTCTTGGATTTGTAGCGTTAATATTTTCCCCCCTTAGTTCTAACAGTAGTTCAACAAATGGGTAATTCTGCCAGTGTGAAATGGTAGGACAGATGGAATTTAAATAATCAAATAACTAATTAATTAATTAATTGCCCTCTCCAACTACCGTGATGGTGACTATAACCCCACCCATGGACTTTTTAATTATAAAGTAAAATAAGATAGGGAGGGATACTTGTGATGTGGTTAGGACTAATGTAAAACAGATTAACGTTAGAAATCCAAACTTTGCTTATGTTCTCCAGCAGCTGAACAATGAAGACTTAGCAGGAAGTCAACCCATAGGGAGGACACTCTTTTATTAAAGAACTCGGAAGTGAGCGACCAAAGGCAGTCCTCTTTGAATTGAAAAAATTCAACCTGGAACAGTTGGCAAAGGAGAAATGCCCGCTTCAGGAGGCAATGCTAGACATTTGATTCAAAGGGAATCAAACTTTTCTCCCCCTAGAAGTGACAACTGCAAAGGTAGAATGGACTTTAACAAAGAAGGAGGATCCCATTTTGTTGGGGCTGAAAAGATAACTCAATCCATCCACTGAGCATTGTCTTTCAGGCATTTTAGCCTTTTTGGAGCCTGAAAAGAGGATAAATCAAATGTTCTATTTTCCTCAATTGACTGGTTGTTTGAAGATAGATCTTTAGACTCCTGGAAATGTCTTGGAGTGCGTAATTTAGATTCCTCATCTGAGGATGGGTTGGGGAAACTAAACAGCAGGAGATATGAGCTGGTTAAACAGCAGTTGTACAAGCAAACATCTGGTGAAGGTTCGTTTCGCTGACGTGGCCATAAACATTTTGGTCCATATCGGCGGTACAGTTGTTGAAACTGGCCACACGTGTTGATTGACTGAAACCCGGCAGGAGATGGACCAACGATATTTCTGGGAATGTTCTTCCAAAGAAAGGTCTTTCATCCATGAACTATCTTTCTTCGAATGAAAGATCTTTTGTCCGACTATGGGACAAAAATATTAAGCTACGGCCGACTTCTTTTCAGGCCATAATGGTCTGTCATCGGTCGGCTAAAAGGATTGTTCACTGTTAAATTTCAACCGACAAACATTCCTTTTGTTTGAAATGGTCCATTTGGGAAGAAAAGCGCAAAAGATAAGAATATAGCGCTTTACATCAACACAGCGTGCCCTGAGATGGCACTATGCTATATGTGAGCAGAAATGATACAAATGCTATTTGCTGCCACAATCCCGTCATTTGCTACAATACATCTAAGCAGAATTTTACTTGTTAAGCCACCTTTACTACATAGAGGTAAAAAGCAGAATGGCCCGTGCGGGGATCGAACCCGCGACCTTGGCGTTATTAGCACCACGCTCTAACCAACTGAGCTAACCGGCCAGGAGCTGCCAGCTTGCCAAGCACAGTGAACAAATGCTACGGTTCATTTCTCCAGGTTTCTTCAATATTTTCTATGAGGCTGTTAATATTTTCTCTTTCTTTATTAACATTGTCGTTTCTACTAAGAAAAATGCAAGGCCTCCCCGTCGGGAATCGAACCCCGGTCTCCAGCGTGACAGGCGGGGATACTTACCACTATACTAACGAGGAAATGCTGATGGATGGGTTGGGTCGCACGACCCTGCATCAACTGACCCTCTTAGAACAATGGCATCGGCCTGGAGGTAGGAGAAACTGCTAATAAACAAGAAGTACTCATGTTAAACTGGCACCAATGGCTTAAAGCGTACCTGAACCTTCACCAAACACTGCAAACTATGTTGCTTCCTCATTGCCCAACAATTCTGTGCCAGAGGAGCCTCATCTTACTGCTGTCAGATAAATTTTCCCTGTCCAATGCCCCCTATTTCTGCAGCTGCTGCTCTGTTATTTTCTGCTGTCTCCATAGCCGGGGCCTGTCCCTTAGATGTCAGTCTAATAGTATTGAACTTAAAGACTTTGATTCCCACACTTCCCTACATGCACTGTATAGGAAAGCAAAAGCCTGATTTTGGATGCTTAGTTCTTTGTCATATCTGGATTGCATAGCAGTGAGAGACATGACACAGAACTAAGCAGCTGGAAAAACTCAGTTTACTTACATGAGCTGCTGCCTTGCAGCATGTTTGGCTGTTAGGAGAGGCAGGCTGCCGGTGAGCAAATAGGAGCACACTTCGGTAGGTAGACACCCCCAACTTCCTGTAGTCTGTCTCTCTGCTCCTATGTTACTTGGGACAGAAAAAGCATGACAACAGGGGGTGAACAGCAGATTTAGTAGAAGGGAGACACGTAGTGGCCAAAAGTATACAGATACTTTTCCAGTGGAAAAACGCAGCAATTTGTACACTACTTGCATAGCAAAGTTGCTAGATACCAAACATACTGCCATACTAGCTCCTCTTTGTGAGAAAAGTTACATTTCATTTAATAACAACAAATTCCTAGCTGCCTTTATGTGCTGTTCCCAGCATATGTGCAGCAGCAAACAATTAGTGGCCAATCCTTTTAACTTGGAGGAAGTCTTGAAGTCTCATCACCTTGATAAACCATTGAACACCAATCAGGTCTGTGTGTGAGTCTTGGATTTGTAGCGTTAATATTTTCCCCCCCTTAGTTCTAACAGTAGTTCAACAAATGGGTAATTCTGCCAGTGTGAAATGGTAGGACAGATGGAATTTAAATAATCAAATAACTAATTAATTAATTAATTGCCCTCTCCAACTACCGTGATGGTGACTATAACCCCACCCATGGACTTTTTAATTATAAAGTAAAATAAGATAGGGAGGGATACTTGTGATGTGGTTAGGACTAATGTAAAACAGATTAACGTTAGAAATCCAAACTTTGCTTATGTTCTCCAGCAGCTGAACAATGAAGACTTAGCAGGAAGTCAACCCATAGGGAGGACACTCTTTTATTAAAGAACTCGGAAGTGAGCGACCAAAGGCAGTCCTCTTTGAATTGAAAAAATTCAACCTGGAACAGTTGGCAAAGGAGAAATGCCCGCTTCAGGAGGCAATGCTAGACATTTGATTCAAGGGAATCAAACTTTTCTCCCCCTAGAAGTGACAACTGCAAAGGTAGAATGGACTTTAACAAAGAAGGAGGATCCCATTTTGTTGGGGCTGAAAAGATAACTCAATCCATCCACTGAGCATTGTCTTTCAGGCATTTTAGCCTTTTTGGAGCCTGAAAGAGGATAAATCAAATGTTCTATTTTCCTCAATTGACTGGTTGTTTGAAGATAGATCTTTAGACTCCTGGAAATGTCTTGGGTGCGTAATTTAGATTCCTCATCTGAGGATGGGTTGGGAAACTAAACAGCAGGAGATATGAGCTGGTTAAACAGCAGTTGTACAAGCAAACATCTGGTGAAGGTTCGTTTCGCTGACGTGGCCATAAACATTTTGGTCCATATCGGCCGGTACAGTTGTTGAAACTGGCCACACGTGTTGATTGACTGAAACCCGGCAGGAGATGGACCAACGATATTTCTGGGAATGTTCTTCCAAAGAAAGGTCTTTCATCCATGAACTATCTTTCTTCGAATGAAAGATCTTTTGTCCGACTATGGGACAAAAATATTAAGCTACGGCCGACTTCTTTTCAGGCCATAATGGTCTGTCATCGGTCGGCTAAAGGATTGTTCACTGTTAAATTTCAACCGACAAACATTCCTTTTGTTTGAAATGGTCCATTTGGGAAGAAAAGCGCAAAAGATAAGAATATAGCGCTTTACATCAACACAGCGTGCCCTGAGATGGCACTATGCTATATGTGAGCAGAAATGATACAAATGCTATTTGCTGCCACAATCCCGTCATTTGCTACAATACATCTAAGCAGAATTTTACTTGTTAAGCCACCTTTACTACATAGAGGTAAAAAGCAGAATGGCCCGTACGGGGATCGAACCCGCGACCTTGGCGTTATTAGCACCACGCTCTAACCAACTGAGCTAACCGGCCAGGAGCTGCCAGCTTGCCAAGCACAGTGAACAAATGCTACGGTTCATTTCTCCAGGTTTCTTCAATATTTTCTATGAGGCTGTTAATATTTTCTCTTTCTTTATTAACATTGTCGTTTCTACTAAGAAAAATGCAAGGCCTCCCGTCGGGAATCGAACCCCGGTCTCCCAGCGTGACAGGCGGGGATACTTACCACTATACTAACGAGGAAATGCTGATGGATGGGTTGGGTCGCACGACCCTGCATCAGCGGCCCTCTTAGAACAATGGCATCGGCCTGGAGGTAGGAGAAACTGCTAATAAACAAGAAGTACTCATGTTAAACTGGCACCAATGGCTTAAAGCGTACCTGAACCTTCACCAAACACTGCAAACTATGTTGCTTCCTCATTGCCCAACAATTCTGTGCCAGAGGAGCCTCATCTTACTGCTGTCAGATAAATTTTCCCTGTCCAATGCCCCCTATTTCTGCAGCTGCTGCTCTGTTATTTTCTGCTGTCTCCATAGCCGGGGCCTGTCCCTTAGATGTCAGTCTAATAGTATTGAACTTAAAGACTTTGATTCCCACACTTCCCTACATGCACTGTATAGGAAAGCAAAAGCCTGATTTTGGATGCTTAGTTCTTTGTCATATCTGGATTGCATAGCAGTGAGAGACATGACACAGAACTAAGCAGCTGGAAAAAGCTCAGTTTACCTACATGAGCTGCTGCCTTGCAGCATGTTTGGCTGTTAGGAGAGGCAGGCTGCCGGTGAGCAAATAGGAGCACACTTCGGTAGGTAGACACCCCCAACTTCCTGTAGTCTGTCTCTCTGCTCCTATGTTACTTGGGACAGAAAAAGCATGACAACAGGGGGTGAACAGCAGATTTAGTAGAAGGGAGACACGTAGTGGCCAAAGTATACAGATACTTTTCCAGTGGAAAAACGCAGCAATTTGTACACTACTTGCATAGCAAAGTTGCTAGATACCAAACATACTGCCATACTAGCTCCTCTTTGTGAGAAAAGTTACATTTCATTTAATAACAACAAATTCCTAGCTGCCTTTATGTGCTGTTCCCAGCATATGTGCAGCAGCAAACAATTAGTGGCCAATCCTTTTAACTTGGAGGAAGTCTTGAAGTCTCATCACCTTGATAAACCATTGAACACCAATCAGGTCTGTGTGTGAGTCTTGGATTTGTAGCGTTAATATTTTCCCCCCTTAGTTCTAACAGTAGTTCAACAAATGGGTAATTCTGCCAGTGTGAAATGGTAGGACAGATGGAATTTAAATAATCAAATAACTAATTAATTAATTAATTGCCCTCTCCAACTACCGTGATGGTGACTATAACCCCACCCATGGACTTTTTAATTATAAAGTAAAATAAGATAGGGAGGGATACTTGTGATGTGGTTAGGACTAATGTAAAACAGATTAACGTTAGAAATCCAAACTTTGCTTATGTTCTCCAGCAGCTGAACAATGAAGACTTAGCAGGAAGTCAACCCATAGGGAGGACACTCTTTTATTAAAGAACTCGGAAGTGAGCGACCAAAGGCAGTCCTCTTTGAATTGAAAAAAATTCAACCTGGAACAGTTGGCAAAGGAGAAATGCCCGCTTCAGGAGGCAATGCTAGACATTTGATTCAAGGGAATCAAACTTTCTCCCCCTAGAAGTGACAACTGCAAAGGTAGAATGGACTTTAACAAAAGAAGGAGGATCCCATTTTGTTGGGGCTGAAAAGATAACTCAATCCATCCACTGAGCATTGTCTTTCAGGCATTTTAGCCTTTTGGAGCCTGAAAAGAGGATAAATCAAATGTTCTATTTTCCTCAATTGACTGGTTGTTTGAAGATAGATCTTTAGACTCCTGGAAATGTCTTGGAGTGCGTAATTTAGATTCCTCATCTGAGGATGGGTTGGGGAAACTAAACAGCAGGAGATATGAGCTGGTTAAACAGCAGTTGTACAAGCAAACATCTGGTGAAGGTTCGTTTCGCTGGCGTGGCCATAAACATTTTGGTCCATATCGGCCGGTACAGTTGTTGAAACTGGCCACACGTGTTGATTGACTGAAACCCGGCAGGAGATGGACAACGATATTTCTGGGAATGTTCTTCCAAAGAAAGGTCTTTCATCCATGAACTATCTTTCTTGAATGAAAGATCTTTTGTCCGACTATGGGACAAAAATATTAAACTCACGGCCGACTTCTTTTCAGGCCATAATGGTCTGTCATCGGTCGCTAAAGGATTGTTCACTGTTAAATTTCCAACAGACAAACATTCCTTTTGTTTGAAATGGTCCATTTGGGAAGAAAAGCGCAAAGATAAGAATATAGCGCTTTACATCAACACAGCGTGCCCTGAGATGGCACTATGCTATATGTGAGCAGAAATGATACAAATGCTATTTG